>CM024618.1:1370978-2627217 GCA_014182575.1 Eucalyptus decipiens
TCCGCGAGGTCTGGGGAGTTCACTCATTGAGTTTATCTCACTCCTCGTTATTTAACATTTTTCAAGCCCTAATCGTGACTAACCAAGCCTGAGCTATGGTATTTATGCTTTGGATACATGCTAGGCGCATAAGCGATACCACCCTTTTCAAGTCGCTTCGTAGCATAGAGGAGTTAGGCTAACCCCGAAACCTTTTGGAAGTGCGAATAATTGCGCATTTTGATTGAACATGAAATGGCATAACAAGTGACATTGAAGTTTGGATATGAATAGCTGGTATGTTGTAATGATGTTGCGGATGCATATATATATATATATGAGTGTGGTTAAAACTATCTCTATTGTTGATTGGGCAAATTGTTTATGCTTCCGCTTGCGTATTTAATCTAATAAAGCGATTGAGTCGGCAACGCCTCCTGGGACGTCTAAGCACGGGTTGTTGCACGTCTCAAGCAGGTCGGGGCGTGACATAAATCCCTTTGTTACTTTTTCCTTTTTCCCTTTTTCTTTCCACCACCCTTAAGGGAGGGTTGCCCCCACCAATATAGTTGGCCTGCCTAGCCCAAACGAGCACAACCCTTGCTTGAGGCCGGTGACCTTTGCCAACCATCGGCGAGGCCTGAGGATGGCTGGCAAAGGGAAAATAAAAAGAAAGGAAAAGAGAAGAAAAGAAAGAAAAGGGAAAATAAAATTAATAAAAATTCAAAATTATTATTAAGAATTATTTATGCCAGCGTCAATCGGTAAAAATGCACTAGGTTTATGATTTTTTGACAATTTTCCCAATTTAAGTTTGATAGAGAGCTAAGCTAGGTTTGACCAATGATATATGAGGTAAAAAGAACCCATTTTAAAACCACAAAATTGGATTCAGATCACTAAGATGAGTCCTTTTTTTTTTTTTTTTTTTTTTTTTGGTCAAAGGTACCGATTAATATTATAGAGTAAAGGAAGTACATCCAGGCTAGAACAGCGTCGAGAGAAGAATATCAACAAAAGGGGGGAGGAAAGAGAAGCCGCTTTCGACCGGGCCAAGAGATCTATGGGCTTTTGCGGCCCAGTCAGCAGCTAGGTTAACTTCTCTACAAACATATTGAACGAAAGCATTAGGGCAAGTCGAGATCAGCTCTTGAAGAACAGAGAACAGGTGCCGCTCCTGCCAAGGTTGCGGCTGACAATTCCGAAGGATTTCCACCAGATGAAGACAGTCTGATTCAAGCTGTAGTCGTTGAAGATGAAGACCCCGATTTATCAAGTGCTGAAGAGCTCGAATAAGGGCGAAAATTTCCGCTTGAAAGGCCGAAAGGGTTGAAACTGTAGTCGTGAACATATCGGTAAGAATTCCTTTATGATTCCTGAAAACACAAGCTATTGTGCCTTGGTGATCACCTGGAATGAATGATCCGTCAATATTGCATTTAATAGTTCCCTGAATCGGAGCTTGCCATTGACGATCAGTAGTTACCCTAGCTTCTTGAAATCGAGGATGATAGGGTTGAAGGGACTGGAATATGCGGCTATGGGCTATAGCATTCTCCACAACTCGATTGGGATCGAGGGTTTTCTGTTTGAAGATAGCATCGTTTCGATGACGCCAAATTTCCCACATCAGAGTGGCAAGAAGTTCAAAGCTTGGGGAAATCCGAGATTGAGCAGCTCTGGATGCTACCCATTCATCCAGGCGTCGTACAGAGGTAAGAGTTATAGGGATTATGATCATATGATGTTTCCAAATTCCACTCGTCCAAGGGCAATAGAAAAAGAGATGTTCAATGGTTTCAGGAGTGTGCTGATTGCATAGAGAGCAGTTTGGGTTAGGGGCAATGTGTTTGTGATATAGATTGACTTTTGTAGCAAGAGCGTTTTTACATGCTAACCACATAAATACTCTGATTTTTGGGGCTGTCTTCATATGCCATATCTTTTTCCATAGATGACCAGGGTTATGGTAGGAGGATGAGGCCAAGGCAGGGGGTGTTTTTGGTTTAAAGATAAGTAATGGTAACAACTCTTTACAGAGAAATTACCTGATGAAGTTTCAGTCCAGATTAATTGATCCGAACTCATAGCCGAATTTATAGGAGTATTGAAGATGGATTCACAAACCTGGGCATTGAAAAAAATTAGAGATGAGATTCATCTTCCATGTAGAGGTATCTGGGTTTAAAATGTTTGAAACTAAGATTGGTTCTCCCTCTGCTGGTTGCCCTCCTATTTTGCCTATTGACAGCTAATTGTCAGCTCGAATATTAATCTTTGAACCATCTCCCACTAACCATCGGAGTTTAGGAAGAATTGCATCTCGGCCTTTTAATATACTCTGCCACCCCCAAGAAGGTCTATATCCTGCGGTAGCATCTTGAAAAGAGGAATGTCTAAAATATAGGCCTCTAAACAGTTGACTCCAAATGGCGTTAGGTTGCTGGAACATACGCCATGCTTGCCTCCCGAGCATTGCTAGGTTGAAAAATATAAGGTCACGGAAACCCATCCCTCCCTCTGCTTTGGGGTTCTTTAATTCTGTCCATGCTGTCCAATGAATACCAGAATCATTATTGTTTCTGCTCCACCAAAATGCTGATATTTTCCTTTCTATCAATCTGCAGAGTGATAGGGGAAGCTTGAAGATGGACATAGCATACTGAGGTAAAGCTTGAACTACAGCTTTCAATAAAATCTCCTTGCCCCCTTTGGATAAAAGATTTTCCTTCCAACCTGCTAACTTTGCATTGATTTTAGCTAGAATCCAGGAGAACATCTCACGTTTGGAACGTCCCCAGTTCGAAGGAATGCCCAAATATTTACCATATTTGCTGATCACAGGTATGCGTATTTCTCTGGCTAAAGTATTCTGTAGAGACAAAGGGCAATTCTTGCTGAAAAAAATACTAGATTTATTCCTATTTATAAGCTGTCCTGTAGCATAGCAATACTGGTTAATGATATTCATAAGATTCTGGCATTCCAGCACTGTAGCTTTGAGGAAAAATACTGAGTCGTCAGCAAACATTAAGTGAGATAGTTTAGGACATGTGTGGTTGAATTGAATCCCCTGTAAGTAACCCATGCTTACTGCTTGATTTATAATAGTAGATAATGCATTAGCAATCAATATGAATATGTAAGGGGATAATGGATCACCTTGCCTAATACCTCGACTAGGTTTGAAATATGGGAGCTGTTCTCCATTGAAACGGATGCTAAATGAAGTTGTAGTAATGCAGGTCATAACCATTGAAACCCATTGATTTGCAAATCCCAATTGTTGTAAATAAGCCGCTAGAAAGTCCCATTCAACCCTGTCATAGGCTTTTTGCATGTCATTTTTCAGAATAAGATTGAAACGTTTAGATCTTGATCTAACCTTGAACTGGTGAAGAACTTCCTGGACTATCATAATATTGTCTTGGATCTGTCTGTCTCTGACAAATGCTGCCTATTCTGGATTGATCAATCTAGGTAAGAATGATCTGAGTCTATTAGCCATGACTTTTGAGATGATTTTGTATGCGAAGTTGCATAGGCTAATGGGGCGATACCGGGAGATGTTTTCTGGGTGTTTTACTTTAGGTACTAAAGTCAAAATAGTTTTATTTAAGTTAGGATGCGTAGAACCTGATTGGAAGAAATTCTGCACTGTTTTGACAATAGTTGTTTTGATTGTATTCCAGTGATGTCGATAGAACAGACCGTTGAGACCATCAGGGCCAGGAGCCTTGGAAGCACCCAGCTGGAAAGTAGCTTTATATACCTCCTCTTCAGTCACCTGACTTAGTAAGTGTTCATTCATTTGTTGAGTAACAATAGGAGGACACTGATCAAGAAAAGGAGTAAAGTCTCTAGCCCCAACTGACTTGTATAATTGAGAAAAGAAGCCCATGGTGATCTCTTTAAGTTGTTGTAGTTCACGTATCCAGTTTTGGTCTTCATCCATTAACATACAAATACGATTTTGTTGTCGTCGTTGCATTGTACATGCATGGAAAAACCTTGAATTTTTATCTCCCCATGTTAACCAGTTTAGACGGGAACGCAACGCCCAAAACTGTTCCTCTTGATTCCATAACTGTTGAATTTTAGATCTGATGGAAGAGGCTAATTCTTTGTCTCCTGCCTGATAGGAAGTCTTGTTGGTGATGAGTTGAAGTTGTTGCTGTAATTGAAGGATGTGTTGTTTGGCATTGCTAAAACGGGAACGGCTCCATCTTCCAAGGTTGCGGGAGACATTCTGTAATTTGGAATGTAAGGATGTAGGACTACTTTCCCATGCTGATTTAACAACCTCTTTACATTCAGAATGATCACTCCAGAAGGCTTCATAATGGAAGGTCTTTGTAGGCTTTGCAGATTGATAGAAAGTATGCAGCAGAAGGGGACAGTGATCCGAGCCAATCGAAGGGAGTGCAAAAACTTCAGTTGAGGGATAAGATAAACTCCAGTCCAAAGAACAAAAAGCATGATCTAACTTCTCCTTCACCAATTCTTCACCCTCTCGATTGTTTGACCAGGTAAATTCACAACCTTTGTTCTCAAGATCAAATAAAGCACAATCATTAATTAATTTCCAAAAGGATTGCATTCTGGAAAAAGTTGCTGGCCTTCTTCCTACTTTGTTCCGGGGAAATAGGAAATCATTGAAGTCCCCAATGCAAATCCAAGGAAGATAATTTGATGCATAGATTGTTCTGATTATATCCCAAAAGTCCTGTCTAGCTTGATATATAGCAGGAGCATGAAGACAGGTGATGTGCATCGAAGTAGCCGAAGAAGGGTCTAATATTATCAGATCAACAAAATTCTGACCAGCATTAACAACAGTAACATCATAAAGATCCGTCCAAAAAACTGCCACTCCACTAGACATACCTGCAGGATCTCTCAAAAAAGAGTAAGTGAAGTGAAAACGACGTTGTAAGTTCTTCAAAACTCTTTCTCCATTCTTAGTTTCCATTAGAAAGACTAGGTCGGGCTTTTCAGAGGCTATCATAGCCTTAAGGGATTGAATTGTCAGGGGATTGCCTAACCCCTGACAATTTCAACTAAGTAGCTTCATTGGTAAAGTGGAGGCTGTTGTGGGCCAGCCTCCAAAGCCCTTTGAGAGATATCATCAGCCATTAAGATAGGGGTTTCTAATATATGGGATTCATCCAACTCAGGGATATTGGTAAGTTTAATCTCATAAGGGGAATACCTCTTTGTTTTCTTGCTTGATCCCCCTGTTATCTGAGTACGAGGATTCTTTTGTTTCTTCTGCGGAAGATTGTCTATAGAAGAAACTTGGATGCCTTTTAATTTTGTGTTTGCAGGGACCAAATCTGTCGTACGAGGAACTAAATGTTGAAACAATGGTTCTGTTGGAATAACAGGGGGTGGAGCAGATACCTTAGGAGCAGGCTCTGGTGGAGGTAATGCAGGGAGGGGAAGAGGCATAGTTGGAGGAGTTTCAAGTATGGTTTCTTCCATTGGTTCCATATAAGGTTTGGGGTTGTAAAAGGCATCCCAATAGGGGCTGTGTTGTTTTACTTCAGCCCTTAACCATGGGCCATACACCATTGTTTCTTGTCCCTCGAATTTAGTTTCATCATAAGGGAAATCTTTGCAGGACGCGGCATAATGTCCAAGTTTCCCACATGAAAAACAGAAGTGGGAAAGTTTTTCATACCTGAAATCGATCCAAAGAGCTTTACCTGCGATGCTAATGAGTTTACCAGATCTTAAAGGTGCTTGCAAGTCAATCTCAATACGCACTCTTCCAGAGGTATCAGGTTTGACCTCCAACACTCGACCCATATGCTGAACTGCTCTGCTTAACAGTTGAGGAGTGTTCCATTCCAAAGGTAATCCAATTACATGAATCCAGAAAGGACATTTGGAAAAATCATAACAGCGTAAGGGGGTTTTTGGTTGCCACGGGCGTAGATTAACTAGATGGCCATAAAATAACCAAGGACAACCATCTAATATCCGTCGTTTTTCTATTTCAGATCGGCATTTGATGATGTAGATACCATTATTACTGGAAGAGATGTCCACATAATCGACTTGCCACGCTTTCTTCATAGCAATTTGAAAAGCAGGTAAGTTGATTGTAGGGTTTGTAAAGATATTACCCACCAGGATAAGACGACATGCTGCTATATTATCTGTATCGTTGACATCTTCCCAAACCTCCAATTCTTGTTCTGAACAGAGGCGTCCCAGGCGATGGCATAAAGATGCAATTCGAGAGGAATTTTCTTCCTCATCAGTGGCCATAGGAAGAGATCGATGTTTATGTAAGTTGATATCACAGTTTAAACTAACTCTGATGAAGATGACTTGGATGCATGTCAAGGATCGGCCAACATGCAGCAGAAAAATGCGAAAGTAAACCAGGAGATACAATCGGAGGAACAAGGTGGAAGCTGTTAACCCAGAGAAGAGTTGCGATGAAGATTGGAGAAAGAGGGAGAGATAGTCCAGTTGCGAGGGATAAAGTCCAAAGAGGTGAGCCACCAAAGGAAAATTAATGGATTACTAAGCACGTGTTTAGCCATACCAACAAGAACTTGATACTCAATTTATACGTGCAATTTATCTTACCTTTTAAAGCCGTCACTAATTTGTTTGGGTCAATTAGACACTCAACTAAAATGAGGGAGTATATTTTACTCTTGCGAATTAGAGATTAATGAATACATGGACTTAAGTATGCTAGATTAATCTAAAAGCTCTTTATTTAAAAAATGTTTTATAAGAATCTAAGCCACTATCATGTGATGGGTGATCAGGTTAGCAAACAATGATATCTCTCAATAATCAAAACAGTAAATAAATTATTGAAAAAGATTAAAGAACTTGAAATGCATGAGCAAACAGAAATGGACCCCTATTCGTCATCCATCAAGACAAATGTTCGGAAAATTTAGACAAGAAACAAACATGCAACGATGAATGCATTTTAATCATAAAAAATATTTATGAATATGAATAAGCTTTGTGAGATAACTAAAAGGCAAAGTTAACTGATTCCTTTTGGGTTTTCGTTTTTAGGAAATAGCTTCCCTAAATGCAACAAGGATGTGACTTAGCTAATGCTACGATTATATACACCTAATCTACATGCATTGATGAACTAATATTAAGTCCTAAATGTCATGCATACTCTGCTATAATGAATTAACCATATGCGATGCTATAAAATTAATTTCTAAAGCTAACGACATGACATTAATGCTATGACATGAGAATTAACAATGGATTAATCCATGCAAACTATATGAAATACTATTTTTCCATTTTTTATTTTTGTGAAATTGAAATGAAATCCTATAATCTACGTGTAACCGACAAGATACGGATTAATTTTAAACATGCAATACTTGAATGATCTAATGAGATTTTTTGGGCTTTTTCTCCATTACAAAAAATACCATAATCTTCAGGAGCCGTTTGGGCACAGGGGCAAATGGCGGAGTCCTCGGTTACAAAAAAAAAAAAAAAAACCATAATCTACGTGCAATATGACATGCTTCGAATTTCAAATACGCAAACCCTAGACTATTATGTATATCATAAATTACCACATAATTAAAATTTAAAATCTATATGCAGATGGCAAGTAGAACTATATGTTATGCAATGCATGAACATTGAGGGTCCAAACTTTAGGCTTAAGGTCCAACGCCCAATTAAAACGTAACGAATGAGACATTATTACAGATCCGACCTATAGTCTCAAAGGTACAACACCTCAATATGGAGAATTTATTCAAAAATGTTAAGGACTCAATTATCTAACTCCTTTTTTAGTATTGTCAGTAATTTTCAGCCAAAATTGATAGGATGAACTCAATTAACAAAATATGAAAATGTTTAAAAATTAATTAGCAGAGCTTGCTTGAATGCGCTAAGGTATCAACGAGAGGTGGGATGTGGGAGATGATAAGCAGACCTCTTGAATCCTGGTGTTGAACAGGATCGTGGGCGGTTGCTTTGACCGAGTTGTCTCCTTCCTCTCAGTTGACCGAAGGTGGCCTTCATCACCAATTTCTCCATTATTTCTCCAGAAATTCTGCCAAGTCCTTTTACTTCTCTACAAGGTGTACCTCTCAGAGACTCTTAACGTGTATGAGTGTATATAGCGGAGTGAGACCAACGTTGGAGGAAAGAGAGATGACTTCGCGGAAAGAAGCTGGAAGGCGATTGTGCCGTGCTACAAGGAGTGACGGTCGAAACCCCTCAGTGGAAAGAAGCTGGAACGCCAAGGTAAATATCATCTCCGTTGACCTTTTGTTCCTTGTAGAGATCGTGATATATATTCTCTCCCTCATCCTATTTTGCACTCGGTGGATTGTTCTTTAAATCTCACGATCCAAAATCTTCAAATCCCACTTTATCTCGGTCACAGCTGTATGTATTTTAACTCCACCCACTTTGTTGTTTATGTTTTGCCTTTAATTAACCAGCGGATTTCAATTCAAGCTCGCTCTCTGATTTTCATTTCTTTTGGGATTTCACCAGATAAAGTATAGAATTTCGCCATGTATACTGCAACGAATCTGCCCCTTTATTTCTTATAAATTGGCCATTTTTCTTTGAAAGCCACCTGGCTCACCACAACAATTCGAAAGAGACGTGTGGATGTGCATGTGGTGGACGCGGCTGAGATTTCTTTTTCTTTTTAATTTGCTCTTTCCATGGCCATCTATTTGTTTTGCTTTTAAAAGTTCGAGTTTCCACTTGCCTCACCATGTTCATCCTTGAATTCAAATTTGAACCGAGATTGCGCCAACATGGATTATTTGGTCAACTCGGTCGAACCCAATCGACCTTGGTCAAGGTGAGCGCTTGTCCTGGAAACATTATCCGTGTAATATGGATCTTGACATAATGCGAATGCAAATCATGCAAATAACATTTCTATTTAGGGATTAGGGTTAATTTTTAATTTCCTTAATAATAAATGATAGAATGAGTTAGCCAAAATTTAATTGTCAACTCAACTAATGAAACTAGAGATTGCAACATTCCAACACGACCCAAATTGAGAATTTGAGATGATAGGATGTTGGCTAACGAAGTTAATCAGTTACCACAACTTAAACTTTAAATAAATTTTCTTTTACTTGAAAAGATCCCAAAAACCAAAACCATAACAAGGAGTCTTGGAATCAAACCAAACTTTTCAAATCTTTATGATATGATCCAGTTCATAAACTATTGAGTCATTGAAACGAGATCCAATTTATAAACCCATGCCTTAGGCCCCGATGGGGCCAAAACCTGAAGTCTATGATTTTGTGATTTTACCTCTCAACATTGAGGTTTCTAGAACACTCTAGAAACAAGCGTTCCAATGCCACAAAAATCATGCAAATTGGATATCAGATGCAAAAGTTATGGGACAAGATAGTCACGCACAGCGTTCATGTCTTTTGTCGATGCTAGCAATCTATGTGTGCATGGCTTCCCTCGAGGCAACACTAGGCCAAGATGGTCCCCCATTCATTTTCAATGATAGCGAGTCTTTGTGTTGCTTGTACTCTCTTGAATTCCTTTTATTTTCCCTATGTTTGTTACAGGAAAATAATGAAACACATATTTGAGAAATTTTTTTGAAAAAACCTAGAGTCTCGAGTTCAAGAACCAGAGTCCTCAGCCTATGTGTTGGAGTCTCAGGCTTAGGTGCCAAAGACCTTGACCCAATCACCAAGAGATTGGTGCTCGATAGCCTGTCTTGAGCGTGGGAGCCCAAATCTTGAGCTTGGCTATCAGGAGCTCGAGCACAAAAGCTAAGGTCTCGATCCCAACCTTGGTGGACTCAAGTTGCATTTGCTGACAACTTGGGCAGGGGAGGCAGGTGCCTAGACCTAGGGGCTGAGGTCCCTAGCCCAGCCTCAAGGTACCTAAGTCCAATCACCAGGGTCTCTAGCCCGAGTGTGGTGGCCAATCCAATCGTGGAACATGATTTCTAATTTTAGAATAAGTCATTTTCTTACATTTAAACATCGGTTTTCTATTGATTACTGAAAATTTTCCTTTAATTCATTTTTTTGCCAATGTTCAATTGTTAGAAAATGAGAAAAAAAAATTGACAATAAATTTTCCACGTAACAAAAGAACTCAGACACTCACTTGAATTCGGAACCGTTTGTCAAATAAAAGGGCCTACAATTTGCTAAATGGGTTTGCGTGCTTAACTTTGAACTCATCATCAAGGAAATTTCACTGCTAAATGGGTTCGTGGCCCATGTCTACCGGCCTTAAATTATTTTAGACACTGATTTATCATATACCCAACGAACTTTTTCGTCATCTTATAAGAGATGTGTAACCTAATAGGGCAAGCATAATTTGCTCCCAACCAAATGGGAACACGAACCCATTTTGTCGTTTCTAAGTTCTGACTATTATAGCTTAAATAATATTTATAGTTGATCAATAGTGGAAGTCCAATTGATAGTATTCCATAATTAGCTTGTATGGTTGATAGTTAATGATATTCTAAATGGCGTTCATGAACAAACCTAGCTAGTCCAATATTATCTAAAGATTTAATTTTCCTTCATTGGAAAAAAGATAGTTTCATCGGGATTAGCTCCACGCGATGAAAATACCTTTGACCAAAGGCTGGATCGTTGATTTTAATTGGAATTGAGTTCCATGGCGACTCGGACAGGAAGTGTTAAGCATAACCAAGAGTAAGAACTATAACTAATTACTATAAAGGAAAAGGAAAATAAATGCATGGACTAGGAAGTTAAATTGATAAATTTAAAGATACATTGTTTGTGTTGATGAGTGGGCCTTTCGACAACGATATAACATGGCCTACATAGCCTATCACAACAAGGTAAGCACTTCTAAGTGGTTAATATTCAAATTAGAGGTTATGACCACATATCCATGATTTTCATGATTGCACGTCAACCTTCTCTATGAATCGTTTATAAATCCTCAATTGTCATTTAAATCATCCTAGTTTTTGCCTTCAACACTTAACTAAATTTGTTATCAATATTCATGATTATTGACAAGTTCCTCCCATCGACATCCTATCGAAAGCCCAATTGCTTAACATTGAGCTCCTATATCAGCCTCATGTGGTTGTCGATATTCGTGTTCATTAGCAAGCTTTTCTATTGTTGACAAGTCGTCCATAATTGTAATCGTTCAACACCAAGCTCTGTACCATTGTCATATCAATTGAAAAGACTTACCCATTTTTGGGTATCAATATAAGCCTCCTTTTAAACCTTTGAAAAGGTACAAATGATTTACCTCTCAAAGGCTGCGGGGTGCGTATTATACCTCTCTGACCCTTCGTACTTCATGTTCTGACAGTTGCTTTATCTTCACCTTACAGCACTTCGACATTGAGCCGACGACAATCAGTGAATTGATGTTTTTGGCCCATTGCTTCTTTTGACATGGTATAAATACTTAGCAAGATTTCATTCGTATTTTTCACTTCATCTTCAATCTCAAGCCAAATTATCACTATTCCAGTTTCTTTCTTCTTCGAAATTTCCTCTACGCTTTCATCCCAGTGCTTCAATGGCTCGTAAAACTCCTAGTATACATCTTCAACGGACCTTGCCCGTTACGGCAAGCTCCAAGAAGAAGATGACCCTGGAAATTATCTTTTCCGACTTGTCAATGAAACCGACATTTCTGAGCGGGTAATTCTGGATCCCTGTTTCATACGGAATCGTATCCCTTTTGCCTCTTAATGGCTGTTTTCCCCGTCACATGGAAGAAAAACTTCCCCTTCATAAGTCCTCTATCATAAATTATGTCCAGACCACCAAATCTGGTCGCTTTGGGGCTTTCCCTTCTTTTGACCTTCAATTCTGTCGATGGTACTTGAAAATGCAATCTCGGGTCCAACCCATTTGGGAGGGATCCAAAATCGATGTAGCTCCTTAATTTTGCTTCAACGATTTTCGCTGCGATTTGAGTCTTTTGGGGGCCCAAGTCAGTCTTTGGTCTCCTTCGGGACCAATGTTGATCGCCCTTCTCAAGTTGCACGCTGTCACTCGTTTCGTCCTGTGTGGAGATGATCTTTGAGAGGCTGAGGCCGCAGCATGCCCAAAATTAAGCATGTTAAAAGCCCTTCTTATGGCTCCTTTTCAGCCAAGTACTTCAATAGCTCTAGTAATACAGTTCATCATGTCAAACATAAGGTCTTCTCTTTGCATTGGCTTTCTCGATATATTTTTTACCACCCGACACTCAAAGTGAAGTCTCTAAAGAGCTGGCTAACTTAGCACACCGTCTGGCTGAAGGCACACCATTTGCTTTGGGTCGGCTCGTTCTTGCTGTATTATATAAGGGAATTACACATACATCATTGTCCACACATGAAGTTCATACGTTTTCCTTGATCCTTTGGGTTGTTCAAGCTTGGGCATCTCTTTATTTTCCTTCTATAATTTCTGATAATTTCTGAGTTAAATCTCTAAGCGATAAGAAACACTACTGCTAGAAGATGTAGATGCGAGTTGTAATACTGAACAATTGGCATTCGTGAAGATATGCATGTGTTCTCTTTAATTTTCGTGAAGATTTAGAGATCATTATAGCATATTATGCATTCAAGGATGATTAAAAGTCGTGGTAGGCGTAGAAATGCTCCAAAATACGAAGTATAGACATACGGTGTTTATCATTGAAACTGCACTTCTGATTGGGGACTCTCAACTCCTTAAGAAGTATAATGGAGAGTTCAAAAGAACTTATTTTATTTGTTTTAGATATATTCTTTCCACATTGATATATTAGATTTATAGTTAACTATGTTAATTACGGTGGCGAGTAAAGATAGGGGCGAATCCATGGATTTGCACTTATACGTGCCAATTATGATGCTTGTCGAGAGTTGTTATTCTTGAATTCATGGGGATTGAGATCATAATTGGCAACGGACTAAAGCCATGAAGGTAAGGACCACTTCATATATATGACCTTTTTAGTGTATTCAAAAAGATGTCAAAGAATATGTTCAGTCGACTCGTTTTGATAAGTATCCCATTCCTACTACCCAATTAGACCATTTAATCAACCTACAAATATCTCCAAAGTTTATGCGCTAGTGGCTTACTTAAGAGTACACACATGTATACTTTGGTGCTATTCGACTTGCTTTAGCTTTACAATTCTTATTGTCAAAAAGCACTTCCTCTAGTGGTGCGCCCGCGCAAAGATATACCCTGAAGGATTAGTGTAGTTAATGGGAATTGGCGCACTTATTCATGCCAATCATGATGCTTGTGGAGAATTGTCATTGTTAAAATAGTGGAGTTTGAGATCATAATTGGCAATGGATTAAAGCCGAGGAAAAGACCACTTCATATATGTGAGGGCGGTCGTTCAAACTAGTCAATTGGCATGCGAGCTTTTTAAGATGAGAGCTATCTACATAGGTTAATGACCTAGATTTAACCAGCTTTGGGAGGTATGCAAGTTGCATGATTCTCCAAGTAGTCGGGTTTTTGCAGTCGGTCGCCTGAGACTGGAGCCTCTCAACCCTCGGGCGACCACATTCATGTTCAGTTTTATAGGTGATCAACCCATGTGTCGACCCTTGAGACCTGCGTTGTAGTGGTTGACCTTGCGATCTCGACCGCCATCTCTTTGTCCATGGCGACTCCCCCGGTGGCGGTCATTGTTAAATGGGCAGACCACCATGGTTCCAGTGGCGGTCGTACAACCACCATCTCCCTCAAAGGCTTTTCTTTTGTTACTTTTGGGCCAAAATTTTTATTTTATTTTTTAAATATTTTATTTAATTTTTTCACTATGGTTTTATTTTTATGATAATATCCGTCATGATATTCAGTATTCTACCAAATACAAGATACAATTGAATATCCCTCACATTGGGATTCGCCTCAGTGGCCACCCTTCCAACATGGAAGGGGGAGGTGAGGAGTTCAAATCCCCACCTTCTAAGAGGGATGGGGTAGGGACGCGTAAGTTTTAGGAGTGGGCTTCGACTCCCACGCCCTGCAAGAGGCAGGACAAAAGTTTGAGAGTGAGTGTAGAGTAGGAATAGAGTAGGACTGATCAAAAAAAATATATATATATATCCCTCACATTTATTATCATATCCTATTCTCTCCAAATTATTGTCTTAATGACCAGGCACAACTTAAAAGTTAATAGAGATTAATTATGGATAGATAAGAAGATTTTATCGTTGGAACTCAAAGAATGTAGTTTATTTATAGAAATCTTTCATATATTTAGTTTCAAAATAATATATTAAATTGAGAGTATTAGCAATCGTGTGGGGCTAAATTTGTTTTTATATAAAAGAAAAATTCTACATGATAATTATCACTCAGAAATATGAGATATCTGAAATAATTTGTATCTAAAAATAATCAAATTCCAAATTTATCCTCATATATATCATTTAAGAATTTTTCAAAATCCGTCGAATTGTTCTGATTAGAACTACGTAGCTTTTTACTGATTGTAAACCTGTACTTTGTGAAATTAAGAAATGTAGAAAATGATTTAAGATTTGAGGAAATCAGTCTTGTTAGAAAGCCTAAGATATCTTCTTCAACTTTTGCCATTTATGAGGTTTCCAAATTTGGATGTTAAGATTATAAAACCTTCATACTAACAACTAAATCGAACAATCTCAACTTAGTCATATATAGCTAACTAAATTCATACCCAAAAATCCAATCCCCATAAGCTATCCATTGCTAGACGAGGAACCTAAAAAAACATTAAAGATGAAAGGAAAGAGCAACCACAGCTCAGTAAGTAATATACACAAAAACATGACTTATTTATACAAAATCCATAATATAACAAACCTTCAAGATCAAAATGAGTTATGTACTACTTCAACACAACCATACTCATAGCAAAAATACCATTTGAATCACTAATGTCAAAACAAATAATCAATGGTCTAGTTCGTTGATTAATATCGTCAAATCACACATCAATTGTCTATTTCATTTACAAATCTCGTGCACAAGTATTAAACGACGATCATGGATAATGCCCCATGACAAAGGCAACCAAGATTTTCCCTACGTAGGTTTATACTTATATTGCCAATACATAGCCCACAAGGATACTTTAAATCTAATATGCATACCTACAAACCTCTTTATAGGTTCTCAACTACATTTGAGCACATGAATTTTCCCTCTTTCTTCTCACACTCTTTGAAATTAAGCAAAATTAGATCAGTTATGGAAACACAATATCCGAAAATTATTCATGCAAAAATCTGGGAAACAATGTCCCACATACCTTCAATGAAGAAAATTAGGGCTCGACCCACCCTCCGAGGTTTATGTTCGGGATATGAAAGATCTTGTCCTGGTCCTCGCCTGCTTCTCTTTTGCATCTCTCCTCCAATTCTGGGCAGTCACTAATTGTTAGGTGAGTGAGGGAGGCAAGCCTTCACATTCCTTCAGGTAATGACATCAACGAGCGGCACCAGATGATTTTAAGCTCCTAAAGTGATTGAAGGGCGTCAATCCGCTTGGATAAGGCCTTCAAATTGGAGCAATGGTCAATGGTGAGACGCTTTGAGATTGTTGAGTTGCAGAAGCCACCGTGGGAGAGATTCTAGTCTAGGAAGGCCGAAGATCGATAAGGACTGGAGACTCTCAAGTCCTTGGAGATCCAAGATGATATTGCTGCTCTCGTCTTTGCATAAATCAAGGTCATCACAATTACTTATATGGAGATTAGGAAGGGATGCAAGCCTTGGCATTCCATCTGGTAATGACGTCAATGAGGAGCAATGGTGGATTGCCAGTTCTTGAAGTGATTGAAGGGTATCGATCTGCTTTGGTATGTCCTTCAGACTGTTACATTTGGAAATATGGAGATGCTCGATATCGTTGGCCTGTGGAAGCCACAGCGGGAGAGATACTACTTTGGGAAGACTAGCGAATGTTGAGGACTAGAGATTGTGAAGTCCTTGGAAATCCAAGACCTTGCTGCTTTGGCCTTTGCATAAATCCAGCTTTTGACAATCATAAATAGTAAGATCCAGTAGGTTCGATAGATATCACATGCTGGGTGAGAGCGAAGTTAACCGACAACAAAAAAGCGATGCTAAATTCTTCAAGTGAGGTGAGACTTTTCAAATACTTCTCAAGAAAACATTCTAGAAAGCCCATTATCTTGATCCTCATACACTTTAAATTACTAAGGTCAAGTTGGGGGAACTGTTTACATCCCCAATTCTACAAGTCTAACCCAACTAAATTGGGCAAGGAAGGCACAAGGCTATTCTCATCTACTTTGGAAAGCTCTCACCTTTATAAGCGATTCTCAAGTTCAGCAAATTTGAGTGCGGTCTTAGTCAATCTAATAGTGCTTCATCTCTATTCCCATTTATTTGCATCATTGGTATTGAGATCGCCCCATTAAAGTGCCAAACATTATCTTGCAATATCAGAAATCTAATCAATAATCAATCTCCTAGAATACATTTCACAAAACAAACAAATGACACTTTCGTACAGCTCCTTTGATAAAAATAATTTTCATATAACATTTTTCAAATCATTTGCGAACTCAATTAAAAAATCAGAATACGTTTCACAAATTATTTCACAATCCATTTCATAAACTATGATAACAAATCAGTATATACAACACCTTTTGCAACACATTTCCTAAAACAATTCTCAAATCGTTCACAAATACCAAAATGTAGTGAAATCCATATTTTTATTCAACAAACATGTTTTTTTATAATTCATAATATATCTAATCCATATCGTTCTAGAATATGAGTTTACAAACTCAAAGAAGAGATAGTATTATTCATTAGAGAAAGCTAAAAACCAACGTACAATAGTTATTCGAGCCAATGTATTTGACTTCCTAACAATTAATTAAAAATTGATATAAAAAATCGAGCAATACACTACTTTAACGACTGATTCGACTAAAGTATGCCTATTAGTTAATAAAACCACCTTTATGTGCTAACGAAGAAATTTATTTATAACAAAGTTCATCTTTGTCTCTTATGAATTATCCATTATGCATAACTCGCACATGAAACTTCAAAATTTCATTATGAACAAACCGCTTCGAAATCAATTTTCGTGAAAACCCACAACTCCATAACACCCTTATCTACCATTTCCATATAAATATAAACTTCAATAATTCTTCAATCGAACCTCGCAGTTCAACTTACACACAACTTCAAATTTAAGACCTAAGTTCAAAATTTACTCTGATTAGACGAACGATAGGCTTGGATACTTATCGAGCATTACAATTCGGAGTTAATATTGACTTGTTGGGACGTTAAGATAGGTTATGGGTGAAAGTTTTTTCCTTTTTCTCTTCACGAATGAGCCCTCCTAAGGTTCAACATCCAACTCTCTCTCTCTCTCTCTCTCTCTCTCTCAAACTCACGAAGCTTGCTGGAAAGAATGAATAAGACTTAAGGGTTTCTTAATTAAATGGGTGAAGCTAAGGAAATAACGGGCTTGGCTTTAATTTTAATTCTCACTTTGGGTCCCATATAGAATCTACCCTCCTTTAAAAAAAAATTAATCTCGAAATTTAGATAACCTAAATCATCAAATATGTAAGCTATTTGCGTTTTACCTCCTCGAGTTTTAAGTGATCTCAGTCAATTTATTCACAATCATCCATATAATATTTCTATTACCTGGCATTCTCGGTAGACCATTAATAAAATCCATAGTGATATATACCCACTTTGGGCAGCTTCTGTCCATCTCTCCATTGCTATGAGCATTCTAATTCTATTTTTATTTCTTCTTATTTCCTTCCTTCTCCCTTTTGTAAGGTGGAAGTTTAATTGTCTCACTACCATCTTTGATCCACATTCTAGGCCTATTCATTTATGGGAATTCTCTCATATGCTTCTTGTTGACACATAAATTTTTTGGGAGTGTTGGACACCTAGAGTGCTAAAACTTGGCATGGAGGGACACTTAAATGCCAAAAGTTAGAAAAGTGATATTTAAGTGCTAAAATCAGAGTAAAATGGATCACTTAAGTGCCACTTCGGCGAAAATTTAGCCAAAATGCTAACGTTGTGATTTTCCGGCGAAATAAGTGCAAAATGGCATCATTTTGATGCTAACAAGGTACAAATTTAATATAAAAATTAATTAAATTAAATTTAAAACTAAATTTATTTAAAAAATTTAAAAATAAAAATGCAAATATTAAAAATTTTATTTATTTATATTTATATTTTATTTTAAAATGTTTTAAATAAATTTAGTTTTAAATTTAATTTAATTAATTTTTATATTATTTTTTTATCACGTTAGCATTAAAACGACGTTGTTTTTGTATTGTCTAGCCACGTTAGCGTGCAAAACAACTCTGTTTTCCATTTATTTCGCCGGAAAATTGCCACATTAGCATTTTGATAGGATTTTCGCCAAACTAGTACTTAAGTGATCCATTTTGCTTCGATTTTGGCAATTAAGTGTCACTTTCCAAACTTTTGGCACTTAAGTGTCTTTTCGTGCTAAGTTTTGGCACTTGTGTTATACTTCTCCCAATTTTTTGGTTACCATTTAAGAATGATTGAATAGAAAACTAGGGACTAACTAGTGGCCACTAAACAAAATAATATAATTAAATTGCATAACATATAGTTTTAGGTGCATTCATCATATAATTTAGTTCATTAACTGCATTTGCATTGAATCGGCGATGGTGAGCAAGCCTAAATTAGTCACATGGATTGGGCCTACAATGGGTATAATTGAACCAAGCACATGAGAGAGAGAGAGAGAGAGCAACCGCCTAAAATTTCAAGCCCAGAATAAGAATGGTTAAGCTTTAATTGAGTCGGGTTTAACCCACGAAGCTAATAAGCTTTGAGTTTAATTAGAATAAGCTATAATTAGGTCAAACCGATCATCAATTGAGCCCAGAGAGAGCAAGATGCCCACATAAGGCTTGGCCAAAAATCATAAGAGGATGGGCCAAGATAAGCCCAACTCAATCAAGTTTTAGCCCATCATGAGTCTAATTAAGTGTAAGCCCTAAGTTAATTGAGCATGTTATTCCCCAATTAACCTAGGTTAAACTCTATATAAACACACCAATGCCTCATAATTCAAGGTTGGTGATTTTGATTTAGAACACACAAGAGTGAAACACGTAAGAAAAAGGGAGAGTGAGAAGGAGAGTGCTTGACCAACAACCCTTCTCTCGGCCTTGCCGCTAGCAAGAAAAAGGGAGAGTGAGAAGGAGAGTGCTTGACCAACAACCCTTCTCTTGGCCTTGCCACTTGCTAGCGATGTAGCCCCAGTGCAGTTGCTATTCCCTTGACTGATGCTACGAGCATCCATGGTCCCAAGACGCTGACACTGCTCTACTATTCTCACGATAACTATTGGTCATAGCCACCACCCTGCTATTTTAAGTATCCTGTCCGAATCAATTTACATATTTTATGACTTGTCTTGTGCTTGTCAATATTATTCTCACGATGAGATTCGATAAGCCAAAAATGCATCTCTCGAAATGTAGAGTTTCTCTCTACCCTCAGGTAGTCTATGTTTTTCTAAACCCTCAATTCCCACCCTAATTCCCTTCGTCTCCTTCCCCTCATCACATTACCCAGAAGTTTTATCCCAATTTCGGTAGGGATTTTACCCACCCGAGACCTCCATCTCACCCTTGAAGTTTTGCCTCCCTCTTTTCCATTCGCAACCCTCTCACGCAATGTTGTGCCTTGATACTTTCATCGTCCATCTCCACCTTCATTGACGACCAGGGTGAATTTCCTTCAATTTCACCACTTATATTATCTTCAAGCTCCAGTCTTTCTCCCCCAATGTTTTATTGGGTGGCCCCAGCGACTAAGCTCTGTTTAGCGCCATCTTCATTGGTGCTTTGCATGTGGAATCAACCCACCTTTCAATTGCTCATTAACAGTAGGCTTGCTGATGGATCAAACTCAACAACAAGAAGATGCCTGTCTTGCCATACTATGCAACAGACTTGGACGACTTTGGTTTGAACAAGAAGTGGAAGTCTGGGACAAAGAAGTCCCAACGGAGAAGCTGCAAGAATGCAAATTAACATTAGTGGGTAAAATTCTGTCCAACCCCTCTATCCACTTTCAAGTGTTTCAGAATACTTTAAAATGAACGTGGTGCAATGATCAAGTAGAAATTTCTCAACGTGAAGCGGGACTTTATGTATTTAAATTCAATTCAGAAGGGGAAAGGCAACAAATCTTAGACAACGGCCCTTGGTTGTTTGCAAACCATCTAGTCATTGTGAAACCTTGGGTGCCAAATACACCTTTGCATTGTTACGACTTTACAACTTGCACGTTATGGGTGCAAGTTTTCGGGCTTCCTCTGGAGAGATGCACCAAGAGCATGACTACTAAAGATGTTAGACATTTTGGCAAGGTGTAGGAGGTGAAAATTGAGACCAAAGAAGGTTCTACCCTTAAATCAGGGAGGGCACGAGTGGAATTCAATCTAAAAGAACCTTTGAAATCTGGCAAACTTATTAGATCGGAGGAGAAGAACATATGAATTGACTTTAGATATGAGCACCTATCACATTATTGTTATTCATGCGGCATCCTAGGCCATTACGCAATGTATAGTAAAGACATTCCATTTGATGAAGCAAAAATGGATGGCAAAGACAAACTATCTTATGGTCAATGGCTGAGGGCAGAAGTCAGAGAACACAGCCCATTTCAGTTAGCATTTTATAAGCAGCAACCAAATCAAGACAATGTCAAAGAGATCATACCAGAAACTCCACAGGAGTCACTTCTCTTACTCCTTGCAGCACCTCAGAGTACCAAACAGCAACTGGCCATTGTGGAGACTAGCACAGAACATCACCTTCATCGCACTCCATAACCTACTCTGCAACATTCTTCACTTGATGAGCATTCAAAAAGCCTTGAAGAACCTAAATTGAAGTCACCTGCGATGAACCGGTTAACTTTAATCAGAAATGAAGCCGAAGGTTCCTCAAACAACAAGAAGTTAAAGAGTCCAAAAATGATCACAAAAGCGAGTCCTCTCAAGAAAGCCAAGAGATATTATCCTTACGAAGCGTGCTCTAATGTCAACGAAAACTTTGATGAATCACACCTTATGGACACCCCTATATTTGCAGCTGAAGGGGTTGGAAGATGGGCCGTGGTGACTTGCCCAAAACAGCCACCAAATGATAAATGAGGATTATCGGTTGGAATTGTCAAGGGCTCGGCAATCCCCTGACAATTCAAGCGTTAAAGGCCCTATTGGCTCGTGAAAGGCCTGATGTTGTTTTTTTGATGGAAATGAAAAATTGAGACATGGTGATCTAGAATCTAAGGAGGAAGCTGAATTTTTCTAGCTGTTTTGTGGTGAGTCCTTTGGGTTTGGCTGGAGTGATGGTGGTATTTTGGAATGATCAGGTTTCTTTAACCGTGGAGCATCACACTATATACTTTATCGACATGATTTGTGCTGATACTCAAAGTGGAAATATAATGAGACTTACCTGTCTTCATGCGCCAACGATATATCAACAAAGACAACAATTGTGGGCAAACTTAAGATAGCTTAGTTCCTCAAATACCCTACCATGGGTGTGTATCGATGATTATAATGAGATCCTATATCATTGGGAAAAGGCGGGCAAAAAGATAGCAGAGCCGTATAGGTTGCATTCCTTTAGAGAATTTTTAAACGACTGTATGCTAATGGATATAGAAAGCAAGGGTTGTACTTATACATGGGTGAACAATAGAGATGGTGACGACGTGTTTAAGGAAAGACTTGACAGGGCGCTGTGCACAATGGATTGGAGATTAACTTACCCAGAAGCGGAAGCCTTTGCTTTTCCTGCTTTAGGCTCAGATCATAGTCCTCTTCTTCTAACCACCGAACCCAACCCTTCAAGACATAGGAAAACTTTCACTTTTGAAGCTTTCTAGCTTCAAGACAAGGCATGTTGATCAGTCATCAGAGATGCTTGGGATTCTTCATCGACACCAGCTCCCTCTTTATCCCGCAAGCTTCGAAAGACTTCCTTGGCACTCACCAAGTGGAGTAAATCACACTTCTACAATGGACAAAAACAAATCCACATGTTGCAACAACAAATCCATCATCAAATTAATCATCCCAATCATGACTATGATAAGGCGCTTGTAGCTTGCCTGAAGGATGAAGTTCAAAACATATGGCAACAAGAGGAAAAAGATTGGGCGATGAGATTGAGGATCCAATGGTTGAGGTGGAGGGACAAGAACACAAAGTTCTTCCATGCCACGACAATACAACGCAGACAACGCAACCAAATCAGCATGTCAAAGGATCCGGACCCGCGATCCTAATCAACTCAAGAATATGCCACAGACATACTTCCAAAATATATATTGCTCGATTGGCTACCGAGATTATGGCCCTGTTCTCACACAATGTTCCCAAGTAGTCACAACAGACATGAATACAGGTTTAACAGCAAAGGTCTCTAGGGAGGAAGTCAACCAAGCAGCTTTTCAATTAGAGGCTACAAAGCCCCGGGACCCGACGGCTTGAATGGGCTATTCTATCAAAACCATTGGGATATTATTCAAGATGATATCTTTACATCGGTGCAAGACTTTTTCAAATCAGGAGTGCTGCCCCCTGTTTTTAACAGAACTCTTATCACTCTAATCCCAAAGGTTCCACACCTCGAAAGGTTAGAACAATATAGACCCATTAGTCTCTGCAATTTCATATATAAAATCATTTCAAAAGTGCTGGCAAACCGACTAAAGACGTGGTTACCTAGATTGATTTCAATGGAACAGAGTGCTTTTGTCATAGGTAGACAAATACAAGATAATGTTCTGGTTGTGCAGGAGGTCCTTCACCAACTAAAAGTCAGAAAAAGAAAGAAAGAAATTTCAGGCAGTATTAAAATTGGACATGCAGAAAACTTATGATCGGGTAGAGTGGGATTGTCTAGAGGTCTATCTTTAAAAATTGGGGTTTCATAATCAATGGGTAAGGTGGGTGATGCAATGTGTTACCTCGACATCCTTCAGTTTCAAGTTAAATGGTGAACCATTGCCATACTTTCGTCCTTCAAGGGGGTTAAGACAAAGAGATCCTCTCTCTCCATATCTGTTCGATCTTTTAGCTAACGTATTATCTACTCTTATTCAGCAAGCTGTCAACTTGGGAACTCTTAGGGGGATTAAACTCAATAGGTGGTGCCCTACACTTTCCCATCTATTTTTTGCGAATGATGCAATATTCTTCTTGGATGGACGAACCCTAGAGTGCTAGAATCTAGCGAATATTTTAAACCAGTATTGTGTAGCAACGAGCCAAGCTATGAATAGAAACAAATCCGGACTCTTCTTTAGTCGTGATTGCCCCTTTATTTTGAAACAAAATTTGGCTGCAGAATTAAAAGTTCCTATGATTGAAAAGGTAGGGAAGTATTTGGGTATCCATTTGACTGGGGGGTTTCCAAAAAAGATATGTTTGCTTGGATTCTGGGTCGAGTAAATGCGAAGCTAGAAGGATGGAAAGAGCATCTCATGTCTAAAGGAGGAAAGGAAATTATGTTAAAAACGGTAGTGTAGGCACTCTCGCAATACGCTATGTCCATATTCAAATTTCTTGTTTCTATATGTTAGTCTATTGAACAAAGAATAGCAAAGTTTTGGTGGCAAAACAACAATACTAGAGCTGGCATACATTGGAGGGCATGGGATCTCCTCAAAGAATAGAAGATTCAAGGGGGGCTTGGCTTTTGAGATTTACTAACTTTAAACAAAGTCCTTTTAGGAAAGCAAGCCTAGAGGCTTTTCCATTAAACAAAGTCCTTTTGGGAAAGCAAGCCCGGAGGCTTTTCCATTAAACAAAGTCCTTTTGGGAAAGCAAGCTTGAAAGCTTTTCCAAAACCCCTCATCCTTATGATGCATAGTTTTTAAGGGACTTTATTTTCATTCTGGTAATTTTTGGCATGCAGGAAAAGGCACTAATTCTTCTTGGGGCTGGCAGAGTTTACTTTTAGGTAGAGATGCTATCCTAGACAAGTTGCAGTGGTCCGTTGCTAATGGCAGAAGATAAACATATGTGAGGATAAATGGCTCACCAGAGGAATTATCGGCGTACCAACGCCTAGAGGAGAGCTAGAACAGGTAGCTGGTTTTATAATTCCATATGAAAATATCCGGAACATCCCTCTTCTAAGAAACGATTTTGACTACCAAACAGTTGAAGAGATTGTTGCCATTTCGTTAAGCCCTGCTTCTACCACGGATCAAATCATATGGACATGAACACAAATAGGTATATACTCAATAAAAAGTGCCTATCATAATCTCAGACACTAAGATCATAGAAGGAACAGAAATCACGCCTTCGACCCATCTCTGGCGACAAATCTGGAAATTAAAGACAGCCCCAAAAATTCGAGTTTTCATATGGTCGTTATGTCATAACGCACTCTCTACAAAGGATAACCTATTTCGGCGAAACATAATACAAGACCCGGAATGTCAGTTATGTTCATCACACACACTTGAAACTACTGAACATATCTTTTTATTTTGCCCTTGGACGAAGAACATCTTATCTCATTCTAGTGTACAGATTGATAGCTCAGCTTTCAAAAGGCATAGAATGGATGTGTGGCTAGAAGATATACTTGAAAATCAGTCTGACTTTCCGACATCAACGTACCAATCCCGATTAGCTGGTGGATCTGGTGCTAGTTGATGCAAAGCTGATCAACAGCACAGTGCAGCCAGCAACAAACACAGGACAAGATCTTCTAAACCCTAATCGGGTGTGGATTCCTTCGGATCGAGGCAGCATCGAGGTCAACATAGATGGGGCTTTTCCCACGGCAAACCATATGGGTGCTATCGCGTGCGTAAGGGATCACGTCGGTACTTTGATCGTCGAATTCACCAGCACAGTTTGTGCGTCTTCCCCGCTGCAAACTAAGATTCAAGCCCTACTTTCCATTCTTACTTATTTGCTTGAACGAGGATAGGATGATGCTCAACTTTTTATCGAGTCTGATTATATAAAGCTTGTGGAGATCTTCAACGATCGAAGTCTTCTATCATGGGACTGCCGAGCGCTGGTCGCTGATGCTGTAGCTTTGATCCTCTGTTTTCCCCATCTGCAAATCTGGCATTACAGAAGAGAAGCAAATGCCACACAGCTGATTGGGCTACCAAGGCCCATGGCCGCGACACCTTTTCTCCTAATTGGGCTTCCTCACCTTCCCAAATTTTAATGGATTTGCTATGTATCAATGCCCTTTCTACGGGTTGTAACTTCCGTTATACTTGAATGAAAGGAAATGTTGTTTTAGACCAAATATATATATATATATATATATATATATATATATATATATATATATATATTATTCTCACAATAACTATTGGTCATAGTCACCACCCTGATATTTTAAGTATCCTTTCTGAATCAATTCAAATATTTTATGGCTTGTTTTGTGCTTGTCAATATCTAATGCACATATTTTAAGTGATATGCATCATAAATTGGGATTTATTTCTTAATTTACAACATAAATATAATCTCTCGATTCTTTTTATAAATCCTTAGATGGAATTATTAGATTGAGCGGTTACAATTGATATTTTGATCTTTAAGCCCTTAGATTAGGACAATTATTTATTTTGCAAAAATATCAAGCTGATTAGATGATGTTTTCAATTTTGAATGGTGTGGATATATTTTAGTGGTGGATAATATCTTGGGTGCTTAATTTTTTCGATTCCTTTCTTTATTTAAAAAAAAAAAAAAACTCAAAAAGATTGCATGCTAAAGTGTAAGGGTATTTTTAGATAACATTGCATATTTAGGCTAGATTGCGTGTTAAAGCATTTTAGAATAATATTAGAATAGATTCTAAATAAGATCATCTCTGAATAGATAGATGAATTAGATTACATTGCATAATTTAATAATATTGCATGTTGAGATAATATCTAGCTGATAAAAAAAGTTTTTCCTAATTGAAATAAAATTTAGTCTAAATTATTTCTTAGTACGGATAGAATAACCTTCATTTATGGTTGTTTTTATTTTAGTAAATTTTAACTAATAATTTAATAAAAATAAGAAAAAAATTATCTTAGGTAAATTAGCTTGCATCTAAGGCTCATTTAGAATAAAAGTACCAAAATATAATATGCATGTCATATAGTTTGCATCTTAGGTTCATTTAATTAAAAGCACATGTCATGTAGAGTAGTTTAACCTAGAGTTGCATTTAGACTTGGGTTTGCATTTCATGCATTGCATTCTAGTTTAGTCTTCATTTAAAAAAGTGTAAAGAAAAACCCAAAATTGATTGAAATTTCATTCCTACATTCATAGTTAATTGTCCTGTTAGGATAAAAACAAAACCCAGAAATTATTTTGTTATTTTACTTGCTTATTTCTGTAATTTATTTACTATGTTACTTTTTTTATTACAAAATTGGTTGTGCACCCGCCGATCATTTCCTGGATATTAATGTCTAGGTTAAATTCAATCCAAGCTACTTGCATAAATATTTTTGAATAAATGAAATGGTACCAAAAGAGCATTAGAATGATCTAGCGTGATCAAATCTTTGAACTCATCAAATCTCTGGTTTATAGAAATAAAATAATTCTCTTGATGTTTTACTTGGGTGCTAATAGACCACAAAAAATCGATTAGTGACAACTCCCGAATGAAATTGATTTGCATGTTAAAAAATTGAAAGAAAATTGCGAATTGGCAATAGGGTTGAGAGAGCCCAAGCTAAGTCTAGATTTTATAATCCATGAACCAACCCCTAGATGGTATAACGTTAGGAGAGGTCATGACACTTCTTTCTTGAAACAATCATTGTAAAATTAATGCAAGATATATTGGTATACAAGATTTATCCCAATCTCGATAAGCACAAGTATTTCTAACTAATTCAACCACAAATCTAGCACCACACACTTTTCAAAATCATTCCCCATAGTCGGTCTGAGGTCACATTGCCTAGACTCTATCTTGGCTTTCTCCAACTCCAGTCTTGTTTTCGGCCAAATCGGATCATTTGAACCTACTGGTTTTTGGGTCAAGAAGTGAGTCTCATGGCGAGTAGGGTCTCAAGTCTCGAATTTTTACACGTTTGACCTATCGGGAAATACAGGTGTCTACAATGACATTTTTGCAATAAGAATCCAAATCATATGGCTTAGACCATGCATAAATTAGAAAGTGGGACCTTGCTCTTGCCTCAACCTTGGTCCTAGGCTGCCCTTTTACAATTAGCATCATTTCCGTGTGATTTTTCATGTTCCTAACACTTTTTTATTCAAATTCTAGCCTTGCATTTAGTTTACTATTTATAGCATGTATTTAGTTGAGATTAGGCTCTAAATTAGGTTTACCAAGAAAAAAATGAAGAGGATAAAACAACAAGTAAAAATGAAAAGATAAAGATTGGGGATAATTACCAAATCAGTTCTAAACTTTTTGCATGAATGTCATCTTAGTCCTAAACTTTTTGCATCAAGTTCCAATGAAGTCCTTTTAGTCAATTGCCACTAGAAATAACTGACATGACATCTAGTCATCACTAGCCGTCATACGTGGTACATTGATGTGGATGGTTTTACTTGAAACGACTCCCTACATGGATTGCCACGTTAGCGATTTTTTATGACAAGTAACTAGAAGGATTATATTGGAATTTTGCACAAAGGTATAAAACTATATTGAGAAAATTGAAAAGTTTATATGTAAATGGTAGCTTTCCTATAAAGTTTGGACTAACATTTGGGTAAGAATTACATCACAAAGCTTAGTTTAATTTGATCTTAGTTTTATTTTTTGAGTTAATATCACAAAAAACTTAATACTTATAACAAATTTATCTCAAATTAATTTTTTTACCATAAAAAACCCCAAACTGGTATACACATGTCAAATTTACCCTCGGTTAGTTTCTTGTAAATTTTATCATGAAATTGCTAAATTGGTTGACACGTAACAGTTGACAAATATATCAGTTTGGAGTTTTACCCTTCGATTGTCACATGTCTAGTAGTTGGTGGTTTTTTATGGTATTAATCTAATTTAACAAAAACGAATTGAGGGTAAATTCATTACAAATGTACCAATTTAGGGTTTTTCACGATATTAATCTTATTTTATTTGGTCTAATGTTTTATCATTATCATCTAATTCTGGAAACTTGCATCCCGTACTATGGGTTAATTGCACATTTATTTTTATGCATAACTCACAAGTTCTTTTCTCGGGGCTTAACAACATGGCGATGTTTAAATTTGTGTGATATGGCTCGGGTTCTTTACTTGGCCATACTCTAATTATGTTTATACTGTTATATCTTACATGACTATTTGTGTGCTTAAATTTTGTTGTTTGCACTCTTGCATGATAATCCAGTTTTTAATGTTTTAAGATAAAAATATTAAAAGAAGAGGTGGAAAAGTTTGCATGGAACGTTTTTTTTTCTTTTTCTTTAAGAGAAAAGGTTCTTTGGTTCACGGAAGTTAAACAACCACTCGCATTTTACTTGGCCTCTAATCGGGTCATATAAGATCAATGGCGGCTCCTAAACTAAAATCAAACAGCATAATAAAATTGAAAAGATGAAATTGCAATCGACAAGGTTTGGTAGAGTTCGTGTGCCCTTTGATAATCCGCAAACCCCTTGAGATTTTCTCTTGAGAGGATCGAGACAACTCTCAATTATAACATCAATTGTTTTCTTTGTTCTTTTTTATGGTCCATGAAGTGTGCTCCTAATAAATTTTACTTTGTCTAGTTATTTTGTTACAGTTTAGTATCACAAAAAAAACCCTAAATTGATAAATTTGTGACAAATTTATCCTAAATAATTTTTTGACTAAAAAAAATCATAAATTGATACACTTATAATAAATTTACCCTCTATTAGTTTTTGTTAAATTTTACCATCAAATTACTGAGTTAGAGATATATAACAGCTAACTAGTCTAGGATTTTACTCTCTGTTTGTCACAATTGTACCAATTTTGTAGTTTTTTATGGTATTAATTCAATTTAATAGAGTGGTTTGAGATGTTTTGGAGGGTCAAAAAATTAGTTTTTAGTATATTTATCATAAGTGTACCGATTTAGAGTTTTTTTATGATTATTTGGGGGTAATTGTTACGAGTGTACCAGTTTTAGATTTTTTCATGGCCATAAAATTAGCTCAAATTTAAACCCTTTTGTTATTGTCAAGAAAGGATATAGTATTTTAAAAGTTCCACCGGACAGGTTATGACATTTGGTTATCTAATATTTTGTAGGTGGAAAAGGTGCAAACAATTCTTGCGTGTGTTTGTTTATATTTGAAAATGTTAGCATATGGAGATTAAAGAATCTAGCTAGAGAATTTCAGTGGATATCGTCATTCATTTCCATTTTCAAGATGGGGATCACATTACTAAAATCTTTTTGCTTTTCCCAAAACCAAGTATTCAATTAAAATTGCAATGAAAATTAGGAGATATCTGATGTGACTTTTACATCGTAGTGGCTCCAGTGATTTCATTTCTTTCTCCATTGTTCTTACAATTTATTAATCCTTTATACTAATTTCGTAGTCAAGATATGAAAGCATTTGTCATATCCTATATTTCATTCATATCCAAGATAGGATAAGACCGGATATAAAAGAGATATAGCTTAGATAAAAATATCTCATATAGGGGATGGGATAAAATGTTGCTAGTATTTCTTATATCTATGGTATTAAAGCTATTTTTTAAATATAAATTTCATAAATTAATAAAATTAAAATAATAGTTAAATGTAAATAATATTTTAGTTATAATATAAGAAGGAAAATTATAAAAATAACAAAAATAACAATTTTAAGTTTTATTTATTCAAATTTTTATTGTTATATGGGAATTTCTTTCTATGTTATAATATTATATATATATATATATATCTGTAGTATTTATATTTAGGTATATTAGTATATATTTTTTATTTAATAAATTTTTTATTAAGAATGATGGAAGTAATAAAAAAACAGGGAAAATAACAAAGAAAAAGAGTAAAAGAATATGAAGTAGAACACCCTAGATATTAAAAGAGCAAATTCAAACTTAAAACCTTTTGTTTTCATTTCTCGAATGTGAAGGGCTAGGAGATTTCTATAAAAAAGAATATCTTCTCATTCTCCTTTTGCTTTTTAGTTTCGATTTATGTTAAAGTTTCACGAATCCTCTGTTGTTGTTTAATTTAAGTTGACCCTCCATGATAACGGTCAGATATTAGAAACTCCTTCTCATCCATAACTTTTTAGTTCACATTGAAGATTCACAAAATTATCAGAAGAGTTGAAGTTCATTCTCCAACAAACCTTCTCATTCATGCCAAAGTTTCCCGAAAGTGGCAAGAGAGTAGAAGCACTATACATTTTGAAATTGCGGAGATGAGTGATCATACTTTCTCTTTGTTAGTAGATTAGGCATTCGCTACATATATATAGTCAATGTCACTAAATATAATGGTTGAATCTATGGCTCTAAAATGCTATAATGAGTTCCTTTGCTGTTGAAGGTTTAGATAGTACATAATCACGGGTTGATTGCAGGTTGTCTACATTTGTACATTTGTGGCTTCTTTAACAATGAATTGTAAATGATCCTTACCATCTCCACTTGTGCATTTTTGGGTTCATTTATTCTTATATGTAGTTCCTACCAAACAATGAATTGGATTATATATGAAAATATCTGGTTTTATAATTATATTTCACCAAACAATGAATAAAAACATATCCAAATTCTTGAATTCCATATCCTAATCTATCCAATCATATCTTGCTTGGAAATTCAAATGACAAGACGCAATCTTACAGTAAAATACCTTATACTCATTTACATGTTAAGTACTCTAAAGTAACTTTTCTTTGTATATTAATCACCCTTTATTATAGTTTTTTTGCATAAAACCACACAACACGTGGTCTAGTACTCATATATAATTGAGAAAATCTCAATAGAAAGAGGGTAAGATAATGAATCTTGACGTCTTCTAGATATTAATCTACACCTCCTGAGGTTCTTTTGAATTGACTTCTATAAAATGATTCAACAAATTATAGTTTTCCTTTTTCGCCATCTATGTTGTGCCCACAATCTAAAAATTTGTTACAAGTTTTCTCTTTCCATATGTTTATTGAGTAAATTTTATCCCTTAATTCGATAGAGAAAATTGTCTACAAAATCTTAAACTTATTGTATGGTGGCCAATTCAATTATAAAGTTTTCAATTATGTTAGTTTAGCAATTTCTTCTAATTTTGATCGAATATCACTAACATGGCGGTCTAGTCAACACTAGTCATCCTACATGGTGCAAATGCCACCAACATGAACCATTTTAATATCTTAAGTTTTTTTATTAATTTTTTTATTTCTTTTCTTTTCTTTTCTTTTTTTTCCCTCTTTTTAAAAAGGGATAGACAAGGCTGTTGGCCACTAAGCAAGCCTGGGCAACCCTATTGACCCTTGGGCTAGGGTTGCAAAGCCCTCACCAATAGTGAGTGTTGCAATCCTTGCAATGGCCTGTGTGAGGGCTTGTAAGCCTTTGCCAAGCATAAGGAGGGTAGGCGGGCGGGCAAGGGCCTTGAAGTCCTCATTGCGGCTTGTGATCGACTAGGTGAGGGTTTGTGACACCCTTGCCAGCCACAATGAGGGCTAGTGAGCCTTTGCCATGTTCGAGATGTGACCCTTGCTTGCAGTTAGTGAGGTTTTTGCAACCCTTGCTTGCTGCTAGGCCATGGCTTCATGGCCCACGCATAGGAGACAGCAGGGTTGTTGCGCCTTGCTCAACCTGTGTTAAAAAAACGAACAAATGAATGAAATAAATCAATAATTTTTTTTGATTTTTTTTTAAATTAAAAAAATTTCAGCATCATGGAGGATAACTTTGATCGCATCACGGAGGATAACTAATGCTGACTAGACTGTCATATCAGTGATATCCAACCAAAATTAACTGAAAAATATTAAATTAGTAATTCATTAAAACGTTGAGGACTAGTTTAATAAATCGTTAAAATTTTTATAATTAAATTGACACTATTATAAGGTTCAAAATTAAATTGATACAATCGAGTTTAAGATTGAATTGATTATTGTAAAATAGATTAAAAACTTTTTGGACAAATTTTCCTCTTGATTCTGGTCAAAATAGCAAGACGGTAGTGGGGTCTCATGTCATCTCTAAAAGAACTAAGAAGGAGTTTAAAAAGTTGAAAATGAAAAGAGAATGTTTGTGGATGGCTACACCACCGTCGCATAGCGTTGCGTTGTCATCTTAAAGGCAGGAGACGGTCGCACAAATTTATGGTTGCGAGCAGAAGATCCCACGACCCCACCAGCCCTGTTTTCCTTTTCTAATTTTCGAATTTTGTAGTTTTTGAACTTTTCTGAGTTTTTGTCGTTGATTACCATAGTGTCTATCCTCTATTTCCACATTTGATTGGAATTTGGGCATCAGTTACTAAAACAATAAAATTTTGTTGAACTTTGCTATTAAAATCCAAATCCGACAAGTTGGCTGTAAATACCATCTCAATTGAGTGACCCCTGCAGAAATTTAACCTTAGCCTTTTAGATCGGCCATATTTACTAATCGGCTAGTGCCCTTATCCATCCCATATTAAGAGCTAGGTAATGCGGGAGCATTAAATTCCATTGAAGATCCTTTGATATTTTATGCAAGTAAAGGTAGATTTCGGCCACAACATAATGCTCAAGATTTAGTTTCTAAATATAGAGAAATAAATGCCCGTTCAAGAGCTGAAGGGTTGAATCCTAAATTAAGTATATTTGTTAATATGAGTAAGTGCCCTAGTTCATGTTGATATTCTAATTTGATGTTTCCTAGTTTGGTGGCTGCCAATATAGTGTTTCCTAGTATAATGTTCCTTCGGATTTTTATTCAATTCGGCACCCTTCAACTTATATTTTCGCAAATACATCAATCACTTTCTTTCCATCGACCGCTTTCAGCCATCTCATCCAAACGCATAAAGCACGGTCATTCCACGGTCCCATCATGTACGGGTGCACTGTGTAGAGGGGACCCTGCCGTGAGTGCAAGGACTGTTCGCTGGAAATTTTAAACCGCACGAACCTCTCTCCTTTTTCCTCTAACGTCTTCGCAGGGAAATTGGTGGCAACGTGTCATTGAGCCGCAGCCCCCGTTTTCGACAGTAGAATCTCGTCAAATCTGTGAAATTTCCTTCCACCATATCCGCACTTAACCATCTTCGTGCGGCACTTGCCCTCTCGCCACTGCATCCGCACCGTCTCTTCCCATCTTTTGGAAGCGAAGGGAAGGACAGCGTAGAATTCATTGGTGGAGGAAGAAGATACCGGATCATCAAACTCCATCGTCTCTTGGTCTCGTCTTGTTGAACATTCGATCCAAGCGAGCGAGCGAGCGAGCGAGCGACCACGAACAAGGCTGGGTGGAGTGGTGACTGGCGGTTTGTTCTCGGGTGTTTCTGAAATTTGTTGGTCGTGATTGGCTGATGTTTTCTAGCATTTCTGGGGGATAATCGAGAGACTGTTGTCTCTCGGAGCAGGGATCATCTCCGATTTCGAATTCTTTTAAGTGGCTGCTAGCGGTGCAAGAATCCGATTTTGTGGGTTTTTCTCTTCGAGTTAGATGAGCCGAGCTCAGATGGATCCGAGTCACGGCCCGCTCAAACCCTCCGATTCCAAGTCTCTCTTCATCCCGGAGGGGCCGCGCAAAGTCCTCGCCCTCTGTTGGAGAATCACGTTGCTGAGTTGCCTCGCCGGGTCGATCTCCCTCGTGCTCTACTCGGCCTTCACCACCCGCGAAACTCACTGGCTCCGTCTCCCGGAAGGCCCCCGGCCCCGAGCCCGAGTCCGCGGACCCAACGGGACCGGGCCGACCAACATCTCCCACATCCTTTTCGGCATCGGAGGCTCCCTCCGCGCGTGGCGTGACCGGAGCCGCTACTCGTCCCTCTGGTGGGATCCGAACTCGACCAGGGGATTCGTGTGGCTTGACAAGAAGCCCGAGGAGAATTTCTCCCTTCCCGGGGGCTTGATCCCGTACCGGGTGTCCGAGGACGCTACCCGGTTCAAGTCCTCGAGCTCCAAGTCTGCACCCCGCATAGCCCGGATCGTCCTAGAGAGCTTTAGGCTCGAGCTGCCCGACGTGAGGTGGTTCGTGATGGGGGACGACGACACGGTATTCTTCACGCAGAACTTGGTCACGGTGTTGGCGAAGTACGATCACCGTCAGATGTGGTACATCGGCGGCAACTCGGAGAGCGTGGAGCAGGACCTGATGCACGGGTACGGCGTGGCCTTCGGCGGTGGCGGGTTTGCCATCAGCTACCCGCTGGCGGCCGAACTGGCCGACATGCTCGACGGCTGTCTGGACCGGTACTCTCATTTCTACGGTTCCGATGAGAGGGTTCGGGCGTGCGTACAAGAGGTGGGCGTGCCCCTCACGATCGAGCGCGGATTCCACCAGGTACATTCGTTTTTCACTAGAAGGTACTCTTTTTTCTCCAATATTTGAACTCTTGATTGGAGGAACCGCAACATAAGTGCACGACACTCTTTAGCCACTTTAAGATTTATGAGGGTTATTTAACAATTGCTTGAAAAGTGATACGGACGTGGTGCAACTGCGCATCAAAGCTAGTCAAAGGTTTGGGCCTACTGGCCGACAGTTTTCAACATTGAAAGAACCGTGATGAACGTTGCTAGTGATTATGGATGCACCCCACTTTGAGCGTGCCCACTGGATGATCATTGGTAATCATGTTTTGTCCTAAATTAAAAATCTATAATAATTAATGGTTGTCATGAGGTAATGTATTAGTGATTATTTTGTAGCGTTAATACTGCGAAAAATTCTAAAGTGGTACACCTATGATAAGTTTACTATAAAATAATTTTGGATCATTAAAATTTCTAAATAAATTTACCCAAAACTAATGTTTGGATCATTAAAAATTCAAAACTAATGGACCCTGACAAATTTATCATGTTAATTAAGTCATTGTTATGTGTCATCTAACTCAGGGTAAATTTGGTAAAAACTAACATAGGTTAAAGTTTGTGATTTTTGGTGATTTAAAAATCAATTTAGGATAAATTTATCATAGGTACACTAATTTGAGATTTTTTATATGTTGACCCTATTGTGTATGGGGTATGACACGTTGTGGGTGGGCTAAATTTCATGGGAAAATTACTTGGTCAATCCTTTTGATTTTGTTAGTTTAGTGTCAAGCCTTTGTGCGAACTTTTAATGTAGTCATTCCAATCAATTTTCATTGAACAAAGCTAAAGTGGTGGTTTAAGTCCTGGCTATATTCCTCAAGTGCCAATTGATAGAAATGGACAAATAAGTCTAAATTTCTTTTGCTCTTCTTGAGCTAGGATCAATGTAGGTGAATGGGGGACACTGTCCACGAACTTTTAATATAGTTATTTCAATTAATTTTTATCAAAAATTATCGATGTGACGGTTGAATTGTGCACAATGTAGTTGGGAAAAATGTAGGTGAAAGGAGGACAATGTACCTCAAGCGCCAACTGGTGGGGGCATCATTGGAGGGCCCTCCAACATTATAGCATGTCCTTTCCATTGGCATTGCATTCCTTTTCCTTCTGTCTTTTTGGGTACGGGTAGAAAGCAAAGCTCTAATAACTACAAGCCCACCCAAAAGTAGATCTCTATGATCTAACATGGATTTGGGATTCTTATTTTGTCTCAAAAACATCATTAGTCTTGACATTTGAAGGAGTTCACCCATATGAGTCACGCCCATCTCTAATGCCTATTTCAACATCAAGGAAAAGAGGACATTTGAGAAGCTAAATATTACCAAGCTATAATTGCCAGTCATCCCTTGTTTTAAAACCGTAACCTCATCTCATTATTTATAAAAGAAAATTGAAATCAACTTTTTTAGTGAATAAGGAGGGGGGGAAAAGAATCTCTTTGCATATTAGTTTTACTTCGAAAAGCATAATTATAGGATGAGATTGTTCCAATGGACCGAAATGCCTGAAAAATTGTACATGATGTTTTTGTCGCTAACCTTCTGCGCTAGCACTCCCTTTTTATTTTCTTACTCATCAGCGGAATTGCTTGGATTCTGCTAGATATCTGCGCCAATATGTTTCCCACTTGGTGCCACAAAAGGCATGTGAGATGAACGTGACTTAATACCGTCCAGATTTTTCCAAGTTATGCTATTTTGGGTGACATTTGACACATCTTGGGCGAGTAAATGAGGTATTTTGAGACAACCTGTACAAGAATTGCTAGTTGGGGAGGTGGTGTGACTGGCTCGTACAGTTATAGGTAAATCAATTAGTTATGCCTTAGATGAAACATTCAGTAAATGGTATAGAACCGTTATGGTAACACAAAAAGGAACAGTTATGATTCACTATTCCTATAGTTATAAAGAAAAAGCTTTGGAGTATCTTTTACCCTCAGCTTTGCTGGTTATTAGCATTTGGATATTTCTCTTGTTTTGTCCCGTAGAATGTCTTGCCTAGATACGGATCCATCGCAGAATGATAGCAGCTATTGGTGACGTAGTTCCCACTTATGAGGCCAAGACGATTTAGAGGAGTACTTGCCAACAAAAAATTGATGTTACTTTTTCGTCATCATGTTTAGGGATGTAGCCAAACTTTAACCGTAAAATTAGAAATGAGTTTGTAAGATTACTTTTTCTTACAAGATATAGGATCCGTTTGGTTCAGCTTTGCAAATCGGTTTTGGATGTAATGTAAATGTTGAAAGTAAAAGTTATTTGAGAAATGCAAATTGTATTTGGTTAAAACCTCTTTGGAAATGGACTTTAAGTTGAATATGTGTTTTGGCAAAAAAAAACTTTTAGAATGAACTTTGGATGTCTTATATATATTGAAAAATGACCAAACCCTTCGCCAGTTTTGGGGAAGGGTTATGGCTGCTGAATGAGCCAAATCTAGTGCCAGCGGTCGCCGGTCAAGGTTGCCCAACGTCAGGCGACCTCCGACGAGGGTCACGCAACCTAGTCGAGGGTCGTCGGAGGTTGCTGAGGGTCGCGCGACCCAAGTGACTACCACGTGGGTGTCACGAGGGTTGTGCAACTAACAACCGCCTGAGGTCGTGAGACCCAAGCGACAGTCGCCTAGGTCGCATGACTCTCACTGAGGGTTGCCCGAGGTCATGCGACCTTCGGCAACGCTCGGCTGGGTCACATAACCCTCGTCGGAGGTCGCCCGACATTAGGCGACCTCGACCAACGGCCATCGGCATTGGATCTGGCTCGCTGGTGGCCGTAGCCCTTTGTCGGTTTAGCGAAGGGTTTGGTCCTTTTTTAATTAAAAAAAGAAAATAAACTAATGAAGGACGAAATTAGAATTTTGAAAAATTGATGAGGTAGTTCTAGAAGAAAAAAATGAGTTTCAGTATTTAATTAAATGCTGAAAGTCCAAAACTAGTCCATACTAGTATTGGGCTTTCAACCTTTCCAATACTAACTTTGAAGTGAAAGCTCCTTTAAAGTATATGTCAAACGGTCTAGTATTTTTCTAATAGGCTTTGGAGGCTGAAAGCCTCTTGGGAATGCTAAACCAAACATAACCCAAAAAGCTAATTGCTTCTAAGATGTCTGGCTTTTTTTGAACAGTAAAGAAAAAAGTTAGACGCATCTAAAAATCTTTTTTGTTTGGGACAAAAATTTCAGATTGACATTAGAGGAGACGCGTATGGCATTTTAGCGGCACATCCAGTGGCACCCCTAGTGTCGCTCCATCACCTGGACGATGTGGATCCGATATTCCCGCACCGGACCCAGATCGACGCGCTGAAGGCCTTGATGGAACCATACCGGATCGATCCAGCCCGGATTCTCCAACAGAGCTTTTGCTACGACCCAAAGCGGAAGTGGTCGGTATCTATCTCGTGGGGTTACACGATCCAGATTTATCCGTCGCTGGTGACGGCGGACGTGTTGGAAATGCCGTTTCAGATGTTCAAGACTTGGAGGACATGGGCTGATGGGCCGTTCACATTCAATACCCGGCCTGTGAGCCCCGATCCATGTAGCCAGCCGGTTATCTATTTCGTGGATACGGTTGGGGAGGTGGGTCGGACCGGGTCTTTGACCACCTATAAGAGATCCGATTTGAAGGGAGGCAGAGGCTGTGGGAGAGCAGATTACGCTCGGGTGTTGGCAGTGCAGAGTATTGCAGTCTCGTCCATGAAGATGGGCCCAGACTATTGGAATAAGGTAATACTTTCGGCTCTCTTCCTTTTATTAAGTGCATAATACTATGGTCCGCAAGCTCTCTAGCTTTGACGGACAGGGTCCGTTTATTTGGGAAAAAAACACTGTTTTCAAGAAATTTATTTTCGACTTTATGGTATTTGGATGATGAAAAACTAATCAATCCATAACTGAAAATAACAAACTCAAAAACAACGCCCCTAAAGGAAATCATTTTTCCTTAAATACCAGATAAACGAAAGTTAACCATTTTTCTTGAAAATGATTTTCATGAAAAATATTGTTCTTTATCAAGAAATTTTCAATGAAACAGATGCACCCTTTATACCTATTGAATATCTGCTGAGCTCATTGTCTCATTTGCATTGCAATAAAGAGAAGCTGAAACAATTGTGGGAACTTCTGTGTGCAGGCGCCGCGCAGGCAGTGTTGCGAAATCATGGATCGGGGAAGCATAAAGAGTAGGAGCATGCGTATTAGGGTCAGAAAGTGTAGAGCACATGAGATGAAAGCATCCCCGTTTAACCATTAGCAACACAGATTGATCCCATTTAGCACATAAAGACGAATCTGAACGACTTAGAGAGATGTAGAGAGAGCAATGGGATATATGCAAGTTCGGCTGATTGTTAGGACACCGACTTCTCGGACAATTTACGTACTACAAAGAGTCAAATCTCCTGTGCGATGAGTGATGGTTGCCTAGGAGTATTGACATTGTTTTCTAACTCGACTGTTCGTCCTTTAGTCTTTAGTCGTGGGGGAGTTCCCGTTCGGCCAATGTGAGATCCTTTTTCTTTGTGTCGCGTCTGCTGAAAATCTCCAAAAGCACGGAAGTAGAACGATCCCAAGCAGACGGCCAATGCTTTCTTTTTTACTAATCAAATAGACAAGAAGTTGATGAGTTTTTTGTTCAGTACTTGGATGGATGTTCGTAAAGCATACGTGCTCACCGGTAATTGCAATGCCGCCGGAGTACCTAGCGACTAGAGTAATAAACAGGCTTCTAAAAGAAAGGAAAATAAGCTGAACCCAACTTATTGCTAGGGCCCAAGTTTTTTTTGCAAGCCCATATACCCAATTTTCCAGCCCAAATGCCTCATTGTTGCAGCTGGAGGCCTCGAAAGAAGAATCGGGTAAAAGTGAAAAGAATGAATCCGAAAGAGGGGGGACGCAATTCGGTTCAAATACATGGAGGTCTTGACACGCAGGGTTAATATGGTTTCAAAGTGCTCGATAAAAATTCAAAACCTTAATTCATCTGTTCGAAGCAATTTTGGACCAGTTTGGGTTTTTAGGTTGTAGGTTTGATCTTGGTAGTCGGTTCAAAGACATGGAGGTCTTGACACGTAGGGTTAATATTTAAAGCGCTCGATAAGAATTTCAAAACCTTAATTCATCCGTTTGAAGATTTATTATTGATAAATCTGTAATTTTAGGTCATAGGTTTGATTTTAGTAGTTTTTGAGCTGGCAAATCAGTTGAATAAGAAACTTTACGATGGAGTAAAACCATGGGATTTTACACCTAATGGATGCAAATAGCGCGCGAGAGCGAAGCTTGCAAATGAGGACCGATCCCATCCCAACAAAAGCAGTGTTCAATCAAACAGGCATGATTCAATGTCGAATCAATCAATACACCATGTTTATGCAAACAATATACAAGTGCAACAAACAGGGAAGAATCCAATCCCATCAAAGCAGTATTCAATTCATAGGCATGAATCCAATGCCAGATCAATTAACACATCTATGTATGCAAAAAGCATCCAAGGCGGAACAACAAATAGGGACAAATCCAATCCATCAAAGCAATGTTAGATTTCAATATTAGTGTTCGATTTCATAACAACATGCAATTCCAATTGACGTACAATTTCATCACATTAGCACCAACATGAAAAATCATACATTGCAATCCTAATTGAAGGCACATTTCATACAATTTATCACGGTGGAGAATAATTCGAAGCCGTGTACAATTTAAGTATAGCATGTAGAGTATCTCATGTATCTATGTGGTGCAATTGTACTATGGACATACATAATCACGACATGCTTCATTATAATGCAACATTCATTACAAATCAGCATTTCAAAAATTCAATCAATAACGTTAAATGCATAGGTTAATTTTCAACAAACGGAGTAAGAATAATCATTTTTAATAATATCTACAACTCTTTTGAAAATTCTTATCGCATGCATGGGGCCTTGGTTCATGGACTGACGGCTTTCGTTTTTCTCCACCCCTTCGATCTGTCGGACTGATTCCATTGATGTATAAACTTAGGGTCGATTTATTTAATGAGATCATCTACGTATATAGACACTTCGATATGTTCTCCTCAATCCTGAAAATATTAGTTTCAGTCCAACAATATAACATCACTTCAATAATCCAGATAGTAGATATGCTAATTTCAGCAGAACAACGACTTATTTTCTAACAAAACATGCTATTTTTCTAAATTAATTTAAGCAGTATAAATTTTTCTATCAAAATATTAATCTTCTTTCAGCGGCATGACTACAGGGCTTCATGATTTCAAAAGTTATTTCAAAATTATTACAACTTACGCATGCAAATTTTCTAATCTTTGGGCGTATCTTGCCTATTGTAGTTTTGACACTTGCAACAAAATCAGCACATCCCAAAAGAACCTCAAGTGTGAGAGATTTTTTATTCTAAGAAAGCCAAAATCACAAAAGAGAAATTTCAGAGAAAACTTACCTTCAATTGCAAATGAAATGAACACCCTTATTTATATGGAGTTTTTAAGTCTAAGGAGAATCTAGCCTTGTAAGCCTTGCAAAAGGATATCTGGGCCTTGCAAAGAATTAAAGGCTCTATTTGGGAACCTCTTTCTAAAGAAGCTTTGCAGAAAATTTGAGATACCTGGCAAATATATTTTGGGACCCCTTTGATCACATATTGATCTTGATAAAGCTAAAAGCTCAAGGTTTTTTTTTTTTTTTTAATGAGCCCAAGGTAAGTTGAGTTGCTTGGACTTTTAACATTTCTAAAAGGTCATTTCCTACGATCAAATAATTTTTTTCTCCTAAAAACTACCCTCGCCTATTGATTCATTTTCCACTTTAGCCATTGCAAGAACTATTCATCATCTCAAGTGAAGTTCAGTCAAAAGTCATAGGAGGTTAAGCAACGAGGCTAGGTCTTGCCGTCAGCCTACCTTGCCTGAGGTTGTGTGACCTTAGGCATTACCTAGGTCACTCAAACCGAGGCAGCCGTTGCTTGAGTTTGCAACATAGGGCACGTTGCCTAGGTTTGCATGACCCACATGACGGTTGCCAAACCTAGGCAGGCATCGCTTGTGCTTGTGTGACCCCTGACAATGGTTACTTGGGGCCAAGTGACCCAAGCAGCCTCAAGTGAGGTTGTTATCAGCCAAATTTGGTCTTACTAGCTACCCATTGGCTACTAAACCCTTTAACAATTTTGAGTTTTTTTTTATACAAAAAATTAGGAAAAGTGTTTTACAAGTGTGATTTTTGCAAACACCACTTATAGTAAAATTGTTTTTAAATGCACTTTTAACTAACAATTTACCAAACACTACTTGCATTTTTAAAAACCTAATCTAAAAGTTTTTGTATTTTCCTAAAACCTTTCATCAAAAAGCCGAATCAAAAATGGCATTTCGCCACACCGGCATGGTGCTGGCACAAGAGCAGGCATCTCACGCGACCGCCATGTGGTGCTGGTTGGCTGGCCTAAAAGGAGCAAAAAATATGTATTTTAATCAAAATTTAAATGTGCAATTTTTTCTTTAGTCCAACTTTCATTGCCAATTTCTCTCTCATCCAACATCCAAATGCCCAAATTTTCACACCCACTGAAAGCTCTCAACTCGAATTTTTCTGAATATGGTCCAATCTCTAAAAAAGTGTTAATATCATTGATTTTTGTGAATCAGGCTTGATAAATGGTCAAGGATGTCGTGATATCTTTCTTGAGAAAACTTTGATCAAGTAATTCTCAAGGTGGAAAGGTCATGACCATTTTCTATGTGATCTCACCACCCAATTTGCGAAGATCGTTATTTTTCCGACCCCATTGGTATCGTATGGTCATGGTTAAATGTCATGATATCCAACAATTTGGTTATCCTATCTGATCAAATTTTGTGTTGTTGGAGAGCTCTTTTAGAGCATTATCCAACTGCACCATTCAATCGAAATTTTGACGAGGGTGACTTCTAGTCAAAAGCTTGTCAAAATCTCGATACACCCCCAAAGAGAAGTTTGAGTTGCTTAAGGTCAACGATGTAAGTGTGCTAGCAAGAAATTTTTATTGCAATGAATTGAGAGAGCAAGAGAAGCTTGAGTTGCTTAAGGTTGACGATATAAATGTGCTAGCAAGAAATTTTTATTGCAATGAATTGAGAGAGCAAGAGAAGGTGCATTTGTGAGTCCAGGTTCAACCCTATAACCTCGATGTTCCTCTACATTGGGAATAAAACATGAGACAAACATTTCTAAGTTGTGTCAAGGGTTGATGAACATTATTAACAATAAGCTTAGAAACAATATGGAGGATTGATGATCTAGCATATTGCCCCTATTTCATCCATCGAGAGGAAAATTGCTGAGTAGTTCTATATAGACTCAATTAGTGATGAATTCTAGGATATAACGATAGATATGAAAACGCAATCTCATGATCTCCATAAGTAGAACATAAACATATATAATTGAGTAGAAAAATTAACTCACATATTTTGGAATCCATCGTTCTTGATTTAGAAAAGGGATGATCCAAGTACAAGTCTTTCTCCTCTATTGCACTATGTATAACTAGCTTAATAAGACGACCCCCTTACTCTTTAGCAAACACTCTTTTGTGAGAATAATTATGTGTGTTATGGTTAAAAGAGAAACTTAAGCACTATTTATAGATTTTCCGGTCAGGTCATCTCATTACGAGCTAGGCTTAACTCGGCCAACACTAGCTAATATCATATTAGACTTATTAAGAAACATTATATCTCACTTTAAACCAACCCCATAAAATAATAAATTACAATATCAATTAATATATCCTATATTTGGAAAACTCTTATATTTTTCACTTGGGCTATATTAATTTAAATTGTATTGTATTTGTGCACATTAATCTAGATATAATTCTTAATAATCAATTCTATCTCATAAAGTCTCAAATACCGAATAATAGCAATAACCGCATGTATATATACAAAACCTTCAATGGTCACAAATGCTTTTAACTTTGTTGATATAGATTTAATACGGTAGTGTGACAAACGGATAATACCTCTCATAAAGAGTAATACCTTATGTGTCATCCTCTTTGTTAATCACCATTCTCTTACTTTAAGCATTACAAAAACTTATGCCACTAGAGAATATCTTTATGGTTCCAATAAATCCACATATGCCTTGTTCTTATAGTTAACATTTCTTTATATGTAATAATACATAGGCTCAAGGCTAATAACTGGATACCTCTAGTCTTCACTCAAGATTTATATAATACCTTGAGACTTATATCAATATGTATTCAACATAATAATAATACATTCATAAATATTTTATTGAATGCAGAAGTTGATTCATATCAAAACGTTACTAAATGTAATAAACATAGATGTAAACTTTATTAGATAAAAAAAAAAAAAAACTCCCACTAAATAACAATATCCTATGATGCTCCAAAGCCCATACTGAACATATGTGGAAATATGATCTACTATAACATCACTATTCTAAACTGTCTCCTTTATGGTCAAAAACTTGACCACCATATGCGTAGACTCCTTGAGACTTATATTATTGTTAATAAACAATGCTATAGAGTTATTGTCACAATATAACTGCATGAGCTTATCCATAAAATATATTTTAAAAAAAAGAGTTAACTCCCTAACGAGGTTCCGGAGCCAAATAACTTGAGTAGTAGCTGAAGATGACATAGATTGCGCTTGCATGGTAAAAGATGACATAGATTTCTGTTTCTCGCTCTTCCATAATACTGCACCTCCTATCAACATAAATATCTATCCCATCGTCAACTTTATATCATCCTGATAGCCAATAAAGTCTGCATTCGAATACCCTACTAATTGTAAGCTCAGAATATGTCTATAAATTAGCATATAGTTTCTTGTCATTTTTAAGTACCTTAAAATCTTCTTGGCTAATTATGTCTTGGATTTAATTGTTATCTACCTAGAAGTCTTGTCATAAAAGCAATGTCTGGTCTAGTGTAAATTTGAGCATACATGATAATTCCTAGTATACTAACATAAGGTAAATCCTTCATTTGGGCTTTTTCAAAATATGAATTAGAGCATTGTGAGAGACTCAATCACCTTTAATAATATGAGCAATTCTTGGCCTACAGTGCTGCATATGGAATCCTTTAGAAATACGATCAATATATGCCATCTAAGACAAACCCAATAAACAACAAGAATGATCTTTATGAACCTCAATATCAAGAACAAAAGAGACCTCACCAAGGTCTTTCATGTCAAAATTTTTCAATAACATTTGTTTTGTCTTATGCAGTAATTCTATGTCATTACTTGCAAATAAGATATCATCTACATAAGATATAAGAAAAATATATTTCCTCTTACTGACCTTGCAGTATATACACTCATCTACTTTATTCTCAATAAATTCAAATGAAGTAACAACACTATGAAACTTTAAGTACCATTGTCTAGAAGCTTGTTTGAGGTCATAAATAAACTTTTTCAATCTACATGCAATCTCACTTGAATCATTTGTTGTAAAACCTTCGCGTTGCACCATATAAGCCTCCTCATAAACGTCTATATTTAGAAAAGTAGTTTTAACATCCATTTGATGTAATTCGATATCAAAATGAGCTACTAATGCCAAAATCACTATAAAAGAATCTTTAGAAGAGACAAGAGAAAATATTGCTTCATAATCTATTCATTCTCTTTGAGTAACTCTTAGCTACCAGTTTGACTTTAAACTTCTCAATCTTTTCTTTGGAATCCCCTTTAGTCTTGTATACCCATTTGTAGCTAATGGGTTTGTAATCTTTAGGCAATTCAACAAGCTCCTGGACACCATTATGTTTTATGGATTGCATCTCGTCTTTCATTGATTTAACCACAAATTTGATTGAAGACAAGAAACAACATCTTATAAGTCACTAGATTAACAACACAGCTGATATCATAATCATGTTCTCCTGGGTAATCTATATAGTCTAATGGCATAACTGAACGCCTTTTCCTAGTTGATCTCTTGAGTGGAACTACTACAACCTCATTCTAAACCTAAGGGCCTTGAAGAATTTCATTAGAAACTACCTCGACGATAGGATCTTGGGTCACACTAGGCTCAGTTTGTGGCGTGAGAGAGTCCATAATTGTTTGCACATAAAGAGATAAGGATCTAGTAATCCCCATCATACTATCATCTTCAATAATTTGTGAGTAGCTTCCTTTTTGGACTACATCAAACTTAAGAAATTTTGCTGTCTACAATTTCACAATTCTTGTACCCCAATTGGGATTATAAAATTGATACCCCTTTGAATTATCTGGGTAAAATATGAAGTAACGCTGAGTAGTTTTGGAGTCTAACTTACTCAATGTTGGATTATATAACTTCATTTCTACAAGACACCCCAAACTTTAAGATGATTCAAGCTACGTCTAGTCCATAACACAAAATGAGTCAATAGAACTGCTTTAGTAGGAACATGATTTAGAATGTAAAGCATTGTTTTCAAAGCTTCACCTCACATAAAACTAGGTAAATTTGTAAAGTAATAGGAATAGCAACATTAAGAGCTTGAAGTTTTGTTTGCAAATTTACCATCCTTATAACATAATCCCTAACTCCATTAAAGCCATCATACTTCATATGGAAAAAGTGTTTGCAGGTATGTCCCTATCTTAGCATTAAACGAGACATGGTCTCTTGTCACCAAGGCTTCCATCATTTGTCTAGCAGTGCGATTTATAAATAAATCACTTTTCAAGTGTTCCTAAATGAAACACTTTATGGACAGTAAGCAAATTCAATTACTCTTTTCTCAAGCAAAAAATTATGCTTTTTGAGCTTCCATACTTTCAGTAGTAAGATCTACCCATTTATCAATAGTAAGAGCAAAATGAACATTTGCTATCTCCATACCAAACAAAAAATATTTTTTGTATTTCTTAAAATTTGAACCAGCAAAAACCTCAATAGTAACAGAGTTATTGTTAATAGAAAATGTTATATAATTAGTATCATATGAATACTGTGTAACTTGAAAACACATAAGTACACATTGAGAGAGTTACATACATTATCATATAATCACTTTTGGGTAGAATACATGATATGTTGTTGTATACTCCTCACGTGATAATGACCATGAGAATATATTCCAACTTTCCTAAATTCATCACCTTTAGGTGTATGAACTACTATGATCAGTCACTTCTCCACCATAATGTCATGTATCTCTCCATGAATTAATATACAATCACCTCATTTGGGAGTATGAACATGCAATAAAATAGGAGATATTCTATCATTATACGAGACCAATATTTATCAAACCCGATCAAGTGTGCCACTTGGCAGTCACAACTTAATTGAATCCTTGAAACTCACTAAACTTCTCATATACACTAGATAGATGTAATTTTAACTTTAATGATATGGATCATTTTTTTTTTTTGGTAAAGGTAAGAGATATATATTGACTTAAGTCAAAAGTAACAAAAACGTTATATAGCAAAAACTCGACACCAAGAACTTGCAATTACAAGGACAACAGTCAGAGTGAGTGGAAGGTTGCCAAGGTAAAAAAAAAAAAAACCAACTGCACAAGAGCAGAGGAAAGCCAAAAGTGGCAAAGCAAAAACCTACACAGGGATCACAAAAAAATACTGAATCCCAACAACTACACAAGTGCAAAGAGATGAATACAAATGTAGGAATGGTAGGACAGCTCGCCAACTGCACTAGAGAAGCTTCCAAAAATTTGAACCAGCACCTTCTTCAGCTGCACGAATCAAGGAGGGCCTTCGACCAGAACAGGAAATGAGAATCCTCTACTCGAAAAGGTCTATTGACCAATTGGTGGAGCATTCCACCAAAAAGAAGGGTTTATTGACTAGCAATGCAACAATCTACGATTTGTGGTGTTGGGAGGAATCCAGTGAAAAGAAAAAGCCTTGTCCCTACCAATCTTCTCCAACCGTATCTTCATGGCAGAAAGGGAGGGCGGTCTACCCTCGAAGAGAATTATTCCAATTACATTACTTTATAACTAAAATAATATATTATGCCAATTACATTACTTTATTCATTCATACAGGTTAAACTATATATATATATATATATATATATATATATATATATATATATATATATATATATATTATCAACGAATCACACTTTACACAATATCTACGTGATGGCATATATGCAAACCAGCACATGTATTTAAAAAGTCATAGAAAAATACAAGAGAATATGCGAATATACACTCAAAGTACATGTATTTAGGGTTTCATATGTATTTTCACATTCATAAAATTATCAAACATGTAAAATAAATACACCACAAGGTAGAGAATTATCGTACGAGCATGTAGCCACCGACCACGCACCGATCGGAGTCTCAATGTGCCCGCACGTGCCACCTATGTGTGCGACGCAACTCCTAGTCTAGTTTCCCGGTTCGACCGGATCCCGGTTCAACCATATGTTCTGATTGGTTGAACAGTCCGATCAATGATAAACCAATTTGGGTAGGTCAACAGGTTAAATCTTGGGTCGGGTCATTGAGTCATCTAGGTCGGATCATTGGTTTAGGTCGGATCGCTAGGTTGCGCGGGTTGCTAACGTCACGATGACGTTAGCTCTTGCACGTACAGTGCACGTGCAAGCCTTGCTCACACGTGAAGGCGCATGCTTGACAGGCGATGGCACGTGCTGGACGCGCAGCACATGGCCATGGATGGGGGCACAAGCGTCCTCCTCTGGCGGCGCACCACCCATGGTTTTGCTTGTCTCAACGAGTTCTTTCTATTTATATAATTAAAATCAATTTTTGTTGCAAAAAAAATTACAAAAAAGGGAAAAAACTATATGTTCATATTCTAATCTATGGAGGCTCTGATACCATATGATAGACGTGAAAATGTAATCCCATAATCTCCATAGTTAGAACAACAACATATATAATCGAATAAAAAGATTAACATACCTATTTTGGAATCCATCGTTCTTGATGCGAAAAAGTGATGATTCAAGCGCAAGTGCTTCTCCTCTATTACCATTTCTATCACTGGCTCAATAAGGCGGCCCTTACCCTTTAGCTCTAGGTAAAACACTCATTTGTAAGGATAATAATGTGTGTTAGGGTTAGAGAAAAGACTTGAGCACTATTTATAACATTTCTAGTTAGACCCTTTCATTACAAGTCGTGCTTAACTTAGCCCATACTAGCTAATATCATATTAGACTAATTAAGAAATCTTTTATCTTACCTTAAGCCAGCCCCATAAGACGGTAAATTATAATATTAATTAATGTAGCTCATGTTAGAAAAACTCTTATGTGTAAAAGAGCCATTGTGCACAACTTCGGGTATTATTTTGTGGCTCGAATGATAACTATTCCGCTTCTCGAAACAATTTTTGGTCAAAAAATAATTTTTCTATTTCTATTTATTGGACGAGATTATAAGTAAAGATACACGTCTGATAACAATATAAAATTTATGTTCCCAAAATATAAATTTGTTTTGGCCTTCTCAAATATATCCATTCCATACTCTTTTCCTTTCATTGTTCTTCATTCCTTCGTGAGATAAAACATCCTTAATCAATTGAATTTAAAGTGACGATATAGAAATTGAACATCAACAGGCGGTGATTGATTGGTTGGTAGCAGTGGTTAATAGTGAGGGCGAGCGATGTGAAGAATTTTAATTTTTGTTTCTATGTTAGAAATAATCCTATTGATTATTTTACCACTACCAAATATTCTAGAAACCTAAACTGTTAAGTAAAATTGTGATTTATTATTTAAATATTTTAATAAGTCCATTTACGTTTAATTTGGTCTTTTACCTAGTACTAGGCATAGAAATTTAATTGAGAAGATAAATAAAGTCTGGAAATTTTGATCTTGTTACTTTAGTTTTGATATTATATAAGATTTTATAATACCATTAATAAATATTCCAAAAGTTTAAACTGTGAAATGATAACGATATTTGTCATTTAAATATTCAAATAAGAAAAATAAAATTGTGTTATCAAATAGTTTTTAATTTCAAGTCCATTATTAAAAAAAAGAATAATTATCATCTGTGTCTTTAGCAACTTATTTTATAATTGAGATTTTGCTTTGCCTCTCTGGGGCTAAGTTTCTAGATCGATCCTTACTAAAGGAAGCGATGTGGGAAAAAGCTTCTAAGATACATCATCGTGTTACAACGCTTCGAACTTGAGAAATACACTTTTTCCAACGCATATGTACTTTAATAATGGCTCCCTGTCGTGAAGTTGTACGGTGATCGAGTGCATTGTAGAAGGCATCTGATGCTGTGGCCACGTGCAGACAGACAATCCCTTGCTCTCTGAGGGATGAGAGTGGGATGGGGAAGAATGGTCAAAATACAGTGCCCAAGGGAAAAGCTGGAGGGGCGCGTACTTTGGTGGGAATGGGGGGATAAAACAGAGCAGCATCGTCGACACTTCTTGTCGGGACTCGCAGACAATGACGTCTTCCCCATGCGCACGCTACCCCACACCATTTCTAACCCCAAGAAAAAAATTGAAAAGAAAGAGAGCAAATTACAGGAATTAAAAACTTAAAAGAACTCTTGGAAATGGCAAGAGCCGCTCACGCAATTTACCTCGAGAAACCCCTCCCATGGATTTTGCACTCTCACCGTTGTTAGAAGATCTATTAATAAAGACATTATTTGTATCAGTTAAAAACATGAATGAATAAAATACATTTTTATCATTAACAAAAATATTAGATTTAAATTATTATTAATAATGAAATTTTTTCATTGACTAATCATTATAATGATAATCATTTCTAGGAAAATACTTTACAAATTATTTATATTTTATGAAACAAATAGAATGTTATTTTGGGTTGTATTTTCTTTGTGCAATTACTTAATAACCTTTTTTTTTTTTTTTTTAATGCTGATTACTTTCTCATCTGGACTCTATATTAGCTTTGCAAAATCAGAAAGTCAAATATACTTGAAGTCCGCTCAACAAATTGGATTTCAAAAGTCAATGGAGCTATTATATACATGAAGCCCTTATAAAACGAAGTGAAATTCTCATAGATCCAATGAGGAGTAGAAAAGAAGAGGAAGTTTCAAATACTAATTTAGAACGAATGGGAATAGATTAATGAATTTCTCGAAAATAAATTAACAAGTGTGACCCCAATACAATATGAGAAGCTGCATACATTTACCCCCAAAACAAATTCAAGACATCATATGATCAGATATTACTTGACTACATAATACAAGACACTTGTACCAATTATGAGATTTTGTGGGAAGGCGTGACTTAATTTTTAAATAGTCTAATATTCATCCTCAGCGTGAAAATATGTAATTGAGTATGAAAATAGAGGTTTGGAAAGATTTGAACTCAGAATCTTTTACTTTGATACTATGTGAGATATTATGAGATCATTATCAACTATTCAAAAAAATTAAATTATTAAATGAGTGTATGGCATGATATTTAAGTAGTGCAACACTTATCTCATGTGAGTGCAACATCTTGATGTGGACGTGACTTTTGACAACCAAGTTTTTGAACGAATCAATACTTCCAAAAAACTGGCTGGAAGATGGAATTAGCATGGTATTATGTGGATGCAATGATTCTTCATTCATATGAAGCTACTAGGTCTGCAATATCGATTGAAAGTTTGTTCAACGTCATTTCATAGGTTACGGCCTATGTAACACTGACACTTTTCGGGAGTTTTCGTGTCGTGTCTGACACGCTTCGACATATCTCGACACGCTCCAATATGCGGTTAACAAGTAAAAAAGAATCTGACACATGGTCAACTCTCTCCGACATGCGAGTTCGGAATTTTGACATGCGATTCCGACACGCACGGGGTCAATTCTAAAAATTTTCAATATTTGAGGGGTCAAAATACAAATATAAAAAAAAAAAAACAAAAAAGAGGGAGGGTTGGTGGTTGGGCGCCACTGTTGCTGTCACTATCGAAGGAGGCCGGCGACCTCACCGCCCATAGGTGGCAGAGGGGGGCATGGCCCTCGCCGGGCCGGGCGAGGCTATCGCCGACAAGGCTCGCCCAAATCGGGGCGATTCTGCGCCCTCGCTCGGGCCCAGCGAGGGTCATCGGCCCTCGCCTGGACTGGCGAGGCTTGGCCAGGGGCTGGGGAGGCTCGCCGGCCATAGGCGAGGGCCAACATCACCCAGTTTTTTTTAGAATTATTTTAGTTTTTTTTTAAAAGTATTTTACTAAGAAAGAAGTAATAAAAAATGCTATATATGATAAATTTAAAAATACCATTTCAACATTTTTCTTTAAACAATGTTTTTTTTTTCCTCTAAGTTTTATGTATTATTGTAACAAATTAAAATAATGAATGATATTAACAAATGTTGAATTAATATTTTTAGTGTAAATTAATTTTATGCTCTTTAATATTATTATTTATTTATATATTTACATAAAAAAATATTTAATTTATAATATGTTAGAATGTGTCGGAATTCTCTATTTTTAAGAAATGACATGTCGGCGTGTCGTGTTGTGTTATATTTCGTATCCGTGTCAGTGCTACATAGGTTACGGCTACCACGCGATGGGCAGCCTGACCTAGACTCAAAATCATTGCACCACGGCTTGGCTGGAGAAGAGAGAGAGAGAGAGAGAGAGAGAGAGAGGGAATGTCTTGCCAGTGCTATGAGGGCCGATGCAGCGTGCGACGGCTTGATTGGAGGTCGGGGGTGATGGCTGTGCAAGAAGGGAGTGATTTTGATGGCAAATGCAATTAGGCTGGGTGCAGTTCGCAGCTTTGCTACACGGTGGACAACAACGAGGGAGAGGCAGGGACAAACTGGGAAATAAAAAGGGAGAAAAAAGGGCAAAAACGAAAGCGGAGAACTAATTGGAATCATTCAAACTGTACCACGTTAAATGTATCAAGCTTTCAAGGACAGTATCCCATTCACATTTTAATCTTTTAGGATTACTTTCTAATTTTGAGTTGTTTTCATTGCATTGTCTTTATCAGTTTTCTAAAAAATAAACTGATTTCAAAATTTCAAAATTTCTTTAACAAGTCTTAAGTACAACTTATGGATTTTCCTAGAGGTTAGAATCTATTCCATCTTTCGTGTTCATTTTACAAAAAACATTTTTTTTTGCCTGTTTTTAGGATTACTGGAAATAAAATCGACGGTTTTCCCTAAAGTTTCGTTTTATTGTGTTCTTCCAAATTTTTTTTGTGTTTAACCTTGTTTTCCTATGACAACAATGCTTAAAAATTAACTTAAAAATAAGTATCCGTTTATTTTGTGAAAAAAAAATTGGAAAACGTTTCTAAAAAATGGTTGGTTATATTCTTTAAAAAATTAGTCAATTTAAAATGTTTTCACCATCCACAATAATTTATATCTAAATATTTTTGTGGACGATAAAAATATGTATAGTTCATTCGTTTTCATTAGCAATGCAAGAAATCAATTCTTGAAAAATATTTTTCAGATTAAAAGTTTTCCGGGAAATGAACGAACTCTAAATGTCTTTTATTGCCTGAGCAATTTTGTTGGCTCAATATGTGATCCAAACTGCCATATATATATTTTATTAACTGGATTGAGAACTTTTCATGAGATCTTTCAATAAGTGAAGATGACAATCAATGTGTGATCCAAACCAACATAAAATCATGCACGAGGGTTGAGCAATTCCACTTTCACACAACAATCTCATATAAGTGACATAAGTACCGAAGGAACCAAATTTCTTTATGTGCACACTTTTTTATAGTTGTTATGATAATCATTCCATTCTACTTAGAAAAAGAGGTACCGAGTAATTAAATTATTATATTTTGTGCTTCAACATATCTATAAAGAGGCTCACTTTTTGGTTGATTGTCAAAAATATCTTATATTCTAATGTTATCCTAGAATAACATCATCTTTCTTAAATTTTTTAAAAGTAACCAGTTCTGAAAGATAATAATAAGCCAAAAAGAGAAATGTTTATCTTTTTGTGTATTCCATAAGGAAGAGTACATAAGTCTATTTATAAGATTTACATAATGATTATTTAAAGTAAAAAAAAATATTATGATATCAATTATGATTAATCAAGGAAAATAATGCACAATTTTGAGAGATCTACGAAATCAAGGCAAACATATCTCTAATATCCCTTTCAAACTTACAGTGATGTAAAATAAGTCAACTAAAATTTGGAGAAAAGATCTTGAAAATACTCTAGTGGATGTGACTTAGTATAAATATCAACAACCTGATCAATTGATGATGTGGAGATGAGATTAACAATGCAATGAAGCACAATATAATAGATGACATGATAGTCTATTTCAATTTACTTGGTGCACTCAAGAAAAACATCATTGTGTACTATCTGAATAGTGTAATATTGGATTTTTTCTTTGTTGGCTTGGTAAAAGTGGACTTTATAATAAAAAAAAGGGAAAATTTCAAATAGAGCTTGAAGTACCCTCATTTTTTTCAAATAAGGGTATGTAGTGGACATTGTTTTAAATTAGGGCCTGAAGTGCCTTCATTTTTTTTTATATAAAGGCCTAAAATGGATTTTGTTTTAAATAAAGGCTTGAAGTACCCATATTAGTCTCAAAGAAGGATATGAACTCAGTGGCTATGAAGGGTAATTTCCTTTTTAAAATTTTTTAATTTCTCCTTTTTTTCTTTCATAAGAAAAAGAAAACCTTAAGAAAAGGAAAACATAGGCGGGAGGGTGCTCCTTCCCACCTGTAGTCACCGCCCCATCATTGGTAGGGAGGTGGCGAAGGCTAACAAGGTCGCTGGCACCTGGGTGAGGGCCAGTGACCCTCGCTGACTAGAGGCAAGGGCCTATTGGCCCTCACCAGAAGTAGGAGAGGGCAGTGACCCTCTCCCCAGCATGCAATCCTTGCCTAGCCCCCCCAGACTTGGGGCGAGGTTTGGAGGTGCTAGGAGAGGGCTGACGACTTTCACCCAGGATGGGGCAAGGTTCAGAGGTGCTAGGAAAGGGCCGACGACCTTCGCCTAGGATGGGGCGAGGTTCGGAGGTGCTAGTGGAGGACCGGCAACCTTCGCCCAAATTTGGGAGAGGGTCGCTGCTCTCCCTCACTTTTAATGAGGGTTGTTGGTGACCTTATCGTGTGACATCTTACTATGCTTCCAATTCAATAAATCAGGCATTTCATCGACACGACTATAGTGCTATTCTCAGAGTTGATCACTCGTGAGATAACTAGACTATTTAGGAAAGTTATTAAGAGATTTTAAGGCAAATAGACTTAAGGATTCAACCAGGAATCAACTGCTTAACCATGCTCATCTACCGAGATCATTATGGCACAGATATAAATTGATTAGAGATCAGTGATAGGTTGATTCGATTGGGATAAGTGGTTAAACATGGGTAATTCCACAAAATTTCAAAAATTCTCATCGATCGGCACTAGTTTGATTTTTCTATTGTTTTGGTATCCTGAGTTCGTAATCGAAATCTCGAGATTTTCACGACAACTGAGATTCGCCAATGTGTCGAATAGGTTCATTGTGGCTTGAAGAAAATCGATCACGAGTAATTTGCACTAAAAATTTCTAAAAGCTACCTAGTAGGTTAGGTCATGCTAAAATTGCGTCTGATTGAAATTAACCGCGAATTTGAACCCGATTTCAGAAATTGAAAGTCCTGTCATGTCACAGGTCATTTTAGGAATGTCGACTCATATTTCAAGGAATTTTTGGTGAGTTTGAGATTTTTACAGAAAATCGATTCGGAGGATTCGGAAAATGAACATAAATTCGGATTGGCCAATTTGAAGAGATTTTTGGCATATGGATTGAGTGAATTGGTGAATGAAAGTTGTTTGGGCTTTTTTCTACATTCAAATTGGATCTAAACCGGATTTGTTTGTTCAGAAAATTGGATTCCGAAATAAATGAATTAGAATTTGGAATTGAAGAAAATTGCCATTTTTGTTGCCCAAGACTTGTTGTTTAGGGGAAATTTGGTGCGACAAAGCAAGCAAGGATCAAGTACTTAAGTGTGGGAATTTTTGGGGACCAATTTGGACTAAACAAAAGCAAGCGGGACAAGGATTTTGGATTATAGAAAATCCTTTTAGTTTTCTTCATTTATTTATTTTTCCTATTTCCCTTTCCCCCCTAGCTGCGCATGTCCCCCTTCCCCTTGCCGTGTCCCATTTCCCCTTCTCTTCCATTAGCTTTGAATTTTTTAGTCAAAGCTTATCCCTTCCCCCTTTGCTTGACCAACATCCCCATCCCCATTCTTCTCTCTCGTTCTCTCTTCCTTTGCTTTTCTTTCTTTTTGTTTTGGCTTTGGCGAACACCCACCCCCACGGTCTTCATCCCTTTTTCTTTCATTTTCCCTGGCTTTGGCCGCATGCAGCTTGGACGATCAGCTTCTAGTTTTGTTCTTCATTCCTGTCCTTTGAAGTCCCTGCAACAGCAGCCCATTGAAGCCGCAAATAGGCCTTCTCTTCGCGCGAAATTAGATGCGCAAATCAGCCAACAGCCAAGGGAAAACCAGCAGCATCATGGGCTTTATGAGCCAAGTTTCGGGCCCGATTTGTGCTCCATCGGTGTCACCGCTTTGGAAAAGATCGAACCTCGTCGCATCCCCGTCAATTTGATCTGAACGGATCATTAATCAGGTGAGTTTAGCTCACTAATCATTTATTAGTCGGTTAATGACGTTTATGGGTTGATTAGATTTAATTAAGCATGTTTAGGTGGATAGATTAGATTAGATTAGATTAGATTAGATTGATTAGTTAACTTAATTATTTGCCGATGCATGTTAGGTGGTTAGTTAGTGTACTTAGCAAGTAGACACGCTATACTATTTATTAAATGAATTTCAGAAATTTTCCAGGTCTGTTTCGGCGTCCAATTAGGCATTATGGGCCTAAATTGGATTTATTAGCATTTATTTAATATTTTCGTAATTATTTAATTAATATTTATTTTCTGGAAATTAGGCTGGGATAGTCGACGATCGGAATTTTATGCTGATTGTTGTGGTGTGGTCTGTTTATTGAATTGAGCTCTAAATTGCGTTGAATTGGCGTGATTTGTATTTTAGGAATTTATTTCTAAAATTAATTATTTTCAGTAGTTGATTGGAAATTAAACAATCGTTGGTTTACAACGCCAAAAAAATCTTTTAGTGGACCATATAAAATGGTGGGATTTATGGAAAGGAAATTATTACATTTTGGCTAAGGTCGATCATATACCCACACACGAATATTTTATCGAGAATGATAAAAAATGTGATTTGATTAAATGATAATTTTCGGCATACCATGAAAGTATGGCTAGCAGCTTCTGGTGAATATAATAAATATATCAGATCAGTGGATCTGGCAGCTTTTGGTGAGCATAAATAATATTCTATATCAGAAATTGAGGCAGCTTCTAGCGAGCATATATATAGTATATTATCTTAGTGTTTGAGGCAGCTTCTAGTAAGCTATACTACATATTATCGGCTTATAATAAGCAATTCTAGGTATGATTGGACTTATATGTAGTATTGATTGAAATGACCGAGGAATGGTCATCATTGACATGTAATCGACTAAGTCGATTGATCGATGATTCGATCTGATTGAATGATTTGATGTGGTGAGTTAATTCGATGAATTATAAATTGTATTGATCCGCAGGAAGGAACTGAGGCCAAGGTAAGCCCTCTGACTCGTGGTTGTGCTTAGGCAGCCCTTAGGGCGTATTTGCTTCATAATTGGATCTTAGGAGGTTGAACTTGCTGAGACATTGTTTCACTGGTTATTGTATAACTATTTTCAGGTCCCTAGTTGACATTGGTGAAGGACCTGAGGCTCGAAGTTTAGAAGGTGAAGCTTGGAGAATCGGCGAGCATGTCCGACTAGTTAGTCCTTGGACATTTCTCTTTTATTGAAAGTCAATTCCTTTTTGTAGGCTTCTGTATATAAACCTGTGTGTTTATAAAAAGATATTTTGAGAAAAATTGATCCTACTTTTCTATCCCATCTTGTTGTCCAGGGATTTATTAATTGTTTCCGCATGTGTATTAAAATGAATGAGTCAGCGATATGTCCTAGGACATCGCTATTATATCGACCAAGGAGGGATGGGCGCGCGCTTGAGGATCGGGGCGTGACATTCCCGTTTAAGTGGTATCAGAGCATGGTCGTTAGTTGGAGTAATAAGGTGCGATAAGTTATAGGATAGTTAGTAGGAATGGCCTTTATTTCATGCCGGTGCATGTAATTGATAGCTGAATGGTAGCTTGTTTGTGTGGATCACTCCAATTCTAATACGGTATTATAATTAGAAAACAGGTTTCTATAAAGATCCTGTAGCATGAGTGAGCAGGAGCTGAGGACTCCTAGTAAGAGGGTTGTAACCTCTGTGACTCGGGGTGGAACACCGATAAGGATCGGTGCCCGAGGCAGTTGTGGCAGAGCATTGGCTCAGGCCAGTGCGAGTGTAAGAGTACCACTGTAGGTCGGTACTAGTGTAGCAGCACCGAGCGATCCTAAGTTCGACAGGATCGTTCAGACGTTAGTGTCCTTAGAATTGGTTGAGCCAGCAAGCTCAGGACCGAGCCGCCGCTATTGCCACTGTCACTACCGCCGTCAGTGCCGCAACCATCGTTGTTGCCACACCTGCTGAGGTCCAGTGTGGAGATATGATTTGGGAGCAAGCTGTTGCATCCGAGTCGAGGTACAGATCCAGTAGAGATGGAAACCAATTTGGGAAGGAGTCCATGACCTGAAAAGGTATTCTGTTCCGCCCAACAGGAAGGGTGGGATAGACAAGTCAGCACAGACTCAGAATGTTGTGTGTTGCGGAAGGCAATATGGATTGACCCCATACCACTTTAAGACGGGTGCTTGTTCTGAGTGTGACCGACAGGGTCACATGGTTAGGAACTATCCTAGAAAGGTCGATGGAACAATCAAAGAGAATGCGTTGCAGAACGCACCGTGGGGTATTTGGAACAGACCCCAGTGCAAGAAAAAGTGCCTGTTGTCATCCAACAAGAGATAGAGGACTCACTAGTTGTGTGCCGAATTTGTAGAAAGAAACATGGATTAGTCTAGTGTCCTGGTGTAACGAGAGCGTGCTATACATGTGGCCAGCACGGCCATCAGAGAGGGACTGTCATTGTGAGTCCAAGGGAGCATAGACACCGCTACCGCAGATGGGATGCCACTAGGATGGTGAAGGGGACAAGAATGGAAATGACCATGCACCGATCAGAGGAAGAATGTTTTTGTGATGATTTTATAAAAGTAGCGCAACAGAGTTTTGGTTATGTTCGTGGAACTTCAGTTTGTTGTATTAAAACTGTATAATGGGAATCACTGACTAGAGTTGTACTTGACCAGTTGCTTGCGTATAATTTTTACGTCTTATACAAAACGAGTTGGCTCAAGGAGCCTCTCGTAGTGATGAATTGTTGTCTTAAAGTAACCCAGTTTAACCCGGTAATATGTGAAAGTTTCGAGTTTACAGGGAGTTGAGAAGGACTCTTGATTGCCTTGATCTCGTCGCTTTTAGGTGTTGGAGAAAACTTCTTTATTATTTTGAAGCTGACAAAATGTTTTCATCAGTATAGTCTGAAAACTTACAGATTCTATCGTCAAAGTTTGAAGACCTCCAGACTCAAGATTTAAAGTCTACACCCATTGATAGTTTCTAGAATGACGAAGAGAAGACTTATCCAGATGTGAGTTTATCTTTAAGGATTTGGTTCGTCCAGTTAAAGAAGATCTTATGGCTGGAGATAACACCCTATGATTAATTATTCTTATTAATTCGGATAATTAGATCTGTTGATTGGCGAAGTATACTTGGAGGGTTCTACTTATGGAAACATAGATCTTGATTGTATGGGCGAGCAGGATTGGTGGGCTATCATCACATTCCTTACATAACTCGAGATCTCCTTGATTGATTCTATTCAACGGGTAGATTGGAAGAACTCCTTTAGTAAGTGCCAACGGTTGTGAAGGCATAAAGGAGTATATAAGGAAGATGCTCAAGTTATTCGAGTGTGTGCGTGAAAGAAAAATTCCAAAGTCTGAAGCTCCTAGTTCTTTGCTATTTCAATCGCTGAGCTTAAGTTGTATTCAAAAGAGAGATCAAACACTTGTGAGACCTTGAGGAGGTGTAGTAGAGTTTCTACACTGTGGAATCAAGGACGTGAGACTGTAAAATCTCTTTTGATTCTTAGTGAAATCCAGCCAGTGGGCTATCAGTGCGAGAGAGTGGACGTAGGCTTGGTCTAAGCCGAACTACTATAAACCTTGTGTTTTAATTTTCTTTCCTTGAACTCTTACTTTACTTCGTAGCTTTATATAACTGTTTATAGTCTTTTACATCTTTAGTCTATTATACTCAAAAGACGAGTTAATTTGTTAAGTCTTGCAAAACTTCTTTTAACACCTATTCACCCCCCTCTAGGTGTCCTTACTAGCCCTATCAATTGGTATCAGAACCTGTGTGCTTATTCAATTGAAGTGTTTTTACTTTTGAGTTAAAGATATATGGCTAGTATGTTGACTCCAGGTTTGGTTGAAGGCTAGAGCAACACCATACCTCATTACTTTAATAGAAATGAATACAAATTATGGAAAAACAAGATGAAGGCATTCCTAAGATCGAAAGATCCTCTAGAATGGGATGCGGTAGAAAAATGAATTATTCCTAAAGCTACATTAGTTTTTGAAAAAGGAAAAGAAGTTGCAGACGCTAGTGAGATGACACAAGAAGAAATAACCAAGAGACAAGCTATTAATGCTAAAGCAATTTACTCTCTATATTGTGCTTTATCTCTTACTGAGTATAACAAAAATTTTTCTTGTGAAACAGCCAAAGAAGTCTGGGATAGGATGCATATTACTTATAAAGGAACTGATTGAGTGAAAGAAACAATGATCAATATTCTACTCAGACAGTATGAAGCTTTCAAGATGAAGCCAGGAGAATCTATCACTAACATGTTTAGTCGTTTTATAGAAATTGTAAACGGTCTAGAGTATTAGGGATAACCAATCTCAGGGCCAATGAAGGTTAACAAATTAACGAGGAAGAAGATTTCAAAGGTAAGAAGTCAATTGCTTTAAAATTTAACGGTGATTCTGATGATACAGACTCTGAAGATGATATGGACGATGAAGAGCTAGCACTTATTGTAAGGAGGTTCAAGAAACAGAACAAAAAGGGAAGAAGATTCAATTGGAAGAAGCAAAGCACTCAAAAATTTAAAAAAAAATCAACTGAGAATGATGAAGCCAACAAAGATGTGATCTGTTTTGAATGCAAGAAAAATGGACACATTAGACCCAACTGTCTTCTGTTGAAGAAAAAGAAGGGAAGAGCTGAGAAATACAGAAAGGCACTCAAAGTAGAAACATGGAGTGATACTGAATGTGAAGAAAGTGATGAAGATTATGCCAATATTTGTCTAATGGCAAAATTAGAATCAGGCTTACACTTTGAGATAGATTCAGACTCAGACTCAGACTCAAATAGCAAAATCGAGGTAAACAATTTAAAAATTATTACTAAAGTCTCGAAATACATTGATAAACTTTGTCTTAGTCTCAAAACTCAAAACCTCTCTTAAAAGGATTTCCGAGCTAAAAAGGGAGAATTCTACACTTAAGCAACATGAAAAGTCTTGGAAAGAAAAGTTTGAAAATCTAGACAAAATTTTTGTTGTTTTAAAAGAAAATGTAGACTCTCTTTCAAAAGAAAATACATTTTTAAAAAAGGACATTTTAAATATATCAAAAATGTTTTCAATTGGATCTGAAAAGTTGGAAAAGATTCTTTCAGTACAAATACATTATTTCAACAAATCAGGTTTGGGAATGACTTCATAAACTCTTCCTCTAATTGATTTTCCAAAAATAAATGAAAGAATCAAACAAAGACCTACAAAAACCTTTTACATAAACCATTTTCAAAAAGTCATTGTAAAATCTGTTGGCCGAAGTGCTCTCCAGTGTTCAAAATGTAACAACTCAGAACATTTGGAGAAAGAATGTCCTATGGTTTGAAGATCCGTTAAAAAGGAATGGGCAAAGACTGTACATTGCACTAACTCCCCTAGACCCTAGAAAATGTGGGTACCAAAGAAAGCTTGAGTTTTTTTTTTTTTTGCAGGTCACTATCAAGAAAAATGTTAAATGATATTTAGATAATGGTTGTTCGAGACACATGACTAGAGATTCAAGTTGTTTTATAAAACTTGTGCAAATAAATGGTGGAAAAGTCTCTTTTGGTGGAAACAATATAGGAATAATTATTGGGTGTGGAATTGTAACGATTGGAAGTCTCACAATCAGCAATGTCTCCTTGGTGGAAGGACTAAATTACAATCTACTCAGCATTAGCTAATTGTGCAACACTTGATTCAAAATCAATTTTCAAGAAGGAATATGTTCGGGAACTAGTAAATATCTTTCTCAATCTTTTATTGGATGAAGGCATGAGAACATTTACCTTTTGGATATAAAACCGGAAAGATCTCAATGTCTAATATCAATTTAAGATGAAGGGAATCTTTGGCATCGAAAGCTTGGCCATATCAACGTGAAGCAAATTGGCAAGATTTTATCCAAGAAGCTTGTTCGTGGACTGCCCAATCTAAAGTATAAAAAATCTGGCTTGTGCACACCATGTGTGTTTGGAAAATAAGTTAGAAGTTCTTTTAAACCAATAAATTAGATTTCTACTAATCGTGTTTTGCAGTTTTTGCATATGGATCTCTTTGGACCAACTAGAACTCAAAGCATTGGTGGAAAGAGATATTGCCTAGTAATTGTGGATGATTATTCTTGATTTACTTGGGTTTACTTTCTGGCAAGTAAGTCTGAAACATTTTCTTACTTTTCAAAGTTTGCCAAGAAAGTTCAAAATGAGAAATGATATGTTATTTCAAACATACGAACATACCATGTAAGTGAGTTTGAAAATCAAGACTTTGCCAAATTTTGCGATGAATCTGGTTTTCAGCATGTTTTCTCCTCTCCATATACTCCAAATCAGAATGGAGTTGTAGAAAGAAAGAATAGATCTTTGCAAGAAATGGCAAGAACTCTTTTGATTGAAAATAATATTTCTTCTCGTTTTTGGGCTGAAGCAGTTTCTACACCTTGTTATATTATTAACAGAGTATTCTTAAGACTTATTTTGGAGAAAACTCTCTATGAGTTATTCAAAGGAAAGAAGCCAATTATTTCTTATTTTCACGTGTTTGGTTTGTAAATGTTTTGTCTTGAAAAATGCAAATGATCGAACTGGTAAGTTTGAAGAGAAATCAGACGAAGGAATTTTCCTTGGCTACTCAATTTCAAGCAGAGCCCACATAATATTTAACAAGAAGACTCGGTCTGTGGAAGAATCTATGAACGTCAAATTCCAAGACTCTTTGCAAAATCAATTGATTTAGACTCAACCTGAAGAATCTGAACCTGCTCCAGACATTACAAAGTTTACCTCCCCCGAAGTGGCTTAGACTTCTAAAGAACAACAACGAAGGGAAGTTGAAGAATCAACTAAAGTAGAAGATCAGCAAACTGTCAGACCGACTAGTAACTGGAAGCACAAGTCTAGTCATCCCAAAGAACTCATCATCAGTGACATTGATGAAGGGATTCGCATCAGATCCAAAAAGCAAGAAGAGTTTAGCACCATGGCACTTATTTCTGAAATAGAACTCAAAAGCATAGAAGAAGCCTTAGCTGACGAAAGCTAGATTGAAGCTGTGCAAGAAGAATTTAAACAGTTCAGCATTAACGATGTCTGGGAACTAATTCCTAAACCAAAAGGTAAAATCCATTATTGGAACTAAATGAGTTTTCAGGAACAAGATGGACAAAAAAGGAAAGGTGGTAAAAAACAAAATAAGACTCGTGGCCAAAGGATATACGCAAAAAGAATGGATAGACTGTGATGAGACCTATGCACCAGTAGCAAGGTTAGAATCAATTAGATTATTGCTTGCTTTTGCCTGTTATAAATTTTTTAGGTTATTCCAAATGGATGTCAAAAGTGCATTCCTAAATTGATTTATCTATGTGGAACAACCTCCCGGATTTGAAGACCTAAAGAGACTAGACTCAGTATTCAGACTGAAAAATGCTCTATGTGGATTAAAGCAAGCACCTCGAGTATGGTACGATAGATTAAGTAAGTTTTTAATTCAAAATGGTTTTGTCAAAGGAAAAGTGGATACTACATTGTTTATTAAAAAAGAAGGTAAAAAACTTTTTACTTGTTTAAATCTATGTTGATGATATCATATTTGGATCACCTAACGAAAACCTGTGCAAGAAGTTTTCTAAGTTTATGCAAGATGAATTTGAGATGAGCATGATGGGTGAACTATCTTTCTTTCTCGGATTACAAGTGAAACCATTAAAGGAATGAATTTTCATTCATCAAGAAAAATATGCAAAAGATCTCGTTAAAAAAGTGTGGATTGGAGAATTGTAAAAAGACTAAGATACCAATGTCAAGTTCTTTGAAGTTGGACAAAGACGAAGGAGGAAAGAAAGTTGACCAGAAGCTTTATAGGAGTACTATTAGTTCACTTCTTTATCTTACTAATTCTAAACCTGACATTTTGTTTAGTGTTTGCATTTGTGCTAAATTTCAATAAGATCCCAAAGAATCTCATCTAAGTGCTGCAAAACACATCATCAAATATGTTGCAACTACTTTAAAGTTAGGTATGTGGTATCCTAAAGAATGAGACTTTACTCTTCTTGGATATTCAGACGTAGATTTAGCGGGTTGCAAAGTTGATAGAAAGAGTACTTCCAGTATTTGTCAATTGCTAAGAAACATGATAGTATCTTAGTTCTCAAGGAAGCAAAATACTGTAGCTCTTTCAATAGCAGAAGCATAGTATGTGGCTCTTGGGAGTTGTTCTCAAATCCTATGGATAAAATAACAACTGAGAGACTTTGAAATCGAAGACTCATGCACCGAGATCAAATGTGACAATACCAGCGTAATTAATCTCACAAAGAATCTAATTCTTCATTCAAGGGCAAAGAACATAGAGATTCAATATCACTTTATTAGAGATCATGTTCTAAATGGAGAAGTTATGATTTAGTTCATTGATTCAAAAAATTAACTGACATACATATTTAAAAAGCCATTGGAGAAAAACCTATTTGAGTATATTCACACCAGATTGAACATCACATCTTTTAAAGAATGAGGTAAAATCTGATGGTGTTCAGACTCAGAAAAATAAGAGTTACGACTGTAAGTTATTTTGGTACTAGCAATTTAATTTTTGGTTAAAGATTTGAAAAGGTATGGTTACTTTTTAATCGCTAATTGATTGAAATTGTCTTTCCAAGTGTTTGAATTTATGGCGGTTATTCATTTTCAAAAAGGCAGTTATTCATTTTTGAAAAGGCATTTTTATGACGATTCATTTACCTCACTTCACTTGCTTTATATACCGTTGAAATTTGTCTTCTTCGTTTTCACTCTCAAACCTTAAAATACTAAACTCTCATTTGCTTTCACCTTTACCCTTGATTAACCCAAAAAGTTTTCACATTTTCAAGCAAGTTTGAGAATTTCTCCCTTGAAGTGACAATGTCTTTGAGAAAGTCTTCGAGAATTGCAAGTAGGGGACCACGACACATACCTGAGGGTCCTACTCATTTCGACTTGACCGAAGAAGAAGATTCTTCTCATCAGCAACAACCAAGCAAGCAACAACATTCTCAACAACGTCAATCTCCTCCACCGCCTCAACCAGAAGAAGAAAATAGTGGAAGAAATTGAACGTGTAAGAACGCTGAGACCTAATGTTGCTTTCTCGCTTTACTCTAAGTTGAAAGAATGAGGTACTGCGATGTCTTTGATTGACGAGTTTCTTCGAGAAAGAGGATTCAAGAATGAAACCTTATTTTTGTGAGAGATGGAAAAGTTAGGAGTTGTAGAGAAAGGGACAGCTGAAAAGACCTTTGCAAATTTTCCAAGTGACCCACATTTTGATACTGCTAATCAACCACAAGGACGGGACGATGATGAATGAATGTTTGCACATTTTCAACCTAGGATGGGAGTGGCTGTTAATGCTGTTGGTGATGGAGCGAGCATTTTCCACTCTAAGGAGCACAAGAAAGTCTATTTGAATTTGCTGAAAAGAGGGGTGATGAACCCTAAGAGTGTTGACTTTGATTTTTTCGATTTAGTAAAAGTAAATCTGTGAAAGAAGTTTGCACTTCTTCAATTGGAGCATTTTTATTCTGAATCTACAATTGCTTATCTGGAACTCATAGCATACTTCTATTAGAATTTATCCTTTTTGGATGCGAACAGTTTCTCTTTCACAGTAAGGGATAAGGAGTTTTTTTGTGGATATGGATACTTTAACTGACTTAATTAGGGGTGGAAAGAGGATGTTTTCAACTAGTTATTGTGTCCATTGCTCATGCAACTTTGGAATTGGTACAAGACAAGGATGTTGATCGCAAGATTTCCTACTCTAGGATGAATGCCTCAAACATCTTGCTGCACAAAATTGTGATCAACTGCATCCATCCAAAATCTACATCAAAAACTGATGTCTCTCGTTCCAAAGCAAAGCTGATGGGTAAAAAGAACGCTTCAAGTGCCATAATTTTGCTCAAAGGGACACTTAAGTGTCATAACTTACGAAATGTACACTTAAGTGCCATATTCGAAGAAAAACAGATCATTTAAGTGCCACTCCGACCAAAGTTCGGCTAAAAGGCTGACGTGGCATTTTTCCGGCGAATTTCCGGCGAAGTGAGCCCAAAATGACGCCGTTTTGCACACTAATGTGGCCAAATAATACAAAAATAGTGTCGTTTTGGGCTGACGTGGTAATAAAAATAATATAAAAATTAAATAAATAAAATTTAAAATTAGATTTAGTTAAAATATTAAAAAATAATAATTTTAAAATTAAAAAATTAAAAAAGAGGGGGCGGTGCCCTCAGCCACCCTAGTCGCCTCTTCGTTGTCATCGGGAAGGGCTGGCGACGGAGGGGGAAGGGTCGGCGAGGGCTGGTGAGCCCTCGCCCTAGATTGGGCCGAGGGTTGCAGCCCTCGCCTAGATCCGACGAGTGGCGAGGGGTCGCGGCCCTCACCCGACTAAGCGGCGGCCCGCTGGGCTACGAACCTCGCCTTGATCTGGGGGGAGGGCTCGCACGCCCTCGCCGCCGGTCGGCTGGGGTCGCCGGCCCCTAGCCAGGGCCGGCATCCATGGGCTCCTTACCTTTCCTTTTGACTGCTGCAGAGTCCTGTTTCACCTTGACAGGAGATTTCTTCTTCATGCGCTCCAACACTTTGTTAAGCTCTTTCAGACGCATCTTTGTGACCATTTTAAATCCAATCACCATTGAAGAAATGTTTGTCAAACATAAAGATGTAGGATTATGGATTTTAAAGTGTTTAAAAAGATGTGTGATAAGAGCATAATAGGGGAGTTGTCCCTTGTCTTTCACCATTGTCCTGTACATATGAAACAGGATGGTGTGAGGCAAAGAGAATTTGTAGCCAACATTGATGGCATAGATTAGCTTTGACGTGCGGAGCCCTCAAGTGCCATAACTTTGCACAAAGGGACATTTAAGTGCTATAACTTATGAAAGGTACACTTAATTGCCAAAATCGGAGTTAAGGAGATCATTTGAGTGCCAATCTGACCAAAGTTCGGTCAAAATGCTGACGTAGTATTTTTCCGGCGAACCGAGCCCAAAACGATGCCGTTTTGCATGCTGACGTGGCCAAATAATACAAAAACGGCGTCGTTTTAGGCTGATGTGGTAAAAAAATAATAATATAAAAATTAAACAAATTAAATTTAAATTAAATTTAGTTAAAATATTAAAAACTAACAATTTTAAAATTAAATTTAGTTAAAATATTAAAAAATGATAATTTTTAAATTAAAAAAATTAAAAAATATATATTGTAAATTATATTCTTTTTTATGAACATATGTTCTAGTTTATAAAATGTATTCTAAATATAAGATGGATTTGGATTTGATTTTATGGATTATTGGAGGATGATGATTTGATACTCAATATCACTATGGCCTAGGCTAAGGGTTTCCGAGTATGCATATTGGATTGAGGATATCCTTTTGGATTGACCGACCCATTGGCTAATAATAGGTGGAGATCTTTCCATGGGCAATCTTGGTTGTCTTATCCCTAGATGTTGTGCTATGACCATGGTTTGATATTAAACAATAGATTTGTCAATGGAATGGATTATTGGCACATGATTTGATATGAGATTGATCTATAAATTGGACCATTGATGTTTGTTTTGATATTATTCATTTAATGAATGTTGTTGATATGTGTATGATTATGTTAAAGCGATATAATTCATTCTGATCTTCTATATGTATTGTATTTAGATTTTGAGATAAGTGAGTAATGATGTTGTTTTGTAAAAGTAAATAATGGATGCTCGATTTGCTTGGCAGAGATATGTATTACTCTCTAAGTTGTGGTTGTTTACTCCATTCATTCTAATCTTTTTTGGATCTTCAGCTAGCGACAATTTGGATGAGAGCAATATCGATGGGAAACGATTGGTAGTTGGATAGTGGGTATGAGTTTAGATAGTTAGAAATTTTTGAAATGGTATTTGTTGAGGTTAACTTTCTAAGTGTTGAAAAATAAACATATTGTTGATGAAGTCAAAACTCTCACCATGTATCTAGATTACTATTCTATTAGATATATAGATATAAAGACATAGATTCTGGTAATAGGATAATGTTGATTATGTTTAAGGTTGTGTCCTTCAGGTAGGAGGATGATCGCGTCATTTTCCCTATTCTTGTAGAATTCATCATGACGAATGCCCATGTCCTCTGATAAGTATCGTAGTGTCGTATTAGCAAAAGTATGATATTTTGCTCCCATGCTAGATCGAACAACAATGGTTTGTTTCTTGCTATGCCATGTAATAAGTGAGTTACTAAAAAAGAAGTAGCAACTTGTAGTGAAGTGATGATCGAGAGGGTCTTCAACCCAATTAGTATCGGAATCAGCCTTCAACTCTATAGTAGAGTGAGCGGAAATGTAAATACTGTAAAATAAGTTACTTTTACCATAGTGAAGAATTTGAAGAACATCATCAAAGTGAGTCATATATGGTGCGGTCATAAATTGATTGACAATGTGAAAAACATATTCGATGTTAATTTGTGCAACAATGAGATATACAAGATTGCCAACAAACTATTGATAGAGCTAAAGATTTAGAAGAGGAGTTTCATATTTGTCATCAAATTTAGCATTGGTCTCAATGGAAGTTGTAGCAATATTGTTAACAGCGAGTCCCGCTTGAGAAATAAGATGAATGACATGTTTTGCTCGAAAAAGATAATAGCAAGAGGAATCAAAAATAACCTCCAAGCTTAGAGAATAGCCAAGTTCACCTAAGATTTTTCATTTCAAACTATTGACTGCAATAATATATGTGCTATGTAATGCTATTATGTTCATTGCTAGTAATAATAGAGTTGTCCACATATATAATAGTAGCAAAATATACCCACAAGATGTTTGCCAAATAAAGAGAGCATTGTCATAAGGATTGGATAAGGACAATGAATTATACTACCATTTTGGGTTTAAATTGTAAAAAAATCTTTATTTATATTCCATGGCATTATTAGTACAAAAAACTTGATATCTTGAGAAAAAAATGTGTTTTGATAATGACAACAAAAGCATGATAGATATAAGCAAGTTTAGATCGATTTTTCATAAGATAAAGTAATGTATAACTACAATGATTATTAACAGAAATCACAAGATAGCGGGGTCCTCTCATTATGGGAGTAGGAGATGTTCCCCAAATGTTAGAATGAATTACATCAAACATGCGCATATGAGATAGATTAACTAAAATTAAACTATAAAGCAATATGTTTTCATAACTTAGATGGCAAGTAATCAAAAAGTTTGTTGTCAATAAACCTAAATGACTACTTGAAATCGGGAGACCTAACTTAGAAAAAGAAGCACGACCTATTTGAGAATGCCAAGTTTTAGATGAGGTGATAGCAACATAGCTAGAATGAATTAGATCAAAGGGAGCATAAGAGACATTCACTAAGATCAAATGATAAAGCATTATGTTTTCCCAACTCACATGGCAATAAATCAAATCAACAAGACTTAAATGATCACTTGAAATCAGATGACCTAATCTATAAAAAGTAGTATGATCAATCAAGAACGCCAAATTTTAAATGGTATTATGATAGCATAGCTAGCAAAATAATTTGGAGGATTTAAAGAGATAAACTTGAATATGCATCCCACTTTACGACATAACCCAAAGGTAATAGCATGACTCAATCAAGAATGCCAATTTTTAAATGGTATTATGGCAGCATAGCTAGCAAAAGAATATGGAGGATTTAAAGAGATAAACTTAAATATGCATTCCACTTTACAACGTCACCCAATAGCGATATTTAACAAACTTGCAAGCATCAGAGCAGCTTTTAATTGTGGCTTAGATAATACTTGTTGATCCTAGATAGCATGATGGAGGACAAGAAGTTATTAATAGATTGATCTATCTCATGATCCATGGGATACATATTTTTAATAGCCGATATTGATGGGTAATGTTGGGATATTAATTAATAAGCAGATCCCATGCTTCCTTTGCTATATTGAGGCGATCAAACTGAAGTTTGATAGATGGAATCGAAGTGTTTTCAAAACCACATGTGGATATGATGATTCCTACTATCTAACTTTTTCAAGTTTGCAACAAATTTCTCCTCAATTTCACTAGTAATCTTTGTAGGTGCATGAATATAATTAATTATGTCGGTGTCCTCTCAAAATCTGAACTTTTTTTGAACTCATAAACTATAGCTTGATCCATTCAAAATAGTCTAAATAGGTAGCGAGATTTCCAATTTATCCATAACATTCACTTAGCAACTGATAGGAAAACGCCAAGAATAGGTCAGAAAACGATCAAATAGGTCGGGCTGGTCTAATGGTCAATAGTCAAGGGTTGGTCAATGGTTAACATTAACTACTAACATGGAATGATGACATAGCGGTGATATCAGCAACTGGCTGGCACTGAGAGATGACATTGATGATGATATCATCAATATGCGCGTGACAACACATAGATCTTAATCACAGTGGTGCATGTGTGCTTGTGCGGCGATTGGTAGCACGGTCTCTAGAATCAGACTCGTTGGAGGACATCGAAGCTGATGTTGGTGTTAATTTTGAGAAACGAGCCACCAAAAGTGTTGGGATAGCTCTCCAAGGCATTGTCTTAGTGAAGGTGCATGAGTTCCACCTGTTACAACTGCGTGGATGCATGTGAAGGCGTGTGCGGCGGCGAATCTCTATTAAATTTCAAGATCTAAATATTTAGAGGGCTTTGAATCTGATTGCGGTGGTGATTTTTAGGAACAATCTCTTGAAAAATGTCGGAATATGACTCAAAATGGAGGGGGTTCGATGGAAAATGGACACTGATGTTGTTGACACAACGATGTTGTGCCCACATCGTAAAAATTTAATGGCCGCTTGCTTAGACAACAAAAGCTTTGATATCAAGATAAGATAAGAATAAAGTGGAAAAGAGATGGAGTTTCTATAAATTTTTTGATGTGCTATATAATGAAGAATACATGCGCTTAGTTATAGGTTTTACAAAATGACTATATAAGATAACTAAATATTGCAAAATCAATTACAATCAATCAAGATCAGTCAAGGAAGATATTTCACAGTCTTGAGAGATATACGAAATCAAGGAAAATATATCTCTGAAAGTGAAGCTACCACTGTTTTCAATGCTATATAAATATTTCATACTATGATCACTTAAAATGTCATCTTAATAATATGTTTGCCCTATTTCCACTCTCTTATTAGCTCTTGATATCTCATTGCATTGCATTGACTACATTAACCATGATGGGTTCCACTCTTAATTTAAGATTATTTCTTAGTCTTTCACCCTTATTATTAGCTCTTAACACTCCCCTATCACATTCAATTAACTACATCATCCATTGTGAGTTCTGCCCTTGATTTAATATTACTTCTTACCCTTCCTCTTTTTTTTTTCCCTCAATTTTACTAAAAGAAAAACTTACCCACATCACTTTCAAACAACTTTTTTTTTCACCCTAATAAATTCTTTCACACTCGTTAAATTTCAATGTCTCATTCATTTTTGTCGTGTTTAGAACTTACTCTTCATTATTATAATTTGAGCAAGCACTAATCATATACTGGAGTAAAGAAATGTTGATTTTATCTGCAAATTTTTCACTTTATTTCCATGGATTGTCCTCTTGATTGTGAATTTTTCGACTTTGAATTTCAGTGCAAAATTTATGAGAATTTATTCAAAGATTGAATATTGTGGTTGTTGTATGTATTATACACAATTTACTCAAAAACTATATTCTTACTTGTGCTTAAATTAATTTTTGAATAATATAAAACGAAATATAAAAATCATTAACAAAATAATTATTTTGCCAGAAACAAAGTAATTGGGTAGTTATCTATAAAATAAACTTATTTTTTGAAAAAGAGGTGCAACAATTTTGCTTTAAATTAAGAAAGAAAGGGAAAATACCAAGAAAGAAGAAATGAAGGAAAGCATTATTCTTAAATCAAGAGTGGGCCCATATTTAATATTATAAATATTATTTGTTATGGGTGTGGGCAGTTTGTTTCTAGTAAAAATGAAACAAATGAAAAAAAAATAAAGATAAGAAATAATCTTAAATCTAGAGTAGAGTCTACAAGCATTAATATAGTCAATTCAATGTAAAAAGAGATATTAGGAGCTAATAAGGTGAAAATAACGCTAGCCTAATAATAATGATAATATTAAATTTCAAAGCGATGCTGCTACTTCTGTTGAAGTGACATTCCAAGTGAAACATTGGCTGATTAATCGTTTTTTGCAGCTTAATGAACAGTTAATTCTCATCGAAGCAAATTTAAAAGGCGAGGGCTTCTTTGAATAAAGTTAGAATATGATACGATAATCTAAAAACAGATTAAAAAGTCAGGCTTCTCCTGCATATTATTATTTTTGCTTTTACTAGATATAATTTTCGTTTCACGAGTCTGATGGAACTTGTGCCGCACAGGCACTTGGCAAGGAGACAACCACAAGGACTAGACCCTTGTGAAAGCTTCTCTATTAAGAGTGAGGCACGAATCTTCACTGCGAGCCCCTAGAAGTGGAACTGACACTGGGTCTCCTTTGACCGATGTACACCAGCTAACCTTTGGTCTCTCAGGTACGAAGAATTCTACCACGTCGCTAATAAAGCAGCCGCAAAAATGGAGTTATGTCAAAACAGCAGCAAGTGCTAAAAGTGAAGCTGAACCTTTGATGTTGTCTGAGTACAAAAGCTTCCCCCCCTCCCTTCCTCTCTCTCTCTCTCTCTCTCTCTCTCTCTATAGATTCTCAGAAACGCCACGAGAAAGTCCTAGGTGTTCTTCATGCGTTTCATCATTCTGCTTGCTCGGTCATAAAATCTCTCAGTTTCAGTTGGGTACACGCTTTGCTTGTGACTACGACGAGCCGTGATTTCTTGTCAGATCTGAGGGTCAGGGGGCATTTCCAGCTCATCAGCCGAGGGTTTCTCCATCCTGGGTCGTGCTGGATCTAGAAATTTCTCAAGAATTAGGGCATCGACGCAAGAAAGAAAAAACAAGAAACTCCCATGTCTTCAATGTCCGATTCGCGCAACATGCACGCACAGCTGGGTCTTCTGCTGTAGTGGTAAGGAAAAATAAATCAGGGAGATAAGGGTTTTTTTTTTTTGCTGGGGATATTTGGGTTTCTCGCATTTACATCTTTCGCGCACCTAGAAGCGAACTAAAGGGAAGAAAAAGGAGGAAGCTGCGTCCAGACATAATCTCTCTTATCTATTTTCAGAGATCCTTTTTTTGGTCCGGTCTATTGGTCGTTTATCGTTGTCTGACTCATCAGCGACCGTAAGAGGGGCTTAGTGACGGTTTATTTGCCTCTTCTTGCGATTGAATTCCGATGGCAAATCGGTGGTGGGCCGGGAATGTGGCGATGAGGGGCGCAGATCCGCCTCCTTTCCAGCTGACTAATGCGGACGAGGAACGCAGGGGCGGTTTGAGCAGGGGCATACCTCCCATTAGAGAACAAGACTTCATGGACAACGCCAATAACGTGATTGCCACGCCCACAAACAGCAGCGGCACTAGCAAAACCAATCCAAACCTTAGCGAGGCCGACTCTCAGGATGATGACAGCCACGACAACGCAGAAGCCGGTGATGACGCAGGAGGCTCCATCCACGAGACCCCTGAGCCCCGCAGCGGCAGTAGCAGCGGCAGCAGAAGTGGGCGAAGGCCCAGAGGCCGGCCTCCTGGGTCGAAGAACAAGCCGAGACCCCCTATTGTGGTCACCAAAGAGAGCCCTAACTCACTGCGTAGCCACATACTCGAAATCAGCAGTGGGAGTGACATCGTGGAGAGCATCGCAAACTTCGCACAGCGGAGACATAGGGGGGTTTCCGTTCTCAGCGGGAGTGGAATCGTGACTAACGTCACTCTTAGGCAGCCCACTGCGCCTGGAGGAGTTATCGCTCTTCAAGGAAGATTTGAGATCTTGTCCCTGAATGGCGCGTTCTTGCCTGCTCCATCGCCACCAGGGGCCACTGGGCTGACGGTCTATTTGTCGGGTGGGCAGGGGCAGGTAGTTGGGGGCACAGCGGTGGGTCCGTTGGTCGCATCAGGGCCAGTAATGGTTGTCGCAGCCACGTTTAGTAATGCAACGTATGAGCAGCTGCCGGTGGAGGACGAGGCGGAGGAGGCGAATGTGGCAGTGGGGGACGGTGGTGAGACAATGCAATTGCAGCCGACATCGGCAGGAATGAGTCATCCTGGAAATAGCGGTAGTCGTAATTCTGGATCTCAGTCTTCTCAAGGATTAGCAAATCAACATCACGCTTCATCTTCTATGCCGATGTTCACTTTGCCTCCTAATTTGATGCCTAACGGACAAGTCCATGATATGTTCTGGGCCACTCCTCGTCCCCCGCCTTCTTACTGAGCCATTTAAGAGAGAGAGAGATAGATGGTGATGTTATAGGTTAGGTTCATTTTCTTTGTTTATTTGTAATTTCTGCCTGTTTTTTGAAGATGGTCGACAGATCCTCAAGGGAAATTGTCAAGGAAAGGCCGGACCCTTTGTTTACATTACTCGCAACTCCGTTTTTCTAGTGCATGTAATTTGTGCGGTGCCTTATTCTTTTCCCTCTCTGATCTATGTTCGTTTTCTTTTAGAGAGAGAGAGAGAGAGAGAGAGAGAGAGAGAGAGAGAGAGAGTTTCAAATTAGTTTCAGGAAACGGTGTTGGATCGGGCCCAGAGATCAAGAAATGGCTTTCAAGTATCAACCACGAGAAAGTACTCTCCCCAAACTTCTGTGATTGCCTCTCTTTAGGTATGTTTTCTTGGCTTCTCTGCACTTCGTTATGAGCGCGTGGCTCATGCGCCTATTGAGTGTTTCAATTCATTTTGACTCTCAGAGAGGAATAGTTTTGGTTCATATGTATCTCGCCCAAGTGTGTCACTTCGTTCCTGTTTGTTGCAAATGCTTAGTCATCATTGCTATTTGTTGCACTGATGTTACCTCTGCGGCGGTTGGGATTTGACACTGCAGCTTGGGTATTGCATGGTTTACACTTGCTGGGTCTTGTGGGTTATAATGGCAGACGTGGCATGAAGGCTCATCACTGGGTTGACAGATCTCACTGACTTCTGTCGTTAGAAAGCTTCTTTATCTGTCTAATATTTGTTAAAAAGAAGACCCTAACAACTCAATGCTACATAAAGACTACTAATCCTCCGAAGATTCTATGATGAGAACAATCGATTATATGACCTTCATGGAATGAAAATCATCGCATAACATCATTATTAGCTGCCATATTAACATCATATATATTTTAGTAGATGTACTTTTTTAGATGATGCATCATCCTTTATGAAAGTTAAAATCAGTCAAATGAAGTGAAAGCACAAGTGTCTTTTCAACTGAGGAATTTTACACAAATAACCATTGTCGGAATAACTTTTTAGTAGAGTTTGAAGAAATTGAGTCCCAAATACAATAGTGGTGTCACTTAGGGTTATTACCTAGTACACACTACTACAACATTGCTTTGTGTTGTGATTCATTTCACCATCAGTGAAACCATTACTCCTAATTAGTTGTATGCTCGAGCAAAGATAAAGTTTTGACCATCCTACGCAATAATTTCCTACATGTTTTAGCTATTAGGTAAAGCCATACTATTACTATTGTCCCACTGCTATTTTGTATTGTTTCCTTACATGTAGATCAGTTACAAACTGCCAGAAATTTAGTTTCTTCATGTGTAAGAACTTTAGCTCTTAATCTTGGTCACACCCTTGTTATTAAGTTGTTCATGAACCATGATTTCTCATGCACTTTCACCACTTATACTCAAGATCCTACAATTTGACTTAAAGACCATGCTTTTACCTCCTGGGGCCTTCTCAATGGTCTGCTTTTTTGCATATAGAGGAAGAGGCTGCAACACTGCTTCCAAAAATCTTGTAGCTTATGTGAAATAGTGATGCACGCTTGCTTTCGCATGAAAATGCAGGTTTAATTGGGTCCACATTCCATTTAATTGAGTACTTCTGCAATCTTTTCTTACTCATGTCATATCGATGGGATAGTAAAAAAGATTTGGTACTATTTATCTTGATGGAAAGTTCTCCAACTAATTGAAACCCTTCAATGAGATCACCATCCATAAAGAAAAATTAAGAGAAAGTGAGCATAATACGTATTGTTCTACATTTGTTTCATGTGATTAAAATCTTTTCCTTTTTCCTTTTATGAAGTTATAATATCAGATGATTGTGTAGTCAGTGTTCCTCATTGTCGTACTTCTCTTGCAATTTCTATTTATGTATCAAATGATTTAAGTTGTGTAATGTGCATGAACGATATTGCATCCTCAGGTTACTAGAATGATCAGGAGAGAAGTAAATTAGTGTCTTTTGTGACATCAATTTGTGGTCGGAGTTGTCCATGTGCAAATTTTCAAGTTGCATGGACAAGTTCCTTTCTGGTAGGTAGATGTATGTTGACCAAACTAAGGACTAGCGTGTGGATTATCCTTATCTTGGAGAAAAAGTGTTAAGAGAGTGGTAGATTTGTCTTGTATCTGGGTTGGTAGGAATTTCTCATCCAAAATTGACTTTTGAGTGCAATTTGTTGAGGAGTGCCCACCAAATGTGGGAGTGGGTTTCCCTATCAGGTGTGCCAATTGACGACTCTGCTTCTCAAGTGGAGATGAACTGGTTATTCTGTGTTTTCTTCATTGTTCGTACTGGATAATTAGTAAGTGACATGCTCTTCTAGTATGAATGGGGTTGAATTTGATATCTCAAATGGGTCTCCGTCAATGGTCATTTGAACTCGATCGGTTAAAAAAGGTTTTGTGATTTTTCTGATCTGCTAAGGCACATGAAATCGTTCAATATATGGAATAGCTGGTTTACATATTGGGGTCGCTTTGCAATTTTGTACTTAATAGGGTATTGAAATTATATGGACAGGAGCTCAACAAATGGTAATAGAGAATGTGACATAATGTCGAGCATTTTGGATGGAATCCGCGTCTTTTCCAATCATTATCCCGACATGTCAATTTTACTTTCAAGCTTCATTAGTTGCGGGCTGTTTAATCAGTGCTATTAATTGAACCAAAATCGAAACCAGATAAAGTAAGTAGCTTTGGTGATCGAATAACGTCTATCGAGCAGAAGGAGTCATTCTCTTCGGAAAAAAATCTGAGGGACTTCGAAAATTGCAAGTCGAGCGAAGGAATTGCTTTGAAGAGGATTTTCCTCTCCTAGTGATCCATTTCCAAAGTATCGATCATCCCTTCTCTCTCCAGCGGAGGACTTCGAGCTGGATTCGGTTTTTTCGGATCTCATCACTGCGGAAAATAGTAGAACAGGGGAATCGGAATGCGATGTTAGGATGGCCTTCAACGATGGTGACAATCAGCGGAACTAGCTCTAGCTCTCTGGAATCGTGAATCGAGTTGGATGAAATCATTTCTCGAAAGGAACTATCACGAATTCATGCGTCTTTGGTCTGATCTATTCTTTGCAGAATGAGATATGGAAAGCAACCGGCAATAGATGCTGGTGATTGGAGATGGTCGATTCTCACATCAATCAATGTTCTCCATGCTTCTAATCCTTGGTTCCACGAGAGAAAATTTCGTTTTCTTCCTTCATCTCCCCATTTTGGTTGTGTGCAAGAGTTAAAAGTAGTTGGGGGCAAACCAGATTAGGGATAGGGTTTCGAATTGGCGAATTTCTTTCAATTTGCGATTTAGGGTGCCTATTTTCGTTTCTCCGAAGTCTTATGATTCTTCTGGTGTGCTTTTCTAGGCGATTACGGCTATATTGGACTTTTTGCAACAATCATTTGACATGGTCGTTGCTCCAACATCACCTTTCACATGATATCTCCAGCATTGATACAAACATCATTGTCAGCCAGTCTTTCAGTCCATTAGTGTTGTTTACAGAAAATTACATCTGGACATTTTGCAATCTTTCACTTAATGGATCACACCATGAACATCATGTAGATATTGATAATTGTCATTACATCTGCATTTATTATAAAAGATATTATACCAAGTATAGTTTGAAAATCATTAAAATCACTTAGAGATGTTTTTCCAAAATAATGCAGGGCGTTTCTCAAAGTAGAGCTTTTTATTTGTGTAGTCTACCTAACAAACTTTTTTGCCTTTACAAAAAGGGTAAAGCTATAATGAGATACTTTAGGCTGCTTTCAATGGATTCCAATCCTTGAAGATAACTTTCAGACACAAATTTGAATTCAAATTAAATTGATAAAGAATTTGGGTATTCTGATTGGGGTTGTAGAGACTCGTATATCAACCATGTGCGTCATCTGTAGCATGAGTTGCTTGTGCAAAGTGATCCTTCTAGACTTCTTGCGAGTTTTCACTGACTTGTCTGTTCACCTTCTATAGATAGGTCCTTTCAAGCAAGTTAACTTCCTCATGTTCTTTCAGTTGTTCACCTTCTATTGATCCATCTAAAGCCTTTTTTTTTTTTTTTTTTTTAAGTCCATCTAAAGCTTTGACAAAGCGTTGTTCTATAGCTTGTTCACCATCTGCAAAGGTTCTTCTATACTTGGTCATATTTTCCGTCCAATAGCTTGTTCTCTTTCGAAGCTTTTTAATGACTTGTTTACAACCTCATTTGCATATTGGTTTTTCTATATGGAAGTTGTTCGACACATTCAAATACATAGATTAATTGCCTTCGAATATTTTGTCATTTGCCAAACATCGAATGATTTTCTTAAAATCTTCCCCCTTTCTAATGATGACAAAACAATCTCTAGTTTTCCATTATGCAAACGTGTTCACAAATAGGACAATGTTGAGATTTGAGTGTGTGCAAAATGAATGCAATTTACTATGTGCCAAAATAATATAAATTTAGAGTAAGGCATAAAATGCAATCGTTCTTTCAGACATAAAATTTCAATAAATAAAATAGGAGTTATCATGAATAGAATAATAATAATAATAATAATAATAATAATAATAATAATAATAATAATAATAATAATAATAATAATAATAATAATAATAATAATAATAATAAGTTTGACAAGAAGAATTTATAAATTTTGACTGCACCTCATTCTCTAGTTGGTGTTTGCAAGTATAAAATTTGATATAAATTATCACTATTATAATATTTAAATTTTAAATCACGTATTCGTTTTATGGTTTGATAATGATCTCACAAAATCTCACATATTATTTAAACTTTTGCAAATTCATCATTTTCATAGGTGATTTTGTAGATTTAGTAGTTGATCCTCAAAACTTCTATAGACTACACATTTGTTTCTACAGACAAAAAGTTTGTTTCTTTGTGCTTCTTCAGACTTTAGCACATGTTCCTTAGTGCTTATGCAGATATGACATTTGTTCGTTAATGCTTCTGCTTCTCCAAATTCCGCACTTGTTCCTTAGTGCGCCTACAGACTAAATACCTACATCTACAAATTTTATTTCTTTAATATATTGAATATGAGTGCAGTTCAGAGCACATATGCTTTAAATATGCAAGCTTCATTTCATTGATATGCCAAATCAGTCATCAAACCAAAACAAGAAAATGCAGAGCCAATAAAGAACTTTTGATTTGATGGAAAAAAAGGACTTCAAGATCTTACAACTTAAAATTTTCTCTTTCTTCTTCCGCGAGGAGTTTTGTGAGGATTTCAAGGTTTCGGGAGGATAGAGGTTGATTACATCAAAGCACACAAGAGATTGAATCTTTTGATTCATAGAACGAAGATAGTGGCCTAAAGCATTTTGTAGGGCTCCTACCTTTTGCATAAAGGTGTCAAAATGGATGATATTGTTTGACTTGTAAAATATTGCGTTGCAAATATATAATAGAGAGAATAAAGAGATTGAGAAGAGAAAACAGGTAAACACCAAAGATAGTAAAGAAAGCCAGATGAGAGAATTTTATTTCCAATCATTTACTGTATCTTTATGACAAAAACTAAACTCCTATTTATATGAAAACAATGATGTACTTATCATTAATATCAATGTATCAAATAATACATGTATTGAATTGGGAGATGAACATTCATTGTATATGGAGATATACTTAAAATGTACGATACAAATGTACAATAATAAGTATATTAGATATTATGAATATAATGAATATTCATTCATGTATTTCATTCATTCATATATTTCATATCACTCCTCCTTGAATATTTATTATATTCATTACGAATGTGTATCAAATAATACTATCTCATGAAAAACCTTAAGTTGAAAAAACCCAGTGGGACAAAAACCAGACAAAAGGGAAAAAGAGTGCAAAGCACAAATTTTATAATCTCTCCATTTTATAGATGCATTAATTGCCTCGTTAAAAGCTTTAAGCTAAAAAAACCCTGTGGGAAAAAACCAGAAATAAAGAAAAAAAGAGTGCAATGCACAGTTCATAATATCTCCCCCTCAATTGAGCCATATAGCCAATGCTAGGGCTAATCAATCTTGCATTTGTGAACTTGCCGCATACCAATGCCATATACTAATTTCTCAAAAGTTGATGTTGGCAATGATTTAGTAAAAAGATCTACAAGATTATTTATGAATTGAATCTATTTAACATCAATTTGTCGACTTTCTTAGAGTTCATGAGTATAGACAAATTTCGGTGAGATATGCTTGGTCCTATCACCTTTGATATATCCTCCCCTAACTTGTGCAATACAAGCAGCATTATCTTCATAAATTATAGTGGGAGAATTTGTAACCGGTATTAAACAACAAGAATTATGAATATATGTTATAATGGATCTTAACCAAACACACTCTCTTCCAGCTTCAATAAAGCAATAATCTCAGAGTGGTTAGATGATGTAGCTACTTGCGATTGCTTTGTAAAACGTCAAGAAATAGCAGTGCTATTATAACAAAATAAATACCGGGTTTGAGAGCGAGCCATATGTGGATTAGATCTATATCTAGCATTAGCATATCCAACTAAACTAGAGTTAGTGGAATCCTTGGAATAATATAATCCCAAATCTATAGTTCCTCAGAGATAAAAGAAAATATGTTTAACTCCATTCTAGTGTCTTCGAGTTGGCTCAAAACAAAAACATGCCAATCAATTTACCGCAAAAGTAATATATGGTCTCATACATTGTGCCAAGTACATCAAAGCCCAAATTGCATTGAGATATGGTACTTTAAGATTGAGTATCTCTTCATCAGATTTTTTTATAACGAAATGGGCCCTTTTGGAGATCTAGAGACCTTACAACCATAGGTGTGACATCCTGAAAATTCAGGTTCTAATTTCAATCGGCTCAGGCCTTTCATCGACGTAACTATAGTGTTGTTCTCTGAGATGGTCACTCACGAGATAACTAGGCTATCAGGTGAAACCGTTAAGAGATTTTAACGTAATAGACTTGAGAATTCGACTAGGAATCGACTACTCGACCGTGTTGGTTTGCAATGGTCATTACGTGATAGTCGAAAACCTATTAGAGATTGGAGATAGGTTGGTTCGACTGAGATGTATGGCTAAATGTGGGTGATTCCACTAATTTGCAAAATTCTCATAGATCAGTATTAGATCGATTTTTCTGTCGTTTAGGCGCATTGTATCTATATTTGAAACCTTGAGGTTTTCATGACAACCAAGAGTCGCCAATGTGTCGAAGAGGTACGTGTGGCTCGAAGAAAATCGACCACGGGTCAATTGCATCAAAAATTCCTAAAAGCTACCCGGTAGGTTAAGTCACGCTAAAATCGCATCTATTTGAAATTAACCGCGAATTTGAATTCGATTTCAGAAATTGATAGTTCTGTCATGACACAAGTCATTTTAGGAACGTCGACTCAGCTTTCGAGGAATTTTCGGCGAGTTTGGGATTTTTACGAAAAATCGATTCAGACGGTTTGGAAAACGAACGGAAATTTGGATTGGCCAAATTGAAGGGATTTTGGCTTCCTGTGTGAACTACTTGGTGAAAGAAAGTCATGTGGACTTTTTCTTCAACAAAATTGGGCCTCAATCGGAGAGGTTTGTTCGGAAAATCATATTCCGAGAAAAATAAAATAGAATTTGGAATTAAGAGAAATTGCCGTTTTTGTTGCCCAAGACTTGTTATTTGGGGGAATTATGGTACAAGAATACAAGTGAGGATCAAGTATTTTAACTTGGGGATTTTTGGGGACCAGTTTGGATTGAATGGAAGTTTGTGGGACAAGATTGGTTAATTATAGAATGTTTTTACTTAATTTCTTCTCCCCCACCCCCCCCCACCGGTGTCTCCCTCACTCGTCTCTCTCTCTCTCTCTCGCAAGTCTCTCTCATCTCTCTTGAAGACTCACACACAAAGGCTCCACCACTAGCCAACTATCCCCCACAATTTTGGTCTCCAAGTGCTTTTCTTACCTTGATTTTTCATCCATCTTTATCCTCTCTCTCTCTCTCTCTCTCTCTCTCTCTCTCTCTCTCTCTCTCTCTCTTTAATTTCTTTTTCACGCATTTCCCCCCCTCCCCTCTTCTCTTTGCGAACGCCCCTGCAGCTGCCCCATTCTCCTTTGGTCTTCTACTTTTTGCTTTCATTTTCCCTGGTTTCGATGGCCCTTCACCTTGGACAAGCGGCTTCTGGTTTTCTTCTAATTTTCCTTCCTCGATCCAGCTGTCTTTTGCTTTCTACATTTTAGTTTTCGTCGAAGCTGAGCCCACTCACGCCGTTTGCTTCACTTCGGTCTCGCGGTTCACTCAGGGACATCTCCATCGATTCTGTAGCTTCGTTCCAGTGTCCATGAGCCCATGTCAACCCGATTTCTCCCTTTTCAGTTGTTGTGTTGCCGAAGTCAGCTCAACCCAGCCCAATTGAGTCGGGACCAATCCTCTTAGAGCCACGACGAGCGAACCCCCTTCAAAATTGGGCAGTAACTATTAAGCTTAGAGGCCAGATTTCGGCCCGTTTCGAGCCCCCGTTGGCGGTCTTGCTTTGGGGTTTATTGGCCGCTGTCACGTCGCCTTCGTTTTGGTCCAGTCAGATCATTAATCGGGTGAGTTTAACTCACTAATCCTTGCTTAGTAAGTTAATAACGTTTAAAGGTTAATTAGTTTAGAATAAGCATGGATTAGATGGATAGTTAGATTAGATTAACAATTTAATTAATTGTTATTACATGTTAGGTGGTTAGAGTAATGTAATTAGAGACTAGATAATCTCTAGAATTTAACTAGAATGATTTAGAAATTTTTCGGGCCCGTCTTGGCTTCCAATTAGGCTTTACGAGCCTAAGTCTCATTTATTGGCATTTATTTATTATTTTCCGTAATTATTTAATTAATTATTCATTTTCCGAAAATTAGACTAGGATAACCAATAACCAGAATTTTATGCCGATTGCAATGGTGTGATCTGTTTATTTAATTGAGTTTTAATTTGTGTAGATTTCGTGTGATTTGTATTTTAGGAAATTATTCCTAAATTTATTTAATTTATGTAATTAATTAGAAAATTACCGGGCATCGATTTACAACACCAAAAATAAGTTTATGGGCTGTTGAAACTAGTGTAATTTTCAAAGGTGAAAATATTATTTTTTTGGCTAAGGTCGACTGTATACCCACACATGAGTATTTTATCAAGAATGATAAAAATGACAAAATGGTTAAATGATCATGATGATATATTATATCAACCTGCAGACTTTGGTTTGGCAGCTTCTGCTGAGCATATTCAATATACTATAGTAGTATACATGGTAGCTTCTGGAGAGCATAATAGTATACTATACCCGTATTTGAGGTAGCTTCTGGGGAGCTATATTATCTATTGCGACAGCTTCTGGTGAGCATATATAGTATACTATATCAATATTGAGGCAGCTTCTAGTGAGCTATATTATCTACTATCAGTTTAGAATGAGCAGTCATGATTATGTTCAGACTTTATAAATAGTATTGATTGAGATGACTGGGAAATTGTCTTGATGACATGTAATAGATTGAGTTGATTGATCGATGATTCGATATGTTTTGATGTGCTGAAATGATTGGTTGAAAATGTCAATTATACTGACTTACAGGAAGGAACGGAGGCAAAGGTAAGACCTCCGACTCATGTTTCTGCTTAGGCAGCCTTATAGCATATTTTCTTCCCAGTCAAGTCTTAGGGGGTTGAACTTGCTGAGACATTGTCTCACCCCGTTGTGGGATACAATTTTTAGGTCCTTAGGGTGATGAATCCCAGAGCTTGAGGCGAAAGGGTCAGAAGCATGGATGGCTTAGAAGTTCTTTCGAAGATATAGTTCCTGTACTTAGACCCTAGAGTTGGCCTCTATTGTAAACCAAATTGTGGTTTTTATTAATGTGTTGTTTTGAAATTTGTTGTCCTACTTTTCTATCCCACATTTGTTATTGTAAAGGGTTTAGTAATTCGCTTCCACATGTGCATTAAAATGAATGGATCAGCGACACGTCCTAGGACGTCACAATATAATCGACCAAGGAGAGATGGGCACGTGCTCGGAGGATCAGGGCGTAAATCCCCGTTTAAGTGGTATCAGAGCGGGTCGATAGTTGGAGTGATAACGTACGATAAGTCATGGGATAGTTAGTAGAAATGACCTTCATTTCATGCTGGTGCATGTGATTGATAGTTGATTGGTAACTTGTTTGTGTGGGTCGCTCAAATTCTAATATGGTATTGGAATTGGAAAATGGGTTTCCATAAAGATCCTATAGTATGAGTGATCAAGAGCTAAGGACTCCTAGTAAAAGGGTAGTAGCCTCTATAACTCAGGGTAGAATGCCAATAAGGATCAGTGCCCAAGGGAGTCGTGGTAGAGCGTTAGCTCAAGCCAGCGCAATTGTAAGAGTACCACCACATGTTGGTACTAGTGTAGCAGCACCGGGTGATCCTAGGTTCGATGGGATCGTTTAGGCTAATGTTCCTCGGGAACTTGTTGGGTTAGTAAGCCCAGGATCAAGCCGCCGTTGTTGCCACTGTTACTACCGCTACCGGTGTTGTAACCACTGTTGTTGCCACACCTGCTAAGGTCTAGTTTGGAGATGTGAGTTGGGAGCGAGCCGTTGCATCCGAGTTGAGGTGCAGATCCAGTAGAGATGGAAACCAATTTGGGAAGGAGCCCATGACCGAAAAAAAATGTATTCTATTCCACCAAACAGGAAGGGTGGGATAGACAAGTCAGCATCGACTCAGAATGTCATGTGTTGCGGAAGGCGACATGGATCGGCCTCGTGCCAATTTAAGATGGGTGGTTATTTTGAGTGCGACCAACATGGTCACCTGGTTAGAAACTGTCCCAGAAAGGTCGATGGAACAAATCAAAGGGAATGCACCGCAGAACGCACAGTGGGGTTTTTGGAACAGGCCTTCAGTACAAGAAAGAGTGCATGCTATCACCTGACATGAGATAAAGGACTCATTAGGTGGGTGCCAAAATTGTGGAAGGAAGCATGGATAAATCTAGTGTCCGTGTATGGCTAGAACGTGCTATGATTGTGACCAGCATGGCCATTAGGTGAGGGACTATCAGTGTGAGTCCAAGGGAGCACAGACACTACTATTGCAGATAGGATACAACTAGGATGGTGAAAGGGACATGAATAGAATCGACCCTGCACCAATCAGAAGAAGAATGTTTTGGGGTGATGTATCAGAGTAGCGCAGTAGAGTTTTGGTTAAGTTCTTGGAACTTCAGTTTATTGAAATAAAGCTGAAAAAAAAAGGGGGAAGAATCACTGACTAGAGTTGTACTTGATTAGTTGTTTGTGTACAACTTTGATGTCAAATGTGGAAAGATTTGGCTCTTGGAGCATCTGGTGGTAATGAATTTTTGTTGAGGAGCAATCCAGTTTAATCCGTTAGTATGTGAGAGTGTCGAATTTATTGGGAGTCGAGAAGGACCATTGATTTCATTAGTCTCGTCACTTGAAGGCAACCCGTTTGTTAGATGGAGGTTACCTAGGTTACTTGGCAATTGTCATAGATAGGACAGATTGGAGAATTGAAGATTGAGGACATCTCAATAGTCCAAGAATTTCTAGATGTATTTCCTCGGGAATTGTTAGGCTTGTCGACAAAGAAAGAAAGACGGTTTGTTGCAAGTATATATCGACTATCGTCAACTCAATCAGGTGACAATCAAGAACAAATGCTCATAGCTGAAGATTGACAAATTGTGTGACTAGTTACAAAGAGCGTCAAAACCTCAAATATCGACTTAAGGACAAAGTATTATTAGTTAAGGAGTTAAAAGGAAGACGTATCGAATTTAGCGCTTCGTACTCGATATGGCCTTTATGAAAGTACTGTAATGCCATTTGGTTTGACGAACACTCCAGCTGCGGTCATGGATTTGGCAAAGCGAGTGTTCAAAGAATATCTAGATTAGTTCGTGATCGTGTCTATCATTGATATTCTGGTGTATTCAAGAAGTGCTGATAAGCACGGGAGTAATCTAAGAATGGTATTTCAGACCCTGATGATCCATGGGTTGTACGCTAAGTTTAGCAAATGCAAATTTGGTTGACTCGTGTTGTGTTCTTAGACCACATGATTTCGGGTAAAAAAATCTCCATGGACTCGTCCAAGATTGGAGCAGTTATCCGTGGACCAAGACCAACAATGGTATTAGAGATCAGAAGCCGTTTGGGTTGGACAGGGTACTATAGAAGGTTCGCAGTAGGATTTTCAGCATTGGCATCGCCATTGACTCAATTCCTGTAGAAAGGAGAGAAAATCATATGGATAAACAAGTGCGAGGATAATTTCCAAGAGCTTAAGTAGAAGCTGGCTACCACATTTGTGTTGATCATTCCATATGGTTCTGGAGGATGTGAGATCTATAGTGATTCGTTGTTTAGAGGATTGGATTGCGTGTTGATATAACATGGTAGGGTGTTGCATACGCATCCCATCAGTTGAGACCCTAAGAGTTGAATTACCTGGTGCATGACTTAGAACTCGTAGCAATAATTTTCATTTTGAAGGTTTAGAGATGTTATTAGTATGGAGAAAGATTCCAGCTCTTCCTCGACTATTGAAGTCTCAAGTGTTTATTCTCTCAGAAGAAGTTGAATATGTAACAGCATCGTGAATTAGAACTTCTGACATCATCTTGTATCACCCCGGAACGGTGAATAAGGTCGCAGATGTGTTGAGTTGAGTGTCTTCATTTGTGTATAGGCTGGTTAAAGTATGGACCTTACTTAAGAAAGTTCAAAATTTTCAAATTCAAGATAAGCTACCTTCCAAATCTTATAGCCACCCTCAAAATTGAGCCGGATGCTCAGATTAGAATCAAAGCACTTCAACTGATAGACCTTGATGTTCAGAAGATCCTGCAAGAAACACTATAAGAGAAAAGCTGACTTTCAGATTTTTTAAGGCGGAACATTGAAGTTCCGAGAATGATTGGGTGTACCTGGCGATTGACACTCGGGGAAAAGACTTTGTTAGAAGCTCATTGTAGCAGTTGCAGTATTTGACCAGACAGTGCAAAGTAGGTCAAAATCAGCGGTAGCTCGATTGGTAGACCGATAGAAAGATAGATATCACCGAACATGTTGTAAGTGTTAGATGTGTCAATAAGTGGAAGTTCTATAATGCAAACTGATAGAACTTTTACAATCACTCGAGAGTTCCGAGTGGGAATGGAAGTATATCATGATAGCACGTTGTGATGGGCTTATCAAGGAGCCAGAGGGGTATTGGTTTTAATTGGGATAGTGGTCAATAGATGGGTGAAGCCGACTCACTTTAATGTAGTATGAAAAGATTTCGATTTGAATAGGCATGCATAAGTGTATGTGCGTTAGATAGTTTGTCTGCATGGAGTGCCAGTGATGAATCTATATTAGATTTAGACCTGAGGATTCCCAGTTTCAGTAGATGAGTCAGATGGTTCCTTTTGAAGCAGGACAGAGCATAGTATACAGAACTTTAGTTTGTTGAGATGAGGTCAGAGAATGAAAGATCGCAGCCTAGAGTCAGTTCAGCATTTAGTGATTACAATTGCCGTGATCAAAGATAGATTCAAGATCGCTAGGAGTCGCTAGAAATGTTGTACCGTTGAGCATCAAAGGCCCTTAAGAGTTCCAAATTGGTGATTACATCTTTTTAAAGGTGTCACCAATGAGGGGATACCATGCGCTTTGGTAAGGAGGGAAGACTAAAACTAAGGTACGTAGGACCCTTGAGATTTTGGAAAGAATCAGGATCCTAATGTATCGTCTTGCATTGTCAAGATAGGCCCAAGTGCATGACGTCTTTCACGTGTCGAGGTTGAGGACGTATGAGCTTGACCCAACCCACGTGCTAAATCTTGAAGAATTAGACGTGAACGACAGAGTGTCGTACATAGAAAGCCTGGTTCAGATTGTGGATCAGAAAGAGCAAATTCTGTATACCAAGATGGTTCCCTTAGTCAAAGTGGTCTGACAACACCATGAGACAGAAGAAGCAACTAGGGAAAGTAAGACTCGATGAGATGACGATACCACCACCTTTTTGTTTAAGGATTGGTAAAGGTTTAAATTTCGAGAATGAAATTTTTATAAGAGAGGAAGAGTTGTGACATCCTGAAAATTTAGGTTCTGATTTCAATTGGATAAGTCGAGCATTTTATTGACACAACTATAGTGTTTTTCTCAAAGATGGTCTGTGGCACCCTTCAACGGCCCCCGATCCATTAGGGTCACCACAGTTCGCTTACCTTTCACTTTCCTTATTAACATGTCACCTCGATACCATTTCAATTGCAGCGGGTCCATACAACCATGGGGGTTTACATTTTTTTTTTTCTTTTTTGATAGGTCCCTTGCGCAATTCATATAAGGAAGTACATCTAACAAACTCCCTTCCCTATATTCAGAAAACGATGCACACCTACTAAACATCTTATATAAGTTAAAGCCGAACACGTTTATTTACATAAAGCAGATGGACATCTTTAGTCAGTACATCAAAATGCCGTAGTCTTCTATACTCGGTTACACTTCAAAGGATGACCGACATCTTCTCCAATAGTCGAATACTTAAAGTCCATCGATCAGTGTCGGCGTCCAAAAGTTCCTCCCTTTGCTATCCTCCTCCTTGCAATCATATCCAACCACTTGATTCATCTACTTGTAGCAAAGGTATCTTATATAGTCTGAAATGTTATTCCCCAAAAGGGGTGAATACAACCACTCAGCAGGTAAAGGACCAATAAATCACTCAATACATCATGCCATGCAATCATCACAATCATAGCATCACATGTCATACAAGCATCCATGCACAACATATCATGGCATCATGCACATGTCATCATACCTCATGTACCATCATCATCATATAGACATCACCATCATATCATACCCTTACCATCATCATGTCACATATGGCATCATCCTTACCATGCATTCATGCGTATAACATCATCATAATATCACCATATCACATGTACCATCATCATTACCATGCATCCATGCATGTAACATCATCATCATATCATCATATCACATGTATCATTATCAATACCATGCATCCATGCATGTAATATCATCATCATATCATCATATCACATGTACCATCATCATTACCATGCATCCATGCATGTAACATCATCATCATATCATAATATCACATGTACCATCATCATTACCATGCATCCATGCATGTAACATCATCATATCATCATATCACATGTACCATCATCATTACCATGCATCCATGCACATCTCATCATATCATGCATATATCATTATGCATAATTCAATTTCAATTTCATTTTGGACCGCCACATTTCTCTTTTCCCGGGACAAATGTTTGCATCCCACATTCATCGCTCGCATCCAACCAGACATCGTGAGTAACCTCCGGGCATGTATCCAAGATACAACCGGGCATCCGGCCCCCCACATTCTGAGCATCTCGCATCCCAACTAGCATCATGAGGCATCCCCCTGGGCACAAACCTCCAGGGCTTCCGGCATTTACACTCCCTGGCCGGGTATCTCGCATCTCAACTGGCATCACGAGGCATCCCCTCGGGCAAAGACCTCTGAGGCTTCCGGCTCCCCCACTCTTCGGGCATCTTGAAACTCCCGAGGACATCCGGCCATGTATCTCTATACATTCCGGCCATCTGGCACCCCCTATCCCGGGCATCCTAATACTCCCAGGGCATTATCATCCGCCTCAAACAGTTTCCTCATTTATCATCGTTCACGTTTTCCAATTCATACCTCAACTCAGCATGGCACACAATATAATGGCAAACAAGATCACTTTCATCCTTTGATTCATACATGTATTTCTAATCATCACCATACGCGCAGCAAGACACAATCATTTATAACAATGCCATTCATGGAGTCCATACCATTTAGAATAGTCCATTTGTCATGCCTTTTACACAATTCCAGAATGTACCATTTTTAGAAAATATTCAAATTAAATATCTATATGCTTCTAAAAAATCATGAAATCAAGGCACGTGATAGACGAGTCAATAAGATAGTAATTTCATGAAAAAAAACATGCCCAATAGATTTCCACACAAGAAGGTACAATTCACACAAAACAGCATGCAAATTCGGACAGAAACAGAATGCACAGTTTCCGAACTAATTTGATTAAAATATTCAAACGACCTCCGAAAATTATAAAATTTTACCAGATTATAGCCAAGACACTACATCAGATTTTTTATGAAGACTTATATGCCATATTCGTTCTAAATATTTTTCTATAGTCATCTGAAGCTTCTGGTTCTAGCACCGAAACGTCCAGTGTAACTATCTCCGAAATACCGAGTTTTCACCCACTTATTCTTCTTAGTTTCCTCTGAAATTTGGATATGTTGTGCCTCAAGAGGTCCTCTACAACTTTTATTAAGAGATCTAAGTGAAATTTCCAGAGAATAGGCACCATATAGGTCTATGAAGTCTCGGGTGTCCTGTACCGCGTCTCCAGATTTACCGTCTTCAAGAGTAAGTATATTCATTAGGCTACACTTGCTCATTTTACTTCAAATTTTACTATGTGAATATTTAGGATGTTATCTACAAGTTTTATGAAAAAGTCGAAGAGAGATTCTTGGTAAAAATCGACATACAACCACAAATCTACCAAAAGGTCAGCAAAACAGTTCCAGATCTAGTGTCTTCGTAGGATGAGGGTTTGACCCTTTAAATATCCACCATTTTATCTCAAATTTTAGTATGTTGTATTTTAAGATGTTAGCTACAATTTTCATGAAGGAATAGAAGTCAAAATCCAACTCGAAACATCCATACAAGCCTTCACAAGATTCTGAGTCAGATGGTTCATGCGAAAACAGCAAGCATCTCCAAGAACAAACTTCATGTACTTCGATTTCTAGCCTCTAAACATCCAAGAATTCAACCACACATGCAAGACACACATGCAAGAGTGGAAATCAATCCCAACTTGCCTCTAGAACCAAGCGGACAGCGGCACACGAACGGCACACCAGCGACGGACGAACGGCGTGCGGGCGGCGACGGACGGACGGCGTGCGGGCGGCAACGGGTGGACTCCTTCTCTTGGCTTCCCCTTCTCTCTCGTCACTCCCTCTCTCTCGCAGCTCTCTCTCTCTCTCACTCTCACTTGGACGGGAGCCCTCAACCAGCCACTCTCTCTCTCTTTTTGGTTGGATATATATATTGCATGCATTCTTCTCTTGCATGGGGGACACTTGTCCCTAAGAAGGAGACAAGTGTCTCCTTTGCCGAAGACACTTGGAGGCCATGGGGCTCCTCCTCCTCCCCCTCCATGCATCGACATGGGCCGGGCTTATGGTCCACTTTAGGCCCATCTCACTTGGGCCTAAAGTCCAAACTTAAATAGCCCAAGTATATTTTTTAATAATACATTTTAATCCTCATTTAAATAAATACTTAATTGCATAATAAAATGATCAAAAGACTTTGTGACATTAATCCATAAAATCAAATCTATAAAGTGCATAGTCAAGAACAAAGTCTTCTTTATCAAATTGTCCTATAGCACCAACCTTGATCATCCATTAACATTTTCTACTTAAATAAATATCTAACTTGCAAAAATACTAAGGCCATTAAACTTGTAGTCACAAATCCATAAATTCCAATTTATAAAACACATGGCCGATGATAGGATTTTCTTTCCTATCAAATAATTATCCATTCAAAGCTTGGCCATAAATCTTATTGTAAATTATGGATTAAATGGCTATAAAATAACTTAATGGTACTTCCATCACCTATTCATAGACTTTAATGTAACTAGAGGTCGTTATGAATTTTGGGATGCCATATGGCTACTCATGAGATAACTAGGCTATCAGGTGAAACCGTTAAGGGATTTTAACACAATAGACTTGAAAATTCAACCAGGAATCAACTGCTCAACCGTGTTGGTCTAGAAGGGTCATTACAGCACATTCGAAAACCTATCAGAGATCGAAGATACGTTAGTTCGACTGAGATGTGTGGCTAAACGTGGGTGATTCTACTAATTTGCAAAATTCTTGTCGATTGGCACTAGACCGATTTTGATGTCGTTTTGGCGCCCTATGTCCACATTTGAAATCTTGAGATTTTCACGACAACCAAGAGTCACCAATGCGTCAAAGAGGTATGTGTGGCTCGAAGAAAATCGACCACGGATCAATTATACCAAAAATTTCTAAAAGCTACCCGGTAGGTTAGGTCACGCTAAAATTACGTTTGGTTGAAATTAATCGCGAATTTGAACCCGATTTTAAAAATCAAAAGTTCTATCATGTCACAAGTCATTTTTGGAACATAGACTCATCTTTCGAGGAATTTTTGGTGAGTTCAGGATTTTTACAGAAAATTGATTCGGATGGTTCGGAAAACAAACAAAAATTCGGATTTGCCAAATTGAAGGGATTTTGGCTTCCTATGTGAACTACTTGGTGAAAGAAAGTCGTGTGGGCTTTTTCTTCAATAAAAGTGGACCTCAATCAGAGAGGTTTGTTTGGGAAATTGGATTCCAAGAAAAATGAAACAAAATTCGGAATTGAGAGATTTTGTTGTTTTTGTTGCCCAGGACTTGTTATTTGGGGGAATTATGGTGCAAGAATGCAAGTGAGGATCAAGTATTTTAACTTGGGGATTTTTGGGGACCAGTTTGGATTGAATGGAAGTTTGTGGGACAAGATTAGTTAATTATATAATGTTTTTATTTAATTTCTTTGGCCCCCACTAGTCTCTCACTCACTCGTCCCTCTCTCTCGCAAGTCTCTCTCATCTCTCTCGAAGACTCACGCACGAAGGCCCCACCACTAGCCGACCGTCCCCTACAATTTTTTGTCTCCAAGTACTTTTCTTACCTTGACTTTTCATCCATCCTTATCATCTTTCTTTTTTTTTTCTCTCTGTCTCTCTCTTTCTTTTTCATTTCTTTTTCATGCGTTTCCCCCTCCCTTCTTCTCTTCGCAAATGCCCCCTGCAGCTGCCCCATTCTCCTTTGGTCTTCTACGTTTTGCTTTCATTTTCCTTGGTTTCGATGGCCCTTCACCTTGGACGAGCGGCTTATGGTTTTCATTTGATTTTCCTTCCTCGATCCAGCTGTCTTTTGCTTTCTTCATTTCAGTTTTCATCGAAGCTGAGCCCACTCACGCCACTTGCTTCACTTCGATCTCCCAGTTCACTCCGAGACATCTCCACCAATTTTGCAGCTCCGTTCCAGAGTCCACGAGCCCACGTCAGCTCGGTTTCTCCCTTTTCAATTGTCACATCGCCAAAGTCAACTCAACCCAACCCAACCAAGCCGGGACCAGCCTTCTTGAAGCCGCAACCAACAAACCCCCTTGAAAACTGGGTAGTGACCGCGAAGCTTTGAGGCCCGATTTCGGCTCGTTTCGGGCCCCCGTTAGCGGTCTTGATTTGGGGTTTACTGACCACCGTTGCGTCCCCATCGTTTTGGTCCACTCGAATCGTTAATCTAGTGAGTTTAACTCACTAATCCTTGCTTAGTAAGTTAATGACGTTTAATGATTGATTAGTTTAGACTAAGCATGAATTATGTGGATAGTTTGATTAGATTAGCAATTTAATTAATTGTTGTTACATGTTAGGTGATTAGAGTAGTGTAATTAGACCCTAGACAAGTTCTAGTATTTAACTAGAGTGGTTCGGAAATTTTCTGGGCATGTCTTGGCTTCCAATTAGGCTTTACGGGCCTAAGTCTCATTTATTGGCATTTATTTATTATTTTTTGTAATTATTTATTTATTTTTCGGAAATCAAACCGGGATAATCGGTGGTCAGAATTTTATGCTGATTGCAATGGTGTAATCTATTTATTTAATTAAGCTTTAATTTGTGTAGATTTTGTGTGATTTGTATTTTAGGAAATTATTCCTAAATTTATTTTATTTCTATAATTAATTAGAAAATCATCAGGCATCGGTTTACAACGCCAAAAATATGTTTTTGGGCTTTTGAAACTAGTGAAATTTTCAAAGCTGAAAACATTATATTTTTGGCTAAGGCCAACCGTGTACCCGCACACGAGTATTTTATCGGGAATGATAAAAATGGTAAAATGATTAAATGATCAAGATAATATATTATATCAACCTGCAGATTCTGGTCTGGCAGCTTCTGATGAGCATAATTAATATATTAGATCAGTGGGTCTAGCAACTTCTATTGAGCATATTCAGTATACTATAATAGTATACGTGGCAGCTTCTGACGAGTATAATAGTATATTATATTGGTATTTGAGGTAGATTCTAGCGAGCATATATAGTATACTATATCAATATTGAGGTAGGTTTTGGTGAGCTATACTATCTACTATCAGCTTAGAATGAGCAGTCCTGATTATGATAGAACTTTATAATAGTATTGATTGAGATGACCGGGGAATGGTCTTGATGACATGTAATCAACTAAGTCAATTGATCGATGATTCGATTTGTTTTGATATGTTGAAAATGTCAACTACACTAACTTGCAAGAAGAAACAGAGGCAAAGGTAAGACCTCCGACTGATATTTGTGCTTAGGCAGCCTTAGAGCGTATTTTCTTCCTAGTCAAGTCTTAGAGGGTTGAACTTGTTAAGATATTGTCTCACCCCGTTGTGGGATGAAATTTTCTGGTCCCTAGGGTGATGAATCCGGAAGCTTGAGGCAGAAGGGTCAGGAGCATAGATGGCTCAGATGTTTTTTCGAAGATAGACTTCATGTACTTAGACCCTAGAGTTGGCCTCTATTATAAACCAGATTGTGGTTTTTATTAATGTGTTGTTTTGAAATTTGTTGTCCTGCTTTTCTATCCCATATTTTTTATTGTCATGGGTTTAGTAATTCACTTCCGCATGTGCATTAAAATGAATGAGTCGGCAATGCGTCCTAGGACGTCACAATATAATCGACCAAAGAGGAATGGGCACGTGCTCGAAGGATCGAGGCGTGACAATAGGGGTGTTCAATGGATGAGTTTTGTCCATGTTGAAGCGTTTAAGCAATCTTTCAATATATGCTAATTGATGGATGATTATTCCATTTGCTTTAAGCTCAAGCTCTAGACCAAGACAAAGTTTGGTTTTATCCAAATCTTTAACTTCAAACTCCATTTTCAAATACTTAGCAGTTTTAACTAACACTTATGGAGTTCCAATTAAAGTTATATCGTCAACATAAACTATTACAATAGCAAATCTGGTTTTTGATTTCTTAATAAACACACATAGATAGATAGGATCATTCTTGTACATTTCCTTAATAAGGTACTCATTTAGGCGTTGATATCATATGCAACCGGATTGTTTTAACCCGTACAAAGATCTTTGCAATTTTATTGAGAATAAATTGCGGGGAGTGCATGCTTCAAGCATTTTGAATCCCTCAAGAATTTTCATATAAATATCAGAGTCTAATGAGTCATATAAATATGCCATCACAACATTCATAAAACGTATTTCCAATCTTTCAAAGATTACTAGGCAAATGAGAAAACGAAATGTAATTATATCCATCACAGATGAATATGTCTCATTATAATCAATCCTAAGTCTCTAGGAGAATCATTGACCAACAAGTCGGGCTTTATACTTGACAGCCTCGTTTTTCTCATTTCATTTTCGGACAAATACCTATTTATATCCAACGAGCTTTACATTATCAAGGATACGAGTTATGAATCCAAAAACCTCTCATTTAGCTAGAGAAGCTAATTCAGCCTTAATTGCTTCCTCCCACTTAAGCTAATCTTGCTTTTGACGGCATTCAATGATAGATTGCGACTCACAATCATCCATAATTTTATTAACAACCGAGAATGCAAAAGCATCATCAATGATGATTTCATTTTGATCTCAAATTTCATTAAATATATAATGGAATTCTCAGTATTCCTGGGTTTGCACCTCTTCAGGAATAATAAACTCTTTGGGAGCAAGCACAATACTAGGCTCTTCTGGAGTTGATTTATAATTCTTTCCCCTTCGTTTTTAAGGAGCAGTATCTTTTGATCTTATCGATCTACCATGCTTTAAGTGCGAGGGATTTTGATCCATTTTAGCCCGTCCTTTGGGAACAGCCATCCTAGCTGGAGCATTTATAGTTGGAATATGAGACTTCATTACCTTAGTAGCATCATTAAATGCGTAAAGAAGTCTATTCGCCATAGCTTATAAATGGATTATGCGCTACACCTCGTTTTCACATTCAGGAGTCATTGGGTCTAATTGAGATAAATTTTTCTCATTCTAAGAGAAAACCTTAACTGGTTTTTGTTTTGTAGTCATGGAAGTTGTAGGTATCCCAATTGATAGAAACCTAGTGTCATCAAAATGACAATATGCAAATCTAGTAGTAAAAAGATCACCAGTAGTTGGTTCCAAGAACCTAATGATAGACAATGAATTAAACCCAACATAAATGCCCAAACGGTATTGGGAACCCATTTTCGTTCTTTTTGGTAATGGTACAAACACCTGTACTACACAACCAAAGGTGCGTAAATGTGAAATATTTGGTTCATAACCAAGAACCATTTGAATGGGAGATTGTAAAAGACTAGTAGTGGAGCGTGATCTTATTAGAGCTGCAGCATGCAAAACTGCATGACCCCATGCTATATTTGAGATTCATTCTTAATAATAGAGTGAATGTAATGATTTGGATATGTTTAATCAAGAATTTTGCCAATCTATTTTGAGTATGAACATATGCAACCGGGTGCTCAACCTCGATTCCGAGTTAAGACAATAGGTATCAAAACTTTTTGATATAAATTCACCGGCATTATCCATCCTTATACTCTTAATTGGATAATTAGGGAATTGTGCCCAGAGCTTTATAATTTGCGCAAGTAAACGTGCAAATGTGACATTGTGCGTAGATAATAGGCAAACATGGTACCATAAAATATCGAAATGGTCAACTTGATGGTTGTATTGGTCAACAAATATCACCCTGAATTCTTTGCAAGAATAAAGCGGATTCAAGATTAACATTTTTATAGAAGGTTTGATAATGAGTTTTCATTGTGAACAAGCCTTACAATTATAATCTTTGGACAACAACACATTTATATCCTTTAAAGGGTGCCCTTTTGTATTTTGAATTATTCTACAAATCATTGAAGCACCGGGGTTACTAAGACAATCATGCCATAGTCCAAACTAATCAGGGTTTACCAATCTTCGAGATGTGGTAGCTTAGGTTCTAACGGCCTTAATCATGACACAATACAAACCCATAGAAAAAGCTTCTAGCTTCTCATGGATGGTCTTTAGGCCCATATTCTAAGAAGAAATGCCAATATATTTCTTATCTTGCTCATAAATAGTCTCAATATGATACCCATTACAGCGTATATCTTTGAAACTGAGCAGATTTTGTTTTGATCTAATGCTTAGAAACACATCCTCAATATGCATAATGGTGCCATTTGGCAAAACAATTGTGACATTCCTAAAATCATCAATAACCAAACAGGACTTGATATTGTATGGATTTGCACATTACGCAATGTCATACTTGAGAAAAAGTGTCTATTACGAAATATAGTATGTGTTGCTGCACTATCAAGCAAGCAAATAAACATCTTCCTTTTTCTCAGTATTTTTCCATTTGTATTTATATTGACAACTTCAGGTGTCAAGTATCATAAAATTTGCATATTAGTTATAGAGTCAAATAGAATTTCAAAATAAATATTATATAAAGTTCATAAGTATTTTATAACCATATTAGAGAACAATAAAAAGTAATATATTTAACTAAAAAAGAAATTATTAAAATCAAAGAATTCGAAGTTCAAATTATCATCCACCAATCTGATGCCTTATCAAAGTAATTAGAGGTCCTCAAAGAAATCAAAGACATCTAAGGATGCATTTGCTACTTTAGGGGTAAGAGGAGTCTCACCAACAAAGATGGTCCCATGTCTGACTTCAATGGCATGAGATTCACCACACTTGCTTGTATTTTTTAAAGATGCCTGATATAGGTCAACAAAGTGCTTTGGCATACGACAAGTACGTGACCAATGCTCAGTCATGCCACAATGATGACAAATACTTTCATTATCACTTTCTTTGGCTTCTTTCCTTTGCCATGATTTGGGCCAAAGTTAAATTTCCTAGGGTGGTTAAATTTCTTACCATCCCTTCTAGGATTATGTTCTTGCCTACGCTTTTAGCCCTTAAAATGGCTAGTATTCTTCTCAAAATTAGCATGTGCTTTAAGCAATGCTTTTGAGCCAATAGATCTAAGATCATGATTTTATAACAGTAATTCATTAATTTGCTTTGCAGTAAGGAGCACATAAATCAATTCAGAATATGTGGCAAACTAACGCTGCCTGTATTGCTGTTGCAATACAATATTTGAAGCATATAAGGTGGAAAAAATTTTCTCTAACAATTCCCCAACAGCGAGTTTGATACTGCATAACTCAAACCGAGAAACAATATCAAATAAAGCAGAATTATAGTCAGACGTTGATTTAAAATCTTACAGATTGAGATTTTGCCAATCATACTGTGCTTGAGGGAGGATAACAGTCATGATATGATCATACATATCCTTCAACCTCCTTCACAAGATTTGAGGGTCTTGAACCAATAAATATTGAGTCTGCAGGCTCTCATGCAAATGATGGCGAATAAAAATTGATGCATTTACTTTATCTTTTGCATTTGAGGTTCTATCCTCTATAATTGCATTAGCGAGACCTCACCCTTGGAGGAACATTTCCATGTCAAGGCACCAGGATAGATAATTCTTTCCACTTACTTCCAAGATGGGAATTTGGGCTTTTCAATATTTGCCATAATCATTGCAAAAATAAATCCTTAAATTAATTAAAAGGATTTCCAAATATTCACTGCCACTTCAGGAGCAAAATGATACTTTGAGATTTGAAATTTGGCTTCTAGCCAAGAAAAATAAATATGAAGAATTGATAGAAAAAGATGAAATATAAGTTGATTAATAAAAATAACACTTACATTGCAAAAATTACTTACTCAATCAGTGGATCTTCGTGCCGACAACGTGTTGTAAAATATTGCGTTGCAAATATATAATAGAGAGAATAAAGAGATTGAGAAAAGAAAGCAAGTAAACACCAAAGATAGTAGATAAAGCCATATGAGAGAACTTTATTTCCAATCACTCACTATATCTCTATGGAAAAAAACTAAGCTCCTATTTATATGAAAACAATAATGTACTTATCATTAATATCAATGTATCGAATAATACATGTATTGGATAGGGAGATGAATATTCATTGTATAGGGAGATGTACTTAAAATATATGATACAAATGTACCATAATAAGTGCATTGGATAAGATTAATATAATGAATATCCATTCATGTATTTCATAACATGACTCATATTTCCAGGAGTGGGTCATTTGTAAGTTATTTATACTTTTAAGAGCCATATCAAAATGAGTTTAGAAAATTAAGGTTAAATAAGATTGGATTTTAATGGGTGTATACATAACTCATTTATAGCCCATTTAAATCAAAAAAGGGTTAGCCCTTCAGTTTCAGACTAGTTCTTATTCCTTGTACAACGCAAAGCTCACCAAGAAGGTAGGTAGTCGATGCTGCCGTCACATCTCACCCACCATCGAGTCTAGCCCTTTGTTGTCTATTGCCTCTAAATCATTAAGCCTCAACTATGTCGAAATCTTTCTTATGCCTTCTGCCAACGAAAACAAAGAGGCTCAAAGTAATCATGAGGCCACAACCATAGTGACCGGCGATGATATATCTAGGCTTGTGCCCTCGGATTCGGTGTCTCAAGAAAGAGAGGGAGTGAGGACAAGGCTTGGGGGCTTGACGACGGCGTTGTGTTGTGGTGCTCGGATGGAGGACAGACTGTATAGACTGAGATGGACATGTGATGAAGTGGGTTTGAGTACTCATCTTCCTACACTAAGCGCAGCAACTGACTGATGGTTAGGCCCTCGATCAATTTGAATATTGCCACATTTATTCTCTCCTTTCCCTAAGCTTCTAGATCCGCTTCTACACACTTTGCACTTCTATATCTTTCTTCACTTAGCAGTACCTATATCGTGTTGAGAGAGAGAGAGAGAGAGAGAGAGAGAGAGAGAGAGAGCCTCGAAGTTCAACTATTGAGTATTAAAAAGTAGCACTGTCATATGTGACGTTAGCTAATAGTATCATCTAGAGGGAGACTGAAGATGTAATTTCAAGGAACTTGACAAAATATTGCAATATTAATAGAGTCCAATTTGATATAAGTGTAACATTGGATATAAGCAGTGTACTCATATACACAGGAACATGCTATATTAATTAGTGCAATGTACTTCTCTTGTACAATAATAAATATAAGCCAAGGGATATAAAACAATACACTAAGTGCTTTATAGTAGTTCGACTTAGTGTAAGCCTATGTTTGCTCTCCTAGACTAACAATATACTGGCCGGATTCCCCTAACAATCTTTAAGTAGTTACACTAATATGTGCTACTTATACTCAATAACTTATTTCCGACGTTAGTTGTGACATCCTGATTTTCAGGTTCTATTTTCGATTGAATAAGTTGAGCTTTTCATCGACGCGTCTATAGTTCTTTTTCCTGAACTGATCACTCATGGGATAACTAATCTATCATGTGAAGCCATTAAGGAATCTAAACGCAATAAACTTGAGAATTCGACCAGGAATCGACTACTCGACCGTGCTAATCTACAAGGTCATTACGACACCGTCAAAATTGATTAGAGACAGGAGATAAATCAATTTAATAGAGGTATGTGATTAGTCAGTGGGTCATTCCACCTAATTGCAAAATTTTGGTCAAACGGCACCAGACCGATTTTTCTGTCATTTCTATACCCTATGTTTGTATTTAAAATCTCGAGATTTTCACGACAACTGAGAGTCGCTATTGTGTCGAAAATGTACAATGTGGCTCGAAAGTACTCAACAATGGGTCAAATGCGCTAAAAATTCCTAAAAGTTACCCGGTAGATTAGGTCATGCTAAAATCACGTCAAACTGAAATTAATCACGAAATTGAACCTGATTTTAGAAATTGAAAATTCTGTCATGTCACGATTCATTTTAGGAACGTCAACTCATCCTCTGAAGATTTTTCGGCAAATCGGGATTTTTGGCAAAATTTCAAAGTAGGGCCGTTTTTTGTCACGTTTTTGGGATTCAAGTTGGATAAATTGATGAGGAAAAATCATGAGATGGATGATGGTACCTTGGTTGAATTTATGGCGGCCAAATTGAGCTCAATTGGAGAAGTCTTGAAGGGGAATTAAATCAATTTGAGGGAAATTGGTCCAAAATTCGTAGGCCAAGGGGGAGACAACATTTTGGACTATTTAGGAAGCTTGCTAAGGAAGCTTGATGGCTGCAAAGAGGCTGAGGATAGAGCTGAAGTGGTGGGGGCAAGCAATGAGCATTTTGGTGGATATTTGTGGCCAAATGAGCACCCCTCTCTTCAACACACTTCTTCTTCCTCATTCAGCTCACTTTATCCATTGTTGAGCAAGTTTGGAGCTCAAAATTGTAGAGAGAAACCAAAGAGAGCCCCCTTACCGTCGACCACCGCCTGGAGCCATCGGAGCTGCCCGCTTGTGCTCGCAAGCCCGTCGCACCGCCAACGAGCCCGCATGCTTGTCATGCTTGTCTCGCACCCAGCCACCATCTCCCAAGCCTCTATTCAGCCCATCACAGGTCACCAAGCCGCCGGAACCGCCACCGTCGCTCACTTGGCCCGTTGCTGCCTCCGCCAGCCTGCGTTGCTCATTCCAGCCCAGCCAACTGCTGGTTCCAGCTCTTTCGGCCCAAGGACAGAACCGAAAGCCAGCAAGGGCCCTAGAGCTTCTAGGCCCATTTCTTGGCCCGTCTGGACCTCCGTTGGTGTCACTGCAGGCTCGAGAGTCGCTCACCTCTGTGTTGCCAACGTTGTGGACTCACCGAATCGCTAAACTGGTGAGTTTACTTGCTAAAATTAGCTTATGGAGTTAATGATGCTTAAGGGGTGATTATTTTAAGCTAATTAGGGATTAGGTGATTAGTTAGCATATATTAGTGATTTAATTATTCAATTGTGCATGTTAGGTGGTTATAATAGACTAATTAGGGACTAGATAGATCGTGCTATTTATATAGATAGATTCGGAAATTTTCTAGGCCCGTTTAAGTGGTCAATTTAGCATTTCCGGCCTAAGTTGGTATTTATGGTATTTAATTGCATTTATTTAATTATGTTTGGTATTTATTTAATTATTTAATATTTTCTGGGAATTAGATTGGGATATCTGATGACCGGAATTTCATGCTAATTGTAATGGTGTGCTTAGTTTATACAATTGAGTGTTAATTTGTGCAAAGTGAGTGGTGATTGAAATTTTTGCTATTTATTCCAAAATTATGAAATTTTGATATTTAATTAGAAAATTCCCGGGTGTCGGGTTTTGACGCCGAAAATGATTTTAAGGACTATATCGAATCGTGGGATTTTAAAAGTATGGATATCAATTTTTCTAGTGCAAATTGACCGTGTACCCACACACTATTATTTTTATCAGGTGTTTTTAACATGAAAAAATTAGACCAATTTAATTATTTTCATTGAGGAATTTGTGTGCAAAGCCCAATGTCCTTGGCCAGTATTGATTGATCGTGTGATGGTGAAGTGAACCCATCCCCGATGTGAGTCGATGTATCAGCTTGTGTGAGCAATAGTCCGTGTTAGCTTGTGTGAGCAATAATCTATCTCAGCTTGTGCGAGCAATAATCTATCTCAGCTTATGCGAGTAAAAATCTATGTCAGCTTGTGTGAGCAATAATCCATGTCAGCTTGTGCGAGCAACAGTTTATGTCAGTTTGTGTGAGCAGTAATCTCTGGCTACGCCAGAGGACCGATGTGTGTTAGTAGTTCATGCTTGTGCGAGCAATAATCATATTGGAACGTGTAATTGATTGAATGGATGTATTGATTGATCGTTGGTATTGATTGGATTGATTAATTGAGTATAAGGATTGTACTTACGTGTAGGAGGAAACTGAGGTAAGGTAAGTCATCTGTCTTGTGTGCATAAACAGCCTCTAGGCGTATTTTCTTCCTAGTCGGAGTTTAGGGGGTGAACTTGCTGAGACATTATCTCACCCTGTTGTGGACTAAATCATTTTAGGTCCTTAGACGGATGTTCCTCCGAAACATTTTGGTCGGCCTATGAGGGTTATTGAGTGGAGTTTTGACTACCCTATCCCTAGGGGTCACTGGGTTTATGAACTCGTGGTGACCACCATCTGGGTTGAAGAGGGCCTACCTCAGAGGGTACCTCATCGATTCATAGCGTAGTTTCGCCACGGATTCAATGGATATAGAGAGGGTCCCCTCCAAGGTTTTGAAATCCCCGCGGTGGTAGTCGACGCCGCTCTAGGCGAGAGTGCAGCTGACCCTCCTGATGGTGCTGTGGAGGATCCGAAAGCCTCGAAGCCTATGAAGACCAAAGGATTGGTGAATGTGTCCAACTAGTTGGTCATAGAACAGCTTCTTTTGAGAGCCGATCTTTTGTAGACTCTTGTCCATAGACTAGCTGTTGTATATATTTCGGGGTGTTTATAAAAGTGTTTTGGTTATGAATTTGTTTTCTTATTTTCTATCCCATATTAGTTGTTGTGAGGGGTAATCATTCGCTTCCGCATATGCATTAAACAAAATGGGTCGGCAACACGTCCTCAAACGTCGCAATATTATCGATCATTGAGGGATGGGCACGCGCTTGAGGTTTGGGGCATGACATTCCCGCCCGGAGTGGTATCAGAGTTGGTCGATAGTTGGTGTGATAAGGTGCGATGGATCCTTGGGATAGTTAGTAGGAAATGCCTTTTAATTATGTTGGTGCGTGTGATTAATTGCTGATTGGTAGATTGTTTTGTAGGGATTGCTCAGCTTCTAATTCTGTGTGGAATTGGAAAACATGTTTCTGTAAAGAACTTGCATAATGAGTGATCAGGAGCAGATGACTCCTAGGAAGAGAACCATTGGACCAACAACTCAGGGTAGGATGTTAACAAAGGTCGGTACCCGAGAGGGTCGTGGTAGAGGGCCAGCTCAGGCTAGTACTAGTCGTGTAGCATCACCTCCTGTTGGTGCTAGGGTAGCAGCTCCTAGTAATCCAAGGATTGACAGGATCATGCAGGCGCTAGAGATGCTTGGAGCTTTGATGGGGGCAGTAGGCCCAGAATCAAGTCACTGCCACTATCGTCACCACTACAACTATTGCTACTACTACCATTGCCGCCGCCATCAAGGTCGCAGCCGCTGCCACACCTGCTGAAGTTCCACCTAAGAACGTGGTTGTTGAGAGGGAAAGGCCAATGCATAAGCTCGTAGAGCAATTCTTGAAGCTGAACCCGCCGAGGTTCACAAGCACAAGAGATCCTGAGGCTACAACACTCTATATCCAAGACCTAGAGAAAGCCTTTGCACTGCTAATGTGCATTGAAGAGGAAAAGGTTGTCCTAGTAGTATACCAACCGCAGGGTAACGCTAGTACATGGTGGAGAGCCACCAGAGGCATGATTTTCCCTGAAGGAGTAGTTCCTGTGTGGAACGCCTTTCTCAGAGCCTTTAATGGCAAGTATTTTTCCGATAGCACCCGAGAGCAGAAGATGGAAGAATTCCAGCGCCTCCGTCAAGGGATGCTAACCATGGATCAGTACGAAGATAAGTTTGCTGAGCTGTCTTGGTATGCTCCAAGATTGGTAGAAGACCTAGAAGACAAAGCTCAGAGGTTCAAGAATGGCCTCCAACCAGAGCTGAGGAATCTATTGGTGCCATTCGACCTGAAGGATTACAACGAGGTTTATGGTCGGGTCTAGCTGATAAAGAGGAACCTGAGTGAACAAATTGTTGCGTCTGATTCAAGGTTCAGTTTGAATAGGGATGAAAACCGATTCGGGAAGAAGCCCATTACTGGAGGAAGGTATCATGTCCTGCCCAGTAGGAAGGGTGGGATAGGTAACTCAGCACCGAGTCAGAATGGCGCGTGTCCCTTTTGTGAAAAGCGACATGGTTCAACCCCGTTCCATTTTAGGATGGGTGGTTGTTTTGAGTGTGGCCAACAGGGTCACCAAGCCAGAGATTGTCCCAAAAAATCGATGAGACTATAGCAGTTGCCATCGCCACTACCGATGGGTCAGAATAAGGGGTTTGCGCCACAGATCACACCATAGGGTGGACTAAACAGGCCTCCAGCGCAAGAAAGGGTGTACGCCATCACTAAAGGACAGGCTGAGGACTCGCCTGATGTGATTATAGGTATGGTTTCGTTGAACGACCATGCTGCTTATGCTTTATTTGACCCTAGTGCAACTCATTCATTTATAGCATAGCAATTTGTTAAATTTGTTAAGCTGGTAGGATTGAGTCCTAAGTTGTTGGAGTTAGTGGTTAGCATATCTACACCGTTAAAGGATAAGGTGTTAGCTACGTTGGGTTGTCCTGGTTGCAAGTTAATGATTGGTGAGCGAGAGTGGAGGATAGATTTGTTAGTCCTAACCATGTATGATTTCAATGTAATAATTGGCATGCACTGGCTCACCAAGCAACGAGCTAAGATGGACTACTATCGTAAACGGATTCAGTTTAACTCGTTATTGGGTGGAAGTTTTGAGTTTATTGGGAGTCGAAGAAGACCCTCAATTTTCTTAATCTCGTCATGGATACGACAATTGAGGAGCTGGAAATTGAAGATATTGCAGTGGTACAAGAGTTTCCATATGTGTTTCTGAAAGAATTGTCAGGTCTACAGCCAGAGAGGAAGATTGAGTTTGTAATTGAGTTAGCACCTTGGACAGAGCCAATCTCTAAGGCTCCTTGCCGGATGGTGTTATTTGAGTTGAAAGAACTAAATGTACAAATGCAAGAGTTGTTGGATAAGGGATTCATACGTCCCAGCGCATCACCTTAGGGAGCACCAGTTATGTTTATAAAAAAGAAATATGGTTCATTGTGTTTATGCATTGACTATTGCCAACTCAATCAAGTGACAATCAAGAACAAGTGTCCGCTGTCGAGGATCGACGCCTTGTTTGACCAACTATAAAGAGCGTCGATATTTTCAAAGATTGATTTAAGGACAGGATATCATCAACTGAGGATCAGAAAGGAGGACATATCGAAGTTAGCGTTTCATGCTCAATACGGCCATTATGAGTTCACTGTAATGTTGTTTGGTTTAACGAACACCCCCAACTACTTTCATGGATCGGATGAACCGAGTGTTCAAACAATATTTGGACTAGTTTGTGATCGTGTTCATCGACGATATCCTGGTGTATTCGAGAAATCCTGAGGAACACGAGAGGCATTTGAAGATGATACTTTAGACCCTGAGGAATCATGAGTTGTATGCCAAGTTCAGTAGGTGGGAGTTTTGGTTGACTCGTGTAGCATTCCTAGGTCACGTGATTTCAGGCAAAGGAATTTCCGTGGACCTAACCAAGATCAAATCAATTATCAATGGTCAAGACTGACTACCGTGACAGAGATCAGAAGCTTCTTGGGTTTAGCTGTCACGCCTCAATCCTCGAGCGCGTGTCAATCCCTCGGTGGTCAATAAATTTGCAACGTCCCAAGACGCGTCACCAACCCATTCATTTCAATGCACATGCGAAAGCAAATAAATAATATTGTTCGTTGTTCATCCATAATTCTACATTTGTTCCGAGGTAAATTGTTTATTGTGCATCAAAAAGGTTAGTCGTTTCTTCCGTCGACTTTCTTCCAACATTGGTATCAAAGCCCGGTTATGATTTTTGCCTTGTTTTTCTATTGAACTTTCTCGTTTGCCATTTGATATAAGGATCAAGAGGATCAACTTCACATCGTCTGGATGTTCATTGCTTGAAAATTGCAACATGAATTGTCAAAAACAAACCGAAGCGAAGAACTGATTTGGAGGTCGAGTACGCCTGAACAGTTTGAGCATTTTTTGGAATTATTTTTCTGCCAAAATCAATTTTTGAATAGACGAGGTGAAAGTACTCATTGAGACGAGTTGAACGATGGGTTGAGCGTTGTCGGAGGAAGCCAAACACGCCCACACACACGGCTAGAAGCTATGGCGTGTGGTCGCCATGTGCCAAAAACGTTGGGCATGGCTAGCGTGTGAGCACCATGAGCACGTCAGCGAATCGACGCTTGTTGACGTCAGCCAACGGTCAGTAACCGCCGAATAACGTCATCGATGACGTCACCCTACGGACGACAATATGTCGGCCGGCAACCAATCAACCAATCCGATGGTCGTACCAACTAGGAGCCTTAATGACTCGCTGGCTATGTAGCACTGACACGTGACACGCGACACGTCATTTCTCAAAAAGTAGAGAATTCCGACACATTCCAACACGTTAAATATCAAATAAATATTTTTCTATATAAATGCATAAATAACTAAATAATAATAATAATAATAAGAGCCTAGAATTAATCTATACTAAAAACATTAATCCTACATTTGTTAATATCATTTTTTTTTTCTAATTTGACAAATTCAACTACATTTCATTGTAATAATCCATAAAACTTGAAGGAAAAAACAAGAAATCAACATTCTACTATTAAATTTAAAATTTAACAATAGGCAAAAAAACAATCAACATTCCATCAAGTAATATAACAAAAAGTCATCCATCCACATTAATCACTTCTTTTATAAAAAAAAAAAAAAAAATTCCATCTCCGACTCATCAAATGAAAGATTTGCAACTTCAAGCACCCCAACATCTTTAAACGAGTCAAATGCATCCCTGCCATATCTCACATCTTAGTCTCTCCTTCTGCATATTGTGGGTTTTTTCTTGATAGAAAACGAAGATTACTATGAATAAAAACCAAATCTTCTGCACGTTTTAGGGTCATCTTATTTCTTCTCGTCGAATGCACAAATAAGTAAGTACTTCAATTTCTCTCAGCACATGATGAATAAGAAGGTTGTGCAAGAAGCTTTAAGGCTATGCTTTGAAGCATCGGTGCACATGCACCATGATTAATCCACCAAGCCTTAGGATCCATAGAATATCGATTTTAAATGGAATCAAAATCTCTAAAATCTACATACTCCAAATTCACCTTATTGCGCTCATCCAAGTTAGGAAATTATTTCTTGAAGCATTTCAGCCTTTCTTGGTTGATCTCCTTATTCTTGTATGGAGAAATTTGAGTAGGAACTTCATCAAGCCATTGATCATTATAGTACCTTTATTTAATAAAATAAAATAAAAATAGAAAATAATAAGAAATAAGAGTATTAAAGAAAGAATAACTACTAAAGTAATAATCTCATACAATTTTAAAACTTATCTGAGATTTAAGGCATGTGCCAAGTAATGAAGTGGAATGTTGTTTTTTATCCAACGATCTACAAGAATTGTGTGAATCACCTCATAAAATGTGGACTTCTCATCTAGCCTCTTCACTTCATGTGCATATATAGCTTTCTTCATTTTTTCGATTATCAAACTCAACATATCATAAACTAAGTGAAGATAAGACTTATCGGTGTCACAAATTCTAAGTATATCATAAATATGAGCCGTGAAGGAAAATATATAATCAATAAAATCCAACCAAAATCATCCAACACATTCTCCTTGACAAACTTAGCTTTCTCTTTATTAACATATTGATAGATATTCCATTTGTCACAAATCACCATGTTTTGAAGACCACTTTTTATTAACTTGAATCTCCTAAGCATCACAATCATTGAAGCAAAATGTGTATCCGCTACAGAAAGCAACTTCAAGCTAACAAACTCATGGTATATTGCTAATCTCATAGAATGATTCATGATGAAATGTTTGATTTGCATAACTTCCTTAACAATATCTGAAATTCAACTACACTCCTCATAAACTATTTGATTGTTCTCCATATATTTTGTGACACAAATGTTCTTCAAAGCTAGATTAAGAGTGTGCACCACACAAGGCATCCACATAATGTATGGAAATTCTTGCTCAATGAGTTGTCCCGCGCCTTTACAATTTGAAATATTATATGTAATTACTTGGACCACATTCTCATGCTCAATTTTATTGATAACTCCTTTCAACAAGTTAAAAATGAAGTGCATATATTTTGTTTCTCCCAAGCAATCTACCAATTTTATAAATATTGGTTCTCCATCCGATACTGCTATGAAATTAATAAGCGGTCTTCTTTGTGAGTCGCTCCATCCATCACTCAAAAAAATACTTACACCCTTCTCCTTCCACATAATTTTGATAGGTGCACACAACCTATCAATATTTGCCTTCTCTTTTTGCAACAAAGTGGTCATCAACAAATTATATTTCGGTGGTACATAACCTGTAATATTATGATTAGCGACATAAGTGAAAGCGAGTTGAAAATAAAGATTCCTTACTAGGTTAAACGGCAAGCCCGCCAAATAAAACATCCTAGTAATCTCACAATCTAGACGTTCCCGTTGAGTCATATTAAATACATTTTCAAGTGATTTTCCACTCCCACTTTCACCTTTCCTTTTTTTGGAGTTCAATGATAAATCCATTCCATCACCACCACCACCACTAAGTGAATAACTAGCAAGAGGCAAAGGTACATTTCTAGGTGCAATACTTATTAATTTAGTATTGACTTCTTCCTCTAATTTTTCCAACTCCAAAAGATCTTTTTTTTTCTACTTTTGTGTACTTTCCAATTCATTTTCCACTTATCATCTTTAATGGCCCCTCACTCTCGTGTATGAACTCTTATAATCTTTTTGACAAAAGTTGCATCTCCAAGACAAATTTCCTCCCGCATCAGTATGATTAACTAACTTAGTAACATACCTCCATAATGGCTGTTTTACAACTTCATTGCTAGAGGTAGGTGGTTGTGTGCTTGAAGTACTACTAGCCATATTTGAACTTGAAGACATTATGCAAATATATATATATATATATATATATATATATATATATATATGTGTGTGTGTTATTATCAATTGCTAGAAGGTTTCTTAGTAATACAACAGCCAACAACAGCGAACAGCAGCAATACAGTGGCAAATGGCAGAGAACAGCAGCTATACACCAATAATGGTAGAGAACAACAGCAAGAATGAGCATACTATCAATTTAGTGTGCAGACACTCCAAGGAAGAGCATCTCATCACCGAAGTTTTAATCTCCATTTTGTAATGTATCCATTTCCAATGCTCTAGTCAACAGAATCTTCTAATATTCTGCAAATTCAACCAATAAAATCATTTTTTTAGGGTCTCAATTAGAATGAAGAAACCAAAAGGAAGTCCATAACAATTAGATTTAGCTTATTTACTTGCGATCACGTAACGCCAACAAGAGGATAGAAATGCAAGTGAGTTCTTCAGAATCTTCCCTAAAGGTGAGAAGGCGAAACAAGGTCTTTGGAGTTTCAAGGCACACAGATATAGTGGATTCCCCTCATCTAAGTCAGAAATTCCCCCATAAATATCTGGGAATCAAGTTCCTACTTTTGCCAGGCAGAGAAATATGAATTACCTAGGAAAAGAAAAGAAAAATATTGACAGAGGGTTCCTGCTCCAATTTTTCGACATCAACAAGCATAGCCAACAATGAGCTCCATCTGTTTCATTCAATTTTGGAACTTTCAAGTTGAAAAGTATCTAACAAAACATTCACTAATCCCCCTATCCCCAAACTAACTCTAGGGTTTGTCGAAAAATCCCAAATTGCATTATAAAGAAATCCAAGATGCTAACCTAAGATGAGCAAAAAGATGAAATCGCAAGATGAAGAAGAGCAACGCTGCAACGCCTGTGAGAGGCAGAGGCGACGGCTCGATGCTTGTGAGAGAGACAAAGGCAAGGTCGAAGGCAACTGTGGCGACGAGTGGGGCTGAGGCGCAGGGGGCTATGGCGAGTCGGCAATGCCGACTAGTGGGGTGGGCCATGTGGCCGGCAAAGCAACACCGGTGACACTCATGGTGAAAGAAGAGAACCAGAGTGCTCTACTCAGGTACGTGCAACTGAAGAGTGAAGAGAAGAGTCCAGAAGGACCAAATCCCATGCATGCGACTGAAGTTTTACCTTTTTTTTTTTCATATATTTATATTTAGACCCCAGAAGTTTTGGAAATTTATAAAAATAACCCTGTGCGTGTCGGAATCACGTGTCAGAATTTCCGACTCACGTGTCGAAGCGTGTCAGACACGACACAAAGGAACCCGGAGAGTGTCCGTGCTTCTTGGTTCGCTGGCATGTGTGCCACATGTGCCCCACTATGGTATAGTTATTTTATATGTTTGAGGTTTTTAAAAGTATAAAAATGTGTACAGAACCCTAAGTACGTGTATTTTTTAGCTATAAATGCATTGTTTATTCCTTGTAACTTGTATTTTCTAATGGTTTTGGAAATACATAAGCTAGCCTACATGAAATGGTCACATATATATTGTGTAAAGCTTGGTTCGATGATAGCATGCATATAGTTTAATACGCTTGCAATTTCTTGGTTCCAAGCAAACTCGAACAATAGTTGGGAATTCTTGATTTTTTCATTACATGTTGAATTACGGTTTTGATTATAGTTGTTGCATGATCATTTTTGTACGTTGATTCACATCATGTTATACATTTTGTGTTAATAGAAAAATGTGGAAATTACATGAGATCATGTAATTATTTTTCTAGTGGAAGTTCATAGATTTGTAGAATTCGAAAGAGTTCTCACCTAGAACTTAAAATTTGGGCAAATTAAACTAATAAATGATAGTAGAACAATCGTTTATAAAAGTTGATTGGGAACATAGTAAACTTTCGTTTCTGTGCCTTTTGTTGAACTATCATTAATTTAGTTTGTCTTTACTGTAAATTAAATGTGTATTACTCTGAGAAATGTACTAATATTGATTCTACGTCCATTATGTCAATGTGTTATAGTAATTTATTATAGTTTCAACATCCAAGACCATTGTGGCTGACTTCAATAAGGGTGGAGTTGAACGGTGACAAATATGATATTTGGCACCGAAAGGTTTAGTACATTTTTAAGGATTAAAAGGTTTTTGAAACCCTCAACTACAACATAAATGAATGTAAGCGTGGAATTTCAGCTCAACACAGGAGAAATCTAAAAGCTTATCAAGTTTGGAAGAAGAAAAATAACATTGCTCGCATCACGTTACTGAGTTATATGCAATATTATTTTATGTGTGAATTTGAAAGTTATAATAAAACTCAAATGATGTGAGTTTCCTTGAAAGATAAGTTTGGGAGTACATTTGATACTAGGTTGAGGAGACGCACCATCAAGTTTGTCATATACTGAAAGCGCCCAAATATAATGATGAGGCAACATTTTCGGAAGATGTCAAATATGATTCGTGAGCTAAAGTTGGCGAATTGCTCCCTTACTGATGAACAGTAAGTTCAGGTTATTGTAAGGTCTCTTTTTAACAGCTGGGAGTATATGAAGATCAACATAATGCATAATGAGAATATTGTCACTTTTGACGATAAAGTGTATCATTTGGAATTAGAGGATAAGCATCCAGAGACTGTGAGATTCTTTACCCATGTCTATATTGCTGAACCGAGTTCAAGCAAAGCTTTAGACTTCAAGCACAAAATGAACCACCAATTCAACAACAAAGGGAATGAGACTGATCAAGCACCTAAAAGGATTAAGACTTCCCAATGCAAGAAGTGTGGTAAGAAGAAAGACAAGACTAAAATGAAATGCTACAATTATGGAAAAATGGGTCACTTTACTCGTGAATGTACTAAGTTGAAAGAAATACCATATTACTCCTTTACTTTAAATAATAATTTTATTTCTAGCACTATAATGCTTGTTGAATCTTATCTAATGTAGACTATAGACTTAGGAGCAACGGACCACATTATTAGAGATCAAGGAGCATTTGTGGAGTGCCGTCGGATACAACCTAGAAAAAATATGGATATATGTTGGGAATAGCTCAAAAGTTCTAGTGAAAGGTATCGGCACATGTAAATTAATTTTACATGGTGGTCGAAACATATTCTTATATGATGTCCTCTATGCTTTACATTTTTGACAAAATTTGGTCTCTGTAGTTATTCTTCTTAGTCTAGGCTATGTATTGAATTTCCATGGTGATTGTGTTGACATTTTGTTTAGAACAATTTATTATGGTTCTGATTATGTATTGAATGGTTTTATGTTATTAGACATTAACTATCATGTATACAATGTTAATGTTAATGATTGTTTTTCTTTAATTGTATCTTTTAGTAATATTGAGATTGATGCAAATACTTGGCATGCTAAATTAGGTCACATTGAGTTACAAAGAATGCAAAAGTTAGTTAAAGAAGAACTTTTAGAGTCACTCACTAATGTTGATCTACTCGTATATGAACATTGTCTAGTTTGAAAAGCAACTAGAAAATCATTTGGTAAAAGAACTAGAGTCGAATTTCCATTATAACTCATATATTCTGATATTTAATGTGAGGACGAGGCATGGAGCATCATATTTCATTACTTTCATAAATGATTTCACATGTTACATTTATGTCTTTCTGATCTCCTTTAAGTCAGAAGTATTGGACTACTTTAAACGATATATAGTGTTGGTAGAGAATCAATTGAAAAAACAATATAGGCATTGAGAATCGATTGCGGACGTAAGAATTGTACGACAATTGACTATTCTTGGTACTTCGTAACAAAATAGGGTTGCTAAAAGAAAGAATAAAACCTATTATAAATGGTTATGTTTATGATGACGCAAGCAAATTTACATATCTCATATTGTGGAGATGCATTATTGACTGCTATCAGTGTTCTCAAAATTAGTCACTTCCATCCCTTATGAATGTGGACTGGTAGAAATCTAGACTTAAGTAATCTATGTCTATAATGGTGTATAGCTTATATTCATGATTCTTTCAATAAATATGGCAAATTAGGCCATAGAGGGAATAAATGTATCTTTATAAGATATTCTGGACATTTCAAATGGTATATGTTCATAGGTGAATAAGCTAATGGAAGTGTGATCGAAATGGAGTCACGAGATGTCATGTTCTTGGAGAACAATTTTCCTAGTAAAGATGAGATTGATAAGAACTTCCAATTATATAAGATATAAAATCTTAATAACACACCCACTAATGTTATAGAGGGAAATGAAGATTTACCTCAATATACAAAACTTAGTGGGAGTGTTGCATCGTTTGATGAACTGAATTCAAGAGAAGTTCAATTACGTAAAAGTAATCGTAAAAGTATTCCCCGTCATCATTTTAAAATGAAAAGGGAAGCATTTATGATTGCTCTGCAAAACAATGACGAGCCTAAGACTATTCAGGAGGCTCTCTCATCCTCTAATAAGGTAGAATGGAGAAAAGTTTTGGAGAATGAAATTGAGTCAATAAGGGCAAATTATGTCTATGACTTGGTTGATTTACCACACAGTCATAAGGCTATTGGAAATAATGAGCTTTTAAGATTAAGTGAATGGCGGATAAATCTATTAAAAAGTATAAAACTCGTCTTGTAACGAAATATTATATTTAACAAGAGGGTATAGATTATGAGGAAACATTTTCACATGTTGTAAGGTTTGTCTTAATACACCTTATCCTAACCATTGTTGCACATTTGGACCTTGAATTATATCAAATGAATGTAAAGATGATATTTCTCAATGGAAAAACTAGATGATGAAATCTATATGAAGCATCTAATAGCTTTCATAGTTAAAGGTCAAGAGAGTAAAATTTGCAAGTTTCATCGCTCAATATATGGTCTTAAGTAATCATCTAGACAGTGGTATCTTCATTTTCATTGAACCATAATGACTTTTGGATTCACGAAGATCAAAGAAAATCACTATATGTATGTCAAATGGTTCGAAGATAAATTTGTGATTTTATCACTTTAGGTAGACGACATTTTATTGGCTGGAAATGACAAGATTTTGGTTATCAACATAAAATAATGGTTGTCCTCCAATTTTGAAATGAAGAATATGGGAGAAGCTATTTATATAATAAAAGTTAAGATCAAAAGAGATTGATAAAGGAAACTCCTTACGTTATCACAAGTCTTATATAATAAAGATTCTTGAGCATTTCAATATGCAACATTGTAATCCCATTGATATCCGTGTCATACAAGGTGAAGACTTTAAGTACTAAGATGTGTCTTAAGACTACACAAGAAAATTAAAAAAAAAAATGGAAATTGTTCCTTACGCTAGTACGATCGGAAATTTGATGTATGCTATGATGTGTACTCGATTGGACATATGTTATGCTGTGTGGTTGATGAGCCGATATCAATCAAATCCTAGTCAAACACATTAGACAGTAGTAAAGAAGATCTTGAGATATTTAAAAGGCATCATAGACTGTTGACTTTGTTACTAGGAAAATGATTTACGCCTATTAGGCTATTCAGATGCTGATTGGGGAGGAGACCAAAATGAGCATAAATCGAATTTTGGATATGTGTTCTTGCTCAATGAATGTGCAATTTCTTGGAATAGGCATAAACAAACATGCACAGCTTAGTCTACGATAGATGTAGAATTTATTACATGCTCTACCACAATGCAAGAAGCAATATGGCTAAAACATTTCTTGCAAAATTTAGTTATTACACTAAGGTTCCAAGACCTGTTATAATTTATTATGATAGTCAAGCATCTATTACCTATGTGAAAGATCTTAAGTATCATGGAAGGATGAAACATATTGACATAAAGAACAACTTCATCAGATATATAATAGCGCTAGAGGAAGTAATCATTTGATACATTTCAACTAATAGAATGGTTATTGATCCATTTATGAAGGTTGTTCTTAAAGACATATTCTTAACCAACATGATGTCTCTAGGGTTACGTAGAATGTGATATATAATTTGTAGAAGGTCATTGGTTTATGTATATGTGAACATATGCATTGCACTTGTTTGTTTTTAGTGACTTGATATTTTATCAATAAGTACAAATTATTATGAGACTAGCACAAACATACATATATTGTTGAAAAGTATGTCAGTAAGTAATGATTAGCTCACTCACACAAACAATCACCTCAAGTGCTATAGGTAATATGTTGAGTCAAGAAGTTATGTACAAATAAATGCTGTAGAGCAAGTTTAGTCATAAAATAATATGTCGCATTGATTGGAATCAAGATGAAGTCTGTGATTTGTATATGATAAGATTGAATATGATAATCTCATAATCATGTATGCCTGAAAGATGTCAGAATCAAATACTTAATTGGGCACTATAGAAAGAGAGCTGATATAGCCCTCGAGCTAAACTTGAGTACGTGAAAAGCATGTAACTATGTTTAGGCAAAGATCCGTATAATTAATATATTTAATAAATGATATACGCTCTTATAGAAAGAGAAATCAACTATAACATGTAATTCATACTACATGTGCATTGTACGACCGATAAGAAAATGCGAGTGAAATTATCGTATTTACTTATCGTGTGAGCCTTTGAGGTAATTTATAATTTACCTCATTTTGTTCTCTATGTTATTTTTGACTATGTTCTCGAAGTGAAAGATCAATATTACTACTTTAGCATGTTATCGGCGGTCATGAATAGACATGACTTTATGGGACATGTTTAGGAAATCAATTGTTCTAAAATGGAGAGAGACGTGAGTGCGAAGGAAAACTATTGTTGTTTTACATCTATCATATGTATTTACTAGTCAAGCAATTATATCGCATTATGTGGTTTTAGATATAATTGTAAATACATGGTATTCTAAGAATAGTCAAGTATAGCCTTTTAGTGATGGGTATACTTAGATTGATGTAGCAAAATATATCTGGGGTACTATGAGACATCAATTATTTATTTCTTTTTAGAGTTGTAGCCATTATGTCATCCCTAATAGGTGCATAATTTGAGCAGGTGTACTCACTGATTACACGGCTTTCTTGTCAGTATGAATTGTTTTTAAAGTTGATAAATGTTGAATGCCTTATATTCTTGATAGAGCGCTATCAAGCTCATCATGTCCAAATGGGAGATGTTGTACTTTATTAGTACGTCCATGATGGAGTGCGATTAAGATGCACTGTTTTATCTTAATATGTTATGATGGAGAGACATCCTTTGAAAGGGTATGAGGGAGTCATATAAATAACTTAAGAAGATAACCGTTATGTTGGTTGGCAGAAAGAACGTTCAGAAAGAAACTGTCCTATCTTCTTCTTCTATTTCCACAAAATAAAATAAGAAGGCATTACATTACTCATTTACGAAGACAATCGATATTAACGCTGTAGAAATTGGATGTTTTCCTAGTAATTGCATTCAAACCATCATGAAGTCATATTATTCGTTGTTCATCCGTAATTCAACATTCGTTCCAAAGTAAATTATTCATTGCGCATCAAAGAGGTTAGTCGTTTCTTCCGCGAACTTTCTTCCAACACTATGATTCTACACCCACCTTTGTCATATGTCGCAACCTGATTTTGCCACCATCCCTCTAGAGGAAAGGAAGGGGAAATGTCGGGTTTAGGAGTACTTGACTATAAGAGTTCCCTCACGGTTCACATTCCAAAAGACATCATCATCTCATCTTTCGAATCGAATCTCTTGTGAGTTCCCTCATACACGATCGCAAGTTCTCCCAAACTCGCACCGGGCATGATAATGAAGTATCGCGGTCCATACCCACATTAGCAACACACCTTGAGAAAAGAGGTCGAGTATGGATATCAAATTTAAGGGTACCATTACCACGACAGCCCTTTCGATAGTACACTTCGCTCATAAGAATGGCATCACTTCATCCTTTGGGATACTGCCATATTGAGTATGTTAAATCACGGTGAGTCTTATCAAGATCCATACCTCTTACGACAAGTTCATTTATAAGATCTAGTTGTTTAAGATAACCTAAAAATAAGACGAGAGTCACCACTAGCCTCATTTTTTTGGGATCAGCTAGAAAATACAATTGAGAGTCGAGAGTGTTCCCTTGATTCCTATGCAACTAGATATCTAGGTTCGGGGACTTAAGTTATGCTAATACCTCTATTAACGTTATTTTAATGCTTAATAGTATGTTGTGTTTACCTAAGGTGTCCATGCATTTCTTTTTTAATTTTTCAGGATTGTTTATCCTAGATTAAGGAATCATGTGTGGTTGGTAATATACATGTTATTCTATTTCTAGAAAATGTGAAAAGAAAGCAATAAATTGAATTGAAATTGCGAGACATTAAGTAAACAACCAAGGAAGGCATTAAATTTATCATGTAATTCTAGAAAAGATAAAAAAGATAAACCGAATTAAAAGACAAGAAAGAAAAGAACCTGTAATTCATCGGGCTTTTATACAAATTATAGGAACCCGAGACATATGTCGGTGATGAATGGTACAAAGATATGGTCAAATTGAACATCGACTTTTCATCGACTTTTCATCGTCTTCTCGTTATCTTCGTCTTCGAGATCCTACTCTAAACCTAGTCTAAGAGTTATAACTAGGTACATACAAAAGAAAGAAACAAGCATACGTGTCAAAACAACCAAAATCACAACATCATACTAAAGTCAATCAATTGAAGAAAGTTCAATTCATGAATCAGATTTAGGCCTTGGAGTCAGCTTTTGTAGTTCATGTGTAGGTCCCTCTAAGAGACCTACCCAATGCATTTTATGACTTACAACTATTATTGATCAGTCGTGTTCTCACATGAAGTGTTCGAGCTTATGTCAAAAATGAATCTAGGTCTAATATCAAAATTAGACGTAGATTTATGAAATTAAACCAAAGCCTTAAATAGGTCAACTTGAATTTTGTCTATTGAAGCTTAATGGCTTGACTTTCGTATGTTTGGAAGAAAAGAATTCTTCAAATCGAAAAGTTTTGATGTGAATTTTCCAAAATCGATTTCAGATTTGGACTTGTCTTAAATAAATGAATGAAGAAAAATCATTTGTTCACAAATCATGAAGAATCGATTTTGGTCCCCTAATTAGGGCTCAAAATGGCAATGTGTATTTTGACCTGCCAATGCATGAAATTCAATGCACAAGCAGATTTCAAATAGTCTTAAATTAAATGTCGAAGAAAGAATTGCACCTAATTGTAACTACAATGAAAGTAATTTGATTTTTTGTTCAATTTAGAACGTAAAATTGAAAAATTCTGAAAACAAGGTTCTTAATCGAATTTTGTGAAATTTTTATGCACAAATTAAATTGACACTAATAGAAATATTTTTGGAGACTTTCAATTTTTCTAATTTTTTGGTCAAATGTTTGACCAAAAGTCAACATTTTAGTCGATTGTTCCTAAAAAGGTCGATTTCTTAATCAAATATTTCAATTTTTGAGAAATTGATTTGACAAAAGTAAATTTAAAGCTTAACAGCATCTTTTTTTTTTATAATGAAAAACCAAATTTTAACTTATAGTTGGCGTTTAGTCAAAGGGTTGATAAATATCAACCCAAAAAGTCAACTGTTTGATTTTTTGGATTTATCTTCAAAATAACTTGGAATTCGCTTTAAAATGACAATGCAATAGAAAGAAATGAAAAACGGCGTTTTTTAGTCGAGGAATGAGGTTCGTCACAATCAAAAATCCAAATCTCGATTTTTACCTCTTCTCGACACATTAACTAAAAATCAAATTTCTACATTATGCACTTGCATTCTTCATCAATTGGTATAGGAGTAACACTTTTTCTACATCAATTCGAAACAGAGCTAGATTCATTATGTGCTATTTGGTATTGAAGCACATTCCATTCCTCATCATTTATCACTAGAGCAATATCTATTCCTCATCACCTAGTCTTTCCCATTTTCCATTTAATATATATATATATATATATATATATATATATATATATATATATGGATAATGATAAATTATTGGTGATTGAATAACATGTAAGCTAATCATGTCGTTAGTAGCCACCATTTCCATATGAAAATGGGAGGTGGCGAGTACGAAACTCCCTTCAATATATATTATTTGGGGGGGTGTTGTGGGATTCCCCATGTGAGCCTAATAGAGGCCTACCAAGTTTAGGAATACACTTGGCAGAACAGTGCTCTAGAAGCAAAGTCTCAAAGGTCAAATTAGCCATTATTTTAGTAGGATCAATTGCACCTTTTGATGTTTTAATTATGGTACGGCTTGTGGACAGAACTAAAATGACTATAAACCATATAGGATAAGTATTAAGGAAGTTCTACAACTTATCACGAAAATGCATTTCGATCTTAAAATTTGCAAAAAGTACATTTAAGTCCTAAAACTTGTCAAATTGTTTCAAATGAGTCCTAAGATCGACGCCGTTAGCATTTTCCGTTAAAAATGCTAACGTGGCATTTTAAATAATTTTTATTTTCCAGGTTTATTTTTTAATTAATTTTTATCCATTTTTTTTAAATTAGATTTAAAAACTAAAAAGTTAAATTTATTCTTATCTTACTTTCAACAAAAACTAAAAAGAAAAGTTAAAAATTTTATTTTTAAAATTTTTTAAAATAAATTAAAAAATAATGTTAACATTTTAAATATGTTTTTTAATAAATATTTTAACTAAAAAAATTGTTTTTAATTAAAAAAATTTTAATAAATATTTTATCTTTTTTTAAAGTTTTTGGTGAAAATAAGATAAATTGAATAAATTTGATTTTTTTAGTTTTTAAATCTAATTTTTTTAAAAATAATTAAAAAATTCACGTGGAAAATAAAAAATTATTAAAATGCCACGTCAGCATTTTTAACAGAAAAGGCTAACGGCGTTGATCTTAGGACTCATTTGAAATAATTTGACAAGTTTTAGGACTTAAATGCACTTTTTGCAAGTTTTATGACTTAAATGCATTTTCGAAGTGACAGTGGACTTCCTAACACTTATCCCTAAACATATCACTAAAGTTGGAAAGTTTTAACCTATGAAGCACAGACACGTTACCCATGCTTCCGTGTCGTGTCCGACACGTGTCGGAGCATGTCGGACACGTCGACATACTCGAACACGGTCGGACAAGTGGTCAACTTTTCTCGACACGCGTGTCCAAGGGAGAGATTGTTGAAGAAGATGATGGAGGGTGGAGGTGAGGTCGAGGCAGTGGAGGTGAGACCGCAATAGTGAGGGAGGGCCAAAGGAAGAGCATAAATTAAGGTGATGCTACGATGGAGGAAAGATGGCGAGGCGGTAGATGCGAAAGGGGAAGGGCCGAAGGCGAGGTGGCGAGAGACTGCGATAAGGCAACCGAGAGAGCTGAGAGGATCATGCGACGAGGAGGAAGAAGAGGCCGTCTTTAGGGTTTTAGTAAGAAGATAGGGAGGGTGATGGGGGCGACGGAAAGAAACCGGGGCGAAAAGGGGGTGGATGGGGTGGCGTGAGGTGGGCTGGGGTGGGGGAGAGAGAAATTAGGTAAATGACGGTGCTCTTGGGGGTTGGGGAAGAAGCTAAGGGGGCAAGAGGTGATTGATGGGGGTGGAGAGCAAGTGGTGGCGTGAGGGAAGGGGAGAGGGAGAGAGAGAGTAGGGGAAGAATAAGGATGGAGGTGATTGATGGGGGTAGGGGAGCAGGTGGTGGCATGGAGGGAAGGGGAGGAGAGAGAGAGGAGAGAAGGGGAAGAAATCGAGGGCGAGGGAGCAAGAATGGGGTGATTGATGGGGGGTAGGGAGCAGGTGGTAGCGTGGGGAGAAGGGGAGGGGGAGAGAGAGAGAGAGAGAGAGAGAGGGGAAGGGAAGAAATCGAGGGAGGGATTTTGGGGTGGCATGGGGTGGCATTTGGAACAGGGGAGAGAGAAATGAGGATAGAGAAATGAGGAGGGGGTAAAGTTATTTTTGTTAAAAAAATTAAATAAACAAGTTAAAAAGTGATTTTAAAAATAAAAATATTGAATGTTAAATAATGATAAATTTTAATTATTATAAAAAATCATAGATTTATTTAAATAAAGTTGATTTTATTCTTTTGTTAGTCAGTCATTAATTTCATTCATAATTTTTGTTAAAATTAAAAACATATTCCCATATATGGGTACGCATTAATTACGAATATGTCTTTTAAATTTTCTATGAATAGATTTATTAATATTATTAGCGTAAATTTATTGTAAGTTATTTTATTATTATTATTTATTTATTTGTGAATTTGAATCAAATTAATTAAAAATAAAAATATTTATTTAATATATAACGTATCCTAACGTGTCGGAATTTTCTATTTTTGAGAAATGATGTGTCGATGTGTCGCGTCATGTCGTGTTACGTGTCTGTGTCGCATGTTGGTGCTACCTAGGTTTTAACGGACGAAAAAAATGTTGGAAAGCTTTCAAAAGCAAAACAAGAAGGGAAGTATTAGACTGGCTCATCTTGGCACCGGAAGCCACCAAAACGGGGAACCTTAAAGCTAAACATGGACGGATCTTACCTCAAAGGAACAAATGAAGGTACCATAGCCTGTGTTGTTCGAGATTGCTTAGGTCTCTTGGTCGACGAAGTTCAAATCAAAGCGGCAACTCTCGTGGAAATCCTAAATCACCTGCAAGTATGAACTGAAGAGCGTTTGGAGTTGGAGTCTGATTACTTTGAACTGATAAGTAGGGTGTTTAGCGTAGATCAAGTGGGATGGGCTACGAGTGTGCCTATGAATGAGGCCCAAGTCCAATTAAGACTCTTCTCTAACTCATTGCAAACGTTAAGCCAATCAAATGGACTGAGTCGCCAAAGCCTAAAGACGAAATGTTTCTGTTCAATTTGGGTTTCTCATCCTCTTCAAGTCCTTCGAGCTCTTTTCTATTCCAAAGCATCTATTATGTATTCTCAAACTTAACCTTTTTCAATGAAAATTATCTTTATGATAAAAAAAGGGAAAAAAAATTGCGAAGATTAAATAGGATCAATTGTGCAAAGCGGTAATTTCCTTTCCTTTATCTCTCCAAGCAGGACGACCTAGTACACGAAGTTCTATGGCACTCTGCGGACCTAAGCGAGTTAGATTTCCTTAAAGGGGAAACCTATTACGACCATAATAATAAGATGTTTTCTCCCAAATATATCACAATAGTTAAATAGTTAACTAGAAGGAAAAAAAACAAAGCACGCATGAACATGAATGAGAGAGAGAGAGAGAGAGAGAGAGAGAGAGAGAGATGGGTTTTTGCGAATTGAGAGAAAGATAGCAAAAGAGATAGAGATAGGTTTTTCTAGGTCCTGGCTATATGTGTAAGTTCAATGTCTAAATCTAATCATTCATAGGGTCTACCTACTATTAAATAGACATCCATGTCAAGGTGATCAGTTCTTAAATGGGTAGCTTCTAGACCAAGAACCTCGAACAAAGAATTCAGAATTTTGTCACAAAGGATTAGAGCAGTTTCTTCAAAAACTTTGAGTGAGATTATACAGACTTCCTTGAATGCTGGAATGGTGTTTGGCCCTCTTTCCAAATTTCAATATGGTACTTTTAGGGAATCATATATCAGACACTTCCAGTCTATATTCGAAACCACATCGGTGAGCTCTAAAACTAGCCTAGAGCAGAACCGGCTTGTTTTAGATTTAACTTGCGAACTAGCCTATATTTTTTCTTTGTTTTATTTTCTTATGGGTTAATACTATAAATAACTCTAAACTAATAAACCTATGACAAATTTACCCTAAACTAATGTTTTAACCACCAAAAACTCCAAACCAATATACTTTTAACATATTTACCTTAAATTGATACATCTGTGATAATTTTACCCTCTATTAGTTTTCATGAAATTTTATTATAAAATTGCTAAGTTAGATGACACGTGACAATTAACCGGTATACTAATTTGGGATTTTACTTTCTGTTTGTCACAATTGTATCAATTTTTTGGTTTTTTTTTTTTATTAATCCAATTTAACGAATGGTATATTTATCACAAATATATCAATTGGGATTTTTGGTGGAAAAAAATTAGTTTTTGGTAAATTTGTCATAAGTATACTAATTATAGATTTTTTGTAGTTATTTGGGGTATATTTGTCATACATATGTCAATTTATGGTTTTTTGTTATCAAAATTTTAATTTGAGAGTATATCGGTTTGAAGTTTTTTGTGATATTAATCATTTTTTTCATTTATTACTCTAATTAGAATTTCTAGGCCAAAGGTTTACAATCTTTGCCGGTGCCTAGATTTAAGACTAACGGAAGGCCCAAGTACCTCACAAGTAAAATCTCAACTCGAAACCATTATTGGGGACCCACTCATGCAAGAAATCACTTGAATTACCAAAAGAATAAAACTCTTTTTCTTTTTCTTTTTTTGTGGATGAAGTCTTAAGTCCGAACGGTTAATAGAGCTTTTCCGCATATATTCATGATTTTCCTTAGAGCCCCAGCACTTCCAAGGTAAGTACCGGATATCATCAGTAAAACATAAATTTGATAAATTGATTTTAGACAACATTGGATTATATGGAACACCTTTCTCATTTTGTCATCTAGATATCATAATTGTGTTAGAATGTTCAACCTCATTCTTTTTTTGCATTAAGTTTTCTATTAAGACTTGTAAGATTTGGTTTTGAAGTGGTTCCAGTTAAACTAGCAGCAGACGTGTTTAAATTACCTAAAAACTAAATAAGATCCCTATATAAATCTATTTGGAACTGCAGGTAAAGATAGTTTGGTTAGGTTTCTACGTTAAACTGGTCGCGTTGCTTAGCTTTTATCTCGGGTAGTCTAGTCTTTATGTTCGTACTACTAGATTATTAAAAAAAGAAAAGGACAAAATTAGGTTCCAACTTCTATTTCATAAGATGCTCCATAGATTCGGACGATACCCATTTTGTGATGCTAATGGGCCTAAGCTGATGAGGTTGAAGACGATGTTAAAAATATCTAAGTCATCACATTCATTTCTATACAGAAAAAATTATGGAATATATCTTCTTATTCCAAGAATTCTAAAAATGGGAAAATCGTATAAACTCGCAAAATAGGTTTAGTTGCAAGGGACAAAATTCTTTTCTACGCTTCTCTTTCGTTTTTTCCTTTCAAAATTTTTCGGGTAAAATGCTACAATAATTGCGACTTTGACAAGCAAAGACTCAGACACGGACAAGCCAATAGACATTAGGAATCATGAAAGAACACTAAAACTAAAACGAAAGTCAAGTTTGTTTCTTAGGTTGCGTGGCAATTAATGGCTGCGAGATTCTTGCGGAAGAGATAAGTGCTTGAACTCCAACCTCAAGGACCAACGAGGGACTGCGATATGAGCTCTCCAATTCTGCCACGTGTGGTCGCCAGGCGATCAGCATTGTGTGGCCGTCAGGGAGTTTCAGAGACCCCGTCGATTCCTGGACACACACCCGACCTTTCCCAGCTATAAGTTATCCGCTCCGCTCCGCTCCCTACTCAAAGCTCGCTCTTTATTTTGGGGTGGTGAGTGGTTCTCTGCTTCGCAGAAAGCTTTTAGAGCGAGGGGGAGTCGTCCGATCGTCCACGGAGATGGCCACTGCGGTACCTACTGTCGGAACTGTAAACAGAGCTCCGGTAATACAACATCCCCCCTCCCTCTCTCTCTCTCTCTCTCGTGCACATAACTTGTAGAGATAGAAATTAATATTACAAGATCGTCACGTGCTACCTTGTGTCTATTTTTGTCAAGGCATTTTCTTTAGTCCTTTCTTTTCTCATGATTTGGCAAAGAAATCCGACTTAGGGATGGAAGTTCATCTCTGGTTGAGGTAGACACTACACGCGTATGTCGATAGTACGTACAGGACATTACGTAGCACTAGTTTTTTAGAGTAGGTCATTCTCACCATTTAGCCTTGATGAAGTTGATAAGCAACGTGATTTAGTTGGGAGTTTTTATCACCTCTTTCATACAAATCATATTTAACCTTAAACCTTTCCTTTCTGAAACTCAATTGCTTGGGACTCATCAATTAATTTCACATTTTCTGTGATGACCCTATTCATATCCTTTGATAAAGTGAACTTTTTACTTATGAAAAGTGGATATATCTTTCAATTGACTTAGATATTAACTTAGGATACCATTCCTGATCTTCGCGCGACATCCTCGGCTTTGGTTATGCCAGAAGCCGTAGCTCCAACGAAGTGACACTTATGCCTGCTGTGTGTAGCTTTAAATAGTTTGATCCTATTTCTAACGACTTGATCCAAACGCACATAGGCTATTTCTCTAACCCAATATTGAAGTCATGAAAATTGCCTTGGGGATTCTAATGTTAGAATTGAATAGTACTACCGTGTAATCAAAACAGTAGGAACTCTTACCTTCTAACTTTAACTAATCAATTATACCAAATTTATGTTCAACATTGTTGAGGGGAAAGAGACCTCTGGTTCATAAGCCGATCATATACAAGTGACTCATGTTGATATTCATGAATGGGTTGACAAGGAGTTTGTGGATTCGTCTTTTAATGAATGGATGCCAATGCAGCTCAACCTAAATGGCTCTAACACCGGAGCATCAGCTCCAAGCTCGGCCTTCTTTGGAAGCAGCTTGAAGAAGATGACTCAGAAGCTACCCAAGGCCTGCTCACCCTCCGGTGGTTTGGGCGTGCGCGCTATGGCTGACGATGAAGAGAAGCAGACCAACAAGGACAAGTGGAGAGGGCTTGCCTATGACACTTCGGACGACCAGCAGGACATCACCCGTGGGAAGGGCCTGGTCGACTCCGTCTTCCAAGCTCCCATGGGCACTGGCACCCACTACGCTGTCATGAGCTCTTACGACTACATCAGCACCGGGCTCCGCCAGTAAGGAAAAAGAAAACATTCCCATCGATAATATTCCCTTTTCCTTTCGGCCAAATTTTTCCTTAAAATGATTTTGCTATCTATAGGCCTCATTAAATTTTCGTTCTTGATATTTGATGAAGTGGTGAAACTAAATTGTTGTATAAACTTTTGAGTGAAGGTACGACTTTGATAACACCATGAGTGGATTCTATATTGCACCAGCCTTCATGGACAAGCTTGTTGTTCACATCACCAAGAACTTCATGACCCTCCCTAACATCAAGGTCTGCTTCAAGAAATTAGTTGATCTTTTTTCTATCGATAGATTTATGACTAGGAATTAAAGGAAACATGAATAAGATGTCCTGTTTTTGTACAGGTTCCGCTAATCCTTGGTATCTGGGGAGGCAAAGGTCAGGGAAAATCCTTCCAATGTGAGCTTGTCTTTGCCAAGATGGGAATCAAGTAAGTCTCGCATGTGTGAAATGCGTGTCTTGCACTCTTATTGGCTTTTATGTTTCAAGGAACAAGAATCAGAACTTTTTCCCTTAAGACTGTCACTTCAATAAAGAATCAGGATGATTCTGAATTAACCGTGATGTATCATTTTCAGATATGGAAAAATATAAAACGGGAATAATTGCTGGTCGCCCAACTGAAAATAATTCAATTCTATCCTGTTTGGTTTGCATTTTAGCCCCATCATGATGAGTGCCGGAGAATTGGAAAGTGGCAATGCTGGAGAGCCCGCCAAGCTGATCCGACAAAGGTACCGTGAAGCTGCCGACATCATCAAGAAAGGCAAGATGTGCTGCCTCTTCATCAACGATCTCGACGCCGGTGCCGGGCGTATGGGTGGGACCACCCAGTACACAGTCAACAACCAGATGGTCAATGCCACCCTCATGAACATCGCCGACAACCCCACCAACGTCCAGCTCCCCGGGATGTACAACAAGGAGGAGAACCCACGGGTCCCAATCATCGTCACAGGGAACGACTTCTCCACGCTGTATGCGCCGCTCATCCGTGATGGGCGTATGGAGAAGTTCTACTGGGCCCCGACCCGTGAGGACCGCATCGGGGTGTGCAAGGGGATCTTCAGGACGGACAATATAGCTGCTGAGGATGTTGTGAAGATTGTTGATGCTTTCCCCGGACAATCCATTGGTAAGTTTCCTCAACGTCTTTTCACCTAAACATTGAATGAGAGATACGTTTGAGAATTAAAATTGTTACAATCTTCCATTTTTGGTATGAATATGGCAGATTTCTTCGGAGCCCTGAGGGCAAGAGTGTACGACGACGAGGTGAGGAAGTGGATAGCGGGCGTTGGGGTGGAGACCATCGGGAAGAAGCTGGTGAACTCAAAGGAAGGGCCTCCGACGTTTGATCAGCCGAAGATGACCATCGAGAAGTTGTTGGAGTACGGCAACATGCTTGTCCAGGAGCAAGAGAACGTCAAGAGAGTCCAGTTGGCCGACAAGTACATGAGCGAGGCTGCTCTCGGCGATGCCAACAAAGACTCCATCAACAGTGGCACTTTCTACGGTCAGTCCAAAGTCTCTTTCCATTTTACCTCTATATAAACATGTTCATTTCTGTACACGCCCTTTAGATTTGATATGCAAAATCCTAGAATTGGATTCAAATCATGGCTTTTGGTAAACAGTTGTTAGGTTTGAATGTCCATCACGTTGTAATCATCCTTTTGGTAAATCGGCCTTCGTTCATATGTCAGACAAATGTGTGCAAAAAGAGTCTTCATTTTACTGATAATACCGTATTATTACCATATTAAAAACAAGATATCTTTCTGATTAGTGTAATTGTTCCGGGTTGTTCTTGATCAGGCAAAGCAGCTCAGCAAGTACATGTCCCCGTGCCTGAAGGATGCACTGACCCGAACGCAGCAAACTTTGACCCAACAGCGAGGAGTGATGATGGGAGCTGCTTATACACATTTTAGAGAGAGGGAGAGAGGGAGGGAGACAGAAATTTGAGTTAATTTTGATTATGGTTGTGAGATCAATGATCGAATAATCTGATACTTTTATGCATTCCTGCGTATTAAGAACAAGTTAATGTGTTTTATGATTTTGTGTCATGTAATTTCAATGTGTACATTCATGATATCCCGTTTCTCGCTGCTTGCTGTCGTGTGTTCTTGGAGAAGGACTAGGATGTCTCTTGTTACAATAGAGCCGAATATTACGACACTACGAGAGAACATGAATCACTCTCCTTTTCGGTGCTGTCAATTACCAGGAAAATTGGAGTACTGGGACCTTTATAACAATGGACTGCCAGCGTGCTTGCCCCAGTCCCAAAAAATGGGCCCAAAATGCGTTTTCTATTGGGCCTAATTTCAATTAGATACACTGGAATGATTCAGCCCAGTTTATATGGGCCAAGCATATGGGTGTAAGAAGTGGTAACCATTTCAAACGAGGTTCTCATTTATGGATAACATCGCAAGTATACATTGCGGCTAATACTACACAATGATACTTCGCTCCTTCTTGCTCGCGTCCCTTCACCTCTTGAGAAGCTTTCATGAGACACATGTTATCCGACATGTTATCCAAGTTCTCTACCCAAGTTATTGCGTCCTATCCTAATTGGATCAGGGGCTATCAGCTCAGTTTGTCCTCAAACCAAGCATCTATTAAAAATGGCCCGGCCTTGTTATAATTTGCAAGAATTGGCCCAGTACTTGGGCGGAACGCAAAACATAGTACTTTTAAGAAGTTGGGAGTAGGTTGTATGTATGCATAACATTGTAAGCTCTCTGATGTGGGAGTTCAGGAGTTACGTATGTTTTTTGGTGATTCTAAAATATGTTCCAGCCTATCACATGGTACATTAACCCCCAACCATGCAAGATCTCATCTATTGTATACAGTTAAACTCAGGAACGGATGTTCCCTCTTGTGCTCATGACGTGTTACTTTACTTTGCCTAGATACTTTCCACATTACCACATGGCAAAATAAGCAGCATAGTTTTTCCACATGGCATATTGAGCCCAATGAGAATGCTTGCTCCTATACTTGTCATGTGATACTTCACTTCGCCTCTACAATTGCCATGTGGCAAGACGTGGCATAGCTTTGCCAATATACTTGAACCCTAAAAGTTTCATCATATGCAATAAAGTCCTAAATTTTGTCATGATCATCCACTTTAGTCCTCCCATTAACTCCTTTAGATTTTCGTAAATGGAATATGCCAAGTGACTTATAATAAAAAGTCACGTAGCATTTTCTCACATCCACTAGAAACTTGTGAAGTCAATGGAAGGACACAAATGCATTGAACTTGCAAATTTTATGACTAACAATCACGAAAAGAAAGTTTAAGAATATCAGGTGTGTTCGTTTTACTAATAGAGCTTTATGCGAATTAGTTTTTCGGACTTTCACATATTTGGTTTCTTAAAAATGGTCAGTCAGTAGAAAAGTATTTACAATCAAACAAAACACCCACACTTAAAATGATAAAAATGTATTTTCGGTTCTAAATAGAGAAAATCATGTTCTCAAACATAACAAGTCTCTTGCAACAAACACTCAATGTCTTCTTCAAGATTTGCTCTTCTTCACCAATGCTTCACATCTTTGCTAAAAGTTCATCTCTTCTTCATCAACACTTATGACTTTGTTTCACGCTCTCCTTCCCCCAAAAAAAACCCTCAATTTGAAAATGATCTCTGAAAATTCAATCAATCATTTACATTGTGAATCTATTATTTATTTGATAGTTCAATTATCTCATGTGTTACATTCCTACTCCGCCATGGAGTTTCCCCTCTACCGCTTGCGTAGTCCCCTTCTACCAGCTGGGTAGGTCTTGTTGCCGTTTCCCTCTCCGATCTTGGAGTTTTCTGCTCACTTCGTGTTTTTCCTTTCTCCCTGTGGCCTTTCCTTCGTTGCGCTGAAAACATATGAAAACCCTCATTTAAGTGTTCTGAAACCCTAATTCTTGCCCCTTCACTTTTCTTCCTCCATCTTTCTTCACCTCACCGATTCCCTCGATCTTCACTCATCTGAGCTCCCTTCAATCTTGACGCCCACGAATCATCCAAGTTCCCATTCCCCTACAAACAAAACATGGCTGATCAGATCGATGAGGATAGGAGACTGGCGGCTCTCTGCAAAAGCATGGGTAACCTCTGGAATGCAGTCGATGTCGTGGATATCTCAGGTGCAATATCTCCTGAAAAATTACTTGAGTGTCACAAAACCCAATTTGGCCGATTTTACACAAACCCTACCTTGAACTTTACTGCTTTTGTAAACACTATGAAAAAAGCTTGGAGGACAGATAAATTTACTTGTGCGATGCTAGAGCCTGGTTTCTTCTCTTTCTCCTTCCAATTGGAAGCTGAAAAACAGAGGGTGCTCGCATCTGGGCCTTGGTCCTTCTCCAACCATCTTCTCGTACTTAAGCAATGCGAACCTACACACTTGAGTTCTGTTATGATTTTAATCATTGTGATTTCTGGGTAAATTTCATCAGCTTACCTTATGGGAGAGTTACTTATGATGTAGTCGAGGAAATTGCTTCCAAACTTGGAGTAGTTGTCGAAGTGAAACTAGAGGAGAAAAGAAATAGCAGTTATAAGGTGGGTAAAGCCAGAGTAACGATGCCATTAGCGAACCCTCTGAAGACAAGTGTGTTAGTGAATCTAGATAGCAAGAGGCTCTGGGTTGAATTCAAATATGAACGAGTGCCATACTATTGTTATTCCTGTGGCAGAATTGGACATTATGCAACGGAGTGTGCTGAAATACCTTACAAGGAATCAGGGTTGGAACAAAACTTACCAGCCCGATGTGGAAATTGGCTGTAAGCTGAGGTGAGGGAACTAAGCCCATACAGAAAAATCTTTTATGGGAAGCAGGAGCTCCCTCTTGAAGAAGTGGATGTGGTGCCTGAAACCCCCTATCTCCTACATCTGCAATAGAATAGAACATTCCAACATTACCTCTACTTCCACAGGATTGCAATACCCAGCCAAGGGTAAAGGTAACTTACCAACCCTCCTCATCTCGGGAACTTATCTTGGTTGAAGAGAAAAGCCCCTAGAAGAGGGGCAGCTCCTGCATTGATGAGGAATCAGTCTTGATACTACATGAGGAACAGATGAAGGAAGCTGAAATGGGGTTGGATGTGACTCCTCCTGCAAAGCTGAAAGGTAAATGTGTGAAGTCGACTAATTCAAAAAAAGGTAAAAGATTCTGTCCATATGGAACACAATCATCTAAACAACACTCAGTGGAGAGTACTTAGCTAGTGGAAACACCTATTAGGGTGGCAGATAAGTCAGGTCAATGGGCCCTGGTGGCTAGCCCTAATAAGCCACCAAATTACCCATGAAACTTTTAAGTTGGAATTGTCAGGGGCTGGGCAATCCCCTGACAATCCAGGCTTTGCAAGTCACTGTGACTTAAGAAAGGCCCAACCTTGTTTTTATAATGGAAATAAAAAACCAAGAACAGAAAGTGCTCAGATTAAAAAGGAGATTAAAGTTTCAGAACTGTTTTATAGTCAATTCAGAACGTACAGTAGGGGGCTTAGCTCATTTCTAGGATGATCAACTGCTCTTATCCATCAATTCCTCCTCAGCTGCAGCAATCTTCACTCAATGTCACCTGAAAGATAGCAATCAGAGAATGAATATTATTTTTCTCCATGCTCCAAATGATTTCAGAGAGAGAATATTGCTATGGGAATATATTCATTCAGTTAGTGTGCACTATTGAGTACCCTGGCTTTGCTTGGGTGATTTTAACAACATCCTATATCACTGGGAGAAAGTGGGCAGACACAGAGCAGAAACTTACAGATTAATAGCTTTCAGAGACTTTGTCAATCAATGTTCCCTGATGGATTTGGAATGCAAGGGGTGTTCCTTCACCTGGTCAAATAACCGTGAGGGCGAGAATCTGGTAAAAAAGAGACTAGATAGAGCTTTTTGTTCGCTTGAGTGGAGAATTACTTACCCAGAAGCTGAATGTGTAGCTCTCCCGACAATAGGCTCGGATCACACCCCTCTTCTGATATCCCTAGCTAAACCAAAGCATAAACAACGACAGCAGTTTAAGTACGAAGCATACTGGGCTGAGGATGCAGAATGTAAAATCATAGTCAGAGATACCTGGCATGAACCTGCTTTACAAGATCTTAATGTAATGGAGAAGTTGCAGCAAGTACAGCAGAAGTTGACAAAGTGGAGCAAAAACAAATTTGGCCATGCCAAGAAGGGGATTACCTAGCTGAAAGGTGAACTCTAGAACCTAATGAACAGTACACACATTAATGGAGAAGCAACTCAAGTGAACAAGTTAACTCAAGAAATGATCAACTATGGCGGTAAGAGGAGATGTATTGGGGCATGAGGTCGAGGATAAGTTGGTTAAAGTGGGGTGATAAAAATACTCGATTTTTTCATGCAACAACAATTCAGAGAAGATGTCGAAACTAGATTTCAATGCTGAAAACTGATAATGATGCATGGGCATGAGAGGAACAACAGCTGAAAGGAATGACAGAGCAATATTTCAAAAATTTATACACATCAGTGGGTCCTCGTAACTAGCAACCCATCTTACAACTTATCCCTACCTTAGTGGATGACCAAATGAATAATACCTTGATTGCTCCAATTACAATAGAGGAAATTACTAGAGTTATGCAGCAGCTAGGAGCTTTCAAGGCACCTGGTCCTGATGGGTTTCATGGCATTTTCTACAGAGTGCACTGGCCCGCAATCTCCAAGGATATCCATCAAGCAATGCAGCTTTTCTTTACCTCTGGCCATCTAGATCCTGCACTTAACAGAACACTCATTACATTAATACCCAAAATCCCACACCCTGAAAAACTCGAGCAATATCGTCCCATCAGCCTTTGTAATTTTCTTTACAAAATAACCTCCAAAGTGCTAACTAACAGGCTAAAACCAATTTTACCTCACATCATCGTAGAAGAACATAGTGCATTTGTGGGAGGCAGGCAAATTCAAGACAATATATTGATAGTTCAGGAGGTGTCACACAGATTACGAACCAGCAACAAAAGAAAGAAGTTTCAAGCTATTTTAAAACTGGACATGCAGAAAACGTATGATCGCATTGAATGGGATTTTCTTAAAGCCTGTCTAACCAAACTAGGATTCTGTGACCTATGGGTTCAATGGATCATGCAGTGTGTTGCTACAGTAACATTCGGCATAAATTTTAATGGGAAGCCCTTACCTTTCTTTAAACCCACTCGCGGCTTACGTCAAGGTGACCCACTCTCACCTTATCTCTTTATAATTGTGGCCAATGTGTTGTCTATCTTGATGAAGAAAGTTGTTCAGGAGGGTACACTTACAGGAATCAAATTGAAAGAAGCTGTCCCACTCTGTCCCATCTGCTTTTTGCTGACGATTCGATCTTCTTCCTGCACGGCACAATTGTAGAATGTCAAAATTTGGCCGCAATCTTAAATAAATACTGCTTTGCCTCAGGTCAGGCCATTAACCTGAACAAATCAGGCATTTGTTTTAGTAAAGGCTGCCCTATAGCTCTAAAGAGAAACATGGCAACAACTCTCAGAGTTCTAGAAATCACAAAGACAGGGAAATATTTATGCATACCTTTAGAATTGGGTCACTCCAAGAAAGACATGTTCGCATGGATCTTAGCTCGGGTCAATTCCAAACTAGACAGCTTGAAGGAAAAATTGTTATCCAAAGCAGGTAAGGAAATTCTCCTTAAAGCAGTAATACAAGCAATCCCTCAATATGCCATGTTTATATTCAAAATACCTATATCGATTTGCAAAGCAATTGAGAGGAAGGTAGCATCTTTTTTGTGGAAAAGCAATGAGAAAAAGGCTGGAATTCATTGGAAGAAGTGGGATTTGCTGAAAACCAGGAAGAGTGAAGGGGGTTTGGGTTTCAAAGATTTACAAATTTTCAATACAGCTATGCTAGCAAAACAGATGTGGCGCATCACTCAAAATCCAGATTTTATGTTAACTAAAGTACTAAAAGGGCTGTATTACTCACACTGTGACATCTGGAATGCTGGAAGAAGTTCCCATCCCTCTTGGGGCTGGCAGAGCATCATCAAGGCCAGGGACTCCATAGCTCCTCAAGTCGTGTACAAGATTGGCAATGGAAAGAACACATCAATTAGAGAAGATCGATGGTTAAAAAGTGGCCCTATAGGAGGCCCAGCAACAAATCAAGAGCCAGCCAAAGTAGCAGATCTTATAAACCAAGACATAGGTACATGGAATGAAACTCTTTTACATTCTATGTTTGATGAAAGATGTGTTAAGGAAATTTTAGCCACAACCATCGGACTACCTGATGAAGAAGATAAATTGGTATGGATGCATACAAAATCAGGCGATTACTCAATTAAAAGTGACTACTTTATATTCAGGGAAGTCTCATCAAATCACAGGAAATACAAGCAACCTCGTCATACCAAGTTAACCCCAACCTCTGGAAATACATTTGGCAATCCACAAACCCCCCCAAATCAAACTTTTCCTCTGGAATGCATGCAATAATGCCCTAGCTACAATGGAGAATTTACATCATCGAAAAATTGTACCTTCCCCTCTATGCCCCCTCTGTAAGCAGGAAGCAAAAACCCTTGAACATACGCTCCTCCTCTGTCCATGGACTGCTCAAGTCTGGACTCGGCTCCCCTATATCCAGATCTCCAGATTCGGCCTAACTCGACTTGAAGACTAGATCTGTAGCATCCAAGAAAATCTAGCCACCAACTGCAAATTTGATCAAATAGCGGTGATGATGTGGAGCATCTGGAAAGAGCGTAATCAATATATTTTCAATCATCAAACCCCAAAGCCGCAATACACAATCTCTAGAGCAGAGGCATTAACAGAGAGTTACCGAGCCATAAATAGTAAATCAAAACTCAAGAAAGAGGCAGAAAACTCATCTGGAAAATGGCATCCACCTCCTCCAAGTACGCTATGAATCAACATAGATGCTTCCTTTGTTCCAAATCCGGCAGAGGACTTAACATCCAACGCCGTGAGAGACCCTCCTCGACACAAAGCCGCCATTGCTTGCGTCTGTCGAGATCACCGAGGCCATTTGATGGATGGTTTCGCGAAGCCAGTCGACGTCGCTTCGGCTTCTCAGGCGGAGGCGATAGCCATGGAGGAAACCCTAGCGTTTATCGAGAACTGAAGCTTTCTCTCTCCACAAGTTCACTATGACTGCCTCTCTCTTGTGCATGCGTTAAAGTCTTCCACCGAACTCAGTTGGGAAGTGAAATCGATCGTGGGCCGGGCCAAAGTCAAACTCGCTCGTCTTTCGGGCCTTTCCTTGGCCCATTGCAGCCGAAGCTCAAATCGCCTCACGGATTGGACAGCTAAGGCATGTCGAACCAATTCTCTCCCCTCTAACTGGATACCAACCCCCTTGCTTTATTTGATCTTTTATGCACTGATGTTCTTGGTGTAATATTTCTTGATATGCAATAGTAAATCATGAGCTGCTGTTAACCACTTGACCTTTTTCCTTGATTTGCCATTTGGCTTGGTCGATACTTTTATGAGAACTTTCCTGTATTTGCTTGTGTCAATTTGATAGAGTAGGTTCATAAACTCAGCATTTCATGTTTAGATTCACCTAAGAATAGACAGTATCATTATTTACATGATTGTTTCACTAAACTAAGTCATAATGTCAAAGAGGAAAGCATGAAAGATGTTCGTTAAAATGTCAAGTGGAAAGCACGGGAGATGTTTTCGAAAATGTCAAGTTAGGTTGTACTTGTCTTCACTTTTTTATGACATTTTTTTATTTATTTTAATGTTGCTATTGGTTTAACCTTTGAGAAAAAGCAGTTTTCTTTAGTGAATCTGGAATTAAGAAATGAAATTCTAATTATCTTCTTGTAGATGGAAACCAGTGCTATTCTGGAGCAAGTGCCCCGAGTGGAAAGAGATTTCAAGAAGTTATTCATGAATCGCAGTTTTCATTCTCGAGATACTAATTGTCTCAATCAATACATAGGCGACCACAAATTTTCTTTGAATTATAAAGAATTCTTGTGTCAACTAATTTGTTACACCAATCAATGTGTCATTCAAAGAGCAAGTACAAGTCTTTTGCCTTATTGTAGGGCATAATGTGAAGTTGAGAGTGATAAGGTTAAGGTTCAATAGCTCAAATGAGACCATTCATCGATATTTTAGATTTATTTTACAAGCAATTCTAAATTATACAAGCATGTTATAAGACCACCGAATGGCCCTACACCTCTGACAATATCCAAGAAGAGGAATTCATCCCTACTTTAAGTTATGTAATATGAAAAATGTCACATATTTTATCTAAAAAATATGTTGTCATATTTAATTATTTATATTAAGTATATTAGCATTGCATTGGAGCTCTTAATGAAGCTGAAAAATATTCTATAATATTTTAAAATTGACAAAAGTATATGGTTATATTAGATTTTAGATAAATGTAGATGTGGTATTATCTTAGGTTGAACAAATGCAATGAAAGCTCCGTTACCATTGATAGAACCTGAAGTATGAAATGAAAGACTGAAGATCACAAGAAAGACTCTAATAGGGAACGGCAAGTTCATAGGGACTTGGAGATACCAAGACAAAAGGTGAACAATTCATGTGATCGTGGTCATGCCGAGGAAGTTAAAGTGGGAAGCAATACGCAAGTCAAACCATCAGTGAGAAACGTTAATAGACTCACATGTTGCCAATTGAAGCGACTCACTATATCATTTGAGAAGAATGTGCATATTATATGATAACATATATTCAATTTGAAGACCCCCACATTCTGTTGAACTTTAATATGAGTCACAAGGAATATTGGCAACAAATAACAGAACTGGAACTTCGGAGTTGACATATGAAATAAATTAATTGTTTGTCAATCAAGCTGCTATTACCAAATATAATCAACTCTATTTGTGGAAACTACACTATCATTAGGAAGATTTGATTGTAAGGGCAACTAAATCTCCTGGTGATTGTGTAGTTTATCTTCAACAGTTAAATTGATCCTCTTGAAGAATATCTAATTGCTAGCTTGGATCTTGAAAACTATATAGGAAGATCAATACACATTGAAGAAGACACCAACTGTGAAATGATTACAAATTGAGAAACCTTTACTCTCTGACACAATACTCTTGTTATTAAGCATGTAGTCATTTTACTGAAAGTTGTTCACCGATTGTAATATCTTTTGAGAAGTGTACAAATATTGTAGTAGTGCTTGGATTAGTAGCGTGATCTACTTGTTTTGGGTAGAAGTAGCACAAACTATAGTCTAACCTCTTAAATAATTACTAATGCAATCTAGTCTGTTGGTGGTTGCTAATTGGAAAAGCGGACATAGGCTTGGTCTAAATGAAACTACCATAAGATCTACATGCAACTCTGCGATCTCTCTCCTTACATATTCACATATTTGTTCGATAAAAGTGTATTCTACTTGATATCAATAGGTTATACTTGCATATACCGTATAGTTCCTGTATATATTAAAACTTGGCGCCCTAGGGTTTCTTCAAGCAAGTCGGGTCGTCGGGTCGGGTCTGAGCGAGTCCCCTATTTTGTTTAAAAACAGGCCCGTCGTGTGGGCCGAGCTTTTTTTAAAGTAGGGCCTAGGCTGGGCCTGCGTTCCAGGCCCATCCAAGCTAACCTCTAGCGACCTAGGTTGGGCTCGACCCGGAAAGCCGACCCGTGTTGCCCTTTTAATATTTTACAATATTATAATATAAAATAATATTTTTAAAAAAATCAAAAAATATTTAATTTTCCATAAAATCAAAAATATCCATATTTTCCCAAAAAGCCAAAAAAATGATTTATATTTTCAGAAAAAGATATAAAAAAAAAGGCTTTTGTGTCCAAAAAAATGAGAAAATGACCCAAAAAAGTATTTTTCCTCCAAATGGAAGGAAAACCCCTCAAAAATCCAAAAAGCCTTAGGGTTTAAATAAGATTAGGTACCGAAAGAGTATTAGTGATTAACTAGTATAATCAAGTCACATATCCTAGTTTCTTTGGTTGCACAAAAGCGAGTATTTCTCCCGATACTTCACTTGGGCTTTTAATCGACCCACTCTAAATTGATTAGTGGCGACTCCATTTTAAAATTAACTTATAGGTTAAAAACTTGGTCTATTAAGTTGTGATTTGGTAGACTTGTGAGAGTCCAGGTTAAGCCTAATAGACTTAGCCAAACCATTAGCTTCCGCAAGCACCCGTCCCGATCGAGGTGTCGAAAAAGAAGAGGTCGCGACATCCACAACAAGATGTTGTAGAACAGCACCAACAAGGATTTGAAAAGGATCGTGGTGCAACAGGGGGCCATCTGGTTGCTCCGACTAATAGCACAAAAACAGGGGGAGCTGCTGAGAAAAATCCTCAAGAAAGGCATGAACCAACTCTTAGTGATGGCATCAATCGTTCTCCACCAGAAACTGAGGATATTTATGCCTCTCATTTCCCTGAGGAGCAGCAAGCTGATGTTTAAGGGGAGGACAATACTTCCAAGGTATACAATGATTTGCCTTCAAGTTTGGATGTTCCTTCATTTCACTTTGCAAAAGCAAGTGCTCAAACCGAACTAGATCCAAATTACCCTCGCATAGTTGAACTTCTCTTGGAAATTAAAGCACAGCAGTATGGTATGGAGGTTGAACTTCAAAAGCCGAATGCTTCACTTATTACAATAAACAATAACTCAATCCTTGAGTAGACAGGTTCATTCTCTTGCGAACGATGTTCAAAACAACAAACAACAAGCTGTTCAAGATTTTGCTAAGATGGAAGTAGCCTTTAGTCAATGTATGACTAAGCTTGAAGAGACTGTGTAGAACTTAGAAGATTTCCATCTTGTCCGACTTCCCAAAAAAACCTGATTTTTGAAACCTACTTTTACATTATGTTTTGGAGTATTTTCAGCATTTTCGTTGGTTTGAACTGTTATCTCATATGCAGACTTTTTGAACCCTTTTGCTATTGACAAAAGGGGGGAGACTGTTTATAGATTTCAATTATTTTGGTGTGTTGACGTGTTTGTGTGTTTTCGTAAACTTTCAGACTTTGAAGTGGTTAATTTTTTAAGAATTATCATATCTATATTTGTGTTGTTTGCTTATGACTGCTTATTCTATAAGACATATTGTTCAAGTGCTGTTTTGCAAGATAATATAGATTTTGTGCTTAAATCAACATGAAATTTTTGTCACCATAAAAAAAATGGAGAGATTGTTGAAAAAACTCTTACCAAAATTTTGAAATTAACAAAACGTTCTAATTGTTACTTTCTTATCAAGAACATATTGCATTTAAAGTTACTTCTGAGGTTCTATCGAAGACTTTCATCAGAGTCTACTCTTCCCTAGAAGCAATTCCTACTCTGATGTAGTCTAGAATGAGATCGCATCTAGAATGAGGAAGAAAACAGATTCAGACTTATCAATTTCACGATATGGATTCAAGATAAATTTATTGGGAATTTATTCTACAATGTTTAGTTTTCTAGCAAAGGATTTCACTTACCTGTTATAAATTCGTTGATTGAATCAATCATAAATTGATGAAATCAATCTTGAAGACAAATTCCTTTTTTGGAAGCATCTACTTATGGAAACTAAAATTCTGATTGTATGGGCGACCATAATCAAGTGGAAATTTTATTCCTAATTTCAATGGCCACAAGATTCCTTTAATTAATTCTATTCGACGGCCTGATTGGAAGAAAATTCCTCTGGAAATCATCAACGGTTAGTATGGGATGGAGAAGTATATAAAGGAGTTCATTCAACCTAGTAGAGTGTAGGAACGTGAATTTACGATTCCAGAGTCTTAGGCTACTCGCATTTTATTAGTCTTCTTTTGAGAGCTTTACAAAGTGTGATCTAAAGAGAAAACACAAAAGAGTATCTTAGTGAATTTGAGAAATCTACCACTAAGTGTGTGCTCTCTAAGTTGTAATTTCTTGATTGATCATATAGTGGAATTTAGCTAGTAGGCTATCAGCGTGGAGAGTGGACGTAAACTTAATTTAAACCGAAACACTATAAAATTTGTATGCACAATTGTCTCTCTTTATCTCCTTCATTTAAAGTCTATTGTACACTTTTTGTATTTCATAGAAATCTAGAATCTCGTGGTTCTGATCTTTATGCAGACTCTAGCAAACAATTTATTTCGATAAGTTCTTATTTGTTGAGATTTTTTAATTACCTTTCACCCCCTCTAAGTATTAGTTTTAGCTTTCCCTCTAAGTATTAGTTTTAGCTTTCCACATGGTGCACCCAGTGGCAAAACCAAGGGCCACCTTATGTTGGTTTTATTCGACCCTATGCCCTTCAACTAGCAGTACAATAATTATTGACTTTGTGATCTCTAAGGTATTAAAACTGTTGCAGATACTGCTTAAAAGGGTGTATGCACAAGCTTAATGAAATTGAGAGACTTCTTGAGAGAAGTATGATTATACATCTAGTATTTCTGAGATTCAGCATTTTGTTAGACTTTATGTTGGAAACCAATTTGTCTCGTGGGAGGTTGAATCGATTTTAATGACCTGCTCATGGATTGAGCAAAAGAAAAACCAAAATATGTTATATGTGTGACAAATTTTTCCTTTCGCCTAATAAAATCAAATGTATGATTAAAGAATCAAGGACACACGAAGTGCAAGCCGGCTTGTTGCGACCTAAATTTCGGGTGAACCACCTAAAATTTGGCTAATGGATTGTTAAGCCTAGACTTAGTTCGGGCTCTCCCAAGCCCATACCAATTCGCGACTTAGGTTTAAGTTCTTAACATGCAATTGGTTTTTCAATTAGGAGTCGCCACTAATCTATTTTTTGGTAGGTCGATTAGAAACCCAAGTAAAGTAACGGGAGATTTACTTTACTCCCACGAACCAGAGACTATGGGTACGGGGACTTAGTTACACTAGATTTCTCTAATACCCTTTTGGTACCTTTCTTTTTATTTTAAAAAATGTTTGGCAAGCAGTTTGGATTGATTTTAAATTTATTTCCCTAACATGTGAGGTGATCATGCAAATGCGCAAACCACCAATTTAACATCCAAGGAAAGCAATGAATAAATTGCAGGAACTTACCTTAAAGCAACGAAAGCATCTGCAATGTTAAATCAGAATTCACATCGACGATCCTAAATATGATTTCTAATTAACACGTAATTTCTTTTTTTTGTTTTCACTTAATTAATGGAAATCATGCAATATGCAATGCAATATTAATTAAATGACGTAATTCTAATGACATGAAATTACTAATTGAATGGACCTAGCAACAATCACTAAATGGCATGCATTTCATGAATCTAATCTTAATGACATGCACATGACATCTTTTATTTTCTTTTTCCTTAAAAGAATGCAATCTATCCTAGAGATTGAAACTAATTTATTCTAAGACATTTTTTTGTATTTTTTATGAAATTCGAAATTAGAAAAATGTGAAAATTATCTAATTAGATTAAGATCCTATTCCATTTGTATTAGGAATAAGGTTGAGCTAAATCCTAATTTAAACTAAAATATTATCTTAGCCCAAATAATCCTAAAATGCAATCTATTTAAGAAAATGCCTAAACTTATAATAAATTAAGAAAAATATTATCTAAAATTAAACTAAGTGCAATTTAACCCTAATATGCAATGACATGCAAATTATGCCATAATTCTACATGACAAGTATATGATGATTTTTTTTATTGTTTTATTAATTTTCGAAATTTATAATTGCCAAATGATTAAACATGCAACTCAATTTAAAATCTAGCAACCTAAATTGATTTTATGAAATTTTTTTTAATTTGAAATAAAATTTCTATTCTAAACATGTAAACCCTAAAACATGCAATATTCTAACTCAAACATATCTCAAGATAAACAAAGCAATTAAGACAAGACAACTCGTTCAAAATCATCAAAATATCACACATCGTTCGTTCGGATCAGGATAATATTTCGCTAGTAAAATCGATAAATTGATCTTAAGCGCTTTAAAGATTTAAAATATCAATTTTATTCTCACTGATTAATTATTTCATCTAAAGTTCTTATAAATGAAATAAAAATCACAAACGCGGTGCGGTTGCGAATCAAGTGATATATTGAGATTTCCAATTAATGCATAGATAGTATTTCGATCAAAGAGAACAACTTATAAAGAGATAATAAAAAAAAAATTAGGGAAAAACCTAAACTTGCCTAATAAAGTAAAGCAAAAATACCTAATAAATATTTTTCTTTTTAAAAAAAAAGAAAGAAAAAGAAAATCTTGGCCGCTGGTTTTGGGGCTCCGGCGAGGGGGAAGATCGCCGGCTAGGGTTCCGGCGAGGATAAAGACACGGGCCGGCACGGGCCTGCGTCGCGGGGGCTGCGTCGGGGCACTCGGATCACGGGCTTCAGCCGGCGGGGCGCTGCAGGGACGGTGGGAGGCCTCTGGTGGCTGCGATGAGGAGCTCCGGCATCTGGATCGAGCTGTTGGGCGCGGCGTCCAGTGAGAGAACCGGATCGGGGGCGAGTGTCGCAGCGCGGAGTGAGGGCGGCGTCAGATCTGGGTCTTCGATGAGGCTCGGCACCGGCGAAAGGGAAGCGTCGAGCTGGGTCCGGGCCTTCTATCGTCGGGGACCTCGGATTTTCAAGCAGAGGGACTCCGGCGACTGGATCTCGGCTCGGCTGCGACTCCGAGTCATCAGTGGCTTGGGATCTGACGGCGAAGACAGATCTGCAGAGGTGGGTTGCAACGGCAGGGATTGGCGCGGCATCCGTGGGTTCCTGTTGCAGGCGCGAGCAAAGACGAGGCGCGGTAGCGTGGGCGCGAGGCCGGCTGTCGGGCGCCGAACGGAGGCGAGCAGTGACGGTGCGGGCTCCGGCGGTGTCGGGTCACAGCAGGGATAGCGGCGCAGCGGCGGCTGAGCGTCAGGCAGAGGCGAGCAGGGGCGGTGTGGTCTCCAGTGGCGTCGGGCAGCAGATCCGGAGCTGCAGGTGTTGGCTGGGCAATGCTCGGCGCTGGTCGCGGGTTGCAAAGGCGCGGCGGCGTCGGGCTTCGAGCGGATGCGTAGGCGCCGACCGAGGGGGTTCGGCGACTGCTGCGGGCGAGCGACGGCAGGAGGGAAGCAGCAACGGCGTCGGGTGGTAGAAGCGGCTCGGGAGAGACCGTCGAAGCAGCGGTGGCGGAACCGCGGTGGCGGCTGGCGGAGGCGGTGCTGGCGCGGGGGCTGGTGCGGGCACGGGCAGGGCCTGCCTCGCGAAGAAGATGAACAGTGCCACCCCCTTTTTTTTTTTCTCTCACATGTCCACTCGCACGTCCCTCTCTCTCTGGCGTACTTTTTTTTTCGCTGACTTTGACTTTTCCTCTCAAAAACAAGAACGAAAGAACTCTTTTTTAATTTCAAAATCTAATAAAATGAAGGAACCACTCTTACTTTTTTTGCTCTGAAAAAATTTTCTTCCCCTGGATTTGCTCTCCAATTTTTTGAAAAACCCTCTCCGAATTCCTTATGCGGCTCACGAAAATTATGGCTCCTTTTATAGTGATTTTCATATGGCCATTTTTATAGCAACTTTCGACTTTCCATCTTCTATTGCATTAAATCAAGCCTGCAAATCGAAACGTGATTTCGCAATCAGCTCGATCCTGCTCAGATTTCTTTCATTTTGCAAAATTCTTGCCTCTTATTCACTTGATTTTTAAATTGCTTCTAAATTTAACGAAATCCGAATGCTCATCAATTTCAAATTTATGCATAATCAATCAAATAAATTTCCCCCATTTTTTTTTTTCATTTTTTCCTTTTATTTGTTCCAATGCAATTTTCCTTATTTTCCTAGATTTGCTAAAAATAGGTGTCAACACAGCTCATTTGCTGCCTTATGTCTACATGTTCTAGTTTTTAGATAGACTATAGATTTTTCGTCAACAAATAGGCGTAGGTAGTATTTATATCTTTCACAATAATCCAGAGAATTTGAGAAAGTTTTCTCCATTACCAACTTTTCAATAACATCCTAATTAGTCCAATACCCTATCACGTGCCCATCATTACCTTAACAAGTTCTCAAAAGATATTAGTGTCAGTTTTGGTCAAAAACACCTCTTCTCGGCCGGTCTTATGTGTTTAGAGAATCGATATGAAATATTCTAAGGTACGATAACATAATGAAGCGCAGATAGACTAGAGTATGAGGCAAAGTGTGTTTTGAGGGTATGACCCAAAAGGTGGGGGGGAAGATGTGTTTTGAGTGATTACTGATAGAAGCGCGGATAGACTAGAGTATTGAAATGGAAATCAATGAATAAACATAGTTGCAAGACAGATTATGATCACCATTAAGGCTTAAAGGATGAATCACCAGCCAAAGTAGAATATTGGGATCGATGAAACTCACCATCAAAACTTAAAGGATAAACCACCTGCCAAGAATAAAGGATTCTGGATAGGAGAAGCTCACCACTAAAGCATAAATGATGAACCACAAGCCAAGGATAAAGTGCTTCTTGGCTCCCACCAAGAAGTAATCCTCTCTCCAATGATAAAGGAATCCGGATAAGTGTTATTGACTTTGCAAAGATATTCACTCATACTTAGGAAAATCTCATTTATGCATATATTTAAATCATTGTGTCTTTCAAATGAGATCGCACATCCATTTATAGAGATAATACTAAATAAAAAAGAAGACTCTTCGAATTTCTGAAATTGAATAGACTCATGGGGAATTCACCTAATTAAGACTCTAAAAAAGCAACACCACAATAAAGACTCACAAAAAGTTTGAACAAAGAGACTTAGATAGGTGCGGCTAATTATTAGATGTATTGAAACTTGGCAAGACTCTAAATTTGTGCACTAGTCTTGGAAGCTGAATAGTAATCGTAGAGAGTCATCAAACAACAGTAAAATTGATCAGAACAGCCTCCAGTCATTCAAGTTGTTGAGGGGGAGTCTCAAAATCGGCAACAAATTTGTAAATCAGCAACCATGTCGCATGATCAGCAAGTTTCATCCTTGGACCCACATCATTAAATTGCAACATAAATTGAATTTTGCTTTCATGGATAGCACATGGGTTGACTCAATCAACGAAACATGAGTTGAGCTTGTGGGCTAGTCAATAGAACCTGATTAGCTCGCGTCAAGATCCATGCTTTTTCCTCCTCGATGGCATCCTCAACAAGCCTCCGGTCTTATTTTTTAGCTTTCCCCAAAATTAGTCGTGAGTTCAAAAATATGAACAGTAGTTGTTTCTCACGCCAACGATTTCTATGAGAGTAGCTGTTGACTCTTCGCTTGAAAGAAGATGGCAACGATCACAAATATGGAACGAAATGCAAAATAAAATAAAATAAAAATCGAAAAATTAAACAAAGTGATGTTGTTTTACTCAAGCTTTTACACTTAGACATTGGTCATGCCACGAAAGATGATAGAACTGTCACTTAGTATTTTTCAAGCAAAAATAGGCCAGAAAAACTAAGTCAAAGTGTGTCATACCTTTGCCAATGAACTTGCTGAGCTCAATTGAGTTATTCGGCCACTAAATTAATTTCACAAAATGGCCGGAAATAGCTCACCATGATCTAAACAAGTAAAAGTAAAATTGAAAATAAGAATCGAGTATTTTGAACTCTAATGAACGATAAAATAATCAAGCAAGTTGAGGAGCTTCGGTGGCTGTTCAATCGAACTCCAGCCACCAACACCTCAAAGGAAAAACGATGATCGACGTCGCAAAAATCAGGGTTGAGGGATCGTCGGCAGAGTAGCTGAATCGCTGTCAGAAGCTACTAGAAGCTACTAGCACCTCCACCGGCGTGGAGAGCGAGCCGAAGCCGAGGAGGAAAAACAAACCGATTCGAGGTTAGCCGGCAGTGTGTCGGTGGAGCTTGACTTGCGACTAGCTGGGGAGAAGCCTATGGAACGTCAGCGAGGCAGGGGCTCACTGGAAACTGTCTGGCAGGTGGCTGGGGGTGGAGAGAGAGAGAGTTTTTTTCTAAATAATATGGCCGAAACAACCGCAAAAAAATGGAGGGAAAAATTCTTATATATCATGCCTAATTTGAATTGTGGTTCTTGGATCAATCTACTAGCTCTAGATTTTTACTTAATTGGGATCTCTCTAATTGGTCCATTCCATGTCACATGGATAGGTGACTTGGTAAAATGGATGGTATGATCTAAGATGATGAAAGGCCTGGATTATTTGCTAAATTATTAAGGAAATGCTTCGATTGGTCCAATTTTGATGACATGGCTTTGGGGGGTAAATTTTTTAATTCCACCAAGGGCAATTGTGTAATTTCAACATGTGGGAGAGAGAGCTGATCGGCCATGATCTCGTGTGGCTGGAATGGATTGCCAGCCATTGAAAACCTCGCCCGAAAATGCCTGATGAGGTCAGCCGGGTCAAATCAGGTGGGACCTTGTTGGTTTTAGGCCTTGACCAGTGCTTTTAGGCTTCGATGTTGGTTTTTTTTTTTTCTTTCTGATTTTGCTCAATTAACCCAATTGAATTTAATTTGATCAAACTGGATTGAATTAGTTGAAATGTGGGCACAATTTAATTAATTTTAACTTTTTTTTTTGGTTGGAAAGATAGGTTTTGCATTACTAATTGACAGCATTACCAAAAAACTGGGTATTACAACCGGAAGCTATTGCTTCGGCAGCTACCAAGCTTTGTAAGATAAAATGAGGAAATATATTCCAATTATGGGCCAGATCAAATCTGCCGTGGGCCTTGGCAGCCCAATCAGCAACTCCATTAGCTTCCCTTTTGCAATGCTGAATACGCAAATTAGGGCACAGGGAAATCAAATGACCAATCTCAGCGAACATCACTCGTTCTTCCCATGGGGGCTGCCGTTTCACATGAAGAATCTCAATCAAGACCAAGCAGTTAGATTCGATGAGAGTATTGGCCATATTGAGTCCCTGATGCAGCAGATGATGAAGAGCAAAAGCTAGCGCCTGTACTTCGGCTTGAAAAGGAGAAGCGGCTGGACATCGTTGAGTGTAGACATCGGTAAGAACCCCTTGATGATTTCTGCCGATACACGCTACCGTTCCTTCTTGACTTCTCGGTTGATGAGATGCATCTATATTGCATTTGAGGTATCCCCGATCCGGAGGTTTCCATAGTAAAACTGATCTACGATCAGTGGGATGCCCCGTTCGCGAATCCTCCGGTCGTTGATGATTTGGAGAAGAAAGGCCGTGAATCCGTGTCTAGGCAAGAGCATCGACCACAGCTCGAGTTGGATCAGGACGGATTCGTCTGAAGATTCTATTGTTGCGTTGGCACCAAATCTGCCAAAATACATGGGCGATAATCTCCAATCCAGGTACTAGTTTAGTATTTGTTGCTCTGTCTGTAACCCACTCGTTGAGACGATGAATGTTGAGAGGAGAGATTGAAATGTTGAGCTGCGGATGATTCCATATCCCGTTTGTCCATGAGCAAAAGAAGAATAAGTGTTCAATTGTTTCTGGAGAGTGTTGATTGCAAATTTCACAAATAGGATCAGAGATTATATGCCTAGAAAACAAATTAGCCTTGGTAGGAAGGGCATTGTGGCATGCTGGCCATAAAAATAGACGTATTTTCTATGCTGTGTTGATTTTCCATAATTTGCGCCAAAGAATGCTGGGTTGTTGGTATGATGATGATGCATGGTGACCCCCGAGGTGTTATTGGCTTGCTGACAAGAGTCCTGTAATTGCTTTTTACTGTATGATTGCCATCCTTCGTTGCTATCCACACTAATTGATCAGCAGCATGTAGCGGTCTGATAGGAAGTTTAAGTATTTTTGTTGTGATGTTGACATCAAATAAATCTGTTGTAAGAGGAACATTCCAGGTATGTTGGACAGGGTCAATAAGATCTGCCACTAGCCTTGGTTCCTCTCTAGTAGCTGGTCCTCCTATAGGGCCAGAGGGTAACCAGTTATGTTCACGAATTTTGATGTTCTTCCCATCCCCAACAGACCATCGTACATTAGGTAGGATGGCATCTCTTCCAAAAAGGATACTCCGCCAGCCCCAGGATGGGCACATGCCAAGTTCAGCTGAGTGAACATCTTTAGTTTGGAAATATAATCCTTTGAAAAGCCGACACCATAACAAGTTTGGTTGTTGAAGTAGACACCATGCCTGCTTGCCAAGTAGCGCTTTGTTAAAGGCTAACAAATCTCGGAAGCCTAGCCCACCATTCACCTTGTTAGTTTTTAACAATTCCCAATTTTGCCAATGCACTCCACCCCTTCGTTTATCATTTCTCCACCAGAAGTTGGAGATTTTATGTTCAATCTTATGACACAATGATATAGGAAGTTTGAAAATGGACATAGCATACTGCGGAATAGCCTGTACGACAAATTTCAGTAGGATTTCATTGCCCCCTTTTGATAATAAAAGCTCTTTCCAGCCCTCAAGTTTGGCATTTACCCTACCTAATATCCAGCTAAACATATCTGTTTTGGATCTTTCCCAATCAGATGGAATTCTTAAGTATTTCCCATATTTCTATAATACCGGTACCCTAAATTCTGCCGCTAAATTATGTTGAAGACTCCAAGGACAGGATTTAGTAAAAAACATTCCAAACTTTTTCCTATTAATGACTTGGCCAATAACTAGACAATATTGATTCAAGATATTGGCTAGATTCTAGACATTCCATGAGGGTTCCTTTAAGGAAGAAGACCGAATCATCAACGAAAAATAGATGGGAAAGAGTAGGACAAAACCTGTTAAGCTGGATTCCTTTTAGATGGCCCATGTTTACAGCTTGATGAATAAGGGTGGAAAGAACATTCGCCACTAAAATGAAGATATAAGGGGAAAGAGGGTCCCCTTGACGTAAGCCTCTTGATGGTTGGAAATATTGAAGTTGTTCTCCATTGAAATGTACACTTAAAGATGAGGTTGTGAGACATTGCATCACCATCCTAACCCATGAGTGATGAAAACCCAATTTAAGTAGATAATCCTGCAAGAAATCCCATTCAACCTTGTCGTATGCTTTTTGCATGTCCATCTTTAGAAGTGCATTAAAATGATGCTTCCTGATCCTTGTTTTGAAGTGATGAATAACCTCCTGAACAATTAACACATTATCTAGAATTTGTCGCCCACTCACGAAGGCAGCCTGTTCCATTGAGATGAGTTCACCAAGCCACAATTTGAGACGATTAATTACACAGGCTAATCGGTCAAAACTAATCAAGGCTCTCAGGGTGGTTGACCTTAGGAATCAACACTAGTACCGTCTTATTAGGTAGGACCCCCAAAAGAAAAGAACTCATGAACTAATCGGAATAGATCATGCTGAATGATATCCCAATGGGTCTAATAAAAAAGTCCATTCAAACATCGAGCCCTGGAGCTTTCATCGCGCCCAACTAAAAAGTTGCCATTCTAACCTCCTATATTGTAAGCTCAGCAATTAAATGCTCATTCATCTCAGCAGACACTAGCGGTTGACATTGATCTGGGATTGGTCTATAGTCTCGGTAACCAACAGAGGTGTATAATTTGGAGAAAAAAGTCATAAGTCATCTCCTTTAAAATCGGAATATCTCTCACCCAGTTAAGGCTTTCATCCCTTAACATTCCAATCCTACTGCTCTGCCTCCGCTACACTGTAGTGGCATGAAGGAATTTGTTTTTTTTGTCACCCCATCTTAACCAGTTAACGTGGGAACGCATAGCCCAAAATTGTTCTTCCTACTGCCATAGTGTCCTGATTTCCCCACACAGATGTTCTGCTTCTTCGGTATTAGTGTGGGAAAGATATGGCTTGTTAATAAGAGATTGGAGCTGCTGTTGTAAGGCTGGCACCCTCAAGTGACCATTCTCAAATTTTGACCGACTCCACTTTTGTAGATTATAAGAAACAATTTTGAGTTTACGCAATAGATGGGAATTGCGTACCTAGATTGAGTTCCATGTGTCAGATTTAACCCCTCTACACTCCGGATCTTGGTTCCAATATGCCTCAAAGACAAAAGGGCATTGACGTCTTGGATAAGATATCGATGTGGACAAGAGAAGTGGGCTATGATCAGACCCCATGGCCGGCAAGGCAAAGACCTAGGCTTCAGGGTAAAGAAGTCTCCACTCCGTCATGCACAGAACATGGTCCAACTGTTCTTTGATTTTTTCCAAACCATCCCTATTATTCGACTATGCAAAAGTGCAGCGCTTGCTCTCAACCTCCATAAAGGCACAATCATTGATAACATCTCAAAAAGATTGCATTCTATACCGTTTTGGAGCCCGCCTACCTACCTTCTCCCAAGAGTATAGGACTTCATTAAAATCTCCAGCACATATCCAAGGGAGATTATTGGAGGAACTAATCACATGAAGATTATCCCAAAATAACTGTCTATTATGGTAGGAGTATGGTTCATGAAGACAGGTAATTCGCATAAGCTTGTCTTCCACTAAATCCCGACAAATGATATCAAAATATTCTGCCAAAGAACAGACAATGTCTATCAATAAGGTGTCATTCCAAAAAAGGGACAAGCCTCCTGCAAGACCTACAGGATTATGTACAAAAGAGTGACTGAACTTTAACCGTCGTTGCAAACGATTAAGAACATTCTCATTATTCTTAGTCTCCATTAAAAACAAATTAACTTTAACTTGTTTGATCAAATTCCTTCCCAAATTGGTTCGATTTCATTACCAAGCTAGACTAGTGAAATCCATTGAAATCAAATTGGCCAAATTGAACTTCAATTCATCAAATTAATTACTAGTCTATAATGGGTCAAAGTGAGCTGTGTTAATCGAACCAATCCTTCATGATTTTGTTAATCATTGATTGATTAAAATGATCAAATTGAGTCCAATTGGTGTGATATCATCAAAATTGATTTTAGAATTGAGTTTCATTTAATGAACTAGACACAATTGTGACAAAACCTTATAATTCATGAAGATTCGATCAGAATCATTTATTGTGGCCAAAATTGGGATTTTTATCCTCTAGCTTGGAAATCTGAAATTGGTTTGGAAATTTAATGTGGAATGACTTCTAGATCATATGTCATGAAGGAAGAATTCTTAAAAAAAAAAAAAAAAACAACTAGAAATGAACTAATTTCATTTTTGGCCGACTTGATCTAGAATTCACAAATTGGCGAAAAGTTGGTTCTCAACAGATTTTTGTAAATTTAACAATGCCAAAGTTAGAATAAGGTGTAAAGAGGATGATGATTTTGAATTTTTTTTTTTTAAAAAATTCCTAGGTGAAGTGTTGACTAAAAATCAACATTTTAGTGGATTTGTTATTGATGGTTCAAACTTTGCTTTTTTATAAAAAAAAAATTAATAATGAAAAAGTGAAATTGACACTATTTTAGGGCTTTCTATGCCCAAAAAAAAAAATCATCAAAATTTGACCAAAAAAAGTAAACTCAAAAAGTCAATGTTTTGGACTTTTGAGATTAAAGCGTAAATGAAAAGGAAATGGAGTGCTAATGCGAGAAAAAAGCATTAAATAACTCTTTTTGGCTAAAAAAGGGCTCTATCACAATTAGAAATCTTAATTTCAAGTTTTTACCTTTATATGACGCATCGGCTAAAAATCAAATATCAAAAGCAACTCTATCTTAATTGGTTCCTAACCGACCTCAAATAACTAGTGGGGACTTCTAGAATTATTTAGGTTATTAAGAACTAAAGATGATATCCAATATCATGCGAGGTATAGACTTGGAAAAGCCTACACCTAATTGACGATCGTCGGCTCATTTTTTAAGCAGTACCTTTAAACCTATCTTTTCTCAACTGAGTTGAAAATTTGGGGTTGTTACAATGATCATGTTTGATAGACAATATTTATGACATTTTTGGCTTATGGACAAAACTTCAACTCTTGACACAATTCTTTGAGAGATTTGTACATTAGATCATCCTAGTTTTCTCAAGATATTATGTATAACGTAATATTGAATTAATACTAATGTCAAGCTAATAGTGAAAATGTTGGAGATATGATATCCCTGAAATCGACAAGTTTCCTTGCCATGTATGACACTAGCAATGAAAGTAGCTGGTGGACCAGGAAAAAGTAAGGATTCAAAAATATATCTAATTTTTTGTGTAAAACTCACTCATTTCAATATCAAGTAAATATGAGAAAATTATACCGCTAAAAAGAAAACATTCATTCCTAATGATTCTCTCTTAAAGCAATGCAATTATGACCGAATGAGCAAGATACAATATGCAAAATGTCATTTGAAGATGTATATTATTCGGTGACGTGTATAAAAAAATATATATATATATATATATATATGTTGCTCATTCGCTGAGGCGTGTTTGGAAGATTGATGATAAAAAATGCGAGCAGTTTCGAAGAATCATCGAGGGGCAGATGTTAAGGGTTTATTGGGCCTGTATGAAGCATCTTTTCATGGATTCAAAGGTTAAGCCAACATGATGAAGCCAAGGCTTTCCCTTCTAACGCGTCCGGAAAAATCTCGAGGGAGATAATATTTGGAGAAGGAAGATAAACCACGCTCTAGATATGCACATTGTTCACTGGAGGCCCAACAGATTGGGGGCCGAGATGGCACTTGGAGAAAGAAGATAAACCACGCTTGATTCGGCTAAGCTCGATTTCAACATGGTGCAATTGGTTTATAAAGACGAAGTCAGCAAATTAGCTGGGCACTTTAGTCTTGTAGCACGTACACCTAGCAGGTCGTAGCTTTCGGCCCAATGAATCTTCGATTTTCTTTAAATGAAGCAAGCCACATTGACCCAATTTCTATGGCGGATTAGCAAAAATGACCCAATTTGTATAGCCCGAAAAAAAGATTAACCCAAATAAAGTAACTGAGGGTGGGCCTTGTAAATGAAGATTGGGCTGGCCTTCCTCAGTCTACTGAACCCAACAGGTCCGTTCCAATTATTATTTTATTAGTTCTTATTTTTTGAATACTCTTTATTTATAGGGGTGACTTTCTTTTGGTATTCTTTTGGTAAGTCGGACATCAGTTCAAGAAAATAAATCTTGTTTCAACCAACGTTTTTAAACTTTTTGTGTCAGGCCCGTCCTTTGAAGAATCTATCCGTAGACAACGTAATATTATACATTTTCGTATGTACTTTATCGTGCTAATAAACTATCGGATCAACCCCATCCATTAAGCAATCAACAAATAGCAACCATCGTAGCCTGGATATTCAACGCATCAGCTATAGCACTATGCGGATCATTATGAGTGGCGGGATAAACTGATAGAATTTCTTATGGAATGCTTTAATCGTCTATTAATCGAAATTTGGAGGTTCCAAAGAGGTGACGATGATCACGTTGATGGACAATGTTTTTGACATTTTCAGCTCATGGACAGAACTTCAGCTCTTGATAGAATAACATTGAGATGTTTCTGCATGAGATCATCCTAATTTCCTGGAGATTCTACATATAACCTAATTTTGAATTAGTACTAAAGTAATCCTCGTAATAGGAATATTGCAAATTCGATATCTCTGAAATCAATAAGTTTCCTCCGACTATAGGAACTTGTTTCCTCTCCTTGTACAACATTACCAATGAAATTGGCTATTGAACCCAAACAAGCGAGGCTTCAAAGTGTGGAATTGGAGTAAATTAGAGAATTGGATCAAACCGAACCAAAATAACCATAATTTTCTATTTTTATTCCTGCATTGCATCGTGTTGCCACCTCTAATTCCTTGCTTGTCCTGCTATGGAATTCCACGGCTACTTCATTAAGCCTAAATGACAAAGTTATAAAATTTTGGCTAAATTAAGAAAGTTGTGACAGCATAAAACGAGGGAAGTTGCTAAGAAATTACAAGAATTTGTCACAAGAAAAACTTATTTGCAAGAGACATTATATTGACGGGTGGGGCTCATATTTCTGATCTGTTATATAAAAGCATTGATATCTTTGACACCGGTTATCTTCAACTTTTAACTAAGAATAATGAAACCAAAATGGGGAGGGGGATTGGCACTAACAAATTCGGTTTCAAAGTTAATTTAAAGATCTAGACCGTGTAGATTTCAAATTCCAAAAATTGAAAATCAATCCTAACCGCTCACCCTTAATATACTGTTCAACATGGAGCAGTTTTTATGATCTTTTCACAATTGAAAATTTCTCATAAAATGTGCCTTTATTTTAAGGAGATAAGGACTGCAGAAATCTTTCACATTGTTTTATTAATAATTAATGGGTTTACGATAGCGTACCTCTTTTCGGCATTTATTCTTGCGTAAAAGGCGGGTTCAGTCTCCTTTTTCTATTAATTTGGGTGATGAAATCAGGGTCTGAAAGTTTACTGGCGTGGGGTAATCGCTATAACAAAGGTCAAGCATCATTTCTCAACTAGAAAAGGGACGCTTAGGTCAAAAGTGTTGAGAGTTGCAGCGTCTAGGACGCTTCCTAATTATCAAACCTACCCCACCAAAAAGAGAACAAAAGAACATAACGAAAACCCAAAAATCAAATATAGCCTGGTAAAAGATCTTCTTCCCCATTTGCAGCCATCCAAAAGACTAAATAAGAGGAATTAAATAGCAATCCAAAATAACAAGCTTCAAACCTACCATGAATTCTTCCTACAAGGTTCCCACGACAATTACAACTCCCGCCAAATGCAATTAGATGTACCAGAGAGAAATTCCAAATTCCAAGTCTCGTTCTTCGATTATTTTCTGACCTACTTTGGGTTTCGATTACGGGCAAGTCATGCCAAAACGACCAGCTTTTATACAGCGTTGATTAGCTCGATTACTGGTGGGGGAGGTATTAAGATTTTTGACTTGACTTGCAAGCTAAAAGAAGTTCAATGACAAAGAAGCTTTCGAGAGGATTTCTTTCTCATTTGAATTGCCGATGTATACGATGATAAAAGACTATACCTAATACTATTTTGCATTCGGCATAAAATTCGTTAGGCTTTGAATATGACAAATTATATGAGGGACCCACTTTTTTAAGATCAAGTTGAGTTCCGAACTCGACCGCTTAACCAATTGAAAGATTAGTTACGATTATAATAGTATATGGTTGCAGCGATTTGGGATTAGAAGCGACCCAACTTTCAAAGTGTTGGTCTTAGTTTCTCATGAAATTTTATCTGGTAGATTGGCGAATCCTACCTTAGTGTCCAAAGAAAAAGACAAGATCCTGAATAAATACTTTATTTAGGAGAAGTTTGAGGAATTAAGTATTTATAATTGTAGAATAGAAATAATGTTGTACTGCTCCTCATCGTCATGCCTAATCGTTGGGTGCGCGACGGACTTAAACTATATGTTTTGGCCCATAAAGAATAGGAAAAATGCTAGCGGTTACCATAGGAGAGCCTCGCTAATTGAGGTACAACAACCATCCGTTCAAAATATGACTTGATTAATGTCAGATTTTTTTTTGGTCGAAAGTGCCCAATGTTTCAAGTGGTGCAGCGTAGTTCATCCGTGGTTACTTTCCTTAATCGCACAGATCCACTGGTTTCCTGAGGAGTCCAATTCGTGTAGTGGGGTACATGACTCCAAAACCTCACAAGATATTTGATCACCATTGGCAGGTTACTTAAGAACATTTCCAATGAACGACTCTAGATGTTTCTGACATATTCGAACTGCAAGCGATGAAATAATTATATATGAGAAAGTTATTTCAAGTTTGTTGTACTTTTACGACTAGAGTTTGAGCATCTCTGTGTTTCTACTAAAATTTATTTCAACACTGTGTTTCAACTTTGCTAATCAATTTAGTCACATATCTACTCTTAAGGTTTAATCCTTTAACATATAGGTAAATGCGTTCCTAGAAAGTCGTGTTTTGATTGTACTCTCATCCAAGTACACCTAATATTGAAATTTAAATGCCGAACTTCTTCATAAAAAATTTATTGTAGTTTAATTTCTATTTCACATGTACTTAGAAATACTGTCTTCCTAGTAGGTGTGCAATTTTTTTTTTTTCTTTTTTGATTTCTTGCTCACTCGTCATTTTAGAAGCCAACTTGGAACTGCACTTTACTTAGGTCTTCTTGCCATGACAATCACTCTCTGCCCTTGATCAGTTTTTGTATGGCTCATCCCTAAATCACACATCTACTATAGAGAATAGTACTCCAATACCATATTGTGGCTCAGTGGCTTAACTCACTCAGAAGTATTATCACTTATAACTTGTCCAATATGATGGTTTCACATGTAAAACCCACACGCACTCTTCCCTTGTTCAATATGAGTTCATTTCTACCTGCTTCACCTTCTAAAAATCTTGTTTAGGCAATCTTACCTTAATACTCAATCCCTCCCTTGTCGAAGTGGACTATTACACTTCAAAAGTTACTTAGGATTGAATTAAGAGCACGCTGAGCACTTAATAATTAGTTGGTTCAAGCTCTATCTAACCCTTTCTTTCACTAACATTTGGATGTCTAAATCTATTTGAGCACTCGGCTACTCCTCAATAGATGCTATAGTCCTCTCATTCCTGCACATGGCTAGTATTTACAGGAGATAATGTCTGTACTTTTAGTTTCTCATAAAAAGTCGCGATTGTAATGATTCTAATTGAATCTTTGAACGAGAAAAATCAACACGAATTTAAGCAGTCCCTCAAGTTAATAAACCATGCGAACCTGGTTGAGTTCTAACTTCTGCCAAACTTAGTTCACCTCCAGACCAAAATGAAAAAACTTAGTTCACCTATATCTACTGCCCATATTCGATGATTTCCACTCTTTCTTTAATATCATGCATTATTGGATGAAGACGGTCCAGTTCGCTACGGCTCCCTAGAAGAGTTCTTTTATTTTCCTCCTCATGGTCAACGTTTCCATGCTCAACCACTTCACCACCTGGTCGATCGCCTAGTGGCGGCTGCTGAGAGTACATAAATTGTCTGCAAATATGTATATAGGGAAGGGAGGAGAAAACTAATTTCCTAGGAAGAGTGAATTCGAATTAACCATGTTGAATGTTGGAGTAGTTTTTACTATTCCTTTATTTAAATTTTGCCATAGGCGAAATTAAATTTCTTCTTAAATGAAACATTAAAACCTTTCATAATATACCAATATTTACATATGAATTCACATTTTTTTGGGTTAATACCACAAAGAACCCTAATTTGATATACATGAGCTACATTTACCCCAAACTAATTTTTATGTCATAAAAAACCTTAAATTGATATATCCGTAGCACATTGTAAATTGATACACCCATGCTATATTTACCTCAAATTGTTGTAATTTGAGATTATAAAAAAGATAAATGCTTATGTGACTGTCTTTAATCTACTTGTTAGGATAATAGCTTGTTTTGGGCGGATAATAACTAAATAAAAAATAATTAAAAATTGTTGTAAGATCTATTCCTTGAAGAATTTGTAGCTCTCAAGATGTTGTTATTCTAACAGTAGTTCAAAGACTACTATGCTAGCAAAACCTTATAAAATATATATAAAAAAAAGCAAAAATTATTCATATTACCTCTAGTCGTGCCACATATGATAGTTAGCGTCTACATTAGTACTTATTGGCCAAAATTGATTGGAATTACTATATTGGGAAATACTCAAAAGATTTAGAACTAAATTGAAAAATTTGAAAACTATAAGAAAAAAATAATACTAAATTGTCATTCGTACAATACGTTTGGGATTTTTATTATAATTATTCGTATATTATGTGACAACTCGTTCACATGATGTCATCTACCGCATCAAGTCAGAGCGTGTTGGACAGCCGTTTGTTAAGAAAACAATATGTTATACACTATATGCAATCAACTTCCGAAATTATATTATGGTTCTTTTAGAAAAAAAAAAAGTCATTATCAAATTCCGTAATTTCCTTAATAATTATATCCACTGATATATATTGTTGTTCCGTCTTCTATCGGCATAAGTCTGAGAAAAACGATTCATCGTACCTAGTATCAAATACAGGCAAAGGGTTCATCTTAACATCACTCTCAGTTTGACCCTGCAAAATTACCTTTATTCTGCATATTTTTCTACTTTGCCGTTAAAACCAGTAAGTTACATATATATATATATATGATTAACCTGCGTTTTTAACGGTTTACATTTTTGGAAACAACGGTCTGGCTTAACAACTTTAAAGAAAAGTCATTCTAATTGAACTCTTTCTTTATTTGCGGGAGAAAAGTCGGGGACGAAGCTGGACAAATCCAGAGATCTCATAGCCACGCGTTAAATATATTGAGAGAGAGAGAGAGAGAGAGAGAGGTCTCATAGCCACGTGTGAAAAATATTAAGGCGCTGCCCATCCAACAACGTGGAGGCTATAGTGGTCACAAGTTGATAAAACTTTTTTGAAACCTTACCACCTTGAAATAGTGTGTAGGTAACCACATTCTCGTCGATTACATCTAGGTAACCTAATAGATTCATCTAAGACCCATTGCTCCGCGTAAACGTGGAACGAGCTAATTAATTAAAGGGGTTTTCCTAATTTTATTATATATTTCGATTTCTCCTCTGGGTTACAAAAGCCCTTCCTAATTTCAGACCAAGTTGCTGGATTTAAATTAATCAAATATGTCGCGAAAACGTGGCACGAAACCTTCCATTGATTGACCAAGCCGGACAATGCGTAGGCTGAGTTGAAACGCTATATAAGGTGGTTCGAGCTGATGAACCGCCTCATTCCTTTCTTGAACATACGAAGTCAATAGCGATAGCGATTTGCAATTTCATCCCCATCGTCTCATAACCCTACTGCCTATCCTCGTTCCTTAGCCTAGCCCATTAAGCGAAGATCAAAATCACCATTTCTAAGTGCTAAACTACGAATAGAAGGCCGATTACCCTGCAAAAGCGAGAATTCGGAATGGCGTCGGTCGTTTCCGAGCTTGAAGGGACTCTCTTGAACGATCCGGATCCCTTTTCTTACTTCATGCTGGTGGCGTTCGAAGCGTCTGGTATGGTACGCTTCGGGCTACTGTTGTTACTGTGGCCTGTGATTTGGCTGCTCAATGCATTCGGGAAGGAAGATGTGGGGCTGAAGGTCATGACCTTCGTAGCGATGGCTGCGGTGCCCGAGTCCGAGATCAGATCAGTGGCGAGAGCCGTCCTGCCCAAGTTTTTCATGGATGACTTGAACATGAGTGCTTGGCGGGTGCTCAGCTTACATGGAAAGAGAGTGGTGGTGACAAAAATGCCGAGAGTCATGGTAGAGAGGTTTGCAAAGGAGCATTTGCAAGCCGACGAAGTGATTGGGAGCGAGCTTATTGTGAATCGGTTTGGATATGCCACTGGTTTCATTAAGGGCGACAACAAGCACTTCGCCGATAACGTCAAGAAGTTTTTTGACGGTGAACAGCCGACTTTAGGGTTACGAAGGCCATCGTCCTCTTCTTTGGTTTTATCGCTATGCAAGGTGAGTTCGTCTACTTCATGACGATCCATCCGACTTTCTCAGTAGTTTGGGAACGATGAAGACGATTTATATAGTATTGCCATATTTGCCTTCTACTTGCATATTAATCATATCTTTACTCTAATTTCCTATGTTCAAATTAACATATATGATCTACTCGCTACAATGTACTTCTATCGAAATAAAACTGATTAATTATCACGTTCATCGTATTCCTCTTTTCAGGAAGAGTTGCATCCGCCCTTCACCAATCTTCAGGAGCACGATAACCAGCATCATCTCTTTCCTCACCCCGTGATCTTCCACGATGGTCGACTAGTGAAGCGTCCGACCCCATCCACTGCGCTCTTGATCCTCCTGTGGATTCCTTTCGGCGTGATCCTTGCAATTATCCGCATTACCATTGGAATAATTTTCCCCTTACAGATGATGCCCCACGTTTCCCGTATTTTCGGAGGGAAAATCATCGTCAAAGGCAAACCACCAAGATCGCCATCAGGCGGAAGCACCGGCTTGTTGTTTGTCTGCACGCACCGCACTCTGATGGATCCCGTTGTTTTGTCCACCGTCTTAGGACGTAGAATCCCGGCGCTAACCTACTCTATCTCCAGGTTATCTGAGATATTATCGCCCATTCCGACTGTCCGATTGACAAGAGTTCGTGAAGTAGATGCTCAAAAGATCAAACAACAACTATCGAAGGGCGATCTGATAGTTTGTCCAGAGGGAACAACATGCAGAGAACCCTTCCTCTTGAGATTCAGCCCTCTTTTCGCGGAATTAACCGATAGAATAGTGCCCGTGGCGATGAACTATAGGGTCGGGTTCTTTCACGCAACGACAGCGAGGGGTTGGAAGGGGATGGACCCCATCTTCTTCTTCATGAACCCTAGGCCTATCTACGAGGTCACGTTCTTGAACCAATTGCCGGTTGAGGCGACATGCTCGGCCGGGAAAAGCCCTTATGACGTCGCGAATTACGTGCAGAGAATATTAGCCGCAACGCTGGGGTTCGAGTGCACGAACTTTACTAGAAAGGACAAGTACAGGGTTCTTGCTGGAAACGATGGGACCGTTTCCTACACTTCCTTGCTTGATCAGATCAGGAAGGTGGTGAGCACATTCAAGCCCTTCATATAGTTCTGAGACAGGGAAATATGAACCATATTCTTTTGTTTCCTTTTGGGTTATATTTCGTTTGTATATTTCTTATAAGTGGTGCTTTGTTTGCCCTTTAGTGACATGCATGGATGGGATTGCCTACGGCAATTTTTTTGTATTTCTATTCTCGGACTATTATTATTTCTGGAATTGCCAAATAAATGTATGTGCATCTATATTACTTGAACACATGTCCTGGATATGCTTATCATTGCAATTTTCAGATTAATGTAACCATGTAAGCAGTACACGCATTTTTGGTTAATTTTACTGGCTGTGGAGGAAGGTAGCGCGATTCTTCTGAATATTAAATTAATTCTACTGTATGATTATTCGCCACAAAGATGGGTTACAGAAGGATGCTATGATGAAGCAAGCTGCGAGAATTCTATCCCTAATCTTGACTAAAGGTAGAGACCCGTCACATGATTTACAAGTGATGTCCATTGTCCAAGATTTAAATTCCAAATGGTTAAGAAAACAGATACAACATGTTCTACTTACAAATTTGGAAATTACAAGACCTCACCAAGCAAATCCTCCATGTACATGTACAATTAGCATGAATTACGACATCGCAACCTCTTGGTAATACATCCGCAATTTGGTTTGCCAATTAAAGAAAAATAAAGATCAATTTATTAGTTTAAACTTTGGTGGTCGGGAAGGAAAGGGCCAAGATCTTGAAACAAGTAGTTATGAAGAAAGCCCGCCATCAATAAACAGTTCGGCGAAATTGAAGGTCACACCGTAGTGATGCGCGGCTAGTTAGAAAAATATGGGGTTAAGTAATTGACAGTTACAATAAATGAAAGGAGTTAAGTTTATATATACTTAGTATATTTGCCCGTGCTTCGCATGGGTTTTATACATATTTTCTTTTTCTCTCTGGAAAATTGTGTTTATCAAAACCGCTTCTCTACTCTTGCACATTCAACATATATTCAAATAGTATTTCTAAAGTTAGTAGTGATAATAACTATAAAATTGTAAGAGAAAAATCAGTTGAAAAAAATATCTGTCATTTGGAAGGTAATTGAATATTATAGGGTCATTTGTGTTAGGGAAATCCCTTATGATGTTTTGAAGATGACAAAATAAATCAAAGACTACTAACATGTTTGATGGTTGAGTAATAGACCATGCAGATGATAGAACATGTAGAGGATATTATAAAAGTTAGAAGACGGCCAGAAGACTGAACGTAACATATGTCTAAAGTATATTATGAAGATTTCCAGACTTCTGTGTCAAAGTCTGAATACTGCTAGACTTTAGAGTCAAAGTTTGTTCTACATCAGAAGTCTGTCAACTCTGATTAATTCCAGACTGAACGTGAAGGAAGAACCAGAAGACAGACTCTATGCTGAAGCTGAACTGAGTACAGACCTTAAAGCTAAATCTGTTCAGAAGCAGAATATGTTCAGACCCAGATTGCAAAGTCTATAGCACTCAGACTAAGATTGTAAAGTCTATTGCTCTCAGACTTTACATCCAGATTCGACAGAATGTAACTCAAGCCCAATCATATAACGGCTAGTGATCTGGTTTGGATTCTACATTAAGATTGATTTAATTGACTCAATCTATTTGATTGATGATTGGATCTTGAAGACAAGAACTTTCTATACGAAGAAGCTTTACTTATGGAAACCAAGATTCCGTTTGTATGGGCGATCGGAATCAATTTGAGATTCTACCTTTGTCACTCAACGGCTACCAAATCTTCTAGATACAGAGCTATCCAATGGGTATATTGGAAGACGATTCTCCGGGATGCTGTCCAACAGCTAGTTTGGAAGTGGAGGAGTATTTAAGGAAATGAAGGACCAATGAGCAAGTAAGAGATAGAGCGTGGAATTTATAATTCCAAAGTCTGAGCGACCTTCGATCATACACTTGTCTTTGGAGAGCTTAAACGTTTGTGATCGTGAAAGAAATACCAAAAGAGTGACTTAGTGAGATAGTGTGATCTACTAAGTGTTTGCACACTCAAAGTTGTAATCTCTTGTTGATTGCATAGTGGAATCCAGCCAAGAAGGCTGTTAGCGTGGGAGAGTGGACGTAGGCTTGGATTAAGCCGAACCACTATAAACCTTGAGTTCTTATTCTCTTCCTTAACTCCTTTGTTTGAAATTTATTTTATTCTGCATATATTTGCCAAGATTTATCTTAAACACGTATTCACCCCCCCTCCAGGTGTTTATACTAACACTCTCAATTTGGCTTACATATAAATTCACTCTACATTGTACCAAACATATCCTACGTCATATTTAATAGAAATTGAATTTATCAGGAACTATTTCTATTTAATTCGATTTTATGGCTTAGTCATTTCATTTTGAGTAGTTATCCTTCAAGTAACATTAACTCTAATATTGTGTTTGACAACATATTGTATTGTATGGAATCACAATAATTTTAATCTCTATGATGTTTTTCTATTGTGAGCAATAAAGTCATTTCTTCTCTTCATATTATTTTATAAATATATTAGTATGTTTTTCAATAAATCTGTTAGATCACCTATCATGAATAGTGGAATCAATTTTTTTTTTTGGGTGAAATTTGAGATATAATCATTTTCACATATGTGTAGAGTCAATATTATTACTTATTACTTTAGATACTTAGAAACTTGTCCAAAAAGTTCTAAACCTATTGAATTTTTGCAAATTTAGTTATAAACCTTTCAATTTTGTTAATTAAGTCCTAAACATTTTAACAATTTGCCAATTAAGTCTATCCAAACAATTTTAAGATAGAATTAGATAAAATGCAATAGGTTAAGGCTTTTTGAACAATTGTCTCCTTAGATATTATCAAATAGATGAAATATCCATAACTATGTTAACATTTAAAAACATTTCCTCATGATTTTTATCAAGATATGTTTTCATTCTCATTGGTCCATTATTTACCACTTATTGTCAAGAGATTTTCTTGTAAACTTTCACTCTTTCTAGAAAAAACTTTTTAGGTGACATTCTCAAGTAATTCTAATGCATTTAATGTCCAAAATTCACTTTTATATAATATATTATATTAGATCACTTTAGATAGTGATAAATACATGCAATATGAATAATGATGTTGCTATTTCAAAAACATTGCTCTTGATATTTTTAAATATATGTATACATTCTCATTGTTAAGTTCTGTTACTTGTTGTCAAGAGGTACTTCTCTACAACTATCACTTTTTTCTTGAAAATACTTGTAAATATTCATTTGTAAAAGAAAAGAGTCTCTTTTATCAAATTTGATGCATTTAATGTACAAAAATTACATTTTGTATACATAAAGTTTTCTAGGGCATGTTATTGGAGCCAGCTAGACCACCAAGCTTCGGCTCTCACAAGGGCTTGATCTGAACTTGAGGCTAATAGCCCATCAATTGAACTGATACCTTCTACATTAAAAATAGACCATATTGTACGCTTGTCCGCGCACTTAACCTATGGCCAGAAGTTTAATTGGGCGAGCTTGAAAAGGACGGACTTAGAGAAGATCGACCCAACACGATTTGCCACAAGAACGAGGCACGACAGACTCCGAACGAGACTCAATCACGAAAGCAATGAAGCTCAAGCCAGCCCGCCGATTTGGGTGAGTCTAAGAACTATTTCAGTAGAGATTAGAGGTGTCGATGATATTAAGAACCCATCTGGAAAAGTAATACTCCTACCACAAGCCGAAAGCATTCTTTGTTCTCCAAGAATAAACTAGAGGAGCAAACCGTCCTCCTTCAAGTCTCTCTTAAGGCATGAAATTGCCCAATTTATTCTAACGAATGAGAAATTAGGTAACGAAACCCACTAACCCTAGTTATCTTGTACTTACATAAATGGAAAAATGGTAGCACAAGTGGCATAGCTTTCGTACGACGCCCATTTTGGTGCTATAATTTTTCAATTGATCATTTAAGTTTTGTAACATTTGTACGGCATTTACTTAAATGCCATAATTTTTTGATTAATTGCTTGAAAGCTATAACTTTCAAAACATGTCTAGCACAACTGTTGGAAATTTGATACGGCGTAAAACTCATGATGATTTTTTTTTTTTAAAGTTATGATACTTAAGTGATCGATGAAAAATTATGGTACTCAAATTAACATTTTTAGAAATCATGGTACTCAAGTAATCGATTGAAAAATTGGGCACTCAAGCGAGCGTTATATGAAAATTATGAGACTTATGATATCCTTATCGCTATTTATATGTATCATCTTTAATAAACAATTTAAATTCTTAAACAAATTACCGCATCATATATCTTTAAATAAATTGTGCATATGAGTGCCTTTTTTTTTCCCCTTTAATGTACTAAACGTGCCACGGAACTTATATGATTGTTCCGAGACTTTGTACATAGGTCATGAGAAATTTTAGTTATTTCTTTTTTGTCCGAACATATATTGCAATTTCTAGTTTAACTCATGTATAATTTCAAACTTCTTTTGTTAAAATGCAATGCTTTATCACAACATGGGAAGCTTAGGGTAAAAAAAAGCAAAGTATTGTTCCCACCAGGATGAGCAAATCCAAGATTGGATTGATCCCACCCTTGATCCTACCTCCATAAGGTTCCCAAATTTCGGAACTTGGAATCGACCCTAAATCAACCCTATTGGTTTGGTCTGATTCCAAGGTTGGTCCATAGAGTTGGCTAATATTTTTGCATTTTATTTTAATTTTCATTTCATTTTTTTTTTGTATTTTTTGAAAGAACAAAACTTACTATTTCAAAGTACATATCTATCAACACCTAATATTTAGAACCACGATACTTAGCAACAAAATAACGAGAAGTAAAACATCAGTAAAAGCCAAACATAATTTTAAACCAATTGGGAATTATCCAACTAATTTCTTACTCAACTGAAATGACAGTTATCATGCCCTAATCCTCTGAGCGCATGCCCATCCCTCAATGGTCGATTAAAATAGTGACGTCACAAGACACGTCGCTGACTCTTTCATTTTAATGCACATGCGAAAGCGAATAATTTATTCCCCAGACAACATAAATATGGGATAGGAAAGTAGGGCTACAATTTTCGAAAACCAAACCACACATTTATACATATCAGACTAAGTCATATACAATATTAGCCGATATATACAGGTCTACAAAAAAGGTAGAGACTAAAGATCCTCTAAGCATTCGAGTCTTCAACTGAATACTCCGGAGACTTTGGATCCGAAAGATTCGAGTCTACCACTGAACCACCTGGAGGGTCAGTCGTACCCTCACCAAAAGTGATCTCCAGCACCGACCTAGGAATCTCCGACTTTAAAAGGGGGCATTCTCTGGGTCCATCTTGCCAGTAACGATACAATGATATGAATTTATGAGGTACCTTATGGGGGTAGACCCGCATCAACCCAGATAGTGGATCTCACAAGTTCATAGACCAAGGCTCCTTGGCTCCCAGGGAGGGGAATCAGAGAGTATTGTTTGGTGACCTTCTTTGGTTGGCCAAACCGTTCGGGAGGTATAGTCATCTAAGGACTTGTAAATGTTATCTCACAACGGCGTGAGATGACATCTCAGCAAGTTCACCCCCTAAACCTCGACTAGGAAGAAAATACGCCTAAAGGCTACACATGCACACAAGAGATAGATAACTTACCTTTGCCTCAATTCCTTCCTGTGAGTTAGTACGATTCATAAATTCAACGAATCATTTCATCAAATCAAATTGATTCATCGATCAATCGATTTGATTAACTCCATACCATCAACACCATTTCTTAGTCAACTCATACAATACTATCTATAAAATTCGATCACATCAAGATCTACTTGCCCAAAGCTGAAGATAGATAGTATACTGATAATGCTCACTAGAAACTGCTAGAGTATACTGCTTACACTAAGCTGATATATTAAGGCCCGCAAGCTGATATAGTGTACTGATAATGTTCACTAAAAGCCGTTAGAGTATACTGCTCACAACTAAGCTAATATATCAAGGCCTGCAGGCTAATATAGTATATTGATAATGCTCACTAGAAGTTGCTAAGGTATACTGCTTACTTTAAGCTGATATATCAAAGCCCGCAGGCTGATATAGTATACTGATAATGTTCACTAGAAGCTGCTAAGGTATACTGCTCACTCTAAGCTGATATATCAAAGCTTGCAGGCTAATATAGTATACCATTCTAATCAACCGACAATGTCACCATTTTTATCATACTTGATAAAAATAATCGTGTATGGATACACGGTCGGCCTTAGCCAAAATACAATATTTTTCTTTTTAAAAGTCCCACCATTTAATGTAGTCCACAAACACATCTTTGGCGTTGTAAACCGACGCCCGGTGTTTCCCGATTAAATACTGAAAATACTCAATTTTAAAAATTACAAATATCACTCAATTTGCACAAAATAGCATTCAATTAAATAAACTAATCACACCATTGAAATTAACACGAAATTCAGGTTACCGGCTATCCCGATCTAATTTTTGAAAAATAATAATTAATTAAATATTGCAAAAATTAATTAAATAAATACATTTAATTACTATAAATGCAACTTAGGCTGGAAAAGCCTAATTAAACACCAAAATGGGCCTGTAAAATTTTCGAACCAATCTAGATAAATACTACCATCTATCTAGTCGCTAATTAAGCCGGTCTAACCACCTAACATGCATCAACAAGTAATTGAATCACTAATCCGTTCTAACTAACCACCTAATCCCTAATTAACTTAAACTAATCAATCCTTGAGTATAATTAACACGATAAGCAAAGTTTAGTGAGTAAACTCACCGGTTTTGAAATTTGATGGATTCACGGTGACGGCGAGGGGGAGATGAGCGACAAACTCTGAAGCAGTGACACCTTTCGAGGTCCGGAAGGGGTCCAAAGCGGGCCAAACAATACACGGCTGGCCAAGGGGCTTCGGTTCTATTACTGGGCTGAAGAAGAGAGTTAGGTGGCTGGTTTGGTGCGGAACAGCAGGGACGAGACAACGGTGGCTAGGTGGGGGTGGACGGTGGTTCCAGCAACTTAGACGACGACGAACGGCTCTGGACAATGGCTCACGGATGTGTCGATGGCGAGATGAGCGTGGGACCAGCAGCCGATGGCTGAACGTGAGTGAGACGAGCAACGGCGTGCGGGCGAGCGGGCACGACTTCAACTGCTTAGACAGTGACCAAGGGTGATTGGATGGAGCTAGCTAGCTTGTTGGCTGCTTCCTCTGGTTTTAGTGAGCTTCAAAAGGCTTCTCATGGGGAAAGTGAAGCTTGTCGTAGAAGAAGAAGGGTTGAAGGCTTGGAGGGGGCCACTTCTCTTCATTTCTATCCTCTTATCCCCTTGACCAAGGCCCCACCATTGCTGGCCGTCTTCCTTAGCAATTTTCCAGCCACAAAGCATTCTTTAGAAGCTATTGAGATGGTCCAAAGGTGGTGGTGGCCATGGCATACGAATTTGGAAACCACAACCCTCAAATTGAACCAAATCTCTCTTCAATTTGAGTCAATTTCGGTCCTATAAATTCCACCAACATAGCCACGACCAAATTGACATTTTCCTCGCCAAGAGAACCAATTTGCACACCAAGAACACAATAAAAAATGATCCCCTGAATTTTTCGATCGAAAACGGCCTTACTTTGAATTTTCGCCAAAAATCTCAGTTTACAAAAAAATCTTCGGAAGGTGAGTCGACATTCTTAAAATGACTTATGACATGACAGAACTTTCAATTTCTGAAATCAGATTCAAATTCATGGTTAATTTCATATATGGCGCAATTTTAGCGTGACATAATCTACTGAGTAGCTTTTAGAAATTTTTAGTGAAATTGACAAATGGTTGATTTATTTCAAGCCACAACGTACCTCTTCGACACATTGGAGACTCTCAGTCGTCGTGAAAATCTCGAGGTTTCAAATACAGACATAGGATACCAAAACGACAAAAAAATCAGTCTAGTATTGATCGACGAAAATTTTGCAATTTGATGGAATCACCCACGTTTAACTACACATCTCAATTGAACCGATCTATCTCTGATCTCGAATTGATTTTTAACTGTACCGTAATGATCTCTGCATATGAGCACGGTCGAGTAGTCGATTTTTGATCGAATTCTCAAGTTTATTGCATTAAAATTCCTTAATGACTTTCCCAAATAGTCTAGTTATCTTATGAGTGATCAGCTCAGAGAACAATACTATAGGCGTGTCGATGAAAGGCTCAATTCATTCAATTGAAAACAAAACTGAATTTTTAGGATGTTACAACAGCTAAATCAAATCTTCATTTGCCAAAAGTAACAACCCTTAAAAGATGAACATGTAAAATAAAATAAATAAAACAAAGTTTAAAACATGTAAATAAAATATGAACTATAGAACTTCATTTCTATTGTACTGGTTTTGATCCCCATGAAAATCTTTCACCAGACATTGCATTTTGGTTTTATTATAGGAGAATCAAGTTTTGTGTTGAGTTTGGACAAAAAATGTCAAATGTAAGGTAAAACTTTATTTATCAACTTGACGAGTCATTCAAGTATAGCGATGTTGCTCCTGCTTATTTTATTTAGACAAGATATTTCTTTCATTCTCTCATATCGATAAAATCGATATCAATGCAATTCCCATTCATCGGCTTATCCGAACTCGCAATCTCAATAAAATTTAAGGCCAACAAGTTAAGTCCATCTATTATTAGTCCAATGCAAATATTATAATAATAATAATAAAATAAAAATAAAATAAAATAAAATAAAATAATAATAATAATAATAATAATAATAATAATAATAATAATAATAATAATAATAATAATAAATGCTCCCAAAACTATATGTTATGCAATTCAATTTTAGTATTTTTTTAGGGGTGAAAATTAATCCCTAATTTTTTATGCAATAAATAAATGATTGGGTCGCCAAAATTTAGGTGTCAACAATATTGCACCGAGAGCGATATGCATTTAGCTTGAAGGAGTTTGGAGCAGTAGATTCTAGTTCGTCTGTCTTGACGTTGGTTGCGTTTCACCTTTAATCCCTTGGAGTTCTTTTTCGCATAAAGATGGACCATGGAGATGGCTTCTTCGATGATGGATCTCGAGTATGGCCTCTTTCCCTGAAACACCATATTGTTTTGTGCTTTCCAAATTTGCCATAGGAGCCCCATGAAACGTGCTTTTGACTTTGGGTTCGAGTTCAGGGTGAAGAAACCACAAACCCATTTGTCGATTGTAGTTGTTGTTGTATGGGAAGCATGTGCTTCCATTCTAGGATCTAACCAAATGTCATTTTTCCATTCGCACAAAATGAAGAGGTGTTTCACTATCTTTGAAGCTTGGCCGCACAGTGAGCAAGTTGGGTCAAGTATAATCTTCCTTCCATGTAGATTTTCCTTTGTTGGGAGTGCTTTGTTGCAAATATTTCATAGTAGGAATCGAGCTTTTAGGAAGATTTGTAATTTCCAGATGTTGTTCCGTAGCGTTTTAAGGACTTGGTAGAATGTTGACAGTTGTTCCCATATTTTGGTGCTTTCTTGAGTATGTATTATATTGTAGCCGTTCTTAACTTGATAAACCCTCACATTGTTCGCTGTCCAAACTAGTTTATCAAGTCTGGGGCTTAAACTCAGGCAGGTTGTTGTGATTTTGTTGACAATTCTTTCCTCTAAAATGATGTCATGTTTGTGGGTATTCCACAGGCTTGTGTTTTTTCGTCAATTAGATCCTTGACCAAGTGGGGGTCATTTTGGTTCGTTAGTCCTCCAATTTTTCCTAAGGTCAGCCATTTGTCCTCCCTTACTAAGATGTTTTTCCATCCCCAACTTATCATTGAATTTATGGTTTTATAACATCTCTTTATACTAAAATCCTTTGTTGCCCCTAAGAAGGTCAGGGACCTTTTCGTGCACTCCAAAAATCATTTTTTGGAAAGTAAATGCCTTTGAAATTTTTGCTCTATAAAGCATTGGGAGTCTTGATTAGTCGCCAAGCTTGCTTCCCAACATCGCTTTATTAAAATGTACCGAATCTTTGAAGCCTAGACCCTCACAATCCTTCCTTGCTTTCAGGTTTTCCCATCTTTTGCAATGTATGTCATTCTTTGCTATATTTTGTCTCCACCAAAATGATGATACTCTCTTCTCAATTGCCCTACAAATGGATATAGGGATTTTGAAGTTGGACATGGCATATGGTGCTATTGCTTGAACAACTATTTTGATTAAAATTTCTTTGCCCACATTTGAAATCAATTTCTTTTTCCATCCTTCTAATTTTCTATCAACTTTGGCAAGAACCCAAGCAAACATTTGTTTTTTGGTTTGACCCCAATCTAAAGATATTCCAAGGTACTTCCTTGTTTTTTCTATAATTGGAACTCGCATTTCAGTCGCTAAATTTGACTTGAGGCTCTAAAGACAGTTTTTTCTAAGAAAATTCCTAATTTGTTGAGATTTATAACTTGACCTAAGGCAAAACAATATTGGTTCATAATAGATGCTATATTTTGGGCTTTTGTAGTTGTTCCATCTAAGAAGAAGATGGCATCGTTTGCAAATAGGAGGTGTGACAGGGTTGGATAGCTACTACTCAGTTTGATCCCTTTAATAGTTTCATCTTTTACCACTTTAGTCATGAGAGAGGATAGAAGATTAAACAAATAGGGGGAGAGATGGTTCCCTTGCTTGATTTCTCAGATTGGCTGGAATGGTTCACAAAGTTCTCCATTCACATTGATTCTTAAAAAACTAAGGATACACATTGTTTTACTTTGGCGTATAATCACATAAGAAATGCCACTCAACCTTGTTGTAAGTTTTTGCATGTCAAGTTTTAAGACTACTTGGAATTTCCTCTTCCTTTTTCGCACCCTTAGCTTATGCAACACCTCCTAGACAATTAATATGTTGTCTTGAATTTGGTGGTCCTTAACAAAAGCACTTTGTTCATGAGAGATAAGATTAGGGAGCCAGAGTTTCTATCTATTGGTTATTACCTTTGCAATGATCTTGTAGTTGAAATTGCAAAGGTTAATCAACCTATATTGGGTTATGTTTTCTGAGTTGTTTACTGTTGGAATTAGGACAATATGGGTCTCATTTATTTGAGGGTAGAAAGTATCTTGTTTGAAGGAAGTATCAACCATCTTGAAAATGTCCTCTTGGATAATCAACTATTGGCTTTGGTAGAATAGTCCATTAAGCCCATCTAGCCTTAGTGTTTTGGTAGCTTCCATTTGAAACATTGCTTCTTTTACTTCTTCTCTAGAAACTGGTTTAATCAAAGACTCATTCATTTCAACATTTACTACTTGTGTGCATTGGTCTAATATGAACTTATAGTTTCCATAACCCACTGAAGTAAACAATGAATGATAAAAAGTTTTGATGTATTGTTTGATGTTCGATGGGTCTCGACTCCACTATTAGTTATCAAGCTATAACATAAAAATCTTGTTTCATTGTCTTCTCTGGATTGTTGTGGCATGAAAATTTTTTGTATTTTGATCTCTCCATTTCATCAAATTTACTCTAGATCTCATGAATCACAACATTTCTTCTTGTTGCCATAAGTTTTCAATATGTTTTACAATGTTTCTATATTCCTCCCTATTTGGTCCGTCTTCCACACAATTGGTAAGCTAAGTAAGTCTATTCCAGAGTGACTGGATTTGCCTTGATGCATTTTGAAATTTCTCCCTACTCCATTTTCCCAAGGCCGTTGCCACCTACTTTATCTTGGCTTTTATATTAAGGTGATTGAAGCTTTCATTCTCCTAGGCTTTGTGTATTAATTTTGTACATTATGTGTTTTCTAACCAGAAGGCTTCAAACCTGAAAATTTTCTTTCTTCTAACTCCATTAGAGTCCAAGGAAAATAGGATTGGACAATGATTTCACCTTATTAATAGTAATACAAAGGTCTCTGCATTTAGGAAGAGAACTCTTTACTCTAGGTTGCATGTGGCTCTATCTAACCTCTTTCTCACTAATTTCTCACCTTCCTTGTTGTTTATCCATATTTAGGTGTATCCCTTGCTTTCAATGTTCATGAATGAGCCTGTATTCTCAAATTCCCAAAACGTCACTATATTAATCCGCCTTACGTCTTTCAACCTTTTCCCATTGGTACAACTCTTCATTGAAATCTCCTGTACAAAGCCATGTAAGAGTATTGGACAAACTAATAGAGCAAATAGCCTACCATAATTGTAATCTTTGCTAGTAGTTTGTGAGGACATGAAGGAAAGATATCCTCATTAGGTATCCATTGTTAAGTCCTTGCAAGTGATGTCTATTAACTCCCTAGATTTAGTTTTTACTTTCACCTTTACCTCCTCATTCAACATAAAAGCAAGTCCTCATGTGATTCCAATGAGATCAATGACGACTAAATATGTAAATTTCAATTGTTGTTTTAAATGAGTCATCATGCTGTTTCCATTCTTAGTTTCCATAAGGAAAAATAAGTCGAACCTATCTAGAGCCACTAAGGCTCTAAGATGTTGGATGGTCAAGGGTATGCCTAACCCTTGACAATCACACCTTTGACAGTTCCAACTTAATAACTTCATGTATACTTGGGTGGCTTATTAAGGCTAGCCACCAAAGTCCATTTTTAGACCCCTTCCCACACTTGAATTGGAGTATCCACAAGATGCTTCTCATTTGGTAAGGTTACACATGATACCCTCTTCTCATAAAGTTGGATACACTTCTATTTTTTAGTTACCATAATTTTATGTCCTATTTTTTCCTTCTTCGGCAGTTTTGCATACTTCCCTAGGCTTGCTGAGTTAAGTAGTTGAATTTGCATTTGTTGTGTTCTCTTTCCTTAGCTTATGAACATGTTTATAGCCATATTATCCTCTTCCAGGATGTCATTTTCTTTATTGGATGGAATGATTGCTATCACGCTTGGTTATGCATTCTCCTACTTTTAGTGACATCAATAGCAAGTATTAGTGTGCTTGGTATTGTCTCCCCTTCTTTAGAGGATGATTTCATTTTTCCATATAAAACTTTCTAAAACGGGCTTAGTTCCCTCACTTTTGCCTTAAGCCATGAACCATACTAGGAAGACCTTGAGCTAGGCCAGTTTCTTCATAAGGAATCTCTGGACACTAGCTAGCATAATGGCTTATACACCCACATGCATAGCAAAAATGTGGAACTCTCTTATATTTGAAATCTAACCACTATTTTTTGTCTCCCATATTGATAATAATGCCATTTTTTAGTGGGTTTGCCAAATTTAAGCGCACTTTCACCTTTCTAGTTTTAAGCGAGTTGCTGTTTTTTGCTTCAAGTTTTACTTCTTCTACCTTGCCTAATTTTTAAGCTATTTGTTGAATAGAAGCTTCATTAATATGAGCTCAAGAAAGCCCCAAGATATGTACCTAGAAAGCATGATGTGTGAATTTATAACAATATTCTGGAATATCTAGGTCTCCTTATTGTAGAGCAAGAATATTGTTGGCAAATGAGAAAGGTCCCGTCTCTAACTCTCTTCTTTTATCCTTAATAGAGCTGAAAACGAAAGAGAAAAACCCAGGCTGTATTTGCTCACATTTTACTAAATCTAGTTTCCATGCTTTCCTAATCGTACTTAGAAATGCTTGAAAATTCATATTGGATTTAGAATAGAGTTTTCGATAGAGGATCAATTCACTTTCTTGTCTCTACTACCAGCTCTGTGTATCTTCTTTGGACCACAAATCACCCATTTTCCTGCACAATGGCGCCAACCTCAGTTGGTTCTAAAAAATCTCTACCATAAGTACCGTGATGTGATCCAATTGTTTGATGGGGTAGATGTGAGGAGGAAAGGCCAGAAGTTTCCCAAGTTATGGAGTGAAGGGAGCTCTTGACAAAACATAGATTGTTGCACATAAGGTTTTTGGTGTAGATGGCTTTTTTGGGGTGGCTGTATAAAGGTCTGCTTATAAGGGATTTTGGGTTTGTGTATGGACAGAAAGGTGGCTTTAAGTGTTCCCCATTGTTGATTTTTCTTTAGGGGGGAAAGAAGGAAAGTGATGGACTCAAATGGTAAGGAGGGTAGTACGGAATGATTCTAGTTGCAACAATCTTGGAGGAGGTCAACCAAATCCCCAGTTTAATGACAGTGGGATTGGTGTTGCCATGGGAGGGGAAATCAAGTTTTGGGTTTCTTGGGTTTGAAATGAGGAAGAAGCTATCACCTAAGGGATAAAGAGAAGGTCACATAGGGTGAGAGGGTTTTCGCACTAATTAGTGAAAGGTTAGACTGATTGAAAAAAATTGTGCAATACTAGTTGACAAAATTGAAATAAATATTCAGTAGTTCCATTGCACAACATTGTAAGTGTAAGTGCTAGTATGAACATCTAGAGGGGGGAGAATAGATGTGAAGACTGTTTTTCGCAAAATGCAGTAAGAACATTTTACTTTTGAAACTGAGTCTTAATAGTAATAGACTTTAAAGGAGATTAAACTTAAATGATCAATATGAAATACGAACAAAGTAAGAGAGATCAGGGAAGAGAAAAGGAACACGAAATTTATAGTGGTTCGACCTAGATTAAGCCTACGTCCGCTCTCCCACGCTGATAGCCTTCTGGCTGAATTCCATTATGAAACAAAAGAGAATTTACAATCTTGCAATCTTGACTTCACAGTAAAGAGTTTCTATTGCTTCTCACAAAATCGCACTATAAGTCTCACTTTCTTTTGAGTACAAATTTGAGCTCAAAGTAACGAATAACAAGTAAATGGAAGCTTCAGACTTTGGAATTTTTTTTTCACGCACTATATCAAATGACTAGAGATGTCTCCTTAAATACCCTTTCATGCATTTTCGACCGTTGGCATTTTCTAAAGGAATTCTTCCAATCAACTCGTTAGACAGAATCAATCAAGGAGATCTCGAGCCGTTTGAAGATTATGATGAAAGCCCGTCAATCCTGTTTGCCCATACAATCAAAATCTATTTCCAAAAGTAGATTCTTTCCAAATTTACTTGCCTTCCGAAAAGATTTGATGTATCTAAATTGATTCCAATAAAGATAATCAATCCTGTAGGTGATATTTCCAACCAGAAAAACCATATATAATCCACACGAACTGAACCCTTGAAGAAACAAAAATAATCTCGCGTCTGGATAAGTCTTCATTCTTCATTTGCGCTTAGTCTGGAATTTGTCAGAGTAGGCAAACTTCTGATATAAAATAGACTTTGACACAAAAGTCTGGCAGTCTTCAGACTTTGACACAAAAGTCTAGAAATTTTCATAACATAATGTAGAAAAAGTTCTGTTAGCTTCTAAACATCAAAGGAGTTTTCTCTAACAGTAAGTTGGATTAGTGAAGCAAATAGAAAAGGGGAAAAGCAATTATCAAGGCACAATAAGTACCTAATTACAACATATACTAATTCCTTACAAAAGATCGCGGCTCTTGATTCCTCAACCTCTTATCAATTAAACATCCATTTTAACATCGAAGATGACAAACTTGCAAATAAAATATACTCAGAAGAATTGCCAAAAAAAAAAAAATCATCATAAATCTATTTCAGTTGTATTAATTCAATCTTATACTTTTTTTGGCTAATCGAGTCATAAATTTTTTGTATCTTTGTCAATTTAGTCCATTCGATCAATTCTAGCCAAAAATCGTTGATATGAATTTTAGTTGTCCTACATGGCACGACCAGTCTTTGATATAAATAATTTTTAATAACATTATATTATTTTTAGAATTATTTTTTTATTTCTTTTTTTCCTTTTCTTTCTCTTTCTCTTTCTTCTTCTTCTTTTTTTTTTTTTTTTTTTGCCATTTTCTTCTTCCTCTACCCAATCATTAGACCTCTGTGACTAGCCAAAGGCAAAGGCTGGCTAGGTCAACTGTGTTAGCCACTAACAATGCTTGACCCTTGCCACGTTCGGCAAAGGTGACTTCTCACCCAGCTATTGTCAGGGTTGATCTTGCCATCACCAAGATGGTGAGGTAGACCTCACCTTGACTGGGCATGAGAGTTGCTCAATGCTAACCAACAAGACACAATGCCATTAAAATTTTCTAGTATGAAAAAGGTGGAGCCCATGGAGATTGATTTGGGTAAAAAGACTTACCAACCCTTAGCAGAGAAAAGAGAATACAACAAAGTTTAGTCGAATTGGCATAATATGTAAAGGTTGGCCAGGAATCTTAAACACAAGAAGAATCGTAAACCATTAAAATCAAAGAGAAGGTACAAGTTCAAACAGACATCATACTGAGGATGAAGGGAGGATGTGATTGCAGAGTTCTTCCAACCCGAATCTGATCAGCATCAGATCGAAAGATGAAGACTCTCTTTCTTGCTAACGGCTAGGCGAGGTTCATCTTCATAGAATCTTGGGAGCGTCAAGCCTCACTAGTGGTAGAAAGAGCTCATCCTCACATGGCGATAGCAAGGTCGAGCCTCACCAAGGGCAGGTGATACTTGCCCTCATCAATTGCGAGCAAGATTGACCTTGTTGGCCCTTGCATTTAGCCAGTCATTGAGGCCTAGTGACTGGCTAGAGGAAGAAGGAAAGTAAAAAAAATGAATAATAAATAAAAAATTTGAAAAAATATTAAGACATTATTAAAATTATCCAAGTCAGTGTAGGCCACACCATGTAGGACTATAAGCGTCAATGTTAGTGATTTTAGTCAAAATTGGCCAAATAAACTGAATTGGCACATATGCAAAAAGTTTAGAACTTAATTAGCACAAAAAAAGGACTAAATTGACATAATTGCAATAGATTTATAGCCCTTTTAGTAATTCTCCCAATGTATATCACATAAAGATTGATTATTGCAAATAGAAGTTTGACCCTAAAATATAGCCTCTTCAACTAGCAAAAGGCTATGAAGCACGGACACGTTGCCGAGGCTTCCATGTTGTGTCCGACACGTGTCGACGTGTCCGACACGCTCGGACACGCTTGGACACGTTCGGACACACGGCCAACACGTGTCGAGAAATCCGACACGTGGTCAACTTTTTTTGACATGCGTGTCCGAGAGAGAGATTGTTGAAGAAGACAATGGTGGGTAGAGGTGAGGCCAAGCAAGAGGCCAAAGAAGCAGAGGTGAGGTCGCGACGGCGAGAGGAAGAGCATAAACTGAGGTGACGCTGCAATGGAGGGCTGGCGGCGAGGCTACAGCTGCTACGAAGGAGGAAGGGTCGGAGGCAACGGTGATAAGGCGACCAAACGAGTTGAGAAGATCGTGAGGAAGAAACCGAGGGGGCGGGGGAGCTGGTTGTGGCGTGGGGGAAGGGGAGGGAGAGAGAGTTAGTAGGGAAGAAACCGAGGGGGTGATTGATGGGGGCGGGGAGCAGGTGGTGGCGTGGGGGAGAAGAGGGAGGGAGAGAGAGCAAGGGAAGAACAGGGATGGAGGGGATTGAAGGGGGCGCAGCCTCGCAAGGGAACAGTGGTGGTGTGGGGGAAAGGGAGGGGGAGGGGAAGAGAAGAGAGGAGAGAAGGGGAAGAAACCGATGTGGCACCCCTGATTCGCCTGAGGTCGCCACGGGTGATCTCTCTTAATTACTCGATCTCATATAACTTCACAGAATGATACTCTTTGACTAGGGATAAATTTTTTTTTTTTAAAAAGCAGTCCCAGCGCAACTTATTAGCGAAAGCATAAACAAGTCTCACCATCTCTCCCTCCAATAACCATAATGCAATGCACACCAACTACGCACCATAAGAAAAGATAATGTCGATTCACTCTTATTTATATTTTTCATGATGGACATCAAGGTCGATACAACAAAAAGGCCAAGATTTTAACTATACTTGGCTACCACCCCAAAAATGACTCGATTTTACATCGAACATGTACCACCCTCATCAACGAGCGTCGGCTCTCTCCAAAAAGTGTTAGCTCCCAACAGCTATACGCGCCATCATACCCAATCTGGTGCATCGGGTGGCGGCGGCGGTAACATCCCTAACATCGCTCCATCGTGTCGAACATGGACAGATAAAAACTCCTGGATAACCGGGCCATCAACTCGACCCACGTCGTACATCACCAAGACACGGACTCGAACAAAAACTAAACCAGAAGCATCGACACAAACATGCTCAGTACACTCCACATCCACATCAGTAGGCATGCCATAATAAGTACCGCGTGCAACCGGCAGCAAATGCATCTTTTTAATCTAAAATGTTATTCCCCAAAAGGGGTGAGTACAACCACTCAGCAATAAAGATCAACCACACTACTCAATGCGTCAAACAGAACAATCAAGAATAAAACACATATCATTCATACATATCAAGCATACCTTACCTTGCAACCATACATATATCACCATGCCATATGTGCATATATCATCATGCACTTATCATCAAGCATTCATGCATATATCCCCATGCCATATGTGCACATACCACCATGCATTTACCATCAAGCATTCATGCATATATCACCATGCCATGTGTGCATATATCACCATACACTTACCATCAAGCATTCATGCATATATCACCATGCCATATGTACACATCTATGCACATGATTCAATTCTCAATTTTTATCTTTCACAAGGATCTCATCATCTTTCTTTCCAAGGACCAGTGTTTGCATCCCACAATTTATCGCTCACATCCCACCTGGCATCGCGAGGAACCTCCGGCACACACCTCCGGTCATCCGGCACACACACTCCGAGCATCTCGTATCCCAACTGGCATCACGAGGTATCCCCCGGCACACACCTCTGAGGCTTCCAGCACCCCCACATTTCGGGCATCTCGAAACTCCCGAGGACATCCGGCACACACACTCCGCGCATCCGGCACCCCCACATTCTGGGCATCACGACACTCCCGAGGCATCCGGCACACACACTCCGGGCATCGTCGGATCACACCTCCGACAGTCTCGTCATTTTCTCAAGTTATATCCACTCATGTATCTCAATTTCAACATGGCATTTGATGCAATAATATCAAGGGTCTCAACCAACTTTTCATGCCATATAACATGCCATACGTCATCACATATGCAGCAAAATCAATCACTCAAAGTATTACATCACAAGGATAATTTCATTTATTTTTCAAAACAGACCAATGTTTCGGATAAATCAGAATACATTCCTCTAGTTAAAACTCCAGAATAGTTAATAAATGACATCAATAAATTCTGAAAACTTGACACATTATAGAAAAGACCTAAAGGAAGATATCTCATGAATAACTCCATACCAAAAGAATTTCACACAAAACAGTAAGGTCCATGCGTCACAGTTTTTCAAACTTCAATATTTCAGCTTGCACAGTTTCCAAATAAATTTAAATTAAATACCCAAATGAACTTCAAAAATTCTGAAATTTTGACATGTTATAGAGAAGTTCTAGAGGTAAATATCTCATGAAGAAATAAAAACCCAAATCATTCTAGATTGATAGATATAGATGATTATTTCGCCCTGTTCTCGGTGTCATCTTTTCCAGATTATCATCTTTCAAAAGGAACTCATTTCACCGACCTACATATGTTCATTTCTTCTAAATTTTCAGTATTTTATTCCTCAGAATGTTACCTACAACTTTTGTTAAGGACACACGGTCGAATTTGAACTGTATGATTTTATAAAAATCACGAAATCATATCAGGTTGAGGTAGCGTTTTTCCCAGATTCAGTTTCTTCAAAGAACAACGATTTCACCGGCCTATTTTTGTTCATTTCCTCTAAATTTTTTTATATGTTCTACCTCAAGAATCATACTACAACTTTCATTAAGAGATCAAAGTGAGATTTTCACAAGAAAGTTACTTTACGGACCACGAAATCTCTAAAGGTCAGTACAGCGAGTTCCAGATCTAACTCCTCCAAAGAAAAGATCATTTCCCTAACCAATACTTGTTCGTTTTGCTTCAAATTTTAGTATGTTGTTCTTCAAGGTGTTCTCTACAACTTTCATGAAGAGATCGAAACAATATTCCAACTAAAAAGTCACATGCAACACACAATCTCATGGACAGTCGGACTGGTCTTTCCGGAAACAGCATGCATGGCCAACGAATCTCTCTTCAAGGCTCCGAAATCTCATCCCATCTATCACAACCAAGACTTACCATCTACTATACAAACAACACAGCAATGCAAGGGGTAGGTTTAGGACTTCACTTGCCTTAAACTCAAGTACAAACAGCAACAAGAATGGCGGCAAAGCGGCGAACGGATGGTGGCTAGCTAGGTGGACGATCCTCCTCCTTCCTCTCGCACGCCCACTTCCTCTCTTTCCCTCTTCTCTCTCGGTTTCCCTTTCTCTCTCTCTCTCTCTCTCTCTCTCTCTCTCTCTCTCTCTCTCTCTCTCTCTCTCGGTCGGTTCCCCTTCAATCCGCCTCCCTCTCTTTTGCTTTCTTCCCTCACAATCATTTGCAATCATTTGATTGCATGAAGCCGCCCAAGGAAGCCAATGGGGGCAGCCACACTTGGCTTCTCCTCCATGCCACTTGGCAGCTCGCATGCAAAGGATTATGGGCTTCAATGTTGGGCCGGTCTTGGGCCTTCATGGGCTGGTCGACCAAGGGGTTGGCGTGGGCTGGTTGGATGGTCTTTGGGCCTAAAATCAGCCCATCCTCTCCTATTCCTATTCCATTTAACCCTCATTTCAATTAACACCTAATTTCAACTTATAAACCCACAAAACTTTGTAATTTAAATCAATAAAATTCTACCTATAAAGTGCACCACCAAGAATAAGATTTCTATGTCCATTTGCACCTTAATAAAATCCTTGGATCACTTGTAGACACATCTCCATCCAAACAATCATCCAGTACAATGTTCGGCCTTAAATTAATTGAAATTCATTAATTCAATGGCTAATACAAAATCAAACGGCACTTCCATTACCTAATCATGGTTCATGGTACTCCAAAGGTTGTCACGAGATTTTAGGATGCCACAACCGAGGGGGATGGGGGCAATTGATGGGGGCGTAGGGAGCAGGTGGTGGCGTAGGGGGAAAGGGAGGGGGAGAGAGAGAGAGAGAGAGAGAGAGAGGAAGAAACCGAGGGGGCTGGGGGTGATTTTGGGGTGGGAGCATGGGAGAAGAGGGGGAGAGAGAAATGAGGAGAGGGGGTTTAAGGGGAATAATTTTTGTTAAAATAAAAAATATTTTTTTAAATATGCACACGTATTAATTATGAATATGTTTTTTTAAAATTTTTATGAATATATTTATTAATATTATTAGTGTAAATTTATTGTAAGTTATTATTTATTTATTTGTGAATTTGAATCAAATTAATTAAAAATAAAAATATTTATTTAATATATAATGTGTCGGAACATGTCGAAATTCTCTATTTTTAATAAATGATGTATCGACGTGTCGTATCGTGTTGTGTCGCGTGTCTGTGTCGCATGTCGGTATTACATAAGCAAAAGAAGAGGCAATCATATTTAACTATGTTTTCAAGGCTGCGAGTTTTGGGACACTTTCTTACATATATTGCAGTGAACATCTCTCACTCATCTACATATTATTTGCCCTATGCTTCTCTAGTTTTTGGTACCATAATGGAAGTAGCTTGATTTCTATGCCCGTGTATGGATCGCTTCTTATCACTTAACAAAAGCCAAGTGCAATGTACTTATAGAGCACATCCATAACAGCTTCATAAAGGCCCACGATCCGAGACCTAGCAGTGCATTTTCATGTTGACTTTGTGTGATGTATCTCATAGCTTTTAGGAACCCTACGGGAACTATAGCCCCATCATTTAATATAGGGCAAACGTAGGGAACCCTGGCTCGATAAGCCCTAATCTAAGAGAATATAGAAAATGCAATTAAACTGACATTCGGTAATTGCATCTCCCACCTTCTGCTGATGTATACGATTATGGTGTGGTCACACAAGTCATCCTTTCTGTTTCAGAGGAGATTGATGGAAACAGATCTGAAGTTTTTCCTACTCTAATCGCGTTCCATTGGTTACATACATAGGATGATGATACATGGATTGTGGGATGACAGTAACAACCCAAACAATATCGGATTAGTTCAGCCAAACAAAACAATCTTCCCTCTTGTGCAAACTACAAACCTAATAGGAAATGATACAGCAGAGTAATATAAATACTAAGCACACAAACACAAAGCGACTTTTTTAGGTGGAAAATCTCCTTAGTATGAAGAGATCAAAAACCATAGGACCGGGTCCACCCAAAATTCTTCACTATTAGCAAAAACTAGGTGAGCAAAGTTCTTCTCTAGTAAATATTAAAGGTACTTAGCAGCAAAGACATCAAGAATATCATTCTTAGCAATATGTATCACAAGAGGTCAAGGATAAATCTCACCAAAAATGCAGGTTAAATTCAATGCACCAAGAACCTTATGTGGAAAACCAAGCATGCAAACATAATGCGACTTTTTTATGTGGAAAACATCCTTGGTGTGAGGAGATCAAGAACCACGGGACCAGAATCCATAAAAAAATCTTCACTATCAGCAAAATTGGGTGAACAAAGTTCTTCTCGAGTAAATACTAGAGGTACTTAGCAGCAAAGACATCAAAAATATTATTCTTAGCAACATGTATAATTTTCACAAGTGGTTAAGAATAAATCTCATCAAAAATGCAAGTTCAATTCAACCCACGAAAACCTTATGTAGGGAGCTGCAAATGAAAATCAAATCGTTCAAATTTGAGAAAAATGTGTCATAAATGCTTATCAATTTTCAACTCAATCGAACCCCGAATCGACCTTTGACGTTGGGCAAGGTTCGTCCTTGTTGAATCTAGCAAGTGTCAAGCCTCGACAGTGGTAAAACAAGCTCGCCCTTGCCTAGTGATAGCAAGATAGAGCCCTATCAAGGGCAGGAGAGACTCGCCCTCGCCAGTGGCCATTGAGATTGACCTCGTTGGCCCTCGCTCTGGCTGGTCAATGAGGTCTAGTGACCGGCTAGAGGAAGAAGGAAAAAGTTTGGGGGGGAGAGAGAGAGAGAGAGAGAGAGAGAGAGAGAGAGAAGAAAAAGGAAAAAGAAAACAAAAATAAAATAAAAAGTAGAATTTTGAAAAAATATTAAAATATTATTAAAAATTATTCATGTCGGTGCAAGTTGTGCCATATAAGAGGATTAGTATCCATGTTAATGATTTTCAGTTAAATTTAGCTAAATGGATTGAATTGACTCCTATGCAAATGGTTTAGAACTTAAATGGCCCAAAAAAAAAGTTTAGGACTAAATTAGCATAATTACAATACATTTAAGACTTTTTTTATAATTCTCTTGAAGTACTAAACAGAAAGATTGTTGATTGCAAATAGAAGTTTGACCCTGAAATATAGCCTCTTCAACTAGCAAAAAGTGAGGCAATCGTATATTACGGTGACAAGCAACCCCATATCAAATGCTACAAGTTTTGGAACAAACACTTCTTACATATATTACGGTGAACATATCCCACTCATCTCCGTATTATTTGCCCTATACTTCTTTAGTTTTTTGGTACCATAATGGAAGGAGATTGCTTTCTATGCCCGTGTATGGACCGCTTCTCATCACATAACAAAAGCCAAGTGCAATGTACTTACAGAGCACATGTATGACAACTTCATAATGGCCCACGATCCGAGACCTAGCAGTGCATGTTTATGTTGACTTTGTGTGATGTGGGTATCTCATAGCTTTTACATCCCCTACGAAAACTATAGCCCCATCATTTAATAGAGGGCAAACGCAGGGAACCCCGGCCCGACAAACCCTAATCTAAGAGACTACAGAAAAAGCAACTAATCTGACATTTGGTAATTGTATTTGTATCTGCCACCTTCTGCTAATGTATTCCAAGGTGATGGTGGGGTCCCAAAGGACACAAGTCATCCTTTCTGTTTTGGAGGAGATTGAGGGATGCAGATCTGGAGTATTTCATACTCTAGCGTTCTGTTGTTTCCATACATCGGATGACGATACGCGGATACTGTACCGTGAGCTCTCCCCGGTCAAATGAAATCCCTAATTCTAATATTTTGGTCACCTCCCTCTACCCCGACCTACAAGTAGAGAAAAGAATGAAAGAGGATGTGCTATTTGAAGATTCTCCTATTCAAGACATAGAAGATAGACTACTGATAAACTTTCAAGCTAGCTTCAAACAAATTAGTAAATTCTTCTCTAGCTACTACATTTCGAGTTGCATGTATCCCTATGTTTCAGACACTGGAGATTTACATTGCTCTTAGGCTCTATTTATTTCGCGAAGAATGAATAATTTAGCAAATATTTTTCCTAAAAATATCGTTTGTATCACTTATAAATATAAACAAATGAAAAAAAAATTATTGTCTGCGAAAAATTTAAAAATAAATTGTTGTCAATAATAAAAAATTTTCATTAACTAATTATTTTTAGCGATTTTTTTAGAAAAATATTTCCCAAATCATTTATTTTCTCAGAAAAAAAAAATGGAACATTGGTTATTGCTTGTAATAGCCCCCATGAATTGAAAATTTGCACTCGTTTAACCTCTATTAACTGTAAATATGTATAAACATTTAATTATCCCAAGCTTATTTTGTCAAGAAGGAATGACGGTTAGCATAAAAGCTTCTTCTCAAGGAGGAAGGAGAGACCATCCCGTGCCAATCATCATCTGGTTTGAGGTCTGTCGATGGCGTGTCCAAAGCCATTGTTCAATGGGGAGTCCATTGACCAAACTGGGGTTTCTGTTCTCTTCCTAAAATTGACAAATAAGTCAAGAAAAAAAAATACTGTTAGACTCCATTTATCTCGCAAAAAGTTCATGATTTAAAAAAATTTTAAAAAATAATTGATTACATCGCATAGAAAAGGAAATTGCTTTCACTATCACAAACAATTTATGCTTAACGTTTTCCTTGGTGGTGAAAATATTATTCATTTATTCATGTTTGTAAAAAATATAATTTATCATTTATTAAATTAATTTTAAAATCTTGAATTTTTCATGAAATAATGCACCTTCAAAAGTAATAATGCTTGACTAAAACAATTTTTACCTACCAATAATACGGGGGCTTGGCCCCATGGAAATAAAGTGTTCAGAGTCTGACACTGGGCCTATATTTATGAATTCTAGGCCAGTATAGGGCCCATTTGGTGTTTCTAGCACACGCAAGCATACCATTAAGAAACAAATCATGGAGTTGGTGGATATATAAAGACAAAGCATGATATGACTAATTTTAGAGAATATGGGAGATTATATGATTGTGTATCTCACTTTGTGGATACTCAAAATTATTCTACATATTTCATGTATTTATCAGAAACTAATCATAGAGATCGTTAAAAAAGTTGGGGCCACAGTTCGAGATCGAAAATGATATTGGGTTTCCTTTATGGGGTGATATAAACAATCTATTTTAGGAGACATGTTGCATCTCTTCCTCGAACCCTATATGATCTGCTATCGCATGCAAAGTAGTTTTACCCCTCTCACCCTCCTCTCGCCCTCTCATATTTGGTTTTACTATTAGTCTATTTTTTAATGTGCCTTCTGCTTAATCCCACATTAATACTTGCTTATTTTCACATCAACATCAAGTGTCATTGAAGATATTTAACAAAGTCATGTCAATTTTCTTCATCGCTCAAAATGGATATAGCAAACAAAATATCTAATTACATTTTCTAGACGAATTTTAAGACTTGATTACATAGTTTAATATCTCTAAAACCTGGTTGCACATTCTTTGTAAGTTCCAAAGTCTTTTAAAGGGAAGGCGTTTCCCCATTAAGTATGATCAATCATATGCATTTGTGAGCACACCTTTCTTGTAATGCCTGTTACTTCTGAGGAAATTAAGGATGTTTTATGGTCCATGAATGGATTGTCCTCAGTTTTCACTTCCTCTTGATCAGTAATTGGAGAGGACTTTACAAATGCAATTGGTGATTTTTCAAGTTTGGTAGGCTTTTGAAACGAGTGAATGCCACTGCAATTTCTCTGGTTCCAAAGGTGGAATATGCCTTTAAAATGACTCAGTTCAGGCCCATCTCGTGTTTTTATATTATTTACAAATGCATTACAAAGATTCTGGCTTATATACTTACGAAGTCTTGCTAACGTCGTCAGTTTTAATCAGGCAGCCTTTGTGGAGGGTAGAAGCATTTCAGATAACGTCTTGTCGGCTCATGAATTGATTAAAAATTACCGTAGGGTTGTTATTTCTCCTAGGGCATAATTAAGGCTGACCATATGAAAGCATTCGACTCTATTAATTGGAGTTTTTTGCTTACTGTTCCCGAAGTTCTGAATATTACTTTTAAGTTTTTCCCTTGGATTGAGGGTTGCTTTACAAATCCTCGTTTCTCCATCTGTTAAATGGAGGACTTGAGGGTTTCTTCGAAGGAAAGAAGGGACTTGAGTCTGAATATGAGGCTGAATTGGCTGATATGATTGGATTCAAATTAGGTAAACTTCCTGCAAGGTATTTTGGTCCCCCGGTAGTCTCTGGTAGGCTTAGTGACAGGGATGGCAAGCCTGTTATTGGCAACGTAACTCAAAGAATGACCTCTTGAACAGTTAGGCATTGTTGGATATTGCGGAAGCGTGTGTGTGTGAGTGTGTATGAACTATGGCAAGGGAGTGAGAAATAAATGAAAAATAAATGAAGGCACAAACTGAATTTTATTCAAGAACTTTTTGAGGTACAAAGGATAATGAAGGGCTGTTTCTTAGTTTCTAGTTTTTGGTTCTCTCATCTCACGGTCTCTCTCACTTTTCTGGTTGTCGTTCTGTTTTACAAGGCTGAGTACTCTTGCCTATTTATAGACAAGTTCCACCGACTACAAGCTGCAACCGACTTTGGCACTGTACATGGATCAATATAAAATTCAGCTTGCGTTCTTTAGCTTCTGCTTGTTGCGGCTTCTTCAGGGTCTTCTCGTTGCTTCTCCCTTTTTCTCCATTTTTCTATCTTGTGCAGCTCCCAGCCACTTTTGTTGACTTTTCAACCAACTTCCAGCTGGCTTCTTCCTTCATACGTATACTTGCTGCCCACGTACACCAGAAAATTCTCCAACATGTGAGAGCCTTCATCTTTGACATGGACAAATTGTTGTCGCCAACTTTGTTCCTTCTCCATTAAGCATACTTAATTCTTAAGTATGAGTAGTCTAGTGAGTTCCAGAATTTTCACAAAATGGATCATATTTTAACACTCCTCCTTGATCCATTTTTGTGATACACCAAGCATGCCTCTCAATGTTTCAAATTTTGTTTATGGTAATGCTTTAGTAAATATGTCGGCAACTTGGTCTTCAGTCTTACAATATTTCAGCTCGATCTCTCCTTTATTTTGCACTTCACGAATGAAGTGATATTTTATATCAATATGCTTCGTTCTTCCATGAAAGACTGGATTTTTGATATTGCTATCGCGGACTTGTTGTCACAAAATATTTGCGTTGATTCCTCTTGTAGTTCTCCAATGTCTTCAAGAATTCTTCAAGCCATATTGCATGACTGGTAGTTGTAGCAGCTGCAACATATTCTGCTTCTGCAGTAGATTGTGCCACTGAGTCTTGTTTTTTAGATGTCCATGAAAATATTCCAGAACCTAATGTGAATGCATAACCAGTGGTGCTCCTCCTGTCATCAGATGATCCTGCCCAATCGCTATCAGTGTAACCGATCAGTTTAGCTGTTGCACTAGGTCGGTGCCAAATTCCATAATCAGTGGTTCCTCGTAAGTATCTTAGAATTCTCTTAGCTGCTCCAAAATGAATTTGGCTTGGACTCTGCATGAAACGTGATAGTAAACTTGTCGCGTACATAATATCTGGCCTTGTAGCAGTAAGATATAATAGACTCCCAATTAGGCTTCTGTAGAGTGAAGCGTCTACTTTTTCAGCTCCATCTTCTTTCAATAATTTCTCATTCATCACAAGTGGTGTTGCCACTGTTTTGCAATTATTCATCTTGAATTTTTCAAGGAGCTTCTCTGCATATTTCTTTTGTGAAATGAAAATTCCTTCATCTTGATTGACTTCAATACCGAGGAAATAGTTCATCAAGCCCAAGTCCGTCATCTTGAATGTCTTCATCATTTCTTCTTTAAATTCTTGAATCATTATCTCATTGTTCCCTGTATATATGAGATCATCCACATATAGAGAGACAATAAGTGTGTCAGAATTACCTTGGGTCTTGATGTAGAGCGTTGGCTCACTCATGCTCCTCCCGAATCCTTGCTTGGTGAAGTATTCATCAATTCTGCTATACCACGCTCGTGGTGCTTGTTTTAACCCGTATAGGGCCTTCTTAAGCTTTAAGACCTTTTCTTCATTGTCTTTGATAGTAAAGCCTTCTGGTTGAGCTACATAAATTTCTTCTTGGAGGTATCCATTTAGAAATGCTGATTTTACATCAAGTTGATGAATTTTCCATTTCTTTTGAGCTGCTAAAGCAATTAGTGCTCGGATAGTATCAAGGCGAGCAACAGGAGCGAAAGTTTCAGTATAGTCAATACCTGGTTGTTGCAAGTATCCTTTCGCTACGAGTCTTGCCTTGTGCTTCTGAATTGATCCATCCGCATTAAGCTTCGTCTTGTAGACCCACTTTACGCCTATGATTTCTTTGTCTTCGGGATGATCAACGAGCTCCCAAGTTTCATTTTCTCGATCATTTTAATTTCTTCCTCCATGGCTTTAATCCAAACTTCTTCTTTGGAAGCATCTTCATAGTTTTCTGGTTCTAAGGACATAAAATTGCATGTTTCATAGACTTTCCTTAGAGACTTTACCCTTAGTATAGGAGACTCAGAAGTAGACTCCTCTTGTGCTGGGCTTGGAGAGGATGGTGGTGTTACTTCTTGAGTGGAGGAATCCGATGTTCCACCTTCTTCTTGTGGTGTTGATTCCTCACGTGCAGGAGGTATGTCTGGTAAGTTGACATACTTCTTCTCAATCTTCTCTTCATCCCAATTCCAAGCAGCATTCTCGTCGAACTCGACATCTCGATCGATCATGAGCTTCTTAGTTTTTAGGTTGTAAACCCGATAGCCTTTTGATTGATCGCTATAGCCGATGAATATTCCTTTTTCGGTCTTCTCATCGAGCTTGCTCCTTTTTTGATTAGGGATGTGAATGTAGCAAATACATCCAAACACTTTGAGATGTTTTGCTGAAGGCTTCCGTCCACTCCATACTTCAACTGGTGTTTTATTTTGAACAGCTTTAGTTGGACACTTTTAACTTAACGTATACTTTACAAATAGACCGCTTCGCCCAAAAAGTGTTGGGAAGGCCTTTCTCCTTTAGCATGGACCTCGCCATCTCCATGACGGTTCTATTCTTCCTTTCGCTACTCCATTTTGCTCGGAGCGTAGCCAACAGATCGCTTGATGATGGACTCCTTCATCTTCACAGAATTTGTTGAACTCCCTTGAATTATATTCTCGTGCCTCTCACTTCTTAGGACTTTGATTCTGCGGCCACTTTGATTCTCGACACGGTTCTTGAATTTCTTGAAAATAGAGAAAACTTCCGATCTTTCTCGAAGAAAGTAGACCCATGTCATTCTAGTGTAGTCATCAATGAATAGGATGAAATATTTATTCTGACTGGGTGTAAGTGTCCTCATCGGACCGCACACGTCCGTATGGACAAGTTCCAACGGCTTCTTAGCTCTCCATGTGCCTCCAGACGGGAAGGACTTCCTCTGCTTTTTTCCAAGAAGACAGCCTTCACAAACGTCTGAAATTTCTGTAATGGCTGGAAAATCTCTCATCATATTTTTCTGATGGAGAATTTTTAGCCCATAAAAGTTGAGGTGCCCAAATCTCCGATGCCATAGCCATGAATCATCAAGTTGAGCCTTCATAGCTATATCTTTGACATATTTCCATCGAATAGGAAAATTCTTGTTCTCCATTTTCACAGAGGCAATAACATTATTCCTATATTTATCATAGATAGTGCATGTGTCTCCTTTAAAGTATAAAGAATAACCATTCTGAATCATTTGTCCCACACTGAGTAGATTTTGTGCAAGACTAGGAACCAAATATACTTCACGAATGTACTTTGGGCCTTTCTTAGTTTCAACAGCTATAGTCCCTTTTCCTTTCACATCAACCGATTCACCATTACCCAATCTTACTTGTGTTTTTACCGAAGTATCAATATTTGTGAATATAGATTCATTTCCCGTCATGTGATTGCTACACCCACTATCAATATACCATGGATCATTCTTCTCATCTTTTTCCTCTTGGCCTGTATAGAATAAATTATCTAAATTTTCTTCTTCCTTTTCTTTTTCTTTTTCTTCTTTAACATAATTCGCTCTATAATCTATTTTAGAGCGACAAAATTTTCTATGTGGCCATATCTTTTACAAGAGCGGCATTGTGGTTTATTTTTAAACCAACAATCCTTTTCCAAATGATTATTTTTCTTGCAAATACCACAAACTGGATATTTTTCCTTCCATGTAGTTTCTCCTCCTCTTCTATTTTTCCATGAGCTTCTTACACTACTTTTAGAATTATGAGACCGTATGTTCATTTTGATTGAAAAGCACTTTCAACTGTATCTTCTTCCTGTACTTGCAATCTTTTTCATATGCTTCTAAAGAGCCAATTAGCTCACTCACCGATAGGGTTTTAAATCCTTCGATGATTCTATAGGAGTAACAATAGAATTGTATTTTCTAGTGAGTGTCACCAATATTTTTCAACAACCCTCGATCGGTGATATCATCTCCATAAGATCTCATATGATTTACTAATTGTTTCAATCTACCACAATATTCTTGAATGGTCTCATAATTTTTCATCTTAGAATTCTCAAATTCCCTTCTCAAAGTCTGAAGTTGAATAGTTCGTACTGTTCAGTGCCTTGAAATTCTTCTTGTAATGTTTCCCAAGCCTTCTTCGCAGTCTTCACTCCAATTATTCTCGGGAATACTGTTTCCGAGAGTGCTTGCTGAATAAAATAGAGAGCCCTTGCATCCTTTTGTAGTTGATCCTTTGGAACACTTGCACCTTCTTGTGAAATCTCATAACCACTTTCGACGATGTCCCATAAGTCTTGGGCCATCAAGAACGTGGTCATTTTGATGCTCAATAATCATAGTTATTCCCATCAAAGATAGGAATAGGAAATGAGGATGAGATAGAATTGGCCATAGTTTAGTTGTCTGGAAATTTGGATGGATAATTTTGGGAACGGATGGTTAGGACAAACGCCCTATACCAACCAAAGACGTGGCTCGATACCACTTTGTTGGATATTGCGGAAGCGTGTGTGTGTGAGTGTGTATGAACTATGGCAAGGGAGTGAGAAATAAATGAAAAATAAATGAAGGCACAAACTGAATTTTATTCAAGAACTTTTTGAGGTACAAAGGATAATGAAGGGCTGTTTCTTAGTTTCTAGTTTTTGGTTCTCTCATCTCACGGTCTCTCTCACTTTTCTGGTTGTCGTTCTGTTTTACAAGGCTGAGTACTCTTGCCTATTTATAGACAAGTTCCACCGACTACAAGCTGCAACCGACTTTGACACTGTACATGGATCAATATAAAATTCAGCTTGCGTTCTTTAGCTTCTGCTTGTTGCGGCTTCTTCAGGGTCTTCTCGTTGCTTCTCCCTTTTTCTCCATTTTTCTATCTTGTGCAGCTCCCAGCCACTTTTGTTGACTTTTCAACCAACTTCCAGCTGGCTTCTTCCTTCATACGTATACTTGCTGCCCACGTACACCAGAAAATTCTCCAACATGTGAGAGCCTTCATCTTTGACATGGACAAATTGTTGTCGCCAACTTTGTTCCTTCTCCATTAAGCATACTTAATTCTTAAGTATGAGTAGTCTAGTGAGTTCCAGAATTTTCACAAAATGGATCATATTTTAACAGGCATCTTACTAGTGCATGAAGGATTCAGCTGATACAAGCAGTCATCTATAACGTGGTAAATTTTTGGAGCCAAGTTATTGCATTGCCAAAGGTTTTGAAGATGGCTGAAAGCAAATGTAAGGCATAACTATGGCAAGGAAATCCTGAGAAGGCAAAAAAAATGCCGAAGTCTCTTGGGATGATGTTTGTCTTCCTAAGTATGAAGGAAGCTCGGGTTTGAGGAAGTTGGTTCTCTGGACTTCGCTTGTCTTCTTAAGAACCTATGGAAGTTGCTACTGAGGGCTGGTTATATTTGAGTGGCATGGGTGCGAGTTTCTTGGCTTGACCATTGTTTCTATTGGTTGGTTTCCCCCAAGAATGACAATAGATATGCTTGGAGGAAGCTTCTCAAGGCAAGATCTGTCCTTAAACCACATGTTAGACATCTTATTGGTAATGGACCACAAACTTCTTTATGAAACGATCTTGGGCATCCTCATGAGGTTTTGTTGATTGTTTACCCTCAGAGAGTGATTTATGATGATGCATTGGGCCTTGATTTTTAAGTTGATGCTGTCATTAAGGAAGATGAGTGGGTCTGGCCTCCTACAGAATCGGATTTATTGGTGCAGATTGAAAAGTTTTATGAGGTACTATCCCTCCTTCCTCTGCTTTTTTGTGGAAAAAGTTATTTTTACAGGCAAGTCATATGGTTTAATCCAAACTTGCTTAAATTCAGCTTTATAGCTTGGCTCACTATCTTGAACAGGTTAATAGCCTTTAATAGGATGAAGAGGTAGTGCTCCATTGATGATAAAAGTATTTTATGCTCTTCTCTTCCTGAGTCCAAGAAACATTTGTTTTTTGAGTGTGCCTCCTCAAACGTGTTTTTAAGCTGTGAAAAAATAATTTATTCTTTAAGGTCCCATTTTTATTGAACATCTCGCAGCTGCAATATTTCAATTACAATAGCTTATAGGACACTTTAACATTAACAACACACAAGCGATAAAAGTTCACAAATATATCTGCAGCATAGAAAGCAAAACACTAAGACCGCTCTCGTCAGGCATGTAGTATGTGCAAAAATTAGAAGACAAAAAGATTAATAAAGGAAAATACAGCATAATTCGACTTATTTTCTATGTCGATTCTTCTGTAAATTATCCTTTTTCGCATTGTTTTAATTACTAACTGAAATTTTGCAGGCCAAAGTTTGAGATGAAAAGTGATATTGGGTTTACTTCATTATAGAGAGATAATCACTGTCTATTAGGAGATGTGCTTTATCTTCCCCCCTCACACATGTCAATTCTTTGAACCACTAATCCAGTCCCTATAAATTCATTCTCAGTCACAGTTTTCATAATCACCTTGTAGCTACAACACGCTCATAAAAGCAAATGTCTATAGCACCTTTCAATATTACCAAAAATGCACAAATTCTATGACTCCACGACAGAACTGCACTAAAGCACACTTCATATCCTGTAATTTGCTGTTTTATATATTTGCCCAAGAGTACGGTTATGCAATACTAAGAGACCAATTCGGAAAATCAGTATGCTAACTAATGTGACCGATTGCAAAATGTATTTAAACAATTTACCAATTAGAGTATGTCGCATCAATTGTACCTAGTTATCATCATTGTTCTTACCACAATCAATTAGCATGCGCAATGGCAATAGGCAAAAGCAAGATTCTATGTGATCAACTAAAAGCAAATGAGCTGGTTTGACACAGAAATCTAGAGATCTTGAAAGTCAAAAGATCGGCAACGCTTGAGCTTTTTGAGGTATTGCTCGAGGAGACAACAAAATATCCCTTCGGATTTTGAGTCGATAAAGCAAGTCATGCCTCAAAAAATTCTAAGAATGATTAGAATGTTGGGTTGACCATGTAATGCCACTCTTCTAATTTCCAATGATTGTTTCTGGCTCATGCTTAAAGGGGACCCAATGATTAATATTCAAACCATGATGTATGATGGGAAGGCGTTCAAGTTTGATCGCCTTTACAAAGTGCATGAAAAGAAGAAATTGCCTAGAAAAACACAGATTCCCCCTTGACCACCTTGACTCCATGAAAAATATGGGAATAGGGAAAGTGATTACAAAAAGTATTAAAATTTTCAATTTATAATATAATAATTATCCATGATACGAGAAAAAATGACTCTTTTTAACAAAATTTCATTTAAAGTTGCCTCAGGACACATTGTAAGCAATCAACGGGGAAATATTGTGACTTTTAAAAATACATGTGATAAGTGTTTTAAAGGGAAATTTTTTCAGAAAAGTCCTAAACATATTATATAACAGTCAATTCAATCTTAATTTTTTTTTATTTGACCAATTTACTCCTAAACCTTTTGATGGTTTGCCAATAGAACTCTTCTGGCTAATATTGGTTAGAATTCGCTAATGTTACGGTCCAATCAATGTTGGACATCCTACGTGGCCCAACTGGCACTAACATAGATGGTTATTGCAATTTTCAAATTTTTTTGAATTTTTTTATAAATGTAAAGCATATATTTTAGTCCATTCTTTTCCATTTCCATTGTTCAAGATTCTTGTGGTCAATGAGTATAAGCAGGTGGAAAACGAAAAGTTCCATGAAACAGTAGAAGGCACTCAAAGCTAAAGCTGAAAGTTAATTGTTGCATGCAAGCTAGCAAAAGCAACTTTGTTTAGTGGAATTTTGAAAAAGTGAGACAAAGGAATCCTCTTAATAATGGAACAAGTTGCAATCAACTCTCATTCGTTTAACTTTGTAACGACCGCAGTGATCTTTAAATTCGCTATAAACTCTTAACTTCCTATTGATAGTTCTCCCTTAACATTTTGCTCCACATGCTTTTAAAATTTTCAATTATCACCTCGGTTTCGAGATTTCTTTCAATGAGGTAACTAATTTGATTGTTTTGATAATGTCTCATATTCTGTGTTGAATGATAATTTTGATGCTCACTATTAAGATTTCACATTTCTGTAGCACAGTTCTTGGGAAATGTATGAGATATCACCACCTAAAGAATCTGATATCTTTCCTAGGGCAACTATATACATAGAATTTTATTTTTTTTCGAAATCTATAATGTTTATTATTAAGTAGAGATTACTATCAATTTTTTTAATAAACAAAAAACAATAAACAATAAACAAGAGACCACTTTTCTTTTTCTTTTGTTTATCTCAACTTCAGTATGCTTTAATCTAACACATACATTTGATCTCTTACTTAGTAAAAGGCAAAATGACACATATGATCTCTCAATTTTGACTCAATATGTAATAGCATGAACTTTGAATTTATTTAATGTGGTCCTTGAACTTGAGCCCCAAATGCAATGTCCATCCTAATATTTAATTTGTTCAATGTGATCTCTAAACTTTTAGTACATGTTCAATTTAGTTCATGATCTATAAGAGAATGTGAATATAGTCATTCCATTAATTCAAGTTGATTTGGGTTCCAATTCGATATGTTTAAAGGGTGGACAAAAATAAAAAAACGTCACACGTGAATCATCCACGTAAGATATTCAACTCAAATTATAATATAATATCTTTTATAATATGTTTGATTTGTTTAGTTTTAAAAATAGATTATATATAATTTGTTAAAAAATGATTTTCATGTTATCTAATGATGCAGACTATTATATCTTAATTTGAGTTGAATATTTCACATAAATAATCCACGTGACACATTATTTTTTGGTTCATCATTCAAATATACGGGAGTAAAGCCAAATTAACAAATTCTATTAACTTAAATTAATGGAGGGGTAACATCAAATATTTTCATTTAGTCTAAAGACTAGATTGAACAAGTTTAGGAAAACATTAAATTAATTAAAATTGCAAAGATCATGTTACTCATTGGGTTACAGTTCAAAGACCATTTGTATAATTATCCCTTAATAAAACTGAGTAATATTCTCTTAATGTGGAGGGCACTTTTTAAGTTTTAAGTATTTGTCATTAATTTGGAGATGGAGCGTGAAGTTGCCCATATTATGGTTTGCCATAAGAAACAATAGCGTAGGTAAAATTATGCAACTTCTTAGTTCTAACTTAAGATTCCAACAATAATAATGTAAAGCATCTCTAGGAAATTGGTAGTCATTAGATTACACATGATAGGTCTCGACTGTTCATTTAATTTTCTTTTAGCGTTTGTGTGTTATGACAATTTGGATAAGAGCTGCAACAAAATGCACTCGACCCGTGTGACATGTGCAATGCATAGTCAAAGGAATAACTGCATTAACTATGGGAAAAAGGAGTAAGAGGTAAAGTAGTCATTATTGATACGGTCACTAGAAATCAAAATTGACCAAATCTATTAATATCCAACCAAGCCGAGTGACTTCGGTTAGACATTTATCGACACTAACTATGGGGAAAAGTCTTTAAAAAGTCCTAAACATTTCGCATTTGTGCCAATTGAGTCCTAAACCTTTTTTTGGTACCAATTAAGTCCTAAACATTTTTACGTTGTGCCAATTCAATCATTTCTAGCCAATTAATAATATTTTAATATTTTTAATATTTTTTTTTCCTTCTCCTCCTTCTTCCTCCAACCGGTTGCCGGACCTCAGCGACCGACCAAAGGTGACGGCCGGCAAGGTTGAGGTCGACCTCATCGGCCACCCTCGAGGCTTAGGCGGCGAGGCTCAGCCTCGCTGAATCTGGCAAGGGTCGAGCCTCGCCCATGGCCGCTGAGGGCAAGCCTCGCTAGCTTAGCGTGAGGCCAACTCAAGGTTGTGAGGGCGGCCTCACATTGGGCTGGCGAGGCTCGCCCTCGCTAGCCATGGGCGAGGCTCGACCCTCGCCAAATCCAACGAGGTGGCCGACGAGGTCGACCGATCATTGAGGTCCGGCGATCAGCTAGAGGAAGAAGGAGGAGAAGAAAAAAAAGTAAAAAGAAAAAATTCAAAAAAATTAAAATATTATTAAAAGTTGTCCATGTTAGCGCCAATCAAGCCACATCAACCGGTCGGCGTTTAATCGGTAAAATCTGGCCAAAATTGACTAGAAAGGACTAAGGGACTAAATTAGCACGACGTAAAAAGATTTAGGACTTAATTGGCACCAAAAAAAGATTTATGACTAAATTGGCACAAATGCAAAAGGTTTAAGACTTTTTTAACACTTTTCCCCTAACTATGTGGGTCGCATCGAAGTATTTCAAAGTCATATATAGAAATGGAAAAACACCTCAAAAAATATTTCCATGGTGCTAGTGTGAAGATGTTAGGTCAAGAAGAAGTTCTACGATAAAATGTGGTCCAATAGAAAATCATTGATTTATTCATTGGTTTAACCTTTTGAATGAAGGCAAATTTAATCGGACATGTTAATGAACTCAAACTTGAGCTTTTTCTTATTGATGTCTCTGGGCAGGTATATGATACGCCACCCAAAAATTATGTAATCAAGCCCGTTTTAAAATGTACATAAGAAAAAGACCTCCAACGTATGGGGAAAAAGACAAAAAAAAAAGAAAAAAAAAGAAGCCAATCTCACTGCAGCTATAGCCTGAAGAGTTATCCGGGCTTGGAAGTAGAGGTGGTCCAGGCATTCGGTCAAACACCGTAACCTTGCCTGGCGCATCCCATTACTTCACCAGAATAATCTTCTTGCTAACGCATGAATCGAATTCCTACCCATCAATTTCGCCAACCCTGCAATTCCTTTGCATTGTAATGAGCTCGCAGGTGACAAGAACTGTCCAGTCTTTCTTAACAGCAAGTGGTAGTGGCGTTCTTCAAACGTTAGATTAATTGGGGGAGATGACTTCAGACCCTATGATTGTATCGTCACTTGAAGGCATTTGATATTCAAGAAAGCTTCAGAGACACATGGGCTTTGCCTCTGGAAGCATTTAAGGAGGTCCTCTCTCTCTCTCTCTCCCCCCAACCCCCCACGTTGGATCCCTCGTGGCCAGAACCCAAACCGGCACGACTCACTCATGATTCTCTCCAGTCTCTCTTTCTCAGCCCCCATAATTCCCACTAGAATAGTATTAAAGAGAAAACCCCCATTAATTTAATTGGCATCTCTGAGCCAGGCACGCCAGATCCACAGGCCTCACTCTGCCATGGTTGAACGGAATCTCTCTCTCTCTCTCTCTCTCTCTCGACACAGAAGTTGCAGCTGGAGATGTTAGAAACCAGAGAGGCCCCATTACTTCCAATCATGAAAACTTGTGAATGCCCATAGAGCTGAAATTGGTAAATGTATGGGAAGGAGAGAAGGAGAGAAGAGGAAGCGCAATTAATGCGATAGTGATAGTGAAACTATCTATACTCTCTCTTTTTAGTAGGTCAGAGAGAAGAGCCAAGTAGCAACATCAAGAATCCCGGCTCCTTCAATGGAGAACCGTGGCACAAGAAAAAGGACATCCCAAAAAGGAAATTAAAGGGGAAAGCCGCTTTATGTACATGTATAATACTAGCTATCTTCCTCTTCTTGGGTCCTTGACCCAAGAACAAATCCCACCTAAATAGACCCAGGGACAAAAAACAGAGCAACAACAAAAATACAGAGAAAAAAGAGAACTTGACTGTCTTTTTTTTCCCTCTTCCAGATCTGGAAATAGCCTTCCTTTCTTTTCTTCAGGAATCGCCATACTCGTGCCAGCAAATGAGCATCGTGACGCAACGCCTCACGATGTAGAACCTGGCTCTCTGCTCCCGCACCAACCGAGCACATCTCCTAGTGAAGGCACACCTCCTCCGCGGCGCGGAGCTTTTCATGATCGAAGAAGTCGAAGAAGACGAACAAGAAGACGACGAAGATCGGCTTCTTGAGGACGATTCCTTCTTGGACAGCTTCCATTTCTCGTCGAAGTAGAACGGAGGCGCAGTGTCAGCCGCAGTGGCCATAGCCAGAGAAGCCAAGGAATGAAGGTAACGCAGAGGACCCTTCCGAGGGGTCAATTCAAGAAACGAATCTTGATACCCTCTGCCGGGCAGTAGAGAGAACAAAAGACGGAGCGATAGTGAGAGAAATTCCGAGTTACCGAGACAAATGAGGGAATAGTCGAGTGATGGAAACCGAGGTGGGTCGAGACGTGTATTTATAAGGGGGGTTTGAGGGAGAGAGAGAGAGCAGCGGGCATCGCCTGGGCCTTGGGTGCCTCGAGGAGGCCGCCGTTTGTTTAGATTTTCTCTTTTCCCTAATTTTCTTGGGCTGTTAGCCTGTTACTGAAGCAAAAAAATCTCCTAATCTCTCGTCTCTGTGGCTCCTTCGTGTATTTCTGTAATTTCCATACAATGCATCATCGTAACACAAAAAGATTTTAATACTTTGTAATCGACGGGCAATATCTTACTTTTCTATTTATTTTATTTTACAGTCATGGAGGGTTTAAAGACCATTCCCAAAGACCCTTCGAAATAAAGTTATAAATATCTTTTTTCTTTGTTGCATCGTTTTTGTCTCGATCCTTGATTACAAGAAGTTGCTTCCATCGTTCTTGCTGGGAGGTTACTTATATGAATATCATCCCACATAAGTTTAGTTATTTTTGCATATAGGTGGTGTTGAAACTTATAATCCATCATCGGGAGAGTGATTGGAGGAAATTTCTTACAATTAAGGAATTGAGGAAAATGTAGCCTTTGCTTAAGGAGAATTACTAGATACATAACATATCTTGTAAACAGAACATATATAATAAGAAAAGGTATGTCTCACAAGTACTTCTTTCTGGTTGCATATATAATTTATTGTATGGACTTTATTAAAGTATAATCTCACGTCGCCTGATTATTGGATTTAATTACCTTTTATATGTATGTTTCTTTCTTTATTTATCAAATTAAATTTTTGGAATGGACTTTCTAATATGATACTAGAGTCAGCTCTTTGCATAGTCAATATATAGAGAAGTAAACATTTTTTGTGGAGTACATTCAAAACACGTCCTTGGAGCACTTGTTTGCATATCTAATTTAAGTCAATATGCTTTATAGGATGACTAAGGAAGTATTTAGTAAATGTCAGAACACATATTATCGGTCCGCGCGATGTATGTGTGATACAGTGATCCCATCCAGTATCGTACTCAACCCGATCCACCATATAATATATGTAATTGACAAGTCATTATTGATAATTCATGTTGCTCGCTAACATGTCAATCTGACGATAAAATCTTCTAGGATAAAAGGAAAAATATTTCTTAATAGAGGAAACGTGGTTGATGTTTTCTAGGATAATTTTGCCTATGTGAAAGTTAAATTGGTGGACATTCAATCAAGGCTTTTTAAGGATAAGCATAGAGTACATTGCAACTGTTTATCAATTTAATATGAGGTGACATGTCATGATTGAACAAAGACCCTTGATTTTACCTACCCCTTTTATTTGTTAGATCTCTTTGATCTTACCAATCTTGAAGACCAAAACCACATTTTTTTCTAGAATTTGATGTCACAATCGCCATAATCCATCGTTTTCATCATGGAAATCCTCTAATTGAGTAAATCGATGAAAGTAATACCGGCCATAAGGTATTGGGAGTTTGGTTTTAGAATTCCCTTTTCAATAATTTCCAATCAGGAAAATTACCTAATCAATTCTAAATCTATTTTACATAAGTCAATTAAGTCCTAAACTTTTCAACTTTGTCAATTTAATCCTAAATCTTGCACAAAATTCCATTGTAGTCATTTCGTCCAATTTTTCCTAAAAATCGCTGACGTGGCATGATGTCATTCTACGTAGCATGCTGTTATGTCAGTGATTCTCAACGAGAATTGGCCATAAGGATTGCATAACTCAATTGGTAAAATTGAAAATTTTATAATTGAATTGACAATTGTATAATAAATTTATAAATGATAGGACAGTTTCCCTCTTTCCAATCAAATCAATTTTAATTTTAGAACTGGCCATTTTGAGAGGACAATCGTGTCAAAGCCACAACAAAAGTGCAGTGCACCCTCCTCGGACGGGATGGGGAAGGGATAAGAATAAGGATTGGGATTGGTGAATGCCTTCAGATCCTCCTAGGAACCAGGAATTAGTTTAATTGTTATATGGTCAAAAACATGGTTAGTTCTCATCGGAACTTGCAATACATTCGTGATCCAAAGTCGGTTTGACTCCTTGTCTTCCACTTCGGAAGAACCCTTCGAAGCATCTCAACTTTTTTGAGTCACCGACCACAACGCATGGATCTCAATCAAGATTGCACAAAATCACTTTTGTGGTCAAGGAAAAGGTTGGGTCAGTCCTTACTCGGCGTGTTTAAGGTTCGATAGATTGTCTTTTTATATCCAAAAGCTAGAGCGCAAAAACTTATTAAACATTTTGAAAACTCCATGAATCTATTCATTTTGACCTTTGGATTATGAAAGTGATCCTGTCTTATACCGAGTTACACGTAATTGATAGGATTTGAACGGATGAAATTCAGCTTGTGTTAGAAATCTCTGAACAATTTAATTAAATATTGGCACCATGGACTTCAAGGGTTGTGATGTATTTTCGCTTGCCTCCTTTTTTTCCCCCTTTTACCATTTTTCTTCCCTTTTCTCCCTCTCATCTTCCTTGATCAAGCTATGAACAGCCACCACACGTCTATCACCACCGGCCATTGCCCCTCGGCTTCCTCGGTGCCATCATTGCCTATCATGTAGAGAGAGAGAGAGAGAGAGATTTGGACACTGACGAGAATCAGGTGAGCGAAAGAGTGCAGCCCGTCGACGGAGGAGAGCGCGTGATGAGACGCCGCAGTCGGAAGCAACCGACGAGGGAGAAGGAGAGAGAGAAGTGTTAGGATTTTTTATTATGGGAGTAATTTTTTATAAAGTCTGAAGGCATTTTAGTAAATATGAGATAACCAGACCAAGTTCAGTTTTGCCTCAAATTTGGGCAACTCTTGTTTTATTAATTTTTTCTAACTAGCTCTAGAAATATGCAAGTTGAATCAATTATGATCTTTCTAATTTTTTCTCGTCTTGCTTCTGTCCTTCATATTCCCTGAGTCTACTTTCATGATCTATATAAAAGAAAGGGGCCTTGTCATGGCCGGGTCTCTCATTATATTGGTAAGCCCAATTAAATGATTTATATAAACATGGTGTCGAAATAACGGAAGTCGACGAGACTTTTCATTCTGATATTGTATGCTCTTTGTTCTTCTGTTCCTCATTGCCATAGTTTAGTCTCCCCAGCTTACTTATCAAATTTTCTTCAAGTTTCAGAATTAGGTCTATTTGATTCCTAAAAAGTAACATTAGTCAATTATCTACTAACTTTATTTGGGTAATGATCACCACCTCGCACGTGGACGAAAACACTTCCATCGACAATGTATGTTATGACAAATGCTCGAGCTTGAGGTTTTTGACTGACTTGGGCTTCCTCTTGTCATCTTCCTCTTACCACGTCTTGGACTTTGGTGCAGTCCCAATACACCACGATTGAGTTCCTAGAAGTGAGCCATTGCTTTGTAGTCAATAGATTTGTTTCGAAGGTTACCTAGTTTTTATTATTATTAGAGAATTGGATTTATATGACAAGCTCACATGTGAGGAGAGATTTGCTCATTTATGTGGGTTGTTAGTAAAAATAGTCTCACATCATATAATTAACGTGGAAAAAGTAGTTAAATAGATAATTGACTCATAATTCGATTGTTCAAGCTTCCAACTAGCACTAAGCTTGAAAAGCTACATGATCAAGTCTGCGATTTGGGGCTGTCTCTCCTTCCCATTGCAAGGTATTGGACTCTATTAAGGTCACAAATGGTACCTATGTTCACGTAGAGACCAAATAAACTTCATCATTGTAACATTGGATCACTTATTCTAATATCCTAATGAAAACTCTTAAGAATTTAAGATCATCAACTGTGCTCGTCAACCCTGAATCTTAAGGCAATCTCCTATTTCGTCTGGTTCGATTTGAAAGTAACTCGGGCAACATTTGCCTCATGTGTCATTCCTGACATTGTACATTCAATTCCCTCGTACGTGTCAAAGAGTAACTGCACTGTGCCGAGCTCAGTGGAGTCACATGCGCACACAGGCTTCTCGAATATCTATTGAGTTGAAAGTTCATCCGAGTGGCAAAATGACATGATGGGGAGGTGACTTTTCGTGAGACCGGAGCCGACATGCTATTTGCCAGTGAAATTGATCTTTCGGAAGTTTAGGATATGCGGTTTGGACGGGTTGCATTGCGTATGGATCGAAGAGTTGCGCCATTTTTAGCATTGAAGAAAGGACGCTTTCGATTGGTCGTGGGATTGGACCCATCTCTTTTATCATGGCTGTGGAAGCTTGATTGAGATGTGTAAGGAGCGACACGATAAGAAAAAAGTCATTGGAGTTAGCAAGCATCCGCGTCATGTCCCTCGATGCATGGAATCTAAGTGAAAAGGTTTCGCGAGTACTCAGATGGGAACGTTTCTTTTTTCGACTTTTACTTTTATGTTGAATGCTTAAGATCTTGAAAATAACTGAATGTTGAAGTTTAGAGACGTTTATATAAGTCTTGAAGTATCGAAACGAATTGAGCTTTATAGTATAAGAACTAGAAGAAAGGGGAAAAGTCTGATTTTTTCGATTTGCTTGAAAGAACACAGGCTCTGAGTGTTTCCATGGATGAGACTTGGTACAATACTATAGATTGATGATACTGACGAATCCTATAAATGAGGTTTGTGGAATATTTTGACGTCTCTTCTCACCATGTAAAGATGAAGACAGACAAATCAGATGAACTATAAATCATGTGAAGAATGACATTAAAAAGGATTTTAAGAATTGAAACTAAAGTTTGGACCACGCTAACAAATTCCTGTCTTACTAAGCAAAGGTGGATGCATGTGTATTCTATCCTACTTGATAATTAAGTAGGTTGTGTATGATTAATAGAACTAGGATAGGATCAAAGTTATCCTATTAGACATCTTTTATACCGCAAAATATATCCTTTCTGAAACAAAAAGATTTTCTATTCGTTGTTCGACTACTCGATCTAATGAACCATTCTAGTATTTTTATTTTTTTTAAGTAAAGGGCACTATAAAGTCTTACAATTATCACGAAAATGCAATTGAATCTTACAACTTTCAAAAAATGCAATCAAGTCCTAAAACTATTAAATTAATGTAATCAAGTCCTTCCATTAACTTAACCCAACTTGACTAATGGAAGTACCAATGTAGCTTTTTCTCTTATTTTTTCTCTCCTACATGACACTGACATTGCTAAAACATGAAAGCTAAGCCTAAAATGCCATCATTATGATCCATTTCTTATTTTTTAAACCAAATGTTAGTTAAATTAGATTATAAGATAAGAAAAATTTACAAAAGAGAAAAAGGACAAAAAAAAAAAAAAAACCATGCAAGCCCTCGTTGCTGCGCCTCGTCATTGCTGCCTCACCCTCGCTGATAAGTGGCCGACAACCCTCGCAAAGTGGGAGAGGGCCAATGACCCTCGCTCAGTCTAGGTGAATGTGGTCAAAGAGGGTCATCAACCACGACTCAAGCCCCGGCGACTCTCGCCAGCCGTCACATGACCATCATCAGCCCTTTCTGGCATTTTTTTTTTTTTTTTTTTTTTTTTTTGGTAAGTTCTTTATGGCATTGACGAGTATTGGCAATGAGGGTCGCAAGCCCTCGCTTTTTTTTTTCCTCCTATGTTCTCTTTTCCAATTTAGTCTTTTTTAAATTTTTAATCTTATTTAACTAAAATTTAGGTTGAAAATAGGATTTAGACAAAAACAATATTGTTTTAGCCTTATGCTTCATGTGTTAGCAACATCAATGTCACATAGGAAAGAGAAAATAGTATAAAAAAGCCACGTTCGTATTTTTTGGTTCATGTTGGATGAAGTTAATAAAAAAAATTAATCGTATCAATTTGATAAGTTTTAGAACTTAATTATACTTTTTCAAAGTTTTAGAACTTAATTGCACTTTTATGATAAGTTTTAAAACTTCCAGTATACTTATTCTTTTTCTTTTCTTTTATCCACAGAACAAAAATAGCATTAAAAACATGCGCGCGTTTGTTTTTGTTTTTTTTACTCTAGACAGTGTAGCACTTTTGTTTCTTATTCTACTGTAAAAGAAGAGATAATATATTTATTGGATGTGAAAGTGGGTAATTTGTTGTGAGAAGTAACGGTCCACAATTAGTTTAAAATATGACTAAGTTGGTTTGGGTCATCGGAGACTTCTGACGTCGGAACGCGAATGATTCTTTTTAATTAGCTATGTTGCCATATTTATGAATCTAAACCCCATGATAACTTACTTTGAGTAGGGAAGGAACTAATGTGGGAGATTTACCGACGTCAAATTTGATCACTCTTCGTGCGCTCGAGTTAAAAATACTATTATGTTTTGTGCATCCAGTAATGATTCCAATTACGCCTCACACAATTTATAAAGTTAACGAAATATTTTGTGGACCGTCTATCCACCTGAATTGGGAATTCCTTGTCAAAGTAATATGATTTTATTAGCTAAAAGAAACCAAATTTAGTATTTTTGAACTGCGCATTTGGCTGGAGTACTGACAAGGTTATCATGTATTAGCTATTACGTAATTGTTACAACTATGATAGAATGAAGTTGTAATCCGACAATTATTTAGTTTAAGTCATGGGTAAGGACAATTATCCTTCACTATGTATGCGATTTGGTCATCTAACTATTATATTATGCAATCAAGCCCTCTATCATTATCAATTTGAACGGTTTGGTCCTCTAAGTTTTCTTTTCTTCATTTAAATCCTCTAATGCTCTTGATTTGTGCAATCAAGTGCTTCTTTTGCCCAATGTGCTTGATATTATCAAATTAGAGTTTCTTTTTTCTATTTTATCAGAATTTGATTTTTGCTAATTTGATGCTAATTTCACACCACCCTAGCGTCGTGTTAACATTTTCTACCACAGTGAACATGTCACTTCACTAATTAATTTGACAACTTAGTAAGGCAATTAAACAAAGGTTTTAATTGCATAAATTGAGAAAGTTAGAGGACTCAGTTGTATAGAATAAAAATCAAGAGTATGAACATGTACAAATAATTTTTTTTTGAGGATTTTATTGAACAAAATAAAAGTTAGAGGGCCAAACACAAATGCTATAACTTAGAGGACTGAAACTGTACTTTACTATTTAGGTAATTCCTAAACATTCAACTATTGCACTACGTCCCCGTAAACATTGTTAACTCTTTGTTATTTTTCATTAACTTGTAATGCACATGACTTTTAAAGAGTAAAAGTGTATTTTCATCTTTGTTTAACCGAATCTCTCTTTTACCCTTGATTTCTATACAAAATCAAGAATAAATAAAATGGAGAATAATAAATAATAAAACCTATATATAATATATAGATTTCAGAAAAACTGTTAAATAAAACCTACATAATGAATATTAATAATAATATTATAAAAACCGTTAGATTTTATTAATACATTAATAGATTTCAGAAAAAAAGGCCTTAAAAACTCAAAACTATACTTACCGTGATACACTTACCCTAAACCTTTTTTTTTTAGTGACATTAAAAATTCTAAACCATGCCATGCCCACTGTAATATATTTACCCTTAACTTTTTATTGTGACGTAAAAAATTCTCAAACTTGCATCTAATTGCACATTTACCCTTCCATCGGATGGTTTTTCAGTCAAATGCATCTACAATGACCCATAGATCCAACATTGGTCTCTCTTTTTTTCACCATTTTGTCAGAAGACTTATTTTATTCTTTTCTTACAATAACTCGTTGTGCAAATCATAGGACAATGAATCTTACTCTAACTATGGTCTTCTTCATTCGCTTCCAGTTGCCTCTATGTACCCATTCGACCAAAATCATCATACAAATTTAATGAGTTCCAAAGATCCAAAGTGATCAATTCAACTGTGAGCTCATGAAGTCAACAAGTTCAAATTGAATGCAAAATAATCGAAACTGAATTATAGTCGAAAAACCCTAGAAAGACATTCATCTCATATTGTTATCGAAAGAAGTTTCATGGCAATTCAATTTTCCATTCTTATCAAAGAACACTAGTAATACTCACGCACTTGAAAAAGCTCGTATTGACAAGCCAGGACCCTTGAAACCAAACATGATACTTGCATTTTGGTTTGAATGAACTCGATTAAATATTCAATTGCACCATTTTACATATAAGTATTACAGGCAAGTTTAAGGTTCGAATATGCAGCAAGATAAATAGCCAAAGGTACTTCATAGAGTCATTTTAATATAAATATATATTAGTACTTAAAAAATTGACCGAAAATTTATAAGTCTAAATTCTGCTTCATTCGATAATTTTATGACTTCTAATTTACTATTTCTCTTCTTCATGAGTTTAAAAGATTTTCTTGTTAAATATCAAGAAGGCAAAGCTCCATTGAGAGGAAAATAATCCAAAAAGTCCTTAACCTATTGCACTTTTATCAATTCAATCATAAACTTTTTAATTGTACCAATTAAGTTATAAACATTTTCATCTTTTATTAATTGAGTCAATTTGTCCAATTTTAATTGAAAATGTTGACATAGATGCTAGCCATCCTATGTAATGAGGCTAGTGCTGATGTGCATAATTTTTAATAATATTTTAATTTTTTGTTTTCAAAATTTTCTCTTTTCTTTTTTGTTTTCTTCCCTTCTTCCTCTAGCCAATTGTTGAGCCTCAACAATGATCGATGGCTAGCCAAAGGCGAGGGTCGATCAAGCTTGCCCTCACCGTCACTAGACAAGGTTGACCTTGTTGGATTTGGTGAGGCTCACCCTCACTATTGGTGAAAGGGGTGAGGTCAATCTCGTCAGCCCTCACCTCTAGCCAATTGCCAAGGCTTGGAGATTAGCTAGCGGAAGAAGGGTAGGGAAAAAAGAAAGAAAGAAAGAGAAAGATAAAAGAAATTCTAAAAATAAATAAAATATTATTAAAAATTATTTATATGAGTGCCAACCATGCCATGTAGGATGGCTAGCGATTCCGTCATTGATTTTTGACCAAAATTGACTTGATAGACTTAATTGGTAAAAATGCAATATGTTTATGACTTTTTGAATATTTTTTCCCTCAATACTCGATTCTAGGGCTTGGATTTGAATGAAAGCTATGTCTACTTTACCAATTTCTTAATGAAATTGTAACGAAATATATGTCATCTTAGGCTTAGGTACTTGTGCAAATTAATGTATTTTTTATTCAGTACCATTCTCTCACATCTCACGCTATTCCGCAATGTGCAATATACGGGAAGAGCTCCTTAGACAGTGATGTCACAAAATAATTATTTGGCCAAATATGATGAGCAATGGGATGAAAGCCACATGCTAACAAGTGATCGATTCACAAAATGACATAAATACAAGACCTAAGGCCTAAGGTGACACGATAATGTAAGAGAAAATAAATGAGAAGAAGCACGAATTTGACATGACACGAATACTAACTCTGCTAATTTGAAGCCAACATAACTTGTTAATACATTTTAGAATTGTTTTGGAAAGAAATTTTTGCAGCATTTTTATTGTCAAAATGGGCGCTGAACCTAGTTAAATCATCCCCTTGCTAATGAAGAAAGCAGCAGCAATGACTAAAATCTTTCTACACCCTTTCAATAGCCATCTCTCTCGCTCAAACTTGGGATTGCTGAAACTTCAGAACTTAATTTTTCGTTATAAGTGTCGGGCACCCTTTGCATTGCATGCAATGAATCAAATCAAGTTTCATCAGCAGATTGCTTAGACCAGAATGTGGACCATCTTCTATGAACAGAACGGGAACAATTCTGTCTAAAAAATTCAATCAAGTTTCATCAGCAGATTGTTGTAGCTCGGTCAACAGACATTGTTTTTTTAGCTGATTTTCTTTGTGAGATCTTTAAATTCTCGATATGGTCGGAACACAGCGGACACCATCCACAGCAAGAATCCTTCTTTTTGCTTTCTTTTTGGGTTCACGCATTTTATTTCAATTTCCGGTGACTGTTTTGACCGGTCAATTTGTTTCACTCCAGTCCAAAAAGTAAATAAATAAATCGATTTAGGGTGGGAATTTGTCGAGTTTCGGCTTATCTACCACATGGAATGCTGAATTAACAATAAAGTTGGAGGGCATCTAGGATCATGGCATGACACTTAATCTTATCTTTCTAGAAGAAACCCATGTGGCTGAGTAACCATCGTAGCCAAGTCGTTTGCAACAACTCTTTTTGCTCTTCTCGAATTGAATTTTATACAGCCAAGTCGTTTGCAACAGCTTTCTGTTTTTGCTCTTCTTAGATTTTCAATGTATCACTCTTTGTTGGCATTCTAATAGCATGTCAAATTTATGACACGATCAGAAGCGGGTCAATACCATTTTGGCGTGATGATTGAATGACCTATACCACAATACAATTCACACTTCTGGATGATTAAGAAATTCCATAATCAAATGATTTTGGATATGATTGAAAAAGTTATGCTTCTTGGAGTTGGGTCTTCTCATATGCCTTCTATGTCATTAACCGAAGAGTTTTTACGCTGTGCCAAAGAAAAGGCGATCAGTGACCTCATAGTTAAGTTAATTTCCAACCTATTGAAATTATAACGAGGTTAGTGATCGTCTTCGTCTCTGGTTGGAGGAACTGGTAGGTTGCAGACGTTAATACTAACTATTTTTAATTTTAGTGAAGCATACATGTGATTGATATCCATAAATTGCAACTCACTGATTAAACGCATGACTGACTAAACTTCCTCCTATCAAGGATGAAGGAAAGTACAGTTATTTTTATGGTAACGAGCAATAAGTTCTTTGCAAGAACATCAACATTTGTATCTTAAAGAGTCGACCCGCCGTAATCTTTCTTGGTATAAAAAAAATAGTGTTAAGAAACACTTGTGTAAAACTAAAAATGTGAAGTTGATTTTGTTGATTATAAATGAAAACGAGGTTAAATGACTTTAAAAATTACCTAATAAATCTGGACCATGGGCTCTATGTGCGTTAATATAAAAGTCCTATCTCAACGAGAGTGGGAAAAACCTAATTAGCTTTATAATTATCATTCCTACCAATCATTTTAGAGATTAACCATATTCCCGTTTCACCGAAAGGAAATTTCAATGAATTAGATTCACAAGAGACGCAAAATTCTTGGCTACGCATATAAAATTCATGCTCCCATTGAAAAGTCAACGGTTTTTCCTTAAACGGGGAGTCGTAAGAGGCACCTTTTTCTTTTTTCTTTTTTTCTTTTTTTGTCGAAAAGAGGCACCCCTTAATGATTGCAAAATCAATGGATCTTTGTCTTTCACATGGTCTTGCAGTTCCATGAGCAGAAATGTCGAATCCCTAATTCTCAGCGACTCTCTCTTCCTCTCTCGATCACGCGAACGTTTTTCGTGGTGCTTGCTTGCGCAAATGCAACATTCGGTGAAGTGGTGAATCTTGAGACGATCTCTATCCAAAATCGTTCTCTAAGACAAAAAAGAAAGGCATGAATTCTCTCGATCATCGGTTTGTGCTCTGCAAGTGGAACAAATTCACTTAACCATTTTCTACGTGTAATAAATGACGACATGAAAGAAAGTGGCATGTCCCCCTTGAAGCGTGCCGTGTTCTTAGGAGGGGGGGCACTACTTCTAAAATAATTGAATTTTGTAACTAATATATATGTGTGTACATATAATGTGTATATATTTGCATGTGTTCCTTATAGGTATCTTTGTTTCGTAACAGCATTGATCATTCGGCGCACCTACCCGAATTACAAAAATGAAAAGCAAAGAATAAAGATGCCGTGCTTATTGTATAGATTAAGCAAAAGGAGTCTTTTCTATAGGGATGGTGATAAATGATGATGTAACAAGAAGAATTTTCACCATATGTCGTCTTTTTTGGTTTAGATTTGGTAGAGCAATTTGGTGGTCCATTCAACTTTTTACATTTCATCTGATGATAATATTGGACAGTCACTAAAATCTTCTAATTAGGAATTTAAAATGCAAGATTACAGTTTTAACCTTTACCATCATTGTGAGAAATTCAATTTCACCTTTAGTCACTCCCATAAAATCTTCTATAAACAATTAATTTGTCAATGAATGTACCACCAAAGGTTGTCCATCTTGTTAACGAATTTCAAGAGATTATTTTTTTTTTTTTTATGAGCCTCGAATGAAAAAAATCCATATCACCAGTTCCATCAGTAATCAGTTACTTTATAAACGTGAAATAGACTTATAGATTCCACTATTTTCAATATGCAAAAGATCTCCTGATATTATGAGCATTCCATAATTTTTAATTGATATTTCTATAGAGAAAACTATCAAAAAAGTCTTGAACTTATTGTTCAAATATCAATTAAGTCTTAAATCTTTCAATTTGATAAATCATTTTACAATTTGCCAATGTAGTCATTCCAACAAATTTTGATTGTAAATCGCTAACATAAATATTAGCCATCTTATGTAGCACAACCGACGTTAACATGAATAATTTTTACAATTTCTTGAAACCTTTTTGAATTTTTATAACTTTATTACTTTTATTTCATTTTAGTTTTCTTTGCTTCACTATGGCCAATGAGGGCCACCAAAGCTTTGGCAATGGTTGGCCACGGTGATAGAAAACGAAAATAACAAATTTATAAAAATTCATAAAAATACTTTAAAAAATTGTAAAATTTGTCAATATTGGCGCGGTTATGCCACGTATGATGATGGTTGTTCACGTCAATAATTTCCAATCAAAATTGATTGAAATGACTATATAAAAAAATTATCAAAATATTTAAGACTAAATTGACTAAATTAAAATATTTAGAACTGAATGAACATTTATAAATGGGTTTATGAGTTTTTTCTTTTTTTCATGTTTTTCAATTATCCCTATTTGTATGTCATGTTGACAACGCGACCTACAATTAATTCTCACCGGCTAGATAAGGTAAAATAATTCAGAAAGTCAATTTATTTTCAACAAAGAAAACAAATAACTAATTACCATGTGATGTGTGGGGTAAACAATGTACCTCGTAAAAGAACAGGTATTTTACCTTTCTCCAAGTTTGGCAATTTTACTCTAATAAATGTCCATAATGAGTGTAATTACAAAACAGTGAAGTTCTTCGATTGTTGTCATGTGGATATCGCTAATAAGATTTATCTTTAACAAGTTGATTGGGTGAATTCTATACAATTTGGCACAAGTAATTGGACCTTCATGTTTCAAATAATTCAACCGGTTAATTACATCTAATTTACTCTATTGAAAAACTAAATTAGAGTTGTTCAAAGAATTATTTTAGTTCAATTTTTTTTTTTGTAAGGTAAGAATATATTGACTTTAACCAAACTATATAGGAGTTTCGGCACCAAGCACTTACACTCATAAAGACAAACGAGTCAAAAGGAGTGGAAGGTAGCCGAGAAAAGGAAACAAAAATTGCCAGAACCGAGGCAACAAAACAACCAAACAACAGCTAGAACTAGCCAAAACAACGGCATCTAACTAGTTAAAACAACAGCAAGGACTAGCCAACCAGCAGCAACACCAAGGGGGAAAAGAAAGGAAACCAGACAGCAACCGGCAGGAACCCTCACACCAACGACAGCTACATACGAAGACTGAACTGGCCCCCACCTTCGCTACGCCCTCTCAATCGCAACAACAGCAAGACCTCTAAGGAGAGGCTTGATCTAAACCCCACCTTCGCCTCCAGAGACATACAAGTCAAAAGAGAGGAAGTGGCCAAGTGCAGGAGAAGCAGAAGACAGAGAGACACCTCCAACAGCAACAAAGCATTAGATAGGATGCTCAGAGACCCCATAAGAGAAAATGGACGCGTCAATTCTCCAATTACGCTGAAACCTCCTATTTCTTGAAGTATGTTGGTAATTTGTTTATAAAACAAATGAAGAGATGCTTTGTCCCACATCGAAAAGATGTGAGTGTGCATGTGGACGAGATTTGGCACTAACCGACAATCGTTAATTTTATTTATTGAAAATTCGGATTTATTTCTATAAAAAATTAATTATAAAGTCTTGTTGAAACAGTGCGACTGTTCACGAAAGTTACAATTATTTTTTTATATTTAATTCCGAACTTCGTATGTCTTTTCAATGTAACCTTTGAGACATACTTGTTCATTTTACAACCTTTCCCGAAAGGTTGTCTTTGTTCTTTTGTAATCTTTTGAAGAGTTGCATTTATTCGAAAGACATATATAAATACATTTGTTTTGAGATATATATATATATATATATATATATATATATATATATATATATATATATATATATATTCTTCCATTTTTTTTCGTTTTCTTTCGAGAGAAACTACAGCCATTGTTTCTAATTGTTTCCCATGAGAGACCCTGAAGAAATACTAGAATTGCTATTTAGTATTCTCACTTGAGACTTTGTTGTATCCTGGAGGAAATTTGCTGGTGACCATTAGCAACATAGTGGGGCAAGAAAGTGATATCACGCCTCAAAGTCCGACTTGATTACTCGATCCGACTTCGTTGTTCAACCCAATTCGAAGCCATATTTTTCAAACAATTTTAAGGATTTATCTGCGTAACAATGGAGTCAGAGTCGATCAAAGTCATAAGTCTAGATGTGGTGAAACAAGATCGCACGAGCAAGAGAGGTGAAGTTGCTGGGAAGCCATTTACAATGTAGAGTGCGCTGACCAGGATGTGGGACTTCATTGCCAGGGAAATATGGATCCTTTTTTCGCTGCCTCCTTCGCTCTAATTGTTGCCGCACTTTTATAGATCCCAATATTATATTATTTGATGGCATCAATATTCTTAGCACTGAATGGGAACACTACAATGTTTCTTCGAAATGCGTCTCTTGGTTATTTTGTGCATTAGTGCAGGATATCTTCTTTGATGGGGAAACGATGGTTCATCGGGGAATGGGTCATTTATCATGCCTGAATTGGAGTGTAGCGCTGGTTCATCTCGACAACAATAGCGAGGATGACATAGACGACATAATCGAGTCCCTTTCCAACGTCGATTACAACATTTCGAAGCACGTGTAGCCGTAGATTAAGACGCAAGAAGCCAAGTTTTCCCATTGAGCGATGCAGGCACCAAAAACAAGTGAGTGGGTTGGGTTCATCGACGTGGACAAGTTCTTTCACTTGCCAACGGGTCTGCTCCTGGATGGCTTCCGTGCTCGTCGGCGTCGGCCATAGTTTCAAAAGAGCTCAAAGCATTCTGCTTCATGGCTGAGAACCTAAAGAGACTGGATCTCGATCGAGACCTTTCTGTTGGCCACGACTTCGATCGTCAATGATAACCGAAGCGTTTGTCATCAATCCAATTGCCAATCTATTAACAAGGTCAGTTCACGGACTCGGTGACTTCCGTCAAGGCCCTTCGGTGCCTTGTCCGTTTTAGTCCAATTTCGCCGGTGCCGCTTTAGTCGCTCACCAACAATCATGATGGTTTTGTTTTCGAATTCTCCCTGTTTCCACCTTGTTCAAAGATTCGAGCGGTTTTCCGATCCGCCGGAGAACCAATCTTGGCGATTCCTTGCTCTGCATGAGGATTTTGTGATGGTTTAAGCGGTTTTCTTTCTCCTCTCCTCGTACCTTTCCCCAAACTGGGAATTACTCGTAATTCCTCTTTTCCATTCTTGAGTTTCAAGTCTTGACATTTTCTGACTGTCCATCGATATTTTCTCTGATGTTACCTTACGCGAGGTCTCTGTGCCGCTCTACGGACTTGGTCGAGCAGGGGCTCGATGTGATCGGTTCATACAGAGTACAACATGAGATGGCTATCGGAGAGGATATCCGGCCCTTTAACGCTCCCCTGCACGGAGGATCAGGCGAAGTGGGAGCCTCCGCTTCGCAAAGGTCACCCATCGTGGCCAGAAATTTTGGATCCCAATTTGAAGAGTGGAAATAAGATGCTTCAATTGCGTGTGTGAAAAGTGAGCGAAACTGAATCATATGTGGAGGACAGGGAAATCAGGATATCATCCAAGAACCGAGTGGTTTTGGCCACCACTATTTTAAGTCTTCCTATGGCTCCATCTACAATGTCACCGAATGATAGTCTGGTGGATGTGTTTTGAACTCCTCTATCTCATTGGATCCGGTACATGGATCTGATCTTCCTGTGGTTGATCAATCTATATCTCTCAGTGCATCTAGATGCAAGGCCCAGGCATTGCATCAGGAGCAAAGTGAGGCTGGTGATCAAGATGACAGTATGGTCGAGGATGGAGAATTTGTTCACAAGAGGACCATCTCGAAGTCACGATGGGCATTTGATAGTGATTTACCGAGTCTTATCTGTGCATCCGATGATGAAGAAATGATACTGGAGAATAAAGCATTGGTCACAAAGAGGTCAAAGAGAGTGGGGAGTTTCTTCCATAAGGCAAATGTTGGGTCATTCATGGATGTTTTGGAGGATTACTTGAGAATGTACTGAGGTACTGCTTTTTGCTTATTGGCTTATATGCTAAGGTATGCGATATTTTTATCTCCATGTTTAGCACGTAAACTTCTACACTATTTTTCATTGAGGGTTTCATACTTGCTCTTAGTCTTAAGTTATCTTTTGGCGTGTGTGTTCAATTCCATGTGTGGGATAATGATAGAATTGAAGAGATGCGATATGCCCCTATTTAAGACTTCAGTAACAAGAAAATGGTACGCATGTGTATGCTTGAGCTATTGATCATTGTAGGCGGTTGACCAAGAAAAGTGAGTTCAATCGCAATGCATTACGAGATTGACACGAGCGTGTGAATTTTGAACTAGAACTGGAAGGTGTCTATAGAATTTTGGTATCGTGTGATTGAGCTAGACTTTCGGCCTTGATTCGTTTCATGCTTTTGTATTTTTGAGCCATGCATTCAAGCACAGGATTAATTGGAATCGGCTTGCTTGCTTGATGTCCTGGATTAATATGTGCACGAATGTTTATGTTATTATGGGCTTATGCAAGCACATAAGCAGTGGCATGAAAATTCGATTCAATCATATTATCTAATGGTTTCAAGCATAATAATGTTAAATTTATGGTTTTGCCCTTGCGTGTAATTTGATGAAGAAATGAGGTATGGCTCTAATTATACCTTTTAGAAGATTCGGATTATTTGGTGTTGTTGATTCCATTCCTAGAATTGCTGGTATCTTCTTTTCACCTCTCTCAATTCTAGTTTATGCACTTTTGATACATCGATACTCGATTCGTTGCATTTACTGATTTTTTAGAGAATGTTCTTACATGCATGGGATGATATGTAGTGCTCTATTTATGGAGGCAATCTGGAGATACTGAATGGGTTTTTTGGGTGTCCCTTGTTTGGTTCTAATGTGTTCTATTTGCTGTCCTTGCCCCTCATAGATTTGATTCTAAGGAATAGCATAAATGAGCCAAGAGAGTAGAATTGCATTGGTTTTCTATTTTGATGTATGTATTTCATTGAGCATGAAATTTGACAATGCATAGTTTTGATTGGATGCCTCATGAAATATTCTTGTGGTGGGGGTATCTGAAGGTGACTTGAAGTCATTGAAACTAAGAAGTATCTAGCTTTCATTTTCAAAATGAAATATTTAGATAAGTATTAAAATTAAAAAATAGTGGGGGTTATTCTTTGAGCTAAAGTGATATCACGCCTCAAAGTCCGACTTGATTACTCGATTCGACTTCGTTGTTCAACCCAATTCGAAGCCATATTTTCCCAACAAAGTATTCGCAACGTTTTTGAACGTTAAGGCCTTGTCCCTAACGACTTTAATGAGATGGTTTTTCAATGCCGGAACCGCTAAGGCTTGGTCCCTAAATAGAATGCTATTCATTTTCTTCCAAATCACATGGCAAAGGGCACCAAAAGAGAACCGGGCAATGCATTGATAGAATTCATTGCTTGAGAGAAAAGTCATTGCCCATTGGAGATTGTCTGACCAAGACCTATTCTGCCAAGGGAGATTGCATCTGACAGCCCAAAAAAAAGCAAGGTCGATGGAGATGCAACAACCAAAAAATAAGTGATCAATGGAATCCAGCCTCATATTGTAGAAGGCACACGACACGTTATCTATCCTACCGTACGATAATAGAAGAACCTGGGTAGGAAGTTGGTTCTTAGTAATAAGCCAAATGTTGAATTGATACCGTGGAGAGTTCGAATTGCTCCAAATTGATAACGCTAGTATAAGCATTTAGAGGGGGGGTGAATATGTGTTAAAGAAGTTTTTGTGAGACTTAACAACTTAACTTGATTTTATGAAAACAATAGACAGAAGATATAAAATACTGTAAACAGCTATATAAAACTACGAATTAAAGTAAAGAGTTTAGGAAAGAGAATTGAAATACAAGGTTTATAGTGGTTTGGCTTAGACCAAGCTTACGTCCACTCTCCTGCACTAACAGCTCATTGGCTGGATTCTACTAAGAACCAAAAGAGATTTTACAGTCTCACGTCCTTGATTCCACAGTGTAAAGATTCTACTACACTTTCTCAATGTCTCACAAGTATTTGATTTCTCTTTTGAGTATAGTTTAAGCTCGACAAATTGTAACAACAAAGAACTAAGAGTTTCAGACTTTTTGAATTTTTCTTTCACGCACACACTCGAATAATTTGGGCGTCCTCCTTATATACTCTTTCATGCCATCATAACCGTTGGCACCTTCCAAAGGAGTTCTTCCAATCTACCTGTTGGACATAATCAATTTAGGAAGATCTTGAGTTATTTAAGGAATGTGATGATAGCCCACCAATCCTGGCTCGCCCATACAATCGGGATCTAGGTTTTCATAAGTAGAATCTTCCAAGTATACTTTGCTAATCAACGGATCTAAATATTTTCAAATTGATTTCAATAAGAATAATTGATCACGAGATGCTATCTCCAGCCATGAGATATTTTTCAACTGTACGAACTAAATCCTTAAAGATATACTTGTATTTGGATAATTATTCTTCATCAAATAAATCTTTTCTTTGTTGGTTTGGAAACTATCAGTGATGGTAGACTTTGAATCTTGAGTCTGGAGGTCCTCAAACTTTGACGATAGAGTCTGCAAGTCTTCAAACTAGACTGATGGAAACATTTTATCAACTTCAAAACATATAATAAAGTTTTCTCCAACACAAATAAATGTAAACCACAGGACCCAGCTCTTCTTCCTCCTGATGGCTTCTCACACCGAAGCAACTGAAAATCATCCGGAGGAGTTCTCTAGCCAGCCAACCGGTTCGAGACCTGAGAAAGAACAGGGAGGGGATGCTCCCACGACTCTAAGATGGTCTTGATGGAAAGGTCAACCACCGTCGCGTGCCTGGATAACCCCAAGCTATAAATGAGCGTGTCCGAAAACATTAGGTTTAGAGTACCTTTAGGATGCCAATGGTCGAACTAGAGAGGCACGAATAGGCCGTCCCCTATCTTCCAATGGAAGGACTAGTGGAATTCCCTCCTGAGTTGCAAGATCTTCTTCCAAGCCCACGAGTAGTAGGTTGGCTTGTTGGCTACCTAGAAATTTTTTCTTTTAAAAAAAGTCGAGTGGATCCACTTACACCACAAGGATTAAGCATGGTTGCCTTATTACAATCTCGTAGCCTACGAATGCCAAGCCCTCCCTCCTCTTTTGGAAGGCAAACCTCTTTCTAGGAAACCTTCGCACCTCCATTACCCAGGCCCAGGCTTTTCCAGAGAAACTATCTCAGGATTTGTTCAATACAGTCCAACACAGCTCTAGGTATTATAAAGACACTAAACCAGAAGGCTTGAATCGGGTGAAGGATAGACTTGATTAGTTGTAGCTGGCTTGCGAAGGAAAGGAATCACTGAGCCCACGATTGCACCCTTGTTGTAATGCGGTTGACTATAGGGAGCTACAATCTGCCTTACCGAGCTGCTAGGTAATAATGGGAACCTCCAAGTAACGCACCGGCAAATTCCCTTCGTGGAACCCGAGGGCAAGAGTAATTTGGTTCCGTGATAGGGCCGTCCCTCCAGCAAGGAATACCTCGCTTTTGTTTATGTTTGGCTTCAGCCCACTCCAAGATGAAAATGTATCAAGGCATTCCTTTAAGAGAGAAACTGAAGACATATTTGTTTCATAAAAAAGGAAGACATCATCCGCAAAGAATAAGTGTGATAAACACGTTGCTTTGCACCTCCAGAAGTATTTAAACTCCGGTTGCCTAGATCGAAGGTAAAAAAATCCTTGAAAAGGCCTCCATGATCAAGGTAAATAAGTAAGGAGACATAGGGTCCCCCTGACGAAGCTTGCGGCCACTTGGGAAAAAATCATGTAACTCTCCATTTAAGGAAATGGAATACTTAGGAGTGCGCACACAAACCATGATAAGCTAGATCAGATGATCGGGAAACCAAAAAGCACAGAGAACCAGCTCGAGGAAGTCCCAATCCATGGTATCATTGGCTTTCTGGAAATTCACTTTGACTACACACTTACACAAATAAGGGTCAAGGTGGAAACCACTAAAGAATTCCTGGGCTAGGAGGATGTTGTCCATGATCCACCGGCCCTTGACGAAAGCACTTTGAGATGGCCTGATTACGGCTTGAAGAACGAATGCCACTCAGTTAGCCAAGATCTTGGTGATGCATTTATAAATTGTATTACATCAAGCAATGAGTCTGTAGTCATTAACTGAAGACGCATTGGGAACTTTAGGCACCAAGACTAAAATGGTGTTGTTTATCTCTAGTAGAAGTCTCCCCAAGATAAAGAATTCCTTAACCGTTGCAAGGACCAACCGCCCTACAATCTCCCAGTGGTGCTTGAAGAATTCGACACTAAATCCATCCGGCCTAGGTGCCTTATCACAAGCTAAGGAGAAAAGGGTATCTCGGATCTCTAAATCAGAAACCGGGCGAGAGAGAGAACTAACCTGCTCCAATTTAGAGGACATCGAATGACCTCCTGTAACTCCTACAATGCAGGCCTCAAAGGCACGATTCGCGGTGCTAGTAGGTCTTGGAAATAGGTAACGAAAAGATGCTGCACCATACTTGGGTCCGTAACAAGATTACTCGAGGTATCCATGATCGAAAGAATTCTGTTCTTCAGTTGTGTTCTGTTGACAAAGTGGTGAAAGAATTTAGTTCAATTTATTAGTGTGTCCAGGTATCAAAAATTGATTGAAATTTGATAATGTTATAGTCCATGACTTAACTCTTTTTTTTCTTTTTTTTTAATAATCCAGATGTATAAGCTTGGACACCCAATTACCTAGAGGTCAATGAACAAACCCTCTAAATCAGTTAAGTCAAGACAATTAACTTGCGCAATGTAATAGGATCAGTATTCATACAAGAAAAAAAAAATATAGAATATATTGTGTTAAAATGTATTTTAAAGGCACTTGTTAATTAACCAAATAAGGACATATTCCACTTTTGGATACATTAACTATTCTCCTTTTATGCGCAATCAATATTTTAAAAAACAATTATTTCCTCATTATATACGTCCATCAATTACCTCGTCAAGAAGACCCTTTAGGCTTACCTGTGGTGACATTCTAGCTCTCGATAAAGAAGATGTCATGCTCATCTAGTCATGTTAATTTTTTGCACCAAGAGTATGATAGCATATGCATACATCAATGTAGTTAATTTCCTCCTCGAAAAAAAGTTCTTTTTCTTGTCTCTTGTCGGAATTAGAGGCCTTCTTAAGCTCTTAACTAAATGAATCAATAACCAATACTTATAATAGTACTTAAAAGCTTTTAGCTAAATAAGAAAATAGGTTTTATAATCTAATGTCTTATTCAATCTAAGTCCTCTCGCAACTTCTGTTGATTACTATCATATTCTATGAAATTTCCCATCAAAGATATATGTCCACTGCACTAGACCAACAAACAATCTATTGCTAGATGTCTAACCATCAATAATTGTCAGATTTCATTTGTGTAACTAATCAAGATGATGAACTAAGACATAGTAAGGTCAAACTTTTATTGGACCACAAAAATTAGATTATGAGTTATCATATGAGGTCAACCTAAGGCCGAAAAGCGGTGACAAATGAAATGGTTCTCTTGAAGCTGAAAAAGAAAAGAAGTGGGCTGATCTTGTCCTAGCCAAGGCGTGAGGATGGAGCTCTCGTCGGGGTCTCTAAAGCCAGAATATTCTCCCACGTCATCCGGGACCATTACCTCTTTAGGGTTTTCCTGGGCCGGATGTTTGCGCCTCATCAGCTCTCGTTGTCATTTTTTGTTAAGACAGTACAAGTTGAAACGACCTTTTGTCCTCATGTAGTCATGCGGGTAAAGAGGATCACATGCACCCTCCATGTGAGCAACTGTTCTAGCATCTCCATTTTCAGGGCTTTTTATGTCAGTGAGAGAGCCTCACAGTCGCAGGAAAGAGTCAACGAAAACAGAGAGAGAGAGAGAGAGAGAGAGAGAGAGAGTCACATTTCTTCTTCGCGTACAAATGTCCGGCCTTTTCTTACCGCACAAGAAGTGAGGAGGGACTGTTTGAGTATTGATCACTTATTTCACCTGTAATCACAAAGTTTGGGATTGCGAATTACATCACCACAGCTCATTAATTTGTCTAAGAGTCCGAAAATCTCTACATACGATATAGCCACTATAAAACATGGCTTTAGGATATTGAAGTTATGGGTGCATCTACGTTCAAAAAAAGGAAAGATTAGAAGTAAATATTGCTCTTATGATTTATTACATAGAAGTGATTACTTGTGACACACTGTGGCATCCGGGAATTTCAACCCGAAATATTGATTTTGAGGGAAACGATATTTGACTTTGAATGGCCATAGGGACAATTATATCATCGGCCACGATATTTTATCTCTTGGACCGAACCCCCTTAAGAAAATGTTAATTGATTATGAGAATGTTAATTGATTTCTATAAATCAAAATCAAAATCAAATGCCCTAAAGTGGTGTAGGAATTATGGGCTTATTATCGATATTTTTCTATGGGCTATTTAAATTGGACATAGGACGATTTGATAAAGAAGACTTTGTTCTTGACTATGCACTTTATAGATTTGATGGATTAATGTCACAAAGTCTTTTGGCCATTTTATTATGCAATTAGGTATTTATTTAAATGAGGATTAAAATGTATTATTAAAAATAAACTTGGGCCATTTAAGTTTGGACTTTAGGCCCAAGTGAGATGGGCCTAAAGGGGGCCATAAGCCCAGCCCATGTCGACGCATGGAGGGGGGAGGAGGAGCCGCATGGCTTCTCCAAGTGTCTTCGGCAAGGGAGACACTTGTCTCCTCCTTGGGGACAAGTGTCCCCCATGCAAAATAAGAATGGATGCAAATATATATACAACCAAAGAGAGAGAGAGAGAGAGAGAGAGAGAGAGAGAGGCTGGTTTTGAGAGAGTGAGAGAGAGAGAGAGAGAGAGAGAGAGAGTTTGCGAGAGAGTGAGGAGTCAAGAGAGAGAGGGAGAAGCCGAGCGAGGGAGGAGGTCCGCTCGTGCGTCGCCGTCCATCCGCTCGTTCGTCGCCGTCCGTGTGCCGTTATTTGCTCGATTTTGGAGGCAAGTTAGGATCAATTTCTACTATTGCATGTGTGTCTTGCATGTGTGGTTGAATTCTTGGGTGTTTAGAAGTAGGGAACCGAAGCTAGTGTGGTTTGTTCTTGAAAATGCTTGCTGATTTCGTGTATACCGCCCGACCCAGAAACTTGTGGAGGCTTGCATGCATGTTTCGAGTTGGATTTTGACTTCGAATCCTTCATGAAAGTTGTAGATAACATCTCAAAATATAACATACTAAAATTTGGGACAAAATGGTTGAGATTTAAGGGGAAAAACCCTCTTCCTACGAAGACACTAGATCTGGAACTGCTTTACTGACCTTTTGGTAGTTTTGTGGGTTGCATGTCGATTTTTACCGAGAATTTCTCTTCAAATTCTTCATGAAACTTGTAGAGAACATCCTAAAGACTAACATATTCAAATTTGAGGTAAAATGAGCAAGTTTAGCCTAGTGAATCGACTTACTCTTGAATACGGTAAATCTGGAAACACGGTACTGGACACCCAAGACTTCTTAGACCCATATGGTGACTATTCTTTGGAAATTTCACTTATATCCCTTAATGAAAGTTGTAGGGGACCTCTTGAGGCAAAACATATCCAAATTTCAGAGGAAACGAAGAAGGATAAGTAGGTGAAAACTTGATATTTCGGAGATAGCTATACTGGACGTTTTCGGTGCTAGAATCAGAAGCTTCGGACGACTATAGAAAATTATCTAGAATGAATATGGCCTAGATGTCTCCATGAAAAATCTACTTTAGTGTCTTAAATATAACCTGGTAAAATTTCATAATTTTCGGAGGCCATTCGGGTATTTTAATCGAATTATTTCAGAAACTCCGCAATCTGTTTCTATCCGAAATTGCATGCTGTATTTGTGTGGATTATATCTTCTTGTGTGAAACTCTTTAGGGCATGTGTTCTTCACAAAATTGTTATCTTATTGTCCTGTCTATCTCATGTCCTGATTTCATGATTTTTGAGAATCATGTGGATATTTAATTTAAATGTTTTCTAAAATGGTACAAGCTGGAATTGAGTAAACTTCAAAAAGGCATGATAAATGGACTATTCTAAATTGTATAGACTCCATGAATTGTATTGTTATGAATGATTGTGTCTTGCTGCATGTATGATGATGATTAGAGATGCATGTATGAATCAAAGGATGAAAGTGATCTTGATTGCCATCACATCATATGCCATGTTAAAATTGAACTATAATTGGAGATGTGAATTGAGATAAGTGAGAAGGCTGTCGGAGTTGTGAGCCGACGATGCCCCGGGAGTGTCGGGATTCTTGGCTAGAAGGGTACGGCTGGTTGCCCGGTGGCTTGGAATGGCCGGATGCCGGAGGGTCCTCGGGAATATCGAGATGCCCGGAGAGTGGGGGAGCCGGAAGCTCGACAGGTATTGTGCCGAGGGATGCTTTACGATGCCAGTTGGGGTGCGAGATGCCTGGCTAGAAGGGTATGGCTAGTTGCCCAGTAGGTATTGTGCCAGAGGGTTCTCGCGACGCCAGGATTGGGCGCAAGTGATGAATGTGGGATGCAAACATTGGTCCCAGGAAAGAGAAATGTAGCGGTCCAATATGAAAGGATGAAATTGAGAAATTGAAATTGAAATATGCATGATGGTATATGCATGTAATATGATGATGATATGTGCATGGATGCATGGTAATGATGATGGTACATGTAATATGATGATGATATGTGCATGGATGCATGGTAATGATGATGATGAGTGCATGGATGCATGATGATGGTAAGTGCATGGATGTATGTGCACCTATGGCATGGTGGTACATGTGACATGATGATGGTAAGTGTATGACATGATGGTGATGACTATATGATGATGTATGTACATGAGGTATGATGACATGTGCATGATATCAAGGTAAATTGTGCATGGATACTTCAATGACATGTAATGCTATGATTGTGATGATTGTGTGACATGATGCATTGAGTGGTTTATTGGTCATTTACCTACTGAGTGGCTGTACTCACCCCTTTTGGGGAATAACATTTTAGACTAGATAAGATATCTCTGCTGCCACTGCTACCAATAGGCGGATCAAGTGATTTGATATGACCGCGAGGGGGAGGATAGCAAAGGAGAGAACTTTTGGATGCCAACACTGGTTGATGAACCTTAAGCATACGATTGTGGGAGGAGAAGTCAGTCATCTTTTGAAGTATAATCGAGTATAGAAGACTGCAGCATTTTGATGTACCGATGAATGATGTCCATCTGATTTAAGTAAATAAAAGTGTGCGGCTTTTACCTATAAATGTTTATTTGGTGTGCATCGTTTTCTGAATATAGGGAAGTGAGTTGTTGGATGTGCTTCTGTATATAAATTGCGCAAGGGACCGATCTAAAAGATGTAAACCCCCAGGTTGTATTGACCTGTTGCAATTGAAATGGTATCAGAGTGACATGTTATTAGGAAAAGTGAATGGTAAGCGGACTGTGACGATCCTAATCGGATCGGGGGCCATTGAGGGGTGCCACACACACATACACACACACACACACACATATCCACAATGCCACTGATGGGTGCATCATTAAATAATGTCGTGCAATCAACATTAGTGACCGCTAGTTAAATAATGATCCAAATATATCTTCTCATATTGGTTATATGTCCATGTCTCAAGATGAAATTATACATTGTATTTAGTTGATGCAAAAAATGAAATTCCATAAGTGAGAATGACCTTTTGATACATAAATTTTGGCTAATCATTTAGGATTAATTGCATAGAAAATTAAGGATTATTCTTAAACAAAATAAGATAGTTAAATTCCATAACATATGGTCTTTTTAGGAGTGTTCATCAATCTACATTTGGATGTGATAATGTAAACAAAATGATTGTTGTGAAGGATCCAAGTGTTTGAGAGTCTAATATCAAGGTATCACTTTACTTGGATTATTTTGTATTTATTGTGAATGTAAGTTTTGATTATGTTGCCAACACATCTCATTATTGTGAAAATTCCAGGATAATGGCGAATGGGATAAATTTATTGTGGCATCCCGGAAATTCAAAGCCAAGCCTTAAGGTGTGTTAAATGTCTTTAATTAGGTGATAGAATTTTATGGCATATGCTTTAGCCAATTTGTCTTTTAATTTGATGAATTGTGATTGTGTTGTTGAAATTTAAATTTAATTTATTAATGCTTGGCCATATGATTTGAATTTCAATAATTAAAAATATCCCAAGACTTTGGCCAAGATGGAAATTGAGATTTCAAAAATATTATAGAAGGAATTTCAAAAAAAAAAAAAGGGGAAAAAGGGCTAAAATTCGAATGGGCCTTGAGCCCATTAGCCTCAAGCTTGGAGGGCCAAGCTAGTCGGCCCATTGGGCCCAAGAGAGGAGCTCGACCAGCCCAAGGGGGAATGGCCGGTTGGGCCTAAGCCCAAGCCCATTCCAATTCAAAATTAAAAATTACATGTGGCACAAAGGAGAGCATGCATTGGCCATAGGTGTGGTGGATCAATCATTACCTATGATGAGCCTAGGGGAGTATAAGAGGGATGAGGAGAGAGAAGTGATCGGTTTTTCCTCATTTGGCCGAGAAAAGGAGAGAGTGAGGGAGAGAATTCGAGAGGGAAAGGAGGAGCGGCCGAGAGAGAGGAGGAGGTGTGTCCGCCGTTCGCCCGCCGTCCGACCGTCCTACGCCGCCGTGTGTTGCTGTGTGTTCATCTTGGAGGCAAGTGGGAGTTCATAACTTCCTTTGCATGTTTGTTGTGGTGTTTGCATGTTAGATTATAGGTATGATTTGTGTGAAAAACCGAAGTAAGAGTTGATATTTTGCAAACCGTGTGACTGTTCTCGTTCGGTTTAGTGGAGTCAGTAACTTGTTCTAGCTTGCATGTGGGTTTGGAGTGTGATTTTGGCTTTGGTGTCTTCATGAAAGTTGAAGCTAACATATTGAGGTATGACATACTCAAATTTCATGGAAAAAGAAGGTGATATGAGGGGTCAAATACCTTGTTATACGGAGGTTCTAGATCTGCGAATTTCCTACTGACCTCTTGATGATTTCTTGGTTGCATGTTGATTTATGTTGGAAATATCACTTTGTTGTCTTCATTAAAGTTGTAGGTAACATTCTAAAATACAACATACTCAAATTTGAAGAGAAATGAACAAGTATAGCCTAGTTAATCGGCTAGATCTTTGAGACGGATGGTTCTGTTGAAGTATACCGAGACACCCGAGACTTCAAGGACTTAAAAGAGGATCATACTTTGGTTATTTAACCTAGATCTCTTCATGAAACTTGTAAAGGAACATTGATGCATAACATACTCGAATTTCAGAAGAAACGAAAGAGATTTAATGGGTCAAATCTAAGTTTTTCGGTGATATGTGTTCTGGACGAAACGGTAGAGGTTCCAGAAGCTTCATGGAGTTTTATAAATTAATCCATAAATAATTTAGCTTAGTGTTCTGCATGAAAAGTGCACGAAAATGTGTTGGCTATCACTCTGTAAAATTTGGGAATTTTCGGAGGTCATATGGGTATTTTAATTGAATAAATCCGAAAACTGTGCAATCTGGCCATTATCCGAATATTAAGTGTATTTGGTGGAAATTTGGGAAACTATGTGAAATGCAAATTTGGCCATGAAATTGTGTGAAATTGTGATTTTAAATGATTGTTTGATTTTCATGATTTTTGGAAAATCATAAATATTAAAGATAATATTTATTTATGGAAATAAATAAATATAATATTAAAATAATAATATAATAAAATAATAAAAAATAATAAAAAATAAAAGTAGATTATTTTATCGGCCATGAGTTCTATTGAATTATGATGCATTGTTATATGACATTGATGCATGTATGATCGTGAACTATGATGCATTGCTATATGGCATTGATGCATGAATGATCATGAATTGTGATGCATGTGTGTGAATCATATGCCACGAAATAATGAGATGAAAAGAATGATAAAATGTGGATGTGGTATGTGAGTAAGAGGATGTGGCGGAGGTTGATGTCTCGGTGGCCGAGTGGCATAATTCCGAGAGATTCCCAGGGAGTTTCGGGATGCCCGAATGTGGGGGCCGGAAGTCCCGTCGGACGTTTCGCCCGAAGGGAGTGACTCGCGATGCCGGGATTGGGGTGCGAGATCCCCGGTTAGAAGGGTAAAGACCGGAAGTCCCCGTCGAGGTTTCGCCCGAAGGGAGGTTCCTCGTGATGCTAGTTAAGGTGCGAGATGCCCGGAATCTGGGGGGCCGGAAGCCCAGTGGCCATGAGATGGCTGGGATACTGGGATCCCTGTCGGAGGTTTTTGCCCGAAGGGAGGATGATGATGGTGGAATTGATGAATTGAGGAAAGATAATGTGGGATCAATTGATAAATAAAAGTGAAAATGATAATATGATGTAATATGCATGGTGATGCATGGTTAATGATGATGTGATATGCATAGTGATGCATGGCCAATGATAATATGATGTAATATGCATGGTGATGCATGGCTAATGATGATGTGCTATGCATAGTGATGCATGGCCAATGATAATATGATGTAATATGCATGGTGATGCATGGTTAATGATGATGAAATATGCATAGTGATGCATGGCCAATGATAATATGATGTAATATGCATGGTGATGCATGGTTAATGATGATGAGATATGCATAGTGATGCATGACCAATGATAATATGATGTGATATGCATGATGATGCATGGTTAATGATGATGTGATATGCATAGTGATGCATGGCTAATGATGATATGATGTGATATGCATGATGATGCATGGTTAATGATGATACGTATGTCATGATGATGCATGAATACGCTTGACATCGAAAAGGTAAGAAATGCCTGCATTGTATGATGATATGCATAGGTGCACCGAGTTGTTATTGGATTTCCTATCTGAGTGGTTGTACTCACCCCTTTTGGGGATAACATTTCAGATTAGCACTATGTCGCTACTCCGCCGTATCGCGTGGCGTGTTTTACGGTATTCCGTCTGACGTCGAGGTGGAGATGACTGAGATAGATTGTCCCTCGGTACCCGGGTTGACGTTTATCCGAGTACGATGCCTAGTTATGTATGATATCGGCCTGGTGGGGCCCCGTCATACAAGAGTTTTTGTCTCGTGCACGTACGACGGGATGGAGTGATGCGGGGATGCTGCCGCCACCACCACCCCTTGACGCACCGGGATGGGTGTGAGATCGCGCGCGAGGAGTAGGAGCTAGACCGCTTTTTGGTATAGATAGTTGACGCTCGTGATGGGAGGATTTTTGTGCTCATATGATGTTAGAGGTCGGAGTTTCTTTTTGAGATTTTAGGAAGGACATGGCAGAGTCCCTACCTTTTCTGTTTCTTTTGTACCGACCCGAGGAAAAACCCCATCTCGCTATATGTATGTAAGCAAAGCGTCAATGCTGTTTATAAAATCGTGGTGTTTAGTTGGTGTGTATTTGTATCATGGGTTAGAAGGGAGATAGATGACAATGTGAATTTTGCTTCCGCTATGAGTCGCGCATGGGACCGCTTTTAAAAAAAAAAAAAATGCCTGTAATCTGGCAAGGCTTAATTTAGCCAAGAGATAGAGATGGTAAAAGATGTAACATCGGCACTGTTAACGACCTGCGAAGGGTTCGGGGTGTTACATTTATAAAGAATGAGTTTCCTCAATATCTCGATCTATGTATTGTATTTGGTGATATATATGCTACTAGACAATATGCAGTAGGAAATGCAAAAGACGTGGTGGTGTTGGAAGAAGATGACATTGGTGGCGGTGATGCGGCAAGTGATCTAGATAAATTTAATGAATACCTTATTGATGAAAGTCTTTATACCTAATGTGGCTGACACCCTAGTTTATGGGAAGCACAAAGTGGATATGACTCCAAATTTGAAGAGGGAGAAAGTGTGATACATTTGATGTTGTTGGCAACTATAAAGTCATTCAAGAAATGATTAAATTCACAATGGGTCAATCAACAAGTGGCTCCATAACCTCACATCCTTTATCACTCGAAGTATATTCTTTACAACAACACTATGAACCAAACATGCTTTAATGCGTCTTGGGAGAGACTTTCATTGGATCTCTACTTGAAAGGAGACCTCAACTTCTTGAATCTCTTTAGGTAGATGTTGAAAAATATGCTGTGAATTTATATTTCGCTCAATTTCACTCTATAAATTATGTATTTGAGATATTGTGGTTTTTTATTTTTTATTTTATTGATAATGACAACGTTGTGGCTATTGTTGATTGTTATTGGATTCCTTATTTATCTATTATGTTCATGTTCTTTTTTTCATGTGATGACATGGGCATAGGTAATATGGAGGGGGATGAAAGTAGCATGTATAATGATCAAGTAACATAAGTTGTATAAGTTGAACAAGACTTTGATGATTTTGATCTTGATATAAAAATAGCATGGTTGTGCACTGGTATAGTGGATATGTCCATGCACATGAGAAAACCTATTAGTAATAGCGTCTATTAGGACTCGAATGGGTAAGGGAGGTTCTTTGTGGACATTCAAATAGAGTACGTAAAGCTTTTATAAATAGAGAGACGTGTCTTTCTCAACCTTTATAATTTGATGAAGGCAAGATTAGTTGGAAGATAATCGAAATTAGGGTAGATGAACAAGTTGGTTCTTTGTCACTAGAACTCCAATAGAAATTTATGTAAGAAAATCCAAAGTTGGGGACAAACTATTAGCAAGCGCCTCACTATAGTACATAAAGTAGTTCTCAAACTAGCAAAAGAGGTTATCTTACCACCTTATTTTGATATTGTTATAAAGGAAATTCTTATGAACATAACCATAAACATTACTTCAAGATAAGATTTTCATACATTCTTTCACACATCAATTTCATTTTGTTAATGAACTTGCATAATACTGGTCTTTGATAATATGGTGTGACTTTGTAGGCACTATTGATGGCACGCACCTATGTTCATGCTTTTGTACTGGTGTCAAAACAAACCCCATTTAGAAGAGGCAAGGAATAATCACTCATAATGTGATGTATGTTTATTCATTTGATATGAAATTTACTTTGGTATATTATGGTTGGGAAAGATCTACCAACGACCGTCGGGTGCTCTTGACAGCACTTGAAACTTCTTGCTTAGAATTTCCTCGACTACCATTAGGTATTTGTTTGTTTTATAAGGGGTAATCTTCCTTATGCTTGTATTGCAGTTGCATATCATGACCAATTTATGAATACCTTATTATAGACAAATACTAAATGGTAAATTCAGGTTATACAGCAACTTTGGGATTTTTAACTCCTAAAGATGAATGGTATCATCTAAATGATTGTAGGAGTAGAGCAAAACAACCAAAAGCAGCAAGACAATTGTTCAACTATAGGCATTCTTCACTAAATTTTTTTTTTTGAGAGATCATTTGCGACATTAAGGAATCGTTTTTTCACTTTGAGATGCATGCCTTTATTTACAATTTGAGAGCAAGCACATAATATAATTACATGTTGTGCCACCCATAATGACATCGTGATAAAGATATGAGGGATAAGAACTTTTCCTTATATGGAGATCTAGAGTATTTGTCTGGACCTACACAAGATAAGGTTACAGACAATATATCAACCAATGAGGAAACTGAGATGAACGTGCGTAGGAAAAGTATTGCCAATACAATGGCAAGGAATCATAACATGCAGGAGATTACATGTAATTGTGTTTTTGTCTTTTGTAATGTATTTCCATTATTTGTAATTGAGGATTTTTTATTAGTTTCAAAAGATCATCGTTTACGCCATATTGCATGTCTTTTTGTGCTGATCTTTTGTAGTGTCATTGGGTGGTATAGTCAAGCAAGGAAGTGAAACCAAGTACTAAATGCAATTATTTGCCTAGTATGATCACCTCTCTTTTATCTATAGATTAATCTAATTGCCTTCAAATTAGTAGCTCATATCAACAATAAAAATGTGTCCCAATGCCCATCATTTGGCTTGAAGTTTTATGGCAACACAATTATTGGTTATGAGATTAACCATTAGACACAGCTGATTAGTCTTAATGTTGGAGAATAGAGTGTAATAATGTAGTTGGTCCTGTATATCCTTAGGAAAAAAGGATCAATCAACATTCTCACCTTATTTCAAGAGAAGGTTACTGTCTCTAGACGACAGGGTCGATAACGCAAGCCTAATATTTGCATTTAACTTTTCTTGATTTTCCATGCTTTATGACATGTTAGGATTAATCCCCTTTAAGTCTACTTAATTAACACGTAGAGAATGCTTCCTTTTAGTTCTATTCTAGAATAGTAAAAGGAAAAGGAAAAATCCACTTGTCAACCCTATTTCATGACATAAGGAGAGTGTAATATGGAAACATAATTTTGGAATTAGAAATATTGTGTTGTTATTAAACAAGTTCTATTCTAGGAAATAAAATTTTAATGCTATTATCAAATGAATTTCTGTTCTGGAAACAAAAATTTTGTATTGTTATTAAACGTGCTTCTCTATTTTGAAACTCATTTGTAAATTAAAAACAAAAATAATCTATTTTTAGCCAAAAATTGTTCCAAAGAATAGATATGATCATGCACATGTTTTTTTTATAATTTAATTCTAAATTAGGCCTATCTAGAAAAGAAATCAACAAGCAATGTATTTAAATGACAAAGTGGTAAAGAAATAATCAAATAATTGAAAAACTTAAACTCGTAGAGCAAAGAATACACATGGTCATATTATAAGCCCCATGACATGATCCCCATGAGCTAAAATCAAATCAAAATTAATTTTTCCAAATAGTCTAATCAACCTAAACCAAATTTGGGGAAAACATAAGTTTTCTTAACTATCTAAATGAAACTAAACTAATTCTAACCATTAAAGTGTAACAACTTAGGTAAGTTTTAATTCTAAGCTATTTTCTAATTTTTTAGAATTTTTTTCAGATTTTTAATTTTTTAATATATTTACATATATTTAAAAAATAATATTTTTTTCGAAAATAGGGACTCGGGCTGGGCCCTCGGGCCCGGTCAAAACCTGGCTATTATAAACTTTCGGGTCTGCGTCACGAAAGCAGGGGAAAAAAAAGCCTGAGAGATGAAGTGGGCCCATTGACTTGAACCCAATCCGGTTCTAACCAGAGACAAGCCCGGACTCAGCAAAGCCCACTTGATGACCGCAAAGCCCGCTAGCTCAAATACAACCAGAGCTAAATCCAAACCTATCAAGCAAACTTTAAACCCATGTTACTGATGGGATCATCATTCATCAGTAATCAAGACTACTCAAAAGGAATTAATGAAATCGATGCTAATTATGTCCTGGATATATCAATGCGCATTAAAAGAGAAATACCGATCTCTAAAGTAAACACAAATTCCTTGTTCTTGGACGCAAACGCCTTTGATAAGTCCAAATAACAACCGCATGAACATTCTTTAAAATATCCTGCATCTTAAAATGTCAGGGAAATGGCCTTCCTTATCAACTGAACAAGTGGTTCAGCCGAGATTTTCCCGGCCTATATCTTCGATTTGCAAGCTACGGTAATAACATCCTTGTCTAATCTCTCAAGTCAAGATCGGGTAATTCGATGCTTCAAACTGAAGGAATGGGATCCTGGGCTTCTCCTACTCATCATCCTATTCATCCGCTTGTCGCCACTTACCTACCCGGTTTTGATTTTCAGTTTCCAACTCATTGGAGTGTACAGCTTAATCACCTTAGTAATTGATGACAATTTAATCAACGTCCTGAATTTTGAAACCCTACCCGGCTCAGAAACGGCAGCTAGAGGACGAGCTCAAGATGAGTCAAGCTATGGCCAACAACCTCGCGATGTCTTTGAGCCAAGATCCTTGGGAAAAGGGCTCGAATAAAAAAGAAACTCACCAAAGATGTGGGAATCGGGAGAGAGGAGATCGTGAGGGTGAGGACGCCAGCCGGAGGTCATCAGATGGTGACGGTGAAGGTGACTGGTTGGGCAAGGCCAAGAAAGGGGAACGCGTATCACCGAGAGCGAAGGAGGAGTGCGTTGGGTTCCGAGGGAAAAGAACGAGAGGCCCCGTTCTCCTGTTCTCCTATTCTCCTTTCTCCTGCCCTCTCTTGGTGTGCATCCGAGAACCCCATCACAAAAGAGCCACCTTGAATTTGAAGGTGGGATCCCCTTTTTCCGTTTTATCCTTTCTTCTTTTTACAAAATATGGCGGGTGGCCTCTTTTGGCGGCCACCATTTTTGCCCCACTTGGCGCAATCGTGAGGAGCGTACGCTTTAGTTAATAGATCTTGTGGTGTTGGCCAGCTCCAAAAGTTAGAGTTTCTTTAATCTGATCTGAGGTCTCTAAATTTCATTGTCGCAAATCAAATATTTAAGATTATAAATTAATGAAATTAATTTTTTTGTCAAAAGTTAAGTTCTTTGGTTTGACAAAAAAGCTAACCTTTTTCCATATTTATGAGAACTTGAAATCTAAAGGCCTAATTCTACATGCCTATGCTAAATTGACACTTACATGCAATTAAGTTACTAAGGGCACTAACAAAAATTTTTGGGTAAAAAAAGGAGACTTGCAACGATAAGGAATCTCGAATATTGAATTTTCTAACCTTGACCATCAAGAAAACATGGGTATTAGCAGGTAGCCATGTTATCAAGAACATCAAGATCAAGTATAAGTACCTCATACCGAGACTTGACAACATGCTCGATGAGTTGCATGGATCAGCAACATTTTCCAAGATCGATTTGAGGAGTGGCTATCATCAAATCTAGATGAAAGAACAAAATGAATGGAAAACAACTTTAAAATGGAAAACAACTTTCAAGACTAAAGAAGGTCTTTATGAGTGGCTAGTCATGCCATTTGGATTGTCAAATGCTCCCAAGACCTTTATAAGACTCATGGATGAGGTCCTTCATTCTTTCATTGGTCGATTGTTGTTAATTTCGACAACAGTCTTGTTATATAGTTGTAATGAGAAAGAACATGTAACTCATTTAAGACAAGGTATTTGAAGTCTTAAGAAAGCATAGGCTCTTTGCAAAGATTGAGAAATGACAATTCTTTTTGGCAAACATCACATTTTTGGGTTATGCAGTTTCCTTAGATGGAAGCAATCAAGACTTGGCCAACTTCAAAACCGATCTTCAATGTAAGTCCATGGACTTGATCCATTTTACCGATGTTCTGTCAAGAATTTCAGGACCATCATGACTCCAATTATGGAATTGAGACACATCAATTGGGTGGAAATTTTTTTTATTTTTTTTATTTTTAATTTGTCTCGAGTATAAACTTGGCAAGACTAATATTATAACATATACCCCATTGAGAAGGTACTTAATGATTGTTGTTATGGAATCTATGGTCCTTGACATCAAGTCGATTGAAGAACTCTATACTAAAGTCCAAGGTTCTCGCCCATCATCAACAACTCAAACGTGGTATTCTTGGTACTTATTCCATTTAGGATGAATTTCTCTTTAAGGGAAACTGATTTTGCATGTCAAAGAGTTCCGTTATAGAGCTATTAATTCAAGAAACGCATGGTGGAAGATTACAAGGCTACTTCAGAATCAACAAAACTCTTGCAATCTTCAAAAAAAACATTTTTATTGGCAAAAAATGATTACAAATGTACATGCAATTATTTCTAGATGTTCAATGTGTCAAAGGGAAAAAAATTATTTCCATCAAGGGCTTTATACTTCACTTCCCATACCAACACTACCCTAGGAAGATGTAAATATATATTTTATTGTGGCAATCCCAAGAACGAAAGGAAGAAAGAAGTGATCATGATGGTTGTTGATCCATTTACGAAGATGGCATAGTTTATTTCATGTCATAAGACAAATAATGTTTCTCACATGGCCGAGATGTATTTCAATAATTTTTTTTCTTCATGGGGTTCCTAAGACTATAGTGTCAGATCAAGATTCCGACTAGACCAAAAGTAACCAACTATAGTCTCAATTCTTCATTGTCTTACCCAACAATGCATGCAAAGTTGATCTCTTTGGAGAATATTACGTCTCTGCTACTTTCAATGTGGAAGACCTTTCTCCTTACTCTGAAGATGAAGATTAAATTTAAGGACAAACCTCAATCAACCTAGAGAGATTGATGTGGGAGCATTGGGTTCCATCGATCAACTCTTGTTTCGTCGATTGGACCAACTGATTCCTTGATCATGCAAGCAAAAGCCAATTTTTAACACAACTTAATAAGATGGTTTCAAGGTTGAAGTTATCGATCATGTGGTATAGTTGTCGATATAGAAGACTTGTTGTCGACTTCGGGACCCTAATCAACTACCTAACGACTAGAGACTGTTTTGGTCAATTTCCATTGTTGTTTATTGATATTCAAAGGTGGCTATCAGGCTTCCAAGGCTGGTGGATGAACTTGGAGGGTTAAGTCTGAAAGGGCTAGTACAAACACCTAGAGGGGGGTGAATAGGTGTTAAAGAAAATCTTGCAAAACTTAGTAAAAGAGATTTGCTTCTAGACAATAATACACTAAGAACGTAAACAACTTTAAACAATTATATGAAGCTATGAATTAAAGTAAGCAGTTTAGGGAAAGAGAATACAAACACAAAGTTTATAGTGGTTCGGTTTAGGTCAAGCTTACGTCCACTCTCCTGCATTGACAGCCTATTGGCTGGATTTCACTATGAATCAAAAGAGTTTTCACAACCTCACATCATTGACTTCACGGTGTAGAAACTTTACTACACTCTTCCAAAATCTCATAGGTGTTTGCTCTCTCTTTTGAGTATAAATAAAGCTCAACAATTGAAAATAGCAAAGAACTAGGAAGCTTCAGACTTCGACATTTTTTTTTCACGTACTATTTCGAACAACTTGAGGGTCTGCCTTAAATACTCTTTCATGCCTTCTCGACCGTTGGCACTTTCCAAAGGAGTTATTCCAATCTACCTGTTGGACATAATCAATTAAGGAGATCTCGAGTTGTTTTAGGAATGTGATGAGAGCCCATCAATCCTGCTCACCTATACAATCAAGATCTAGATTTCTATAAGTAGAACCTTCCAAGTATACTTCGCCTTTCAAAAGATTTGATTATCGAAATTGATTCCAATAAGAATAATTGATTATAAGGTGCTATATCCAGCCATAAGATCTTCTATAAACCATACGGACCGAATCTTTGAAGATAAACCCACATCTGGATAATTTTTCACTCTTCGATCTGGAACCTGTCAGTGAGGTTAGATTTTGAGAATAAAGTCTAGTGGTCTTCAGACTTTGACAGTAGAGTCTGGAGTTCTTCAGACTATAATACTTGAGTCTGCAAGTCTTCAAACTAGACTTTTGGAAATGTTTTGTCAACTTCAAAACAGTTAAGGAGTTTTCTCTAACAAAGTCAACTTACAATGCATTTAATCCTAGTTAAATGCATTTAGTCCTAGTTATTAAGTGTCTCAATTCATAGTTTTTGGAGTACTTATTATGATGTTGTTTAACTAGTCTCAATCATGTGAATACTCTAAAAGTGATTTTGATTTCTATGATTCCAAGAGTTGTATTCTTTTGTTCACTAGGGTTCCTCTATAAAATGGGGTCAGTATCTCATTTGCATGGCAGTTGACTTGAATCTGATGAATAATGAGATTTTCTTCAAGTGAGCAAATTCATACCTTAGTTCTTTGTCCAAGTTCCTTGGTGGTGAACTAAGAAATCCTTTATTCTTGGCCAGTGGGTTTCCTTTAGGCTTTTGTTGTGAACTTTTTCTATCCCAAGTCCTATATTATTGGTTGTTGGGGGTTCCTTAGGCCTTTATGGTGAACTTCTCCTATCTCAAAATAATTTATCCTTGGCAAGTGACTTGTCCCTTAAGCCTTAGATGTGAACTTTGAGCTTGTGGACATATCAACATTTCACTCTTGGTGCGTCAATTTTTGTTGGACTTTCAGTTGCTCTAGATGTTGGACTCATTGGATGAACTTTGAGCTCGTGGACATATCAACATGTGTGCTTGAGCTCATGAACATATCATGCGACTTCGTAATATAGAGAAATGAAGGACTAAGAATTAGAAATCAAGACACTGGACCTAGTGAAAGTCAACCCACTTCTCCGTACTTTATGATCCAAATGCATTGGGTCCATGTACACTAAATTCATGTAAGAATTACAAGCAAGCAAGGATTGAAGTCAGTAAGGATCCTTGCAAATCTAGCTTTGCGAAAAACAAAAGGACAATTTTGAACTTCCTCACCAGTGGCTATAGTATTAAGATTCAGCGATCCATGAAGTTGTACTTTATATTACAAGCTTAAGCATATTAAGATCCACATTCAAGGGAGACTACAATTTCTTTGAAGTAGATAAATGTATTCAATTGCAATTCTGAAGTGTTCACACCTGAACAAAAAGCGAGAGAAATTGACAAATCGAGAGGGAAGGAAGTAGCAATTGTTGGTCTCAATAAGTGTTGACAATTGTTGCAATCCCTGACCATTGTGACGATCTTCCACGTGACCCCCCTTCTCAAATCATGACCCATTCTCATGACAATCGTAAGGATGGTTGAAAAGTGTTTTAAGCTACTGAACCCATGCATTATGCATCTCTCATTGGACAGGCGCTGGAGCCACTAAAAACATGGAATGTCATGAAAATTAATCCAAGCTTATGCTTAAACCTTGAACGCAAATGTCATATCAACCTACATTGGCCCACAATGATATGTATGTGCATGATATTGGAAGAAAAAAACTAATAACATAAATTGCACAAACGTTATAATTTAAGAGTTCATTTAGGTAGACTAAATATTGGATACACTCCAAATAAAAGGCCTACCATGACCACACCTACATTGATGTCCACTGGACCGGCAAAGTTAATAGAAATCAACAGAGATAAGTCGGGTAATCAATAAGATTATAAGTAAATGGAAGAGGAGAGTCCCGAAACTAATATCTTTTTACTAAATGGAAATAGAAAAAGGCAGAACTTTTCTAGCCCTAATATAAATAAATAGGCACCCTCCAAGTAATAATGAAAAGTGAAACTACCACAAAGTACAGAAATATGGAAATTGCAAAGGGATACTAATCGCAACTTAATAAGTACCATCAATGATCAAAATTAAGAAGAAATGCTCATTTGCACCTTTAAGGGAGCTGTGCACGTGCTTGCGTGCATTCGTATGAGAGAGAGAGAGAGAGAGTCTATAACCTTCTATCCTTATTATGTCAAACAAGTATCAAGTAGCTAAAATAAAGCATCACCATCTTGCACTTAAATATACCCCCTAGGGTAGCTTTGCAAGATGACCGAAATGGAGAGGAACCCATAACTCAAATCTAATTTCAAAAGCAGTAATTGCAAAGGGACTAGCTAATCCTCATAAAGCCCACTCCTTATATTTCCACCTCAAACACCAGTAGCCGCAGGAAGATGGAATAGTGCAACTAAAAGTATGAGTGAGTGAGAGAGAGAGAGAGAGAGGGAGGGAGGGAGGGAGGGAGGAAGATGAGGGAGTGTGAAAGCAATGCCTTGTGTATTAGAGGGAGAGTGAATGGCTCAATAGGCGACAACTCCCTCAACTTGCTAATCACGATATGAAACGGATTGTTTGTGGAAGAAAAACTAGAAAAACATAGAGACACATAAAATTGCAGCTATTAACATGGTTCGAAGATAAAAAGAGCAAGGAAAAATGCAAAAGTGGTAAAACTAGTTGGAATTACAGTTGCTAAGATCTCGATATATGTTATGTGAATTTCTAAATGTTCAGAACAAAAATCAGAAAAATTAGATTCCCTCTGTCTAAAGAGAAGAAAACTATTCATGGACCATCCCACCACCAATGTATAGTGAGGCAAATAAAATCTTAAATCTCTACATTACAAATGATTCTTGCATTTTCATTTTATATCATTGTGTAGGTCTCAAATTCTATTGTAACTGAAATCTTCTACTTGAATCCATGGTCCCTTTTTAGAACAGTATCACACTCCCCTTATATCACATGAATTTATCTATTTCACTAAGATACCAAGAGACCAAATTTAACAAGTCAAATGTCTTTTCTGTTGAGGTATGTGACTCAAGATTCGTTACATGTTTTTACAACCAGATCCCCTATTGTTGGGTAAGTAGCTGTGCAACTGACAATTGGAATAGATATCAACAGCTACATCCATTGATTCTCACAACTCTACGATCACAAAATTCTAGCCAAAGAGATCATCAACGAGCACCAGTCATGCATTAGAGAACTCTCTTCAAACCCTACTTCAGATATTTACATTAATACTTCTTGCATTTTGACTACAAACCCCAATCCAAACAGGTTATCAGTAAGTAAATCCTACATATGCACCAAAAAGCTTCCGTCAAACCATATTAGAGGCAGATGATTGCCCGGGGGCTGTTATGCTAGTACATATAAAGATCTTCCAGTTATGTTTAGGAGAAAAGAGTATTGCTTCAAGTCATTGGTTAATCTTTTTTTTTTTTTTTTTTTTGGTAAGGGTCATTGGTTAATCTATTTGGGACAAGGAAAGGAAAAAATGTTAGGATTAATCTATATTAGTTTCCAAAGGCTTCCGTTACAATGCTAATTCTCAAAATGGTGAACCTTATAGAGAATGACCAAAAGCCAAATAGATGTGACTTTTAAGATACATTCACAAATATCATGTTACTTGTAAAAGAAGGTGCAGTTATACATGATATTTTTCAGTTACACTTATCTTAAGATTACTATTCACTACCATAGGTACAACCCATCCTGACATTTGAGTTCCATGTCTAGCATATCAGGAAAAAAATCAATCTATATTAAAGTGTTTAATTCAAAAGGTAATTTAAAATACAATTTGCTAAACCACTTTCAGGCATTCTTAAGGATTTGATTTGAAGGTCTACCCTTACAGCTTATCACCCATGTGCAGCTTTCCAATTTCCTCAATTTAATGGGAATGCAAGAGATGCGATCACGTATCTTACAACACTTAGCAACACCAAAGTGATTGCAATTATCTAAAATAAAAAATACCAATAAAAGAACCCTAAAAGATGTCCGTCACCTACACACTGAAAAAATGCACATCACAAAAGAAAATGATTGTAATAGAGTTCCAACGAGTTGGCTAACATTCTCTAATAGCAAGCTATGTATTTAAATACCAGCAAAGCATTGTGGAAACCATTTAAAAGGTTGCGCTAAGGGAATTCCTAGAAGATGCCTACATAACTCTAAAGTATGGCAAATTCAAAGGACGGATTTGCTCAAATCAGAAAGCAAACTCATATTTATGGTGGGAAAAGGCTACAAAGCTCCCATATAGTAAAAATCTAGAGTTACCTCCTCCAAGCTTGTGGATCCCAGTGACTTCTTTTTCAAATTTTTTGCTTGCTTCCTTTGGCTCTTAAGTTCTCCTCTCAAAATAGAGAGGCCATCACCTACCCACCGAAAAAATGCACATCACAAAAGAAAATGATTGTAATAGGCTATGGAAAGAGATGAAGCAATGCCAAAATGGGGATGTGTGTAATTTGCAAATTTCCATAGCAAAAAAATCAAAGATACTATTCAAGGAGCCCATATATAGGTAAAACCAGAGAGGTTATCCTGATTCCTATTGGTGCCCACTTAATATAATTGTCACCACCATTAGAGTAGTATTCATGGTCCAATTGGCAAATTGCCAAGGTTGCGAATCAAACCATTTCCCGTTTAAACAAAGCAAGACAGTGACACACTAGGAAGTATCCAATTGTGATAAGGCCTAGATCTCTTAGCTTACAATAGTATGGAAAGTTATCCCTAGGAAAGTAGGTCCGAAATTAATATCAAGCATAATCCTTGTAAGGATCAACATATCATCATGGAAGAAAAGTTTCGCTCCAACAGTAATACTCTCTAGTCATCTGCCAATAGACACTGTTTGTTGAACTAAAACTATTCCACGATAAATCCAATTCAGCATCACTAAAGAAATTCTATTCTTTTCAATGATGAAGTTGAATATGAAATTGATGACGTGGTAACTAGCTTAAATCGTGCCTTGGCCCTTACAATCTCGGGATGGTTTGGATTAAGCCAGGAAAGAATCCCTTGTGATGAACAAACTCTTCAAGAACTCAGAAGGCGATGACATAGGCAGGGCTTCAGGAGGCGATGGCGTAGATAGGCTTTGGGAGTGATGGTGGTGTAAGAGTTTTCTTTATGTGGGCTACATTAATTGAGATTGTAATTACCATTTTACGGAGTTGGTCTAACAAGGTAAGGCATAAAGTTTCTTAACAATCGAATATGGGCCTGGTTTGTGTGGGCCGAGTTGGGCCTGGCCCGTGATAAGAGGGCCCGTCCAAAACTCTATAAATAGCGCTAAGGTCCCTCCTCTAGCCATTATTCTTCCGAAAAACTCTCTCACCTCACATAAGGCAATATGTGAGTGGCGGTCTCATCGAGCCAGGAACCGAGGGTCATAGAGGAGAAGATCTTCAGCGTTAAAGGCTCGGATTGTTATCGTTTTGATCCAAGAACTATGAATTCAAAATCAAATACACAAATCTTCGTCTTCCCCTTCAGGATGTTCGATTTTCTAGCTATGTTGATCTTGGGAAGCCATTTAGACGGCTTTCATTTGGTATTAAAGCCTGCATAAACTAGAGGGAAAATCTCAAATAGAGACCTAGAGTACCCTCATTTTCTCAAAAAAGGACCTAAAGTGAAATCTGTCTCAAATAAGGACCCAAAATGATTATTTAGTGTCAAAGAAGAACCTCAGTTGCCGGCTAGTAAATAGTTACATCTCCAATGCATTTTCCGGTGACCTAATTAGGGTATTTTCATCCAATTTTTTTTTTTTTTTCATTTTTGGTTGTCTTGCTCATCGTCTTCCTCAGGGCACGTCTCCTTTGATTTCCCCCATGAAACGACAAGCTGCAATTATGCATTTCGAAAGGCACCCATTTGCTGCCTTCACTTAGGAATACCAACAAACACCGACCGAGCATACACACCATTATATCCAAAACGCGCGTAAACCCGAACTGTTCACTCGAGACGGTAATGACACAAATCAAAGGGAAGGAAAACAAAGTGCCCACCTTCTTGAGCACCTCTTAAGTCCGAAAGCCTGGAAATTTGCGCTCGGCACGCTCGGTTTGGGCGAGCTCGAGACGGAGAAGAGAGCTCGAAGCAGTCCGCAACTAGCCACCAGTACCGTTTCTTCATCATCAGTTGCCTCCTGACGATGACAGTGAGCCAGTTTGCAACACTGCTGATCGTCCTAGCATCAAAGATTGAGAAGAATTTCTTCGATTCCAGAGATCTTGTAGTGAGTGAATTTAACGAATTCAATTACGTTCCTCGGAATATGTTTGTCATCTTCGTTTGATTTTCCTGATGCATTTGTTGCAAGTGTGTTCGGTTGTTGAGCTGAGTGGTCTGTTCTTGTGCTTGTTGGGGGCTGCAAGAATCACCCACGAGCTCAAGGGATTGCCTCTTTGGCCACTAAATGGCACATGCTAGTGACTTTTGATTCGCCCGGTTCGAACCGCCCGAAACCCGAAACCGTGGAACACGACGACTCGCACAATGACACCAACTCGGATCTCCTCATCCCAGTCTCCACCTTCTCGGATTCTAGCTCATTCCAAAGCCGACAAGCACTAGGTCAATCCATATCCACACATATCCATACACATGAAATCCATCATTGAAGCTCAAACCTCACTTCGATACCATCTCTCATTCGGTGTACTGTATGTGCAGTGGCATAGTTGGAGCAGAACAACGGCGGGATGACGCTATACGGGTTTGCACTAGATTGCGGCCGAGGCCACCCTCACTAGATTTGGCAAGGGCTCAGCGGCCCTCGCCCACTACCGGCAATGGGCGTTTAGCCCTCGCCGGCCCTTCCTAAGTCCGATCTTCTTGGTCTGGGTAAGGAGAATACGAAGAGGGGAAGAAGAAGATGATGAACATTGTAACCATAGACCCCTCAAAAAAAGAAAAAGAATAGAAGAAACCAGAAATAAAAAAATAATTTTTTTGGACAAAAATACCCTATCAGGTTACCGGAATATGCATTGGAGATGCATCTATTCACCGACCAGCAAGATAAGTCCTTCTTTGAGACTAAATGACCACTTTGGGTCCTTATTTGAGATAGACTCCATTTTAGGTTCTCTTTTGAGAAAAAAGTATGCACTTTGGGTCCCTATTTGGGATTTTCCCTAAACTAGAATTTGAACATAGGGAACTGTTTTGAAGAATTTATCCGCATGAAACTGGATTTGGAATGTATAATTGGATTAATTTTGTCGAGCTGAGTGTTTTCGTGGGTAGCATGTCTCCGACGGAGGCGAGATATACTGCCTATACCCATTTCGGACTTCACTCAAGATCAAAGTGTTTTTGCTTGTTTTTTGTGATTTTGGTCCAATGAAAGTGAATTTTGATCGGATATATGTCTTCTCCTCGTTCATATGAGCAATTTGGTGGGTAGAATATCACTAGACAATGCCGAAAACGGCCTCATGCGCTGCCACGCACCCAGGCGGTGCTGGGAGTTGGCGACACGTGCTGTCGCGCGGCCGCATGCGTGTCAATGTGTGGACCGCCACATGGCTCACGTGCGTGCTCGAGCGCTCATGTGTGCCGACTCATGGCCCACCACGTGGCATGTGACGTCATCGATGACATCACCATGGCCCGACCTGGGTTGACCGGTTTGACCCGACTCAGGTTGACCAGTTTGACTTGACCCGGTCGGGCCGTTGACTGATTCGACCCGTTGATCGGTTGGACCGCCTTTAGACCAATTTCTGGACGCCGGCACGTATGGCTCACGCGCCACACACTCTAGCAGTGCGTGAGGGCGCGTGTGATGTCTGTTTGGTGCATGGTTGGTATGGGTGTGCTCGTATGTGAATTTCCTACCTTGTGGTGTGATTATTTTCATTTTTTTGATGCTTTTAAGGATATGAAAATGCATGTGAAACCCTAAGGTACATGATTTTGGGGTAATTTTGGCGTATTTTTATGTATTTCTCTATGGTTTTGAAAATACAATTGCATGCCTATGATTATATCATCACTTGAGGAATATGTGTAGTGTTGATTTATTAGTAGTATGTATTAATGGATGGAGCAATGCAATTAGCATGACTTGTGATTTTAGTGACAAATAGCCCTGTCATCAAGTCTAAAATCACATGTGAAAGGTAAATGTGAGTCATAAAATTATATCCTTGATATAAGAGAATTTCGATAATTTAGTTGGGTTGTGACCACCAAAGTGGCACACTTGATTGGATTTGAGAAACATTGGTCTCATATTGTAAAGTGATGTCTCTTATTCTGATGCATGTTTATACTCTCAAAGGAGGTAATTGTGCGTTAGTTTATGGAGGGATACATGTACAGCATATGGTTGAAAAGTGACTAACTCTAGTGGTTTATACATCCAAAGGTGATGAATTCGTGAAGGTTATAATACTTTTTCATGGACTGCTGTCATGTGAAGAGTATACAATTGCGTATCATGTATTCTATCCAAATGTGCTTATATGATGATGTATGTAGCTCTTGAGATGTGTGTTTAGCATTCACATGATGCTAATTATATGTATTGCTTGTATAATTACTCACCTCCTATGTAAATGGCAATTCCATTGCGATTGAGGTTCTTACTGGATCATACTTCAAGAAATGGAAAGAGGATTTTCTATTTGGGATGGAGTTGGCAGATGTTCATATTGCTCTTACTGAGGATAGGTTGGCACACCTTACTGATGCCAGTACATAAGTCCAGAAAGTACGTTTTGCTGCATGGGAAAAGAGTAATAGAATTATCTTGCTTATTATGAAACGGTCAATTCAGGAACATTTGATGAGTGGCTTGCCAACTGACTGTACTGTTAAGGAAATGATGGAAGCTTTGGAGGCTAGGTATCGTGTCTCTTCTAATGTTGAGATAGGTACACTTATGCAATCACTCTTTAATATGAAGTATGATGGTTCGACTGGAGTTAGAGATTATGTGCTTAGGATGGTAGATCTTCAGACAAAACTCTGAATTCTTCAGGTTGATATCCCTGAAGCTTGCATTGTGCATCAAGCATTAAATGCTCTTCCTCCTGACTTTGGAATTATCAAGACGAACTATAGTTTGCAAAATGAGGCTTGGTCAATCAATGACCTTATAGTGAGAGTGGTGGCAGAGGAAGAAAAACTAAAGAAAGAAAGAGGGCATCTTGCCTTGTATGCCTCTATTTCTACTAGCAAGAAAGGTAAATGGATTGCACATCATAGAGAAAATCCTAAAGCCATAGGGACTTCTAACTATATAACTCCTAAGAGGGGAAATCCTGAAGTTGCTAACCCCTCCACCAATATGGCTCCTAGAAAGGCACCTTTTAAGAGAGAGGGTGTCCTTTGCTACTTTTGTAGGAAGATGGGACACATAAAGAAATACTGCAATAACTATAAAGCTTGGTTGTCTAAAAATGAGCATAAATGTAATGATTCTTTGGCACTTATCCTTGAATCGAACCTATCTGAAGCCCCATCCAGTTCTTGGTGGCTAGATAGTGGTGTGACTAATCATGTTGCACTTACCATATAGGAATTCACAAACATAAGGACGCCAAATCAGGATGAATCAAAGCTCACTGTGGGAAATAATAACAAGATCGACGTTGAGTTCGTGCGAGATGTCATTTTGATTTTAGATACTGGTTTTAATATGATATTAAGAAACACTTTCTATGTACCTTCCTTTAAACGGAATTTAGTTTCCATATCATGTTTGGACATGTGTGGTTACTCTTTTGAAATAAAGAACAATACAATATCTAGGTTCTTTAGTTCAAATAAGGTTGGATGATGCAACATGTTCAATGGATTGTACAGATTGTGTTTATCTCCCAATGATATATACGTCGCTAATACAGTTGAAAGTGTCGTTACCAAAAGACCTCCACCTAAGGAACAGTCTTATGCGTTATGGCATAAACAACTAGGTCATATATCCAAAGAAATAGTAGAAAGGCTAATAAAGACACACATCCTGCCTACTCTTAAAGGTGACTTAGAGACTTGTATAGACTGTTTTAGAGGAAAGATGACTAAGATAAAGAAGAAAACCGTAGTTCGAAGTTCTGACTTACTAGAAGTCATTCACACTGATATCAGTGGACCCTATACTACAACTTTGTGTAGAAATTTTTATTTCATCATGTTTATTGATGATTATATTCGGTATGGTTACCTATTCTTGATTAAGGAAAAGTCTGAATCTCTTGACAAATTCAAGATCTATTGGACTGAAGTTGAGAAACAGTTAGGAAAGGTTATAAAGGTGGTTAGATCTGATCGAGATGGAGAATATTATGGTAGACATGGCAATGTTGGGCAAATTAAAGGACCATTTGCTAAATACTTAGAGGATTCTGGGATAGTGGCTCAGTAGAGGATTCTAGGATAGTGGCTTCTGGGATAATGGCTCAGTAGAGGATTCTGGGATAGTGGCTCAGTTCACTATGCCTGGAAGTCTTGAATAGAATGAAGTGGCTGAAAGACGCAATCATACTCTCATGGATATGGTAAGGTGTATGATGAGTAGGACTAATTTGTCTGATTTTTTATGGGTGAGGCTTTAAAAACAACCCTTTATATATTGAATCGTGTTCCTACCAAAGTTGTTACATCAACACCTTTTGAGTTATGGATTGGACGCAAACCAAGTTTGAATCATTTCAAGGTCTGGGGATGTCCTGCAGAAGTAAGATTGAATAATCCAACATTAGGCAAGTTAGAGGCTAAAACCACTCGATGCTACTTTGTATCTTACTCTGAATATTCAAATGGATATCGGTTTTATAATCCAAGTGGAGGGACAAGGATTGTAGAATCACAAATGGCCAAGTTTCTGGAATTTGATGTAGCCGAAAAGCATGATTGCTCATAAATTAGTGAACATGACAACATGATGAGACCTGCTATGTCTTTCTCCTTACCTATGCAGACAATTATGGAGTCTATTGTGCCACAAACTGAACCTGTTAATACTGAGAATCCTATTGATGAAACGACCACAGATGAAGTCCTTCAAGTACCTTAGATTCAAAATGAGCACCCAGTGACTCCACTTAGGAGATTTACTAGGGAAAGGCGTTCAACTATATCACCAGACTATATAGTCTATTTAGGAGAACATGATTACGATATAGGTTGTATTATAGATCCAGTGTCTTATATAGATGCCGTTTCCTATCCTCAATCAAGTTTGTGGTTGGATGCAACGAGAGATGAGATACAGTCTATAAAATATAATGGCGTTTGGAAGCTTGTTGAATTACTGGAAGGTTGTAAGCCCATAGGTTGCAAGTGGGTTTATAAGACTAAAAGAGATTCAAAAGAAAAGATTGAGAAATTTAAAGTCAAACTTATGGCCAAGGGCTTCATTCAAAGAGAAGGGATAAATGAAGCAACTTTTTCTCTAGTTTCTTCTAAAGACTCATTTAGAGTGATCATGGCATTAGTAGCTCATTTTGTCATGGAATTACATCAGATAGATGTTAAAATTGCTTTTGTAAATGGAGACCTTGATGAGGAGGTTTATATGGTGCAACCTGAAGGTTTTACAGCAAATGATCCATGTAAGTTTGTGTGTAAACTGAAGAAGGCTATTTATGGTCTCAAACAAGCTTCTAGACGGTGGTATTTGAAGTTTCACAATGTTGTTACTTCTTTTGGTTTTGTTGAGAACAAAGTAGATCAGTGCATATACTGCAAGGTCAGTGGGAGGAAATTTATTTTTCTTATACTTTATGTGGATGATATTTTGCTTGCAAGTAGCGATGTTGGATTGCTGCATGAAACAAAACAAATGTTGTCAAATAATTTTGACATGAAAGACCTAGGAGAGGCATCCTTCATTCTTGGTATTGAAATCCATAGGGATTGTTGTCATCGTATGTTAGGTTTATCTCAAAAGGCATATGTTGATCGTATTTTAAAGAGATTCAACATGCAGGATTGCAAACCAGGAACTGTTCCTGTCGTTAAGGGTGACAAGTTAAGTCTCGCACAATGTCCTCAATCGGATTTTGAGAAAAACCAAATGAATGATGTACCTTATGCTAATGCACTTGGAAGTATCATGTATGCTCAAGTTTGCACCAAACCAGACATCGCTTTTGTAAAAGGGCTTTTAGGCAGATATTAGTCAAATCCAAGACACGATCACTAGGGGCGTGTTTGGTAACATTTTTGTTTAAAAATTGTTCCAAGGAACAGAAATAGAAAAAGTGTTTTACGCCGGGAAAATTTTTGAATAAAAAAACACGTTTGGTAAACTTGTTCGGAAATAAAAAATGAACAAAAACGCGTTTGGTAAATTTGTGTGATTTTTTTGTTTCTTTAAAATTTTTAATATTTATATTTTATTTTTCTTTTTTTCTTTCTTTTTTTCATTTTTCTTCTTTTGGTTGGTTCTTGGCCTCGACCATGGGCTGGCAACCGGCCCATGAGGGCCGCCGGCCTCGCCCAACGACGGTGAGGCTCGCGGCCCTCGCGAGGCCGAGCCTCGCCGTGGTTGGGCAAGGCTCGGCCTCGCCTTGGCTGGGCGAGCCCGAGCTCGCCCAACCTTGCCCAGCGCCGATGAGGCCAAGCCTCACCAAGGGTCGGTGACGCTCGGCCTTGCCGGGGGCCGGCGACGCTTCGGCGAGGTCGTCGGCCCTCGATGGCCGGTCGCCGGCCATGGCCGAGGCCGACGACCGGCCAAAGAAAAAATAAAAAGCAAAGAAGAAAAAAAAGAGAAGAAAAAGAGAGGAGAGAGAAAATTTGTTTTTAAAAATTGTTCTAGAAACAAGAAAAACACGTTTATCTTATTTCTTATTTACTTCCAAATGTGTTCCTGAGAACAAAAAAATATATTTGGAACAAAAACGCAAACAAACACGTTTCTGTTGTTTTTTTGTTCCCTGAAATAAAAAAACAGAAATTTTGTTCATAAACAGAAATAAAGAACGTTAACAAACAGGGCCTAGGTTGCTGCCAAAAAGGTCTTGAGATACTTGAAAAGAACAAGAGATTATATGCCGATTTATAGATATGTCCATGAATTGTGATTGTTGGCATATTCAGATGCAGATTTTGCTGGTTGTGAGAATGATAGGAAGTCGACAACAGGATATATATTCATGTTGGCAGGAGGTGCAGTATCGTGGAAAAGTGAGAAACATAAATTTATATCTTCCTCTACCATGTGAGCGAAGTTTATAGCATATTTTTCAGCTGCTACTCAAGCAATTTGACTTCGAAACCTCATTAAAGAATTGACCATATTTGATTTTGTGGATAGACCCATACAGTTATATTGTGATAACAATTCTACTGTGTTATTTGTCAATAACAACAGAAGTCTCAAAAGATCTAAATATATGGAGGTCAAGTTTTTTATTATAAAGGAAATGGTACAGAATGATGACATTATAGTAGAGTATGTTCCCACAGACAATATGTTGGCGGATTCGCTGACTAAAGGTGTGGCATCCCGGAAATTCAAAGCCAAGCCTTAAGGTGTGTTAAATGTCTTTAATTAGGTGATAGAATTTTATGGCCTATGCTTTAGCCAATTTGTCTTTTAATTTGATGAATTGTGCTTGTGATTGTGGAAATTTAAATTTAATTTATTAATGCTTGGCCATATAATTTAAATTTCAATAATTAAAAATATCCCAAGACTTTGGCCAAGATGGAAATTGGAATTTCAAAAATATTATAGAAGAAATTTCAAAAAAAAAAAAAAAGAAGGGAAAAAGGGCTAATTTTCGGAATGGGCCTTGAGCCCATTAGCCTCAAGCTTGGTGGGCCAAGCTAGTCGGCCCATTGGGCCCAAGAAGGGGAGCTCGACCAGCCCAAGGGGAATGGCCGGATGGGCCTAAGCCCAAGCCCATTAAGCCCAAATTGAATTCAAAATAGAAAATTACAAGTGGCAAAGATGATGGGCATGCATTGGTGGGATTTTAGGCAAGTAATCATTGCCTATGATGAGCCTAAGGGAGTATAAGAGGGGTGAGGAGAGAGAGAGTGGCCGGTTCTTCATTTGGCCGAGAGAGTGTGCGAGAGAGAGAGAGAAATTGCGAGTGAGAGGGAGAGAGGCCGAGAGGGAAGGAGGCGGAACCGAGAGAGGAGCCGCCGTGTCTCGCCGTCGCCGCCGTCCTACGCCGCCTTACGTCGCCGTTCGTTTATCTTGGAGGCAAGTGGGGTTCCATGACTTCTCTTGCATGTTGTTTTTGGTGTTTGCATGTTAAGTTTTAGGGGTGATTTAGGCGAAATACCAAGCAAGGGTTGCATATGTTCATGTGTTGTGGCTGTTTCCGTTCGGTTTGTGGTAGACAGTTTCTTGTTCGAGCTTGCATGTGGGTTTGGAGTGTGATTTTGGCTTCGGTGTCTTCATGAAAGTTGAAGCTAACATCTTGAGGTATGACATACTCTAATTTCATGGAAAACGAAGGTGATATGAGGGGTCAAAAGTTCTATTTCACGGAGGTTCTAGATCTGCGAAATCTTCACTGACCTCTTGATGATTTCTTGGTTGCATGTCGATTTATGTTGGAAATCTCACTTTGTTGTCTTCATGGAAGTTGTAGGTAACATCCTAAACTACAACATACTTAAATTTGAAGAGAAATGAACAAGTGTAGCCTAGTTAATCGGCTAGATCTTTGAGACGGATGGTTCTGTTGAAGTGAACCGAGACACCCGAGACTTCAAGGACTTAAAAGAGGATCATACTTTGTTTATTTAACCTAGATCTCTTCATGGAACTTGTAAAGGACACATTGATTCATGACATACTCGAATTTCAGAAGAAAAGAAAGAGATTTAATGGGTCAAATCTAAGTTTTTCGGTGATGTGTGTTCTGGACGAAACGGTAGAGGTTCCAGAAGCTTCATGGAGTTGTATAAATTAATCCATAAAGAATTTGGCTTAGCGTTCTTCATGAAAAGTGTACGAAAATGTGTTGGCTATCACCCTGTAAAATTTGGGAATTTTAGGAGGTCATATGGGTATTTTAATTGAATAAATCCGAAAACTGTGCAATCTGGCCATTATCCGAATATTAAGTGTATTTGGTGGAAATTTGGGAAACTATGTGAAATACGAAATTGGCCATGAAATTGTGTGAAATTGTGATTCTAATTAGTTGTTTAATGATTGTGTGATTTTCATGATTTTGGAAAATCATAAATGTTAAAGATAATATTTATTTATGGAAATAAATAAATATAATATTAAAATAATAAAATAATAATAAAATAGTAATAAAATAATAATAAAATAATAATAATTAAAAAAAAAATAAAAGTGGATTTTTCGGCCATGAGTTCTATTGAATTATGATGCATTGTTATATGACGTTGATGCATGCATGATCGTGAATTATGATGCATTGTTATATGACCTTGATGCATGTATGATCGTGAACTATGATGCATTGCTATATGGTATTGATGCATGAATGATCATGAATTGTGATGCCTGTGTGTTAACCATATGCCATGAAATAATGAAATGAAAAGAATGATAAAATGTGGAAGTGGTATGTGAGTAAGAGGATGTGGCGGAGGTTGATGTCTCGGTGGCCGAGTGGCATAATTCCGAGAGATTCCCCGGGAGTTTCGGGATGCCGGAATGTGGGGGCCGGAAGTCCCTGTCGGAGGTTTCTGCCCGAAGGGAGTGACTCGCGATGCCAGGATTAGGGTGCGAGATCCCCGGTTAGAAGGGTAAAGACTGGAAGTCCCTGTCGGAGGTTTTTGCCCGAAGGGAGGTTCCTCGCGATGCTAGTTGAGTTGCGAGATGCCCGGAATGTGGGGGGCCGGAAGCCCAGTGGCCATGAGATGGCTGGGATACTGGGATCCCTGTCGGAGGTTTCTGCCCGAAGGGAGGATGATGATGATGGTGAATTTGATGATTTGAGAAAAGATAATGTGGGATCAATTGATAAGTAAAAAGTGGAAATTGATCTATGATGTGATATGCATGATGAGATGCATGATGATGATAATGATATGTGATGTGATGTGATATGATGATCACCCATGGTATGACATGCATGATGATATGCATGATGATGATGAGGATATGTGATGTGATATGATGATCACCCATGGTATGATATGCATGATGATATGCATGATGATGATGAGGATATGTGATGTGATATGCATGGTGATGCATGGCTAATGATGATGTGATATGCATAGTGATGCATGGCCAATGATAATATGATGTGATATGCATGGTGATGCATGAGTAATGATGATGTGATATGCATAGTGATGCATGGCCAATGATAATGTGATGTGATATACATGGTGATGCATGAATAATGATGATGTGATATGCATAGTGATGCATGGCCAATGATGATATGATGTGATATGCATGATGATGCATGGTTAATGATGATACGTATGCCATGATGATGCATGAATACGCTTGACATCGAAAAGGTAAGAAATGCCTGCATTGTATGATGATATGCATGGTGCACCGAGTTGTAATTGGATTTCCTATCTGGCAGTGGTTGTACTCACCCCTTTTGGGGATAACATTTTAGATTAGCACTATGCCACTACCTGCTGTATCGCGTGGCGTGTTTTACGGTATTCCGTCTGACGTCGAGGTGGAGATGACTGAGATAGATTATCCTTCGGTACCCGGGTTGACGTTTATCCGAGTACGATGCCTAGTCATGTATGATATCGGCCTGGCTAGGGGCCCTATCATACAAGAGTTTTTGTCCGTGCACATACGACGAGATGGAGTGATGCGGGGGATGCTGCCGCCGCCACCACCTGACGCACCGGGATGGGTGTGAGAGCGCGCGCGAGGAGTAGGAGCTAGACCGCTTTTTTTGATGTAGATAGTTGACGCTTGTGATGGGAGGGTTTTTGTGCTTATGTGATGTTAGAGGTCGGAGTACTTTTTGAGATTTTAGGAAGGACATGGCAGAGTCCTTACCTTTTCTGTTTCTTTTGTACCGACCCGAGGAGAAACCCCATCTCGCTATATGTATGTAAGCAAAGCGTCAACACCATTTATAAAATCGTGGTGTTTAGTTGGTGTGTATTTGTATCATGGATTGGTAGGGGGATAGATGGTGATGTTTTATTTGCTTCCGCTATGAGTCGCGCATGGGACCGCTTTTAAAAAAAATATATATATATATATGCCTGAGATCTGGCAAGGCTTAATGTAGCCAAGAGATAGAGATGGTAAAAGATGTAACATCGGTACTGTTAACGACCTGCGAAGGGTTCGGGGTGTTACAAAAGGCCTACGCCCTTGTGTATTTGAGTGACATATCATGAACATGGGCTTGGGAGAATCGGTGGATACTATCGTTTAGTGGGAGCTATTTCAGGTTTGCTTTAATGAAGTTTACTTCTGTATTTTGTTACTTTTTGTAACGTTTTGATATATGTCAACTCCTTCTATATAAGTTGTTATTGAGTTGTGTACATATATCTAAAGAAAATCTCAAGGTATTGGGTAAATCTTGAGTAAATGCTAGGGACATCCAGTTATTAGCCTTATACATATGTCTCAGTTATACATAAAGAAATGTTAACCATAAAGATAAAACATATGTGGGTTCATTAGAACCATAAAGATATTCTTTAGTGCCACATCCGGTTTTCAGTGACACTTAAAGGTAAGAGAATAGTGATCGACAAAGATGATAACGCATAAGGTAAATCTCTTTATGATGTGTTATCCGTTTGCCACACAATCATATTAAGTCCATATCAATAAATTTGAAAGCAATCGTAACCATGGAATGCTCTGTATGAATACATGCAGTTATCACCGTGATTCGGTGTTGGAGACTTTATAGGATAGGATTGACTATCAAGAATTGCCACTAGACCAACGTAAAGGTGTGCACATAAAGTACAATCTCAATTAAATAGCCCAAGTGGGAGAATGTAAGAGTTTTCTTTATGTGGGCTACATTATTTGAGATTGTAATTACCGTTTTATGGAGTTGGTCTAATAAGGTAAGGCATAAAGTTTCTTAACAGTCGAATACGGGCCTGGTTTGTGTGGGCCAAGTTGGGTCCGGCCCGTGATGAGAGGGCCCATCCAAAACTCTATAAATAGCGCTAAGGTCCCTCCTCTAGCCATTATTCTTCCGAAAAACTCTCTCACCTCACATTAGGCAATCTGTGAGTGGCGGTCTCATCGAGCCAGGAACCGAGGGTCATAGAGGAGAAGATCTTCAGCGTTAAAGGCTTGGATTGCTGTCGTTTTGATCCAAGAACTATGAATTCAAAATCAGGTACACAGATCTTCGTATTCCCCTTCAGGATGTTCAATTTTCTAGCTATGTTGATCTTGGGAAGCCGTTTAAACGGTCTATAGGTGGGAATCTATCATGGTCACTAGCATCACATTAACATGAAGTTAAACTCTACTGAGTAGAATATGTAGGAAAACCTAACCTTCGGGACACAGGGGACGTATTGGAGCCACTAACGGGGCTTTGACAGGCAATGGCGGGGCTCGGGAGGCGACAGCATCGACGGCGTCGGTTGCGTTGATGTTCACAAGCAGGGGCGCTTCGCAGAGGAAAGAAAGAGAGAATAGAGCAGAGGTCGCAAGGGTGAGGGAAAAATGCGATGGCGGGACTACTGAGGCGAAGGCGAAGGCATGGCGGCTCGAGAGGTGACGATGGAGGCGGAGGCGTGACGGCGTCATGGTTCGTTGGTAGATTACATCGACACGGTGGCTCGGGAGGCAACAGTAGAGGCAACCAACGGAGGTGTGTCAGCATCGTGGTTCACTAACAATTCAGCACTTCACTGAGAGGAGAGAGAGAGAGAGAGAGAGCAGATTGCTTCAATACAGAGCTAGAGGCAGAGCCGTTAGCGTGGCAGCTGGGGACGCGACAGTAGAGGCAGAGGCGGAGGCGGAGGCATGGTGGTTTCCTAGCAGTTTTAGAGAGTGGGGGGCGCGGATTGATTAAGCGTGGAGGTGGAGAGGGAAGAGAGAGAGAGAGAGAGAGAGAGCGTGGAACCATTTTGAATTAGGTTTAATAAATGAAGGGAAATTTTTTTTACTTTGTAACAGAATGGAGTTGAACGGGGAGAGGGGAGAGAGGCGAGAGAGGGTTTGGGTGCGTTTGGGAAGACTTTTGGGGAAAGTCCTTGAGAAAATGTAAAAGCTTTTGGGCTAAAGGGGTTTTTGGAAATGCAAATTGTGTTTGGTAAATCGTATTTGTGAAAGTCCATTGTAAAGTATATTTGAGCAAAATAGTGTTTGGACAAATTAACTTTGCAAAAGACTTTTGTTATTAAAAAAAAGGAAAAAAATGAGAATTGGTTGGTTACTTGCCAGTGAGGGGTAGGCAGTCCGGTGAGGGGCAGACAGGCAGGCGGTCTGGCGAGGGCCAGGCGGTCGGCGAGGGTCGCTGCGACTAGATCGAGCGGCCCCGGCCTCCTCCGCACGGTGGTCGCGGCATGGCAGGTCGCACGACCTTTCGGTGAGGGTCGCAACGACCCAGATTGTTGCTCGATCTGGTCGCAGCGACCTCGATCGCAACCATATTGTCGCGACCAGATCGCGCGATCCCAATTGTATGATTTGGTTTGCCGGAGGTCGCGCGGCCCAAAACATGGTCACGGCGACCTCCGGTGACCCAGATCTGCGTGTGATTTGTGTCGTCGGAGGTCGCGCGGCCCAGATTTGGGTCGTAGCGACCTCCGATGACCCAGATCTGTGCGCGATTTGTGTTGCCGGAGGTCGCGCGGCTCAAATTTGGTTTGCGGCAACCTTCGGTGACCCAGATCTGTGCGTGATTTGTGTCGCCAGAGGTCGCGCGGCCCAAATCTGGGTCACGGAGACCTCCAGTGACCCAGATCTGCCGGGGGTCGCAACATCGTCGGGGTTGTAGCGGTCGCGCGACCTTTCTGCGACCTAGATCTGGGTGGTCACCGTGAGTTGCAGCAGTCGTGGCGACACGACTCGCAGGGGGTTGCCGAGGTCACGGGGCTGGCCGCCGACGGTCGCCGTGACGCACCGGCCTCTTGTCGACCTTTGTCCAGCTCGTCGCCGGCCATGGACAGCTCCGTGCAACTTTGTCAGCGAACCTCAATGAAGAAGAAGGTGAATAGTCACAAGGACAAAACGGGAAAAACGAAATGTTAGTGAGGACATTTGTGGAATAAATTTTTTTAGCTTGCTCTCCCTCAGCCTTTCAAGAAGGCCGAATGCCCAAGGCAGCCCCCAACCTGCCTTGGACTTTCAGCCTTGGGAAGGCTTGCCTTTGGCAAAGGCAAGTCAAAAGAAATTTGCCAAACACTGAATATTTGGCTCAAAGGCCTTTAAGGGGCTAAAGATCCTTGGCAAAATGGTTGCCAAACGCAGCCTTGTAGAGGAGACAGAGCGTCAGGTCAGGGCAATTGCAGTGGTGGGCCAGGGCTTTCGAAGAGAGAGACGGAGGGGAGAGAAGATAGAAAGGGGAGAGACGCTCAGCCCTCTGCCCGCGCGCCGGAGGACGTGGACCCCATCCAGAAGCTATCAATTGCTAAATGGTCCAAAGGGATGATGTGGAGCTGTTAAAGTACCCAAAATTTCCTCGCGTTTCCCCTCTATTTCTAGCTCACAACTGCCGTCCATAAGTCCACTTTCCTCACCCGTGTGTGGGCCTGCAATTCAGACTCTTGGGACTGACTTAGTTGCTATTTTTGGCTAAAATGGCAGCGGTATCTCTTGGGTTTTGTCAACTATAAATGCTGCCACGATGCAGCCATGTGTCATTGCTTCCACTTTTTCTGAAATTACAGCTAAAATCCCTCCCCGTTGCAGTCCCGTCTTGAGGCTGTTCCAGCTGGAGCTTACTAAGCATTGGCGCCAGTTTGGTAGCCAGTTTGGTTCTCTTAATCTAGTTCATTTCTAGTTCTCTTTAGCTCAATTTTTAGCCTAATTTGGACTAGAGGATGGCCAGTTCTATGATGCTTAGGTGTGCAAAAATGTGGGATTAAGTGGGTGTTTAGGGTTGTGAACGGTGGGGGAAAGAGTAAAGCTCAACATGAATTCGATTAATTCGGGACCTCTGGTACTCCTGGCGATTGAAAATTTCACTTCTAGTCAGTTATCCTAAAATTATAATATCCCTAGAAAATATAGAAGAAATCTAACAAAAACTAGAGTTAAGCAATTCCAAGTTCCTTGTAAGTTTTACTTGGAATTTGGAACCTAATTATCAGAGTAGGTTCCTCATTTTTATGGACCCTAGAACCTACATTATAAAAGTAGATGCAATAACAAAAATGAAAGTTCCTCATTTGTCAATAGAGACAATCCATAAAAAATGAACACGTAAAATAATATAAACAACAAAAGAGTTGAAAACATGTAACATAAAACCTAAATTATAGAACTTCAATCCTCAATCATCCATATCTCTTGGATATAATCAAAGTGATCTCCTCAGATCTCTCCACCTCCATTGACATGTTATCTTGATACATCAACTTTACACATACACAACAATAACATAGTATAATTAGAAGGCATTCATTTAATTAAAGAAAGTGAGAGGTTAAAATCTAGATTATTACCATATATGTTAACATGTGACAACATAAAGCTTCACCAATCTCCAGTGAAGATCATGACCACACTAATCACGATATCTACAATCCTAAACACAAGGTCCATGGACTCCAATCTGTTTTAATGGGCATAACAAATCTACCTTGAATATATTGAATGCAACGTGGAATTTTGTGATTGTATGATACACACCATTGCATATTTTCATTGGATAATGTACTATAGGGTAATTTATCTCAGTCTATCAACAACATAGGATGATATAAATTACAACAAGACACTAACGTTGTGTGTTTGTTTTCAAGAAATGAAACTAGAATAGATCTAAGGGTCTCAAAAATTAGTGTGATATCTAACTTTGTTATCGCTCTATGTAACTACTAATATCTGAAAACATTTTATTTTAAGTCTTGACTAACCCCATTGTTAGAACTTTTTAAGTGAAAATTAGTAGAGAATTACATCCAGCCCTATTTCAGCTACAAACCACCACATGCACATTGATCCTTTTGATTGCAAGAAAAACTAGTATAAACCCCTCTAAAGATAAGCACACTGAGTTCTTATGAGGAAAAAGTAAAAGGCTTATTTTCAGATTTTCTCGGCTCCCCTGATCCAATGTCAAGCAAGGTATGAGCTTGAAAGAGCTCGAGCCTAATTGAGGGATGTTGGCCTGCCTTTGGGCAATACCTCTAAATCTAATATTTTCCCCAACGTGCATAAAAAAAGTTGGGTCATGACGGGTATCTATGTTAGTGAGAAGGGAGCAATTCTTGAGGAGGAATGATTGGTGGAAGAATTACTTGTTATATTGTTTCAAGGTTTTGAGTTGATCCTGTTTCAAGCAGTTGTTAGTCGGCCTTTTTGTGCTATGGGGAGTTGAACATTTGCGGGTCCAAAGTTATTCACTCATTTGGTTGTCCTTCTTACGGATTGTGGTCAGCGACTCAGCAAAGGGAAAACACATCTATATTGGATTAAAAATTGATTATTTTAGCACGTTATCCTCCCTTAAGCCACTAAAAAGTGATGACCTGTTGATTCAAGCATTGAAGGCATGTGCAAGACACGTCTCATCTTTCTTCAGTTTTTGCCATGCAAGCTTCTTGATCCGTCTGCCTCTGCTTTATTGAGAACCGGAGTTTGTGAAATTTGTGCGAGAATCTGAAGAGGAAGGAGGAAGTTCACCGATGATTTCAAGCAATTACACATCCACAAAGGTGAATGAAGAATTCCTACCGATTTGTCTAGTCCATATCGCTTGCCTTTGGTCGGTCAGTTGACACGGGGCGGAGACGAATAGTATGTCGTCTATCTAATTAGAACAACCATATACCAATCTACACGGAAGCTTTTCAAGCTATAATGATTGCGAAACATCTTCCTATACTCCTTTGTGGTTCCCTTGAAAGTATTGCTCCAAGAAAGAAGGTGCATATTGCTATGGCGTTGTCAATTTCCAGCCCCGATCCTTTATATCTTCTCCGATGTTTCTTGCAATGTCCATTCTAGACATAGAGTTTTAGGGAGTAGATACGCATTCTCAATTTCTCTGGGTCATATACTTATGAATCTCATTTATTCTCCTTCATATTGATAAATCCAACCCCATCGTTCCCTACAATGAACTCGTGCTGATGGTGGCGGCGATGATTTTGAAGAGCTCAAGGCACTTTATCGAGCAGATGCTTCTTTACAAAGATTTGGCTGGAGAAGTCTTCTCTACTGATAGGAAATCGGGAAACTGATATATCTCTACTGCTTGATTAAGCGTCAAACGTCAGCATATGCATGGTGTGTTACTGTTATTTGTCCAAGCAGTTTTGCATGCAGGGCTTATTATGTGTGAAATTGCTGGAAATTCGCTGAGCCAAAAGGAAGAACAGTCCTTTGCGTTGCCTGTGTTGAACTACCCCATTGCTTAATTTTGCCGTCTTCGCCTATGTAGATTAATGATTATGTCATCCCAAATCATGGATAACTCTACAAATTCGTGATTGACTACTGTCGCGACCTAATTTTTTCGGGGTTTAAACCACCTAGAGTTTGGCTAATGGATTGTTAAGCCTAAACTTAACTCGGGCTCTCCCAAGCCCATACCAATTTGCGACTTTCGGTTCAAGTTCTTAACATGCAAATTTTTAATTAGGAGTCGCCACTAATCTATTTCTTGGTGGGTCGATTAGAAACCCAAGTAAAGTAACGGGAGATTTACTTTACTCCTACGAACCAGAGATTTATGAGTTCGGGGACTTGATTATGTTAGATTTCTCTAACGCCCTTTCGGTACTTTTCTTTTTATTTTGAAAAATGTTTGGCAAGCAGTTTGGATTGATTTTAAATTTATTTCTCTAGCATGTGAGGTGATCATGCGGGTGCGCAATCCACCAATTTAACACGCAGATAAGCAATAAATAAATTGCAAAAACTTACCTCAAAGCAACGAGAGCATCTGCAATGTTAAATTAAAATCCACATCAACAACCCTAGATATGGTTTCTAATTAACACACAATTTCTTTTCTTTTTTTTTGTTTTCACTTAATTAATGAAAATCATGCAATATTAACTAAATGACCTAATTCCAATGTCGTGCAATTTCTAATTAAATGAACCTAGCAACAATTATCAAATCTAATTCTATATGACATGCGCATAATTTTTTGTATTTTTTATTTGTAATTAAAAATAACTACAATAAAAATCTAACTAAGGTGAGATATTCTCTATTTTAAGTTAGGAAATAGACTTATCCGAATCCTATCTTAACTTAGAAATTTATCTCGACATGCAATTTAATTCAAAGAAATTATCTAGCCTAGATACCATCTAAACATGCATTCTAATGTAACCAGAAAAGAATCTAATTATTCTATCATGCAATTCTACCAGGAAATTAATTCTAATATATATGATATGCAAATGCAGTCTTTTTTGTATTTTCGAGATAAATAAAGCAATTAAAAGACAAACACTAAATCATTCAGAATCATCAAAGATATCATACATCGTTCAAATCAGGGAAAAATATCCAAATCAGCTTGATTATCTCGCTAATAAGATCGATAAATTGATTTTAAGCCTTAAAAATCAAGATATCAATTTTATTCCCGCTTGATTAATTATTCCATCTAAAGCCTTATAGATGGAATAAAAAATCGGTGTGCGGTTGTGAATTAGGCAGCAAAATATAATTGGGAACGCATTGATAATTCAAATACGCACGTGAGATATTGAAAAGATGTATTAGGCAATAAAATATCTAAATCAAATTTAGATATGATAATTACCTAATTCCGCCAATGATATTACCACCGCAAATGATATTACTAAATTTGGACCGAGTGGAATCCGCTCAACGGGTGACCGGCGGTGTGTGGTGGTGCTTGGCCTCGGTTGATGGTGTAGTGAGGATCAGGTCTTTGTGACTCACGGACGGACAGGATGGTTCGGCATCGATTCCTTGCTGGAAAATCTGCAAAAGAAGAAATCTTCAGCGATTGTGTTCTTCGTGGACGTCTCTTTCTTCGGATGGGTTCTTCTCTGCTTGGACCAATGTTTATCATATCGTGCGTGGACTATCTCTGGAGAACAAGAATTTTGAGAAGCTTTTATGAATTTTGATCAAGGGGAAAGATTTAGTGCAGCCCTTTTACGCTTCTTGCAAAGAATAAAGACCAGCTCATAAGTCTTCTTCTGTACAAGTGGTGGAGGTCAGTAAGCTTTTCGGAGTCCAAGCGGTGAATGAATCTTGACCAAGTTCTCCATCACAATTCGGTCGTGATATAATCTTTGACCGATTTCCATGCACTATCACGATGGACCTCCTTGAAATTTGACTAAAGAACACCTGCAATAAGACAAATTCAAGGGTGACAACAACAAAAGCTCGATGAAGAATGATCTCGATGTGGGGTTCAGCAGCCGCGGGAGCGTGATGTTGGGATTACAGGCAAGGCTCATCCGCAAGGCTCGGACAGCAGAGCGGCGGGGCTCCGATGTCAAGGTCTCGAACAGGGAGCAGCATCAACCGTCGCGTTAGATGGGCCCAATTTTATTCGTACGAAGACGTCGTAGCTGTGCGGGGCTTCTCGTGGCGGGAAAGCAAAGGTGTGGTCACCGAACGGGGAGGTCGAACGGCAGCGATGCAGGGCTTTCTTGGTGCAAGCAGTGTTGTCTCCGTTGGTCAACGTGAGTGCCTCAATGAATCTTGGAGGTGCTCTCTGCCTCTCACGATTTTCAATGAGCCAACCCCGCACCTCAAAAAATTTTCTCCTCCATTCTCTCTCTATTCACGTATGTTCATGCGTTTGTGGCCGTGTCTCGATTTTTTTGGTGGCCTCCGAAGATTTTTCTGAATTCGCTCCCCGAATTCCTCCCCCGGCTCACGAAAATTATGGCTCCTTTTATAGTGATTTTCAGATGGCCATTTTTATAGCAACTTTCAACTTTCCATCTTCTGTTGCATTAAATCAAGCCTGCAAATCGGAACGTGATTTCGCAATCAGCTCGATCCTGCTCAGATTTCTTTCATTTTGCAAAATTCTTGCCTCTTATTCCCTTGATTTTTAAATTGCTTCTGCATTTAACGAAATCCGAATGATCATCAGAATTTCAAATTTCCATGCATAATCAATTAAATAAATTTCCCCCATTTTTTTATTTTTTCCTTTTATTTGTTCCAATGCAATTTTTATTTTCCTTATTTTCCTAGATTTGCTAAAAATAGGTGTCAACAACTACCATGTTTCAAAAGTTACCTACGCATTCGAGAACATATCTTAAAAACTACCAATTTTATATTTAGGATTCTGGGCCGAAATCCAAAATCCTGTCAATAGATCAAACGAAGAAGAACGAGAGGAAATGAACCACCTTAAGGATGGCATGGCTTGGATGCTCAAGCTTTGAAAACTCATCGTTTCAATCGAATCGTAAAAAACTCTCTCGCTGGTAGAGCGCTCTCTCCTTCCATGGAGTCCTCCCCTATTCCCAACGGGTGATAGTTTCCCCAAATCCTAACCACAAAACCTTCAATCGTCTCTTTCACCTGTGAAGATCCCATCGACAACCCATACCGTATGGCCCCTCCGCCCCCCAAAACCCTACGCCCCCCAAAACCGTAATCCCGTAATCCCCAAAGACCAAAACCCAAAGAAAACCCTAAAAGCTGGATAGCAATATTAGTTCTCCTAATCTCCGATCTGCACTCGTCTCTCATCTGCTGGAAGAATTAGTGAGTCGATCTCCACAGTGAGCGATCATCCAAGACTCTGTCCTGAGCTCCCTTCAATCGAGAACACCTTTTCTTCTCCAAACTAGGTACGAATCCCCTGTGCTCAAATCCTGCAAAATAAGTGGAACAATGGAGCATGAGGAAGAGAATCAACTGCGTGTTGCAGCTTTATGTAGGAGTTTGGGTCACCTATGGTCCGAAACATATGTTGTTACTGTTAGGGAGGAAGTCCCCACTGATAAAATCATAGAATGCCAACACACCCTATTTGGGAAACTGCTATCGCGCCCAAATGTTAACTTTCCAGCCTTCTGCACAACGATGAAGACGGCCTGGAAAGTCACCACAGTTCTCATCACCCAAAAAGAGCCTGGGTTTTTCTCATTCATGTTCGAATCAGATGAAGACAAAGAACGAGTGCTCAATACGGGTCCCTGGTCTTTTTCAAGTAACTTACTGGTGTTGAAGCAGTGTGTACCTGAGATTCCAGACCATTGCTATGATTTCTCCACTTACGACTTCTGGGTCCGCATTCTGGGTTTGCCTCCGGGGTGGATTCTCGAGGAAGTTTATGCTGATGTGGCTAGCAAAATTGGCAAAGTAAAGGACATTCAGCTAGAATTACATGGCAACTCCTTCACCAAACCTGGGAAAGTACGTGTCGAATTGGACCTATCAACCCCCCTGAAAACTGGGACACTAGTGCAGATGGGTGCTAAAAAGATGTGGGTTGAATTCAAGTATGAACGCCTTCCCCACTATTGTTATTCCTGTGGCAGGATGGGGCATTATGCTACCAACTGCGAAGAAATACCCTATGAACAATCAGAGTGGGCAGCAAACAGAGTGGGGAGATATGGACCGTGGCTCAAAGCAGAGGCAAGAGAGAAAAGTCCGCACTGGGAAGCATTCTATGGAACAGTTACACCAGTCCCAGAGAATGAGGAGTATGTACCTGAAACTCCTCTTCAGTACCTGAAACTCCTCTTCAGTCTAACTCTGAGATTGGGGGAGACCCTGGAGTTATAGCTGGACCTAATCGAAGCAAAAAAAGAGCAGAAAATCCATCAGCAGATGAAAATAGAGCAGTAGACATGGGCACCACAGCAGCCAAGTCAGCTAAAGGAAAGCAGCCTTTATATTTATTAGACTCAAATGGAGCAGAACGCCATGACACAGGGGTTTCAAATAGAAAGGGGCTGAAGCTTTTTCGAGCTAAAAAACAGAAGAAGAACGACGACTCGAGGGTGCAACTGATAGAAGATATGCAATTACTAGAGACTCCCATTCGAATGATGACTGAGGGAAATGACTGGGCTCTGGTGGCTAGCCCTAATAAGCCACCAGTGATATCATGAGAATTTTGAGCTGGAACTGTCAGGGGCTGGGCAACCCCCTGACGTTCCAAGAGCTCAGAGCCTTAATGGCTCTGGAAAGGCCCACTGTGGTGTTCTTGATGGAAACTAAAAATAAAGAAGTTATAGTGGAGAAGGTAAGAAGGAGACTTAACTTTCAGCAATCTTGTTTGGTACAGCCAACAGGTCTTGCAGGTGGACTCGCTCTCCTGTGGAATGAAGAGATTCAGGTAAACGTGAGGGGCAGCTCAAACTACTTTATTGATATGGAATGTGATGACCCCCGAAGTGGCAAATTAATGAGGATAACCTTTCTTCATGCTCCAACAGGCTACCCTGATCGACTTCAACTATGGCAACAATTAAGAGACTTTCATACAGAAAATAGCTTACCGTGGCTGTGTATGGGAGATTTCAACGATACTCTCTATACCTGGGAAAAGGAAGGTAAACGGGAGACTGATTACTATCGTATGGCAGCTTTTCGAGACATGCTTAATGATTGCTCACTTATGGAGATTGATAGCAAAGGATGCATGTTTACATGGTCCAACAATAGAGACGGGGCAGATTTAGTTAAAAAGCGTCTAGATAGAGGAGTTTGCACAATGGAATGGCGCATTACCTTCCCGTCTGCTGAAATCTATGCTTTACCAGTAGGGTCGGACCACGCCCCCCTCCTTCTCTCTTTATATCCTGGTACCAGCAAAAGAACAAAGGAGTTTAAATTCGAAAGCTACTGGTTAGATGAAGAGGACTGTAGAGATATAGTCAAAAAAGCTTGGGCTAAACCCTATCTCCAAAGCAATAGCTTACCACAAAAACTCCATCAAGTAACAGAGGAGCTACTGGTTTGGAGCAAAAACAAGTTCTCCAATGCTTCTATCCAAATTAAAGAGCTCAAGCATCGCATGACGGAGATCACAAATGGCCAACCTACAACATCCACTAAAGCAGAAATTCAGTCCATTAAGGCGAAAATCGATCATCTATGGAGGCAGGAGGAGATGTATTGGGGACTAAGGTCCCGTATCACATGGCTCAAATGGGGTGACAAAAATACGAAGTTTTTTCATGCGACTACAATTCAGAGAAGACAACGGAATAGAATTACCATGCTGAAGACAGATGAAGAGAACTGGATCAGGGACCCCACATCAATTAAGCAGCACGTAACGTCTTATTTCCGAGCTCTCTATCAGTCAGCAGGTCCAAGGAACCTCCAACCCATCCTGAATCACTGCCCAAAAGTAGTAACAGAGGAAATCAATCAAATCTTGATGGCTGATATTACTGAGGAGGAGTTCAAAGAAGCTGTCTTCCAGCTTGGATCCCTAAAGGCCCCAGGACCGGATGGTCTAAGTGGGCAATTCTATCAAGTATTTCTGGGAAGAAATCAAATCGGATGTCATGAATATGGTCCAACAATTCTTTCAGTCAGGTCAGTTTGATCCCACTCTCAACCAAACATGCATAGTCCTCATACCAAAGATTAAAAACCCAGAACATATCAGCTAGTTTCGACCAATCAGCCTATGCAATTTCAGCTATAAAATCATCTCAAAGATCCTGGCCAATCGCTTGAAACAGTGGCTACCACAGATAATTTCACAAGAACAAAGCGCTTTTGTACAGGGACGTCAAATCCAAGACAACATTATAATTGTACAAGAAATGCTGCATCAAATGAGGATAAGAAAGAGGAAAAGAAAATTCCAGGCCATTTTGAAACTTGACATGCAAAAAGCATATGATAGAGTGGAGTGGGACTTTCTGAGTATGAGTATGCTGAAGATGGGATTTTCACCCCAATGGGTTAATTTGATTATGCAATGTGTCACTTCAGCCTCCCTAAATGTGAAGGTTAATGGAGAGCAAACAGAATTTTTTCGGCCTACACGTGGTATACGGCAAGGCGACCCCCTATCCCCCTACTTGTTTATTGTGATGGCAAATGTGCTCTCATGGATGATGCATAACGCTTTGGCAGATGGCAGCATTAAAGGGATAAAGCCCAACAGGTATTGCCCCACCCTAACCCATCTATTGTTTGCAGATGACGCCACTTTCTTTATGGATGGGTCTGTTCGAGAATGTCAGAGCTTGGCAGCTATACTTAATCAATACTGTTATGCGACGGGCCAAGCAATTAACCTAAATAAGTCAGGAATGTTCTTCAGTAAGGGCTGTACACAGGACCTAAAAAGGAATATGTCTTATGCAATGAGAGTGCCAATCATGGACAGAACTGGGAAATATCTAGGGCTACCATCCGACTGGGGAAAAACCAAAAAAGACATGTTCGCATGGATTTTAGCACGGGTGAATATGAAATTGGCAGGGTGGAAAGAGGAATACCTGTCGAAAGCTGGAAAAGAGATCCTGGTCAAAACAGTGGTGCAAGCCTTGCCGCAGTACGCCATGTCCAACTTCAAGATCCCTGTATCCATTTGCAGAGCAATTGAGAAACGAATAGCAGATTTCTGGTGGAGGCAAAATGATGCAAAGAAAAGCATGCATTGGAAAAAATGGGAGACTCTAAAGAGTAGAAAAGATCGAGGAGGGCTAGGTTTTAAAGATTTGATTTCTTTTAATGTGGCTATGCTGGGAAAACAGGCCTGGCGACTGTCCCAATCCCCCTCAGCCTTATGGAGCCAACTACTGAAAGGACTATATTTTCCTCAAGGAGATTTTTGGAAAGCTAACAGAGGACCCCGACCTTCTTGGGGCTGGCAAAGTGTCCTCAGGGGACGGGATGCTATACTACCAGATCTAAAGTGGACCGTGGGTGATGGGAAATCCATTCATATCCGTCAAGATCATTGGCTATCACAGGAAATTCTTGGGGGACCAGAAAACATAAACGATTCTCATCTAGTGGCTGATTTAATAGATCAAGAAAGGAAAGAGTGGAATGTGCCCCTGTTATACCAATTATTTGATCAGAAGATAATTAATGAGATTCTCGCTATTCCTACAGTGCACCAACAGAAAGATGACAAATTGATCTGGACAGGTAACCACAGCGGACAATACACAGTAAAGAGTGGTTATAATACGATCAATGATAGTTCCTTACCGAAGGACTGCAACAGAGCCTCCTCTTCTTACCAACCCCCTCGAAGCCTCTGGACAAAGCTGTGGCACATGTCAATACCCCTAAACTCAGAATATTTTTATGGAGTCTCTGTCAAGATGCTTTACCAACCAAAGAACAGCTGCACAAGAGGAAAATTTTACCTGACCCGTTGTGTCCCCTTTGCTCCAAATTTCCTGAGACTGTCGAGCACATATTCCTTCACTGCCAGCAAGTCAAGAAAATCTGGTCAGACCCCCGGCTAAATATCAGCCACGTCACAACCTCGGCTAATCGTATGGACAAATGGGTGGCGGAATACCTCCTAGCCAAGACGCAAACCTCAGATCCGGAACTGATTGTCGAGGTCCTCTGGCAAATCTGGAAAAACCGAAACAACTTCATCTTCCGGAAGACCCACACCCAACCTCAAGCTGTACTCGACACAGCCCTTGCACAGAATCGAGTCTCTCAGAGATGGATACCGAGGAAGTCCTCAAAATCGAAGGGCAACGAACACTTACCCGTAACATGGAAAGCACCAAAAACGCCAGATCTGAAATTGAACGTCGACAGTTCGTGGATAGCCATTGATTCGGCCTGCTCGGTTGCTGGTTTGCTTCGTGACTCCAACGGAAGTGTAATTGACGGCTTCGCTGAAGAGGTCCACGCGGCCTCACCTTTGCAAGCGGAAACCCTAGCCCTGTTTCACGGGTTGAAGAAGCTGGAGGAGTGGAAGACGACGCACGTGGGGCAAACTCCAGAACTGAACCGAACACTTACCTGCGAAAGTGATTGTCAACAACTAGTTGACTTCGTCTTGGGCCGCGAGGAAGCGTCTTGGGCCGTCCAGCTTCAGGTACAGGAGTGCAAAAACATCCTGGCCCATTTACCTTTAGTAACAATATCCTTTTGTCCGAGAGAAGCAAATCAAGCAGTTGATTGGGTAGCAAAGGCTTTTCGGAAAAATTCCCTCCCTTCCAATTGGCAGCGCGAACCACCTGCCCCTTTGATGTCTATATTATGTTATGATTCCAACTTATCTTGTAAAGCTCGTCCTGTTTAATACAAGTATCGGATGATATTTTCGACCAAAAAAAAAAAGGATGGCATGGCTTAGAGACAATACGTGCCCTTGAAATAATTGATAGAACCGTTCTGCTTAAAAAGAAAAAAGAAAAACTTAGTAGACATTAAAACTAGGGCTATCAAAATGCGATAAAGACAGAGGCAAAATATGGGGGAGAGGGCAGAGAGCTTGTAGAAGGCAAAGACAAATACTAAAACACTGTCGGGCTCTACTTTTTTTCTCTCTCTCTCTCGCTTGCTCGAGTGTGGCAAACCCGAAGAGACCTAACACGGCCTTCAAGGACCATTTTTGCGGGGATTGATTGAGGGATTGAGATAATGAGGAAGCAGGTCGAAGATGTGGCTTTTGGCTGGTTCCGAGTTCGCAGGGACCGAAGAAAGAAGGAAAAAGGGAGGTGACAGGCCACGTTCGCAGAATTTAGTAGCAATGGCCTTTACTATCCTTCAGTGGCACTCCTAGCGTTTCATTTCAATTGCAAATTGCAAGTGACAAATGAAAGCTCTCTATCATGGTTCAAAGTCCGTTTAATTTATCTTTGTTCCAATCAAAGGCCAATTGTTTAGCTTGATGAGGAACATTGTGTCACAACAAAAATCTAGGACTCAGATTAGAGAGGAAGAGAGTATCTCATGCAACGTGTATGCTTTTGACACCATGCGAAGCATATGAAATCAAGTGTCGTGAAAAGAAAGAACTGTGTTAGGCATATGAAATCAAGTGTCTTACGCGTTATTTGACCCATTTAATCCATATTGATATATATATATATATATATATATGTACAATACTATTTTGGCAATTCATATCCAAATTGACCTATATTCCATAGTTCAAAACAATAATAAAAGAGAGACTTTTATAACCCTAAATAGTTAAAAACAAAAATGAAAAGGAAAACAATAATTGAAGAAACTGGTGAAGCGGAAGAGGCCAAAACGTACCCTTGGCGTTTGGAGGGATCGAAAGGAGAGGGCCTAGTGGGGACGACGCCGTTTAAGAGGGGAGGAAGAGCATTTGTGCTTTACCCCTCCTCCTCCTCCTCCTTCTGGGAATGGATATTTAAGAGAAAGCCAAGAGCAATGGCGGAGGGAAGAGCCCCACAGAGAGTAGCTGTAATATATGGGCTCTTTAATAAAGCAAGAAAGAAAGAAAAGGAAAAAGAAAGAGTTTGAAAAGTCAAAAAGGGAGGCTGAAGAGAATTGTGGAACCTTCGGCTAGGTTATAAAAAGAGAGAAAGAGGGAGAGAAAGAGAAGAATATCCGTAGAAGCAGTGGAAAACGCGAAATAGGGAGGAGAGAAAGAAGAGAAAGGAAAAAGAGAAAAAGGGAAAAATTTTGGCGCGCTTGTGGTCCGGACGCCTCATCAAGCTGACTCAAGGGTGTTTTGCAAGACCGGTAAGAAATTGAAGCCTTTAATCACTTACTTGAAGCAATTGCCGCAATTAGGGCTTGAAGTTCGGATTTCTTGGGTATTTGTGTGGCGAAGCCCCATTTTTGAGTCGTTAAGCTGTATATTTTCTTAGAAATGGTACTTTGGGATGTTGTGAAGCTATAGCATCTTACGGATCGTGATTTGAGCTTGCGGTTTGTTCGGAACGGAATTTTGAAGTTGGGGGCGCAATCTGGTACTGTACCGAACAGTGGCTTCGAGTCTCTTTTTTTGTTGCTTTCAGTACTGTTTTGGGGCGGCTGAGTTGGGGTTGTTGTTGTACGTTAAGAGAGCTTTCTAAAGACTATAAGATGGCTTGAAAGGGAATTTTGTGGAGGGAGTTATGTTGTGACGAAGTTGGCGCATGGGCCGCGCCTAGCTGAAAATGATGGATTTCTGCTAAATTGTGAGCTTTTGGGGCGCGTAGGTGTCGTTTTATCGACTAATAGGCCTAGTATAGGCGAGTCATTATAAGAATATCCTTTTTACTCAGCCTTTTAATATTATTTTTTTTGTTAATTGTTAGGAATCCGAATGCGTTGGTTCGTGTGAGCGTCGTAGTTGATTTTTGGCTTTTCCCAGGTGAGTGACACTATTTCTTCTTTGTATTTTAAACTCATGTTTTGAGAAACATGGTGGATTAAATACTCTATGAGTTGATAAAAAGCATATTTTGTTGCATAAAACATGATCGAGCTAATACTGACATTTTTGTTGTTCAAAGGGAGTTATATTTTGACGTTGATTTGAATGGTTGTTTAAAAAAAAAATGATTTGTGAAGATCTTTGTGAAAGAATCTTGAAATGTTTTGGAGAATGCTTTGATATTTATATATCAAATTTTGAGTTGTGATATGACTTCCTTTCTGACGTGGGATTACTGGATATTGTAATTGGTGGTTGGTGCTCAATGTCTCTATGGACCGTGAGGGGTGTGGGTATGCGCATACTATTCTAGGATATCCTTGTGGTCCGAGCCACCGGCTAATAATAGGTGGAGACCTTGCTAAGGGGAGAATCTTGGTCGTCTTGTCACAGGCATTACGTGTGACCATGGTTAGACATTTGAGCATGAATTGGTCAATGGAGTGGACCATTGACGTGTGATTTGAGTTTGGTCGATGAAGTGGACCATCGATATGATTTGATGAGATTAATCAATGGAATAGACCATTGATGCATGTTTTACGAGATTGACTAATGGACTCGACTATTGGTACTTTCGGTATTTGAGTTATGATTTGGTATCATAATAAAGTGAGTTATGTTTGTGTTTTAAAATGTGCATAGTGATTTCTCGATCCGCTTAGAAGAAATGTGTTACTCACTGAGCCGTAGTAGCTTACTCCTTTCTTATATTTGTTTTTCAGGTTCTTCAGCTAGTTGCAAGCAGGCGTGAGCGTTCGCTCGGGGAGGACTTTTGAGGTGGAAACTTTTTGGTATGACTTGTGCATAGTTAATAGGTTTATAAGTTAGTCTTTGTAGAAAGTTTATGTTTTGATTTTTGTGGATTATAGATATACTCTGATATAGATATTGTAACCAAGTGCCCCTTTTTGTCAAATATATATATATATATATATATATATATATATGTGGATGTATATATGTTGATATCGGGTTGAATTTTGGTTACATTGAGGTTGCGTCCTTTAGTAAAAGGACGGCCGTGTCATGTCCTTTTTTCTTGAGAATCGGGGTGTGATATTTGTTGGTATCAGAGCTTAGGTTTTGATTTGTTTGGGTAGATATGGGATGATGTGAGATTGTGTGATAGATTTTTTTAATGCGTTAGCCTTTTAGATATTAAGTTGTAGCTCCGTTCTTAGATTCAGGTGATCATGCGTGACTCGGAGACGCTTGCTTCGTTTCGTAAAATTAGTAAAGGCAAGCAAGTTGTCGCCTTTAATGCTAGACACACCTCAAGCTTCTCGAGGTGCGTCTTTAAGGAGGAGACGTGAGGATCAACGTGATGGAAGTCCTAACTCGGATGAAGCCAAGGAAGTTAACCAACGGTCGTTTCCCCCGAGTGACTTTGAGCAAGCCATGATTCATTGGTATTGTTAGGCAAAGGAATTAAGTGGAGATGGAGCAACTAGCTCATACACCTTTGCGCAATTCAGAGAGGCGAAACCACCCACTTATGATGGGAAAGCTGATCCTCTTGCAACTGAGCAGTGGACTAGAAAGATTGAAGGGATCTTTGAAGCTGAAGGTGTTCCCGAAGATAAGAAGGTTAGTTTTGCTTCTTGATACTTAGAAGGTGAGGCAGAGCATTGGTGGGAGGGAATGAGGCCAGTTCTCGGAGATAGGGGTGGTGCTATAGCTTGGGAGGACTTTAAGCAAGCTTTCAATGCCCAATTCTTCCCAGTGTCATTTCAGGCAAAAATGCAGAGTGATTTTATACACATATCTCAAGGTGACTCCACGGTTTTGGAGTATGCAGCCCGCTTTAATCAGATGAGTAGATTTGCTGAGCAATATGTGTCTAATGAGCAAGATAAGGCTGATCACTTTCAGAGGGGGCTCCAATATGAAATTGGTTCGACATTCACACCTCTAGCATTGACATCTTATAAAGACGTGTTGGAACGAGCCCTCAGAGTGGAACAAAAGATTTTGGAACATGACATGCAAGGCGTACCTCAGCATAAGAAGTTGAGATCCACTGACTATCAAGATAGCGGCGCCGATGGTAGCAGAAAGAGGAAAGCTTTAACTAGCCAGGAAAGCCCAGAATTCAGAATAATCCAAGCCCTTGTACTACATGTGGGAAACGACATAGCGGTCCTTGTTACTGCAAGAGAGGAGCATGTTTCACTTGTGGAAAAATGGGACATATGGCACGTGATTGTCCATCACAGAAGAATGCCTTTGGAGATAGTAGAGTATGTTTTGTATGTGGACAACCTGGACATCAAGCCTATACTTGTTCTATGAGGAAGACCGCACCTCCAGTTGATAGGCCACAAGAAGGCCAACAAAGGCAAAGGATGACTGGGAAAGTTTTTACGATGACAGGATAGGATGCGGCGGCTTCTAATACAGTTGTTGCAAGTAATATTTCTATTGCCTCGCAACTTGCTTATGCATTGTTTGATCCCGGTGCCACGCATTCCTTTACTTCCATTGACTTTGCAAAGAAACTTGATGTGTTGCCTAAGCTTCTAAAATATGAATTGTGTATTGATACTCCCACTGGTGTTTTCTTGATTGCTTATCATGTTTTCAAGAATTGCTTGTTGCGAATTGATGATGTACCACTGCTTGTGGATTTGGTGGAGTTAGATATACGAGATTTTGATGTTATTCTAGGAATGGATTGGTTATCAAAATATCAATGCCACTATCGATTGTTATTCAAAGAAAGTTATTTTTCAACCTCCAAATCAACCCAAATTTTCTTTTTTGGGGAGTTATAAAGGCACTTTTCCAAGATTGATTTCAGCTATGCAAGCAAGGAAGCTTTTAGGAAAGGGTTGTTGCGGTTATTTGGCTTGTGTAAAAGATACAAGTAAGGAGTCGGTGAAGCTAGAAAATGTTCATGTTGTCAAAGAATTTCCTGATGTATTTCTTGAAGATTTACCTAGCTTGTCTCCTGATAGAGAGATAGAGTTTTGCATTGATTTAGTGCCTGGTACAACACCCATCTCTAAGACCCCATATCGGATGGCACCTTATGAATTGAGTGAAGTGAAGACACAATTGCAAGAGATTTTGGATAAAGGTTTTATTAGGCCTAGTGTATCGCCTTGGGGAGCTCCCATTCTATTTGTGAAGAAGAAAGACGGTAGTATGCGACTTTGCATAAATTATTGAGAACTTAACAAGGTGATGATAAAAAATAGTTGATGATTTGCCAAAGACCGCTTTTAGAACAAGGTATGGGCATTATGAATTCCTTGTTATGCCTTTTGGGTTAATGAATGCACCTGCGGCTTTCATGGATTTGATGAACAGGGTATTCGGGCAATTTCTCGACAGATTTATTGTGGTATTCATATATGATATTTTGGTGTATTCGAGGAGTTTGGGAGAACATGAACAACACTTGAGAGTTGTTTTACAAACTTTGCGTGAAAAGAAGTTGTATGCTAAATTTAGTAAATGTGCCTTCTGGCTTGATCATATAGAATTCTTGGGTCATGTATTATCAAAGGATGGTATCTCAGTTGATCCAAAGAAAGTTGAAGCAGTTGTTCAATGGAATCGCCCTACCAATGTCATGGAGGTGAGAAGTTTTCTTAGGTTAGCAGGTTATTATAGGAGATTTATAGAAGGGTTTTCTAAAATTGCCAGTCCACTTACTCGCTTAACTCATAAGGGAGTTAAATTGGTGTGGTCAGATCAATGTGAGCGCAGTTTCCAAGAGTTGAAGAGGCGATTGGTGTCAGCTCCTATATTAACTTTGCCTTTAGGAACTGGTGGCTTTACAATTTATTGCGATGCATCTAAGGAAGGTTTAGGTTGTGTTCTTATGCAAGATGGTAAAGTTGTGACATATGCCTCTAGACAGTTGAAGACTCATGAGAAGAACTATCCTACTCATGTTCTTGAGTTGGCGGCACTACTTGTATGGTGAAAAATGTGAAGTCTTTACCGATCACAAGAGTTTGAAATATATTTTTACTCAGAAAGAACTTAACATGAGGTAGAGGAGATGACTAGAACTTCTGAAGGATTATGACTTATCCATCAATTACCATCCAGGTAAAGCTAACATGGTAGCTGATGCCTTGAGTCGCAAATCCTCTGGAAATATGGTAGCATTGCTCACTTCTCAAAAGCCTATTCTTGAGGATATGAGAAAGCTGGACCTGGAGGTTTTGGTCCATTGGCTTGGTATTCAATTAGCTAATCTTCGAGTACAACCGACATTGATTAACAGAATCAAGGCTAAACAAAATGAAAGTCCTCAATTGGAAAAGATCAGAGAAGGTGTAGAAGCTGGGAAACAAGATGACTTTAGTATCCACATAGATGGGTCATTGAGGTTTCGTGGTCGGTTATGTGTTTCCGATGATCCAAAATTGAAAAAGGAGATATTACAAGAAGCTCATAGCACTAGATTCTCGATTCATCCGGGGAGCACCAAGATGTACAGGGATTTGAGGGGAAATTTTTGGTGGATCAATATGAAGAAAGATATTGTGAAGTTTGTCGACCAATGTCTAGTTTGCCAGCAAGTGAAAATTGAGCATCAGAAACCAGGTGGTCAGCTACACCCACTTGAAGTACCTAAATGGAAGTGGGAGCATATTACCATGGATTTCATCGTTGGCCTACCGAGGACGCCTAGTGGTAAGAATGCCATATGGGTGATTGTTGATCGATTAACTAAATCTGCACACTTTTTGTCTTATCGATTTGGTCTTTCACTTGAAGACATGGCGAAGCGATACGTCAATGAGATAGTGAGACTTCATGGAGTTCCAGTGAGTATTGTTTCCGATAGAGGTCCTAGGTTTGTGTCCAACTTTTGGAAGAGTTTACAAGGGGCGTTAGGTACTCAACTCAACTTTAGCACAGCTTTTCATCCACAGACGAATGGTCAGTCAGAAAAAAACTATTCAGATATTAGAGGATATGCTATGATCTTGCGTTATTGACTTTGGTGGTTCGTGGGATGAACATTTACACTTGCCAGAGTTTTCTTATAATAACAACTATCATTCTAGTATTAAAATGGCTCCTTTTGAAGCTTTGTGTGAGCGTAAATGTAGGACTCTTGTTTGCTGGGATGATGTTGGTGAGAAAAGATTAACCGGCCCTGAATTCATACAACAATTAGAAGAGAAAATCAGACTCATTCGAGAGCGTTTGAAAACAGCATAAAGCCGTCAGAAAAGTTATGCGGACCTTAAGAGGCATAAAGTAGAATTTAATATAGGAGACCATGTATTCTTGAAGGTTTCTCCTATGAAGGGTGTCATGAGATTTGGCACCCGTGGTAAATTAAGCCCAAGATACATGGGACCATTTTTGATATTAGAAAAGATTGGTGAAGTTGCTTATAAGCTAGCTTTACCTCCAGCATTATCTGGAGTCCATAATGTGTTTCATGTATCTTTATTATGAAAATATGTGCCAAATCCTGATCACGTATTGGATTTTACACCATTGAAGTCGAGAGAAAATTTAACGTACAAAGAGCAGCCCATTCATATTATCGATAAGAAGGATCAAGTGTTGCGACGGTGCACTATTCCTTATGTGAAGATCCAAAGGCAAAATCACACACAGAGAGAGAGGCCACTTGGGAACTCGAGGAAGAGGCAAGGCGCAAATACCCTCGCTTGTTTCATGATTGAGGCGCCTGTAAATTTCGAGGACGAAATTTTTTTAGGAGGGGAGAATGTAATATATGAGCTCTTTAATAAAAAAAAAGAAAGAAAGAAAGAAAGAAAGAAAAAGAAAAAGAAAGAGTTTAAAAAGTCAAAAAGGGAGGCTGAAGAGAATTGTGGAACCTTCGGCTAGGTTATAAAAAGACAGAAAGAGGGAGAGAAAGAGAAGAATATCGGCAGAAGCAGGGGAAAACGCGAAATAGGGGAGGAGAGAAAGAAGAGAAAGGAAAAAGAGAAAAATGGAAAAAATTTGGCGCGCTTGTGGTCTGGACGCCTCATCAAGCTGACTCAAGGGTGTTTTGCAAGGCCGGTAAGAAATTGAAGCCTTTAATCACTTACTCGAAGCAATCGCCGCAATTAGGGCTCGAAATTCGGATTTCTTGGGTATTTGTGTGGCGAAGCCCCATTTTTGAGTCGTTAAGCTGTATATTTTCTTAGAAATGGTACTTTGGGATGTTGTGAAGCTATAACATCTTATGGATCGTGATTTGAACTTGCGGTTTGTTCGGAACGGAATTTTGAAGTTGGGGGCGCAATCTGATACTATAGCTGTAACGAGCTGTGACGTCCCAGAGCGTCACATACTAAGCGCAAGCGGAATTATAATTATTATTATCTTCTTGTCTAGCTTGTAATCTCCTTTAGATAACCCATAGCGTTTACCATTAAAGGTTAGCATGTATAACATGGATTATTTTAAAATCTCAAGTTTATATTACAAGGTTATCTTGCAATGCACATAGACAAGATCATAAAAGGCTTCCTTTCATTTTATCATCATCGGGGCATACAAAATTATCAACCTGGACTCATTCCATGTTCTTCGCCTATATATTTACATCATATACAAAATAAAAGTAAGGCGTAACACAAGCCAGGGATAAGGGTGAGGGTATCTACTCCACGAGTTCCCACACTAGCCCACATCTAACAAAAAACAAAAGTCAGTCAGCCTCTACACGATCCAAGACGTCTAGGCGCCGTCCATCCCCGCTCCAGTCCTCCTGCTCCAAAGGGTAAAGGTCCGAACATCTCTCCTTCATGGTTGACAAACCATGCAACGAACGTCATCGAAGTCAAGTCAGCTCTACCGTCATCCAGCCATAAAGTCCCCTCGTACTTGGACAAAACCATGTCAATGTCGGGATCATACTCGTCATGAAAATAAACATCAAGACGCACTACCGCCCCGTATCGAGCTACCGGCGGTACATCCATGCTATCAATCTGAAAATGTAAGGTATGAGCAAACAACCTTGCCCAATAAAGAATGATAAAACTCTAACTTAAACAATCCATAGCCATCAAAGTTACAAGTGAATCATCAAACAATTTAGGATGCTAAGAGAATATATCACAAGCATAAACAATACTATTACTTCATGTAAGAAATCACCTTATATGCATCCACTCCTATACTTACCCTTCACAAACTCAATCTCACATCAAGATAATATACAACAATAATAGATGAACTCACTCGCCAAATAATTATATTTAGTGTGCATAAAATCCACCCTCGATCAATCATTAACCGGAATTCAACCGGCCTGATCGAGTCACTTCCAGAAAGTACGTTATCCGGACTTCCACAATACCTCTAATTGTGGGCATCTCACTCCGAGGCATCCCGGCATCACACAACCGAGGTCCTCCCAAGACCACACAGCAAGGGGCATCTCACTCCGAGGCATCTCAGTATCACACAACCGAGGCATCCTTGATCACACACAAGGGCATCTCACTCCGAGGCATCTCAGTATTTCTCTACCGAGGCATCCAAGACCACACAGCAAGGGCATCCCAAACTTCCGGGGCATCACCGGTATCTCGGTACCGATGGGTTCATTCATCTTAAGCACACGTTCACACCACCACACCTTTGATTAATGCATTTATCGTATGCAAAAGAAAAAGACTCTAAAGTATCTATCTAACTCTCATGATCCTAGCACACGTGCGTGTCTGGATTATAAGATAAAACCCATTACGTCATGTCCCATTCCATGGCGAACAGATATTTATCCCATAATCAAGCACTATGCACCGCACTCATTGCACACACATGATTCTATATGCACTTATATCTCAAATGATATATGAGACTTACTCATACACAACTAACATATAGTATAAGGTTTATTAGACTCTATGTTCATCATACAAGTCTAAGATACAAGACACTACATCTAATATGTGTTCTCGGGTACAAACAATATACTAGCTAAATGAACAGTTTCGGTTTCAAACACAGAAGGTATATTAATTCTTGTCGAAATATTACCAAATTTTAGTATGTTATAATTGAGACATAGACTAACAATTCTCGTGAAGAAACTTAAGCCTAATTCTCACTGTATTAAAAGTAACAATTGTCATAATCTTTACTAGTACCCTGTACCGACGTCCAGATTCTTTATCTACAAGAAAATTGTTTCACTAGCCAATTCTTATCGATTTAATCTCAAATTTTGACACACAATTCCTTAAGATGTGTTCTACAATTTTCATTAAGGATTCGAAGTCCAAATCTAACTAGGTAAATACAGAAAATTCGTATAATCAGTAAAGGTCAAACCGTTTCTCACAAAACAGTTTACTGGTTTTACTAAGTTCACTTCTGTCTCTATGTTTTTATAGTCATATGGTTATAGCTACGTGTATAACTCAATCTCATAGATGTTCTATCATGTAGAATAGTTTCTTTCTTATTCCTATTAACATACATGAAGAAAACTAAACACAAACAGAAGACTCTATAATCATTTTCACCTAGAACAGAATAGGTTCACGTTTTCCTTTACTTCTAATCCAACTAAACCACTTATCTTTTCACAAACTTCTTCTACAATACTTCAATGCCTAATCTCACCAACTTAAAGCAACTTCAGCATATCATTCTCTAACAAATGATCAATTCCACAGCTCGGCTCGAAGTGTAAACGCATCCCTGAGTTCAGTCATCACAGCATACACCATATCCATCACTGTTTGGTTAGATCCTCAAGCTCCCTTGATGAAACAATGGATAACTTTCAATTTAGAGTTAGATCTTTCCTTACCTTGCTTCAGCTACAACACAACTCTAAGATGCTTCAAGATCAACACTCAAAATCAGCATGCAAGAAGAAGAAGGCTGCTGGTTTGCTTCTGGTTTTTCGCTGCTCAGCCGAGAGAAAAAGAAAGAAGAAGATGAAGATGGGGGTTTTCTCGGTTTTATAGAGAGAGAGGAAGTGTACGAAGCTTAAGGGGAAATAAGTCTACAAACTAATCCCTAGGCTAGTGTAATGATGAGATCTTGTAATGATTATTTTCCTTGAAGCTTGCATGTCTCGGTTCATGGGAATCAAAACCGTGGGTGAAGAAAACAAAGAGAAAAGAGAGGTGTCGTGGCCTCCAAGCTTATTCTCTCAAGTTTAATTTGTCACTCAAAATTAATTAGTCTTTAATCCAAGTCATTAGTCGGTTCATTAGTTTCTAGTGTTCTTCACTTAATTTCCTTTCGATTCCATTAGATTTCATTTCTATTACAATCATACAAAGTCATGACATAACATATCGAATAGTCAATGTTAGTCTATAAAGAATTCATCACAAAATGCTAAAGTTAGAAATTTATATTAGCATTATAAACATTAATCAAGTTATCATAACTATAATATATAAAATAAATCATTCGGGCCTAAATATTCATTCTCGGCCCAACGGGCTCAATCTATAACAACCCGGGCCCACTAAACTAAATCTACAAATCTAATGATTTCGAACCTTGGCCCGCTTCAAGCCAAGTCCAAGCCCATAATCACTCATTAGGTTTCTCAAGTCCAATTCGTGTGGCCCATTCACTTCTCAAGCCCACACGTTTCTCGCAATCCATCGGGTTCATTTTCTGGCCCAAACTAATTAATCTAAGTTCCTAATAACCTAATTACACTAATGAAGGTCGATGAAATTTGGGATGTCACAATAGCGAACAGTGGCTTCGAGTCTCCTTTTTTGTTGCTTTCAGTATTGTTTTGGGGCGGCTGAGTTGGGGTTGTTGTTGTACGTTAAGAGAGCTTTCTAAAGACTATAAGACGGCTTGAAACGGAATTTTGTGGAGGGAGTTATGGCGTGACGAAGTTGGCACATGGACCGCGCCTAGCTGAAAATGATGGGTTTCTGCTAAATTGTGAGCTTTTGGGGCGCGTAGGTGTCGTTTTATCGACCAATAGGCCTAGTATAGGTGAGTCGTTATAAGAATATCATTTTTACTCGGCCTTTTGATATTAATTTTTCGTTAATTGTTAGGAATCCGAATGCGTTGGTTCGTGTGAGCGTCGTAGTTGATTTTTGGCTTTTCCCAAGTGAGTGACACTATTTCTTCTTTGTATTTTAAACTCATGTTTTGAGAAACATGGTGGATTAAATACTCTATGAATTGATAAAAAGCATATTTTGTTGCATAAAACATGATCGAGCTATTACTGACATTTTTGTTGTTCGAAGGGAGTTATATTTTGACGTTGATTTGAATGGTTGTTTAAAAAAAAATGATTTGTGAAGATCTTTGTGAAAGAATCTTGAAATGTTTTGGAGAATGCTTTGATATTTATATATCAAATTTTGAGTTGTGATATGACTTCCTTTCTGACGTGGGATTACTGGATATTGTAATTGGTGGTTGGTGCTCAATGTCTTTATGGACCCTGAGGGGTGTGGGTATGCACATACTATTCTAGGATATCCTTGTGGGCCGAGCCACCGGCTAATAATAGGTGGAGACCTTGCCAAGGAGAAAATCTTGGTCGTCTTGTCACAGGCGTTACGCGTGACCATGATTAGACATTTGAGCATGAATTGGTCAATAGAGTGGACCATTGACGTATGATTTGAGTTTGGTCGATGGAGTGGACCATCGATATGATTTGATGAGATTAATCAATGGAATAGACCATTGATGCATGTTTTACGAGATTGACTAATGGACTGGACCATTGGTACTTTCGGTTTTTTAGTTATGATTTGGTATTATGATAAAATGAGTTATGTTTGTGTTTTAAAATGTGTATAGTGATTTCTCGATCCGCTTAGAAGAAATGTGTTACTCACTGAGCCGTAGTAGCTCACTCCTTTCTTATATTTGTTTTTTAGGTTCTTCAGTGAGTCGCGAGTAGGCATGAGCGTTCGCTCGGGGAGGACTTTTGAGGTGGAAACTTTTTGTTATGACTTGTGTATAGTTAATAGGTTTATAAGTTAGTATTTGTAGAAGGTTTATGTTTTGATTTTTGCGGATTATAGATATACTCTGATATAGATATTGTAACCAAGTGCCCCTTTTTGTCTAATATATATATGTGGATGTATAGATGTTGATATCGGGTTGAATTTTGGTTACGTTAAGGCTGCGTCCTTTGGTAAAAGGACGGCCGTGTCATGTCCTTTTTTCTTGAGAATCGGGGTGTGACAGTAGCTGAGGTCACTAGGGTTACCTCCCGGCTGTTCATCGAATGGAGAAGGAAAAGCTGCGACTGCAACTGCGAAATGGGAATAGATATTAGGATTGGGAAATGAATAGGATGAAACCAGAGCAACAACAAAGAGGAGAGAACTGAGTCGGCAAAAATCTTTACTCGGCAAAGGTGTGGAGATGGACGAGTTGGTCTAAGGCGCCAGATCAAAGATTCTAGTCCGAAAGGGCGTGGATTTAAGTCCCAATCTCCACACGCACAGTTGCCACTTGCAGAACGTCTATAGCAGAGAGTAGAAGTAAATAACTAACCACCCGAACAACCCGTCTCGGTTTTACCACGTTCAGTTGTCATAAAAGAGGATATCTCATATATCAAAGTGAAGATATCCATTCTCAATGAGCGCACTAATCACCATTGGAGTTCTATTCCATCCCACCATGGGCAGTGGAAGTATCATTGGATGCGAAGCGCTGATGGATGCAATGCAAGTCACGAAGCTTGACTTTCAAAAGGGACAGAGGAAAATACAGTACGCCAAGAACAAATCGATAAACTAGAAATATTATTACAAGATCTTCAGGGTCCAAATCTGAACGCCATCATTATACGGAAGTTTATATGTTCTGCTCAGCAAACTCTAAAGATGAAAATTAAAACAACCTTCACGTGCTCTGACATTATTGAATTACAAAGTACTCTGAGTCATTGCGAGTATGATAACTAAGATCTTCCCGTGCATTAGCACAAGCAATTACTTAAAGGAAGGGAAGTGCCACCTCTCCTGATAATGCCGCAGCAATGTACAAGAACAATTGGGACTTCAATATGAAGATTGTCCATCACCCTCGACTATCAAATCCCTAAAAGCTTCATTACTAGGAATCATAGGTAAGACGTGCTCTTAAAGGGGAACAATCACGTCCAACAAGTATGGCCCAGGAGTTTCCAGCATTTTCTGAATTGCTGCTCTAACATCCGCTTTCTTGGTCACCCGAGCAGTCGGTATTCTACAACCTTCAGCAAACTTCAACATATCTGGGAATATCTCAGACTCTCTTGACGGATCTCCTAGGTATGAGTGGGCCCTATTGGCCTTGTAGAACCCATCCTCGGCTCGTGCAACCATCCCCAGGTGTTGATTGTTCAAAAGAAGAATTTTGACCGGAAGGTTCTCCACTCTAATAGTAGCCAATTCCTGGATATTCATGATAAAGCTTCCATCTCCATCGATGTCCACAACAACCGCATCAGGCTTTGCAACAGCAGCTCCAATAGCAGCCGGCAATCCAAAACCCATAGCCCCTAATCCTCCGGATGTCAACCACTGCCGAGGCCTCCTATACTTGTAAAACTGTGTGGCCCAGATCTGATGCTGCCCAACACCCGTACTTATGATTGCATTTCCATTGGTCAACTCACAAAGAACCTCGATCGCATACTGAGGAGGTATGGCATCCCCGGATGGCTGGAATCCTAAAGGGTGCTTCTGTTTCTGCTGATCAAGCTCCACCTTCCAAGCGGAAAAGTCAAGCTTACGCTTTGAACCTTTCGCCTCCAACAACCTGTTCATCCCTTGCAGGGCCAATTTCACATCCCCACAAATGGAAACAAGAGGCTGCTTGTTCTTTCCAATCTCAGCTGGGTCAATATCGATGTGAATGATCTTAGCTCGGCTAGCAAAAGCTTCCAGCTTCCCCGTCACACGATCATCAAACCGAACGCCGAAGGCGAGCAATAAATCACTTTTGTCTACTGCATAATTTGCATATACAGTCCCATGCATCCCAAGCATATGAAGTGACAAATCATTTGAGCACGGGAATGACCCTAGACCCATCATAGTACTCGCCACAGGAATCCCTGTAAGTTCTACAAACCTTATCAACTCATCACTTGAATTCAAACACCCACCACCGACATACAATACTGGCTTCTTTGAATTGATTATCGACCTCACAATCCCTTCCAGGTGCACCTCCTGAGGCGGCTTAGGCAACTTCGACATGTATCCCAACAACCTCATGGACACGTTCCAGTCGGGAACCACAAGCTGCTGTTGTATATCCTTAGGTATATCAATTAGAACTGGACCTGGCCTCCCAGAAGTCGCTAAAAAGAATGCCTCTTTGACTATTCTTGGTATGTGCTTCACGTCGAGAACCAGAAAGTTGTGCTTCGTTATAGACTGGGTGACCTGGACAATAGGGGTCTCTTGAAACGCATCTGTACCAATCATTCTTCGCGGCACCTAAAAATCGCATATATTGTTCTTTTGTCAAAACGGCGGGCAATGAACGAACTCAAAACCATAGCTTCAAAATTTACACTCTATAGCTTCTGAGCCATCAAATTAAACAATGCAGCTATGTGCGACTATAACAGCAGCAAACCAAGGATGGGCCATCGAAAGAACCTGGCCAGTGATGGCAACAATAGGGATGCTGTCGAACAAGGCATCGGCAAGGCCACTGACGAGGTTGGTGGCACCAGGGCCAGAGGTGGCGATGCAGACACTGGGGAGGCCGGAGGTGCGGGCATAGCCCTCAGCAGCAAAAATGCCGCCCAGCTCATGGCAGGGAAGGACGTTCTTGATGATGTTGGAGCGGGTGAGAGCCCAGTGGAACTCCATAGAGGCGGAGCCGGGGTAAGCGAAGACGCTGGTGACGCCCTGGTGCTCCAGGGCCTCCACAAGGACATCAGCGCCTTTGCGGGGCTCATCGCGGGAAAATCGTGAAGTGAAGGCCTCAGGGGAGGGTGCAGTGGTGATGAGAGGGGTGGAGGTGGAGGTGACGGAGGCAGTGGCTTCTAGGGCGGGGTTTTGGAGAGGATTGGAGATGTGTAGAGGAGAGAGGGAGTGTCTGGAGGGTTTGGAAGGGGAAGAGGACTTGGGGAGGAGGGAGTGACATTTAGTGGAGATGAAGATGGATGGTGGGAGAGTGTTAGCGGCGGCCATTGGAGATGGTTTCCCGTGGGAGGGAGAGGCGGGGGGCTGGGAAGACCATTTATAAACCTTGTGTCCCGATTTGGCCAGTTACTTCTTTTAGGATTGAATGCACTAGGCATCAAATTCACACGTTCCCTAACTCGTCGACCCTTATTAGAATCGAACTCACTCGGCATTAAATTCACACATGCGCCAACCCACAAGGCATTATATCCGTGCACGTAATACTTTGAATTGAAAGTTTTTACAAGGGCAATATAGTCTGTGTTGTCTAGCGATTTTGGACTACAGAGAGATTGAGAGACCCATTAGAGAGAGAGAGAGTGAAAGAGCTTTGAGAGAGAGAGATAAAGCAACACAACATACATATGCTGTCACAAAATTAATCTAGCCATAGAGATAAATTGGTTTTGTGATTTGCTGCCAGAGATTAGTGGAGAAGATTTCTCTAGCCAAAGCTTTGTAAAGAAGTATCTGCTTGCTTCAATGCCTAATGCGCATGTGTGGGGATGGAGAATGTGTTTTGAATGATAATGGAATGATGTATGATCAATGAAAGATAGATTATGGTCACCTCAAGGCCTAAAGGGCGTGTCATCAGCCAAAGATAAAGTTCAGATTGACGAAATTCACCACCAAGGATAAAAGATTTTGGGATAGGAGAAGTTCACCACCAAAGATTAAAGGAAGACCACTGGCCAAGGACAAATGGCTTCTTAGTTCACCACCAATGAAGAATTCATCTTCGAGGAATAAAAAACTGGGATAGAAATTCGCTCACACAAAGGAAAATCGCATAACCACTGGCATTCGCCCCAGTGGCCACCCTTCCAACATGGAAGGAGGAGGTGAGGGGTTCAAATCCCCACCTTCTCAGGGGGGATGGGGTGGGCATGCGTAAGTTTCAGGAGTGGGTTTTGACTCCCACGCCCTGCAAGAGGCAGGACAAAAGTCTAAGAGTGAGTGTAGAGTATGAATAGAGTAGGACTGACAAAAAAGAAGAAGGAAAATCACATATATTCTAAATATTTAAGTCTTATTTACTTATGGATGAGATTACACCCCTATTTTACAGAGGAACTAAAGTATAGAAAATAGCCAAACATTTAATGACATGGGAACTATCAAAATATTAAAGACATGGAAACTAACTAAACATTAAATTCATAGTATAACTGGAAAACACAATGAAGACCTAGAACTAGAAAATTGTCGCGACCTCTTTTTCGGCGCCCGATTGCGTGGGCGTCTGCAGAGGCTTATGGCTTGCTAAGTTTTTTAGGGCTTAGCCTAGGCTCTCTCAAGCCCACAAATTCACGACTTATAGTTCAAGTTTGTAACATGTAAGTTAATTTTAAAAATGAGTCGCCACTAATCAATTTGGGGTAGGTGAATTAAAATCCTGAGAAAAATACTGGGAGAAATATTTCATTCCTACGCAACTAGAAAAACTAGAATCGAGGACTTGATTACACTAATTAATCACTCATGCTCTTATGGTATCTTGTTTAAACCTTAAGACTTTTTGGATTTTCAAGGGATATTCCATGCATTTGTGGAGGAAAAACATATTTTTTGGTCTTTTTCTATTTTCTTGAACATAAAAATTTTCTGATTTTTTTAATCTTTTTTTGAAAATTTAAATCGTTTTCGAATTTTTCTGGTTTTTTTGGATAATTGTAAGATATTTTTGGATTTTTTTATTTATGAAAATAAATTAATTTTATTATTTTTTATTATATTATTATTAAAATATTATATTATTATTTATTATTATTATTATATAATATAAACGACTCAGGTCGGATTTCTAGGTTGGGTCCAACCCGAGTCATCCACAACGGCCCACAAAACTAGCCCACGAATTTTGCAAACCCACATGCTTTTGGCCCAAATTAGCCAGAACCCTACCCAGCTAAGACCCACATGCTCAACCCACGTTCAAATGGGCGAAACCCTACCTTGCTGGGACCCGTATATGACCCAGTTCACGACCTGGACAGAGGAAGCCCCTACACCGAATCCAGCTCCGCGAACGCTGCTGCCCCTTCGTGACTTGATGGCAGCGATGAGCGGCGTCACCCATCCACACTAAGCCACGTGATTCCTTCGGCGCCACCGTGGCTAGCCTAGGCTGAGGGCCAGCCCTGTGTTGGGCTGGCTGCCGTTGATCAATACACCGCTTGGCCTCCTAGATTTCTCCTCCTCTCTCTCACCACTCCTTTGTTCGTCGTGCCCGCTCGCCTTGCCAAAACAGAGATTGAGGTGAGCAACACCTTGGTGCGGCTAAGGGCGTGCCCTGGCATTGCCTCAGTCGCTCCAAGCCTAAGGCTCAGCCTCCGCCTGGTGGCTATCGCCGCCCATAGGCCCACATAACAATGAAACCAACGGCTTCTGAGGACCCCTTACGACAGCAGTCAAGGACCAGCCTTAAAACAGGGCAAGGGTGTCGCCAGGGTTTGCATGTTTGACTCAAAGACATCGCTGGAAGAGATTGGCAATCGGGTGTGTTCACAGCCGAGACCCTTATCCACCCCGTGCTCCCCCAGATCTGACTTACTCTCTCCCGCTCTCCTAGATCTCGCTCAAATCTTGGATCTACTCACTCTTAGACCTCCCCAGAAGTCTCTCAGGGGAAGTCGTCAAGCTCGCTCCTCCGATCTATCTCTAGGCGTGTGCTTCTAGGGCGTCCCCTAATGCCCTATTTATATGCAAATGGGGGGCCGATTGATGGAGGCCTCAGCCGACGGTCTTTAGCGCACCAACCGGCCTCTCCCTTGGTCAAACTAATGTCTCATCTTGGCATTGAAGGCATCTACGAGACGTCCTCTCCATTGTCAGCCTACCTCTCTCTCTACCGTAGGCCGTCCTTGAGCGCTTTGGTGTCGTTGCACACAACTTGTAGAGGGAGAGGGGAGAAAGGGAAAAGAAGAATAAGGAAGGAGGAGGTAGAGGGGCAGGCTTGGAAAAAGAAGGCTAGGCCATGGGCCCTTGCAGGGGAAAAGGGAAGAAAAAGGGGTTGGACGCAAAGGCCTAACCCCAGCGGGCCACCCACAATTTCTTTTTGTCTCTTTTTTTATTTGTTTATTTATTTATTTAATAAATTATTTGAAAAAGAGAAAAATAAAGCTTAATGGATGCAAAAATAGAAATTAAGACCTAAATGATGCGAAAGTCATTTTTATTAGGGTCAAATTGATCCCTAATTTTCTATGCAAATTAATTTTAAGCATTTAGTCAAAATTTAGATGTCAATAGCTGCCCCTCTTTGAAGGTGAGCTCACAGAGGTTGCATTAAAAAATGAACCGATACCTAAATTTTGTCCATGCATATGTAGTAGATTATATCTTATTTGGGGCTAAGTGTCCCTTGTAAAAAGAGCAATACAACATTATACATACTGAGGGTGCGTTTGGGAAGACTTTTGGAGAAAGTCCTTGAGAAAATGTAAAGACCTTTAAGCTAAAGGGGTTTTCGGAAATGCAAATTATGTTTGGTAAATCATATTTATAAAAGTCCATTGTAAAGTATGTTTGAGCAAAATAGTGTTTGGACAAATTAACTGTGCAGAAGACTTTTGTCATAAAAGAAAAGGAAAAAAAAAATTGGCTGGTTACTGCCGGCGAGGGGCAGGCGGTCCGGCGAGGGTCTGACGTGGGGCAAGCGGTTCGGCGATAGGTAGGCGGTTGGCGAGGGTTGTCGTAACTAGATCGAGCGGCCCCAGTGACCTCCGCACGGAGGTCGCGGTGCGGCGGTTTGCGCGACCTTTCGACGAGGGTTGTTGCGACCCAGATCGTGCGGAGGTCGCCAGGGCCGCTCAATCTGGTTGCGGCAACCCTGATCGTGACCAAATCATTGCGACCAGATCGCACGATCCTGATCACTCGATTTGGGTTGTCGGAGGTCGCGCAACCCAGATCTGGGTCGCAGCGACCTCCGAGGACCCAGATCTGCGCACAATTTGGGTCGCTGGAGGTCGCGTGGCCCAGATGTGGGTCGTGGAGACCTCCGGTGTCCTAGATTTGCCGAGGGTTGCATCGTCACTGGGGTTGCAACGGTCGCGCGACCTTACTACGACCCAGATGTGGGTGGTTGCCGGGGGTTGCAACGGTCGTGGCGACGCGACTCGCAGGGGTCGCCGAGGTCACGCAACTAGCCGCCGACAGTCGCCGTGACACACCAGCCTCTTGCCACCTCTGTCCAGCTCATCGCCAGCCCATCACAGCTTGGCGTAACTTCGCCGGCCAACCTCAGCGAAGAAGAAGGTGAATAGTTACTTAACGAGGACATTTATGGAAGAAATTTTTTTGTCTTAACTCTTCTTTAGCCTTCCAAGAAGGCTGAATGCCCAAGGCAGCCCCCAACCTGCCTTGGGCTTTCAGCCTTGGGAAGGCTTGCCTTTCCCAAAGGCAAGTAAAAAAAAATCTTCCCAAACACTCTCTCCTTGGCCCAAAGGCCTTTAGCCCCCCAAAGACTCTTGGGAAAGCAGTTCCCAAACGCAGCCTAAGATAGATAAGAATATACCTATAGTTACTTATCAGAAATGAGTGATATGGGGTGTGAACCCCGGGTTTGGTAAGTATCAGGGTATCATCCTACCTGATGACGTAAGGAAGTTGCTTTTCCAAGGCTTGAACCTTTCTTCAGTTGCCTTGATGGAAAATTGCTTTTCCAAGATCCAAATCATTCTTCGGTCGTCTGTTAGAGCAATAAGTTGTTTACCCGACCTTTCCCAAGGATGCACCAACCTTTCTCACGATATCAGCTTGTTGGGTGCCTAGCCTTTCTCAAGGACACCGATTGATTACCCGACCTTTCTCAGGGATGCGTTGACCTTTCTAGGGGCATATGTTTGTTAGGTGCCTGATCTTTATCAAGGACACCGGTTTGATACCCGACCTTTCCCAAGGGATGTGTCGACCTTTCTCAAGACATCGGTTTGTTGGATGCTTGATCTTTGTCAAGGACACCAATTGATTACCCGAACTTTCTCGGGGGATGCGCCAACCTTTCTTGGAGCATCAGTTTGTTAGGTGCCTGATCTTTGTCAAGGACACTGGTTTGTTACCCGACTTTTCTCAAGGGATGTGCTAACCTTTCTCGGGACATCTATTTGTTAGATGTCTAATCTTTGTCAAGGACACTAGCTAAATACCCGACCATTCTCGGGGGATGCGCCGACCTTTCTTGGAGCACCTAATCTTTATCAAGGACATCGGTTGATTACTCGACCTTTCTCGGGGCACCTAATCTTTGTCAAGGACACCAATTGATTACCTAACCTTTCTTGCAAGATGTGCCGACCTTTCTCGGGACATCTGTTTGTTGGATGCTTGACCTTTGTCAAAGACACTAATTGATTACCCGACTTTTCTCGGGGGATGGGTCAACCTTTCTCGAGACATCGGTTTATTGGGTGCCTGATCTTTATTAAGTACATCGGTTGATTACCTGACCTTTCTTGGGGGATGCGTTGACCTTTCTTGGGGCATCGGTTTGTTGGGTGCCTGATCTTTGTCAAGGACACCAGTTGATTACCTAACCTTTCTCGGGGGATGCATCGACCTTTCTTGGGACATCTATCTTGGGGGATACCTGGATATTTGTAGGCATTGAAAGAGTACTTGGATGTTTGCAAGCATTGAGGGAGTACTTGGATGATCATAAATACAAACTTTGGAGGATACCTGGTCATTTGCATGCATCGAAGGAGTACTTAGATTATCACAAGTACGAATTTTGGAGGATACCTAGGATATCTGTGAAGGTCTTTCACCTCCGGGGAGAAAGAAGTTGTGATATCAAGGAGACACCTTTGTGAAAGTCTCCTATCTCCTTAAGCATTGGTGAAGGTCTCCCATATCCTGGTAACTAGTGAAGGTCTCCCACATCCTAGTAAATGGAATATTAAAGACATACCTCTAATATTTGTGAAGGTCTCTCACTTTTTAATAATTGGTGAAGGTCTCCCACCTCCTGGTAAGTAGTGAATGCCTTTTTGCTCCTCGGATATCCGTGAAGGTTTTTCACCTCCTAATAATTGGTGAAGTTCTCCCACCTCCTGATAATTGGCGAAGGTCTCCCACCTCCTGCTAACATAAATTTGAATGTAGCACGAGGCTAACTTGGATGGTTGCGGGTACTCAAAAGGGTTAGAACACCTAGGTAGCCACAGGTATACAAAGCAATGGAATACTTGGATAATCACAAGTATTTAATGATACGATCTGGGACCACTCAGACAAGTCCAAGTGTCATGATGATAAGAGAGCATACCTGCGTAACCACATGCACACAAAGTAGTGGAATACTTGGATAATCATAAGTATTTAATGACACAATCTGTGACCACTCAAGTTAGTCCAAGTGTCATGATGATAAGAGAGCATACCTAGACAATGGCAGGTACTTGAAGACAATGGGATACCTGGGCAGTCATGAGTATCCATACTTTGACAATATCTTTTATCTTTAAGAGTGTGTCACCTTATGAGTGTAGGATTGTACATGCTATAAATTCATGATTTTAAATGTGGTTCATGCATGACAATTTTGTCAATTTTGCATCACCAAAGCTCCACTAAGGAAAATTTTTGAAAGACAATCTTCATTTAGAATGTAGATGTCTTAAACATGCCAGATGAAGGACTTTCAGTTTGAAATGACTTTTCACTCACTCTCATGGAAAATAGCTATTTTATCCTGACCATTGATGCATGATTTATAAGGACCACACCATCTCACTGTCATCATGTTAGTAGGGGTCCGAGTATTCTTGCAAGCAGTACGATTTTACCAATATGAGGGGTCTTTGTCGGGATCATAATAGAGGCTTGGTCAACAACTTATCAAAGGGGACCATCAAGGTTAAGGCTTATGAAAAAACTACAGCATGATCATCTTCGGGTTTACAAGTCAAGAACCCTGTGAAGAGAGATAAAATAATATTGCTTGTACTTCTTCGAGTGATATTTATAAACATATGAAATCTTACGTTAATTGAAGTGCCCTAGTTTGAAGAGACTTTTACAATAGGACGCCATGTAGGGTTGGTTCATGTGTAAAAGAGTGAGAGTCGGTGATTGCCTTAGTATTGTCACTAGTCTTTCTTCTCACTATCAGATGGAGGCTCTATTAATTAAATCGCACTAGAGCTAAAGAATCCGCTGGTGCCGTTCAATCTCAAGGATTACAATGAGGTATATGGATCACCCCAGCCAATAGAGAGGAGTCTAAGTGAGCAAGCCACCTCATCTAGATCGAGGTTTAGTTCGAATAAAGATGGAAACCAGTTTGGGAAGAAGCCCACGATCGGAGGAAGGTATCATGTTCCGCCCAATAGGAAGGGTGGAATTGGAAAGTCAATGTCGAGTCAGAATGGCGCTTGTCACTTCTGCGGAAGGTGACACGGATTAGTCATGTGCCATTTTAGGATGGGTGCTTTCTTCGAGTGTGGCCAACAAGGTCACTAGGCTAGAGACTGTCCAGAAAGCCTAAGGGACTACAAGAGTTACCGCCGCCGCCACCGATGGGTCATAATAAGGGTTTTGTGTCGTAGATTGTACAGGAGGGTGGACTGAACAGACCTCTAGCTCAGAGAACGACGTATGCTATCACTAGAGGACAGGCTGAGGATTCGCTTGGTGTGGCTATAGCAACTGTTTTCCTGAACGACCACGTTGCTTATGCTTTATTTGACCCTGGTGCAACTCATTCGTTTATAGCTGAGCAATTTGTTAAGCTAGTAGGATTGACTTCTGAGTTGTTGGAGTCGGTGGTTAGCATATCTACACTATTGAAGGATAAGGTGTTAGTTGCAGTGGGTTGTCCTAGTTGCAAGTTAGTGATTGGTGAGCGAGAGGGGAGGATAGATTTGTTAGTCTTAGCCATGTATGATTTCGATGTGATAATTGGCATGGACTGGCTCACCAAGCAACGAGTTAAGATGGATTGCTATCGTAAAGTGATTCAATTTAACCTGTTATCGAGTGAAAGTTTCGAGTTTATTGGGAGTCGAGGAAGACCCTCGATTTCCTTAATCTCATCGTTTGAGGCAACTTGTTTGTTAGACGAGGGTTGCAAAGGTTATTTAGTGACTGTCATGGATACGACAATTGAGGAGTTGAAGATCAAAGATATCGCAATGGTTCAGGAATTTCCAACGTGTTTTCGAAGGAATTGTCAGGCCTACCGCCAGCGAGAGAGATAGAGTTCGTGATCGAGTTAGCACTCGGGACAAAGCCAATCTCTAAGGCTTCTTACTGGATGACGTTGTCTAAGTTGAAAGAACTGAAGGTGCAAATGTAGGAGTTGTTGGATAAGGGATTTATACATCTCAGTGCATCACATTGGAGAGCACCAGTCCTGTTCGTGAAGAAGAAAGATGGTTCATTGCGTTTGTGTATCGACTATCGTAAACTCAATCAGGTGACGATCAAGAACAAGTATCCACTGCCGAGAATCGACAACTTGTTTGACCAACTACAAGGAGCGTCAATATTTTCAAAGATCGATTTGAGGATAGGGTATTTTTAGTTGAGGATTAGAAATGAGGACATACCGAAGTTAGCATGATAAAGATCATAAGCTTTTTGGGTTTAATAGGTTACTACAGAAGGTTCGTGGAAGGATTTTCAGCATTAGCATCACCGTTGACTCGACTACTGAAGAAGGAAGAGAAGTTTATGTGAATGGACAAGTGCGAGTGTAGTTTCCAAGAGCTTAAGCAGAAGCTGACTACCGCACCTGTGTTGACCATACCGTATGATCCTGGAGGATATGAGATCTATAGTGATGCATCGTTTAGAGGACTGGGTTGCGTGCTAATGCAACATAATAGGGTGGTTGCATACGCGTCCTGTTAGTTGAGACCTCATGAATTGAATTATTTGACACATGACTTAGAACTCGCAACAATCATTTTCGCTCTGAAGATTTGGAGACATTATTTGTGTGGAGAAATATTCAAGATATTCATTGACCATCAAAGTCTTAAGTACTTATTCTCTCAGAATGAGTTCAATATGAGACAGCATCGCTAGATGGAACTTCTGAAGGATTATGATTGCGACATATTATATCACCCAAGAAAGGCGAATAAAGTTGCAGATGCGCTGAGTCGGAAGTCTTTAGTTGCACAGATGATGGTCAAGGAATGGATTTTACTTGATAGAGCTCGAGATTCGGTTTTCAAATTTGAGGTAGGCCACCTTTCAAATCTTATGGCTACCCTCAGAATTGAGCCGAAAGTCCAAATCAGAATTAAGACACTTCAGTTGACAGACCTAGATGTTCAGAAATTCTTGCAAGAGGATACAGAAAAGAGGAAGGCTGACTTTCAGATTTCTAAAGACGGAACACTAAGGTTCCGAGGACGATTGTGTGTACTTGACTATGTAGCGCTTAAGGAGGAGATCTTATCAAAAGCTCATCGTAACAGTTACAACATTCATCCTGGTAGTATGAAGATGTACCAAAACCTGCGTCAACACTATCAGTGGTCAGGTATGAAGGTGGATATCACCAAACATGTTGCTAAGTGTCAGACGTGTCAGCAAGTGAAGGTAAAACATTGTAAGCCGGGAGGACTTCTGCAACCTCTCGAGATCCCTAAGTGGAAATGGGAACACATCACAATGGATTTTTTGAAAGGCTTACCAATGAGTCAGAGGGGTAGTGATTCCATTTGGATAGTGGTCGACAGACTCGCGACGTCGACTCACTTCATTGCCGTTAGAAAGGATCTTGATTTGGACAGGCATGCAGAATTGTATGTGCGTCAGATAATTTGTCTGCATGGAGTGCTGGTGACAATTACATCAGACCGAGACTCGAGATTTACAGCTACCTTTTAGAAAAATTTGCAGGCTATCTTGGGAGCGAAGTTGCAGTATAATACGACCTATCATCCGTAGACAGATGGCCAGTCTAAAAGGACGATTCAGACTCTCAAGGACACGTTAAGAGCGTGTGTCTGGATTTCAAGGGAAGCTGGGAGGAACGGCTTCATCTTGTTGAGTTTGCCTACAACAACAATTACCAGTAGAGTATTTAGATGGCTCCTTTCGAAACGTTATATGGCAGAGCATGCAGGACACCAATTTGTTGGGATGAGGTTGGAGAACGAAAGATCATAGGCCTAGAGTTAGTCCAGCAGTCAGTAGATGTAGTTGCAGTCATTAGGGATAGATTGAAGACCGCTCAGAACCGCTAGAAAAGCTACGCTAATAAGCGTCGAAGGCCATTGGAATTCCAAGTTGGTGAGCACGTCTTTTTGAAGGTGTCAGCAATGAGGGGTCCTTCGCACTCTGGCAAAAAGGGAAAGCTAAGTCTAAGGTACATAGGTCCTTTTGAGATTTTGGAACGAATAGGGATTCTAGCGTATTGTCTTGCATTGCCACCGAGGTTAGCGCAAGCGCATGACGTCTTTCATGTGTCAATATTGAGGAAGTATGAGCCTGACCCGACTCACGTGCTAAATTTTGAAGAGTTATACGTGGACAACAGGGTGTCATATGTGGAAAGACCGGTTTAGATTGTAGATCGAAAGGAACAGGTTCTACGCACTAAGACGATCATGTTGGTTAAAGTGGTCTCGCAACACCATAGCACTAAAGGAGCAACTTGAGAAAGTGAAGATTCAATGAGACGACTGTACCCCCACCTTTTTTTTTTTAAAGATTTTTAATAGTTTAAATTTCGAGAATGAAATTTTTATAAAAGGTGAAGAGTTGTGACATCCTGATTTTCAGTTTTGTTTTCGATTGAATAAGTTGGGTTTCTCATCATTGCGTCAATAGTTCTTTTCTCTGAGTTGACTACTCACGAGATAACTAGCCTATCAAGGGAAGCCGTTAAGGAATTTAAATGCGATTGACTTGAAAATTCGAACAGAAATCGACTCTGTAAGGGTGATTACGGCACAGTTAAAAATCGATTAGAGACCCGAGATAGGTCGATTCGACAGAGCCATGTGATTAAGTGTGGGTGATTCCACCTAAGTGCAAAATTCTTGTCGATCGACATTAGACCGATTTTTCTGTCATTTTGGTACCCTGTGTTCGTATTTCAAATCTCAAGATTTTCACGACAACTGAGAGTCACCAATGTGTCGAAGATGTACAATGTGGCTCGAAAATAATCGACCACGGGTCAATTGCACTAAAAATTCTTAAAAGCTACCCGGTAGATTAGGTCACGCTAAAATCGCGCCATATTGAAATTAACCATAAATTTAAACCTGATTTCAGAAATTAAAAGTTCTGTCATGTCACGGTTCATTTTAGGAATGTTGACTCATCCTTCAAAGATTTTTCTGCAAACTAGGATTTTTGACGAAAATTCAAAGTAAGGTTATTTTGGACTGGGAAAATCATAAGACCGTTTTCTGTCACGTTTTTCGCCATCAAGTTGGTTCAATTGACGAGGAAAATGTTGAACTTGATGTGGGCACATTGGCTGAATTGTTTGGGCTTCAATTGAATTGATTTGAAGATGAATTGAATAAAATTGAAGAGCAAATGTCCAAAATTCGTTGGCCAAGGGGGGAGCAATATTTTGGACCATTTGGCTATCTTGTTGAAGAACATTTGGAGGGCTAAGGGCTGATGTGGATGGCTAAGCATGGTGGGGGCAAGCAATGAGTGAATTGACATGTGTTGAAGCCTTGGAAGCCAATTGGGGTCCCCCTCTTTTTAACAGCTTCTTCTTCTTCTTTGGAGCCACTTTATCCATTGTTGAGTGTGCTTGGAATTAGAAAACTAGAAGAAATCGGCCAGCTCCCTCACCTAGCCGTCGACCACCGCCTGGGGCCGCCAAGACCACCGCCCACCGCATGCAAGCCCATCGTGCCACCAGCCAAGCATCCTTGTCATCCCGCTCGTCCACGCCTCCTGTTGTGCCTAGCTGCGTCCCCGAGCCACCTCAGGCCACTGTTGAGCTCACTAGGCTGCCGTGTAGCCATCGTTCGCCTCCACCATTGCCCGCTTGGCCCACTGTAGCTCGCCTAGTTGTTTTCGCGCCCAACCGCCACTCGACCAGCCCTCATTTGGCCTAGAGCAGAACCGAGCCCAGTAGCTTTGCAAAGGGCATCTTGAGGCTTTTCCAAGCCTTTCTCGGCCTCACTTGGTGTCATTGTGGGCTTGGTTGTTGCTCGCCTCTGCGTCACCGACGTCGCTGACTCACCAGATCACTAAATGGGTGAGTTTACTTACTAAAATCTTCTTAGGAAGTTAATGATGCTTAAGGGGTGATTAATTTAAACTAATTAGGGATTATGTGGTTAGTTAATATGGATTAGTGATTTAATTATTCAATTGTGGATAGAATAACCTAATTAGGGGCTAGATAGATTGTGCTATTTATCTAGATAGGTTCGGAAATTTTCTAGGCCCGTTTAGGTGGTTAATTTATCATTTCCGGCCTAAGTTAGTATTTTTTGTACTTAATTGCATTTATTTAATTATTTTTGGTATTTATTTAATTATTTAATATATTTCGAAAATGATACTGGGATAGTCGGTGATCGGAATTTCGTGCTAATTGCAATGATGTGGTTAGTTTATGCAATTAAATGTTAAATTGTGCAAATTATGTGAAAATTGGGATTTTGGATATTTATTCCAAAATTGTGAAATTTTGATAATTGATTGGACAAATACCGGGTGTCGGGATTTGACACCGAAAATGGTTTTAAGGACTAGATCGATTTGTGGGATTTTAAAAATGTGAATATCAATTCTTCTGGTTCAAATTGATCGTGTGATGGTTAAGTGAATCCATCCCCGATGTGAGTCGATGTATCAGCTTGTGTGAGTAACGATCTATGTCAGCTTGTGTGAGCAATAGTCTGTCAACTTGTGAGAGCAATGATCTATTAGCTTGTGAGAGTAATGATATGTCAGCTTGTGTGAGCAATGATCTATATCAGCTTGTGTAAGCAATAATCCATTTCAACTTGTGTGAGCAATAGTCTATCTCAGTTTGTGTGAGCAGTAATCCCTGGCTACGCTAGAGGACCAAGGAGTGTCAGTAGTTTATGCTTGTGCGAGCAATAATCGAATTGATTAATTGGATTGATTGATTGAGTATATGGATTGTACTGATGTGCAGGAGGGAATTGAGGCAAGGTAAGTCCCTTGTCTTGTGTGTATGGACTGCCTCTAGGCATATTTCCTTCATTGTCGGAGTTTAGGGGGTGAACTTGCTGAGACATTGTCTCACCCCATCGTGGGCTCAATCTTTTCAGGTCCTTAGATGGCAGTTCCTCCAGAATGTTTTGGTCAGCCTAAGAGGGTTACCGAGCAGGTCATCGATATCCCTATTCCCGGGGGCCACGGAGTCTGGCTCTATGAACTCGTGAGGACCACCGTCTGGGTCGATACGGGTCTACCTCAGAGGGTACCCCATTGATTCAGAGCGTGGTATCGTTGCGGGCTCAATGGATATAGAGTGGGTCCCTTGCAGTATTTTGAGGTCCCAGTATCGGTGTTAAAAATCGCTTTTGATGAGGGTACAGCTAACCCTCCTGGTGGTGCAGTGGTGGACCCAAATCCCCAGGAGACCTTGGAGTTTTCAGTTGGGGATTGGAGTGCCTAGAAGACTTGTAGGCTTTTCTGTTTGAGTAGACTTTTGTCTTTAGTCTAGTGTTGTATATAAACTGGGGTGTTTATAAAGGAGTGTTGTGGTTGTGAATGTGTTTCCTGCTTTTCAATCTCATGTTGTTTGTTGTCAGGGTTAATCATTTGCTTCTACATGTGCATTAAAAATGAATGGGTTGGCGACGCGTCTTGGGACGTCGCAATTTTATCGACTACCGAGGGATGGGCACGTGCTCGACGATCGAGGTGTGACATAAATTGTTCTCCAACACTTTATTTGAGTTTTTAAATCACTCATAATTGATTAATGACGATTCTAAATTGAATTGATTTGCATGTTTAATTGATTAAATAAAAATCCGATAGTTTGGTTGGTATGGGTTTTGAAGAGTTTGCATTTTTGGTTTAATAATCCATTTGCGTATTAATTGGTGGTTCACCTCTGATAGGTTGTAATCGCAGCAGATCCTTTTTTTTCTGTTTTGTCCCTTCAAAAACGGCCCTTAGATAGTCTACAAAGCTAGCTGCATTTCCCCTCTATTTCTGGCTCACAACTGCCGTGAATCAGTCCACTTTCCTTGTCCGTGTGTGTGCCCGCAGCAGTTCAGCTGGTGGGGCCGAATGAGTTGCTATTTTTGGCTAAAATGGCAGCACGTTCTCTTGGATTTTGTTAACCACAGATGTTGCCACAATGTGGGCATCCGTCATTGCTTCCACTTTTTTCCTGAAATTACAGCTAAAAATCCTTCCTGCTCCGTCTCCAGGCCGTTCTCGAAGCTCACCGAACATTGGCACCAGTTTGGCAGATAGTTTGGTTCTCATACTTTAGTTCATTTCTGGTTCTTATTTAGCTAAGTTTCTAGCCTAATTTGGACTAGAGGATGGCCGGTTCTACTTGATCTAACTTTTTGAACCATTATAGTATTCTTTGTTCTTCTACTTTAGATGGTGTAGGACTTTTATGGAGTTCCTTGTTCGACTTTAAAGGAGGAGATGATATATTTATTAGATGTGAAAGTGAGTAATATGCTCTGAGAAGTAACGATCCACAATTAGTTCAAAATATGACTCGGTTGGTTTGGGTCATCGGAGAATTCTAACCCAGGAACTGTGTATGTCACCTGTTCAAACATATTAGTTGTATGTATATTTCTCTAGCTTGAGGCTATCTACATAGACAAAAGTATGGATCTAACCCAGGTATAGGACTTGTGAGATGTTTCATAGGCCTCTGAATAGCGGGCCTCTATTGGCCCCAGGACATGCGTGCATTTTCTCGTTAATATCTGGCAAAACATTCAATTCATTGCAATTAATGTGCTTTTGCTTGCTTGAGGATTTATGTTCTTGCTCTATCTCCACAATTTATTTACTGCTTTGATATTGGTTGTTAAATTCTTGTCTGCGCAATTGTATGATTAGCACTTGCATCTTAGAGGCTTAAATTAAAATTGACCGAGATTGTCTACAAAATATTTTTTAAATGAAGCGAAAATGCACCGAAAGGACATTAGATTTGTCTAGTGTGATGAGTCCGTATATCTATGATATCTCTAGTTTGCAAAAATAAATTGTTCTCCAACACTTTATTTGGGTTTTTAAACCACTCATAATAGATTAATGACGATTCTAAATTGAATTGATTTGCATGTTTAATTGATTAAATAAAAATTCGAACGTTCGGTTTGTATGGGTTTTGAAGAGTTTTCATTTTTGGTTTAGTAATCCATTTGGGTTTTAATTGGTGGTTCACCTCTGATAGGTCGTAATCGCAGCAGATCCCTTTTTTTTTTTTTCTGTTTTGTCCCTTCAAAAACGGCCCTTAGATAGTCTACAAAGCTAGCTGCATTTCCCCTCTATTTCTGGCTCACAACTGCCGTGAATCAGTCCACTTTCCTTGCCCGGGTGTGTGCCCGCAGCAGTTCAGCTCGTGGGGCCGAATGAGTTGCTATTTTTGGCTAAAATGGCAGCACGTTCTCTTGGATTTTGTTAACCACAGATGTTGCCACAATGTAGGCATCCGTCATTGCTTCCACTTTTTTTCCTGAAATTACAGCTAAACACCCTTCCTGTTGCAGCTCCGTCTCCAGGCCGTTCTAGCCGAAGCTCACCGAACATTGGCACCAGTTTGGCGGATAGTTTGGTTCTCATACTTTAGTTCATTTCTAGTTCTTCTTTAGCTAAATTTCTAGCCTAATCTGGACTAGAGGATGGCCGGTTCTACCTGATCTAACTTTTTGAACCATTATAGTATTCTTTGTTCTTCTATTTAGATGGTGTAGGACTTTTATGGAGTTCCTTAGATGTGAAAGTGATGATATATTTATTAGATGTGAAAGTGAGTAATTTTCTCTGAGAAGTAACGATCCACAATTAGTTCAAAATATGAATCGGTTGGTTTGGGTCATCGGAGAATTCTGACCCAGTGTATGTCACCTTTTCCAACATATTAGTTGTATGTATATTTCTCTGGCTTGAGGCTATCTACATAAACAAAAGTATGGATAACCAGGTATAGGACTTGTGAGATTTTTCTTAGGCCTCCAAATAGCGGGCCTCTAGACCCTTGCCCCCAGGACATGCATGCATTTTCTTGTTAATATATTGCAAAACATTTAATTCATTCCAATTAATGTGCTTTTGCTTGCTTGAGGATTTATGTTCTTACTCTATCTCCAGAAATTATTTACTGCTTTGATATTGGTTGTTAAATTCTTGTCTGCGCAATTGTATGATTAGCACTTGCATCTGAGAGGCTTAAATTAAAATTGACCAAGATTGTCTACAAAATATTTTTGAAATAAAGAGAAAATGCACCGAAAGGACATTAGATTTGTCCAGTGTGACGAGTCCATATATCTAAGAAATCTCTAGTTCACAAAAATAAATTGTTCTCCAACACTTTGTTTGGGTTTTTAAACCACTCATAATTAGAGGTGTTAAACGGGTGGGTCAGATCGGGTTTGAGTCGGGTCATTAGTGGTCTGACCTAAATTGACCCATTAACCATTTATGACCAATTTATTCCTAATGTAAGTTTTTCGACCCATACCCGACTCATACCCGACTCATACCCGACCCGACCCATATTAATAAAATATTTTCATATTTAACCAAATTTAGGAAAACTTATTCTTATGTCTTTTTTTAAAATTATATTACTAAAATACTTCCAAGTAATATAAATCTAATCAATAATTTTTCAATTTTTTTATAATTTTTCAAAAACAATTATTTTTTCTTTTTCTTTTTCTTTCTTTTCCTTTTTTTTTTTCTGCATCCAGAGAGATTTGCCGGCCAGCCTATTTAAAACCCATTAAATTGCTAAGCATCCACCGACCAAAAAAAAAATAAAAGTGCTAAGCAATCCATTTATGACCCATTTAAACTTGTTTTTAAAACATATGTGGCAAAATGTGTGTTGAGTCCACATTTGATGATACACAAATCATGAAATGGATTTGAGATTAAGTTCCTCCCAGCGCAAAATTATTCAGATAACGACCAATTTCTCCAATTTCTCTAAGCACTAAAGTAGATTAAGTTCCTCCCATCCGATCGACAAGTACAGGAAGGCAAGCAGGCAATTGATGTCCAAGATTATCACCGAATGTTGATACAACAAGTCCCATACAAGATATGGCACACTCCTTCACTTCTTGAACAAAGGGTAAACATAAGAAATAGCAACAGCAGCAGAGGAGAAACTTTTCATGAGAACAAGAATAAACCTGATCTTGATCTTGGTTTGTCAAGCGTGACATAATGGCGTCATAGATAGTATGAACATATGGCTTGAAGTCAAAACCATGCACCTGTGTGCGGAAACTACTCAAAGTTAGACTTTTTCACCAAGAAATTTTAAATCATAAGATGAGTGTACCCCACCTCAATATTTGGGCAAACAACACGAACAAGCTACCCACAAACTCATAATGCTTTTGCTATGACTTTGTAATATCTCTCACCAACAACAGATCAAACGAGGGAGGAAATCACCTAAAACATCATAATAAAAAGGGAAAATATCACAAATGGTCTCTATACTTTTACTTAATGTGCAATCTCGTCCATGAACTTTCGATTTGCTCAATTTGGTCCATGAACTATTAATAAATGTCCGATCTAGTCCTTGAGCTTTCGATTTACTCAATTTGGTTCTTGAACTATTGATAAATGTCCGATTTAGTCCTTCGTTCATTTTATTTTTTTCCTTCTTCTCTCTTCCCTCCACCGGCCATGGCTGAGCCGACGGAGGGAAGCCAGCGTCCGACGAGGGCAGCCTTGGCCGGCGTCCGGTGAGGGAGCCCCTTGCCCGACGCCAGTGAGGGCAACCCTCGCTGGACGCTGGCTTCCCTCAGCCAGCCAGAAGAAGAAAAAAAAAGTAACCGAAGGACTAAATCAGACATTTATCAATAGTTCAGAGACCAAATTAAGCAAATTGAAAGCTCAGGGACTAGATCGGACGTTTATCAATAGTTCAGGGACCAAATTGAGCAAATCGAAAGTTCAGGGATGAGATTGAACATTAAGTAAAAGTATAGGGACCACTTATGATATTTTCCCTAATAAAAACAGAGAAAGTAAACACCACCAGTAAACCACTGGGAGTTCACCTCAGTGGCCACCCTTCCAACTTGGAAGGGGGAGGTAGGGGGTTCAAATCTCCACATTCTTAGGGGGGATTGGAGTGGGGACGATTTCATTTCAGGAGTGGGTTTCGACTCCCATACCCTGCAATGAGGCAGGGCAAAAGTCTAAGAGTGAGTGTTAGAGTAGGATTAAAGTAGGACCGACCAAAAAATAAATAAATAAATAAAACACCACCAGCTGCAGCTGATTTCGTATAAACCCAACTCTTGAGGAAGCAGGTAGCATAAACAGTTTGTATACATAGTTTGCATGAATTTCTTCCAAAAAAAATTGTCTATCTTTTAAGTAGATAAAATCCCATTAGAGCATGATAAAATGCACATCCAAAGTTAACAATACAACAAAACTATGCTCAAGGAGCAAGAAGTTGAAAAAAGACATTAATACAGAAACGGTCTTGAGAATAGCGAATGCTAGATGAGCAACTAAATGTGGTACCTCTAAATAACTACTGCAACTCAAATGAAGAGAACCCACGAAAAGCCCCCATGAAACAGAGAGACTCCCATCATAAGAGTTAACGAAACACCCAACCGAAACCCATCTACAACTAATCGGGTCAAATCCAACCGTCCACATTCTAACCCTCGAGCCACAGCAATTCGGCGGCCCACCAAAAAATATTCAGTAACCAGACCACATGAAAGATCAGCACCTAGACAAAGACCAGGAAAACTACCGCTCCAAGGGCACCAATCACTTGAATTTCACGACGACACAAGACCAGAACGAGAACCCAAAAGAAAAGAGGGGGAAGGGGGGAGGATAGAGAGAAGGATAGCAACTCACAGCAGAGTTTAGGTTTGCGGCCGAACCGCGCCGAACGATAGCGATGGAGATCTAAAAGACCGGGGAACGGTGACAGAGCACGTGGGGGCAACTGGTCAAGGGCCGCTTAGATCGGTAGATCCGCCCAATCAAAGCACAATCGCTTTCCGCAAGCAAATTCGATCGCCCCACTTTACGGAAAATTCTCTCTTTCTACCCCGCTGCTCCATCTACTTTCCGCGGACGACAGCAGTGGCAGCTGACGACGGAAGGAGAAGGAGGAGAAGAAGATGAGGTTAAGCGAGAAAACGAAGAGTAATCGGGAGGGGTCTCTCAATCAGTGCGATGGAACCAGCTGATGAAGCTCTCTCTCTCTCTCTCTCTCTCTCTAGAGGTAGAAGGTGTGGAAACGAAGAGGGAGACTGGGAGAGTAATCGTGGTATCTGTGTCCCCATAATAGGCTCTCTTTTTTTTAATGGGTTGATAAGTGGGTCTTAAATGGGTGTAGATTATTAGAACCCATTTTGACACCTCTACTCATAATAGATTGTGGCACCCCGAAACACCTTAGGTCGCCACAGGCACCTATTGCTACACCTAATGGACACTAGTTACTTCTCTTGGTAGAAGCGTCGTAGTTCATAGGCATTTTTTTTTTTTTGAAAACGGTCCCAGCGCGACTCATTAGTGGAAGCATAATTTAATATCGCCATCTCTCCCTCCAACAATCATGATACAATGCACACCACTAATTACCATAGGAAAAGATAAAGCCAAACTACTTTTATTTACATATTTTCATGACGGATTTTTCTCGGGTCGATACAACAAAAGAAAGCCAAGATTTTCAGCTACACTTGGCCACATCCAAAAAGATACTTCAACCCCTAAAGTGATCACATGACATCCTCCATCTAACACCGGCGGCTACTCCCAAAAAGAAACATCAGCTCTCTACCCCTCACGCGGCCATCACACCCATCCTGGTGCGTCGAGCGGTGGTGGCGGCAACATCCCCCTAAACACTCCATCTCGGCGGACATGAATTGACAGAAACTCCTGAATGACAAGGTCTTCAGCTAGGCCCACATCATACATAACCAGCACTCGCACTCGCACAAATGTCAGTCCAGGGACGAGGACGCAGTCGATCTCCATACACTCTACCTCTACATCCGATGGGAGGCCTTAGAAGGTGCCCCGCATGACGGTAGGGAGCGGCATCTTTCTAATCTGAAATGTTGGTCCCCGAAGGGGTGAATACAGCCACTCAGCAGGTAAAAGATTCAATTAACCACTCAATGCATCACAACACAATCAAAACAATCATAACACAGTACACGCCATTCATGCATCCAAGCATAACTTACCTTGCAGCCATGCATATGTCATCATACCATATGTACATACATCCTCATATACTCATCACAATCACGTCACATACATATCATCATGCCATAGGTGATCATCATCATATCATACACATATCATCATCCCATAGGTGATCATCATCATATCATACGCATATCATCATCCCATAGGTGATGATCATCATATCATACGCATATCATCATGCCATAGGTGATCATCATCATATCATACGCATATCATCATGCCATAGGTGATCATCATCATATCATACGCATATCATCATGCCATAGGTGATCATCATCATTACGCATGTCATCATATCACATGTGCATGATTTAATTTCCACTTTTATCTTTCAATTTGATCATCACATCTCTCTTTCTCGGAATCAGCAATTGCATCCCATACCTTACCACTCGTATCCCAACCAGGCATCACGAGAAAAACCTCTGGCACACACCACCGGGCATCTGGCACCCCCACATTCCGGGCATCTCGCATCCCAACTGGCATCACAAGGCATCCCCTCGGGCACAAACCTCCGAGGCTTCGGGCACCCAACCATTCCGGGCATCTCTAAACTCCCGAGGACATCCGGCCATGTATCTCAATACAATCTGGGCATCCAGAACCCCCCATCCCAAGCATCCTGACACTCCCAGGGCATTATCAACCGCCTCCAATAGTTTCCTCATTTATCATTGTTCGTGTTCACCAATTTATGTCTCAAAATTAGCATGGCACATGATGTAATAGCAAACAAGATCACTTTCATCCTTTTAATTCTTATATGCATTTCCAATCATCATCATACATGCAGCAAGAATACAATCACCAAAGACAATACAATCCATGGAATCCAACAACTTAGATTAGTCCATAATACATGCCTTTTTTTGAAATTTACTAAATTCCAGCTCGCACAATTTTGGAAAACATTTAAATTAAATATCCATATGATCCTCAAAAATCAAAAAATCAGAGCATGTACTAGATAAGACATAAAGGTAACAATTTCATGAAGGACACATGCCCAAAAGAGCTTCACACAAAAAGATATAACTCACACATTGCAACATGCAAAATTCGGACAAAGTCAGATTGCGCAGTTTTTGAAATATTTTGATTAAAATACCCGAATGATCTCCAAAAATTATAAAATTTTACCAGGTTATAATAAAAACCCTAAAGTAGATTTTTCATGCAGACATCTAGGCCAGATTCTTTCTAGATAATTTTCAATAGACGTTCGAAATTCCTGTTTCTAGCACCGAAACGTCCAGTTTAGCTATCTCCGAAATATCGAGTTTTTGCCTACTTATCCTTCTTTGTTTCCTCTGAAATTTTGATATGTTTTGCCTCAAGAGGTAGCCTACAACTTTCATTAAGGGATCTAAGTGAAATTTTCAAAGAATAGTCACCATATAGGTCTAAGAAGTCTCGGGTGTCCAGTACCGTATTTCCAGATTTACCATCTTCAAAAGAAAATCGATTCACTAGGCTACACTTGCTCATTTTACCTCAAATTTGAGTATGTTAGTATTTATAATGTTCTCTACAACGTTCATGAAGAAGTCGAAGTGAGATTCTCGGTAAAAAGCAACATGCAACCCACAAAACCACCAAGAGGTCGATAAAGCAGTTCCAGATCTAGTGTCTTCGTAGGAGGAGGGTTTTGACCCTTAAAACTCAACCATTTTGTCTTAAATTTTAGTATTTTATACTTTGAGATGTTGTCTACAACTTTTATGAAGGAGTGAAGTCAAAATCCAACTCGAAACACGCATGCAAGCCTCCACAAGTTTCTGGGTCAGGCGGTATACACGAAATCAGTAAGCTCTTTCAAGAACAAAACACACTAGCTTCGGTTTCTTACTTCTAAACACCCAAGATTCAACACCATTCCAAGCACCCATGCAAGACACACATGCAAGAGTAGAAAATGGATCATAACTTGCCTCTAAGATCAAGCGAACGATGGCACACGGACGGCACACGGACGGGCGAACGGACGGCGAGCGGCTCCTTCTTCCTCTCTCGGTTTCCCCTTCTCTCTCGCAACTCTCTCTTTCTCTTGGCTTGGTCGAAGCCCTCTCTCTCCCTCTCTTTCTCACCTTAACCGGCCACTATCCCCCCTAATGGTCTTCCCTTCCATCATTAGCAATGATTGCTAATTGCATGATCTACACTTGGCAATTTGGGAGAGACACATGGTCTTCTTCATGAAAAAATGGGCCTCATTTCTCGGCTGGGCTTTGGGCCAGCAAGTGGGCCGGCGACAGCTCCTCCTTGGGCTTCAATGGGCCGGCCATTTGGCCCACAAAAAGTCCATGCTATTGGGCCTAAGGCCCAAGCCTAATTAAAGCCCAACTTTACCTTTAATAATTCACTTTTAATTCTTTCTTTTATAGATTTCAAGTTTTAAATTTCACATGGCCAAAATCTTGTAACAATTTATCTATAGGAATTTAGTCTATGAGGTGCATAACCATGAATAAATTATTCTCATTAATTTATCCTATGATACTAATTTTTGGAACTCATGAACACAAGCATATAACATTTAGTCTTAAGAGGAGACTAATGGCTAAAGCATAAACCATAGATAATTTCATTACCTAATCATGGGCTTTAATTCACCTTAGAGCTTGTCTTGAATTTTTTGGGATGCCACATAGATTAATGACGATTCTAAATTGAATTGATTTGCATGTTTGATTGATTAAATAAAATCCAAAAGTTTTTTTTTTTTTTTGAACAGGAATAAAATCCGAAAGTTTGGTTGGTATGGGTTTGAGTTTGCATTTTTGGTTTAGTAATCCATTTGCGTTTTAATTGGAGGTTCACCTCTGATAGGTTGTAATCGCAGCAGATCCCTTTTTTTCTGTTTTATCCCTTCAAAAACGGCCCTTAGATAGTCTACAAAGCTAGCTGCATTTCCCCTCTATTTCAGGCTCACAACTGCCGTGAATCAGTCCACTTTCCTTGCCCGTGTGTGTGCCCGCAGCAGTTCAGCTCGTGGGGCCGAATGAGTTGCTATTTTTGGCTAAAATGGCAGCACGTTCTCTTGGATTTGTTAACCACAGATGTTGCCACAATGTGGGCATCCGTCATTGCTTCCACTTTTTTTCTGAAATTACAGTTAAAAACCCTTCCTGTTGCAGCTCCGTTTCCAGGCCGTTCTAGCCGAAGCTCACCGAACATTGGCACCAGTTTGGCAGATAGTTTGGTTCTCATACTTTAGTTCATTTCTAGTTATTCTTTAGCTAAATTTCTAGCCTAATTTGGACTAGAGGATGGCCGGTTCTATGATGCTTAGGGTCTGCAAAAATGTGGGATTAAGCGGGTGTTTAGGGGCGTGAACCGATGGGGAAAGAGATGAGCTTAATGTGAATTTGATTAATCCAGGAGCTCTGATGCTCTCACTGATTGAAATTTTTGCAATGGAATTCAATGTCCTAAAATTATAATGTCCTTAGTTAGTAAGTATAGAAAAAGCTAACAAAAATTAACATAGGATGATGAAATAACGGTGTTTTTGGTTGAAGATCGAATTTCTCGGTTCGACCAAAAAAGTCAACCATTGACTTTTGCATGAACATTTCAAAATTTAAACTCTTAGATCTATATGCAATGAGGAAAGGGATATCTATATGTAATGCAGGTACTATGATATATGATATTTTCGTTTTTGATTAGGGGTTGGCTTCTCGGTTTGACTAAAAGGTTCACCAAAAAAGTGAACTTTATATTTATTTATGAAATGGTACGTAAACAATAATGAAATGCAACGCTCTAAATGTGCTCTAAATGCAATGAATGCAAAATTTGATAAATTGATTACTTTTTGTTCAAGGATCGAGCTCTAATGCAATCACAAGTTCCGACTCCCGAAGTGATTGTCTATATATAATGACACACACGCTTACCTAGTGGCGAAATTCAAGTGTCCAGATGTATCCCCCTTTAGTACACAATGGTTCATAGAAATCACTACTGATATGCGTGTGAAACTCTAACAAAGACTTTCAGATCATCAAATGTGCTACTAAACCCTCAATCTTGAGCCAATCTCCTATTTCAACTAGTTTCAATTGAAAGTTACTTGGGCAACCTTTGTCGAGGCCCACTCCCAAAGCGGTCCTGGAAAAAACCGGATTAGAGGTAATGTTAAGGGTGGACCAACAGCCTTAATTGACATGGATTCTCTTAGACCCTTTATATCGCGTGACGGCAGGATTAAAATTTAGGTGTCTAACACCTTTGCTCGTGTGTCATTACTAACATTGTAGATTTAACACCTCACACGTGTCAAGAATAATGCACGGTACCGAGTTCAGTCGAGTCACATTCACACAAAAGCTTCTCGAATAATCTATTAGAAAGAAGTTCATCGGAGTGGCAAAACGACGTTATGTGGAGGTGACTTTACGGGGGACCAGAACCGACATCAAATGGCGAAATTGATCTTTCGACACTCTAGGGCATGTGATTGGGACAGGTTGCATTGCGTATCGATCGAAGAGTTGCGCCGTTTTGAGCTTTGAAGAAACTTGTTATTGGTCTTTGGATTCGACCCATCTCTTTTATCACGGGTGTCGATTCTGTCGAAGCTTGATTGAGATGCGTAAGGAGCGACACGATAAGAAAAACGTCGTCGAGGTTAGCGCGTTTACAGGCACCTTCGTCAAGTCCCACGATGTGTGTAATCTAAGTGAAATGGTTTTGCCAGCGCTCAAATAATAAACTTTTCTTTTCGACTTTTACTTTACACTGAATGCTTAAGATCTTTAAGGGTGCGTTTAGATGGGCATTTAGAAAGCCCTTTCAAGCCTCAAAGCCCTTTCACCCCAAATTGAGGTGTTTGGTAACCATTCTTCAAGGGGCTTTCAAATAAAAGTTGACCCTTGGGAATGCTGAAAGCTCAAGGTTGGTCTCCACCAGCCTCGGTTTGTTGTTCGTGAACTTTTACTTGCTCTGTTGGTTGATGAGAAAGCGAAGAAGCAGATGCTAGTAGAAGAGCCAATTGCTAGTTGGGGGTTTGTGATCCACGCTAGGAAGTTAGAGTAATTAGTGAAAGACAATGCTCTTAGATCAGTCCAATTTGGCTGGTTTTGTTGATCTTTTTGACGAAACGTTGTGACTTCAGACTAATGTGTGATCTGTTATAGTTCAAAAGTGGCATTGGTAAATGATGTTTAGCTATTTTCAGATGCTCTTGTTCATGAAGTCTGTTTCTTTTTTTGTTTTAATGTCCGCACAACTTGTCGATTAAACAGTTGCATTTTTTAATGTTGCATTTATTAGTAGATGGCAAGTTCATCAAAAGAAAAGGCATTTTGGAGCCCTAAAGATGTTGAAACCTTTTGTAAGTTGTGCGTTGAACAAGTTGACAATGGCAATCGTCTTGCAAAGAACAAAAGGGATGGATATATGGTTATAATTAAGAAGTTTGAGGATCTAAGGGGCAAAAAGTATGATAAAAGTAAAATGAAGAGTAAGTGGGATAATCTTAAAGAAAATTGGAAAAGATGTAGGACATTGATCCTAAAGAAAACTGGATTAGGATGGGATCCAAAGAAACATACCATTGAGGCAAGTGATGAATGGTGAGAGAGGAAAATTCAGGTTTTTTCCCTTCTTTTATTAATTTTTTTTAAGTTCATCTTTTTTTTTTCTATAAAACTTACAAAAATGTTTATTACAACAGGAAATCATAAGGTTAGACCTTTTAGATAAAAGGTATACATCTAAATTTTCAAGTTTTATTGGATACAATGTTTGGAGATACTGTTGCCACTTGAAGTATCACATGGAATCCTGCACAAGCTTACGTATTGATGAGGATGTTGTCGCCGCACAATTTGACATCGGAGGTTCAGTAGGATTTACTGATGATAATAGAGGACGATGTGGGTGGAAAAACTAGTAAACAACATCGAAGTGATAAGAGAACGTTGCAGAGTTCGGTGAGACAATCTCAAGGAAAGAAACAAAAGAAAAGTACGGCTGATAAACTAGCAACGCAAATGGAGAGGATTTGTTCAACTATTGAAAGTATAAGCTATGCCAAAGAGTCTGATCCTTACAAGGAACTCATGGAGACGTTGAAAGCTATACCTAAGATAAAGTAAGATCAGGAGTTATATTTTTTTGCACTAGATTATTTTTCAAAAAAGAAAGATAATAGGCAAATCTTTGTGAACTTGGATGATGATCAAGAAAAAGTAATATGGCTCAAGTATAAGTTTGCACAACGTAGGGCTCACTAGGATATTTGCTATTTATATTTTTCATGTCTAATTTTATTGTAATGTGATACATATTTGTAGGCAAAAGAACAACCCAAGTGCCATAACTTGGCACAGGAGGACACTTAAATGCCATAACTTCAAAAAGATACACTTAAATGCCATTTTCGAAGTTAAATGGAATACTTATGTGCCACTCCAGCGAAAATCCGGCCAAATGGCTAACGTGGCAATTTGTCGGCAAATTTAGTCCAAAACGGCGTCATTTTGCACGCTAACGTGGCAAGAAAATGCAAAAACGACGTCGTTTCATGTCTAATGTGTAAATAATAAAATAAAAATTAATTAAATTAAACTTAAACTTAATTTTATTTAAAATATTCTAAAAATTTAAAAACTAAAAAAAAAATTTAAAAAAGGGGGAGGCCGATGGGAGGCCGAAGGGAGCGACGAGGGCTAAGCCCTCGCCACCGCCGCCTCCCCGCCGTTGCTTGGAAGGGCCGACAACGGAGGGAGGAGGCGACGGAGGGGGAGGGTCGGCCGAGGTCGCCGGCCCCCGGCCGACCGACCACGAGGGCCGCGAGCCCTTGCCCAAATCTGGGGAGAGGGTCACAGCCCTCCCTACGATCCGGCGAGGGCTCGCGGCCCTTGCCACCGCCGGCCGGGGGCCGGTGACCTCGGCCGACCCTCCCCTCCGTCGCCGAGCCTTCCCTGCGACGGCGGGAGGCGGCGAAGGCCCGCGACCCTTGCCAAATCTAGGCGAGGGCCGCAACCCTCGCCCGAATCTCGCGGGCCCTCGCCACTATCCGGCGAGGGCTCGCGGCCCTTCCCCGCCGGTCGGCCGGGGGCCGATGACCCCAGCCGACCCTCCCCCTCCATCGCCGACCCTTCCCGGCTACGGTGGGGAGGCAAAGGTGGCAATGAGGGCTCGGCCTTCACCGCCCCCTTCGGCCTCCTCTTTTTTTTTTTTTTTTTTAAAAAAAAATTAATTTTTAAATTTTTAGTTTTTTTAAAATTTAGAATATTTTAAATAAAATTAATTTTAAAATTAATTTAACTAATTTTTATATTATTATTACACATCGACATGAAACAAGATCGTTTTTGCATTTTCTCGCCATATCAACATGCAAAACGACGCTGTTTTGGATCAAACTCGCCAGAAAATTGTCACGTCAGCCATTTGGCCAGATTTTCGCCGAAGTGGCACCTAAGTGTTCCATTTAACTTCGAAACTGGCACTTAAATATACATTTTCGAAGTTATGGCACTTAAGGTATCCCAAACTCCATTTTTGCACTACTTATTTGTATTAGTTGGCGAGACATATTTAGGCCATGTTATCAAACTTGTTTCCAATTGGTATTCTTTTTATTGAATGGAGTTTGCATATATATATGATAAGTGTTTTTTGTTGATGAATGATCTAAATAATTCATTATATCTCTTATTCTAATTCTATTTTGTTACTTTGATCAGTTGTGGATGACTTTTCTGAAAGAGAAAACCATGAAACAAAGGAAGAAGAATATTGCCAACTTTGTGCAGTTGCACATACTTGCGGTGTTTATCAGGCAATATATGGCCAAAAAAATACCGTGCATGACATCATCATATACAGGAAATGCATTATTAAGAAAGTTGATGGACATGGATGCCAATCCTGAAAGGTTTTATCGAATGTTTAGAATGGATAGAATTGTGTTTAAGAATTTAATGAATTATTTAGTGACACAATATGGTTTGCAATGAACTAGAAATATTGATGTTGCAGAAATGGTAGGATTGTTTCTTCATATTTTAGGACATAATATAGGTAATAGGTTAGTACAAGAGCGCTTTTAGCATTATAGGGAAACCATATGCAGGCTATTTAGCTTAGTTTTGGATAAAGTATGTGAAATGAGAGTAGATTTGATCCAACCATCCGATCGACAATTCAAGGAAGTTTCAAAGAAGATCAGAAATAATACAAGATTTTTTCCACATTTTAAGGTAAGTTACGATTATACAATAGAAAATATGAATTAAATATAAATCAAATAATATCCTTGTTCTTGTTTTAGGATTGTATTGGAGCTATAGATGGTACTCATATTCCAACGGTGGTACCTACGAGTGAGCAGCTTCATTTTATTGGTCGAAAAGGAACACCGACGCAAAATTTGATGGCCGTGTGTAATTTTAACATGGAATTTACTTATGTGTGGGCCGGTTGAGAGGGAACAGCTCATGATACTCGTATATTTTATGAAGCCATTAGGAGACATGATTTACAATTTCCTCATCCTCCAAAAGATTCGTTAATTAATGGTTTTTATGCATTAATATATGTATGTGTTATATGTTGATTAATTTACAACTTTTTTGTGTAGTTAAACATTAATATATGTATGCATTATATGATATCCAAATCCCACGGGTTATTTGGGGCCATATAAAGAAGTTAGTTATCATTTACCTAAGTTTCAATGAGATCCTCAACCGACAGGTTATAAAGAAATGTTCAATCGTGCTCACTCCTCTTTACGATCAGAAATTGAGCAAGTTTTTGGCGTATTAAAGAAGAAGTGAAAGATTTTAAAGAGTATGTCAAGTTATCCATATACAAAGCAAGTGAAAATTGTGATAGCAACGATGACTTTGTACAATTATATACGAAGAAATGCTCTGAATGATACACATTTTGCTAGAGTAGATTTGAATCCCAATTTATATACAACGGATCTTGATGATGTAAATGGGGAGGGTAATGCTTCAAATGATGATGTAGCATCTGATATAGCACGTTTACGTGATCAAATAGCTATGAATTTATGAAGTAATTAAAGATATTTGTAATTTTTATGGATAATGAGCTTCTTTCCTCAGAGCATATATTATCATATTTTTATTGTAATGAAAGTATTCTTATTGTAATTAAGAAAGAGAGCACGTACATTTTTTCCATTTGATGTTTTTTAGCAAAAAAAAAAAGAATTTTAGTTTTAATAAAATTGTTTACATAACATCTTTAACATTGTTGTCAAATATAAATTAAAAAAGTCGCAAACATTATTCTTTTTAATTTTAAACAAAATAAAAATAAAAATATTTAGATTAATCACTAAATGGGCTTTGCAAATGTGTTTTCTACCGAACAACATTTCTCTCAAAGTTGCTTTTCAAAGTAGAATTTACCAAACAGTCTTTGCATTTCACCCGAAGCCTTTTAGGCTAAACTGCTTTGCATTTTCCCAATGAGCTTTCCAAATGCCGAACCAAATGCACCCTAAATACTTAAACGAATTGAGCTCAACAGTATAGGAACTCGAAGAAAGGAAAAATTTTTAGCCATTCCGATTTTCCTAAAACAACATAGGCTCAAGTGTTTCCATGGACGAGTTTTGGTACAATACTATAGATTGATGATACCGATACATCCTATAAATAAGGTTCATGGAAAATTTTGACACCTCTTATGTTGGCCAGGTTCACTCCCATGTGGAGAAAACCCAATGAATTGCAAGTGCAAAGGGCTTAAGCCTATATATTAAGTCACATGGAGACATAGGATTTCTCACTATCTTTTATATAGCAGCCAAAAAGACCATTAGTACAAGAGAAAAAAAGAAAGCAGAAAATCTAGGTTGAGGGTAGAGTTTGATTTTCATCAAACTGGCATTGGATGTTGATTCATGGTCCGATTGAGCTGAAATTCTATCAACGTGTTCATGGCTCACTCTTCTTGAATTTAAACGGTTTAATTTTCATTTGAAGCTCTCTATATCAGGTTTTGCATGGGTTGAACCGAAATCTGCGTTTTTGGGGAGATTTATATTTGATCTCTTATAAAATTTATGTGTATTGTCGATAATAATATTCTCGAAGTATTTGCTTCTATGTACCTCTAGTATATATTAGAGAATAACTTTGTTCACCCAATTTTGTTGAAAATGGAGATTTTTGGGTGGACTTCATTTCTGTGATTTTTTATCTCCTCACATCGATGAGGTTTTCTAGATTAAAAAGAAAAAGAAAAAAGAATAACCTTGTGTTTGGGTACTTGGTATTTATAACTCTACTATATCATTTCCTATGAGGTTTACACAAGAATGAAGATTATTTGTTTCATTGCATTAATTTGATATTGTTAGAGTTGTTACTGTTCTTCCATTAAAGTGGTCTCAGAGCATTGGTTATTGCTAGATTTTTTTTGCCTTGTGTTAAATAATGGAAACGAATACGAGTAGAATAGTTGCATTGAACGATTTGAATTATCATATTTGGAAAAGGGAAGATGAAATACCTTTTATATGTGAAGGATTATTATTTGCCCATATTTGCTTAAGAGAAGCTTGATAATAAAATGAATGCTAAATTATCCATATTTCATCATAAAGTGCTTGGCTATTTTAGGTAGTGGGTGGATGATAATTTTTTGAACCACATTATTGATGAAACACTTGCACACAATTTGTGGAATAAGCTCGAACAATTGTATACTCGAAAGACTAAAAATAACAAGTTAATTTCTGGTAAAACATATGGTTCTAAGTTATCAAGATGGTACTTGTTTGACTGATCATTTAAATTCTTTTCAAGGAATTATAAATTAGTTAACTACGATGGGAATCAACTTTGATGATGAAATACATGCATTCTAATTGTTTGGTACTTTATCGGATTCGTGAGAGAGATGTTTCGGTCGTCTTTGTCTAATTTAGACCTAGATGGTACGATTACCATGGATTTGGCCAAGAGTATGTTTTGAATGAAGATATGAGAAGGAAGATACATGGATCATCCTCTTCACCTTTTCATACTGTGGTTGTTGAAAAAAGAGCAAGAAGTGAGTCTCAAGGTCTGAGAAATAAAGATAAAAGTCAAGATAAAAGTAGAGACAAATACAATAAGTCTCTTGAGTGTCATTATTGCCATCGAAATGGACATATTCAAAGATATCATTGTTAGTTCAAAAAGGAGAAGCAAAAAGAGAAAGGTAAAGAGAATAAAAGTGATAATAACAACGATGACAATCGTGTTGCTGCACTTAAAAAAGACTTTCTCATTATCTTTAATAGTAATGCGATAAATTTTGTATGTCATGAAACGAGTTAAGTAATTTATAGCGGTGCATCTATTCATACTACATCTCATAGGATTTTTTTATATATCATATAGGTTAAGTGATTTTGGATCTATGAAGATGGGAACAAAGGGCTGGCTGAAGTTATTGGCATTAGTGTTGTGTGCCTAGCGACTCGCAATTGCACGAGATTAGTATTGAATAATGTTAAGCATATACATAATATTTGTTTGAATTTGATTTCCGCAAGTAAGCTGGATGATGAGGGGTATTGAAATACCTTCAATAATGGTCAATGGAAGCTCACTAAAGGTTTCCTGGTTGTGGCTAGAGGTGAAAAATATTCTTCATTATATATTATGCAGGGAAAATTGTCCGCAAATAAAATTAAGACAATAGATAGCAAAGAGTCGACTGAAAGGGGATCAATCACATTAGTGAGAAGAGTTTGTCAATATTGGTGAAGAAAAAGCTTCTTTTAGGAATGAAAAGTTTAACGCTAAAGAAATATGCTAATTGCTTAGCAAGAAAACGAAATAAAGTTGCATTCAAAAGCTTCATTCCTTTAAAAATGTCAAGTATATTTGATTTAGTGCATTCTAATATTTGTGGTCCTAAGAAAACAATCACTTGGTGACTCTTTTTATTTTGTTATTTTCATATATTATTATGCAAGGAAAATATGGGTTTATACCTTGAAAACTAAAAATCAAGTATTATATGCTTTTAAGCGGTTTTAAGCTTTAGTAGAGAGACAGATTGGAAAGAAGATGAAATGCATTAAAATTGAACAGGGTAGGGTGTATAGGGTCTTTTTGATGAATATTACAAACAACATGATATTTGATATTAAAAGACACCTCCTAAGATGCCTCAATTAAATGGCTTAGTTGAGAGAATGATGTAAACACTGGTTGAAAGGGTAAGATGTTTACTTTCACAATTAAAGCTACCGGGATCTTTATAGAGTGAGGCTTTTAAGTATAGTTGCGCATATATATATATATATATATATATATATATATATATATATATATATATATATATATATATATATATATATATATATATTAAATCTTACTCCATGCGTTTGTCTAGAGCTTGATGTTCTTAGTAGAGTATGGATAGGTAAAAATGTTTCTAATGATTATTTGCGTGTCTTGGGTGCAAGGCATTTGTGCATATTCTCAAAGATGAAATGTCTAAACTTAATGTGAAAATACGACAATGCATATTCATTAGCTATGGACAAGATATGTTTGGCTACAAAATTGTATGATCCAATTGAAAAGGAAGTTGTAAAAAGTAGAGATATTATATTTTGTGGAAGATCAAACAATACAAGTGCCATGACCTACCCCTCTGGGCTTTTGATCCCAAGGAATAGATTTAAGGAGACTTGTTCAAAAGATAGTCCTCAAAGTGCATCACGTAAAGAAGGCTCAAAAGCAGCATCTTTAATGCTCGTCCAAAAGGTCCATCAATCGAGAATGTGGACTCTCTCAAATTTGTATATCGCATTACAGCAATTTATTTTAAGTTTTTAGATAACCTAAAAATATTATCTATGAGTCACCACTATCCTCTTTGTTGGGAGCTAGCTAAAACCCAATCATGGGTCAGGAGACCTCCCTTGATTTACATGAAACTAAAGATTTCATAGGTTTGTGAACTTGGGTTATGCTAAAAAATGTCTATTAGTTCCCTTTCAATACCAATGAGTTGGGTTGTTACCTAAGATGGTCATGCAGTCTTTTTACATTTTTGTGTAAATTTAGGTCTTAATACTAAGTGAACACACATGGACGGTTCATTGCTATCATTCTCTACTAACTATCGAAATGAAGCAAAAATCAATCAAGCAATTGAAATTGCATTGCAGAAAATAAACACCCAAGAAAAGCATATAGACGATTATTCCAGATACAAGAAAAAAAGTGGACCCGCAACTCATCGAGTATTTATACAATACAAAGAGAAGCCCGAGACATATGTCAAGAAATGAATTGATACAAATTGTCAAAGCCAGATTTGACATCGGCTATTCCACCATCTTCAAGTCTTTGTAGCCACCTCCTCCAAGGGTCATCTTTGAAACAATTCTAATGCTAACTAATGCTAAAATAGTAATAAAAAATATAATCACAAACATTTGAACAAATTCAAACATTTCAAAGCAATTCACGATTCAAGACATATCCTTAGGACCAGCCTTTGATATTCATGCATTTCAAGCCATCCTATATTCACTAATTGATTAGTTTTAGCTATCAATACTCGACCATCCTTTATGTTCATAAGTGGTGGACAAGACCAAACAACTCCTAAAATTTGGGTCTATGAGTGTCCTTTTGGTTTACCCGCATACATGCATTGGTCCTAAGCCATTTATCTAGAAAACACATGTAAAAGGAATATAAACTCATGCACTTAGGTCATAAGTCCTTGATTCTTTATCAATCATCCAAAGAAAGTGAACCAAAGTAGGTCACTTACACATTCAGAGCAAATGCAATTATCATGCCCCGATCCTTCGAGCACGTGCCCATCCCTCAGTGGTAGATTAAACTGTGACGTCCCAGGATGCGTCGCCAACCCATTAATTTTAATGCGCATGCGGAAGCATATAAATAAATCCTCAGACAACACAAAGATGGGATAGAAAAGCAGGGCCACAATTTCACAAACCACAACACACCTTTATACAAAGTTAACTAGTTTATTTACAATAATAGTCTAAACACAAAAGTCTGCAAAAGTATAAGGCTACAAGTCTTCTAAGCATTCGAACCCTCAACCGAAGACTCCGAGGTCTCTTGAGGCCTCGGGTCCACTACTGCATCATCGGGAGGGTCAGCTGTACCCTCGCCAAAAGCAATCTCTAATATCGACATAGGGACCTCAGATTCCAATAGGGGACCTTCTCTAGGTCCACCTCGCCCGAGACAATACCATACTCTAAATTGATGGGGTAGCCTTCGAGGTAGACCCACATCAACCCAGACAACGGTCCTCACGAGTTCGTTGATCTAGGCTCCTTGGCCCTAAGGGAGAGGAATATGAGAGATCTATTCGGTGATCTTCTTGGGATGGCCAAAACGCTTAGGAGGATTCGCCATCTAAGGACTTGAAAAGGTTGTGCCCACGATGGGGTGAGACAACATCTCAGCAAATTCACCTCCTAAACTCCGACTAAAAAGGAAATACGCGTAAAGGCATCCTATGCACACACGAGACAGATGGCTTACCTTACCTCAGTTCCTTCCTGCAAATTAGTATAGTTCATATACTCAACCAATCAATTCAAACCAAATCATCGATCAATCGATCCACTCGATTCAATACCAGTAATACCATCTACAAATTTGATCGATACAATCACTGCTCACCCAAGCTGAAATAGATGGTATATCTCACCAAAGCTTATATATAATAAAGCTCACGTAAGCTACTATATCGATTATTGTTCATCGAAGCTGCTAGATAATATTGCTTACCGAAGCTGATAGTTAATACAACTCACCGAAGCTGATAGATAATACAACTCACCAAAGCTGATATAGTATACTGCTCACCGAAGCTGACATATCAAAGCCCACAGGTTGATATAGTATATTGTTCTTACTACTTGACAATTCACTACTTTTATAATACCCGAATAAAATAATTGTGTATGGGTACATGGTCGGTTTAAGTAAAAAATGCAATATCTTTCTTTTAGAAAATCTCACTATTTAATATTGTCCATAAAGATATTTTTGTTATTATAAACCGACACTCGGTGTTTCTTGATTAAATACTGAAATTACACAATTTTGGGATAAATACCAAAAATTACAATTACCACTCAAATAGCACAAATTAGCATTCAATTAAATAAACCAAGCATATCATTGCAATCAGCACGCAATTCTAGTTACTGGCTATCCCGGTCTAATTTTTCGGAAAATAATAAATAATTAAATAAATGCCAAAAATAATTAGATAAATAAAATTAAATGCCGAAAATAGAAACTTATGTTAGAAATGCCTAATTAAATGCCGAAACGGGCTAGGAAAATTTCTGAACCAATCTAGATAAATAATACGATCTATCTAATCTCTAATTAAGCTGTTCTAACCACCTAACATGCATAAACGGATAATTAAATCACTAATCCATTATAACTAACCACCTAAACCATACTTAGCCTAAACTAATCAACCCTTAAGCATAATTAACTTCATAAGTAGAGTTTAGCGAGTAAACTCACCGGTTTTGAAATCCGATGAGTTCATGGCAATAGCAACGTGGAGACGGGCGACAAATTCCGAAGCAGCGGCACCTGACGAGGCTCGGAAGTGTCCTAAAATGGGCCTTGAAGCCCAAAGACCCTTGCTAGTCTCTGGTTTTGCTCACTAGGTCGAGAGGGAGAACCAGGTGACGGGCTGAGCTAGAAACGGCGAGACGGGCAACAATGGTCCAAACGGGGCTACGGCGGGCAGGCGGAGGCTACCGGCGGCTTGGATAGCCATGCACGGTGACTGGACAGTCTGCTGGACTTGCGAACAAAAGCAAACAATGGCACTGGAAGGCAAGGCAAGCGGCAGTGATGCGCGGGTGAGCAAGCGTGAGCAAGCGGCATGCGGTGGCTCCGATGGCCTTGGGCGGATGTGTGACGGCTAGGGGGTGGCGGCTCGGTTTTCTCTGGTTCTTTGGAGCTTCAAGGTGTCTGAAAATGGAGAAAACACTCTGCTGAAGAAGAAGGAGAAGCTAGCTACCGAAGTGGAGGGTCCCAAGGCCAAATTATCCTCTAAATTGATCATTAGATGGCTCCCCACCTTGTCTGTCCCATCCTTAGCCAAAATGCAGCCAACAAGCTTCTCTAGGAAGCCATTGAAGTGGTCCAAAAGTTCCTCCTCCCATGGCCTACGAATTTGTAGCTTTTTTCCCCAAATCCACTTCAATTTCTTCTCAAATTGATTCAATTCAGTCCTCATAAATCCAACTAAGATGCCAACACTTCAATTCATATTTTTTCTCACCAATAGAACCAACTTGCATCCCAAATACGCGATAAAAAATGGTCCCCTGAATTTTCCGGTCGAAAATGGCCCTATATTGAATTTTTGCCAAAAATCTCAGTTTGCAAAAACATCTTCAGAGGATGAGTCAACGGTCCTACAATAAATCGTGACATGACAGAACTTTCAATTTCTGAAATTGGATTCAAATTCGCGGTTAATTTCAATCAACGCGATTTTAGCGTAACCTAGCCTATAGGGTAGCTTTTAGAAATTTTTAGTGCAATTGACCCATGGTCAATGGTTTTTGGGCCACATTGTACATCTTTGACACATGGCGACTCTTGATTGTAGTGAAAATCTCAAGGTTTCAAATGCGGAGACAAGGTACCAAAACGACAGAAAAATCAGTCTTATGCCGATTGACAAGAATTTTGCAATTAGGTGGAATCACCCACACTTAATCTCATGGCTTAGTTGAGTAGGCATATTTTCGATTTCTAATCGATTTTTAATTATGTCGTAATGAACCTTGCAAACTAGCACGGTCGAGTAGTCGATTTTTGGTCGAATTCTCAAATCTATTGCATTATAATCCCTTAACGGCTTCACCAGATAAACTAATTATCTCGTGAGTGATCAGCTCAGAGAATAGAATTATAGGCACATCGATGAAAAGCCCAACTTATTCAATTGAAAACAGAATTGTAAATTCAGGATGTCACAACAATTATTCAAGCATGCACACAACATGATTATAAAGAAAGAAACCAAAAGGTTGAACTTTCAAAGATTTTCAATTAAGGACACAAGTTTTGCAAAATTGCAATTAAGTCCTCAAAAGAAGATTTTTCAAGTTTCATGTGATGTTAAACAAGGATATCAATTTTGTTAGAATTTCGAGACAAGTTTGATATTCTTGGAAAATGAATTCCAAAACCTAGATACGGATAATGTAAGGGGATAAGTACACTAATGGTGCCATAAGTTGTGTATGGCGCTCACTTTGGTACCAAAAGTTTCCGTCGGATCACTTAAGTGCCAAAAAATTTGAAAAATGCTCACTTTGGTGCCAACTCTGGTGAAATTGGCCGGAAATTCGACGTGGCCTTTTTTTATTAATTTTTGACGCCGACGTGGCTCGTCGGAGAGCTGAGTCAGCATCCAAACACCAAAACAACGTCGTTTGGTATCTCCCCCAATTCAAAACCCTAATCTCCGGCCGTCGCCGTCCTCGGCGGTCTTTGCGCTCGGCGGCCACGGCTTCGACCCCGACGATGGCCACTCAACGGCAGCGGCTCCGACCTCGACCTCGACCTCAACCCCGACGATGGCCACTCGGCGGCCGTAGCTCCGACCCCGACCTCGACCCTGACTGCGACGATGGCCACTCGATGGCCGCGGCTCAAACCCCGACCCCGACCCCGACGATGGCCACTCCACGGCCGTAGCTTCGACCCCGACCCCGACCCCGACCTCGATGATGGCCACTCGGCGGCCGCAGCTTCGACCCCGACTCCAACCCCAACCCCGACGACGGCCACGGCTTCGACCCCATCGAAACCCTAATTTCTTCCCCGTGTGAGCTAAACGACGTCGTTTCCATGAAGCCATCCACGTAGGACGGCAAAACGACGTCGTTTTCTTAAGGAGGACCGAAAACGACGTCATTTAAAGGCTTATCGATTTTTTTTTTTTTTTAAAAATCATTTTGGCCAGAATCTTTCGCCGGTGGCACCAAAGTGAGCGTTTTTCCTCTGATTTGGCACTTAAGTGATCCGACGGAAACTTTTGGCACCAAAGTGAGCGTCATACACAACTTATGGCACCATTAGTGTACTTATCCCATAATGTAAGCACACTAATCGGGTCCTTTGAACAATCTAACATGACTCGATTCCAACAAACATAGCAAAAGAAAGCCTAGATCGTAAAAATGTAAAATACCTTCAAGTGTTCGATGAGAACTTGGGTGCAGAATTAATGGCACTTTGAGCAAGCCCTCTTTTGAATACCCTAAGGAATTTCAAACTTAATGAAACTAATGCCAAATCAAAGCTTGAAAGTCCTTTAAAACTTTCATGCAGAATGCATTCAAAGATTTGGATCATGTGAATTTATAAAAATCATAAAATGCCCAAAGATCAATTCTGGAAAATGAACTTTCAGCAAGCCCTGCAACTTTCTGAATAAGCATGAAAAATAGTAAAAAATGTTTTTATTTAAAAAAGAAAAATTGAAAACAAAGTCCACTATGCCTTAAACATTTCTCATGAAGACCACGATATCAAATTGTCAACGGGTGAATTTATAAAAATCAATGAACAGATAATGGTTATTCAGCAAAATCAACATTGTAGTAGTACACCTATTCAGTTCTAAGCATATTTCACCAACCTAATAAATCTCTTTTCACCCAAAAGTTGCATGCGTTGACCATTACATCATGATGAACAAAATTCAAAAAGATCTTGACCTTAATTGCCAGCAAATGATTTCTAAAATTTAATGAACGGCCATTAGACATTTAGCAACAACAATTTTGCGAACAAGGCATTGCGCAATGAGAAATTTATAGCATACAAAACATGCAAACACCTACAAATTTCATTAAGAAACTTACTCTTGAATCCATATGCATGATTTGATCAAGATCAAAGAATCAAGACATCAGCAACATGAACTTTACAAAGCAGAGCATGGATGGTTTAAGGGCAATTATCCTAACCAAATGAATCTCAAAGCCTTTGAAATTTTCACATGTTGTAGATATGTATGTCATGCACAACTTTCATGAAGAAATATACTCTTGATTTTGATCCTATGATTAAAAAAGAAATGCAGAACACATGCAGGTTGGTTTGAAATCTAATTTTTGCAAATCAGTACATGAACGGTTTATTAATGCTCGACCTATCTAAATGATATGAAAAAATCATGAACCTTTTCTATGTCACAGGTCCATGTGTTCCAAACATTTTCGTGAAGGCACCAACTTAAAACAATACTCACAAAAAACTCTAAAAAAATTGGTAAACAACAATCATCAGTCCGAACAGAGCATTGCAACAAAGCATACATCATTTGCTAATCTAACTTTGATTTTGCAAAAATCATTAGACATAACAAACGACAACCAAATCTAACAAACAAGATGTCCATGGAAACCTAATGAGATTTTCTACAAATTATTAGAAGGCATCAAAGACACTCGGTCATCTATAAGCTCATTCAAAGACATGAAGCGGATTATTCCAAACTTCCATATGAATTCCAAATTGAAATAACGATTTTGTGACAATCATTTGGTAAGGAAAATGACAACCAAATGATACATATGACATGTCGTTAGGAAGCTTGTCAGATCTATTTCAAATCACACAAATGTATCGAAGCTAAATAACCTCATGTACCAGCTTGTTTCGAGACATCAATCAAGTAAGCTACAACTGGATTTTGATTTTACAGAACAAGCAATAATGCACCATTAAGACATAATCTCATCATCAAACCTCACAATATAACCGAAAATCGTCCCCAACCATTCATCTAAACATAAAATTGCAACCTAAAGTTCGAATCCTAGCCTCAATTGTCTATTGCGATCTTGCCTCATTGAATTCACGATCAAGAACATTTACCTTATTTATCTTCAATCTTGAGCTCGATCGAGCTAGTCGACCACTTTTGAACTTCAAGTAATAGTCGATTGTAGCTCCTTATGAAATCTAGACAACAATTACAAGGAATATGAAGTAAGTGATCGATTAACCTCAATTGAGCGAAGAGGAATCGAGTAAAATTCGACTAGGGCATGGCCGAACTCCGACAAAGGACAGCTCCCCCTTTGAAAAATGATAACCCCCCCCTTTCAAAAATGGGGGGGGGGGCTTATATAATCCATTTTAGGTTAAATTTCAATGATTTAATTTTAAGGGATCATATCAAAATGCTTAGGGGTTAAGTAAGTTTATGATTGGCTGAAATGTTAATCACATGGATTAGTGGCATTGCATTTCAAATGACTTAGATGTATCTTCAAATGAATGGCTGAGATAGAAACCTAAAAAATGGGTCAAAGGGCAAATTGGTTATTTTTGCTCTGAATGGACAATTTTGTAATTTCAACAAACCAAGGACATGGGGAGGTTGGCCACAAGCTAAGCCAGTTGAGTCTATCTTCAAATGAATGGTCGAGATCGAATCCTAAAAAGGGGTCAAAAGGACATTTTGGTCATTTTTGCGATGAATGGGCAATTTTGTAATTTCAACAAACTAAGGACATGGGGAGGCAAGCATAAGCTAAGCTAGCTAGGGGTGGCTGCTAGCTGCAGGAAGATGGCTGAACCCCGCTAGAAGCCAATTGGACTAGTTGGAATTGGTTCTATCCAATTCGGCTAGCTTTGGTTGATTCCGTCCGATTTTGGCTGAATTTTAATGCAAGGACCTAATTGTAACAGATTTTTGTCCAATTAGAGGGAAAATGGACTAATTTGAAGGGAAATTTCAACTAAATTAAACCAATTAAACCCTTTTCACAACATCTCAATGGATCAAATTGACCTAATTATCTTAGAAATATAAAAAAATTAAGCGCAGATTTAATGGATACACAAATTTGGACTTTCCAAACAATTTTCGGAATTCCTATGCTTAATTACCAAATTGATTGAAATTGATTGCAATTAATATTACATAATATGGATTAATTGATTGCACTTAATATGGCCAAATGCACTCAAATCAGCATTAATATAAAGACACGAAGTAGATGTCAAAATAAAATTGAATTTCAATATTCAAATTGAATTTCAATTCATCAAATTAAACCTTTGTCTAGAGTGAGTCAAATTAAATTGACTTAATCAATACATATTAACCCTATTTCGCAACCTTTGGAAGTGCCAAATTTACTAAATTGATAAATTCTCATGTGAATTTACCAAAATTAACCCTGAGTTTGGATTGCGCTTAAGGAAATGAGTTTGTTAAAGGTATAATCTCATCAATCACAAAGAATTGACTAGAACTCCTAATTAGGGCTAAAAATGAAAAGTTTTGCCTTAAAATGCCAAATCACTAACCACTAGGGGTTCGCCCTAGTGGCCACCCTTCCAACTTGGAATAGGGAGGTTGGGGGTTCAAATCCCCGCCTTCTCAGGGGAGATTGGGGTGGGGACGATTTCATTTCAAGAGTGGGTTTTGACTCCCACGCCTTGCAATGAGGCAATGACAAAAGTCTGAGAATGAGTGTTAGAATAGGATTAGAGTAGGACCGACAAAAAAAAAATGCCAAATCACTGAAATGGTTGCATGAATGATCTTGAAATGATCTTTAGATCAAATGTTATGAAAGAAGCTAAGTCAAAATATGACTAGAAAGAAAGTAATTTTACTTTTAGTCAGATCCTCAAACCTCAATCTAAAAAATTTAAATAAAAAAAAAAGATTATTAATCGATTTTTTTGTGAATTTTTTGCAGCCAAAGTCAAATTGAAGCTAAAATAAAGTGATTTGTGGATTTTCAATTTTTCAATTTTTTGGTCAAAGAGTTTACTAGTGATTAATCAATAAAAGGTTGATTTATGATCAAAACTTTGATTTTTTTTTTCAAAATCTTTTTATGGCTATATAGGAACTTTTTGTGCAAAAACCAAAATTTTTACTTGAGGTTGACTTTTTGGTCAAAAGGTTGACAAAAAAAAGTCTACTCACAAATCAACTTTTGACTTTTAAGTTTTTGATGAAAATGGCTAAGAAATCAACCATAACTAATGGGTTAATTAGAAAAAATGAAAAATGAAGATTTTTGGTTGAGAAAATGATTTCATCGCAGTGTCATCCTAATCCCAACATTTTACCTTTTAGTGACGCTCGACTAAAAATCGATTGTCAATAACTAGATATTGAGAAATCAAAGATGATTTCAGTGCCACAAGTTAGTGACAATTTTGTTAACTTGGATCTTCTTCACACATATTCCTGCACAAGTTGATGAGAAGTAATATGAAATGAATGTTCCAAATAATATACATGTCCTTGAATATGCTATGACAAATGATACTATTCTTGAACCAGAGACTCCATTAGATGCTCTATCAAATATTATAGTCCAAAAATCTGTTCGAGACCAACGATCTTCCACTAGATATTTTGAAGATGAGTTTGTATTATTGACTGATGTAGGTGAACCAAAGTGCTATACAAAAGCAATAAAAGATGGGTGCAAAAGCAAATGGCTTAATGCTATATAGGGAAAAATGTGACATCCTGAATTTCGACCCCATCCCGAATATATGAAATGGGCATTTTCGTCGACACGCCTATGGTCCTATTTCTCTAAGTTGGCCACTCACAAGTTAACTAATCTACCAGGTGAGGCCGTTAAGGGATATAAACGCAGCAAACTTGAGAATTCAATCATAAATCACGACCGCTCGACCGTGATAATTGGCAAGGGTCAATACGGCACCATTATAATCGATTAGTGATATGATATAGGTCGATTCGATGGAATGATGTAATTAAATTGTGGGTGATTTCACATCATTGCAAAATTCGCATCGAACAACATTAACCTGATTTTCTGTCGATTCTGTACTCGGTACCTGTAACTGAAACCTTGAGAACCTTGAGACTTTTACTACAATTGAGAGTCGCCAACAAGTCGAAGATGCACAAACGTGGATCGAAAATTATCGACCATGAGTCAAACGAAATAAAATCACTAAAAAGCTACCTAGTAGGTTAGGTTGTACTAAAATCATGTCCGGTCAATTTTAACCACGAAATTAAACTCGGTTTCAGAAATCGAACGTTTGAACATGTCACGATTTATTTTTAGGACATCGTCTCATCTTTTGGAGAAATTTCGACTAGTCCGAAATGTCACGCCCTGAACCCCGAGTACGTAACAACCCTTTCCTTGGTCGATAGAAAGTGATATCCCAAGACTCATCGCCGAACCTTCATTTTTAATCTTTCAGTATGAGCAAGCGGAAAACGAACCATTTCCTCATCAAACATACAATCAAGCAATCAAACAAGGATAATGAGATGAACAGCAAAAACACCACATCTACTCATATATACATTTGTATATTGGATTAACCTATGGAGGATTGTTTTTGATCTACAAGCCCAACAGAAGGCCGATCCATTCTCTAAGCCAGACCAAAAAAAGAAACTAGGCTAGGCTAATCCAACTATACATAAAAAGAATCCTTGAGCTCGACACTACAGTCACTTGGATCCAGCAGACTTATATTTCGTTGATTCAAAGCTAGAGGCATACGGGTCTGTCGCTGGTGAAGCAGGGCCAGGATACAAATCTTGGCTTCCTAATCGGGTCTTAGGGGCTAGAACTTGCTGAGATCTCTTACTTTTCGTTGCATAGAGAGCCCTAGGGGCTAGACCTATTAGCCCGTGAGGTCTATAGTCTGGGTTGATGCGAGTTTCACCCATAAGATGCCCCACCGATACAAATCTTGGTACCGCCAGGCTCAAGATGGCCAGAGAGAGGGTACCCTACTGAAGTCTGAGATACATCTGTGTGTTCTAGAGGTCGCTTTTGGAAAGGACACCGTAGATCTTCCTCAAGGCTCGGTCGTAGATGCAACAAACTTGGATTTTGAAGATCTGATAAGTCTGGTGCAGTCTGCCGAAGATTCCAGTTGGAGTGTGGTGGATGATGAAGAGGAGGATGAAGACCCGTAGTCTATGAAACCCCCACTCCTGTCTACAAACTATGTTTTCTAAGCTTGTTTAAGTTAAACTTGACTAGTAGTTCGCCTTCTATATATATGCATTATGGTTTGCATTGTATACAAGAGTGGTTGTTTTAAAAGGTTAAAAATTGGCCCTACTTTCCTATCCCATTATTTTATTGTCTGGGGATTATTTTATATGCTTCCGCATGCATAGTAAAATGAAAAGGTCGGCGATGTATCCTGAGACGTCACTATTAATCAACTAGGTGAGGGATGGGTGCGTGCCCGAGGATTGGGGCATGACACATATAATGATGTAGTTAATTTCTTCGTCGAAAATAAAGTACTTTTTCTTGTGTCTTGTTACAATTAGAGGAAGCTCTTAACTACAGGAATTAATAACCGACACTTATAATAGTGCTTAGATATATTAGGGAAATTTTAGCGTTTATCATCTAACGTCTTATTTAATCAAGTCCCCTAGCCTATTTTTGTTGATTACTATTATACTTTGATGGAATTTCCCATCAAAATTCTATATGTAACCTTGAGCTAAGGTTTTGTTAAAATCTCTCAACTTAACTTGGAAAAATTATCTAATCAGTCCTAAATATATAATACATATGTCAATCAATCATAAACTTTTCAACTTTGTCAATTTTATCTTAAATATTTATGCGAAATTCCAATGTAATCATTTCAATCAATTTTCATTAAGAATTGCTGAAGTGACATTTCATTCATCACCAGTTGTCTAACATGAAACACTACCATATAGGCGATTTTCAGCAAAAATTAATTAAAAGAGCTAATTAAAATTCCACTCAAAGATATATGACTTAACAAAATCAAAAAGTTTATAATTGAATTGGACAATTCCCCCTCCCTTAACTCCCTATACTAATAAAAATTCTACATCCGCCGAATTAGACCAACAATCAATTGCTAGATGTCTAATTATCAATGGTTATCTGACTTCATTTGTATAACTAATCAAGATGATGAAGTAAGATAGAGTAAGGTAAAAGCGTTTGTTTAAGGTCACACACGAGATCGAGAAATCAGGGAATAGAATCGAACTTTTTTTGGGCCACTTCACTTAGATTATGAGTTTTTAATGTGAGGTCAAACTAAGGCCGGAAAGCAATGACAAACAGAACAGTTCTCTTGAAGCCGAACGAAAGAAAAGAGGTGGGCGAATCTTGCCCTAGTCCAGGCGTGAGGACGGACCTCACGTCGTGGTCCGGAGAATAAGAATATTCTCCGACATCATCCGAAACCATGTTCTCGTTAGGGTTTTTCCTTTCCTGGGGTCGTTGTTTAGCGCGTCATCAGCTCCCCGTTGTCGTTTTGCTGTTTGAATTTAAAGACAGTACGAATTGGAAACGACCTTTTGTCCTCATGTAACCATGTGGGTCGAGAGCTATCACATGCACCCTCCATGTGAGCTCCATGTTCTGGCATCCCCTTTTTCATGGCTTTATACGTCAGCGAGAGAGCATCGAAGTCGCAGGGATGAGTCAACCAACATAGAGAGGGGGGTGTCACTTGTAATTACGAAGTTCGGGGTGGCGAATTCCATCATCGCAACCACTTAATTTGTCAAGAAAAACATGGAATTAGGATATCAAAGTTACGAGCGTATTAACGTAAAAAGGAAAGGTAGGATTAGGAATAAACATTTCGCTCATGATTTATTATACAACAGCGAATACAATTATAACAAATATATTATTATAATTCCCAAGAATGCCATAAATAGGTGCATCATAAAATAATGTTGCGTAATCATTACTGATCATAAGTTGAATAAAGAACCCAATATAACTAACTATCTTCGTTATATTTCCATCTCCCCAGTACAAACTTTTACACCAAATCTAATTCATGCAAAAATGAAATTTCACCAGTGAAGATGACTTTTAAACATCTATAAAAATGGGATGGATCCTAAATTTAAAAAATGTTCACTCATCAATTAATTCATATTGTTCATTGTATTTTTAAGCATGTTTCATGAGAAACCAAGCTTCGAATTCAAAATTAAGAGTCATGTATCACTATAAAATTATCAAAGATGAAGTATATTCCTTAGAAAAATAAACAATAAATGCAAAAAAGTATGTGAAAGTTTGGTAGGGGCATGCCCATGTAGCTTAATCTAACAAGTGCTTAAGACACAATCTAGTTAGAGTTTCGGTTTCAGCTGTGACTCAAATTTGTGAAATCTTGTGGAATGGAGATGATACTTTGATCATTAAGCTACCATGTTAGGTGCACACCAGTCACATTTTTGTTTTAACATACATATGGTGGAATTGCTTTTATTGCTTTGAAATGTGGTCTCTCGGTCGCAGCCAACTGTTAACAACCTGTGTCATCAAGCTAGACTGGAGAAACAATGAAACCGTTTATGTAGGGCTTTTAGTGCTTTAATCAATGTCATGAAAAAATATTTAAGGAGTGTCGCATACCACGTTTTTACCTAATTGGATGCAGAATCAGAATTAGGTGACATGATGTAATTATTAGTTGTACTCTGTGTCTCCTAATGATGTGATGTGCCAGGTCCATAGTTAATCACATGTGATGACTGCTCAACGGGTGGGTCTTTCAGCCGAGCTCCTTTTTATTGTGAGTGCGCGTTCCACTCAAAATTACTATGCAATCGATTTTTTGACAATTTTTCATGTTAACGATGTGCTGATTCAAGATATATTGAGATCGTGCCACATTATCTTCAATTTCAAAACATAGGTTACTCTCCATAGTTTACAATTCATAGCGATGTTAGGATCTCGGAGTCGAAAATTGTGTCAAGAATACCATAAAATATTGTAAATTTATAGATATTGTCACTATATATATAATTGGGCTAACCATCTCTTTGTAATTTTTATTTGGACCCTCATCAATAATCAAGTCCGTTCATAAATCCTAAAAATGTCAATTGGACAATCTGTGCAGGCCTAACAAACTGCCTTGAAAGCTCCCAGACAATTCCATCCGTGGACTCAATTTCACTCCTGACTCGGCTAATTCAGCCCACTATAGCCCAATGATTATTTGCGTTTGTCTTTTCCTAGAATGACATGAAGAGTTTGCACAATAGGTTTTCATGGATCGGTTTGGAGACATTCTCGATCCACGCCGAACTTATCGTTTCGAAAAAACTCTCAACATGAAACCATAACAGATCAATCAAATCACGTTTCAAACCAAACCAACAACTTCGATCTGGTTCAATTTCAAACCACTAATATCAAGTTGGCACAAGTAAAGTTACAAGTCTTATTTAACAAATTAGTCCAGTATATAGCTTAAAAGGCAACATAAAAACCATAACCATTAAAGAAGAAAAAATCTGGTACAAAATTATCGATAACAACATTGCTTAATTTTCTAACAAAATAGGAAGAGAAGCATATCTCGATATATAAATGAGAAAACAAACATTCATGATCCTTGGAGAAGCACTTCAATATGCTTTTTAGCATCAAACGGGAGAAAAGGATTACAGTTAATACGAATTACATGGTTTGGTTCGTCTCCATCAATTTTTTAACCATAAAAAAGAAACCATACTGACACACTAATGAGAGAAAAAATTCCAAATCAAGAAACCAATAGACTGAATTTATTGGTTCGGTTTGATTTATTGGGTACAAACACGGGTTTAGGTGCACTGGGTGCTAGACTTGAAACGTTAATTGAGATGCTCATAGTCTAATTCAACCGTACATCACATATGGCTCATGTGAGATTTCTAAATTCAAAAGTTTGGAACTGTGGGAACATACATTGCGTTCATTTTGTGATGTTTCAATTTGAATATTTGGTTTTATTTGTTATGTCTTTCACCGTCCTCTGATAACGTCTTTGATCGGGTTACAAAATATGAACGATTCCATCTGGAAACTGTTGAAAGAAGACATTATTCCTTTTCCTTTTAAAAGGACAAAAGCTTTAGCATGATCTATACATTGTAAAGCACGATTATTAACTATTTATGTCCATTTGTATAAGGTAATGGATTGGCTCTTTTCCCCTAAAATTTTTTATTTGACAAATTTTATGTGGAATATCTTTCATCTAAATATTCAAAAGATACAGCGACAATCGTGCACCAATCGAAATTTCAAAATGACCAAAGCTGAACACTAAGTTCCGTTTAAATGTCCCAAAAAAAAAAAACAGAGAGAGGATAAAATGGTGCCGTTCATAAAAATATTTAAGTTTTTAAAAATAACTTACTGAAAAAGGAAAAACTGACAAAATAATTGGGCAACTTGCTGGGATACCAATTGATTAGAGATGGTGGATTGTTGTTGTAAGAAACTTAAAACTTCTTGGTAAAAATGTTTGCAAATACGCTTGTGTGGAAATAGAACATTTAAACAATTAGTAAAAGAGTTAAAGATATAGAAGATATTGCAAACAAATTGTGGTTAGGCCATTTACTTTGGCAAATATCCACTCTCCATACTAACAATCATAAATAAAGTTGGAATCACTAGTAATCTCACAGATGTTATAGTTCATAAGGAGTGCTGTTTCTAGATGTAGTTTAGTAGATAGCTCCATAAGTACGAGCACCTCTCATACCATAAAACATTTTTTTTTTCTCTAATTACAAACTGAAGCAACCCTTACAGAAAATACAATTAGAAATATACTGCTTCTACAAACAAGAACAAAAGAAAGACGAATACTTGGAGCACTAGAATGAATTTTGTTCGTCCCCCTATTGCTTCCCTTGCATTGAGTTTCTAGCCATTAGACCTCAAACGACCGTCTGCCATCTGCAAGAACCTACAAAAATAAAACGTCTCCCTGCTGTTTGGCAGTGGCAGTTCCCAAACGAAGTCAATTCTGCTTCTGCACGATCTGCCATCTCTGTTGCTTCTAATCTTCTCCAGCCCACTTTCTGCGAATTCTTGATCCTGAAAGTAATTGCTAGGCATCAATTTGAAGTCGAATCAAATTGGAAAGAAGTCTAGGTCCTCTTATCCAGGTACGTAAACACATCACAGTCTTCCATAGCAGAGATGCTTTTGCTCACTATCCCCCCAACCTATTCACGCTTCACGATGAAACTTGCTATTCACATTCTACTAGCTAATCCTTCTAACCGTATAGACATCTCCTGATTCTACTCAGTTGTTAACCTTCTATCGGTCCATCTAAGCTTCAGTGATATCTTCATTTTACTTGTTCACCTTCTCCTCATGTCCATCCAACTTTAAATACCTTCTATGTCCACTTGTTCACCCACAAAAGAGTTGGAGCTCTACCAACCTTTGGACGATCTCATCAGTACTCTATCTGCATATTGACTTGTGCATTGACTAGCTGATTCTATAAAACCATGCATGAGTTAGTAGTGTTTTAATTGTTTTGTTATATTTAAAACAATATGAGAGATTTCTTAACAAAACAAACTATCGTGCAAAATGGAGGCATCCAATCCACAGAAGTAAGAGCGGGAAACATGATCATATTAATTTCAAGACATATAAAAAAATAAAAAAAAATTCTACTTCTAATGCTAATATTGTCAATTTGGTCGTGTTGTAAACTCCGAAAACGTCCATCTTGAAATTATGTTCACACAGATGAGGAAATGGCACAAAATTTACAGGATAGAATCGACATTACTTATAAACCAGAACCGCCAAAATCAGTTGGATGCAATAACACATATGATGGTCAAGTTGCATAATGCCCATTTCAATTCTTTGATACTAATCGAAAAATTTCAACCTAAAAATTCTTGAAACACAAAATGAATCTGGGCGTGAAACACAACGATCATCACACTATGAGTAATGAAAATGCCACATCAGTTCTGTGAAAAAATGTAGATTCCAGAACACCCTTTTGATTCACATATTCTAATTGCACACTTTTATGTCGAATTTCCTCACCAAATAGGTCAAATTATTGCATGAAGCTCGCACAATATCACCATAATGACATGGAAAACATTAACTTCAGATCAGTTCGAATTTGCACAACTTTGACACATCATATTCCACCACTTATAAACCATCAACTCTAGACACAGTTCATAGATTTCCTTCTAGATTAAGCATCAACTAGGATTCTGAATGTACATGCATATACTTTGATACCACAAGTTGAAAAATCATTGATCCAATACTCTTAAATAGTATTTAGAGTACTTAGATAAGAATCCACAATACATACCTTATCTAACTGATCATCGTCATTGTATTGGCCAGCATGGAGAAAACCGCACAAATTCGAGACTCAGTCTTCCTCAACTTCTCCTTTCTAGATGGTATCGATAGATAAACTGATGTGTTTCAATATACGGATAGCAGAGAGAGCCTAGCCTATTTATAGTATACATTCTGTTAGGCCTATAAATCATAGTTCCTTAAAAGTACTGGCATGCACCTGTCGTCCATCTACTTGAGTATCCAAATTGGTCTCATATGTTTTATTTACTTTATAACAGCCCTATTTTCACAAACTAAATTATCATGAAAGTTTCTCTTAGGATTTGGAGGGATCGGAAAAACAAGGTTTATGAATTTAAAGATTGAAATCGATCACCCAATAAAAAGAGGGGGAAATCATTTGAGCAGAGAAAATCCTATAACCACAAAGACTTTCCTGGAAGTAAAAAGCGTCATACCCCTCTATCATGTCGAAAAGCCCACAAAGAATAGACAAATATACAGACTTCAGGTGGTTGGGGCAGTCAAACTCCTCTGCAAAAGCTAAGGGACACAAATCAAACATCACACGCATTGCAATAAAATGGTCACAAATAACAAAGCTCCACATGGGACATCATCATATGGGTCATGGCGACGAGCGTCGCTCTCAACACAAACATGAAGTACAAACAGAAATAAAGTAGTACAGCAACTAAAAGATTAAGTTCTGTCGAAGCAGCAAAATCAAGAAAATGCTTCTTTATGGGTTCATATGTGTTATAAGTGGGATTTAAAAGAGAGCGTCCATACATGATATGAGAGATGTAAGTACTATTTATCAGTTCAAGAACCAACTTTTACCTCCATGGATAATCTCCCGATGCTTGCTGCTACTCCGTCATGGTCTGTGAACGGGCGTTTTTATTTGCCCGGCCTTTGAGGTTTGAATTTTTGTGAAGATTAGCCAAATATTGCCGCTGCAGCATCATCAAGATTCCCAATTCATCAAAGAGGCTTTTACTTGAGAGGGGAGTGAGAAAGTGCCTTGTAAAAGGGCCATTAATCCCCCAATCTTAACCCCACTAATTACCTCTCCTCAAAAGAGCAAAAGAAAGGAGAGATCTGTGAATCTTGATGATGATGCAGCAGCAAACAGTGACTGTTGCTTGAGTTGGGCCACCGATCAATCCATGCAAAAGAGAAAAACCAAAAAGCGAAAAGAAAGAATGGAACTCGAGGCAATAACCCTAACCCTAACCCCCCATTCCATGAGGATAAGAGCAAAGTGAAATAAAGGACGGGAGAATTTTTCTTTTAAATAAAAAACTTGTTTGTCTAGATATTTGAGAAAAGAAAAAGAAAGACCCACCAGGGAAGAGGGCGAAAAGAAGTTCACTGCTGATTTGCCTTTTACTTGCACTCCCTGAATGAAAAACGTCACAAGGTCACGGAGAGAAACCACCACCTTCGCGTTCACTTTTTAGTTAAAAAAAGAGAGAGAGAGAGAGAGAGAGGAAGAGGGCAACTAAATATAGCACACACATACACACAGCCAGCGAGGGAGCGAACCACAGAGAGAGAGGGAGAGGGGGAGAGGGAGAGGGAGAGAGGGAGAGAGGGAGAGAGAGAGGGTTCTGAGAACTGTGGTTGTGTGAGAATACCTCGAAGGGTTCAATTTATAGAAACAAAAATAAGGGTTTAAGTTGAGAAACGAACGGGATATGGGGAGATTGAGCTGTTGCGCAGAGAGAGAGAGAGAGAGAGTACCCACAAGCACAACAGTTACACATCGTAATCCAAGGCACCAAATTTTGCAACAGCTTTTAACTCAAACTGATTTCTCGCAGGACGAGAATGGGGGAATAATCTCTCTCCTTTTTTCTTTCCTCTGAACAAGAAAGTGAAAACCTAACCAGTAATGGTGGCATTTTAGGTTATTTGGTTGGAGGAAGATGTTGCGTCCGGTACAAGCATTGATGGGGCTTCATCGGTCCCTCCATATAGCTTAGCTGTCTCAGAGATGATCATATCATAGCTATGGTTGCTTGTGTTGATCCCTCAATTTCCATTTTGGCGCCCCTTTGAGCTGCACCCGAGTTCAGTGCCTTTTACGGGCCATGTCTATGTTTCAGAATGTGGTCTAATTAAGGTAGTGTGGTAATAAATGAAATCTTGACGAGGAGCTCTTCTCAATTAACTTTTCTCATACTTTCTGATGTAAAAGTGTCAATTGAATTGCTGGTGAACCAATGTGATGATGATTGCCAATCTACTTTAAATCAAAATAAATTGTGAATGTGAAAATTTGCTCGTCTAACGTGGAAAAAAAAAAAACATAGAGAACCGCTTCTAATTATTGGAATCTTCTCTAGAATAATAAAATCCTAAATTGTCCATCTTGTTACATTTAGGTTTGATAAAGGCCAAAAGGTGAAGCTGGACAATGTTGTGTCTTTAGCAGCTTTGAAGGGGCGTTTCCAATGGAGTTTATCCCTCTCGTTTGACCAATGAAATGATCTACGACTCTCGATATTAGTTCACTCTCTCCTCAGACCAATCCTCTCAAGCATGTCGCTCCTGTGACCAATCAAGTAGTCATCTCTCTAATATCTCTCTCCTCTGACAATCAAATAACCTCATTTTTATTTCTCTGTTAGCCAAAACCTTTAAGCAATTAGAGAGCCTTTATCAATTACCCAAATGGCCTTCTCTCTTAAAGTTCGTTGCAAAATAACAAAATAATAAATTTAAGAATCGCCATCTATCGTTCATATGAGAATAGTATAGATAATCTAATATAATCAAGAGATTAGCTAGACATATCTTATTTTAAAATGCAGATTTTAATGTTCGTGTTTTCTAACAGCATATTTTTTAAATTGACTATTATAATTACTAATAAAATTGAAACATTGAAGTAAAATACGAGGGGACCCATCGCGATTAGTGCGAATTCCTCCTGAAATTATAAAAAATAAAGTACGAAACATCTTATCTAATATGGGAGTCCCACTTTATAAAAATGAATGGTTAGTTCCCCGAGAGGGGTGCTTCCAACTTTGCTTTATTACCAAATATATTCATCTTTTGGACCAATCAAATAGCATTCTCGATAATATATCTCTCCTCTTAACAGTCTTTATTTAATATCTCTTCATTCTAACAAATCAAATAAGTTTTTCTTAAATATCTCTCTACTCAGACCAATCAAATAACCTTCTTTCTCTCTTTCACTGTTCTAAAATATCTCTTTCCTTTTACTGATTAACCCTTCTAACATGGAAGGGGGAGGTGGGGGATTCGAATCCCCACCTTCTCGGGAGGTTGGGGTGGCGACGATTTAGTTTCAAGCGTGGGTTTCGACTCCCACGCCCTGTAAGGAAGCAAGGCAAAAATTTGAAAGTAAGAATTAGAGTAAAAATAAAGTAAGACCGATCAAAAAAAAAAAAAGCCTTTATCTATTAACCAAATAGCCTTCTCTCTTAAAGTAGATTGTAAAATAATAAATACTAAATTTAAAAATTGCCATCTATTTTTTTGAATAAAAACAGTAGAGATAATCAAAGGAATATATTAATAAATAATTAAATTGAATTATCTCATTTTAAAAGCATATTTCAATCCTCATGTTGTCTTACAACTGTTTTTTAAGTTGACTATCATAATTACAAACAAATTGAAACATGGAAATTAAATCTTAGTAGTTACCCGCCAGCATGGATTCCCCTCACAATTATAGAATAGTAGAGGTAATTTGATGAACTTATGAAAACGAGAGTAAATTGACATATCTCATTATAATTTCACTTTTTAGTATTTATGTTGTCTTATAAAATGTCTTAACCTGACTTTTATAAATAAACATGAAATACACATGAAATTGAAACATTGAATATAATTTCGATATTCATACTATTTTTACGCATCAAAGTATGTTGAATACATTTTGTGAGGTTCACATAGCTAATGGGATGGTCAGTTGCGATCTATTCACAAGAAGAAAAGGCACGCAATATAATATTTTTGCGTTCCAACATGAAATTCCCTTGGTTTTTTTTTTGGTCTAATCAGAGAATGATTAGTACGTAACCATATGGTGAAACATGAAATTCACCAAATAAGTGATACCGCAGACCATGTCACCTCAATATTATTATCGCCATTTGCTAGTTAGTATCTACCGGTGTGAACTGAATAATATCTTATATAGTATTCTTGAATCAGATCAGGTATTGCAGAGTTTAAGCCCATTTTATATTTGGAATCACTTAAAGGTCCCAAGAGCGTGATACATCTAGGAATAAACTATCCTTAAAAGACGAAACCTTGTAAATTCATTCTAAAAGAAACCTTGATATATGAGTTTCATAAGAGTAATTTAGAAAAATTCATTAGCATTGAGAAAACCATGGGTTCAATGATCGTCTTATAAGACATATTAAGCCATTTCTAAGTTTGCTAAAGGGCAATCTAACGTATAATTTAATTGTCTTAGTTTGGACAAACAGGTAAAGGAAATTCATCATCGCTTTCATTCAACTTTGAAATCCAAACCTACATAACAATAACAGCACAAAAGTGTTGGAGAAATCTTTCTGGAATATTTTGAAGCTGACAAAACGTTTCTATCAGTCTAGTCTGAAGATTTGCAGACTCTATATTCAAAGTCTGAAGACTTCCGGACTGCCAGACTCAAGACTTAAAGTCTATTCTCAGTGACAGTTTCTAATCCGTTGAAAAAATGCTATCCAGAACTGAGTGCTTCATTAAGGATTTAGCCTCATCGACTGGAGAAGATCTTTTGGCTGGTTATGACATAACGGATTCCTTTATTCGAATCAAGATTAATTAAGGATCCGATGATTGGTGAAGTATTATTGGAAAATTCTACTTATGGAAACCAAGATCCTGATTGTATGGGCGAGCAAGATTGATGGGCTATCGACATGTTCCTTAAATAGCTCGAATGATCTTCCTAATTGATTCTGTCCAACGGGAAGATTGGAAGAATTCCTTTGGTAAGTGCCAACGGGTATGATGGTATAAAAGAGTATAAAAGGAAGACGTTCCAATTGTTCGAGTGGGTGCGCGATAGAAGAATTCCAAAGTCTGAAGCTCCTTGATTCGTAGTCAATTCATTTGATGAGCGAAACCTTGTACGCAAAAGAGAGTTTATATTTTGAGATACCTTGAGGAAGTGTGGTAGAATATCTATACTGTGGAATCAAGGGAGAGCATTGTTGTAACATCTCTTTTGTTCATAGTGAAATCCAGCCAGTGGGCTGTCAGTGCAGAAGAGTGGACGTAGGCTTGGAATAAGCCGAACCACTATAAACCTTGTATTGAATTTTCTCTTCTCTATTCTCTGTTTTACTTTGATCATAGCTCGTTTCATTAACTAAAGAAGAGCTTCATTTCTATTGTCTGCCTAGTATTGCTTTCATATCTCAAGAAATTATTTTTACACCTATTCACCCCCCTCTAGGTGCTTATACTAGCTATATCAAAAAGATCACCACCAGGATAGTTCCACTAAGAAAATCTCGACCACATACATCAAAAGATAACATAGAACATCGCGTGATCTAACAAGTTATGAACTAGCTTCATATCCAAGTTGTATTGGTTTTGGCTTGGGCGTATCAAATGGATAGGCCAGGGAAAAAATGAGAGGAACGGGAAGAGATGATGATGGTGACAACGGTGGTGAGATAGTCGGTTCAAATAAAAAGGGCGAAACCAACGTCGTTTGTAGTCCGTCTTCCCGTGCTTGATATCCCATTCCACCTTCTCAGTTTCTCCAGTGTCCCCGACTTGGCGAATCGTGAAGTGCGAACGCGCAATGTAGGGAGTTATCCATGAGGAAAAGACACAAGGGTCTAACTCAGAAACAATACGTCCAAAACTCTACTCGGCCATCTTTGATATCTGAAAAGATTTTAGGGTAAACCGCGAGCCTAGGAGCCTCCTCGAAACTAGAGAACGGAAGTTCCACTCCCATGCTCAAAAAGGTGAACTAGGTTCATGTCATGCAATTAGATAACATGGACAGCATTCAGGAAGACATGTATTGTCACGAAAAAGTATTTGGCGATCCCAACTCCATCTAATACGCATCAAAGTGAGAATATTGACAGAGTTCATTGAGGGCAAGCTACAATAGGTAAGTTTATACAATCATAAGATGAAAGAACATCATATTACCTTAAGTCTAATGGCCGGTGACAATTCCCCGCTGGGGTCGGTCAGACCATAGGAGCGTTGGCAGTAACTGTTGGAGAAATCTTCTTGAAGTATTTTGAAGCTGACAAAACGTTTCCTTCACTCTAGTTTGAAGGTTTTGTAGACTCTACTATTTAAAGTCTGAAGACCTTCGGACAGCCAAACTCAAGACTCAAAGTCTATCCTCATTGACAGTCTCTAATCCGTTGAAGAAAGGTTATCCAAATCTGGATGATTCGTTAAAGGGATGACCTTATCAACTGGAGAAGAACTCGTGGCTGGAGAAGACATAACGGAATCCTTTGATTAATTGAGATTGACTCGATGACTGAAGATCCGATGATTGTTTGGATATTCTTGGAAGGTTCTACTTATGAAAACCGAGATACTGATTGTATGGGCGAGCAGGATTGATGGGCTATCGACACGTTCCTTTAATAGCTTGATTTATCTTCTTAATTGATTCCGTCCAACGGGTAAATTGGAGGAATTCCTTTGGTAAGTGCCAACGGGTATGATGGCATGAAGGAGTATATAAAGAAGACGTTCTAAGTTGTTGAGTAGTGCACGATAGAAAAATTCCAAAGTCTGAAAGCTTCCTGTTGTTTAGACAATTTCTTTAAGCGAATCATTGTATTCAAAAGAGAGTCTATATTTGTAAGAGACCTTGAGGAGGTGTAGTAGAACATCTACACTGTGGAATTAAGGAAGAGCTGTGGTGTAACTTCTCTTTTGTTCATAGTGGAATCCAGCCAGTGGGCTGTTAGTGCGGAAGAGTGGACGTAGGCTTGGAATAAGCCGAACCACTATAAACCCTGTGTTCAATTTTCTCTTCCTTACTCTCTTTACTTTGATCGTATTTCATTTTGTTAATTAAGAAAGAATTTCCCTTCTATCGTTTGCCAAGTATTGCTTCCGTATCTCGATAAATTGTTTATGCACCCATTCACCCCCCTCTAGGTGCTTATACTAGCTATCTCAATTGGTATCAGAGCTCGTGTACTCACTTTGTTTGAAGTGTTTTACTTCAAAGTAAAAGATCCATGGCTAGTATGCTGGCTCCAGGGCTTGTAGAAGGGCAAAGCAACACGAGACCACCTTACTTTGATGGAAAGGACTACAACATATGGAAGACCAAGATGAAGGCGTTTTTAAGATCAAAGGATCCTCTGGAATGGGACGTTGTAGAAAAAGGAATCATTCCTAAAGCTGCATCTGTCTCAGAAAGAGGAAATGACACTGTTGAGTCCAGTGAAATGAGTCAGGAGGAGATAATCAAGAGACAGGCTCTTGATGTAAAGGCAATCTATTCTTTATATTGTGCTTTATCACCTACTGAATATAACAGAACATTTTCTTGTGATACAGCTAAAGAAGTATGGGATAGATTACACATTACTTATGAAGGAACCGATCGAGTGAAAGAGACCAGAGTCAATATACTCCTCGGTCAATATGAAGCCTTTAGGATGAAATTGGGAGAATCGATAACTGACATGTTTAGTCGTTTTACAGAAATCGTGAATGGACTTGAAAATCAAGGCCAACCAATTTCTGAGCCCATGAAAGTGAACAAGCTACTGCGTGGACTTTCCAAGGATTGGAATCACATAAAAACTTCAATCATAGAGACCTAAAGAATCATGCCATTGTTTGTCGATGAGTTGGTTGGGACCCTTCAATCTTATGAAGTGGAACGAATCAATGAAGACGAAGATCCTAAAGGTAAGAAATCTATTGCATTAAAATCTAATGATGATTCTGATGTAACAGACTCAGAAGACGACATGGATGATGAAGAACTTGCTCTCATGATAAGAAGATTCAGAAAGCTGAATAGAAAGAGAAGAAGATTCAATGCAAAGAAACAAAGTTTTCAAAAGCAACAGATCAAGTCTGCTGAAGATGATGAATCAAACAAAGATATAGTCTGCTTTGAATGTAAGAAAAAGGGACACATCAGACCCAACTGTCCTCTTCTAAGGAAGAAGAAAGGAAAATCTGAAAAATATCGAAAAGCTCTCAAAGCAGAAACCTAGAGTGATACGGAGTGCGAAGATAGTGATGATGATTATGCCAACATATGTCTAATGGCACAATCGGATTCGAATCAAACTCCGAGACCGATTCGATTCGAAAGTGAATTCGAGGTAAGTAACTTCAAAATCCCTATGAAAGTTTCAAAATACATTGATGAATTATGTTTTAGTCTTAAGACTTCTCTTAAAAGAATTTCCGAACTCAAAAGGAAAATTCTGCTTTAAAACATCAAGAAAATGTTTTGGAAGAAAAAGTAAAATGCTTAAACCAAAATGTTACTTCTCTCAATGAAAGTAAAGATAATCTTTTAAAAGAAAATGCATTTTTGAAAAATGACATTTTAAATATTTCCAAAAGATTTTCTCTAGGATCTGAAAACTTGAAAAAATACTTTCGTTCAAAGACCTTATTTCAATAAATCTGGTTTAGGAATGACTAAAAACTATTCCTTTAATTGATTTTCCTAAAGTAAAAGAAAGAATCAAACAAAGACCTACAAGAAATGCTTACAAAAATCATTTTGAAATGACCTTTGTAAAACCAAAGGTCGCAATGCTCTTAGATGTTCAAAATGTAATAGTGCAGATCATTTTGAGAAAGAATGTCCTATGGTATGGAGACCTGTTAATAAAGTCTGGGCAAAAACCGTATATCAAACTAACTCAAAAGGACCCAAGAAAATATGAGTACCAAAGAAAGCTTGAGTCTCTTTTTAAATGCAGGTCACTATCAAGAAAAAGGTGAAATGGTACCTAGATAGTGGATGCTCGAGACACATGACAGGAGATTCAAATTGCTTCATAAAGCTTATTCAAGTGAATGGTGGAAAAGTCTCATTTGGAGGAAACAAAGAAAGGAAAAATAGTAGGCTTTGGAACTGTAAAGATTGGGAACCTCACAATAAGCAATGTTTCTTTAGTTGAAGGGCTTAATTACAATCTGCTTAGTGTCAGTCAGCTATGCGATGCCGGTTTTAGGATCAACTTTCAAGAGGGTATTTGTTCAGGAACCAGTAAAGACTCTACTCAGTCATTTATGGGTCGAAGACATGGAAATATCTATCTCTTGGACTTAAAATCATATGAGTCGCAATGTTTAATCTCAATCCAAGACGAAGCAAGCATGTAGCACAGAAAGCTTGGGCATGTTAACATGAAGCAGATAGCCAAGATCTCAGCAAAGAAGCTTGTTCGTGGACTTACCCAATTTATCATATCAAAAGTCTGATCTATGTACACCTTGTATATTGGGAAAACAGGTAAGAAATTCCTTTAAATCAATAAATCAAGTTTCCACTAACCATGTACTGCAGCTCTTGCATATGGATCTCTTTGGACCAACAAGAACGCAGAGCATTGGAGTTTGAAGAAAAGTCAGATGAAGGCATCTTCCTTGGATATTCAACCACAAGCAAGGCATACAGAGTTTACAATAAGAAGACTCAAACAGTGGAAGAATCAATGAATGTTAAATTCCAAGATTCTGAACAAAATGAGTCCATTCAGACTCATCTTGAAGAGACTGAACCTGCTTCGGACTCTACAAATTCTAAATCTCAAGAAGTAGCTCAAACTTTGAAGGACCAGCAACATGTGATCGTTGAAGATTCTAGTGAAAGAAGTAACCATCAATCTAATACATTAACCAACAACTGGAAACATAAGTCCAGTCATCCCAAAGATCTTATTATTGGCGATATTAATGAAGGAATTCACACAAGATCCAAAAGGCGAGAAGAGTCTAGTGCTGTGGCTCTTATTTCTGAAACAGAACCCAAGAGCATAGAAGAAGCTTTATCCGATGAAAGCTAGATTGAAGCTATGCAAGAAGAACTCAGACAATTCAGAATTAATGATGTATGGGAACTGACTCCAAAACCAAAAGGTAAATCTGTCATTGGAGCTAAATGGGTATTCAGAAACAAGATGGACGAAAAAGGCAAGGTAGTAAGAAACAAAGCAAGACTCGTGGCCAAGGGATACACACAAGAAGAAGGGATCGACTATGATGAGACCTATGCACCGATAGCGAGGTTAGAAGCAATTCGTTTATTACTTGCATTTGCTTGTCATAAAAATTTCAGGTTATTCCAAATGGATGTCAAAAGTGCTTTCCTAAATGGATTTATCCATGAGGAAGTTTATGTGGAACAACCTCCTGGGTTTGAAGACCCAAGAAAACCAGACTCAGTATTCAGATTAAAAAAGGCCCTATATGGCTTGAAGCAAGCACCTCGAGCCTGGTATGAAAGATTAAGTAAGTTTTTATTACAAAATGGTTTTGTTAAAGGTAAAATAAACACTACTCTTTTTATTAAAAGAGAAAGCAAAAGTTTTCTGCTTGTTCAAATATATGTGGATGATATCATTTTTGGATCGTCTAATGAAAGTCTGTGCAATAAATTTTCTAAGACTATGCAGGATGAATTTAAAATAAGCATGATGGGTGAGTTAACCTTCTTTCTTTGACTTCAAATAAAACAACTGAAGGAAGGAACTTTCATTCATCAAGAAAAGTATGCAAATGATCTTGTTAAAAAGTTTGGACTGGGCAATTGCAAGACAGCTGATATACTAATGTCAAGTTCCTTGAAGATAGACAAAGATGAAGGAGGAAAGAAAGTCGATCAAAAGCTGTACAGGAGTATCATCGGATCACTTCTTTATCTTACTGCTTCTAGACCTGACATTTTGTTTAGTGTTTGCATTTGTGCCAGATTTCAATCAGACCCAAAAGAATCTCATTTGATTGCTGCGAAGCATATTATCAAATATATTTCATCAACTTCAAGCTTTGGTCTATGGTATCCAAAAAGGGGAGACTTTACTCTTCTTGGATATTCAGATGCAGACCTTGCTGGATGCAGAGTTGATAGAAAGAGTACCTCGGGTACATGTCAACTTCTTGGAGGCAGGACAGTATATTGGTTTTCAAGAAATCAAAGTACAGTAGCTCTCTCTACAGCAAAAGCAGAGTATATAGCTCTCGGAAGTTGTTGTTCGCAAATTTTGTGGATAAAACAACAGCTAAGAGACTTTGGAATTGAAGACTCATGCACGGAGATCAACTGCGACAACACTAGCGCTATCAATCTCACAAAAAATCCAATTCTCCACTCAAGAGCAAAGCATATAGAGATTCGACATCACTTTATTAGAGATCATGTTCAAAATGGAGATGTCTCAATTCAATATGTTGATTCAAAGAACCAACTGGCCGATATATTCACAAAGCCTCTGGAGAGAAATCAATTTGAAACAATTCGCTCCAGACTCAACATTTTAAGGTATGAGGAGATCAAATTCTAAAGACTCTCACACTCAGACATACAAGACTTTGACTGTAAGTTAGTCTTGGTACGATCATCAGATTGTAAGTTAGTCTTTCTCTCTCTCTCGAATTTTATCTTGAAAAGGTACGATTGTCAATCGTGGTTTATTGCTATCTTTAATCGACGTAATTATTGCATCGTTTCCTTTTTCGAAAAAGAAGTAATTTTTTGAAATGAATATTTTCTCGAAAAAGTTAGTTATTTTAAATGGCTTCTTTTTACCTTCCTTTGTGACGGTTCGTTTATCTCTCTTTATAGTACTCTGTTTATTCCTCTTCTCTTTACTCTCAAAATTCCTAGAAAGCATCAATCCTCCATTTCCATTTTTCTCCCTTGTTTAATCCTTGAAAAAGTTGTCATCTTTCTTGAGAAAGTCAAGCAAGGAATCTTCCAAAAACTGAGAAAGATGTCATCCTCGAAAAAGTCATCGAGAATCGCTAACAGGGGACCACGGTGAATGAATGAGGGGCCTACGCACTTCGATCTTACTGAAGAAGAAGTATCTCCGGAACAAAGAACCGAGCCCACAACATTCTCGCAGCGTCATTCTCATCCATCTAGTCCTCAAGGCGCTGATCATCAACAAGAGGAAGAAATCATTGAGGATGCAGATCCTGTAAGAACTCAAAAGCCCGCCTTTATTTATAAGCTGTATCGTGCTTTAAAAGGAACTCGTACTCCCTTGAACTATGTCGATGCTTTAAAAGGAACTCGTACTGTAACACCCCGAACCCTTCGCAGGTCGTTAACAGTGCCGATGTTACATCTTTCATCATCTCTATCTCTTGGCTAAATAAAGCCTTGCCGAATACGAGGCTTTTTTTTTTTTTTTTTTTTTTTAAAGCGGTCCCATGCGCGACTCATAGCGGAAGCAAATAAATATCACCATCTATCTCCCTACCAATCCCATGATACAAATACACACCAACTAGACACCACGATTTTATAAATGGTGTTGACGCTTTGCTTACATGCATACATATAGCGAGATGGGGTTTTTCCTCGGTCGGTACAAAAGAAACGAGAAAAGGTAAGGACTCGCCATGTCCTTCCTAAAATCTCAAAAAGGAACTCCGACCTCTAACAACATATGAGCACAAAAACCCTCCCATCACGAGCGTCAACTATCTACACCAAAAAGCGGTCTAGTTCCTACTCCTCGCGCGCGATCTCACACCCATCCCGGTGCATCAGGTGGTGGCGGCGGCAGCATCCCCCGCATCACTCCATCCCGTCGTATGTGCACGGATAAAAACTCTTGTATGACCGGGCCCCACCAGCCGATATCATACATGACTAAACATCGTACTCGGATAAAAGTCAATCCGGGTACCGAAGGACGCCTATCTCGGTCATCTCCACCTCGACGTCGGACGGAATACCGTAAAACACGCCACGCGAAACAAAGCGAGCGGCGGCATAGTGCTAATCTGAAATGTTATCCCCAAAAGGGGTGAGTACAACCACTCAAATAGATAGGAAATCTAATAACAACTCGGTCACCATGCATACCCATCATACAATGCGGGCATTTCTTACATTTTCGATGTCAAGCGTATTCATGCATCATCATGGTATACGTATTATCATCATGGCATCTCATATATCATTATCGCATCATCATAAACCATGCATACCACATCATATCATCATTGGCCATGCATCACCATGCATATCACATCATCATTAACCATGCATCATCATGCATATCACATCATATCATTATTGGCCATGCATCACCATGCATATCACATCATCATTAACCATGCATCACCATGCATTTCACATCATATCATTATTGGCCATGCATCACCATGCATATCACATCATTATTAACCATGCATCACCATGCATATCACATCATATCATCATTGGCCATGCATCACCATGCATATCACATCATCATTAACCATGCATCACCATGCATATCACATCATATCATTATTGGCCATGCATCACCATGCATATCACATCATTATTAACCATGCATCACCATGCATATCACATCATATCATTATTGGCCATGCATCACCATGCATATCACATCATCATTAACCATGCATCACCATGCATATCACATCATATATTTTTCACTTTTATTTATCAATTGATCCCACATTATCTTTTCTCAATTCATCAATTCCACCATCATCATCCTCCCTTCGGGCAGAAACCTCCGACAGGGATCCCAGTATCCCAGCCATCTCATGGCCACTGGGCTTCCGCCCCCACATTCTCGGGCATCTCGCACCTCAACTAGCATCACGAGGAACCTCCCTTCGGGCGAAAACCTCCGACGGGGACTTCCGGTCTTTACCCTTCTAACCGGGATCTCGCACCCTAATCCCGGCATCGCGAGTCACTCCCTTCGGGCAGAAACCTCCGACAGGGACTTCCGGCCCCCACATTCCGGGCATCCCGAAACTCCTGTGGAATCTCTCGGAATTACGCCACTCGGCCACCGACATCAACCTCCGCCACATCCTCTTTCTCGCATACCACTTCCACATTTTATCATTCTTTTCATCTCATTATTTCATGGCATATGATTCACACACATGCGTCACAATTCATGATCATTCATGCATCAATGCCATATAGCAGTGCATCATAGTTCACGATCATGCATACATCAATGGCATATAACAATGCATCATAATTCACGATCATACATGCATCAATGTCATGTAACAATGCATCATAATTCAATAGAACTCATGGCCGATAAAATAATCCACTTTTATTTTATTATTATTTTATTATTTTATTTTATTATATTATTATTTTAATATTTTATTTATTTATTTCCATAAATAAATATTATCTTTAATATTCATGATTTTCCAAAAATCATGAAAATCAAACAATCATTAAACAACTAATTAGAATCACAATTTCACACAATTTCATGGCCAAATTTGTATTTCACATAGTTTCCCAAATTTTCACCAAATACACTTAATGTTCGGATATTGGCCAGATTGCACAGTTTTCGGATTAATTCAATTAAAATATTCATATGGCCTCCGAAAATTCCCAAATTTTACAGGGTGATAGCCAACACATTTTCGTACCTTTTTCATGAAGAACACTAAGCCAAATTCTTTAAAGATTAATTTATACAACTCCATGAAGCTTCTGGAACCTCCACCGTTTCGTCCAGAACACACATCACCGAAAAACTTAGATTTGACCCATTAAATCTCTTTCGTTTCTTCTGAAATTCGAGTATGTTATGCATCAATGTCTCCTTTACAAGTTTCATGAAGAGATCTAAGTTAAATAACCAAAGTATGATCCTCTTTTAAGTCTTTGAAGTCTCGGGTGTCTCGGTTCACTTCAACAGAACCATCCGTCTCAAAGATCTAGACGATTTACTAGGCTACACTCATTTTTTTTCTCCCCAAATTTGAGTATGTTGTATTTTAGGATGTTACCTACAACTTTCATGAAGACAACAAAGTGAGATTTCCAACATAAACCAACATGCAACCAAGAAATCATCAAGAGGTCAGTAGGAAATTCGCAGATCTAGAACCTCCGTATAACAAGGCATTTGACCCCTCATATCACCTTCGTTTTCCATGAAATTTGAGTATGTCATACCTCAAGATGTTAGCTTCAACTTCCATGAAGACACCGAAGTCAAAATCACACTCCAAATCCACATGCAAGCTCGAACAAGAAACTGTCTACCACAAACCGAACGGAAACAGCCACAATACATGAACATATGCAACCCTTGCTTGCTATTTCGCCTAAATCACCCCTAAAACTTAACATGCAAACACCAAAAACAACATGCAAGAGAAGTCATAGACCCCCACTTGCCTTCAAAATGGACGAACAGCAACACACGGCGGCGTACGGCGGCGTAGGACGGCGAACGAACGGCACCCTCCTCCGGCTCCGCCTCCTTCCCTCTCGGCTTCTCTCCCTCTCACTCGCGATTTCTCTCTCTCTCTCTCACCTTGGACGAAAATGGAGCAAAGGTCCGGCCACTCTCTCTCCTAACTCCTTTTATACCCCTCTTAGGTCATCATTTGCAATGATTATTCACCTATCCAATGGCCAATGCATGTTCTTGCCATTTGCCACTTGTAATTTCTATTTTTGAATTTGAATTTGGGCTTAATGGGCTTGGGCTTAGGCCCAACCGGCCATTCCCCTTGGGCTGGTCGACTCCCCTTCTTGGGCCCAATGGGCCGACTAGCTTGGCCCACCAAACTTGAGGCTAATGGGCTCAAGGCCCATTCCAAAAATTAGCCCTTTTTCTCCTTTTTTTTTTTTTTTTAAATTCCTTCTATAATATTTTTAAATTCCAATTTCCATCTTGGCCAAAGTCTTGGAATATTTTTAATTATTGAAATTCAAATCATATGGCCAAGCATTTATAAATTAAATTTAAATTTCCACAATCACAAGCATAATTCATCAAATTAAAAGATAAATTGGCTAAAGCATAGGCCATAAAATTCTATCACCTAATTAAAGACATTTGACACACCTTAAGGCTTGGCTTTGAATTTCCGGGATGCCACAATTCTCCCCTCCTTAGAGAATTTCGTCCTCGAAATTCAAGCACTACTCGCGCCTTCTTGAAATAAATAAGGGTACTTTTCCCTCATCTCGATCCTCACTTTCCCATGTGGCTTCCTCCACATCATGATGTCGCCATAACACTTTGACTAATGGGATCTTCTTAGTCCTAAGAATTTGCTCCTTCCGATCCAATATCTGCACAGGCTCTTCAATATACCTAACTTTCTCATCCATTTTGATGGCTTCATGATCGAGTATGTGACCGGGATCCGGCTGGTACTTCCTCAACATCGATACATGAAACACATCGTGCAGATTTTCTAATCTAGGAGGTAATGCTAAACGATAAGCCCTATCTCCTATCTTCTCAAGAATTTCAAAAGGTCCAACAAACCTGGGACTTAGCTTACCCTTTATCCCGAATCGAGATATTCCTTTCATTGGAGATACCTTAAGGAATACATGGTCTCCTACATTAAACTCCAAAGGTCTTCTACGCTTATCTGCGTAGTCTTTCTGTCTACTTTGAGCTGCTCTAAGCCTTTCTCTAATGACATCGACAGCCTCAGTGGTCACTTGTACCAGTTCAGGTCCTGTCAATTTCCTCTCACCTACTTCATTCCAACAAACAGGAGTCCTACATCTCCTTCCATATAATGCTTCATAAGGTGCCATGCCTATACTCTTCGAAAGCTATTATTATAGGCAAACTCTACCAAATGCAATCTCTCGTCCCAATTTCCTTTGAAATCAATCACACAAGCTCTTAACATATCCTCCAGTACCTGAATCACTCTCTCTGATTGGCCATCTGTCTGAGGATGAAAAGCTGTACTAAACTGAAGCTTAGATCCTAACGCAATTTGGAGACTTCTCCAAAAATTCGATGTAAACCTCGGGTCTCGATCTGAAGTAACAGATCACTGGAATACCATGTAAGCGTACCACTTGACTTACATACATGTCCGCGTACTTATCCATTGGGTAATCCATGCGAATCGCTAAGAAATGCGCCGACTTAGTCAAACGATCCACTATCACCCAAATTGAATCATGATTCCTTAATGTCCTTGGCAATCCTTGCACAAAATCCATCGTTACATGTTCCCATTTCCATTCAGAATGTCCAATGGTCTCAAAAGTCCTGCGGGTTTTCGATGTTCCGCTTTTACCTCGCCGGCACGTCAAACATTGAGATACGTGTCTAGCCGTATCTGCTTTCATACCACTCCACCAAAATTGCTGACGTAAATTTCTGTACATCTTTGTACTACCTGGGTGGATACTATAGTTACTCTTATGTGCTTCCGACAGAATTTCCTTCCTCAATTCCTCATTGTCGGGAACACAAAGTCGTCCTTGACATTTCACTATCCCATCATCGAGATCTGAAATTCTGATCTTTTCCCTAAAGACACAGCATCTTTCACTTTCAAAATCTCTGGGTCAGATTGTTGCAAAACTTTAATTCTCTGGATAATCTCTGGCTCAATCCTTAATGCACTAAGCACGCTAGTAAGACAATTCAATTCCAATTTAAATTCAGAATTTGCTACAGATTCTAACAATTTCCATTCCGCCATTCTCAAACTAGCTATTTCCATAGCCGACTTTCGACTAAGAGCATCTGCTACTCTATTCGCTTTTCCTGGATGATATTTTATCTCACAGTCATAGTCCTTCAATAACTCCATCCACCTCCTTTGTCTCATGTTCAATTCCTTTTGTGAGAACAGATATTTCAAACTCTTATGATCCGTATAGATCTCAAACTTTTCCCCATACAAGTAGTGTCTCCATATCTTCAAAGCAAACACTATAGCTGCTAGCTCTAAATCATGCGTCGGATAATTCAGCTCATGGGGTTTCAATTGTCTGGATGCATAGGCTACAACCTTGCCATGCTGCATCAACACACATCCTAGTCCTTTGTGAGATGCATCACTATACACCGTGAAACCATTAGGTCCAATAGGTATAGTCAGAATTGGAGCTGAAGTCAATTTCCTTTTGAGCTCCTGAAAACTTCTTTCACATTCTCCATTCCACTCAAATTTCACATTCTTTCGAGTCAATTTAGTTAAAGGTCCTGCCGCCAGAGAATCCTTCAATGAACCTTCTATAATAACCGGCCAGTCCTAAGAAACTTCGTATCTCCGTAGGTGTCGTTGGTCTCGGCCAATTCACTACCATTTCAACTTTTGCTGGATCTACTGCAATTCCTTTTCCTGACACCACATGTCCTAAAAATACTATCCGGTCCAACCAAAATTCACACTTACTAAACTTAGCATACAACTTATGCTCTCGCAGGTCTCGCAAAACAATTCTCAAATGCTGCTCATGCTCTTTAGGCCCTTTCGAATACACCAGAATATCATCAATAAAGACAATCACAAACTGGTCTAAATAAGGCTGAAATATTCTATTCATCAAATCCATAAATGCAGCCGGGGCGTTAGTCAATCCAAATGGCATAACAAGAAACTCATAGTGTCCATAACGAGTTCTAAATGCAGTCTTAGGAATGTCCTCCTTTTTAATCCTTAACTGATGGTATCCCGATCTCAAATCAATCTTAGAAAAGACCGAACTTCCCCGAAGTTGATCAAATAAGTCATCAATTCTAGGCAAAGGATACTTATTCTTAATGGTCACTTGATTCAATCGCCTATAGTCAATACACAAGCGCATTGACCCATCCTTCTTCTTTACAAACAAGACCGGTGCACCCCAAGGTGAAGCACTTGGTCTAATAAATCCTTTATCAAGCAATTCTTGCAGTTGCACTTTCAACTCCTTCAATTCAACTAAGGCCATTCTATATGGAGCTTTTGATATCGGTCCTGTTCCAGGCATTAATTCAATTTCAAATTCAATCTCCCGCTCTGGCGGCAATCCAGGCAATTCCTCAGGAAATACATCTTGAAATTCATTAACCACATGAACTTCCTCAAGATTAGACTCCTCTCTAGCACAATCTCTAACTATGGCTAGGTACCCTTGACATCCTTGGTCAAGTAACTTACAAGCTTCTACTGCCGAAACAAGCGCTACAGGAAAATGGGTCTGACCTCCTAAAAATTCACAGCTAGACTGATCAGGTAAAACAAATTGAATCACCTTTCTATAACAATCCATTCTAGCCCGATACTTACGAAGCCAGTCCATTCCTATAATAACATCAAAATCATACATAGCCATTACAACCAAGTCAATTTCCATATTCTTTCCTCCCATGGATATCTTACAATTTTCACACACCAGCGTAGACAATACCATATCCTTTAAAGGCGTGGAAACACAAAGAGGCGTCTCAAGAGGCATAACTTCTATCTTTTTCAAGCATCTATATCTTTCAGACACAAACGAATGCGTTGCACCCGTGTCAAACAATGCATATGCCTTTTCACCATTAATAAGAATCGTACTGAGATAACATTCTTGGAAGCTTCCGCTTCCTCCCGGGTGATCGCATACACCCTTCCTTGTGCAGGTGGTCTCGAGGATTTCCTGCGGGTTTGACCTAACAAAGACTCGATATCCCCGTCGCACCGAGCCAACACTCACTTGCGACCTCTCTCGCGGGCAATTCCTCCTAAGATGTCCCACTTGTCCACAGCCAAAACATTTCGTTGTCCAGGGCCGATAGGGTGTTTTCCCTATGTTCAAACCACTCCTTGTTCCTCCAAAATTTCCGAAATTACCCTTCTTTTTCACATTCCAGTCCGACCTTGACCGAATAAGGTCTCTTCCCTTTTTCACATCACCAAAGTTCATCGGTTTCTTAAATTCCGACCTTTCCCTCAACAATTCCTGCTCCACTAACTGCGCCCTTTCATAAATCTCATTATAATCTCTTATGTTCAAAGGCACCGCTTGCTTCCTAATGTCGGTTCTCGGTCCTTTCGAAATCTCTTAGCCTTCTCCTCCCCGATCCTCAATCAATCTAGGAGCATATCTAGACAATTCAGAAAATCTAGCCTCATACTGATCTACAGTCAATCCCTTTTGTTCTAGCTGAACAAACTTAGTAATTTTCCTATCCTTAGCACAGTCAGAGAAATGCTTCCTATTAAAGGCCCTAACAAACTCCTCCCAATTAACATCAGTACCTGGTGGAAAGATGATGTCCTTCGAAGCTCTCCACCAAAACTTCGCATTCCCCTCCAATTGATACTCTGCTAAACTATTTTCTCAGCATTAGTGCAGTTTAACAGCCGGAAAATTCGTTCCATTCCATCAATCCATTGCTCTGCCTCCTCAGGACTTCCCATTCCATTAAACTTAAGTGGCTTCAGCTTCAAAAACTGCTCCACTAGTCCCCGAGTACGGCGTTCGCTCCGGGCTGTTTGCGCGCCCGCCTCTCCATCGATTTCCAATATTGGCTAATGCCTGCAGGATATCTTCCATTCGGGGTTCAGCCCTTGCAAAGCGAGGCTTCAGCCCTCGATGGATGAGCACTTCCAGCTCGCACCATAACTCTCCTGCAATTTCCAAGCATTGCCTCGGGAATAATCGAGACTTACCGCTCCACTCAAAGCAAGTTACTACTATCACATAAGTAACATATACATGTTACGGCAATTCAAGACAGACTACGGGGATCTACGAGTGAATACCCATCACCCGTTATTCATTTATTTCGTTTACATCCTATGGTGTGCATTGTCATCATGTTCCTCAATTCCAAATGAGGCTCCTTATCACTCCACTTATAACCATTCGCTCTGATACCAAAAAGGGCGACTGTAACACCCCGAACCCTTCGCAGGTCGTTAAAAGTGCCGATGTTACATCTTTCATCATCTCTATCTCTTGGCTAAATTAAGCCTTGCCGAATACGGGCATTTTTTTTTTTTTTTTTTTTTAAAGCGGTCCCATGCGCGACTCATAGCGGAAGCAAATAAATATCACCATCTATCTCCCTACCAATCCCATGATACAAATACACACCAACTAGACACCACGATTTTATAAACAGTGTTGACGCTTTGCTTACATGCATACATATAGCGAGATGGGGTTTTTTCCTCGGTCGGTACAAAAGAAACAGAAAAGGTAAGGACTCTGCCATGTCCTTCCTAAAATCTCAAAAAGGAACTCCGACCTCTAACAACATATGAGCACAAAAACCCTCCCATCACGAGCGTCAACTATCTACACCAAAAAGCGGTCTAGTTCCTACTCCTCGCGCGCGATCTCACACCCATCCCGGTGCATCAGGTGGTGGCGGCGGCAGCATCCCCCGCATCACTCCATCCCGTCGTATGTGCACGGATAAAAACTCTTGTATGACCGGGCCCCCAGCCAGGCCGATATCATACATGACTAAACATCGTACTCGGATAAAAGTCAATCCGGGTACCGAAGGACAGATCTATCTCGCCATCTCCACCTCGACGTCGGACGGAATACCGTAAAACACGCCACGCGAAACAAGAGCGACGGCGGCATAGTGCTAATCTGAAATGTTATCCCCAAAAGGGGTGAGTACAACCACTCGGCGAGATAGGAAATCTAATAACAACTCAGTGCACCATGCATACCATCATACAATGCAGGCATTTCTTACCTTTTCGATGTCAAGCGTATTCATGCATCATCATGGTATACGTATTATCATCATGGCATCTCATATATCATTATCGCATCATCATAAACCATGCATACCACATCATATCATCATTGGCCATGCATCACCATGCATATCACATCATCATTAACCATGCATCATCATGCATATCACATCATATCATTATTGGCCATGCATCACCATGCATATCACATCATCATTAACCATGCATCACCATGCATTTCACATCATATCATCATTGGCCATGCATCACCATGCATATCACATCATTATTAACCATGCATCACCATGCATATCACATCATATCATCATTGGCCATGCATCACCATGCATATCACATCATCATTAACCATGCATCACCATGCATATCACATCATATCATTATTGGCCATGCATCACCATGCATATCACATCATTATTAACCATGCATCACCATGCATATCACATCATATCATTATTGGCCATGCATCACCATGCATATCACATCATCATTAACCATGCATCACCATGCATATCACATCATATCATTATTGGCCATGCATCACCATGCATATCACATCATCATTAACCATGCATCACCATGCATATCACATCATATATTTTTCACTTTTATTTATCAATTGATCCCACATTATCTTTTCTCAATTCATCAATTCCACCATCATCATCCTCCCTTCGGGCGAAAACCTCCGACAAGGATCCCAAAGATCCCAGCCATCTCATGGCCACCGGGCTTCCGGCCCCCACATTCCGGGCATCTCGCACCTCAACTAGCATCACGAGGAACCTCCCTTCGGGCGAAAACCTCCGACGGGGACTTCCGGTCTTTACCCTTCTAACCGGGGATCTCGCACCCTAATCCTGGCATCGCGAGTCACTCCCTTCGGGCAGAAACCTCCGACAGGGACTTCCGGCCCCCCACATTCCGGGCATCCTGAAACTCCCAGGGAATCTCTGGAATTACGCCACTCGGCCACCGACATCAACCTCCGCCACATCCTCTTTCTCGCATACCACTTCCACATTTTATCATTCTTTTCATCTCATTATTTCATGGCATATGATTCACACACATGCGTCACAATTCATGATCATTCATGCATCAATGCCATATAGCAGTGCATCATAGTTCACGATCATGCATACATCAATGGCATATAACAATGCATCATAATTCACGATCATACATGCATCAATGTCATGTAACAATGCATCATAATTCAATAGAACTCATGGCCGATAAAATAATCCACTTTTATTTTATTATTTTTATTTTATTTTATTTTATTATATTATTATTTTAATATTTTATTTATTTATTTCCATAAATAAATATTATCTTTAATATTCATGATTTTCCAAAAATCATGAAAATCAAACAATCATTAAACAACTAATTAGAATCACAATTTCACACAATTTCATGGCCAAATTTGTATTTCACATAGTTTCCCAAATTTTCACCAAATACACTTAATGTTCGGATATTGGCCAGATTGCACAGTTTTCGGATTAATTCAATTAAAATATTCATATGGCCTCCGAAAATTCCCAAATTTTACAGGGTGATAGCCAACACATTTTCGTACCTTTTTCATGAAGAACACTAAGCCAAATTCTTTAAAGATTAATTTATACAACTCCATGAAGCTTCTGGAACCTCCACCGTTTCGTCCAGAACACACATCACCGAAAAACTTAGATTTGACCCATTAAATCTCTTTCGTTTCTTCTGAAATTCGAGTATGTTATGCATCAATGTCTCCTTTACAAGTTTCATGAAGAGATCTAAGTTAAATAACCAAAGTATGATCCTCTTTTAAGTCTTTGAAGTCTCGGGTGTCTCGGTTCACTTCAACAGAACCATCCGTCTCAAAGATCTAGACGATTTACTAGGCTACACTCATTTTTTTCTCCCCAAATTTGATTATGTTGTAGTTTAGGATGTTACCTACAACTTTCATGAAGACAACAAAGTGAGATTTCCAACATAAACCAACATGCAACCAAGAAATCATCAAGAGGTCAGTAGGAAATTCGCAGATCTAGAACCTCCGTATAACAAGGCATTTGACCCCTCATATCACCTTCGTTTTCCATGAAATTTGATTATGTCATACCTCAAGATGTTAGCTTCAACTTCCATGAAGACACCGAAGTCAAAATCACACTCCAAATCCACATGCAAGCTCGAACAAGAAACTGTCTACCACAAACCGAACGGAAACAGCCACAATACATGAACATATGCAACCCTTGCTTGCTATTTCGCCTAAATCACCCCTAAAACTTAACATGCAAACACCAAAAACAACATGCAAGAGAAGTCATAGACCCCCACTTGCCTTCAAAATGGACGAACAGCAACACACGGCGGCGTACGGCGGCGTAGGGACGGCGAACGAACGGCACCCTCCTCCGGCTCCGCCTCCTTCCCTCTCGGCTTCTCTCCCTCTCACTCGCGATTTCTCTCTCTCTCTCTCTCACCTTGGACGAAAATGGAGCAAAGGTCCGGCCACTCTCTCTCCTAACTCCTTTTATACCCCTCTTAGGTCATCATTTGCAATGATTATTCACCTATCCAATGGCCAATGCATGTTCTTGCCATTTGCCACTTGTAATTTCTATTTTTGAATTTGAATTTGGGCTTAATGGGCTTGGGCTTAGGCCCAACCGGCCATTCCCCCTTGGGCTGGTCGACTCCCCTTCTTGGGCCCAATGGGCCGACTAGCTTGGCCCACCAAGCTTGAGGCTAATGGGCTCAAGGCCCATTCCAAAAATTAGCCCTTTTTCTCCTTTTTTTTTTTTTAAATTCCTTCTATAATATTTTTAAATTCCAATTTCCATCTTGGCCAAAGTCTTGGAATATTTTTAATTATTGAAATTCAAATCATATGGCCAAGCATTTATAAATTAAATTTAAATTTCCACAATCACAAGCATAATTCATCAAATTAAAAGATAAATTGGCTAAAGCATAGGCCATAAAATTCTATCACCTAATTAAAGACATTTGACAACCTTAAATTGGCTTTGAATTTCCGGGATGCCACACGTACTCCCTTTAAAAGGAACTTGTATTTATATTTAAAGTTAAATTTAAAGACTTAAAGTCTATTTTCACAATCAATCCGTTGAAGAAAGGTTATTCATTCATGATTCAAATGATCTTAAAAGAGAAGATCTGGCTGGAGAAGACATAATGGAATCCTTTGATTAATCAAGATTGACTCGATCAAGATCCTGATTGTCTGGATATTCTTGGAAGGTTCTAGGAAACAGATCCCGATTGTATGGGCGACACGACACATTCCTTTAATAGCTTGATTTATCTTCTTAATTGATTCCGTCCAACGGGTAGATTGGATGAATTCCTTTGGTAAGTGCCAACAGGTATAATGGCATGAAGGAGTATATAAAGAAGACATTCTAAGTTGTTGAGTAGTGCACGATAGAAAAATTCCAAAGTCTGAAAGCTTCATGTTGTTTAGACAATTTATTTAAGCGAATCATTGTATTCAAAAGAGAGTCTATATTTGTAAGAGACCTTGAGGAGGTGTAGTAGAACATCTACACTGTGGAATCAAGGAAGAGCTGTGGTGTAACTTCTTTTTTGTTCATAGTGGAATCCAGCCAGGTGGGCTCGGTGCGGAAGAGTGGACGTAGGCTTGGAATAAGCCGAACCACTATAAACCCTGTGTTCAATTTTCTCTTCCTTACTCTCTTTACTTTGATCGTATTTCATTTTGTTAATTAAGAAAGAATTTCCCTTCTATCGTTTGTCAAGTATTGCTTACGTATCTCGATAAATTGTTTATGCACCCATTCACCCCCCTCTAGGTGCTTATACTAGCTATCTCAGTAACTACCTAGCCAAACCGGAGACACCCTTTCCCACTTTTTATATATCACAAATTGGACAGCTGTTGGCATTTGAGGGCACCCGTTCATAATCCAAACCTCCTCCCAACACCCATATGAGCATCACCTAAGGTAGCATTGTTCGATCGAAGCTGTTGGTTTTGGCTAAGGACTCTTTCAAGTACAATAAGGCAGCAATACTGATTCAGAACGGTCGTTTACCGGTAAGCCTTCAATATTAGAGGTATATCTTATTCATCTACTCACTTATATATGTGAAACAAGATTAACTCGTGCATTTCAAAGTATCATGCCCAGGGAAATTTATGCCAAACACGTGTAAACTAATTGTGACTCTCAATATGCCAAATTAACTCATTTGGCTGGAAATAGAGTGTCGTAACCTAGGCTTGAGATTAAGGCCCTTCATTATTTCAAGTTCATATCGATCTAATTAGCTCAAAACAGAATTGATAACAACTCAAGCTCAGAATCATTGTTTTCTATCATTCCAATACAACATATTAATAAGGTTTATACATAGGTTTCCATTGGAACAGGCATAGCTTTGCATGTCGAGTATGTTTGGTTTGGTTTTACCAAAGCCCTTTGGGGCTTTATAGGCCTTTCGGCAAGTGCAATTGCCATTTGGCAAAATTTTTGGAAAGTTTTAGTGAGATGTAGTTCTCTAAAGGCCTTTTAGCCTAAGGTAGATCTCAAGGTGCTTTGAGCTTTAAGCATTTCTGAAATGCAAATAGACTTTTTTCTTCCAATTTTGCCCTCATTATACTTTCATAATTACATAATTGACCTCGAAAACCTTAACGTTGCCAGCAAAGGCCTCAACCACTGACAAGCCACTGCCAATCTCACCTAAGGTCACTAGACACAAGGCAGCATCACATGGGGTCATGCAACCCAAGGTGATGCCACTTGAGGTCATGCAACCTTAGACAACACTAGCTGCTGGCTAGATCTAGCCACTGGAGGTAGATTTGGCTTGCCAATGGCTGAGTTACACTAGAAATGTTTGGGAAACTTTTTCTTTTGAAAAAGAAAAAATTAGCAAAATCCTTTACAAAGTGCAGTTTTTTCAAACGCAATTAAGTCAAAATTGCTTCTCAAAGTGTTTATAAATTACACTTTACTAAACACTATTTACATTTGAAAACCCCTTTTGCCTAAAATCATTTGCATTTTTCCTTCCCCAAAAGCCAAACTAAATGCACTCATGTTCAACTTAAAATGATCTAATTAGCTCAAAATAGAACCTAGAAATCCAAATACCATGGTTTTTATATTATTACGAGCAAATTGGATACATCATATAACATATGAATAATGTTTATATACACTTTGAAATTTGCATTAGAATGTACGTGGCTCAGAATGTCACTATTACCCCTAAAATGATTTAATTAACTCAAAAATGAAACTATAGCAATGCTAACATGGAATCATGGTTGTATACCATTCCAAACACATTAGATACATCATGTAACAAATGAATAAGGTGTATACATATATAAATTTACACTAGAATAAGCGTAGCCATGCATGTTATGGTCCAAGCCTAAAATGATCTAATTAGCTCAATCCAGCATTTTAGAGATTTTGACATGCATGAATGGGTTTCAAACCTTTGAAACTCATTGAACTACCAAGTAATATGCCAATAAATTGGATGAACACATGGAGAGGACTAGAGTAGGTTGTGGCCATGTATTAAATACATTTCAAAGCTTAATTCCTAAACTAACTAGAACAGGTGTTCTAACATGAAATGGAAATTCTAGTAGTTGACACATTATCATAGGAAAACAATGCATGCACGTTTAGAATGGCTCATAGCTTACTAATACCTACCTAAGTATTTGTAGTCATGTGTTGAATTTCCAATTTCCATAGTTAAATCTTAGAATACAAAGAGGAACTAATGGACATGCCAAACTGATGAATGGCTACGTTTGGATTCTTGAATAAGCTAACATAGGATAAGATAAACTAATCCTTCTCGCTCTCTACCTTGAAATCACGCCCAAAGTAGAAAGAATAAGCCCTAATCTCTTAAATTCAAAAATATATAAACTAGCCAAGCCATTGCATGCAAACTAGAAGGGAAATGTAATCATTATTAGAGATTCCTAATATAGTCTTAACTGCAGCCCCCATTCCCCAGTGACTTTGGCAATCATCGAATCTGGATTTTGACAAACTGAGCAAGCCATTTCTTACTAGGTGGCATCCATGCAAAGATTAAGCAATTTGAGCAAGCAAACAACTCTATATAAACCTTCCATATGCCCATCTTCTCATATCTCACACCCCGCTTTACTCCCTCTCCGATACCACTTGTCACAGGTTGGTTGATTCTGAACAATCACACACCCGTGCAGCCTTAGAATTCAATCCCAAGTCAGCCTTACACACCCTCAGCTCATAAGAACGAGTATGGGAGTGAAGCACGAATATATTCACTTATAAATAAGTGTCAATCTGAAAGGGGAGGATCCCTTATTTATGCATGAGCGGGTTTGATCCTAACCATCAATCCCCTCTCGATCCAACGGTCATATTCAAATATGTACAATCATTACAAGGTTACATGTAGCTCAAGAGGCCCTAGGGTGTCGGGAAGCCCAAGGGACGCCTGCCATGGCTCTATAGGATCAGTCCATGAGGAACCCAAAGGATCGCCTAACACAAGGAACTGAACGGTCACGGGCTTGTCCCGTGTTGCGCATGGGCCGACTCTTGCGTTAATCACGAATCACTCATGGGTCACTCAAGGGGTAGTTCGTGGGCTAGCTCGTGTATGAGACGGCCCCATCATATGGACAGTTTTAGATCGTACTCATCATTGGGCCATGTCAATCTCCCTCCACCTATTCAGGCGACACCCTCGTCGTGTCCTCAGCATGAAAGGCGTCTATGTGTTTATTGAACTACCACAGAGCCTTGGACAGTTTCTAGCTCGCCTCACCCTCAAGAAAGCCCTTCCATTGGACCAAGTATTCTTTCCATGGTGCACAATGCCTCTTCTATATGACTCGGTCCACCATGATGCATTCGACGTCCCGATCATATCAAGTTTTCGCCCCAAGAGACGCCTGTTGTGATTCACCTCGATCCGGATTTTCCTCGTCTACATGGAAAGGTTTTAGCATACTTACGTGGAACATGAGATGTGCTTTGAGTTTGGCCAGCAAGTCTAGATATGCAACCTTCCCGATCCGCTACAACACTCGGAAGGGACCTTCGTAGTGACAAATCAACCCTTTATGTACGTCTCGCTATCAAAGGACCAAGTATAGCTTGGCCAACTCTAGATCCCTGACTTGTAATTCCACGTGCCGTCGCTTCTCGTCGGCCCACTTCTTCATGCATTTCATGGCCTTGTGTAGGCACACTTGTGCCAAGTTTGCATGTTCATCCATTCTTTCGCGAACCTATATGTGAATGGACTACTTCCTCAATAGCCTGAGACAATTGCACTCAGTGTAAGCAACTATTACCCTGCGACGATCTCGAATGAGCTCTAGCTTATGGACTCGCTTCGTTGCAAGTTGTATGAGAATTAGGCCATGTCGATCAACCGTGCCCAGTTTACTTGCATGTTGCTCACATAATGCTAGAGGTATATTTTTTAGAGCACATTTACCCTCTCCGTCTAACCATCGGTTTGGGGATGCAAACTTATGGAGAAGTTAAGGTTCAACCTCAGCAACTTGAAGAGCTCTATGCAAAATCACCCGATGAATCAAGGGTCGCAATCACTCATGATCGTGCATCGTATGCCCTAGGACTTGACGATGTGCTTGAGGAATAGCTTGGCTGCTTCCTCGGCTTGGCAATCCCTGGTAGCAGGCATGAACTCACGTACTTGGAGAAACGATCCACAACAACCATGAGTGTCCAACATCCTTCATACTTTGGCAGGTTCCCGATGAAATCCATGGAGATACTCTCCCATGGACGTTTTGGGATAGGCAACAATTCAAGGAGCCTCTCCGATGGCCATTGTTCGATCTTGTCCTGTTAGCACACAAAGACATGTTCGCACATAGGCTTCAACATTGTCCCACATGTGAGGCCAATAATATTGATCATCGATGAGTTCCATAGTGGGGTGGATTCCCGGATAACTCGTCCACTTAGAATCGTGGCACTCATGCAACAATTCCTTCCTTAGTTTCTCGTGGAGTGGCACATAGAGTCGCCGTGTATAGGCGGTCATCCTCAAACCAAAATTACCTCGTCTTGCCCTCTTGTGCCTATCGAAGGAAAGTTAGGGTAATTTAGTCGTGGTTGAGCCCTTCTTTGATGCGATCAATCTACAGGCTGATGGGTCAGCTCACCATGTTGGCCAGCTTCAACTTTCAACTCAAGGTATTGGCCACGAAGTTAGACTTCCCGAGCTTATATTCCATCACATAGTTGAACTCAACCAAGAAGTATTGCCATTAAGCTTGCTTTGGGCTGAGCTTCTTTTGAGTTTAAAAGTAGCTCGTGACCACATTATCCGTCCTCATGACGAACCGAGACCCTAAGAGATAGTGCATCCACATATGAAGGTAATGCACCACTGCAATCATTTCTTTTTCTTGGACCATGTATCGCCACTCAGTATCATTCAACTTTTGAGATCCAAAGGCAACCAGGTGCCCATCCTGCATGAGGACACCACCAATAGTGAAATCAGAGGCATCGGTTTCTATCTTGTATGGCTTGGTATAGTCGAGTAGCACAAGCATTGGTTCTTTGATCACTGCTTGTTGCTGATCGAACGCCTCTTGATACCGATCCGCCCACTCCCACTGTCACGCCCCAACCCTTAAGTGCACGCCATCCCTCGATCTCTTCGATCATGGAATTGCGACATCCTATGATGCATCACCAACCCATTCATTTTATCTTTTGATTATACGCAAGCAGAAACAAAACAAACATCTCCCAACCATTAACAAACAATAGGGATAGAAAAAGGCATACATCATAACACAATTTTTATATGTATTCATCTATTGTCAAACATAATCTTTCCTTACAACAAAAGTTAGCCATTTACACGTCCGCTACACGGATTCCAAGAACTAGGGTTGGTTTTAACCTAGCACCTCTATTCTACAAGGGCAACCACACCAAGTGATATCCCCTACGCGTCTAGTATGCGTCCACCTCAAATTACTTTGGCTCAAGCTCGGATAGCCATGATTAGGGCCTAAAAATGTTAAGCAATGAGGAATGAGATAGACTCAGCGAGTAAACTCCCTAAACCTTGTGTAGGAGGGTTCTTCGCCTCGAAGACGCCTTAAACATGCAACATATCTATTGATGCTAGATTAATAGCAAGTTCTTTGCTTTGCATTATCTATTAACAAGAATTAGGCCACTCAACATGCGACACTCTATCATGTGTCCAATTATAGTATAATAATCACTATGTGAGTGCACCATTCCATTAAGCATATGACGTTCACAATTTAATAATCCAGGCATGAATAACAATAATTCCATGCATAATGTAGTAACTTAAATCTTACGAGTCCTAATCAAAAGCGTGCAAATCCACAACCTTATCCATGCCTTTCTAACTCGAATATCGACCTACAGACTTCCTCATGTCTCTCAATTCATAAACAAGGTCGATCAAAGCATGCATGTGCCACATAAGTCATTGAAATGACATTTAACTCATGAACTTTTCTCATGTAACTCATATATATCCATGCTATACATGTGCAAACAATGGCATCATTCTTATCATATGCATATAGCATTCATGCACTTTACACACGTGGACGTCTTAAGAATATCATGGCATCCCATACTACCATGCAATCCTTGAGACCATGCGGCACAATATAATATAGCCATACGTCCATGCCATGCAATAATTCGAACCAGCTCATATATCAATCTCAGATCACACGTATGCCGACTATAGCATCACTTCTCAAAATATGCATCCATGCACTCATGCACTTTTCACACAACCATGTCCAGATTATTACGGTCACTCAAGACTCAAGGCCAACCTGAAGGTTTGCAGTCATCCGATGTAACCAAGCATCATCTCGTCCCATCGAGCACAGCAACATTCCGCATAAATGCATCAAGACGGCATTCCTACAAAGAGCTTCGTTCCGAAATCCATCCATGAACAACATCCCATTGACTTGGGGGCATCCGAACTTAATGAGGCATTGTCGCGCATAAACACATCAGGACGGGTTCACTACCCCGCGTAAACGCATCAGGGTCTTTATGTGATCACACGAGCATACCATCACTCAAGTCTATTGTTTTCTTTCTCGTTAGCCTAGTATGAATGCCTTAATGGCGTGCCAGCTGGAGTGTGTTTCATGATCTATCAAAACCACATCAGTAAAATATGCCAAGCACGAAATGAGAGTCCGTGGTTTGACACGATACGTTGAGCACTAGCTTAAGTCCAATCCGAATCAGAACGATATGCCTCGAAATCACACTGAGACCAAGAAAGAACCAATCTGTCATGATATGATCACCAACCTAATACCAAACTTAGCTCGGGAACGATACATCTCAATATCGCATCGAGGCCAAAAAGGACCAACCCGTCATCACATGATCACCGATTTAGTACCGAACTTGGTTTGGGAACGATACGCCTCAGTATCGCCGATCCAAGAGAGAGAGACTTGACCCAGCGTGCTTCCACGCACGTCCAAGAACCATCATATATCTCGTCTCGAAGGCTCGGAGTGTTCTCACGCATTGACCAAGGACAATGAACATATGTGTAAAGACTATTTTCAAACATTGCCATTAATACCAAACAACATCACATAGAATGAGCACATCCAATAACATCACAAGTCGCTTCTAATGACAATATCATGTCGAACAACCTTAGCATATTACCTTTCAAAATAGTCTTTCACTACTTATAATTATAGAATGCTACGAATGGTTGCCCTTTTCAACTTTGGAATTGCATAGGCATATAACATCTTTAAAAACTAGCATTCAACAAGTATATACATTTTAGAATTCACAACATAAAAAACACTTATCATTTCCAAAATAAGGGATTGCATAAGCATCTACTATCTTTAAAATTAGGCTTTAGTAAACACATATCACATTAAAAGCCACAAAATAATACGCATTTATCAAAATCAAGATAGGTTATCGCATCCAATGATAACTTATAACTATAGCTTATCACTTTCAACGATAGCCTATCACGATAGCTTATCACATCTAACTATCACTTATCGCGATAACTTATCGCATCCACTTATCACCTATCATGATAGTTTATTGCATCCACTTATCACATATCGTGATAGCTTATCACCACTACTTATCACTCTAATCCACTTATCACATACTCTAATCACCATTAACCATAAACCAATCCTAACTCTACTCCTTAACGCAATTACCACCCTAATCAAGGGTTAGGAAGCTACTCACTTCCAAAACTATGCCATGGCAAGCGGCGGCAAGGCTCACGGCATGGTGGCGGCTCTCGGTGAAGCTCCACAAGGCGCGATGGTGGCTAATCGGTAATTGGTAGCCCATGGCAAGGCTAGAACAGCCAAGGAATAGTAGCACACGACTTGAGGGAGGTCCGGCAATGGCTTAGGACTCGCAGCCAACACGCGGGAACGACAGCAGGCGAGATCTTGTGGCAAGGGTAGCTCAGCGAGCTAAACGGGGGATGGTGGCTCACAGCCACACAACCAAGAGGAAAGAAAGAGAAATGGGTACGAGATAAGGGAGAGTGATGGAGGAAATTCGTCCAAATGAGGGGTAGAGAGAGAGAGTGAGAGAAATGATGGAAAAAGAGGAAAACTTGGGCAAGAAGTTGGCCATTCATGTACATATCATTTTTCCGCAAGACCTAGAAGATTTACCTCAGCTGCTTGACGTGTTCCTCAAGCATCCGGCTATACACAACAATATAATCAAGGTGGACTACCACAAATCGATCAAGGAACGGGTGTAGTACCCTATTCATTAATGTACAGAATGTCGCTAGTGCGTTGGTTAAGTCGAAAGGCATGATGAAGAACTCGTACGATCTGTATTGGGTCAAACACACGGTCTTTGGCTTGTCTCCTTTAGTGATCCGAACTTAGTAGTCCCTAATTGAAGATCGAGCTTGGTGAACCACTAAGCTTCCCCTAAGTTGATCAAACAAATCTGCAATCAGAGGTATCGGGTACTTGTTTTTTATAGTGAGCTTGTTCAATGATTAATAATCAATACACATCCGAAGGGATCTATCATGCTTCTTTTGGAACAAGACCAAGGCATCGAATAGAGCCTTCAAAGGGCCGGATGTTTCCCGCATCGAGCAACTCCTTAAGTTATTTCTACAATTCTTCCAATTTGGGCGAGGTCATGTGATAGAGAACCATGGCCGGTGGATGAGCATCGAGCACGAGCTCAATCCAATGATCTACCTCTCATCGAGGGGAAAGTTTCTTGGGTAGTTCGAGCGGCATCACATCTTGAATTGCCTCAAGGACTCAGATTACCTCCTCTTGCGAATCACCTTCCTTCACGTCTTTAGTCTTCAGCGTTACCAAGAAGGTTACCTCACCCGTCTTTGCTCCCTTCGAGAGTTGAATGGCCAATAGCATCTTCCTATCACATCCCGACTCGTGATGGATCGGGATCATGCATTGGCACCACTTGTCTAGGATGCATATGCAATCCACGAATGGCATTACGCCCGCATTGATCTTGTCAAGGAATCTCAACCCCAACACAAAGTCATAATCATTAAGGGGGATTACCTCGATATCTTCCTTGATGGTCCATGGACCAAGATGGAGCTCCATGTCCCTAGCGACACTGCTAGTCGAGACTTCCTTGAAGTTCACCGTTTTGAGCCAATCAGCTCTCCTTTTCTCAACAAGATGATTTAGCTTCTTCGCAACCTCTTAAGATATGAAAAGATTGAACGCCCCGGTATCCATGAGGGCACATATCTTGGTACATCCATGAACATCATACATTTGCGCTCCTTTGCTTTCTTGATATTGATTAATCTAAGGAGGCATAGCAAACCTAACCACGCCTCCTCTCACGATTTGTCTTCTTTGCATAGGACTGCTAGTTTACCCCTCTTGGGACAATCACGAGTCATGTGAGGACCATCACAAAAGAAATGCTTATAAGCTATGATCGTGTCATGCCAACACGTGTCAGAGCGTGTCGGACACATCGACACACTCGGACACAGTCGGACACGCGGTTAAAGCGTGTTAGATTTTTCGACACGTGGTCAACCTTTGCCCGACACATTCGACACGCATGTCTGGGAGGGTGGAAGCGACAGCAAGGGAGTAGACCGCTAGCGACGGCAAGAGATGGCCAAGCATAGACTGAGGCGAGGGCCGCCTACCATGGATCCAACGAGGCTGCAGCTGCGAGAGAGAAAGGACTGAAGGCGAGGGGAAGAGGAGAGCAAGGCGGTTGTGCGGCGAGCGGGCAGCAAGCGGCGAGGAAGGGGGTCGTGCGGCGAGCGGCGAGGAAGGAGAAGGATCGAGAGGAGGAGAAGAGGAAGGGTCGTGCAATGAGCGGTGAGGAGGAGGAGGAGTAAAGGAGCTAGGATTTTTGATAAGAAACTCAAAAATAATTATAAAAAAAAAATGGGAGTCTAATGAGCCATCACGTATTTTGGGGGGAGAGAAAGTGACAGAGACAGGTGGGGGGGAATGGACGATAGTGGGGAGGGAAAGAAAAATAAATAAATTTAGGGGTGGGGGAATGGACAATGGTGGGGAGAGAGAAAAATAAATTTAGGGGTGCGAGAGGGGGAATGGATGAGGGAAAGAAGAGAGTGAGGTGGATCCTAGTGGGGATTCTTTTTTAATCAAAAAAATAAATAAATGAGATTAAAAAATAATTTCAAAAAATAAATATACTATATTTGAATTAAATTAATTAAAAATAAAAATATTCATTTAATATATAACGTGTCTCAACGTGTCAAAATTCTCTATTTTTAAGAAATAACATATCGACGTGTTGTGTCGCGTCGCATATCCGTGCTACCTAGCTTATAAGTACGTACTTTTCTTTGTCCCCATCCACTCGATTTCGATTGGGTCCTAGGCATTGCTGCTAGTGGTTTGCGTCCATTCGAGAAATTGAATCTTCCCCAATCTTCCCCATCATTAGCCTTGTCTTTCAGACGAGGATCAGACTTTGCCGTGGATGGCAACTTATACTCAACAAGAGACTCAGCCACATGGTGACCACCCCTGTTCACACATGCCACCTCAATCTCGATGAGCTTGCCTTTTAGATTGACAATCTCTACATGCATGGTTGCCATCGTTGCCTCCCAAGTCTCATCCCGGTACTGTAGCTCGTGAGTGAGAGACCCTTGCACCTCGACACAGAGCTCTCCCATGCCGACCTAAGTTCTTGCACTTCGCCCAAGAACTCTTCCCTACTAGCTTTCGCTCCTTCGACGGTCTGGTTCAGATCATCCACCATTGCTTGAACGTCCGTGACGGTCTCCTCTAAGACTATCATTCGATTTTCCAAGTCACCCTTTGCATCCTTCAAGCTCGAGACAACACGGTTTTTCTTCGACCGGGTGGTCTTCTCTACCGATTGTCCATGATCCTCGTGGTCGTCACTAGGAGTGACCGCAACATCGGAACGAGCATCAGCCATTGCATTTGGAGCAAAGGCTCTAATACCACTTGTTACGGGTCGATTGATTCCAAATGATCACACAACTGTGCGGTCATAAGATTCAATCCCAAGTCAGCTTTACACACCCTCGACTCACAAGAACAAGTATGGGAGTGAAGCACGAATATATTCACTTGTGAATTAAAGTATACATCTGAGGTGGGAGGGTCTCTTATTTATAGATGAGCAGGCTTGATCCTAGCCGTTGATCCCCTCTCGATCCAACAGTCGTATTCAAATATGTACAATCATTACAAGGTTTCATGCAGCTTAAGAGACCCTAGGGCATGGGGAAGCCCAAGAGACGCTCGCCATGGTTCTATAGGATCAGTTCGTGGGGAACCTAAAGGATTGCTTGACACAAATAACTAAACAGTCATGGGCTTGTCCCATATTGTGCATGAGCCGACTCTTGCATTGATCACAGATCACTCATGGGTCGCTCAAGGGGCAGTTTGTGGGTTGGCTCGTGTATGAGACACGGCCCCATCATCTGGATAGTCTTGGATCATGCTCATCCTTAGGCCACGTCACTTGCTTGAAACTCAATTAGGGAGAAATTTGCCAAATCTGACCCATACACCATTCTTTCCTTCCCTTAAATCCATTTTAAGCCTCCATCAAGCTTAGCAAGCTAGGCCAAAGCTTCCATCTAATTGTGGAGGAACTCAAATTCTTGGCCACTAACAAGGGGAAAACAAGCAAGCTCAAATTTGATCAATTGAGGTAAGGGAAACCCCTTAGGTTAAGTATGGTTAGATCCCTCTTATGGTCACTAAATCCTTAAAATTGTGTTTGGTCTTTAGGACCTTTTTTTTTTGGCATAAAATAAGGCCTAATAGGATAATGATGGGAAGTGTAATATCTTATACAATGTTTGGTAAATATGCAGATATGACATGGATAATACAAATTCTTCTCTCTCCCCACTCCACCTTTGCATTTTTGTCATCAACCCGACAAGGCCATTGCCTCACACCACCACCAGTCAAGCTGCTGTTTACATCACCTCACTTCGCCATGCCATTGGCTCACCTTGCCAATATGGATGAATCGAAGTAGAAGATGGAATGCGTGGCTCAGTTTTTTTTATTCCTGTAAGAATAATGAGTGATTGAATGAAATATTGCAAAGTTGGAAACTTTTCATTTCTAGTAAAGTGCATATGTAATAGAGAGGATGCACAAGTCATGAATGAGAAGGAACAATGAACAAAAGTTCCACAATAACACTAGATATGGGCAAAGGTGGAAATATCGATCAGAAAATGCTGGTTGGAGAACACAAACATTTGATTGGCAATGACGATTGGTAGTGGCAAGAGGCAACATCGGTCGACTATTGCGATGGTGGTCATCATGCGGTAGCTGGTCGAGAAGCTCTAGTTGGGGAACACAATCAATTGGCCAGCAATGATGATTGGTGATGATTGAATGCAATAGCAACCGCTTCGGTGTTCAAAAGCGTGGACAATTAGCTGTTGTGGCAGTTTTTCTCATGCTATTACTAGCATATATCATAGACACAAGAAATACTATCCACATTTGACCAATTCCCACATGGGATTTTTTAATCCTAGTTATATCTATCTTTTATTCAGTCTTATCTTATCTTGGATAGCAACAAAACATAAGGTATGATAAAATATATCATATCTTGACTTATGTCCTCACTACCAAATGTAGCCTAAGAGCATAGTTGACATTAACTAAACTAGTTTTTTAAGTGATGTGCTGCTTTATAAGTGATTATTTAAGTTAGTGGCCATTTAAGCACCCAGCGGACATTTCTCACAGCCAAGTTTAGGAGAGACTCTTAGAATGTTTATGATGTTCAAAGTATTTTGACTCAATGATTTTAAAATGGATTTTTTTAACGAATGCCCCATGAACATATATTATACACCTCAAAAAAGAAAATTCGTCATTTTCTTGACTTTCTCATATTATGTACAATAAGTCAATTGAAAATGAAAACATTTCCTTTTTTAGGATGGTTAACAGTGCTCGGGGCAGCCATTAACATCATTTAAAATTAGGAGATGATAAAGTTTATATATCTCTTCAAGATATTGCCCATATCCTAACTAAAAAGACTGTAGCTTAGACTATTTCAATTTTCAATCATAATTCAAACAAAAAATACAAAATAAAGAACCTTCTTGTCATGCCACTAAAATCGGGTAAAAATGAGTTGACCAAACCCAATTCGGAAATTTACAGGTCATGGTCGAGTTGGCCCGATTTTTCCCTGGTTGAAAAAAAAGTCCACCCATTCCCTTTTTTTTCGGGTGGGCTTAGGCGAGTTCTCGTATCCGAGTGGGTCATTTTCTAGTTATTCCTTGAAGTTTTATTTTTCATTTCAAAGGTGAATGTTTGTTAATGCTCGGGAGGAATGCTTCAATTCCGCCCAATCGGTACACCTTGAAAAGGAGAAAAACTCCAGAAGTTAAGGTCAACTGGTGTTGTCCATCAGGGGCCCTCCCACGTCGAAGTTAAGGGGGAGAGAGAGAGAGAGAGAGAGAGCCAAGGGATAGTGGACAAGGCTGGGCAGCTCGCGATGTCGGTAGGTGGGGCCTCGCAACCATGGGCGGTGGGCGAGGACTAATGGTTCTTGACAAGCTTCTGCTACAACGAAAAGGAAGGAGAGAGGGGAGGGGAGAGAGAAAAGAAAATGATTAGACTTCGATTATATGGTGTTTTGCTAGTTTTGATACCTTTTTACCAAGTGTTATATTTTGGTTTTTATTAAATAAGACTTAGGTGTTGTGTTAGCTTTGAACAGAGAGAGTCAAGTGCGAACGAAACTATATAGCTTATAATCTCAAATTCAAAGAAATTGCTGATTTAACATGGGCTTAATATTGATGATAATCAATGTTGAAACCTAATCAATGATATCATCTAAACTCACCTTAACATAATAATAAAAGATCATTAAAATTAAAGTGATTTATGCAATATCGAAGATACTTCAATAACGCCGGATATTAACCGAACGCCTAGAAAGCACTATTCTCTACTAAGTTTAAGGATACGATATCGGAATCTAATCAACATTGCTGGACAATGAAGATAACACCTAGCAAATGTTGCTCCAAGATGGATACAAGAATACAACATCGAAATCTAATCGACAACACTAGACAATGAGAGCAACACCTAGTAAACGCTGCTTTTAGATGCATATGAGGACACAATGTCAAAATCTAATCGACGACATTGGACAATAAAGACAACACCTAGCAAACACTACTCCTAGATATGTTTAAGGGCACAAGTTTGGAATTTAGTTGTCGACACTAGATAGTGGATTAGCACTGGAATCTAATAATCGATAGCATTGCCCGTGATATAGACACTCACCGGAATTGAATCTACAAAGAGAATCTTGAGCTACAACTAAGCTAAAGTAAGTAAAGATAAAAGTAAGATAGAGTAATTGTGAGTGTTGTTTAGGGGGCTATTTGTTAGATTGCTTGCGGTATTTATAGGTCAATTTGATAATGTCAATAGTCGATTACCTCCCTCAAGAGTTGCTCCATATGTTGGACCACCTTATTCATATTTAGTTTCTGACTTGTTCAACAACATTCTCACAACTTGTCAAACAAGTATTAGCCGCTCATCTTTAAGTCTGGCACTCTTTTAATTATCCTCACCTATTTCCACCGTCAATGTTGTATCCTTATCAATGATCTTTGGCTTCGACACATGGCAACCAATTGTTTCATCATGGTATAATATCTTTATTCGTCTATTGAAATCCAGCCCAAAGTTTCTCAAAGTCTTTAATTATCTTTTCTTGTATGACCACTTTTGGGTTGAGCCGATGTAGATCATGGCCCATATATGGCGATGATTTTAGTACTTTCTGTCTATGTAACACTAATACCGATACGCTACACATGACACGACACATTGAAACGTCATTTCTCAAAAAGTAAAGAATTCTGACATGTTGAGACACGTTGAATATTAAATATATATTTTTATATGTAAATAATAAATTAACATTTAAATTCACAACTAAATGAGCAAAAAAATAAATGGCCTTTTTGGTTAAAAAAAATGGAGAAAAGGATGGGGAGGCCTATGGAGGGGTGTAATCGGCACAATAAATGAGTGAGAAAATAAATATGCCAAGGAGAGGAAAATTCAAATCTAGAATTTTAAAAATCCTGGAAAATACTGAAAAAGGAAACAAAAGGAAACAAAGAACGGCGGGTCGCAATGGGTTGAATGAAAGAAGAGAGAGAAGGTACACATTATAATCGGCCACGAAATACCTCACGACAACAGCATCTCCAATAAAGAAACAAAAGAAAAAAATAATAAAAATAAAAAGAGGAGGTTCTTGAGGGCGTTTTGGGCATTAAAGTAGCTAGAAAAATCCGACATAGTAATTGTCATCGTATCGCCAAAACACTGCTTTGTACAGTTGCCCCACCACCGCCGCCGTCAAGTCGGCATACAGGTGAAATGCGAGAGAGAGATCGGCGAACGAGAAATTGAAGATGATGGCGATGGCGATGGCGATGGAGCGAACAAGAAAAGGGCAAAGACGACGGGAACGAAATGGTCATCACAAAAAAAAAGGGTGACCGTTGCACTAGAGAGTCTAGAGGGCTGAAGAATTTCTTGCTTCCAGAGCCCCTAACAAAAGCGACCCCCTCTAGCTTGGGCTTCAAGACATGAAGGACGAAATTATGCGAACTTGGGAGGGGTATTTCGGTCAATTAAAGAAAGGGAGCCCCTTAACACTTGACACCAAATCAAACATCACCAGCCGTTGGAAATCTCACGCAAAGAGAGAGAAAGACAAGCGAGAGAGAAAGAGGGGGAGGGAGAGAGAGACGGTGGACACTCTTTGTGGCACCCCTCGACAGCCCTCGATTCGTTAGGGTCATCACAGGTACTTGTCACTCATCCTACTACATACCAGTAAAGTAACTTTTTAATTAAAGTGAAACCATAGTTTATAGGGGTTAATCAATAGAATACTTTTCCATTTTTTTTTTTTGTAAAGGTCCCAAAGCAGTTCATCAGCGGAAGCATAAACGTATCTCACCAATTCTCACTTCAATAACAATAATGCAATGCACACCACCTACGCTCCAAATGAAAAGATAAAGCCGAGTCACTTTTATTTATATTTTCACGATGGATATTTCGGGTCGGTAACCACCGCCCGCGGTGGCCGCGCGGTTAAGGCTTGGTACCCTCCACGCCAAGGGGAAGAGTTCGAGACTTCGTGGACGCAGTGCTTCAATGCTCAACGCGCGACTTACCTGCGTACGGGGCCAGCGGTGGGGGCCCCCGAGCTCCAGGGTTTACTCTCCGCCGCGAAGCGGCAGAGCGGAGGTTCCCTGGGTTACCAAAAAAAAAAAAAAAAAAAGATATTTCGGGTCGGTACAGCAAAAGGCCAAGATTTTTAACAATACTTGGCTATAACTCAAAAAAGAACTCGACCCTACATCAAAGATATACACCCCTCCATCAACAAGCGTCGGCTATCCCCAAAAAATGTCAGCTCCCACCAGCTATACGTGCCATCACACCGAGTTCAACAAGCGTCGGCTATCCCCAAAAAATGTCAGCTCCCACCAGCTATACGTGCCATCACACCCAACTCGGTGCATCAGGTGGCGGTGGCGGCAGCATCCCTAGCATCACTCCACCACGCCGGACATGAACAGACAAAAACTCCTGGATAACCAGGCCATCAGCAAGACCCATATCGTACATCACTAAAACACGGACTCGGACATACACCAGACCAGGTAAACTAACACAGGAATGCTCTGTGCACTCCATCTCGACATCATATGGCAATCCATAATAGGTACCGCGTGCAACTAGTAGTAAAGGCATCTTTCTAATCTAAAATGTTAATCCCCAAAATGGGTGAGTACAACCACTTAGCAGTAAAGATCCACCAAACTACACAATGCGTCAAACAAAACAATCAAGGTATCAAGAATAAAACACATATCATTCATGCATTCAAGCATACCTCACCTTATAGCCATGCATATATCACCATACAACATGCATAAATCACCATGCACTTGTACTTATATCATCGAGCAACCAAAACATATATCACCATGATTCATATCATCCATGCTATCAAGCATACATCCATGCGCATGATTCAATTCTCGATCTTTATCTTTCAATTAGATCACATCATTTTTCTTTCTAGGGACCAATGTTTGCATCCCACAATTTATCGCTTGCATCCAACCTGGCATCACGAGAAACCTCCGGCACACACCTCCGGGCATCCAGCACACACACTCCAGGCATCTCGTACCCCAACTAGCATCATGAGGTATCCCCCCGGCACACACCTCCGAGGCTTCCGGCACACACCTCCGAGCATCTCAAAACTCCCGAGGACATCCGGCACACACACTCCGAGCATCCGGCACACACACTCCAAGCATCTCGAAATTCCCGAGGCATCGTCGGCTCACACCTCCGACGGTCTTGTTATTATCTCAATTTATATTTACACATGTATTTCAATTTCAACATGGCATTTGATGCAACAATATCAAAGTTATCAACTAGCTTTTGATGTCATATAACATGCCATATGTCACCACATATGCAGCATAAGCAACCACTCAAAACTTTATATCACATGGAGCAATTTCATTTATGTTTGAAAATACAACAATTTCGGATAAAAACAGATCGCACTCCTTTGGTCATAATTCTTGAAAATTTAGTAAACAGCCTTAATAAATTCTAAAAATTTGACATGTTATATACAAGATCTAGAGGAAAATATTCCGTGAAGGACACCATATCAAAAGAACATCATACAATTCGGTACAGTCCACACATCACAGTCTTTATAATTTCGGAATATTACCATACACAGTTTTATTCACAAATTCAGTAAAAATCGTAAATCAATTCCAAAAATTCTAAAAAATTTATATGTTATAGAAGAAATCCGGAAGTAAATATTTTATGAAGAACTCGAAACCAGATTCGTGATAGATTAAAATCTATAATAACCATAACTGTCTATAACCCTCCGCACCGAATTCCAGTTCTAACCGTTTTGAATAAAGATTGTTTCACCAACTTAAACTCATCCATTTCCTCTAAATTTTTAGTATGTTACTCCTTAACATGTCATCTTCAACCTTCATTCAGAACATGAGATCAAATTTCAACTGGAAAATTTTATAAAATTCACAGAATCACACTAGGTCAGCATTACGATTTCCAGATCTAACTTCTTCAAAGAAAAATAGTTTCACCGGTCTATACTTGTTCATTTCTTCTGAAATTTTGATATGTTACTCTCCAAGAAGTTCTCTACAACTTTCATCAAGAAGTTGAAGTGAGATTCAACTAAAAAATTGCATGCAACTCAAGAATTCATCAAAGGTCGGACTGCCTTTCTAGAAAACAGAATGCAAGGCTACCATATTTTCCCTAGAGCTTCGAATTTCTTCACTTCTACCACAACCAAAGTTCATCATCCCTTACAATACATATCACAGCAAGCAATGGATAGGTTTTAGGACTCTACTTGCCTCTAATCCGAGCACAAAACAGTGAGCAAAGACAGCAGGGCAAGGCGGGACTCGGCGACTCGACGGCGGCGACGAACAGCAGCAATCGGCCTCCCTCTTCCCCTTCTTCTCTCGCTTGCTCGCTCGCTCTCTCCCTTTCTTTCTTCTCTCTTTCTCTCGGACGGTCACTCTCTCTCTCTTTCCTCCTTTCTCTTCGTGCGACACCCCCCCTTGCTCAATCCGCCCCTTCTTCTTTCTTCCCCCTCATGATTAGCATGTAATCATTTCTTTGCATGCAGGTGACACTTGGTAAGTCCCCTAAGCCACTTGGTAATTGCCATGCAAGAGGATGGGCCTCTCATGGGCTGCCCCTCCTTCGTCGACAGCTCTATGGGCTTCATGGGCCGGGCCTCCTCCCCCTTGGTCGACGGCAGCTCCTTTCCTTTGAGCTTCGCGGGCCAGGCCAAAAGGGTTGAATGGTGGGGCTGATCTTGGGCCAATAAAAGTCAACCCACTCTTCTAATTTTTCCCTTTAATCATCACCTAATTACCCATCATATAATTACCTAATTGCACTTATTCACTTGGCCATAAAGCTTGCAACATAACTTAATAAATTCCAGCCTATAAAGCACATAGCCAAGAATAGAATTTTCTTTCCTATCAAATAATTATCCATTAAAAGCTTGGTCATAAATCTTATTGCAAATTATGGATCAAATGACTACAATACAACTTAATGGTACTTCCATCACCTATTCATAGGTCTTAATGTATTTGGAGGTCGCCATGAATTTTGGGATGCCACACTCTTGAACAAAATTAGAGGTGGCAAAATGGGTCTTCGACCTATATATGACCCATTTAAATCATAAATGGGTCATATATGGGTTACTTATTTTTTTTAAAGAAATTAGTTAAATGGATTTAAAAATTGAAGGTTTAAGATAAATTTGTGTTTAATGGGTTGGACTTAGGGTGTGTTTGGCACCAGCTTTACCAAGTACCTTTAGGTGTCCAAAGCCCATTTGCCCAAATATTGGGTGTTTGGGAACATTTTTTAAACCTGTCTTGAAGAAGTGCTGGCCTTCCAAAGGCTGAAAGCCCAAGGCAGGTCCTAGGTTGCCTTGGGCTTTCACCATTTTTGGAAGGTCCGATGCACTGTTCATCTTCCTCTTCGTCGGATTCTCAGATGTCGGCCGGCAAGGTGGCGACTCGGCCGGCGAGGTGGCGATGGGTCGGCGACGGGTTGGAGAGAGGCCGGCATGGTCGCGGCACCCTGGCAACCGTCACCGACCAATCGCGCAACCTAGATCTGGGTCGCATCGGTTGCCTAAGTCGCGGCGAGGCAATCACCGCGACCTCCAATGACCCACGACCTCGCCGCGACCCAGATCTGGGTCGCGGAGGTCGTTGGAGGTCGTGGCGACCCAAACCACCCACAACATCGCCGCGACCCAGATTTGGGTCGCAAAGATTGCCTGGGTCACGACGCGGACCTCCGCGACCTTGCCACGACCTAGATCTGGGTCGCGGAGGTCACCTGGGTCGCCGACGACCTCTGCGGCGCGGTGGGTCACCGCGACCCTCACCGCGCTGCCTCCCCCTTGTCGAATCGCCTACCCTTCGCCGGCGGTGACCAGTGAAGCCCTTGGCCAGCGGTAACCGGCAAAGCCTTGGCCAGCCAACTTTCCTTTTTTTTCTTTTTTTTAATAATAAAAGTCTTTTGCAAATTTAATTTATCCAAACATTATTTTGCACAAAGATACTTCACAATGGACTTTCACAAATAAATTTACCAAACACACTTTGCATTTTAAAAAATACCCTTAACTCAAAGGCCTTTACATTTTCTCAAGAACTTTTTCCAAAAGTCTTCCCAAACGAACCCTTAGAACCCATTTTCAACTAATGCCTCACAATCTCTCACTTCCCTCTATAACTTTATAAAAATATTTTTTATAAAAATCGAAATTATATTTATTTTTTATATTTCAATTTTTTTTTTTCTTTTTCTTTTTCTTTCCTTTTTTACTTTCTTCTTCCTCCTTCCTTAGCTGCTGGCCAGCATGGCGACCACTAGCGACTGTCCAGGTGAGGCCCGAGTCGGCAAACAAGTCAAATGCGAGAGAGACATCAGGGAACAAGAAGTTGAAGATGATGGTGATGGCAACGGAGGGAACAAGAAAAGGGCAACGGCGGCGGTCATCACAAGAAAAAGGGCGCCTGTTGCACTAGAGAGTCTTGACGGCTGAAGAATTTCTCACTTCCAGAGCCCCCAACAAAAGCAACCTCTTCTGGCTTGGGCTTCAAGACAAGAAGGACAAAATTACGCGCACTTGGGAGGGGTATTTTGGTCAATTAAAGAAAGGGAGCCCCTAACACCAAACTGAACATCGCCGACCGCTGGAAATCTCACGCAAAGAGAGAGAAAGACAGGCAAGAGGGAGAGGGAGAGAGAGAGAGAGACGAAGGACACTCTTGAACAAAATGCAATTGCCGACATAAAAAAACAAAAAGCCTAGGAAAAGAAAGATATGTGAACATTGGAGAGGTGAAGACAAGGTTGGGATGACGCTTGCGAGAGGCAAAGGCGGAACAAGGTGAGTTAGGATTTGGGGCAAAGGTGGCTATAGCGGCTGGTAGGCAGCATCGCGCGGTGGCAGAGCAACACTAGAGTGAGAATTTTTCTTCTTTCCCCATTATTGTTTTTATTATTTTTATTATTTTTTCATATGTTTACATTTTGACCCATCAAGTATTGAAAATTTTCAAAATTGACCCTATGCGTGTCGGAATCGCATGTGGGGATTCTAGACTTGAGTGTTGGAGCGTGTCAAGGAGAATTGATCATGTGTCGGATCTTCCGAGACTCATTGACCGTGTGTCGGAGCGTGTCGGACACGTGTCAGAGTGTTGGACACTATACGAATGCTTCCGAAAAGTGTCGGTGCTTCTTAACTTTCTATCTCTCATGACTAGCACATGCTTGTAAGGGCATTTCGGGTGTTAAAATATGGCTATTCATCCCTAATCACAACTTTGATGAATGAGTTATAAGTGACATGCAAATCTAATCAAAATTAAGGGTAATTTGTTTTACTAAAAATATTTTTTGGGAAAACCTTTTTTCCCAATGTTTGGTTCATTTAGGAAAATGAATAAACGAAAAAAGTTTTCCTAGTCAACGAAAAAAGTTTTCCTATCATAATTATATTCAAGAAAATGATCTCCTTTTTGAAGAACCAAAATCGTTTTTCAAAATATGACCAAGTATCGGTGTTCATATTCAAAATTCTATACTTGGGCACGAAACTCTCAACGTCGGTTATGAGTCTCGAGGTTCAAGACCAGGTCTCCAGCAGTTAGACTCAGGTCCAACAAGGCCGGGCCCAAGAACTCAATGCTTGGGCTTGGGTCCCCAACGCCCACACCCAGGTCCATCAAGACTGAGGGGTCCATAACTCCACATGATCTTGCCCATTTCATATTTGTATTTTCTAGATGGTTCATATGTTCTGCATTAAATTAAACTCAAAATAAAAAGGCTAAAAGAAAAGAATTAGTAAATCCGCGGTGATGAATGCCACAGGAGTGTGATAAGAATTGCCAAATCCTTGGTGGTGATTTATTTTTGTACATACCACGCGAGTGTGATTTATATTTACTTTCGGGAATGTCTAATGAGTTTTGTATTTATTGTATTATGTGACGAGACTGACTTAGCTCAGGCACGTGCAAGAATTGGGTTCCCTGTTTGGTGTGAACAAGTTTCATGGACAAGAATGCATAAAAGTACAACAAATTTAGGGACCTAAAACATTAATTTTCGAATATCATAGATTTTTTACGAAATTAATCAAAATCTAATATGATGTTACCGTCGACGTAATTTCCTCTGTATTAAAATAACTCCACGTTTTTCTTTTGCCCCACTAGTAGAAAACCCTAGGCCCAAGCGGTGGTCGTAATATGTCATCAATAGTTTATATGACATCAGTGAAAGTTGTTTACAAATAAGAGTCACTATTATATGGAGTGAATTTTCTTTAAAATTGCCGTTTTCCATGCAAAGGGCCGTTATTCCTAAAGAATAACGGTGCCGTCATCTTAGCATCATATCTCTTTTCCCTAAAGAAAAGGGATATCGACCAAGCAATGGCATAACGAAATTCCCTTATAAAAATTTATCTATTGCGTAATGTCTAACCCTAAAGTTTTATGGCCTACTAAAGAATCCCGTAATCATTTTTTTTGAAAAAGATCTACTTAATATTTTAAGGAAACACCTTAGACAAGCACTAAAAGGGATTCCAAGGTGATTCTTATCAGATGAAATTACGAAATTTTTAAAAGGTCAGTAGTAGTACTACCACTACTATGTCGGTACTCCATGTATGGGAAAATTTTGCCTGGACAATGAAAAAATTATCCAATGACTATACGGCAATATGGCATTTAAGGATAGTTCCATAGCGGACAAAATCAAGTTGTATGACTTTATGTTTTTGTACTTTGCCATGCTGCGTGATGCAACTTTTTTAGAATCTTATTCTGCAAAATTGAAAAGAAAAAAAAAATATATATATATATATATATATATATATATATATATATATATATATGTTGTGACGGTATCTCGTGGGGGTCGTGGTTAATTCACGTTGATAACTTTCAATAAACCTCATCGGGCATATGGATAAGAATAATACTTTCATTTAGAAGAAAAATTTATTCACCGCACCACTCAAGCTTCACGTCATCTAAGAATCAGACTAATAAGCGGTGGGAAAAGTATAAAAAAATCATAAACCTATTGCATTTGTATTATTCCAAACATAAACTTTTTAATTTAATCAATTTAATCTTAAATATATTTGCATTAGTACTAATCCAGTATATCCGACTAATTTAGGCTGGAAATCACTAAAGTAGATGTCGGCCATCTTATGTGATACAACTGATGCTGACATTGACTTTTAATAATATTTTAATAATTTTTTACATTTTATAGTCTTTTCTTTTCTTTTCTTTTTAAATTATTTCTATCTTTCTCTTTTCATTCATTTGGCCAATGAGGGCCAACAAACCCTTACTGGCGGCTGGTGAGGTAGCCCTAGCCCCAATCTAGCAAAGGCCTTCACAACCTCACTGGCATGGCCTTGCCCAAGGCCACAAGCTCAAGGTGAGGGAGCTCTCGCCCAAATCTGGCAAGGGCCGCGATCCTCATTGGCCAAAATGAAGGAGAAAAAAAATGAAAAAGAAAAGAAAGAACAACAAAATTATACAAAATCAAAATATTAGTAAAATATTATAATGTCTATGTCGGCGTTGGCTACGCCACATAGGATGACTAGCCTCCATGTCAATGATTCCAACCTAAATTGTTCGAATAGAATGAATTAAAACCCATATGAAAGGGTTTATGACTAAATTAATCCAATTGAAAATTTTCATAATGAAATAAACTGATAACAATACAATAAGTTTATGACTTTTTTAATACTTTTCCCACTAAAAGGCCAACCTCAATTAGAGAAATTTCCATCTAGCCATACCTTTGATCGATGAATAATGACTTATGGATATCACTTCACATGCGAAAATAAACCAAAACTAAACGTGTGCGCTTTTACTTAAGGAAACTCGTTAATATAGACAGAAGCGTCAATAGCATTGCTGACTCCATTGCAAAGAGAGTTCCTTCATCATTTACTTTATTTTTCATTGTTTGTGTGGCTCTATATCTACCAAATGAGGAGATGAGACATAGATTTCATAAATTGGGTCACCTCTACTATAATAACTAGAAAAGTTGAGTTTTGCCAACTTCAATTTTCACTCTTGCAAAGAGAGTGTTTTCCAAGGATAGAAGAGTAAATCACTAACGGCTAAATTGCATCCCCAATCTGAGTAAATCCCGAACTTCTTGCCAATAATAATCATGTTCATGGTAGTTTCTAAGAAGTTTACTGTTTCTCTCTTCAAAGAGCACATAGGCATTAGAGTTAAAGACTGAAGATCCGATTATTAATGAATGAACAGAATCCATGCATAATTAGAATCACATGCAGAAAAGTAAAAAATATTATCTTAACCTCCAGCCATTGATGAAGTTCGATTGAAAGCCAAATTCGCAAATCCTTGAATAGTAAATGGCTACTTCTAATCAATTACCCTCTCAATAGCAAAGGTGTGTTCTCTTTTTAAGGGGTTTGGCTTATGACCTATTTATATTTTCATTCGAACCCTTTTAGATAATTTCTTCGATCAAGACAATTATCATGATATTGGGCGATCACCATACAAGTTAATGTGGCCAATGGGTAGTTATCGCGCAACTTAAAGTAGACAATAAAATGTGGGCAATAATTAACTAAATGTAAGATCACATTACCAATATAATAACAACTCATTCTCACTCACCTGATGCAAGGATGGCATTTAGTGGGATTCTTGATGATTTCCATCTGTCTTGTTGTCGCCAAGGATGGAGAAGGATAGTTCTCATGTATATTGACACTTGGTGAGAAGTGTTGACACCTCAAATTTTGTCCCCATTTTTCAAAAATCCTCAAGTGAACCGAGGTTTGACCGAGACTAGACCGAGGTTTGATTGATGATATACAAAACATGGAACGCATTTTGAACATAAAAAATGGGTTGCTCTCGTCAAAACGAGTCCATTGATACTAATATCATTTAAGCCTGTTACTCGTTTTCTTCGCAGTGTGGGGAAGTTTGAGATCTCCCGGTTTTAGTTGCACATCATGAAATTAGGGATCACAAACGTTCCAAGCCATCAAAAGTCAAGTCAATCATTTGTTGGACGAGGAAATTAGCAACGGTCGTATTTCAATCAAGCTCTCTGATACCAGAAAAATGTCCTAGAGCCCAAAACCATACTCAAAAGGTCCTGGAATCGTAATGAAACTTTTCGGCTCTCTAAGTTGAGGTAAGTATAGATGTTTTAAGATGTCAAGTCACCAAGATGACGTCCAGTTCTCACATTCGAGCCTATGATCTTCATATGGGTCAAAACCTCGTCGCGATCAAGCGATTTACCTCGGCAATATCAGGCTCCTCGGAAAGCTCTCCTTGTGAGCTTTCAAACACCTTAAAGATCACACGAATTGAGCTGTGAACGAGCAAGTTACGTGCCCAAGAAGTTGCCGGTACAAGCACAACGAGCCTAAGCCTCACGCCGACGAGCGTCAAGGTGAGGTGACAGGCATTATACCCTAGTGCGCCAAGCCTCAGTCGCCTCGATTTGAGGCTCGAGATCCTCAGTCTCGTGATCTCGAGAATGAATAATTTCACTTTACCGTCATGCTTGGCTTGACGTGGTGAATGATCACTGATTTGGGGTAAAAGAAAGGAACCACCTCGGCTTAAAGGCCTTTGCGAATGGTAAATGCGTTTGAATAGCGAAATTGACTTAACATTCCTTTATTTCAAGACTAATTAACTACTTTAGTGACTTGTGCCCTTGCCCCAACTGAAGGGATGACATCACTAAGGTTTTTTAGTTCTTTTTTTTTTAAGAAAACATCCAATATTGCAAAATTTACCAAAAAACATCATAAATATATTTTAATTGTATTAATTTAGTTATAAACTTTTTTTTTGACTAAGTGAGTCGTAAATTTTTGTTTTTATGCAAATTCAATCCATTTGGTCAATTTTGGTCTGCCAACGCTAACATGGACAATTTTAATAATATTTTCATTTCTTTTTCAATTTGTTTTATTATTATTATTTTCCTTTTGTCCTCTTCAATCTCTTTTTTTTTCCTTCTCTTCCTTCTTCCTCTAGTCGGTCGCCGATTGGCCAGAGGCGAGGGCCGACGAGGTCAACTTCGTAGTGAGGTCGACTTCATTGGCCTCTGAGGAGCCTCTCTAGCCCAGCGTAAGGTGATTGATGACCCTCACCCAGCCATGACTTGAAGGCTCACCAAAGGCCAACAAGGTCGACATCATCGGCACTCACCTTTGGCTAGTCGCCAGCCAGCGATGGTGATGTTGACTAGCTAGAGGAGGAAGGAAGGGAAGGGAAGGGAAGCGAGAGAGAGAGAGAGAGAGAGAGAGAGAGAGAGAGAGAGAGAGAAAAAAATATAAAAAATGAATAAAAAATTGAAAAAATATCAATAATTTATAAAAAAAAATTATTCACATTAGTGATGTTTGGTGTCCACATCAACACCAACTTGCAAAATTGGACAAATGGATTGAATTGGCATAAAAACAAAATATTTAGAATTCAATTGACAAAAGAACAAATGTTTAGAACTAAATTGGTAGAATTACAATAGAATTCGAACTTTTTTGATTATTTTCCCTACATATAGTACCTGGCTCTGTCTATGGCCAACGAGCCGGGTAGGGCTAGGCATGGCCTTGGGAGGAGCCCAGGCCATGCTAGGCCTGGTTTTTCAATTTATTTGGTAATTTATATAATTCTTAATAAATTCTAAAATTTAAATAAAATCATGGGAATTCTAGTTATCTATAATTAATTGATCAGAACTTCGGTAGCAAGAATCACATAGGAATCAACACGTAATAAGATACTTCAAATATGGAAGACAAACTTCGAATGCACGATGCTTAAAAACACGTACATTACTAATAAAATACCAAAGTGAAATTTGAATTCTCATGATTATTCCTGATCCAATGGCTCAGCTCTAACCATGCCCCTTCTTGTTGAACATTAAGACCCATCTTTTGACGGCAACAACACCGTTTGTGCAGCAACAGATGTCTTATCCTGACTTGCGGATCATAATGGAAACTCATTAGGTGTTGTTTGCACACTAGATAATGGTCTATAATCTTGAAGAATTCCCACATGACTCTTCTTCTCGGCTGGCTATCCAAATCGATTATATTGGTATGCAAACCGATCAAATGTCATAAATAGCTAGGGAATGATATCTACATAGTGGGAGTTTATTAGAAAGTCTGGATTTTTTAGAATTAGTGGAATTTGTGAGGAATGGATGAAAGTAAAAGTTAGAAGGGAAGACTACTAAATTATAGAAAAAGTTTTGGATCTTTTTTTAAGTTGGTTTTTTTTTTTTTTTGGTCGAAATTTTTAAGTTGGTTGAACCGCCAGCCAAATCGTCGAACAGTCATAGAGTAAGGCTACGCATGGCAACATTTCTTGGCCGGGGAACAATTTTTTTTCAGAAATAGTTTTTTTTCTATTTCTATTCTGGGGAACAATTTCTAAGCAAAAAAATCCGTTTGATAACTGTACAAAATTTTTATTTCTGGAACAAAAAAATGACAGAAACATGTTTGATAACTGCACAAAATTTCTATTTCTGGAATAGAAAAGAACATAAACACATTTGGTAACTGCACAAAATTTCTATTTCTGGAATAGAAAAAGAACATAAACACATTTAGTAACTACACAAAATTTCTATTCCAAAATTTATTTTTAAAAAAATTAAAAATAAGAAAAAGGAATAAATTAGATATTACATAAAAATTGACAAGATTAAAAATAATTAGATTAATAATACATTTGATTAGGTGTAAGCATTATAGTCAAATATGCTTGTAATATAGGTGGTATTGTAATGGAACGTGAGCTATTATTTTATATCTATGTGTGAGGATCTTTACTTATGTTTTATAGTGTATTGAATTTATGTAGCACTTTGTTGGAATTAGTATTCACAAACTGATGTTTTGAACTACCACCGCCTGCGGTGGCCCAGTTGGATAAGGCTCCCATGACCCTTTGCGTAGAGGGGAGGAGTTCGAATCCCGCTGGCCGCACGGGATCTTAAGCGTGACGTCGGGGTGGTGGGTCCTCCGCTAGCGTCACCCCGGGTTTGCCCCGCCGGCTGCCGGCTGTACGGGGGTTCCCGGGTCACCAAAAAAAAAAAACTGATGTTTTGAACTATAATTCTCAATAATATATTTTCTTTTTGAGAATTTTAATGTTTGGTATAGCAAATATTGCGAAAAATGCACACGTGATATTGTCAACCAAATTAATTTATGCTCATTTCCTTGGGACTAAGTTTTTACTCTTTAAAAAAAAAAAATTGTAATTCTAGTGCATGCGTGGCTTAGGGATTTTAGTCTCTTCTAATCTTGACATGGATATCAGGTTGGGGTTGGAATGGTGCATGCATGGCGTGGCTTTATTGTCATTATGCATTTAGTTCATAGTATGCTCCTAAAACACTTAGTAAAGACCTCGGTCTCTTGCATTTTGAACCGTCAATGCATCCCATCTTGATGTTACTTTTTACCTTGCTTCTTCCGAATTACCTTGCTGTCGTTATAAGGTTTTGGCTAATTGTGATAAAAGGAGGTGTTTTTCTTCTCCTCTTTTGCTTTTTTTTCTTTCTTGACTAGCATACAAGCTTCGGACGGCGGTTTGTAGGTCTTGAAGTGTCAACTATACAATAGCTTACCATTTGCTTCTCTTCTATTTGTCCACATTTATTATACATTCAATGGTATTTATGCTCATGGAGATAGATTTGGATGACCTTAATACTATTAATAGAAATGTATTCATAATAGTTTACAAACACGTCGCAAAATTTTTCACCAAAAAACAAAAAACACGTCGCAAAAGTTGGAAATAAAAAGTCATGGAATCTCTTGCATATTGTGATCCCTTGCCATCATATTTGCAATATTTTTCCTGAACATGTTTATCTCAGCCGCCTCATCACGTGATGCATCATCTACAACCTCGTCTTCTATAGATCCAAATGGATAATCCGGATCTCCATAAAGGGCAAAGTTCATGTCCATCTTGTCTTGGTCGCGAATATAATTATGAACAGTACAACATGCGATTACAATATATGCTTGCTTTCGAATTGAAAATGGAGGCATGTGTCTCAAAATGGAGAAGCGATTTTTTAATGCCCCAAATGACCTCTCGATAACATTTCTCAATGAAGAATGCTTATGGTTGAACATATCTTTTGCTATTATGGGCCGTCTCGTTCTACCCCTATACTCATTCAAATGATATCGTTCACCTTTAAATGGAGTTAAAAATCCTGGAAGTAATGCATAACCAGAATCGACTACATAATATTTGCCTACAATAATATATACATAAATTTGTTATGATATGCAATAGCTATACAATCATAAAGAAAATCACTTAATATAGACAAAACAAATACCTAGTGGTGGCCAAAGAAATTACAATCAAGGAGTCTTGAGTGCTGCTGAGAGAACCCGACAATCATTGGCAGATCCTTCCCACCCAGCATATACGAAAGTAAATTTCATATCAAATGAACAAGCACACATCACATTTTGAGTGGTAGTCCATTTCCTGCCTCTAAATGGGAATTGTTTTGATATAGGGACGGATGCATTAATGTGGGTGCCATCAATAGCGCCAATGCAACCCTGTGATTTTATGAAATTATAGCTTTAGACAATATTATTAACTATATATATTTTAATAATGTAAAATTGATATTAAAATCATACCTTGAAGTAACGTGCATGGTTAGGATCGATAAGAATCTCCTCTGGAACAATATCAAAAGAAGGTGGCCTAATAATCTCTTTTGATAATTTGAGAAACGCTTTTAATACCAAAGTGAAGAACTTACTGATTGTTTGTCCCAAACGTTAAAATCTCTCACACAAATCTCTATTTGTGTTTTTGTGACCAACCATAGATAAGAAAATCCCAACTTGTTCATCTACCTTTACATATCGAGTATCTTTCAGCCAGCCTCTTGCCTCCATTAGATCACATAGGTTAAGAAAAACATGTCTCTCTAACTTGAATGCTTCATATATCCTATCTGAATATTCATAAACAATTTCTCTTACCCATTCGGGTCCTGATAATTTATTGTCCATAATAGGTTCTTTCGTATGCAAAGACATGTCCAAATTAACAAGAGATAACCATGCTATTATTATGTCAATATCAAAGTCATCCAAATACCATTCAACTGCTGCTACATCTTCATTAGACACACTATTTGATTCATCTTCCATACTACCTATGCCATTACACAAATATAAGAAAATCAATATAGATATATGTAAAAATAAAAATAAAAAACAATAAAAACCAATAACGTAAGTAATAGAGTGAAAAGGCAAACCAAATATAAAAATTCAGCACAATCCATCATATCCAAACCACAACACAAATGCAAAAGTCTCAACATCAATATCTTGAACAACAAAATAACAACCAACATAAAAAAAACATAGTTTAATAAAACTCCATACAATCCACGACACATTTCCAAACATCCACTAAAGGCGTTGGAGAAGTCCATATCTCATTTCAATTGGGGTTTTGATAAAAGCCTCCCTCCACGTGGCATTATCGCAGACTCGCTCCACTGCTTTGCTATAGAGATCTTGGTCCAACGTAGGCATGGCAAGTAAGGTATCAATCACCACAGATATGGAGAATGGGTCTATAGGTGGTGATGTCACTTGTGAGTTGACAGAACCACTCACAGATTAATTAATCCCTACTTTTGATCATCTCTTGCAAGGCTTTGCAGGTGCTAGCAACATCAAATGATTGACTCTTCCTTCTCCTCTTAGTATTTGGAGTTTTATCCATCCTATGTTTCTCATGAACTGGAGTAGGAGTTTTGTCAGACATAAAATCTTCCTCAATAACATGCTGTGCACCAAAGTCCTCTGGTCAATTGTCTACATCATCACCACCAATGTTAAGTTCATCCGACATCACCAAATCTTCGGCATTTCCTGCTGCATAGTCCCTAGTAGCATATGTATCACCAAATACAATACACAAGTCATGATATTGAGGAAACCCATCCTTCTTGAATTTCACCCATTCAATATTATCCTGCAATTTTCACAATGATGACCTATATATCAGTAATACAATTAAACATATCAGATGTACATATATAGTGCTATGAAAATGATCAAAGGTTAAATCATACCTTGATATGAGATTCCCATATGCTTGGATCATCAACAAAAATTTTTTTTTTTTCACATTATCCCAGCCAAATCCGGATTGTGAAAGAAGCTTCTTGAAACTAGCATACTGCTTTTTCAATTTGTTCACTTTATTCTTCAACTGTACTGCAGTATATTAAAGTTCTGCTCGTTTGTTGAATTTTATCCGTATGTTATTCCTCCCTGCTTTGTTGAAAGTAGAAGAAGTGCGATTTCCTTTTTTGATCTCTTCTACCAACAAACTGACGAACAAGTTGGTTAAAGGCTCAGTCCACTTTGCGATGAATGTCTCTTTTTGGGATGCCATGTAACCTTCACTAGTTGAACATCATATGAGTTCAAGACAATTAAAAAGAAAGTGCAACATGTTGCTGCCTTCTTTTCTTATCACCATCTTTTAGACTAAAGAAAGACACAAGCATCAAAATGTCATTATAGCTTTAAACATTGGATAGCTATTCAGTGCATAAACATTGGGTAGCTATTCAGTGCAATGTTTGAATTCTCAAATGTTTCATTCCATTATTGTATATTTTTTCAAGATAATTTGCTCCTCAAAACAAAGAACCAGCAAGATCAGTAAACAAAGAACTAACAAAATCAACAAAACAGAATTAGCAAAACAAGAAAACAGCAAAATCAGTAAAAACAAATCAAGCTGAAACTACTGCAAAATTGACAGATTTCAAATGTGTTTTTCAGCAACCAAACGACATCCATTATGGGCGTACGACATATCAAATCGAAGCTCTAGAAGTGTATTTTTTATGTCTAGAAGGGCTCGAGGTCAAAAAAAATCATCTAACACTTTGTTTCAACCAAAACAGTAAATCCATCACAAAGATACGAAATTTCAAATTAATACAAATCAAGCTCAATCAACCTCAAGTTCATGATACACACAAGGAAGAGAAAATCAACACAATTACCAGTATGACACAACGCAGATCCCAGAGACAGCCTATCATTAGACAACACATGAAAATTTATGTAAGCTAAAAGCAACATAAAGATGCCTATGTATAATCTTTCATAGTGTTTCTTTGTCAGGAGAAGAAGGCTGGGATAGAGTTTGAAAAACTCAAGGTTAAGGTTTTTTAGATGATTAAGATGAAGACGACAACTAAGACAACTATGAGGGAAAAAATAAATAATTTCTCAGGCATGTTAACCTAGCAACAGATTAATATGAAGTATAATTTTGTGTTTGCCATATTTGGCAAAGCACGAGCTTGCATTGGAAAGGCATAAGTCCCATGAACCAATTTTTTTAACTTGTGTCATCCAAGTCAACTTGTCTTTTCTCTTTGGGAAAAATAGCTCATTGTATCATTTTTTTTCTGGCAATGCATTTCTTCCACACCACATTTAATAACTCAATATCAATGAAAAGTCAACTCCCAACTCAGCAATCCTTCTCTCACTCTAGTCTTGCTTCAAGACCTCAACCGTATAAATCACTTGAAGCATCATTACAAGAAGTTTAGGACGACAGACATAGTCATGATAGATAATAGCATCTCGACAGACATACAAAGAAAGGACATTCCCATAATACACCAAGCTCAAGAGGCATTCCAATGGACTCACTCATCAGACTTCCTGAACCATAAAATTCAGTAAATATATGTGCATAAGGCGCAACATGATTATCTACATCCAAGAAATGAAGCTTTCCTTCATTTAACATGCATATCCCGAACCATTAGGTCCAGGTATCCACTCTAACTTCCTGAGCCGGAGAAACTTGACCAGAGGCGACGGGACTGCAGGCAGTGGGATCGGAGAGAGGCGATTGGAGGTGATGGCACTGCAGGCAGCAGATTCAACTTCAGAAAAACTAGAACATGTACAATGAGAAGTAATTAAAGCAACAAACCTAATTTAGGGCAAGACGACCACGAGGCGACGCGACTAGAGGTGATGCGAGCCGGAGAAACTTGACCAGAGGTGACGGGACTGCAGGTGATGGTATCAAAGAGAGGCGATTGGAGGCAATGGCACTGCAGGTAGTGGATTCAACTTCAGAAAAACTAGAACATGTACAAAGAGAAGGAATCAAAGCAACAAACCTAATTTAGGGCAAGACGACCACGAGGCGACGCGACCAGAGGCAATGCGAGCCGGATAAAGGTGACCAGAGGCGACGAGACTGGACGCAACCAGCTCGGAGAGAGGCGACCCAATCGGAGTGTTGCGTCATAATCCTCCACTGCCAATACCACAAACAAACGATAATAGGAAAAGCTCTAATCAACAAATGCGATTCAAAAACGAACATCAAACGTCGAACGGAGAAAAACCTCTTCAACATCTCCTATCTGCCGATTCGGCAGGCTCAAATCTCATTGACCTAACGTCCGCTAAAACAACGCTTCGCACTGCCCGACACGCTCCGGCAAAACAGCACTTGGAGAGCGCGCACCGGACAATCCCAACCAGAGCAAACACAAGCGAACAAGCACCAAAGGCGTAACCGAACGAAAATCCAGCCACGAGAGACGACGCCAACGGAGAGGATGACCGCACCATCGGAGAGCGCGAAAACAGGAAAAGAAAGAAAGAAAGAACCGAAACTGCGGCAACGGCGACGGAGGAGGAGGAGGCGACGGGACTCACAGAAATCTGGAGGCAGTTCCGGGCGGTGGAGTGGGTGATGTACGAGACTGCTGACGACGGGACTGGACGCAACCGGCTCGGAGAGAGGCGACCCAACCGGAGTACACGACTGCTGACAACAGGACCGGCAAAGACAGGACCGGCGGCGGCAAAGACAGGACCGGCGGCGACGAGACCGAAGAGAGGCGACCGGAGATGAGATCGGGGAGAGGTAAGCGGACGAAGGGAGAGGTGAAAATGGAAGATCGTGAAAGTGAAATTAGGTTTAGCCCAATTTATTTCTTATTTTTGTTCTTGGGAATTCTTGGCCGAGAACGATAAGTAACTTTTTTTTACTTCTCGTTTCTGTTCCAAAACCATTCCCGGCCTAAGTTTCTGTTCCCGAGAACAAAAAAACAATGTGCCGTTATCAAATGGGTTTCTATTCTTTTTTTATTCCGGGGAACAAAAGAATAGAAATTCTTGGGCTGGGGAAGGTTACCATGTGTAGCCTAAGTGGTCCAGGACTTTGGGGCCCGTTTTACTCTTTCTTTGGGGGTCCCACATGGACCCAATAAGTGGACTTGGCTTAAAAAAATACTTACAAGCCTAGGCCGAGCCATTAGGACCCATGGGCTTGGGCCATCGACTTGGGGTAATGTCCGAGTAGTGGCTCGAGAGCAAAGGGGTCGTCCTTCGGCCATTCTTGTAATGAGCCCAACTCAGCATGGGCCCAAGGCCCACTATGGCCGATAGGCCATCGCTACTTGGATTAAATGTGGTTTACTAGACATGATATGTCAGTCTTCATCCGAGAGATGATCATCTATAAAGATTTTCGAATCTTCCCAAAAAAAAAGGTTAATATCACAAAAAACTCCAAACTAATATATATGTGACAAATTTATCTTAAACTAATTTTTTACCTGCTAAAATCCCAAACCGGTACACTTATAATAAATTTATCATCCGTTAGTTTCCATTAAATTTTACAGTCAAATTGCTCAGTTGGATAGCATGCAACAAATGACGGATGTAGGGGTAATCGGTTGCCAATTCGGTTTGATTTCACCTAGGAACCGAGAATTGGACTGGGAAAATCGGTTCCTAATTTTTGGGATTAGGGATCGGACTAAACAGTCCTAGAACCAGGGATTGGGCTTGACTAATCCAGTCCGATCCCATGGTACCGATCACTTAGCAAACAATTTTAAAAACAAAAAACAAAAAACAAAATACAAGTGTTGTTACTATTTTTAGGTTTTATTGCTATTTTTAATAAATTTAAAATATATATCTTTAATAAAAAAAGAGTCGGTATGATTCTGTCCGGTCCGGTTCCTCGAGGAACTAAGAATCGGACTGACAATCATCAGTTCCATTTTTTTATGGAATCAATAACTAGACTAATCCCTCTGAGAACGAGATCAAATCGGCTAGTCCGGTCCGGGTGGTTTTCGGTTTAGGCGGTCCAACATGCTCATCCCTTGACAGATGTACAAATTTAGGGTTTTATTCTTTGTTTATCACAGGTTTACCAATTCATGATGTTTATTAAAACTTAACGAAAAATAAATTTATCACAAATGTACCAGTTTAGAGTTTTTAAGAGTCAAAAAATTAGTTTTGCGTAAATTTATCACATATATACTAATTTAGGACATTTTGTATTATTAATTAAAAAAAAAACTGACAAATATGACAAGTTGAGCTTAGCTCATGACTTGCCTATTGTAGAGTGGTCCTCGACCTAGTTAGATTAGGGTCAATGGGCTCATATTTGGACTTTGACCGTTTGTCACGCATCCCAACAATTCTTAAATACGGAGTAAGTGTATAAAAAAATTAGGGCAAATCATATTCCATCAAATTAGGCCCAACAAGAGAAACTTTATGGAGTAAGCGTGTTTGGATAGACTTTTATTTTATTTGTTTGATTTAAATATGGCGAATGACGTATCTTAGCCGTTCTTTTTTTAATCCTAAACACTTCAGATTTTCACAATACATAATTGTTGACACGTACATTCACATATGTCATTTTCATAATTTTTTAAAAATTTGATAATATTTGAATTTGGCGAGGAAACAAAAAAGGTACTTTTTACATCGATTCAATTCTAACCACAAACTGACAAAAAAAAAATTCTAAACACACCAGCCCGATCAAAACTGAAAAACGCAAGTGGGTCGGAAAGATCAACTTAACTTGTGCATTTTCTGTACTGTACAAGCAAACAATCTGAATATCATTTTCCCCCTACTCTTCGTAAAGACTGCCCTTCCAAGTTCTCTCCCATCTATCTTCCCACCGCCTTCCAAGACAGGAATCGACGACAATTATCCTCGTTCGAGCTATGAAATACAGGTGAACAAAATAAGCATGAAACATAACTGCAAAAATCAGTAGGTGCAGACATAAACAGCGTCGTCTCCCCCATGTAGAACCACCTTAAACGAACGAGATCATGCTCTGCTTTCGTTAATAGAGTTTTCAAAACAAGCAACTGCTGATTACATCAGAATTAGATGGCTAGAAAAGGGGGGAAAACAACAGTAACTCCTTCGGTCACACTTCGTCAGTCAAGAAATACAGAGGGAACGAAAAATTACAAACACGGAACATCTAACGTGGTACACATTTAAAAAACCAACATGTCCCATATAAAGTTGCGAAGCTTGATCGAAGCCTCTTCTGATACTCGGCATATCAGGCGCAAGCTTCTCTCTGAGGTACAACAGCGAAGAGAAGCTCAAGATCGGGAGGCTGAAAGAAGCCGTTCTTAGGCGGATCGCGCCTCCGTCCCTCATAAGCGGCCTTCTTCCTCGGCGCAGGCGGTGGGCATGCCATGTCGACTGGTATCTGACACCCTCTGTGCCTCGGTGTCCTGCACTGATCGCCTTCTGCAAATAATAGCTCTTCCATCTCCATCATCACGCACCGAGGCTCGTTCCAAGAAATAAGGTAAGTGCGAGGGTACAAGAAGAAGTTAAGAACGTGAAGTATGGAGGTAAAGAAAGGTCTTCGGGATCTCTGTGGAAGAAGAAGAGCAGCAGCTGCAGCAGCGGTGCTGTTTGGGAAATGTAAGAGGGTGTGTGGTGATGATATGCGAGGAGCAGTGCGGCTTTCCGCGGAAGCTAACATCTTGACTTATCCCTCAACCCAACGTATGGTGGAAGGCATTAAAAAGCACATCCGACGCGGAGTCCACGTGGCCACTGCCAACCCCGTCCCTGCTGACGTGGCACTCGTCGTTTGTCGTCGCTTGGGCACTTTTCTTATTGATTAGCTAAATTCACTTGGGTTATGTTCCTTTTCTTATTTGGAAGAGTACTTTCCATCCACAGCTTGTTCCCAATATATTTTCTCTCGAAGGGAACGAAAACGGAGTTTCATCTTTTCTTGTCTGAAGATTAAGAACATGGAAATGTGTCCGAAATATTAAGATTGACAATTCTCTTAATCAAGTTCAACAATCATACTTCTCAAAATTTTCTTTTTCTTTGTCTTTTTTTTTTTTACAAATGAATCGCCCGGTAATAAGTAAAATACAACAACAACAATAGCAAACGACTCTTACATTATTTCAATTTTAGTGTTTTATTTATAAAAAAAAAATGGATGTGATTACACGACTCACGAGTAGTTCTTAAAAATCATTATTTTTATCAATAATAAAGAATTAAATAAAAGATGGTGCGAGATTAGGTCGAACGGGCCAAAACAATTCTCTTTAAATCATAATAAAAAGTCAATCATAATATTAAAGTCTACCAAACCAAAAGGGTAATTGCCGGACGAGAGCTACACGTTGCTTCTGTTCTTTTTATGGCCTTTTTGCCTTTTCTATTTTTCCTTGTGAAGGAAGAAAAGAGAAAAAAAATATATAAAGAAAAATTGGAAAAAAACAAATAAAATAGAGGGGCGGGCTCCATTTTTCATGGGATGCTTAATGGGTGGGCCCGTCGAAGAGATGGGTTTAATGGGCCCGGGGGTGGGCCCACTGGAAGATGTGATGAGGAGCGGTGCACGCGTAAAAGTTCGGATGTTGACTTCGTTCTTATCGCAGACGGGGACTGTCACCGCCACAAAAAGCCATAAGTCAGAGCACCCCACGTGCCCCCTCTCGAATTCACATTTTCACCCCTCGCCTCCACTTCTTTTTGGCATTCTTCGCCCCTGTTTCGTGACCTTTTTTCTTACATCGATGTCTATCGGAGAAACGCAAAGGATGGCAAACATAGTGTGTTTCATAGAGAATGAATGAAAATAATCACTTATGTCGTTTCAAATAATTAATTAATAATAAATATTTTCATTATTGATAATAATTAATATATAAAAAATTTCGTAAATGATGAAAATATTTTTTGTTTATTCATTTGTAAGCGATATAAATAATCATTTGAATTCAGGATCTCTCACTCTCTATACCATGTAAGAATATATCAGACCATCCACAATTGTTATAGAAATTTAAACTATTAAATGAATGCGTGATTTAATATTTAAGTATTCTATCTTTATGTTGTAATATTAATGCAAAAATGATATGATCTTACAAATTAAATCAATGTGAAATTACGAGAGAAAAGCAAGACTTTCTTTTTACTTGCAGTAGCCAAATAGTGGTTGGTCTTCTTATATTTCCCTAGGCGTGAGAAGCTGCATACAATGGGGCTCAAGTCAAAGCTATTGACTCTTGGTCGCAAACATATAAAGCACGTGGGTTTCTCCAACATGAGAAGAGTGCCGCACAAGAGCAGAAGCCCCACACAAAGAGAGCAAGCCATCATACAAAGCATACACGAGCGTTTTGCTTTAGTGATTTTATGCTGAGTTTACATATTTATTTATAAACATTTTGGGTTTAAACTTAAATTTAAGCATGTGAATAATTATAACTATGATTCTCTGATTATAGTGGATTATTTATTATTGGATCTCCATGTGAATGTAGGTATTGATATTTAGACCGAATCATGTAAATATCTAGTATCCTGTTATTTCTCATTTCTTTCTTTAGTATTTGGCATTGACTTAATTTGTAAGATTCTATCATTTCTACGTTAACATTACAACAATTGATATCAGAGCTTAGGATCAGATTTCTTGATTGTGATTTGGGGCTTTTGCTTCTCTGATTATTATTTAGAAACTCTATTATTGCAATTATGTCTTAGGTAAAAGCTGAAATTGAGAAGTTTAATGATAGAAACAACTTTAGGTTATGGAGATTCAAGATGTGTGCGCTATTGACAACTCAAAATTTGGCCAATGCACTAGATGGTGAAGATGAGTTGCCAATTATAATGAAAGCCTCTAATGGGGTAAAGTTAATGGAAATAGCAAATAATACAATCTTCTTGAATTTGTCAGATGAGGCGTTAATAGGGTGGCTGAGGAGAAGAATGCCACAGCGTTATGGGCAAAGCTTCATACACTCTATGTAACGAAGGGTTTGAACAATTGCTTATACATGTTGAATATGATGTTTCAGTTTAGATATATTGAAGGTACATCTATTAGATCTCACCTGGATGAATTCAATAAACTCATGATTGATTAAAAGAACGTTGGTAAGCTACTTAATGGTAAAGAATGGGGCATGATGTTGTTAGCTTCTTTAGTAGAGTTATGAGAGCACTTTACTGATTCATTATCGCAGGGGTGTACTACGATTACCTCGGAAGAGGTAAAGTCCGTTTTGTTCTTTAAGGAGTAGTGGAGAAAGTTGCAAGATGACAATCTAGTATAAAGGGTATCACAAGCACTAACGATACGGAGTAGAGATCAACATCAGGGGCATAATGGCAACAGAGGTAAAAGCATGTCGAAATCACGTCACATAAAGTCTAAGAGACAGGTGAAGTGCTTTGAGTGTTGTGAGAAAGGGCACATTAAAAGAGATTATTTGAAGTGGAGGAACAAATGTGATAGGTATAATGCCACAAACAGTATGGCAAGCGTAGTCAAGAGTAGTACCAGCGATATAAAAGCTATTTTATGTGTGACTACTAGTTCGTTAAGAGACGAATGGGTGTTAGATTCGAGGTATTCTTATCGTATAACGCCTCATAAGAATTGGTTTATTACTTACCAGACTGTAGATGGTAGTGAAGTTCTTTTGAGGAATAACGTAGCCTGCAAAGTTGTGGGGATAGGGATAATTCAGATTCGGATGCACGATAGGATGGTGGTGTGCATATTGACAGACGTGAGGCACATACTAGAGTTTAACAAGAACCTTATTTTTCTAGGGGACACTCAATGACATCAGGTGTAGGTAGACTACTAAAGATTGAGTACTAAACATCTCTCGAGGTGTCATTACAGTGATGAAGGGGAAGAAAGCGAATATTATCTATCATCTATTGGGAAAGACTGTGACCAAAACTGCTGTAGTTTCATCAGGTAAGTTAGACTTTGACTTGACTCAGTTATGATATGCATTTAGGACATATGAGTGAGGTAAGTATGGCAATGCTGAGTGAAAGAGGGTTGTTGAAAGGTCAAAAGAGAGGGAAGCTGAACTTATGTGAGTACTGCATCTTTAGGAAGCAGCGTCAAATTAAGTTTACTATAATTATTTATTCAACCAAGTGACTAGTTGAATATATTCATTCAGACATCTGAAGCCCATTTCTAGTTCCTTTGAAAGAAGGCATTCGATATTTGCTAACATTTACTGAAGACTATTCAAGGAAGATATAGGTATATTTTTTGAAGCGTAAATATGATGTATTTGATCGACTTAAGAAATTTAAGACGTTGATTGAGAACGGTTAAATAAACAAATCAAATGCTTGAAAACTAATAATGGCATGGAATTTTGTGGTAAAGATTTTATCGATTACTGTGAGAGAGATGAGATTGTGAGACATCGCACAATACCAAGGACACCAAAGCAGAATGGCATAGTAGAACGAAAGAACAAAACTTTACTCAAGCGATCTTGGTGCATGCTTTCATATGCATGATTATGTAAGGAATTTGGGCCAAAGTAGTAACTATAGCATGTTACCTGATAAATCGATCCCCATCATCTACTATTGAGTGAAAAACTACTGAGAAAGTATGGTTAGGAAAATCTGTTGATTACTTTGGATTACGTATATTTAGATGTCCTACGTATGCTCATGCAAGTGGTGGTAAGCTTGAGTTGAGAGCAAAGAAGTACATATTTCTAGGTTATGTACATGTGGTGAAAGGTTACTAGTTGTGGCGCATTCATCTCAAATCCTTGGTTTTTTAATCAGTAGATACGTGATCTTCAACGAGACTATAATGCTTCAATAGGTGAGTTTTGAGACACAACCAGCAAAGCAAACAAATCTAATATTAGTAGTAAGGTGGGAGCTTCAAGTGAAGACTCAAGATACCTCCAAGGTAACAGAAGTTAAGACCACAGATGAGGCTACAATTCATGAAGTCGATGATAGTGAGGCTGCACATGATAACACTTCTTGGCTGGAGAAGAGTTTTTTTTTTTTTTTCCAGAAATAGTTATTTTCTATTTTTATTCCGGGAAACAATTTTTGAATAAAAGAATGCGCTTGATAACTACACAAAAATTTTACTCTTGGAATAGATAAAGAATAGAAATGCGTTTGGTAACGCAACAGTTTCTTTTTTGTATTTATTCTTTTTTTATTCTTGCTCACGGATCACCGACCGCTGACCGCTAACCGCCAGATGCCACCGCCCGCCACCACCGGCCGCCAACCGTCACTGCCGACCGCCGCCGCACAACCCATCGGTCGCTGATGACCGCAGGCAACGGCAGCCAGCGGTTGTGCAACGACGGTCGGCAGCAGTTGGTGACGGGCCGCAGGTGGCCAACAACAGGCCGCGGGCGACAGCCAGCGAAGGGCAACAGCTAGTGACAAACAACGGCCAGCGGTTGGCGGTGGCTCCGGGCGATTGGAGGTGGCCATGGCAAGAGAGAGGAATAAAAGAAAAATAAAAAAGAAAATTGGCTTATTTCTAAAAATTGTTCTCGGGAACGAGAAGCAACTTTTTTTTGTTTTTCGTTTCTACTCCAAATCTATTCTCGGGCTAACCTTTATTCCAGGGAATAGAAAAACAACTTAGCGTTACCAAACGGATTTCTGTTCTTTTTTTATTTCAAGGAACAAAAAAACAGAAATTCAGAGGAATAGAAACGTTACCATACGCTACCTGAATAACCAGCACAGTCGTAGTAGACTGTAGCCACAAGCAGACAAATAAGGTAAATTAAATCATCAGTATGTTATGGTTATACAAATATTGTTTATCCATTAACTGTAGGTGACAAAGTGGAGACAAATGAGCCTTCATCCTACTTTGAGGCAATGGCTAGTATTGAGTTGTTGCGGTGGTTAGGGGTTATGAGTGAAGAGATGGAATCACTCCATCATAATTAGACATGGGAGCTGGTCAAAGTACCCAAGAGCTAGAACATTATCAAAAGTAAATGGATCTTTAAATGGAAGGAAGTCATTCCTAGTGTCGAGAGAGCGATGTATAAGGCAAGACTTATAACGGAAGGATATACAGAGCGTGATGACATTTATTACAATGAAGTATTCTCTCATGTGGTAAGATATATCTCTATTTGTGTTTTACTTGCATTAGTTGCCTCGCAAGATTTCAAGTTAGAATAACTAGATGTGAAAACTGCGTTTCTTCACGGTAAGTTGGAGAGACGTATTTATGTGAGATAGCCAGAGAGATTTACTATTTTACGTATAAAAGATCATGCTTGCTTGTTAAAGAAATCTTTGTATGGGCAGAAACAATATCCTAGGCAGTTGTATAAGCATTTTGATGCTTTCATGACTAGTTAGGACTATTCGAAAAGTCAAGATGGATAGTTGTGTTTACTTTAAGAGATTGTAGAATATTTATTTGATTTATCTACTCTTATATATTGATGATAGCTTAGAATATGTTTGATATTGACATGTTGAAGAGGCAATTGAGTGCTAAATTTTAGATGAAACATTTAGGTGTTGCAAAGAAAATATTGGCTATGGAGATTTTACATGACAAGACTGCATAGCTTTTATGCCTATATCAAAAGAAAAATATTGAGAAGATTGTGACACATTTTAACATGCAGTTGGTGAAGTTTGTAAATACACATTTAGTGATTCACTTTAAACTTTTAGATAAATTATCACTATAGATAGAGGAGGACGAGAAGCATATGTCTAGTATTTTTTATTCTAGTGCCATGGGTAGTATTATGTATATTATGGTATACACTAGGCCTAATATTTCATGAGTTATGAGTGTGGTTAGTCGCTATATGAAGTATTTTGGTAAAGCTCATTAGGAAGTTATGAAGTTGATTCTCAGACATTTGAAAGAGACAACAGACGTGTGTATAGTGTATTGGAAGGACACCAATGGCAATAAGACCACTAGTCATGTGGATCGGATCATGCTATTAACTTGGATGGTTGCAAGTCTTTAGAAAGGTACATGTTTACACTAGTAGGTGGTGCAATGAGTTGAAAAGTGTCCTTATAAGATCACGTTACTTTATCATCGACTGAGACAGAATATATGGCACTAATCTTTATGAGACAATATCGTTACGAAATTTGCTTTCAAACTTTGGGCTAGATTAGAAAAGTGTTAATATACACTGTGATAACCAATGTGCGATATATTTGGCATATAATCCCGTTTATCAAGAGCGAATAAAACATATCAATATTAGGTACCACTTCATCCAAGACGTCTAAGCGAACAGTAATATTATAGTGAAAAAAATTACTAAGCAAACATGATGACTAAACCTGTTTTTTTGGCAAAGCTCAAGCTTTGTTTAAGCACAATTGACATCTGCGGAGAGTAAGCATCCATCGATGCGTTGGCGGAGTAGCATGGATAATGAACACTATAACTTAGCTTCAAAAGTCGAGCCAAGGTGGAAAATTGTTATAATTGATGTCTCGAATTTGAATTCAGATATCGATTTGTTAAACTAAATTTATTGAGAAAGATTTCCCTGTGTGGATTAGAATTTGGACGAAGAAGTTGTTCTTGTTGGACTTGTTTTTAGATGTATGAAAGAAAGAAATGACACTACAAGTCAAAAGATTTGGCACATCTATTGTATGAATTTGAATATATTTATTTTGTGGGGGTAAGTGACAAAAGGACAAAAGCAAATCCAACAAGAACTTCTCTGTTTGAATTTTAATCCACTTATAGAAATTTTTCTCAACAAATTTGGTTTAACAAATCAATATTCAAATTTAAATTCGAGACATTAATTTTAACAATCACCTTTACCTTAAAGAATAAGAAATGTTAATTTTATTCCTTTTTATGTAGAAAAGGAAGTGGTGCAGGGCGTTATCAGATAGTCAATCTACTCAAACGCTGCTAAAACTAAATAGATTTCAAGTAGAAAGTAGCGCAACCTTCCGGATTAACAACTAAAAACCCTATTCGATTTGGGATGGGATTGGGATTTTATGGTTGGTAAACACATCACACAAATTACCTCTAAATATTATACTCTTGACATAATTTAGAAAAAAAAAATGATTATTGCCAGCCTCATAACTAAATTAATTTAATCTAGCATTTTCTGTTGCCACCAATTCAAGCATGGCCCCCATTGTACGGTTCTTAGAATTTTTTATTTTTTTTTTGAGCTCTACGGTTCTTAGATTTAGCTTTCCATGGATCTGTGTAAATTTTGAATAAATGGCTGTCTTTGTAATTTTCGGGTGGTCCATTAAGTATTTATTCTGAAATATTTTTTTTATTTGAAAAGTATTGTTGTGGGATGGGGATACCCAACTATTTCATCGCGACAAATTTGAGCTTTCATGGCAAAACCCACCACGAATTGGTGGAGACAGGGTTGAGGAATAACAGGCTGTTGACAGGGGATGGATTTAGCGACGCATTGTCCCGCTACCATCTAGAATCATATGTCATCTCATGTTCGTCCTTAACATGTAGGGGAAAATATCAAATACACACTTAAGAAAATTACTTACATATCTTCCCTTTTGAAAATATCAATTATTGTACGTACCCGAGTTTTGCTATTAGAGACTACTTTGAACCTCAACATGGATCATTATCGTGTCCCCATTTATGAATTCCATTTCCATTTTAAAGATGTTCATCCTGAATCTTAAATTCTCTCACCGACCTAAAACATTGAAAACCAACTAAAAACCAAATCACTTGAATTCTAAGCGAGTGTAGTTAAAAATAACTGAGAAACCATGCCCTACGTGGAGGATATTGTTCTGCGGACCTTTCCTAATCTCAATAAAATATTAGTCTACTAATGCTCCATTTATTTTACAAGAAATGAATTATTTAGAAAATATTTAAAAAAAATGATTTTTATAAAAAATATTGAATGAAAAATATTTTCATTATTTTCAAAAACATTCATGTATATATTGTTGTTGATAATGAAAACTTTTTTTATCGACTATTTTTTTCAAGCAATATAAGTAATCATTGTTCAGAAAATGTTTTCTAAATCATTCATATCCCGTGAAACAAACGAAACCTAATACTAAGATGTTGTGGTAAAAGTTTTATGCAATTGCACCGGTATTATTATTGGGATGATTGTTGCCGGCAAAACCCTAGGATGAGTTATTGAAATTGGTTTCAGTTTATATCTAGATTTTGATTTTGTGAAATAGGTGCTCTATAACCGTTATATATGGGTTGGACAGCAGATTTACTTAGGCCCTGTTTGGCAAAAAGTGTTTCTGTTTCCCGGAACAAAAATTTATGTTCTTTTGTTCCGAGGAACAAAAAAAGAATAAAAACGTGTCTGGTAAAACTTTTGTTCTCGGGAACAAAAAATCTATATTTTTGTTTCCAGAAACAGATTTGAAACAGAAATAAGAAGCGAAAAAAGTTGCTTTTTGTTCCTGGGAACAATTTCAAGAAACAATTTTTCTCTCTCTTCTTTTTCCTCTTTTTATTCTTCTTTTTTCTTTCCTTCTTCTTCCTTTTGGCCGGTCGTCAGCCTCGGCTATGGCCGGCAACCAACCGATGAGGGCTGGCGACCTCGTCGGAGTGTCGCCGGCCCCCGGTGACGCCGAGCCTCACCGTGACTAGGTGAGGCTTGGCCTCGCCAATGGCTTGGCAAGGGTTTGGCAAGCTCGCCGAACCTCGCCCAGCCGGTCGCCAGCCGTTGCTGTGGCTAGCAATCGATCACAAAGGAGAAAGAAGGACAAATATAATAAAAATATTGAAAAATTAAAAAAAAAAAAACAACAAATTTATACAAAGTTTACTAAACGCATTTCTATTTCTAGAATAGAAATATTTTGCAGCTACCAAGCGCATTCTTTTGCTCAGAAATTGTTCCCGAAAACAATAAATAGAAAAAACTATTTCTGTTCAAAAATTGTTCCCCCGAACATAAAAGTTACCAAACGCGCCATTAGTGTTGTCGTTAAATTGGCCAACATTTGGCTGATATTTCTGAGAAACAAGCTCACTAAATAAGAGTGAAGTTTGATCAAAGCAAAAATCATCAATCGAAAAAGAAAAATCGGCACGCTACAAGCTCATAGATGGCACATAATTTCGAAATAACAAGATGATGAGATTAGTGTGGAGGCTATTGATGAAATCCTTCACTAGATATAAAGTTATCGATGGCAAGCAATTGCTGATTTTGCTAAGTATTGAAGTAGTGTCGTTTATGCATGAAATAGATATTTGCCAACATATTGGTCCAAGACAGAGACAGTGGATTGACAAGAACACCTGATTGCCGGGTGATTATGCCTGTAATTAAGAAAACCCATTTTCTTTGGTCCTTTCTTGGTATTCCCATTGCTAAACATTAGAACAATCGCTGATTTTCACTTTCTGGTGAAACGCCGGTGCATTTTGGAAGTGACACTACATTTTCAGATGAAGCGATGAGCTATTCTCTTCCGAAAGGATCGCGAACTCACGTCAAAGTTGAATAGGATGATTGATCATGGGTTACACCACTTCTTTATTAGTCTTGGCAGCTTGCATGCCTTCATTTTGAAAGTGCTAGTATGAACACCTAGAGGTGGGTGAATAGGTGTTTAAAATAAACCTTGGCAAATATATGCAGAATAAAATAAACTTCAAGCAAAATAAAGGAGTTAAGGAAGAGAATAAGAACACAAGAATTATAGTGGCTCGGCTTAGACCAAGTCTACGTCCACTCTCCCACGCTAACAGCCTTCTTGGCTGGATTCCACTATACAATCAACAAGAGATTACAACTTTAAGTGCAAACACTTAGTAGTAAATCACACTATCTCACTAAGTCACTCTTTTGGTATTTCTCTCACGATCACAAACGTTTAAGCTCACAAGAAACAAGTGTATGATCGAAGGTCGCTCAGACTTTGGAATTATAAATTCTACGCTCCGTCTCTTACTTGCTCATCGGTCCTTCATCTCATTAAATACTCCTCCACTTTCAAACTAGCCGTTGGACAATATCTCGAGAATCGTCTTCCAATCTACCCATTGGACAGCTCTGTATCTAGAAGATTTGGTAGCCGTTGAGTGACAAAAGTAAAATCCCAAATTGATTCTGATCGCCCATACAAACAGAATCTTGGTTTCCATAAGTAAAGCTTCTTCATATAGAAAGTTCTTGTCTTCAAGATCCAATTGTCAATCAATTAGATTGAGTCAATCAAATTAATCTTGATGTGGAATCCAAACCAGATCACTAGCCGTTATATGATTGGGGCTTGTATTACGTTCTGTCGAATCTGGATATAAAGACTGAGTGCAATAGACTTTATAATCTAAGTCTGAGTACAATAGACTTTACAATTTGGGTTTGAACATATTCTGCTTCTGAATAGATTTAGCTTTAAGGTCTGAACACGGTCTGAATAAGTTCAGTTTCAGCATAAAGTCTGTCTTCTAGTTCAGCTTCAGCATAGAGTCTGTCTTCTGGTTCTTCATTCTCGTTCAATCTAGAATTTGTCAGAGTGAGCAGACTTCTGATGTAGAACAGACTTTGACACTAAAATCTGGAAATCTTCAGAATATACTTTGGACATATGTTACGTTCAGTCTTCTGGTTCTTCTAAGTATAGACTTTGATAATATCATTTACATGTTCTATCATCTGCATAGTCTATTACTCAACCATCAAACACGTTAGTAGCCTTTAATTTATTTTGTCATCTTCAAAACATCATAATGGATTTCCCTAACAATCTCCCATTTTTTGATGATGACAAAACAATCTCTGAATATGCAGATTTGTAAACATTATTTTAAAAATATTAATTTAAATCAAAGGATATTAGAAGATAGCAAATAGATTGAGCATAACAATATAGAGAAAAATAATCGCAGCTCAATAGTATGCAATAAATAATATCAACCAATCAACACATATGCATATTCATATTTTCTCCCCCTTTTTGTCATAATCAAAAAGCGATAACAATGAAAATAGTATCATGTAGAGAATATAAAATATCTTGCATGAGACACAATTTTCAAGAAATCAGCTTTTATAAAATAAGTAGAATATAGATAGGCAATATAACTCACTTTGATCATATATATCAACGAATATTCAATAAAAATCACGAATGAATTATAAAATTCACTTTACCCATTTTATCATAATAAAATGATAATATCAATAAGAGATTTGTTAATGACAAAATGTAATAAAAGATGCACTAACCGGATTTGGTAGAACTTAACAAATTTTAACACATTTACCTTTTTCTTCTGTCCATAACAAGATCACAATCAATTCAAAAATATTTTTTCATAATTAATCAAAGCTTCCCCTCAATTTGTTGCCTTTTTGAGGTGGTCACGATTCTTTTCCTTTTCTTTTGGATTTGCTTTATTCCCCTATGATCATGACAATATTTGCGAATAGAAACAATTGTTGCTTGTGCACGTTGAACATAATATTTTTTCAGTATTTCCTTTGTAGCGACAACATCTGCAACGATCACTTGCATTTAGAAATTCAAGGCAAAAATTTATTTTCTTTAATCAAGCTCATCTCGAATTCAACCTGCATAGACTTAACAAACTTTTTACACAAATAAGCTGTAATAGTATCCATATAATATATAATCACATTTCTTCAAATAAATAAATTGAAATACCATATATGAAATTAAAAGTATTCATATATGAAATTAAAATTCAAAACTACTCAATCTTTCGTACGACGGATAAGGGATTTCCTCAATAAGCAAAAATTTTGCACAAAGAAGGGAATTTTTAAACCTTCAAAAGATAGTATAGAATCTCCATGATTTTTAAGTCTAGCTTTCCAAAATCCATATGGAAGATTCTTTTTCAACCTGCAAATTCTTGAATAATAGATAACAATCCTTGCAGAAAAATATCACGTAATATATTCCTTTGATTTGTGGATCAAACTTGCTAGATATAAGACATCTTCTAAGAATATAGCAAGAGTATCCATATATATGCAATAATATATTTCGAGATCAAAAGGATTTCCTTGAGCATAAATCTCAGATATATATTATTGATGCATTTCGCAAAAAGAAAAATAATATTTCTATCACGTGCCAAAACAAGTAAAAACTTGAAATGCCTTATATTTATGACAATCATCCAAAATTATGATAAATGCACGTAGAAATTTGTAAGGCGAGATGATAAAAATATTCTCTTACCCATGGTATATGTTTGAAATATACCCAAAAAAATCATTACCAATCTTCGCCTGAGATTCTTTTCTTATTGCACCAAAATCTGCGTAGATTTGCAATCATTCTTACCTTATTGAATTTCTTGCAATGCACTCATTTCCTTTTTGGTATCCATCAATTTGGATCCTTCCATTTTGTTAGAGCAAAATATGAAATCTCCATAATCAAATATTCTTTCTAAATTCAACATAACAAAGTATTCAAAGAAAAAATATTATGCACAATGATATTTTGAAAAATAAATTCTCTCTTAGTCATAGTGCAATAAAATCAGGGAGAATAAAATCCTTGAGTATTTAAGAAAGAATATTTTGCATAATAAATTAATATCACGTAAAACATATTTATATTTGGCAAAATATGATAAAATTTGAGAGTATAAAATCAAGCCAAATAAATTCATTTGTCTCTAAGCTAAAAAAAAAAAAAAAACCCCAAATGTATCAAATCTCAACTCTCGAATAATAAATCACACTATTCTTTCTTTAATAAAGCAAATCAAAAAATATGATTATTATAAAATCTGAATCAACCAATGATATATCGAAATTCAAGCATAATGAGAATTATGTGACCAAAAACATTCCTTACCAATTTCTTCTTTTCCTTTATTTCCTGCACACACAAAAAAAAAAAAAAAGAACTCATCTTTTCTTTGGTACCCATTTTTCTTGGGTCCATGAGAGTTAGTAGAGTATGCTATTTTTATCCAATCTTTCTTAACAAATTTTCAGACTTTAAGACATTCTTTCTCAAAGTGTTCTGAATCTTCACAATTTGAACAGGGCATTTCTACCAACAGATTTTACAAACACTTTTTGAAAATGATTTTTGTAAAATGTCTTTAGAGGTCTTTGTCTAAGTCTCTCCTTAACTTTAGGAAAATCAATTAGAGAAACACCTTCCTTTTTGAAACCAAGTCCCGACTTATTATAGTAAGGTACTTGTATGAAAATGATACGCTCTAATGTTTTTGAACCATTTGAAAATTTTGTCGAAATATTTCAAAATTCCTTTTTTAAAGAATCATTTTCTTTGACAGATAAATCTCGACTTTCTTTTGTTTGTGAAGAATCTTTTTGCAAAATTTCAAACTTTTCTTTTCGAGAAAGATCATGTTGCCTAAGCCAAGAATTCTCATTTTTTTGTTCGGAGATCCTTTTAAGAGAAGATTTGAGATTTGAGCAAAGCTCATTTATATACTTTAAAACTTTAATAGAAATTTTAGAATTGCTTACCTCGATTTCCTCATCAGATTCTGAATTTGTGTCCGAGTCAGACTTTGATTCTGAATCTTTGTTTAAGTCAAACTCAGATTCTGAATGTGCCATCAATCATATATTTTCTTGCTCATCATCTTCTTTCATGGTTCTTTTCTGGCCATTTTGCTTGCATTGATTTCTTCCATCGAATTTCCTTCCTTTTCTACTCAGCTTTTTGAATTTCTTGATCATAAAAGCAAGTTCTCCGTCATCCATGTCATTTTCTGAGTCTGTTTCATCAAAAACAACGTTAGTTTTTAAAGCGATAGACTTCTTACCTTCGGGATCTTCGTTGTTGAGTTGTTCCACTTCATAGGATTGAAGAGTGTCAATTAATTCATCAACAGAGAGTGGCATAATCTTTTAAGTCTCCCGGATTGAGGTCTTGACATGATTCCAATCTTTTGAGAGACCTCGCAAAAGTTTGTTGACCTTCATTAGGGAAGAAATTGGATGACCTTGATATGCTAAACCATTTACAATTTCTGTAAAGCGGCTGAACATATCTCCAATCGGCTCTCCTTGCTTCGTCTTGAAGGATCCATATTTGCCGAGTAGGAAATTTACTTTTGTCTCTTTTACACGATCGGTCCCTTCATATGTAACATGAAGTCTATCCCAAACTTCTTTTGCCATTTCACATGAAGAGTTCTATTATATTTAGCATGAGACAATGCGCAATATAAGAGCGGGGGGTTTGCTTTCTTTGTCTTTACCATTTTTATTTGATGTAGACGCAACAGTGGGATTGATTCCTCTTTCTACAACATCCCATTGCAAGGGATCTCTAGATCTTAGGAATGCCTTCATTTTGTTCTTCCACACATTGTATTCTTTTCCATCAAAATATGATGGCATTGTGTTACTTTGTCCCTCCATAAGTCATGGTGCCAAGATACTAGCCATAAAAGATCTTTAGCTCAAAAGTAAAAACACTTTTATAAACCGAGCACTTGGCTTTGATCCCAATTGAAAGTGTTAGTATGAACACCTAAAGGGGGTGAATAAGTGTTTAAAATAAACCTTGGCAAATATATGCGGAATAAAATAAACTTCGAGCAAAATAAAGGAGTTAAGGAAGAGAATAAGAACATAAGGTTTATAGTGGTTCGGCTTAGATCAAGCCTACGTCCACTCTCTCACGCTAACAGCCTTCTTGGCTGGATTCCACTATGCAATCAACAAGAGATTACAACTTTGAATGCAAACACTTAGTAGTAGATCACATTATCTCACTAAGTCACTCTTTTGATATTTCTCTCACGATCACAAACGTTTAAACTCACAAGAGACAAGTGTATGATTGAAGGTCGCTCAGACTTTGGAATTATAAATTCTACGCTTCGTCTCTTACTTGCTTATCGGTTTTTCATCTCCTTAAATACTCCTCAACTTCCAAACTAGCCGTTGGACAGTATCTCAAGGATCGTCTTCCAATCTACCCATTGGACAACTCTGTATCTAGAAGATTTGGTAGACGTTGAGTGACAAAAGTTGAATCCCAAATTGATTCCGATCGCCCATACAAACAAAATCTTGGTTTCCATAAGTAAAGCTTATTCGTATCAAAAGTTCTTGTCTTCAAGATCCAATTGTCAATCAATTAGATTGAGTCAATTAAATAAATCTTGATGTGGAATCCAAACTAGATCACTAGCCGTTATATGATTGGGGCTTGTATTACGTTCTGTTGAATCTGGATGTAAAGTCTGAGTGCAATAGACTTTACAATCTGGGTTTGAACATATTCTGCTTCTGAATAGATTTAGTTTTAAGGACTAAACATGGTCTGAATAAGTTCAGCTTCAGCATAGAGTCTGTCTTCTGGTTCTTCATTCTTGTTCAGTCTAGAATTTGTCAGAGTGAGCAAATTTTTTGTGTAGAACAAACTTTGACACTAAAGTCTAGCAGTCTTCGGACTTTGACACAAAAGTCTGGAAATCTTCATAATATACTTTGGACATATGTTACGTTCAGGCTGCGCATGACAACGCTTTTGTTTCGAGGAATAATTTTTTTTTTTCAAAAATAGTTCTTTTCTATTTCTGTTCCGATGAACAATTTCTAAGTAAAAGAACCTGTTTGGTAACTACACAAAATTTCTACTCTTGGAATAGAAAAAGAATAGAAATGCGTTTGGTAACACAACAATTTCTTTTTTGTATTTATTCTTGTTTTATTCTTGCTTACGGATCACCGCTGCCAGTTGCTGTCGCCGCCCGCTGCCGACCCGCCGACCGCTGACCGTCACCGCCAACCACCGCCGAAAGCCCATCGACCGTCGACGACCGCTAGCTGCCAGCCGACAGGCCGGCGATGGGCGATGGTGGCGACAGGCGATTGGCGGCGGCGGTGGCGGCCGGCGACTGGAGACTGGCGGCGGCGGCGATGGCCGGCGGTGGGCGGGTGCTCCGGGCGGTTGACGGTGGCCGCGGCAAGAAAAAGAAATAAAAGAAAAATAAAAAAAATAAAAAAAAAAATCAGCTTATTTCTAGAAATTGTTCACGGGAAGAAGAAGCAACTTTTTCTTACTTCTTAAAACTATTCCCGGGAACAAAAAATTAGAGAAATTGTTCTTGAGAACAAATGTTTTACCAAACAGGTTTCTGTTCTTTTTTTGTTCTGGGGAACAAAAGAACATAAATTGAGAGAAACAGGAGCGTTACCATGCACTACCTCAGTGATTTATTTTGTCATCTTCAAAACATCATAGGGGATTTCCCTAACACATTTGTCCATTGTTATAGTCCTACCCTTCCTATAAACTCTAGAGCAAAGTAGGTTGATATAAAGTGGCTCTATTTGGGAACTACATTCTCAAGTGACTTTGGGCTTCAAAGTCCCTTCAACAAATACATATACCGTTTGACAAATTTTATGAAGAGTTTCGAAAATATGCAATTGTATTTCTAAAGGCCTTTCAAAGCCTTTTAGCTCAAGACAAATTCAAATGTGTTTTTAAGCTTTGGGCATCTCTGAAATGCAAATATATTTTTTTTCTTCCAACTTTATCCTCACTAAAGTTATAATTCCAAAAATGTCCTTACCTCACACGTCACCGGTAGGCCGCCAACAAGGGACTAGAGTGAGCAGATCTAATTACGACATATCAGTCTAGCGCTAGCCAACCTTGCTTGAGATTGCATAACCTTAGGTGGTCACTTGGGTGGGTTATGCGAGGTTCACACAACCCAAGCCAAGTCACCTAGGGTAGCACGACCTCAAGCGAGCAACCTAGGTGATGGTCGCCTAAAGTTGGGCAATCTAGATGAGGCTATTGACGAACTAGACTCAGCCTTGTTGATCACCCGTTAAGTTCTTCGTCGGTTGTGAGTTCTTTTTTTCTTTTTTTTTAAAGCAAAATTGATTTATGAAGTGTGATTTTCTATACACCATTTATATCAGCTTTATTTCCTTATGACTTTACAATTTACTAAAACTTACTTGCATGCTGAAAATCTCTTTTAAAGTAAAGGCCTTTGCATTTTCCCGAAAATTGTTCTCGAAAGCCAACCCAAACGCATCTAATGGTATAATTTACCTTTTCAACAATAACATTGGTAAATTTTGTGAAACTCACACTTTTAAATTTTAATTATTTGAAACACATGCAACTTTCAAAATGTTTAAATATTAACGTATAAATTCACTCGATCAAATATTAACGTTTCCAGATTTAATCACCTACCCCTCTCTCGTCAATCCTTTGTCTTCTTGAACATTGTTTTTACTTCTCTTTCAACCAAAAATCTAAGCTATTAATTGACGTGGGAGCATCGGATTCAATCGATCAACTCACATCCTCAACTATGGCCTCGTCGATTGATCCTTATTCCTACAGACAATATCAATTTTGGCTACAATTAAATAAGTTAATTTCATGATTGAAGTTGCCAATTATGCAGAAAAGTTATTGATTTTATGGACAAGTTGTTGATTTCATAATTATCAATTGACTACCTAGATATTGATTTACAAATTTAATGTCGATTCAGAGACTACTAATCAACTATAGCAACTGGAAGTTGCTTTGGACGATTTCCTTTGCTAATGGGCGATCTTTCAATATGTCTATTGAATTGCCCAGGCTGGTGGCGAACAAATTTAGATTTTAGTTTAATTATTTTGCATTTGATCAAATGTCTTTAGTCCTAGTTTTATTAGTCTTAAGTGTGTTATAGGTTTCAAGAGCCAAAGTTCAAGTCTCTAGGTATTTTAAAGCATTTTCTAGTTTCTAGGTCTTTATTGTGTTATCAAGTTTCCATATCTTTAACATTTGGGTAGTTTCCATATCTCTTTAACATGAGTCTATTTCCTATATATATATATATATATATATTTGGGTAAAGGTAAGAGTTATAATAACTATTGCAAAACGCTATACAATTGTACAGCAAGGGGAGCCCCGGCACTAGCTTATACTCAGAGAGAGAAGCGCAATGAGTGGAGGGGTGCCAGGGGGGAGAAAAGAAAAAAGAAGCTGCGGTGAGGATACAAAGTACGGGGACCATTAGCAGCGGAAGGGCAACAAAGAGGCCAGCAAACAAGAAAAAACCAAGAAGAGCACACAAACAACTGTGGCCCGCACAGGGAAAGAACTACAAAAAATGGGTCAACACAACGGACCGAGGAGCCTCAGTTAGGCAAAGCACCGGGATGGAGGACGCCAAGGCACCCTGTAGACGTCAAGCAAACGGCAGCAGCAACTAGCAACAAAGGGACCGGCAACAACACCAAGCGAGGGTCAATAGACGAAGGGGAGAGACCCTCATGAGAGAAAACTAGGAGGGTGCCCTTTAGCCACAAGGGAGGGGGCACAACAAAAGCCTTGGAAAGTCTGGCAGCAGTAAAACCAAATCCACAGAAAACATACTCAATTAAATAAGGAAGGGTGAAGGCCCCGGCTCAATTAAAGTCTCCTATTACGAGGAATATCCGGGACCTTGGAGAATGTTGAAGCCTTGTCTTTAATGGCTTTACGAAGGTGCTCTTTTAACGCCAGGAAAAATAACCTTTGATTGCGAAATAGAATGTTATTCATCTCTTTCCAAATGAAATAACATAAGGCACCAAAGGCAAAGCGAGCCAGGGAATGGTGGAAAGTAGCATCTGAAAGGTGATCAATAACCCATTGGAGATTTTCCTTCGAAGACTGATTACGTCAAGGTAAGTTACAATTGGCCGCCCGAAAAGAGGCAAGGTTGCCAATAATAGGGCAGCCAAAGAAAAGGTGGTCCACCGAATCCGGCCTAGCCGAGCAAAATGCACAAGAAGCATTCGGTATTCTCTGATAAGCAAGCAACTATACCTGAGTAGGCAAGCGATTGCGAGCTATTAGCCAAAGGTGGGACTGGTATCGAGGAATAAGGGAGGAGTTCCAAACAACTCTCGATTAGGAGACCCTAGGACCCCTCGACCTTAGCAGGCTCCAAGCCAAAGAAGTAGAGAAGACTCTTGAAGAATGGCCAGTCCAAAGGAGGTGGTCACTAGCCTCATTGAGGCTCGGAAAAGGATCATCCCAACCCACAATGGTGGTTGCAACAGCAAAGGGTATCTATGAATATATAAGATTTTTAGTCCCTCTACATATAAAGGAAAGTTGTGAATTGTAAGGTTGACGATTTGAATATATGAATATATAAGATTTTTCCTCTATATGAGCGAATATCTAGAGAAAGTAGAAAACTCTTATCCCAATTTTTTTTATCCTTGGAGAGTGGATTACCCCCTGGTAGTGAGCCAAGAAGTGTTTTATCATCGGCTGTGATTTTCCTATAGGCCTTGATGGTGAGTTTCTCCTATCCCAAATTCCTTTAACCTTGGTGGTTGGCTTGTTTGGTAAGCCTTGATAGTGAACTTCGTTGATTCTAATCTTCTTCCTCCACCGGTGATGTGTCCTTTAGGCCTTTGTAATAATCATATTATATCTTGTATTTACATTTATCCATTGACAACCATCACCATGCATTCTAATCTATCCTTCACTTTACACATCGATCCATACACTTAGTCAAGAATTCCCATTCTCGAAATCACTTGCTTACATACGCATCATTAACAAAGACAAACTAGCCCTTAATTTTAAAATAATTAAAGCACCAAATTTTCCAATTTGTTCGATCGGGTCGTAGGATTCTCTCTGTTTTTTTTTTCCCCTAATTGAATCTTTGAACTATTTACGTCATACATGGCAATTAAAAAATTTTGAGATAAAAATATAAAAGAAAATAGCGTTTCTCGAAATTTCCAAAAATGAAAATCTGAAGAAGAACGAGATAAATGGAATAAGCAAAATAAAAGATGAACCAAGGGCGGGGGCTCTGTTCCACTCGCCAGGGGAGCTCTCTCTCATTATCATTTTTTTAAATATTCTTCCTTTTATTCTTCATTCCACGCAATGAGTTGGAGGACTATTTTGATGTGGCGCTAACATGGATATCCATGCTATGATGTAACCTAGACGTGGTTTGCTACATCAATATTTTCATCAAAATGTTTGGCTTAATCTAAGAACAAACGTATTGTTTAAGGATCCAATTGACCAAAAAAAATTTCAACAATCACATCAAAAAATTTTAAAAAAAGAAACCCAGAAATATTGGTACCTCTATCCCAAATTTGAGTATTTATTCCTTGCTCTTTCTCTTCTTTCTTTTCAACCTGCTCCGTGTCCACTTGAGCAGTTTAAGCTTTTATGGGATTGAGGTTCTTCATGAGCAACTTCTTAAGGTTTGCCCCAAATGTGGTCACGGGGCATAGGGCTAAGTAGTGTCTCTACAGTGTTGAACAAGCAACAAAGCTCATCACGCATGTATGAGATGTTCGTGACCGTCGTTTCTCCTTGCTTGCTGCTTTCTGGACAAGCGCATGTACACCAAACACATTTCTGCTTTTCAGGGCTTCGAAAAAAATCTAGGTCCATTCCTTATCGTGTCGATGGATGTGGATGCAAGGCGAGCAAAATGATCTAGAATCTATGTCCCTTGTATGTGGATATCTTCAAAGGTATTCAAGGCAATTTCAAACCAGAGAACCTCAGGCACACTGGGATATTGTCCAACATAATGGAAATGATTCCCATTCAAGGAAACTCGTTTACAAGTCAATTATTCCTTGGAAGAGGAGATGCACAGATGTCGGCGGTGAATCTATCGTTCCTTCTCCTATAGACAACGTGAGAGTAGTTGAACGTTAGTCGCATTCTACAGGTGCCAATTCGTCTGCTCATGATCATGCTCCGGCTCCTTCCACTCTTTGGAAGCTAGAATTAGGCTCACAAGTTTGAAGTCTGGCCAACGTTCCGACGATCCATCGGTCCATGTACGTATTCTGTGATGGTGCTTGGGATGAAAAGCAAAATTATGCTGCTTGTAGAATAACGAAAAGTCCCTTTTACCTTATTTATCGTTGATAGAATATTTAAATATTAAACCACACCATAATCTTCAAGTTTTTAGAATAATTAGTGGTGGTTCCACAAAATTTCACACTATATCGAAGCTGAAGTTTTTGAGTTCAAAATTTTTCCAAATCCTATTTACCTCCCTAATTAAATATGTCCATGCTTAGTTATAGTCTAACAAGACGAGACTAAGTATGAAAGGGTGACAAAATATTTAAATATTAAACCACATCATCATCTAAAAGCTAAGTTTACTTCTTGGTGATGGTAACCACATACATGGTAGTTTCTAAGTAGTTTACTAATTCTCTCTTTAAAGAGCAAATAAGCATCGCAGTTTTACTCATGAATGATAAGGTGAGCTCATGCTCATGCAAGTAGGGGTGTGCAAAATACCTGGGAATCGCCCGGACCACCCGGAACCAGACCGGAACTGCTTGAAACCGACGGTTCTTGAGGGAACCAGTAGGTACTAGTCCGGTTCCTACCCGCCCGCTTGTCGGAACCTTTTTAATATTTAAAAAAAAAATTACTAAAATAAACCCTAGATCTCATCTCACTCCCTTCTAGAGGTGTGCAAAATACCCGGGAACCGACAGGACCGTATTTGTAAATTCATTGCGTTTACTTCTCCCGCCGTCCGCATCTCCACGTACTTAAATTTGGTTTTTCTTTCTTTGGTTTGCTTTGATGTCACGTAATCGTTCTATGTTGAAAACCAAAATTGTTTCACATCAAGATCGGTTCCATGGATCCACCCGAGAACCGGACCATACTGGCAGTCCGGTTCCCAGGTGAATCCATGCAACAAACAGGTGGATCCAAGTTCCTATTTTTCGGAACCGGTCCTTAGCGGGCGGTTCCCGGTTAGGTCGGGAACCGCCCGCCCGGACCATGGACACCCCTACATGCAAGTGATGCAAGGATGGCTTTTACTGGACCTCTTTGGCATTTCCTATTGCCCTGCTCTTAGGGCTGTATCTTAGCCCTTAGGTGTATTGATACTCGGTAGGAAGTGTTGACACTTTAAATTTTGCTCAAATTTTTGAGAAATCTTTAAGTGGATCTAGAGTCGATCAAGAGTTGGCTAAGGTTTGATCGATAATATGCTAGACACAATACACATTTTAAATATTAAAAAATTAGTTATTCTCGTTAAAACGAGTCTTTTGACATCCATATATCATTACTCAAATTTCATAGTCAATTTTTTACCCTTTGGGTCCAATTACTTTTTCTTTTTGTGGTGATGGGAAGTTTGTCATTTCTCGATTTCAATTGTACATCTCAAAACTAGGGATCACAAGCATCCTAATGTAACAAAAATGGATTCAATTGGATATTAGATGAGGAATCTACTGCTAGTCAAATTTTGATCAGATTTTCTCCTACTCAAGAAAAATGGGGTAAATACCAAAAAGTCTTGAACATATTATAATTGTATTAGTTCAATTCTAAATTGTTTAATTTAATCAATTTAATCTTAAACCTTTTAACAATTTGACATTGCAATCCATTTAGCCAATTTTAATTAGAAATTGCTAACATGGGCAATTTTTGTAATTTTTTGAATTTTGATTTTTTTTCTCTTTTTTTCCTTTTTAATTTTTGTTTCTTTGTTGTAGTTGGTGATGTCCCTGATGACCCTTGCCAGTTGAATGAGGCTCAACCATGCCGTTGTTGAGCAAGGACAACTTCACCAACGATTAGGCTCGCAGCTCAACCGTTGCCAAAGCTCGCCCTTGCCAACCTAGCTCTAGCATGGTTGACCTTGTCTAGTGACAGCAAGGTCGAACCTTGCCTGGTCGGCAAGGGTCGTCGCAACCTTACTAGTGAAATGAAGAAATAGAAATTAAAAATGTAAAAAAGAAAATAATTCATATATTTTCTTTTATAAAATTACAAAATTGTCCACACCAAATTAAAAGATTAACACGATTGAAATAAGTTTAGAACGTTATTGATAATTTCTCTTAGATCTGGGGGCCCAAAACCAAGTCTAGAGACCTCGGAATCGAACACAACTCGCTAGATTTTTGAATTTACTGTAGACCATGATTTCCTTTTAAGGCGTCGCGACAATGTCCAGTTTATGACCGGAGCCTATGGTCTCAATATGGATCAAAACTTTAGGTCCACGATGTAGCGATTTGTCCCATTACATTGGGCTTGTTGGGCTTTCACGAGCTTTTTTTTTTTTTTTTTTTGGTCAGTCCTACTCTATTCACGAGCCTTTGAATGGCGTAAAAATCATGCAAATCATATGTTGGACGAGCAAGTTACGGGTTGTCGGCACAACGCTGGGGAGCCTAAGCCTCGAGGCCTCAATTTCTCTCATCTTGAAGTGGCTCTTAATTTCTCTTTCTCCGCGTGTTTTCCTTTATCATTGTAGGTACCCAACGTTCTCTCGCTTCTAATATAAGTTTCCAAACACCCTCTCTTTAAATTTTGAATAGAAATACATGTTAGATTATCGTAATGTCTATTTTTATCAATAAATACATTGTTTTGTTTTTTGTCTTGAAATAAATAAATAAATAAATAAATAATCAAGGTTTTAGGCTGTTGTAATGCTAGAATGAGATCTCGAGTGATATATTACGCCGCTATGACGTCAAAGTTATGCTAGAAATAGTACATGTTTCTAAGCCATTGTAAGATACTTTTTATCATATATGTGAACTTAGGCGTTTATGCCATTGAATTAAAACCTTTTGTGTTGGTTATGCGAAAATGCGCTAGAATGCATGTCATTATTAACATGTCGTGTCATTGTTTTAACTCTAATTCAACGTGTCATGTTGCGTGTAATTGTTCTATTTCATATCTCCCTCATGTTTAAATCTTATTTTATTATGTCATATTACATGTGAATATTGTCGTGTCATGTCATTTTTCTTTTCATGTTTTGAAACATGAATTTGACATATTGTTGCAATGTTATGTCATTCATTCTTCATGTTTAAAATTTGAATTTGCCATGTCTTTGTCATATCTTGCTCTTTTCTCATATCATAGTAGAATTTTGCATTCGAATAAACATGTGCACGGACACTTCCATAGAAAAGTGGATCGCAACGATACATAAGAAAAAACGGCATTGATAATCAATAACGGCTCTTAGTAAGCATTTCGGCGACAGTTTAAAGGTTGAAAACAAACCATCATGCATACTTAGAAAATCAAATGACAAAAAATTTAGGATTTGACGAAAAATAGAAAAGATTGTGGTACCGAAACAGCGTCGTGGGATCACCGCGTCCTGTACGTAACAAAAGCCCCCACTCAACATCTCTAGTTTTCTCTGTCCAAAAAAAACATCTCTAGTTTTCGTTTGACCAGTTTCTTTACAAGTCTCTCAGCATTACTTAAGTTTACAATCCATCCTCCCTCACTAAGCTGGCATCATTCACCATATTAATATATATATATATATATATTAATATATATATATATATCTATCAGGCTAACGCTATTTCATTTTACAAAAATAAAAGGGAAAATACTTAAAATCACACATTAATACATAGCTAATGCATCACCTTTTGGTCACCGATTCAATTTATTTCTCGAAAGAAGAAAAAAAGAGAAAAGAAAGAAATGTTTGATCTTCTTTGGTGTTGCATTAAAATAAAAATATACTATAACAATCAAATACTATTTATTGTATATATTTACCAAAATTTTGTTTAGAGCATTAATAAATTAAAGCGATAAGCTATCAAATCCATCATTATTTCACACGGGGAGTAGCCAAATGTTCAAATTGGACATCCTATTGTTATCAAAAAGTAAAAAGTACGTGTAGTCCCGCATTACCTCGATGCGCACAAATGGTGTAAATCCGATACCTCTCCTTTTGGCATACTTAAAACTTTTATATACACATCACTTCCGTCACTTAACCCATAAGCTCCTCAACCTTCTTTTACGGGCGAGCTTGCCAAGAATGCGCGCTCACCCCGCTAACATTTTTTAGGTATCTAAAATAGAGAGGAAGGAGGAAAATAGGCAGGAGAACCGCCTTGAGGTGGGAGACCTATGCTGTCCTCCATATTCATTCTTTGTCGAGAAGACAAAGATAGAAAAAGAATTTTGGGGTTTCACGATGAAAAAGGTAGATTCCACGTTGGGGCATGCTTGTAGGCAGGGCTATCGTCGGGTAGGCCAGTATACTAGCCACCCATATCTAAAGTAAGTGAGGGTAGGTTAAAGGCTCACTATAAAACTAGCACGCTTAACAGCACTGCTTGTAATCGCATGCTAACTCTATACTCCCAATTGCAAGTAGTGCCATCCTTTAAGCATACCTTAAACTTTTATATACACATCACTTCCGTCACTTGAACCCATAAGCTCCTCAACCTTCTTGTCTAGGCGAGCTTGCCAAGAATGCGAGCTCACCCCGCTAACATTTTTTAGGTATTTATAATAGAAAGGACAAAATTAAATTCCTCGATTTGTCAAAAATCTGCAAACACAAAAAGAAAAAGAAAAGCACTTGAAATGAAGGGTCTATTCGTTTCGCAGAGAATGTGCAATTTCTGGAAAATATTTTCCCAAAAGTCATTTTCTAGGAAAATAACAATATTTTCTAGTGTTCGGCTAAAATCTAAAAATATTTAAGAAAATATTTTCCGATGTTCGATATGAAAAAATTTTTCTAAGACTTCACCATTTAGGCATACATCACTTACCGACTTATAAATCCATCAAATATGAACTCGCTTTTAAATCTGGACAAACTTGCTTTATATTTGTGTTCCCTCATTATCACCAAACGCTCATCTACTCTAAAAAATGTTCGTATGAATTTAAAAAAAAAAAGTAAAAGAGAAAAGAAGCAAAGCATGTACAGCCTTAATGAGAATCTTTCAGTTCTCCCCACACATCTTTTGTGCTCAAATAAACAAAAGAAAAAATAAGCAAAACATGTAGAGTCATTTGCTTGAGTAATGTACAATTGCAATGTAGAGTAAATAAATAAATAATGATAAGCAATAGTGTAGAGCGCGAACTTGAGATCGAAGCTCGAGATTCGCCTGGCAACAGCCGACAAGTAACCAAGAAAGAAGAAGATGGAAACAAAGAAAAGAAAAAAAAAGAAATAGAAAAGAAAAATAATTCGAATTAAAAAAAAAAAGATAATTCAAATAAAAAAAGAAAAGAAGAAGAAGAAAGGGAATGAGGAATTGAGGATTTATAGAGGTGTGAGATAAGATAATTAACAGATTTTCTGGCATTCGTTCACGGAAAATGAATTCTTTGGAGAAAATGTTTTCCATGAAAGGAAAAAAAATCTTCTAAATTAAGGGAAAATATTTTCCACTTTTGAAAAGTGAAAAACATTTTCCTCACTTGATATCTCTTATCTCACACCTCTATAAATCCTCACTTCCTCTTCCCCTTTTTTTTTCTTTTCTTTTTTTCGTTCGAATGATTTTTTAATTTTAATTTTCTTTTTTAATTTGAATTATTTTTAATTTCCTTTTCTTTTTTTTTTTTTTTTTTCTTTTCATTGTTTCCCATCTTTTTTCTTTCTTGGCTAGTCATTGGCCGTTGTTAGGCAAACCTTGAACTCGTCGATCTCAAACTCACGCTCTACACTCTTGCTTATCATTTTCTTTATTTATTCCACCCTGCAATTGTAGGATTGCTTAAGCAAAGTACTCTATATACTTTGCTTCTTTTTTCTTTTATTTATTAAAACACAAAAGACACAGAGGGAGAGTAGGGCACTCAACTAGAAGATTCTCATGAGGGCTGTACATGCTTTACTTCTTTTCTCTTTTGTGTTTTTTTAAAAATACGTACGAACATTTTTTAGAGTAAATGAGCATTTTGCGACAATGAGGGAACAAAGATATGAAGTAAGTTTGCTTGGTAAAGGCAAGTTCATATTTAATGGATTTATAAATCGGTAAGTAATGCACGCCTAAGTGATAAAGTCTTAAAAAACATTTTTTTTACCGAACACCTGAAAATATTTTTTGAAACATTTTCAAGTTTTAGTCGAACACTAGAAAGTATTATCATTTTCCTAAAAAATGATTTTTGAAAAAATATTTTCCGAAAATGAACAATTTTCCATTAAACGAACGGACCTCAAGAGAGGAAAATGTTTTTTTCACTTTAAAGTGGAAAACATTCTCCCCTAATTTAGAAGATTTTTTTTCCTTTCATGGAAAATATTTTCTCCAAGAAATTTATTTTCCCTAAAACGAATGCCGGAAAATCCGGAAAATATTTTTCGAAAAATTATTTTCTATGAAATGAACAAAGCTGAAGAAACGGAACGAAAACTCTCGATTTTTCTGACAAAAGAATATGGTCCGGTCGAACCGAACCGGTCCGGTTCGCCCAAAGCCTGCAGCCTCCAACACCAAATCCCTGCCCTGCCGCTTCCGTCTTGCCCAGGTTCTGCTCCAGAGGAGTGCTTGCAGCGAAAAGACCCACAAGCCAAAAAAGCTCGAGAAGTCAAGACACCCCGACGAGAAGAAACCCTAGTTCCTGGAGCTCCACCTCCGCGCTGCCGAACTCGAGCGAGAACCCAAAATGCCGTTCGTCTCGCAGATACAGAGGCAGACCGATTACGGGCTCTTCCCGTCCGCCACTCCCATCGTCATCGACAATGGCGCTTCCTCTTTCCGCATTGGGTATCGCAGAAAAAGACCGCAAATTTTTATGGCGGAGTAAGCGTCGGCCGTGAGATTTTTAACCTTCTTAATCCGTCGTGCCTTGGGCTGTTTCAGGTGGGCAGGAGAGGACGACCCTCGCGTCATTTTCCGGAACATTGTTCAGAGGCCTCGACACAAGGCTACTGGTGCGTTTTTTGGGTTCTTTTCTCGATAGGGTACGATAAAGGTTGTTCCTTTTTTGTTGGGTTTTCGTTCTTGAACCTGGGTTCCTTCTGTTGTTCAATTTCAGTTCAAGGGATATCATTTTTTTTTTTTTTTAACGTTGTAAGCTATTGAAAGTTCATCCTGGAGCCCCGATGCGATAGGATATGTAGACTTGCAATGGCACGTAGCAGTTGTGAATTTGACTTTTTGGAATCTTCCTGGGTAGAGTCTTTTAGTTTTCTTGCTTCGTAGAATTGGAGTTTCTGGGGGCATTTCTTGGAGAGAGTGGATTAAGCTCGCGGTGTTGCTATGGGGTTGCTCATACTATGTTTTGTTTCTCTCGACTTAGGTGAGACTGTTACTGTTGTCGGCGACCATGATCCTGCTTTGATGAAGTACTTCGATTGCACTCGCTCTGGGCCGCGCTCTGCTTTTGATAGCAACGTCGTTTATCAGTTTGAAATAATGGAATATGTAAGTGTCACGGTGACTCTCTATTTATGTTGTCGGATGACTTTCATCCTTTAGTTTCATCTGCTCAACTTATAAGAATGATTCATTTTGGCTATTGCCTATGATAGCATTGGTATCTCTATCAAGTTCAGATCGAGATATGATTGTTAGTTATTTTTTGTTTCAAAAATCATTTAGAAACTTTGTTTCTTGTCAAAGCAAATCATTCTATATATATTATGGCCTTCGTAAATTGTTCTGTGTCACATAAGGTCTATGTGCTCATCTTCAAAAGCATTCTAAGCATAGTTATTCTGAAATTTTAGCTTTTGCATTTGTAGATTTTTGATTTTGGCTTTGACCGCTTGGGAGCAAATGGTCCAGAGGTATGCAATATCTCAATTCTTCTGTTTTATTCAATGTGTCCATATCTGTTCATAAATTTGGTTAGTCAACTCATTAGCTTTAATAGCCTAACAGAAAAAAAAATCATTGGCTTTTTTATTCGGAATCTTTCAATAGAGGTACCCAGTATATGGAGTTTCAGTTCTTGTGGGCATCCAGCATTTGCTAAGGTTGAGAATTACTTATTATCACATTGCATATTGATAGAACCGTAGCTCAGTTTTTTCATTTCCTGTAAGAGATGTCATTCCGTAATTTCATTTTCAAATTGCTGATTAAGTAGAATGTGGATAAACTTTTACTCTTGTTTCTATGTAGATATATATTCCAAATCATATGCTTATTTGAAGTTGTGCAGATTGATCATCCTGTCCTGATCACAGAATGTGTGTGCAATCCTGTCTATTCTCGCAGTAAAATGGCAGAACTTCTTTTTGAGACTTATGGAGTTCCATCAGTAGGTACTAGCTGTGCCTCCAGGTTCTTTCTGTAACTAATATACGATATGATTTGGGCCTGTCACTTTTCCAAAATGTGGTCTTTTCTTTGCCATGTAACTTTTGGCTGTAAGTCATGTTTACCATTGGACTGGCCTCATTATATTGCGCTCATATTGAGATGTTCTCACACTTCTCTGATTGCATTAAGATGACATGGGTTTAGATAGGACATATCTTCTATGGTGTTTATTAACTGCAACAGATATGCTTAGGGCGGATACATGGGAGGTATAAGCGTTGATAAAGAAATACCAGCCATGGTCAATAGATTGAACAAAAAAAAAAAAAAAAAAACTGCGTTCTTATTGAGATGTTCTCACACTTCTCTGATTGCATTAAGATGACATGGGTTTAGATAGGAAATATCTTTTATGGTGTTTATTAACTGCAACAGATATATGCTTAGGGCAGATACATGGCAGGTATAGCCCTGATAAAGAAATACCAGCCATGGTCAATAGATTGAATCCAAAAAAAACAAATGGTATTGAGAGAGAGTTCAACTTAGCACAGTGACCAATGTGGTGGTGGTTGCCATGGTCCAAGTTTGCTACCTCTCTGTCTGGTGTACGGAGAGATTAGTGACTTCATGCCATTTCACCATCCTCAGGTCACTGCCTGGTGGTTGTCTCTCTTGGCTGGAGGGGACTGATGATCCCCACGAGTTGTTGCTGGTGGTGATCGTCAGAGGGTTCTTTTTTCCTTTTTATTTGTGCATATCTTTTTCTCTATTTATTGAGAGATGGTCCCGTGTCTGGTCATATAATAAACAAGAAACAGCATAAGTTAGAAGAAATTCCTATTCTATCCTCTGCAGTTAAAAAATTGGCAAAACCAAACGCAACCTCTAGGTTTGTCTGCGTTGGTCTGCATTTTTGCATTGCTTTCTTTATGATAACGCTGTCTGAATTTATCTGTTTTTATTTTCAAAGCATTTGGCGTGGATGCTGCATTCAGCTATAAATACAATCAGCAGCTTGGTATCTGTGCTAGGGATGGTCTTGCAATCTCCCCAGGGTTTACAACTACTCATGTTATTCCAGTAAGTTTTTTTAACCACCGCACTCACTTACAATATCTCCATGAGGACAATTGGTCATTGAGATATGGCGGGAACTGGGGATTTTTTTTGGCTTTTTCTACAGTACACAATTGAATAAACTTAGGACGCGTTTGGTAACGCTTCTGTTCCGAGAAACAATTTTTGCTGAGAAATGATTTTTTCTGTTTCTGTTCTTGAGAACAATTTCTGAGCAAAAGAATGCGTTTAGTAACTTCCCAAAATTTTTATTCACGAGATAGAAATACATTTGGTAAAATTCTTAGATTTTTTAAATTTTTTAATTCTTTTATTGTTTTTTCCTTTTTCTTTTTCTCTTTGGCCGGTCGTCGGCCACCACCGTGGCCAGCGACTGGCTGGGCGACGTCCGGCGAGCTTGCCGAAGTCTCGCAAGGCCAGGGCAAGGCCCGGTCAAGCCTCGTGCCAGCTGGGGAGGCCGAGCCTCGCAGTGACCACACGAGGCTCGGCCTCACCTGGGCTAAGTGAGGTTGACCTCTTCCAGCCCAGGCGAGGCTGAGCCTCGTCGTGGCTCGTCGTCTCTAGGGGCTGGCGACACTCTGGCGAGGTCGCTGGCCCTCGTCTGGCCAGTCGCCGGCGACCAGCCAAGAGAAAGAAAAAAGAAGAAAAAAATAGATTTTTTGTTCCCGAGAACAAAAGTTTTACCAAACACGTTTCTATTCTTTTTTTGTTCTAGGGAACAGAAATTGTTTTTAACAAACATGCCCTTAGTGACAAGAGATTTCCCTTATTTTCCATCCATCGAATGACTGTTTATTCAATTGTCCTGCAGTTTGTGGATGGAGAAGCAGTTTATAAAGGTGCCTGCAGAACAAATGTCGGTGGTTATCATGTGACTGATTATTTCAAGCAACTCCTTTCTCTCAAGCATCCTCATCACATGTAATGACAAACCAACACAATGCTGCTATTATCATTCCCATCCCCACCCCCCCCCCCCCCTCCCCTTCTGCCCTCTCTCTTCCTTCCCTCCTTTTTCTGGGTGAACTCTTATCTTATTCATGTGATATATAGGACAAGGTTTACTTGGGAAAAGGTTGAAGACCTGAAAATGGAGCACTGTTATATTGCGCCAGACTATGCTTTGGAAACTCAACTGTTTCAGGTTGTCGATTTGGCTTAATATTTCCATGCCTCCTACTTATCTCTGAATGTAGTTATTCTGACAGAAAGGGACAAAAGAAGCTGAAGACAAGACCAGGTGTTGGCAGCTTCCTTGGGTCCCACCGGTAGTTGAAGAAGGACCTTCAGAAGAAGAGTTGGCTAGAAGGGCAGCTATTAGGGAGAGACAAGGTCAACGTTTGCGTGAAATGGCTGAAGCAAAGAGATCTTCTAGGATCAATGAACTGGAAAATGAATTGAGAGGGTTGGCTTTTCTCTTAAAGCAGCTTGAACAAGTAGGAGAGGAAGACGTGCCATCTTTCTTGTCAGAGACTGGTTATACGTCAAAGCAGGAAATAGAATCTGCCCATGCTAAAGCAACACAATCTCTTCGAAAGGCAAAAGGGGAGCCAAAGGCTGACCAAGTTGAATCTGATGAGAAAATAGATCCTTCTGCCGATGAAAAGTTCTCTCTTCTCAATGTACCTGACAACATGCTTTCTGCTGAGCAGGTATGCTTTTTGGTAAATTTATATGACTGAATGTTTCCATCAAGTCTTTGCCACCTTCCAAATATTTGCATTATGCATGTACAATTTATGAAGTGTCATTTTATGGTGCGAGTTGCCATTGCTTAATGTTTACCTTGAACCTTGGAGATTGTTGTTGTAATACTTGAAAGGTACGGAGTTGTCTTAATAGGAATTGCAGCAATGACCTGTAAACCACTTTTTGCCGTCATGGCCAATGCTGACTATATGAATTTTGGGCTATTTCTCTTGTCAGTTGAAGGAAAAGAAGCGGCTGAATTTTCTTAAAACCACTACTGAGGGGCGGCAGCGAGCCAAACAGAAGCGCATGGAAGAGGAACTAGAACGGGAAAGGAAAAATCGTGAAGATGAAGAAAAACGCTTGTATGTTCCATCTTAAGGTTTTATTTATTCTTTTATGACAGATGTATGAAAGGTTAGTAGCCAATCAGAAAAATTTTAACCTTTGTTGTGCACTTGATTGCATTATTGATATATTATTGATATAAGACTGACAATATAGAGGACGAATGACTATTTTAGTTGGCCTAGTAAAAGTAGCTACTATAATTTGTTCAGTGATTTGAATGATCCTATAAAAAGGTAGACAAAACATAGAAATTGCATCACCATTCTTTCTATCCCACTCTTGACCTCTGCCAACCCAGCATTCTGTTGGCCGACCCCTAGCCGCTGATGAGGCCACTATTGAGCACGCTGTGCTCATTGGGGGATTGATGATGGCCATTCCACCATGTGTTGAGCGAGATGAAGGAGGAGAGACAGAAGGGTATGAGAGATTACTCTGTTCTGTGTAGGCTGTAGTACTATTGCATACAATTCCCGCCATAACATTACAAGGATTTTAGTGTCTACCTACGATTGCAATGATAAACACGTACTAGGCATGAGATGATCATTTTCACTACCAAAAGTTGAATTCCAAACATTGTTTGTGCTTAGTGTGATTAAATATCTTCTTAGGTGTGGAGAAAAAATCTGAGTTTTCTCTCTGCAGTGGGATTGTATCATAGGAAACTACATCAAATAGCTCTACAACAGGGTTGAAGACAATCAACTGTCATGTGCCTTATGAGAGTCACATTTCTGTTCTCCCTATGATTTGGACATATTGAAAGAGAGTAGAAAAGATATTTTTCTTCCTATTGCCATCAATAAACTTGCTTATGTCTCTAAACAACAGAAATAGTTTCCTTTACTTGCTGTTGCTTGCCTTCAGTTCTCTTAATCCAAAATTATGTTTTGAATTTTCAGAAGGGAGATGGCATGCTTATTCTCTTGTTGAGTTCGATTTTTGCTTTTTTATAGTTGCTGTACTTTTTTCTTGAGCTCTCCATTCGAATTTTTGGCAGAGCAAATCCAGGGCTTTATCTAGAACAGTTGCATGTCAAATACAAAGAGCTTTGTGAGAAAGTAGAACAACGTAAACGTCTTAAGACAAATGGTGGCAATACAAATGGGAATAATCTATCTGGAGGTGTTGGTCGTGGTGAGAGATTGAATGCAGCCCAGAGGGAAAGGATGCGCCTTCTTACAACTGCCGCATTTGATCGGGGAAAAGGTGAAGATACTTTTGGTGCCAAGGATGAAGATTGGCAACTTTATAAACTTATGAGCAAAGATAATGATGACGACGATGATGAACATGATCCAGAAGAAGCTGAGCTAACCCGAATCTCATCTAGGCTTCAGGTGAGCTTGCTATCAATTTAAATAGGTTTCTGTCATCTGTGCAAATTTCTGTCTCACTTTATATTATGTTTCGGCCAGGTCTTTTTCGAATTGGGAATAACATAACTATTGGCTGTATCTGATTGTTCCTTGGAATCAATGTGGCAGGAGATCGACCCAACTTTTATTCCCAAGGCGGAATTAGGAACTTCCCAACAAGTTGTTGAGGTCCCCAAATTCCGTCCTCTGACCAAGGAAGATTTTCAGGTCATTCTTGGAGTTGAGAGATTCAGGTGTCCTGAAATCCTGTTTAATCCAAACTTAGTTGGGATTGACCAGGCTGGAATGGATGAGATGGCCGGGGTTTCAATTAGGAGGTTGTCATGTGACTCTAAAGATGTTGAAGACAGATTAACCCAGTCTATCCTTATCACTGGAGGGAGTTGTCTTTTCCCGGGTATAAGTGAGCGTCTGGAAGCCGGAATTCGTATGATACGGCCCTGTGGGTCTCCAATAAGGGTAGTTAGAGCATCTGATCCGGTTCTTGATGCATGGCATGGAGCTTCCATGTATGCTTCCGCCTTGCAATTTCCATCACAAACATTCACCCGGATGGATTATTATGAGAAGGGTGAAGATTGGCTCCGACGATACCAGGTGAGGTACTCACTATAGATCTTTTATTTTTCCCCCTCGCGGTGCACTGTGTTTTCCGTGCAAAATGATCATTCTTCTTCTTCATATTTAAACTGTACATATAAACTAATTTATATCGTAGACATTTGTCCTTTGTATTTGGAAACTTTCTTACATGATCTTCTGAGGAAGCTATTCTGTATGTCATGCAAATGGATAAATGATGTGAACTGTAAGGTCCTTTTTATGTTTTTTTTGGTCGAACTGTGAAGTCTTTTGAGTAGTGGAGATTATTATCGCGGGCAATATTGGTAGTTGATAGTCTTGAGACTTGGATGGCACGGAACTTCTAGAAAACAGATGCGAAAAGTTAAAAGAAGAGGAGAAATTTGTAAAAGAACCTAACTTTTAGTAGAGATTCTGGGGAGATAACTGCTAGTTCAACATGAGACTGTGCCAATTAAAAGCGATGTTTAAAAGTTGCATTATCTAACCATCCCAAGTTTGGGAATTTCCCATCGTGCGGAATATCTATAAGACGAAGCGTGAATTGCTTGCATTTGACTTGCTTGGAAGCTTAAACTAATTAAGTATTTGCGTAAACTAGCTCGAACACCCATTGATCGAAAGACTCAAAACTAAAAGTTGCTCTACATGGGGGGAAAAACTCGAGCAGGCTTTCTTTTCATAGAGCTGCTTGAAAGCATGTATCACAGCATAAAAATATATATAATCAGTCAATAAGAGCGGTGTTCGAAAACTCAGGACGGCTAACTGGAGGCAGACATTTCTTCGAACAATTCCGGGTCCCCTGACCAAAACAGGAGCGACGGACCCAGATTGGATATCAAAGCAAGCGGCACGGTGGTGATTGTAGCTTGATTTTGCTCTTTTGTGAGCAATCTACTAGCCTCCCAGTTCACAACGGAGATATATGTAGCTTGATTTCCTTCATTGCAGACACATCTTAACAGCATCCAAGTTCGGAAAATCTTCCACCGAAAAGATAGTGGAAACCAAAACAATAGGATTCACGTTAAGAGTCGCTCCCATGCCATTGCTGTTTTGAATCCAGGATTTATCTCATGTTGCGCTAACTCGTGATCTATTTCCAAAAAACTGCACAAGTGAATCAGAAACGTTTTGTTCACTTTTTTTTATCAGACAGTACAGTCCATTTAGTGCAAAGATGGACGGAACATAAGAGATTCAATTTCAAAACCACCGACTATGAACCTTACATTTCATATCTGATAATGCATTTCGACACGTGGTCAATAGCGCGCGTAGACAATCCTGTCCTTCTACCCCTTAAATAGCCACTGCCCCTCTTCTTCAATCTCAAAATCCTTATGGTAATAAGATTTCAGCCTACCCTTTGCCAAGCTCACCGTATCCTTATTCAATGGTAGCTGCCTAAACCCGGTCTTCTGGTTTCGCACACGTGACATTTTGTATGTCTTTGCCCTCGATCCTCTTCGGGCCCTCGCAGGCGATGATGTTCACCGCCTGCCTCCCAAATATCTCTCACTCGATCAGCAACCTCTCTGGAGTGTCATGAGGCACATTTCCAATGGAAGAGCACCTCCCGGGATCAAGCGGCAACATGGCCACCATTTTTGGCTCCCTGAATGAATACGTTGGGATTCATCTTTCAGGTCAGATTGAGAATGGCGTCTCGTGGACTGTCCACTGTCTCGTTGAGTACGTTCTGAAATCTATACATACAGTTAACGACGAGGATTTCATCACCTTAGATATTTAGCTCCTCGATTTTAATGGCATCCCAATTTTTCGCTACTTAAATGGGACATTGAAAGTTTTAGCGTAGCTCGTCAAGCGTCTTCCGGTTTCCTCAAACTATTTCCAAGTCAATCGTACGGGGGCCCATTACCAGTCTACCGCACAATCTCTCGTTGGTTTGATTAGGCGACGGATGCTGCCCTGCAGCTGGTGGACACCTCTCCCCAATGATCTCGTAGAATTGTTTCTCGGCTGCCTCGAGCCCCAAGGGCTCATGACAGACGATGCTCTTCTCTTCTACGTCTTCCTCCATAAGCATCTGCTCTACGTACTTGAGAGCTGCATCGTAAAATCATAGTCCTCAACTGGTTCCTTCCCGATGCTTGCCCCCAAAGGAGGCGCATAGGTGTTGCTATAGGTAAAGTTATCGAGCATGTCTTCGATCGTGGCCCCACTAACAAGATCATCCTTCGGTAAAAGTGAAAAGGCCGCGTCATCACCATCATCGAGTGCGTCCCCATCAATTAGACTTATGACTTCATCTGGCGGTCGATCCATTTCTACAAAAATTGCTAGACTCGGAAGCATTTCCGAACATCAATAGCTCAAAGAGATCTTGAAAAAACTTTGTACCGAAATTCATCAGCTCGCTGTGTAAAAGCAGAAATGATTCCCCCCATGACTCAATCAGGCAGACAACTGGGTAGAAGTCTTGAATTAGCCTTTTATTGGAGCTAAAGCTCCAAGCTTGTACGTAGTTTAGCAAAATGAAACAGAGAATGCAATTTGAGTACAGAGTACAAGCTAATATTGTTTCATAAGAAACAGAACGAGATCGAATACTTGAACTCTTTCCGAGGAAGTAGGGGCATTCAGTTGACCTTTTTCTCGAACCGATCAAGTTTTGTTCGCAGAAAAAGAAGGGCTGTAAAGTATTGAGCGTGCCGTTGCTCATTATGGGTTGCTGAAGGCCTTCCCGCCATGTGTAGAGGGAGATGAAAGAGGAGAGAGAGAAGGGTATAAGGGAAAACTCAGCCCTGTGTAGGCCGTAGCACTACTGGATACAATTTTGGGCTATAACATAGCAATTGTACAGAACGTACTAGCTTGATTGCAATAATGAAAATGCATTGGACAGTGAAATAGTCAATTATTGCAACCAAAAGTCGAATGCTGAGCATCTGGTGTGGAGAAAAAAAAACCTGAGTTTGCCCCCTACAGTTAGATTGTATGAAAGGAAAATACATAGCATAGCTATACAATAGGGGTAGAGACAATCAGCTGTCGGCCTGTCATGTGCCTTACGAGTGCATTTGCATTTCTGTTCTTCCCATAATTTGGAAGGATATTGAAAGAGGGTAAAGAAGATATTTCCTTCTTTTTGCCATCAATAAACTTGTTTATGTATCTTGTTGGGAATAACGGATCCCCAAAAACCGGATTCGACACTAAATCGAACCCCTAAAACAAATGCGGAAGCGAAGCCCGGGAAAAACACGTATCACCGATCCTAAAGCACACCACAAATTCGAGCGTACCTTGTTAGTCACAGATTAGACACCGACGCCGACGAGATGAAGAGAATTTGGCCGACGACGCCTTGAAGGGAAGAAGAAACGTGCCTTGTGCCTTACTGTTTTCTTTTTCTGGAGAGAGAGCGCGGGAAAAGGAAAGTATGTACGTTGAATTATCCAAAATGTGTCTTCTCTCTCTCTCTCTCTCCTCCCTTTTATACGTCCATCCATCCACGGGCTCTATTCCTGTGGGCTAGGCTTTTTGGGCCCAACTTGGGCGGACGGGTCTTAAGCCCATCGCTAATAAAACCTTCATCTCCCACTCGCAAATGGTAGGCCGAACAGGATTCTCTTTACCTCTCTTCAACATTCATACCAGTGAATAATCCGTGCGACCAGCATACTTTGAGAGCTCGTTGCTATACATTTGTTAGGAATATATAGCAGCTCATAATGAGCGTCACACTCCGAGTAGATTTAGTATGCAGTACCCTAAATCGATCGATCACATTTATATCTCTCTTGATCTCTTTTAAACAAGATATATATATATTGCATTCACAACTATGATTATCCCAAAGACAGTCATAACTGGTCGACTAGTGAATACAAAATTACAATGTGATTCTCCAAAATCGATCTTCCTCTTTCCTTCAAACTCTCAATTTCAGTTCAGCTTGCTTTTCTAGAAATGTCCCATTAGATCGAATCAAACTCATGACCATTGGCAACATCCTAAGATAGCAAACACTAAACAGAAATCTTCAGAATAAGTAAAAGTCATGAGGGCACTAAAATTGAGGAACTATTTTCTTCAAGAGTCTCACACGTCATAAAAATTGAGATCAAACTTTTTGCCACTCTTATTAGTCGTCTCATGCATACGTAGTATGAAATACGTATTACGGTATTAACTCATTTCCCATGGAGCGTATGTCTACACTTTTTTCAATACCGTACAGATGATAGTACAGACACACCACACCCAATGTCTAACTTGAGTTCACGTACCTACTCATTCACAAAATTCATCAGAACTCACATCTGGCATCTTAGACAGATAAAGTAAAATATGTGAGGTATTTTACTTTCAAACATCGTAAGTATTATGTCCTAATCTTAACACTTAGTTAAGGCGACATACGTATTTTAAGCTTGAGTTCTCGATTATCACCTAAATAATAAGCTTAAAAACAGTCTCATTTCTATTTATCACACAATAAATAGAGGCGATTACCCGTGTGAGTGGGCTAATATTTTATCTGTCCGACATACTTTCTCAACTTAAAGTAATGCACTGAGCATTAAGATGCATAAAGATCATACAAAGATTCATAGGCATTAATAATGAAACAACACTAGTTCGTAAATGTTAACAACTCAGGGAAATTACAATCCAGTACATCAGACTCTACGCAATCCTAGAGATTTTACATTACCACAAAACACATCTCTAGGTATTAGCTTTGTCATAGAATCTGCTACCATTCTATGCGTAGATATGTACTGTAAGTTCACATCCTTTCGTGCAACCATATCCTTGACAAAGTTATACTTGGTATCTATATGTTTGGTATTGCCATGATATTTTGGATCTTTGATGTACGTTATAGCTGTTTGGCTATCACAGTTAACCAACAATGGATTTGCAGCTTTCTCATTAACACCTAAATGATCCAAAAATCTCTTAAGCCAAACTCTTTCTTGTACCGTTGCTGATAATGCCACGAACTCAACTTCCATCGTGGACAAGGCTATACACATTTGCTTCTTACTGCTCCATGATATAGCGTCATTGTTTAGTAAGAAAGCAAACCCAGAGGTAGATTTCCTTTCATCTAAATCTCCTCCCCAATCAGCATCTGAATAGCCTTCAAGTCGCAGATCCTTTCCTTGGTAATTCAACTTGAAATCAGCAGTTCCCTTCAGATACCTCAGTATTCTCTTAACAGCTTTCCAATGTGCTGAACCTGGGTTAGATTGGTATTTACTCACCATTCCAACTGCAAAACATATGTCGGGTCGTGTACACATCATAGCGTACATCAAGCTCCCAACAGTACTTGCATAAGGAACATGTTTCATTTGTTCCTTCTCTTGTGGAGTCCCTGGACACAATCTATGGCTCAATCCTTCACCCTTTGCAATAGGAGTGTTTATGGATTTACAATATTGCATACGAAATCGTTCAAGAACCTTATTTATATATGTTTCTTACGAAAGAGACAACAATCTTTTCGAACGATCTCTTGAAATCTTAACTCCAAGAATGTATGCAGCATCACCCATATCCTTCATCTCAAAGTTGGAAGACAACCAACTCTTGACAGTCTTAACAAACTCCATATTGCTTCCGGCAATCAGTATATCATCAACATATAATGATATGATCACAAATTGATCCTTGGATCTTTTGATATATACATAATGATCCTCATCAATCATTGTAAAATCATATGCCATTATGGCATTATGAAATCGTATATACCATTGTCTCGATGACTACTTAAGGCCATATATCGACCTCAAAAGTCGACATACCTTTTCTTCTTGGCCTTTCACTATGAAACCAGCAGGTTGTTCCATATGTATTTCTTCCTTTAATTCTCCATTGAGGAAAGTAGTCTTTACATTCATTTGATGTAACTCAAGATCCATACTAGATACTATTGCCAGAATAATGTGAATCGAGGTAAATCTCACTACAGGAGAAAATGTATCTTCATAATCAATTCCTTCCTGTTGATTATACCCCTTCGCTACAAGGCGAGCCTTATGCCTTTCTATCGAGCCATTAGCCTTTCGCTTTATTTTGAGAACCCACTTGTTCCCAATAGCTCTGCGTTCTTTTGGAAGATCAACCAGTTCCCAGACTTGGTTTGATTTCATTGACTCCATTTCCTCTTCCATTGCATGAATCCATTTTTCCTTACTAGGGCAATTCAGAGCCTCATTAATATTTCTTGGCTCATCCTCATCTTGTGGAGCAACCATAAAAGTTTTCCCTTCAATGTCAAAACGTCGACGGGGAATACTTTGGCAACTTGTTCGCCGTATGGGAGATTGTACACTCTGCACATCATTTCCCATCATGCTTTCACTTGGATTAGGTAATGATGATGCCGTCTCATCATGTGGTTGTAATTGAGAATGAGTTGAACTCAATTCATCACTTCTCATATTACTCCCACTTGGACGAACTCCACTAACATCATTATCCTGATCCAAGGTCTCAAATAGGGAGTAATATTCCTCTATATCGCCCTTCTTAGGAAATTCATCCTCTAAGAATGTGACATCTCATAATTCAAATTCAATTATACTCCAACTTTCCTGCTCACCTATGAACACATACCCTTTTGAGTGTTCCGAGTATCTTATGAAAATACTCTTCTTTCCTCTAGGACCAAATTTCCCAAACTTATGAGAGGACTCATGTGTATAGGCAGCACAACTCCATGGCTTAAGAAAACTTAAGTCCGATTTTCTACCTGTCCATAACTCATATGGAGTGGAAGTAACTGATTTAGAAGGCACACGGTTAAGTATATAGGCAGCAGTTAACAACGCATCACTCCAAAAAGTGATAGGTAAGTTAGCATACGCCATCATGGACCTAACCATTTCCAGTAGGGTTCTGTTTCTTCTCTCCGCAACACCATTTTGTTGAGGAGTATACGGAATAGACAACTGTCTTTCTATTCCTTTTTCATCACATAATTTTCTGAACTCATCAGATAAGTATTCTTGATCTCGATCGGATCTCAATGCTTTTATTTTCTTGTCTAATTGATTTTCTACCCGGTTCATAAATCTTTTGAAACAACTTATTGCTTCAGATTTATGAGAAATCAGACATATCCGAATCGAGTATAATCATCAATAAATGTGATGAAATAAACAGCCCAATGCCTTCCTCTCACATTCATTGGACCACAGACATCAGAATAGATTAAATGCAGAGGAAATTCAGCTCTTTTACCTTTTCCAAATGGTTTCCTTGTCGTTTTCCCTTCTAAGCAATGCTTACATATGGGCAAATCGACTTTTTCAATGTTGTCCAACAAGCCCTATTTGGCTAGTCTATTCATACGTTGTTGGCCAATGTGACCAAGTCTAGCATGCCACACATTCACATCATTATCATAGGTATTAGGAGACGTGATAAGGGAATAACAAACATTTGCATTAACATAGTCAATATCTAATACAATGAAACCATCTAGAAAATAACCACAACCATAGTAATTTGTATCTAAAAACAAATCCACACCTCTATTATAGAAGTTCATATTAAAACCTAATTTAACCAACACTAAAACAGACACTAAATTCCGACGAATCTCCGGAGCATACAACACATCATGTAGGAACAAAGTGCGTCCACCACGCATATTCAGTTGGCATGTGCCAATTCCTTTCACTTCAGCTCTGGAGTTGTTTCCCACATAGATCCACTTAGTTCCAGTAGGTACTCGTCAGAATTCCACGAAGGATCCTCTATCCTTCGCTACATGGTCCGTCGCTCTTGAATCCACAGTCCACAAAAGATTAGACTTAGTTAAGAACACAGAACTCGACACAAAAGTAAAATTCTAAAAAGTACAAGAGGTGCATACCTTCTTTGGCTCACGACAGTCGCGAGCATAGTGACCCTTCTTGTCACAGTTGTAGCATTTCACCCTTGCAAGCTTTTTCATGCGATGACGCTTTCCTCTTTCATGTTGGTTAAACTTGGGTTTCTTCCCTGAAGGACCTGCTTCTTCATTGCATTTCCCTTTATCAAACCAGTTAGGGCGCTTGCGCTTGGAGCTCAAAGCTCCATTTGAGCTAGAACTAGCATGATAGAGTTCAGCATCCAGCTTAGCCGCCAAGAGGCGGTCCTCTTCCAGCTCAAGATGACGCATTGCATCCTCGAAGGTTTTGATATTTTCATTATGAGTCAGGTGCACCTTCATATGCTCCCAACTCTGAGGCAAAGAACGAATCACTGCTTGCACTTGCTGCTCATCTGTGAGGACATGGCCAACATCTTTCAGCTCATTTATCATGTTTGACATCTTTCTAAGATGTTGCTTCATGGTCTGACCATGAGGCTTCTTGTAAGAGTCAAACCTGATAGTGAGCTGCCTCAGTCTGGTCACCGAAGTATGATCAAATCTAGCTGCCAATGCCTCCCACATTTCCTTGGCATTGTCAAAACGCCTAAACTCTTGCATGACGTCATTTTCCATGCTGCTCAGCAATGTGATGCGAGCAAGAGAGTTCTTTCTTTTGCACGCAGAAAAAGCTTCCTTGTCTCTTTTGTGCTGTGCAGTGCTTCCTTCTTCAGGTTCTACCATGTTTAGGTTAAGAGCCTCAAGTGCTTCTTGCTCTTCTAGCACATACTGGATTTTCATTTGCCAAATTTCATAGTTGTCACCATTGAGCTTTTCACCTTTGTTCAGCTCGGCAACTATGCTCTTTGTGGCTGAAGCCATAGCATTTTACTTCGTACCACTGAAGAATTTAGTCTCACGCTTGAACGATAGCCCAAAAAGTCTTGATCTGAACACATCAGACAAATATGCACAAATTATTAATGCCTATCATTTATGCATCCCTATTTACATAAACGTATCATATTAATGAACAATTTCAAGTAAGGTTTTAGAATCAAAAGGTCACTATATTTCCAATCATCCTCCAAAAAATCCTAACTTAAAATTATCATTAATATAATTGTCATATGCAAAATCAATTCTATGAAACTACAAAAACTTCTAAAACTACCCACAGCTAATTACCCACAGCAACCAGTAATAACAGAAAGCAACAGATAATTGACATCCAATAAAATAATAATGCTTTCAACTAATACAACCAAGATATCGGTTGCTACATCATCAACAATCAGGTAGTAAACAATACATAAGATGTCCACAAAGCACACTTAACTAAGATCAGCCAATACAACTAACACCAAGTCAGCACACGAACTGGGAAAGATCCTCTTTTGTTCAATTTCTTGATCTTTTCCCTTGTAACAATACAGTAATATTCATTTACAAAATCCATTACAATTTTCTTATAAGAAGCAGCTCTGTTGACATCCCATATGTGATTCAACACATCTTGCCATTCAGGTGGAAGAGTGTTCATGAAAAATCGCACCATTTCTGACTGTGGCATAGGACGACCATTCCATATGACCTTTTGAATTTTCCCATTGACTTCAAGGACGTGATCAATTAAGTCACCACTCTCCCATCGATGATTAGTCAGCTCAGCTATCAGCTTAGACAGCATTTCCTTTTGTTCATTGGTAATTGCGCGAATAGGTGTGCGCAACCTCAGGGGAGGCATTGTTCCTGCAACAAATGCATAACAAATAAGGGATCACATATAATCCACATATACTTAATTGAAAAAGAAACACATTATTTTCCTTTTTTTTTTTTGGTCAACGGTCAACGGTCGTCGGTCGTCGGTCGTCGGACCATTGGTCGCCAGACCGGTCGGACCGGTCGGATCGGACGGGCCAGTCGGACCGGTCGGATCGGACGGGCCAGTCGGACCGGTCGGATCGGACGGGCCGGTCGGATCGGACGGACGAACCGACCGCACGTGCTGCGCGCGTGCCGGGCGTCCGCGGGTCCGCGGTGACCGCCTGGCCAACCGTCAGTGCTGACGTCATCGATGACGTCATCCCAGCGGTTACCGACCGTTGGGTGACGTCAACACGCGTCGGTTCGTCGACCGACGCGTGCCGATTCGCCGGCTGACGGCAAGCACGTGCCGGTTTGCCAACCAGCGCGTGTGCCGCACGCGCTGGGCGAGCCAGCGCTTCTGGGCCCGTCGCGCCCACGCGCAGCACCTTCTGGCCGCGCGTGTGGGCGCGTGCGGCGTCTCCCGGCGGCGCACGACATGTCGCCGGACTCGTCTCGACGACCTCTTTCACCCAGTGTCTTCAGAAATTGATTTCGACTTATGAAAACTCAGAAAAATGGACGAACAACACTCGGGTGTCGGGATTTCTCGCCCCGATCAATACGGCCAAAAATTTTCACGAAAAAATCAATCAAAAAACATCAAACAGGTCGGGAAAACATGAACTAGGGCTCTGATGCCAATGTTGGGAATAACGGATCCCCAAAAACCGGATTCGACACTAAATCGAACCCCTAAAACGAATGCGGAAGCGAAGCCCGGGAAAAACACGTATCACCGATCCTAAAACACACCACGGATTCGAGCGTACCTTATTAGCCACAAATTAGACACTGATGCCGATGAGAGGAAGAGAATTTGGCCAACAACGCCTTGAAGGGAAGAAGAAACGTGCCTTGTGCCTTACTGTTTTCTTCTTTTGGAGAGAGAGCGCGGGAAAAAGAACGTACGTACATTGAATTATCCAAAAGGTGTCTTATCTCTCTCTCTCTCCTCCGTTTTATACGTCCCTCCATTCACGGGCCCTATTCCCGTGGGCCGGGCTTTTTGGGCCCAACTTGGGCAGACGGGCCTTAAGCCCATCGCTAATAAAACCTTCATATGTAAACAACAGATCTAAGTGTGATGGCATGCTCGTTCCCGTGGCATTTAGAAACTCTCTTTAACATCTTAAGAGAAAGGTATTCTGTTTGTCTGTTTCTCGTGCAAATTGATAATTGATTTGAATTGCAAACTGTGAGTATTGGTTGGCACGGGGCTTCTTGAAATATGGAAGGGGGAAAGTTACTAGAATGAAAGAAGGAAAAAAAAAAAAAACCGAACATTTAGCAGAGATTCTGGGGAGATAACTGCTAGTTCAAACATGACACTACGCAAATCAAGGATGATGTTTACTAGTAGCATTGCACGATTCATGCCGATACCCTTTCCATCTAAACATCCCAAGTCTGGGATTATCCATCATCATGGAATATCTCTAGACCAAGTGTGACTTCTGTGCATTCGACTAGCTTGGGATGTTAAACTAGTGTTGTGTGTGCAAACTAGCTTGAACGCCTATTAACGATAAGACTCGAGCAGAAGTTGCTCTACATGGGGAAGAATTTGGGCAGGTTTGCTTCTCATGGGAGCTGCTTGAAAGCATGCATCATGGCATCAAAATTGAATGAACAGAAAATAAGCAGTGTTTGGTCCTCAGGATGGCCGACTCAAGGTAGAGATATCTCTATAAGCAACTGTTAAGCTCATAAAAATTTTCTTCGCAAACCAAAAAGGGAGCAACGGACCCAGATTTGATCTCAAAACAGACCACAACCATGATGATTGTAGCATGATTTTCGAAACAAACCATGCTAGTGATGACTGTAGCATGATTTTCCTTCGTTGCAGACGACCTAATAGCATCTCAGCTCACATGATCCCAACACAAACCACAACAATATTAATAATTATAGCATGACTTTCCTTCATTGCGGGCGCAACCTAACAGCATCCCAGATCACGTAATCTATGACCATGAAGATAATGAAAAACCACAGCAATATGACTCACTTTAAGAGTGATTCCTATGCCAGTCACTCCTAAGCCATTGCTGGTGTGGAATCTGGTATTTCTTTCATGTCCCGCTAAACTTGCTATCATTTTCAACAAACTGCATAGAAATGTTTTGTTTCTTTTAGACAGTACAATTCCCTCCAATATGCGCAAAGATGCAGGGAAGCTAAGATCTTCAATTTCAAAACCACCGATTGCGAACCTTACCATTCATATCTGGAAATGCTTTCTGACACTATGATAGAAACAGTAAGAGCACAAACAGAGAAGAAGGAAGTGAAAATCATTCCTGATCTACTTTCGACTGGCAATTTATACATTCAACAATCAGGCCTCCAGGTCGATAGTGCATAGATAATCCTGCCTTTCCAGCCCTGCAATAGCCATTGCCCATCTTCTTCAATCTCAAAATCCTTATGGTAGCAAGATTTCAGTTTGTCCTTTGCCAAGCTCACCACATCCTTATCCAAGGGTAGCTGCCTAAACCCAGCCCTCAGGTTTCGCATGTGCGATGATTTGTATGTCTCGGGCCTCTCAATCCTCTCCGAGCCTTCACAAGCAATGACATTCATTGCCTGCTTCCCGAGTATCTCTTGCTCGAGCAGCAACCTCTCTGGGTCATCACGAGGTACAGTTGCCTCAAGAATGTCAAAGACAGCTGAAAAATGGAAGAGTGCCTCCCGAAACCGCGAAACAAAAAAGGGGACACCATGGTTACCATTTACGACCACCTGAATGAAAACGTCGGGATTCATCTTTTTTATCAGATTCAGTACGACATCTCGTGGACTCTCCGCCAGCACCATGTCATCAAGTATGTTATGGAATCTATGTATGCAGTTCACAACAAGGATCTCATCACTGTGGATATTTAGCTCCTCAACTTTAATGGCATCCCAACCTTTCACTATAGCATTAAACTTGAACGGGACATTGAAAGTTTTGGCGTAGCTCACCAAGCGTCTGCCGGTTTCCTCAATGATTTCATCTGGTTTAAATCCGGGTTGCGGCAGATCAATCGCAGTAATCCGAAGCTCAGGTGGTCCACTGGGGCTTGATGAGAGACGCTCTATAAGGCCAGGCCACTGGAAACCATAAAGAATTCCAAAATCAATGATGTGCAACTTGGGTGCCTCCCTAGCCACGTTCAATATCGTCTTGTTCGAGAAGTAATGTGAGAGCTTCATAAATGGACAAATTGTGAGGAGGAGATGATAAGCCTTCAAGACATCAACAGCCGATCTTGGCCTAGCCATGAGAGCCTTAAAAATTTGAGAGCCTGACCCGGCAAGGCGTGCCTCCAGACCATTCGCAAAATAGTGTGCCATCCTTTGCATCCCGTCCCCTGTGGGAAATGCATGCCTTCTGATCTGCTTGAGCAGCTCACCTGCGCTTCCTCGATCATCCATAGTAACAGCTTGTGCACAAAGTGTCAAAAGAGTTCTCAAGTCGACCACGTCCCTCTTGCGCCTGCCTTGCTTCTTGCCGTGGGCCTTCCCCTCATTTGGCACTTTCGATTTGCCATACTGCATCATGTTCCGTAGAGCTTCACGAAGGGTAGCTTCACTTTCTTTAGGATTGAGCAACACCATATCAAATATCTCTGACCTCACAGTTGATTCAGTGTAAACTGATAAATACTTGCTCATCCTTCCTTCTTCTAAGTTCACATCCTCCTGCAAAGGATTTTTCTTTCCCCTCTTTTCTCCAAGGTTGGCAAACATGTTCTCGTCTGTCTCTTCATTTGGAACCAAACTCGTAGGCTCTTCGGTTTGTTCATTAAAGGAAAATTCACCCCTCTCAGGATCAACTAGAATTTCATTTCCAAAAGCGAGCGACTCTCTCAATTCTTCACTGTTGCCCTTGAACTGCATAACAGACTCACTTCCGATAAGTTCAGACAAAGAAATGGCACTCACTGGAGATTCAGCATGTCCAGCAGTACTGATACCAACGCAGACATCATCTAATGACTGGGCAACTGAAGATGAGATGGATTGAGACACCGTGGTGAGGACAGTATGTTCTTCTGATTCATAGTTCGGCTCTGACTCAACCAATTTAATCACACTACCGCTACCACCACACGAGCTCTCATTGGTTCGATTAGGTGATGGATGCTGCTGATCTGCAGCTGGCGGATACCTCTCCCCAATGACCTCGTACAATGATTTCTCGGCTGCCTCAATTGCCGAGGCCTCATGACACGCAACGCTCTTCTCTTCTATGTCTTCCTCCATAAGCATCTGGTTAATGTACCTGAGAGCTGCATCACTGAAATCATAGTCCTCAGCCGGTTCCTTCCCAAGGTCAGCACCCAAATGAGGCGCGCATGTGCAGCTATAGGTTAAGTCATTGAACATGTCGTCGATTGTGAGCCTACTAACAAGATCGTCCTCCCGTAAAATCGAAAAGGCTGCATCATCACCATAATCGAGTACATACCCATCAATGAAACTATCGAGTTTGTCTGGTGGTCGATCCATTTCTATATAATGCGCTAAACCCAGAAGTGCTTCAGAACATCAATAGCTCAAAGAAATATATAAAGAAGTTGTACCAGAATTCCTCAACTCGCTCTATATATCGATTTTCCCAAATCGTGACTCAACCCAGCGCCCAACTGGGTAAAATTCTTGAAGCCTTTTCTTGGAGCTAAAGTTCCAAGCTTGCATGCAATTCAGCAAAATGAAACAGAGAATGCAGTTTGAGGACCGGTACAAGCTAATTTTGCTTCAAATTGAAACAGAACGAGATTAAATACTTCCCTTTCTGAACTCTCCCCCAAGGAACTGGGGGGAATCTGCAAGATTTGACCTTTTTCTTGAACCGACCAAGTTTGATCTTGAGAAAGTAAAAAGAAAAGGCTGTAAATCTCAGGTGAGAGAACAGCCAGCTCGATTTCAGATTCCTCAGAAATATCCCATGTAATGGTCTGACTCTTGAGTCTTGAGAGGCCTGCGGACACGTTTTCCCTGGTCAAATTACCTTCAGCCTCATGGGCCACGAGCATTTTTATATCCCCAGAAAGGAGACTCGTCGCGTGGCTACCAAAGAAGTAAAAAGCCCTGCAGATCGCTAGCCCGACTAAGAGCCAGTTTGTTACAATTAATTTCACGGTAGATATAACTTTGAAAAGGGATGTTCCAGTCATTTTAAAGTATTTTGGCAAGTTCTCACAATTATGACGAGCGCAAGTGACTAAAATCTCAAGTAATTTTTAACTTGAAAAACGAAAATCACTCATTCGTATCCCATTAATTACATTCAAACTGCTTAGATTGGAGCTATTTATTTATGCCAAAGAATTGAACTTCACAATTTCAAAAATCTCGCAAAATGTTCGATGGCCTCTGGGTAGCTGGGCTCCACTTCTATTCCACTATATTAGAATAAAGAATACAAATTTGCCTCGAGCGCCCCATTAAAATCACTTAAATAAATCATTTATGTCAAAATCCCAAAAACCCTAATCTCACACCACCCGAACTGCCTAATTCAGCCAACGCCATCTCCTGCCGCTGACCACCACCTCCGCTATTTTGGACCACTGAAGGAAGCCGCTCGTCACTATATCGGCCCCTTTCTACAATCAAGATTGACGCGGGCTATCACGATCTTGGATTGAGGTCGCCATGCTACAGGAACCTCGGATGCATTCACCATTAGCATACTTCTCACGTTACTTTGCATTGTAATTCTTTTGTTCAATCACATGTTTGTCGATAATTTTCTGTAAAGTAGAAAAACTACTCCTGCAGTATTCCCAGGCTTTCTAGCGCCACCCGAAGTCACGGGTTGCACGTTCTGTCGCCCGCTTCAGGCCCATTTGCTGATTCCACCATATTAAAAGCTATTCTTGATAGTAGGGAAATAATCTTGGGAGGGACCTGCTTTTATATTGGGTAACGGGGAAGAATATGTTGGATGTATGCCCTAAACCTACCAAGTAATAGTTATATATTAGGGATTTCAATTGTACTATCATTATTATTATTTAATTAATGGCAATGACGTATTCATTCATTTGTCAACTTATTTTATATTTATGAATGATTCCATAAGATCAGTTGCAACTAGACCTATTCTTGAAACGCTAAGAATATATGTGACGGAGTTCATAGTTAGACTGAATCTTTAAATCATTCTCGATCGATGGATTATTGAGTGGATATTAATAATTATGTTAAGATTGGTGTATTCTTAACTTCAATATTAAGTATTGGATACTTAAGAGAATGATGAGTTGCAAGTTATTGGATATTGTGATGCCTGAGTTAGAATACGAGTGTTTATATTAGACAAGTTCATTGAACGTGATACATATGGAATGATTAGCGACGTGAAAGCTTTTAGCGTGGTCAATGTCTAATTGTTTTTTTTTTTTTTTGTACTGGAGGAACCGGCTTGCAGCCGATAGTCGAGCCGTAAACCCCCAAGTGACACTTAAGCAGGAGGACCCACCACTCCTGAGTCACACTTAATACACCTAGCGCCTCCCCTGGGTTTTGAACCCTTCACCTCTTCGTTGAGGATCAGCAGAGTCTTATCCAGTGTAGCCACCACGGCCGATGGTTCAATGTCTAATTGTTCATGCTTTGATATTGTGTAAATAATCCTTAGACCTGAGGCACAATGTTAAAACAACTATGGTTCACAGATGCATGTAATACCGAGTCGTTGATCCGTCTTTATACCCAATAGTCATAGTTTGTTCATATACGAAGTTGTTGGTGTACGCAATATAGAATTTGTCTCATTATTACACGCAAGGTATAATAATGATGTCATTTGCAATCTAATTATGACACTACATTGAAATCCTTGACTGGGGTTGTAACCGAGAATAAATTATTTATGTCTCGAATAAAATGCATGCCAATTAGATTTGTGCATATAATCAAATTGGTGACTTGACAAATATTCCATGATTTTTATTCGTTCAGGACATGGCAAGACAAAAGGATTGATACTGTAGTCAAAACTGACAGATTCATTATGTTCTTAAAACATTCACACTATCTGGATAGTCATGATATATTGCTAGATATCAATCATGGCTTGTAAGACCCAAAAATTAATCGGGGCAATTAATTCTTTTAAGAGTATTAATGTGTCAGTACAAGTCTTACTACCAGCTTAATGATAAACCTAGAGATGTCACACACCATAAACAATTACGATAACGTGGAACAAAAGAGAAATAATGTTGCAAATGTGTTTGCAATTACTACAATCGAATTGAGTCGATTTGAAATTAAATTAAATGAGATTTAATTTAATTTGTATTACATTCACGAGCCCACTTGCATATGATGCACACGCATGCCCAAAGTGAATATTGTTAACATATTCCGAATGCACACATAAAGATTATGTCATTTTTATTTTTTATTTATATTTATTCATTTATTTAATTGATTAATAAATGAGCACATGGTGAGCAATCATGGTCAACGCACATCACATGTGCATGTTTTAATAAATGATAATTATATATAAAAAATTGTAAAGCTTCGTGCATGTGCACGAAGCATCATACATGAATGGTCAACAATGGTTGTTGATTCGAGAGGGCATTTTTAAAAATACCACTTAAAGGAGAGATAAGAGTTGGTTGCAATGCGTGTTCTTGTGTGTTCGTACACAAGAAAGAAAATGGATTATCTCTCATTTGGGCCGTGGCTAAAAACATCAAGGATACGGGGATTGTCTCCACGAAATTGCTAGCACGATCATAATGGCGATTATTCGAAAGTTCTCTCTTCCATTCGACATCCATTAGTGGTGTGTCTGAACTAAAGATTCGACGTTTGTGGGACTCGAACTGAAGAACATCCGAACCAATTCGTTTAAAGCATGCTTTGAGAGGTAATTCGTTTAACTCCCTTTTATATTCAATTTTTTTTTATTAAAACGCACGAACAACGCCTTCGGAGAATCATGTATAGAAATATATCATCTTTGTTTCCGCTGTGTTTTTTTGTTAATTTTACTTATACATGATTCATGAAACCCCAACAGAATCTTACGTATGCTAAGTCTATATAGATCAACACGATCATAACTATTAAAGATCATGATTGTTTCATTCCAGCGACCGTCAACAATCTTGGATTTCATACAGCACATGAGAAATAAAGAGCATGCTACGATTTGCACCAATGATTCACCTTAAGTGTTTAGGACTCGTCAAAGCATCTTATAGAGAACATGTTCGAAGAGTCAAGCTGTGATATCCAGAATTTTCGTAATTATAATATTTTAACATTTGGAAATTCGCATTATGATAATGATACTTATATTATAAGTTAAGTTACGCAGAAATTTTAGTGAATTGTAAATTTCTTGGGTTGTGATGGATAATTTTTCCTTAAACATAATTGTTTCGCTTATGACGTGTTGAATTGAATTGATAAATGTTGATGTGTGTGCTAATAGTAGGGCGATATTAATTAATTTATCGTTGTCTTGGTAGTTGATGTGTGATATAAATTGTGTCAAATTTGGCTAATTAATAATAGTAGTGATCCACTTACATTAATGATGTTGAAGGAAGAAGGTTTACATTTTCTTACTATATTTTAGTCACAAAATTTCAATTAAAATTGGTAAGAGCCACTCTTAAAATGCGGTTTGGATGGCCAAGTGTCTCCTCAAGAAGTCTTATTATTAAGCTCGACACTTAAGGATTAAGTTATGATTTCCCAAATGAGTCATTACTTCTTGCATTTCCCCTAGCCATGGACAAGACTTTGCCTTGAAATCTTGCCACAATGCATAGCTCCACCTAGCAATTGAAGACCCATTTTTATCGTGGTAAAAATTATAATAAAACTTCTCTCGGCCGTATAACCCTTTTGATCTTTGCAAAAATTACAAGAACGCTTGCATTTGTTATTCTTGTTGAGAAAACTCCTATTAGATTTTGAAGTTGACAAAAATTTTCTATTTCTATTCTTATTCTCACTCTGAAGAATTATAGCAGAAGTCTGCCCCACTTTGACGAAGACCCAGACTGAACTCAAGTGAAGAACGGAGAAATAATCAGACTCAAGATTATTGTTTTTCCTTTAAGGACTCAGTACGAACAAGATGTATATGGCATTCTAGATGAAAATCTTACTTACCTTTTTGGATATTATTGATGAAATCAATCATGGATATGTTAAATCAATTTAAAAGACAAGTTTATTTGGAAAGAATCTATTTATGCAAACCAAGATTCTGATTGTATGGGCGACCGGGATCATTAGACTTTCATCTCAATCTTCAAACGCCTCAAGATCTCTTTTAATCGATTCTGTCCAACGGGTTGATTTGAAGAATTCTTCTGGATAGTGCCAATGGTCATAAAGGCATGGAGAAGTATTTAAAGAGGTTTTTTGGGTCATTTGTAGGCGTGCGTGAAAGCTAGAATTTCAAAGTCTGAAGCTTCTCAAGTTACTTGTTCTTCATCAATAGTGTTCATATGTGTATTCGAAAGAGAGAGAAACACTAAGGAGTGACTTAGTGAGAGAAAAAGAAACTCTTTACTGAGTAGTCAATGTTATATTGCTATAATTCTCTTTCGATTCATAGTGAAATTTAGCCAGAAGGCTGTCAGCGTGGGAGAGTGGACATAAGCTTAATCTAAGCCAAACCACTAAAAATCTTGTGTTCATTTTCTCTTCCCTGAACTTCTTTAATTTATTTGATGTGACATTTTTCTGAGTTTCGCTATATTTTAAAACATCTTATTTGGATTCGAGTCTTTATCAGAAATCTATTGTCTAGCTGACTTAGTTTAAAAGAAAATATTTTTACTGCATCTTTAGAAAAATTTGCTTTTACACATATTCACCCCCATGTAGGTGTTTATACTAGCCCTTTCAATTCTCACCTTCAATCCTAAAATTAGTGAGCTAAACTCTTAAATTCAAGAGCTAGAAGGTGGTGACGGCAAATTGATGGTTCATGGTTGTGTCGAGGTAACTGAAGTTCTAAGTATTGAGTTAGTTTAAATTTACTTAGTACTTCTATCTTAGTGGGTTGATTGAGATGTGCAATAATGTTTTAGGTATGGTGATTGTTAAATTTGTCATGGTGGTTTTGTCAATGTCCGTTCTGCATTTCTGCCCTTCCTATAATCTGGAAGGATATTGAAAGAGGGTAAAGAAGATATTTCCTTCTTATTGCCATCAATAAACGTGCTTATCTATCTAAGCAATAGATCCAAGTGTGATGGCATGCTCATTCCCTTGGCATTTAGAAACTCTCTTTTATCATCTCATGAGAAAGCTATTTGTCTGTCATGCAAATCGATAATTGATTTGAATTGCAAACTGTGAATATTGGATGGCACAAAACTCCTTGAAACACGAAAGGGGAAAAATTAGTAGAAGAAAAGAAGCAGAAAAAAAAAAAAAAAAAAAAAAAAGAACCTAATGTTTAGCAGAGATTCTGGGAGATAACTACTAGTTCAACATGACACTATGCAAATCAAGAATGATTTTTATTAGTAGCATGGCACAATTCATGGTGATGCCTTTTCCATCTAACCATCCCAAGTCTAGGATTCTCCATCATCATGGAATCTCTCTAGACCAAGTGTGACTTATGTGCCTTTGACTTGTTTGGGATGTTAAACTAATCATTGTATGTGCAAACTAGCTTGAACACCTATTAAAGATAACACTCAAGACTAGAAGTTGCTCTACACGGAGGAAGAATTTGAGCATGTTTGCTTCTCATGGGAGTTGCTTGAAAGCATGCATCACAACACCAAAATTGAATGAACAAATAATAAGCAGTGTTTGGTCCTCAAGACAGTCAACTCAAGGCAAAGATATCTCTATAAGCGACTGTAAGCTCATGAAAAAATCCTTCAAGTAGAGTGTATATAGAGGTTGTGGAGAGACCACTTCCTGATATTGGGACCAAGTTTGATAAGTTCTATGTTTGCTTCGATGCATGCAAACGAGGATTTGTATCTGGTTATAGACGGATTATATGATTGGACGGGTGTTTTTTGAAGGGCTTGTGCAAGGGAGAACTGCTGGCTGCAATTGGAAGAGATGCAAACAACCAGATATTTCCACTGGCTTGGGCTGTTGTGAAGGTAGAGAACAGTGACAATTGGTCCTGGTTCCTAAAAAATTTGATGGCTGATTTGGAAATAAAAAATGGTGCAGGGTGGGTGTTCATGAGTGACCAATAGAATGTACTTTTTGAAAGATTTGGTCAATTGTTTGCTTGTTGATATCAACATGTCATTTGCTTACATTTCTTTTCTTTTTTTGAATTATTGCAGAGACTGGTTCCAACAATAGCTGAGTTGTTGCCTTATGCCGAGCATCGAATGTGTGCGCGGCACATATACGCAAATTGGGCAAAGAACTATAAAGGGGAGAAGCTACAGTTCAAATTTTGGCAGCTAGCAAAGAGCACGAATATGGCTGACTTTAGGATAGCCAAAGAAGAACTGCTTCAATTGACAAGGGAAGGATATGATGCACTATTCCAAACAGAACCGAAGTATTGGTGTAGGGCATTCTTCAGCGAGGAATTCAAGTGCGATAACATAAATAACAACATCTGCGAAGCATTCAATGAGAGGATAATAGATGCCAGATGCAAACCAATTATCTCAATGCTTGAAGACATAAGGGTTATGGTTATGACTCGGCTGCACAAACAAATGGATGAGGCTGCAAACTGGACTAGGCAATGTGGTCCTAGGATTGCTAAAAAATTGGATGAGAACTTGGCTGCGAGTAGGTATTGTCATCCCATTTGGAATAGGGATGAAGGATATGAGACTATGAAGGGCTCTAATAAATATGTTGTCCATTTAGGTACGAGGAAGTGTTTATGTAGAGCATGGCAAGTAAGTGGAATTCATTGTGCACATGCCATATGTGCCATTCAATTGAAGGGTCACAACACAGAAGACTACCTTGATGATTGGTACAAGAAACCGAGATATCTTGCTTCGTACCAATGCATGTTGCAGCCAATAAGAGGTACCAAGTTCTAGGAGCCAACAGATCACGAAGCACCTCAACCTTTGCCACTAAAGAAGAGAATGGGAAGACCAAAGCGAAAACGAAGAATGACGGAGAGAGAGGTCTCAAGTTAGCGTAGGATGAGTAGGACAAGTGTAAAGATGAAGTGCTCTTTTTGCCACATAGCAAAGCACAATACTAAAGGCTGTCAATTAAGGAAGTAGCGGGAAAAGTTGAGGCCAGTCGAAGGGCCTAGTGAAGGGACAATTGGAGAAGGACAAACAGAAATGTGAAGTGAGTCTTCTGTTCTTCAGTCGACAACAATAAACCCAGTAAGTCATGACAATTGTGTTTATGTTGTTTTATGGTTTGTATAAACAAATATGTACAGCTAATTGACATAATGTTTTTGTCTTTGTCAGGTCAAAAGAATGACACGTGAAGAATTGGTCGAGGCCCCTGCTGTACCTGAAACTGAGGAGTCTGTTCAAACAAGGCTAGGTAGACAGCCAGCTCAAGGATTGGCTGAAGCAACTGGAGTGCCAGTTAAGTCGACTGTTCTTCAGCAGAAGCAGAGAAAAAAATACCCAGTAACTTAAATAATTTGTGTTTAGTTTTCCTTTACAATGGCCTGATGTTATATTTATGATGTCCTTTATCTTTTTCTCAGGTTCGAAGAAGGCAAGCTAGAACTCAGCTGTCAACAGAGGGCCCAACTAAAGGGTCACCACAAGATCCATCATCAAGGCCACCACAAAGGCCACTAGAAGGGTTATCACAAAAGCCAACATAAGGTGTCATTGAAGCTAAAGGGCTAAATATAAAAAACAACCAAAAGAAAGTCAAATCATGAGCCACCTACAAGAAGGCCATCTACAAGACGTCTAGCGTTCGAATGCCCAAAAGAAGCCCCTGCTGTAGTTGAACAGCTACAACAAGAGCCCAAGAAATCACATGCGAGAAGAAGGGCTAACCAATCACAAGTACCTGAAACTGACGTTTCCCTTCGAACAAGAGGAGCTCTTGGAAAGAGGCTAAAATAGTATGGTTATGGGCTTTATACAGATTAGCGTTCTGGAACAGTTATTCTTAATGTAAGTTTTATAAGCTTACTAGGCTGTATTTAATTTAATTTATGGTGCAAACTTTTGTTAATAATTAAGTTTTCTTTTTGAAGCCTGGGAGAAGTTCAGAGGTTCTTATCTCTCAAGGCCCAACTCAAGAATAAACGGCTACGCCAACAAAGAAGAAGAAGACATTGGCTGCGCCAACAAGAAAGAAGAGTAAGAAGAACCTAGTTATAGGTCCATCTGAATCAGTTCGGCCTACAACAGTTGCAGCTCCAGCTCCTTCTCAATCAATTCAGACTAGGACAATTGCACCTCCATCAGAATCAACGCATCCCGAGACAATTGAAGAAGAAACCTCACATCCAGTTAAAAAAAGCACAAGAATTATGAATCAAGTGAAAGGAGCACGAACATGAGGTATTGTGCATATTGATTAATGAAATGGGATGTGATATGGTTTGTGGGGCTAAGGAATCAATTGTTTTACTGTGGATGTTTTCTTTTAAATAGTTTGTCATCGACTTTGTGAGACTTCATTTCAATATTAATGAAACGATCTTGTTGCTTGTCATCTTTGGTGCCTTTTTCATTTTTTGTATTTTGTTTTTACTTTTACTTACTGCTTTCTGCTTCTTGTGGTGGATCTGTGGTGGTGACTAGGGTGCTTATGTGGCTGGTGGTGGTGGTTAGTGAAGCCTGATGGTGGTGGGTCCACTATGTGGATTGGGTTGGGGCATTTTGCTGCAGCTAGTATAGTTTGCATGAACCCCTTTTGCAACAGACTCACAACCCACCACCAATAGTGGCTGCTAATGGTGGGTCTATGGTGGTGGCTATGTGTTGGTGTGGTAGCTGAGATGTTGGTGCTGATGTCTACTAATAGGCTGGTGGGTCTATTATAGGGGTTGGGGGGTTGGGGGTTTGTGCTGCACTTGGTGCAAGATGTAAGTGTGCAATATGCACATCTTGCACCAGGTAATGTTGGTGCAAGCTAGTGTAAGGCACTAGGAACTTTTGCGCTGCAGCATAGTGGTGGCTCAAGTAGATGCCTGGGATGCTTGATGTGGCTGGTGGTGATGGCTGGAGGCCGATGGTGGCCAATGGTGCGCAGTCGTGGTGGCTGATAGCAGTTGATGGCTGGTGTAGTTTATAGATGAAACGTACAAACAAAATTGACACTTAACTGATCACATTCTAAAAAATCTGACACTTAAGTGTTCACTTTTAATCACAAATAGCACTTAAGTGATCACTTTTGATACTAACTTGACAATTAAATGACTTTTTTTAATCACGACTGGCACTTAAGTGATCACTATATACAACTTATAGCACTCGAGTAATCACTCATGTCTGTCCTATGTAAATTGTGATTTGCAGCAAACTAGAGAAGCTGCTGGTTTATATATACGAATGTTCAACTTATGCCAACTCCATTGGATTCATTGCTACTGGTTTACATTCAGTTGAAGGAAAGAAGTCATCACAACACATCCACCCAATATACATTCCATCATCACCGATTTATATTCGAGAATAAGCAAAAATATATTACAAATAGCATCTCATTCATTCAAACAGCATCTCATTCATTCATTCATTCATTCATTCCCTTTCCTTGACCTCATTTACAACTATGGCAGTCGGAGAAACTTCTTCTCATCTTCCAATACTTTACATTTCATCATAAAGTAGGATAGACAAAAAAAACAGCAACACAATAGACGCTCGGTACCACTTCCGTTCAATATTCATCTTTGAAACTTCATTCTTCAAATGGTTAGCAGAAGATGCTTGAGCTTGCATTGAGTCAATCTCGTACAAGTCGTCCACGGGTGTAGATGGAGGTTGATGATATCCATCAAGTAGATCTAATATCACCTATGTGGTTCAGTGAGAGAATTTCGCATCAACCCATTTGAAATATTTGCACTTCGACCCTTCTCTGTATCGGGCACATACATAGAATCTTCTCCCGGGATTCCTTCGAGTCCACGATGTTCTTCTTAGACTTGGTAACCCACAAAAACAGAAACGCTCGCCTTCTCCTTCGCTTCGGCGAGAGAAATTTGAGCCGCTGCTGAAAGTCCTGCTCTCTATTCCTAATATCCGACCGTAAAATTTGGGGCAAATCAAGTTAGGGTTCAGGATTAGGGCTCCAACGCTTCAATGGCAATTTGCCTGATTTAGGGTTTGAGATTTGGGGCAATGGGGGAGACAATGTCGTTTTGGCTGATTTAAGAGCTCTATTTTGGCCAACCTAAGGAGACGACGTCGTTTTGAGTGAATTAGAGCTGACTCAGCTATCCGGCAAGCCACCTCGACGAGAAATAATCATATTTAATCGCCACATATAATTTCTGGCTGCCTTTGCCGGAGGTGGCACTCGGATGTCCCAATTTTCTTACAAATTGGCACTTAAGTGTCCCTTTGTGCCAACTTTTGGCACTTGAAACATTCTTATCCCGGCTTTTAAAATAAAAACTTATCCTTAGGCATTAGTCCACTTTTCTCTTTTTAGTAACAGTTATCCACCGTACAGTTTTCACATTTCGTACCATTTCGTTGACAACCGCCCTATTGATAACCACTTTTATGGGAAGAGGTTTATAAAAGACGAACGTTCATTAAAATGAGGGCAATCACGAGGTCTAACACAAACTCTCATTTGGAAATACACTATCAGTATGCGAGGGGATTGGGTTAATCGCCGTCAAATTACCATCTAATATCTGTGGATTTCCAACAAACACACTCGAACAACGGCTGGAGGTCAAATTTATTTTTGATCATGTTTTCCACATATGATTATAATTAATGTTTGAATTCTGTTCTTCAATGCATGATTAGAATCTTGTTGTCTAACAATAGGATCCAATAGAAAGCATACAGGACAGCATTAAAAATGAATAAACGGAAAATAAGCAAAGTGGTTGGGACCTCGAGACGGGCAACTCAAGGCAGACATTTTCTGTGAGTGATTCTGAGCTCATGAAAATCTCATCCCCCTGACCGAAACAGGAGCGCGATGGAACCAGATTGGATCTCTCTACAAAATCAACAGCATCCCAGTTTGCGTAATCTTTACCTTGAAGATAAAATGAAAACCGCACCAATATGATTCTCGTTAAGAATGACTCCGATGCCAGTCACTCCTGCTCCATAGCTGGTTTCGAATCCAGGATTTCTCTCGTGTCAAGCCAAACTTGCATTCATTGGCAACACATTGCACAAGTGAATCAGAAAAGCTTTGCTAATCAATTTTTATCAGACAACACACAATTCATTGTCAGCGCAATTTTGCGCAGAGATGGAGGGAAGCTGAGATGTTCAATTTCAAAAACACTGCCTATGAACCTTACCTTTCGTATTTAGAAATGCCTTTTGACACTGCAGTAGAAACAGTACAAGCCCAAAAACGAGCAAAATGCCAAAATCTTTCCTTGTCTACTTTCCACAGGCAATTCTACATTCAACAGTCAGGCCTCCAGGTCGACAGCGCATGGACAATCCTGCCCTTCCATCCCTGCAATAGCCACTGCCCATCTTCTTCTATCTCAAAATCCTTATGATAGTAAGATTTCAGCCTGTCCTTCGCCAAGCTCACCATATCCTTATCCAAAGGTAGCTGCCTAAACCCGGCCCTCAGGTTTCGCACATGCGACATTTTGTACGTCTCGGGTCTCTCAATCCTCTCTGAGCCTTCGCAGGCAATTACATTCATTGCCTTCCTCCCGGCTACCTCTTGCTCGAGCAGCAACCTCTCCGGGGCGTCACGAGGCACAGTCGCCTCGAGCATGTCAAAGATTGCCGAAAAATGGAAGAGCGCCTCCCGGAATCGGGAGGCAAAAAAGGGGACACCATGGCCACCACTTATGACTCCCAGGATAAAAACATCCGGATTCATCTTTCTGATCAGATTCAGTACAACATCTCGTGGACTCTCCGCCATCACTGTTTCATCAAGTATATAGTGAATATTTGATATGCAATTAACGACAAGAATTTCATCGCTCTGGATATTTAGCTCCTCGACTTTAATAGTATCCCAATTCTTTGCTATAGCATTGAACTTGAAGGGGACATTAAAAGTTTTGGCATAGCTCGCCAAGCGTTTCCCAGTTTCCTCAACAATTTCGGCTGGTTTAAATCCTGGTCGTGGCAGATCAATCCCAGTTATCTGAAGCTTCGGTGGTCCAGTGGGACTTGATGAGAGACGCTCCATGAGGCCAGGCCATTGGAAACCATAGAGAATTCCAAAATCAACGATGTGCAACTTGGCTGCCTTGTTGGCCACGTCCGCTATCGTCTTGTTCGAGAAGAAATTCAAGAGCTTCATAAATGGACAAGCTGCAAGAAGGAGATGATAAGCCTTCAAGAAGTCAACAACCGACATCGGCCTAGCCATGAGAGCCTTGTAAATCTGGAAGCCTGACCCGGCGAGGCGTGCCTCAAGGCCATTCGCAAAATAGTGTGCCATCCTTTGCATCCCGTCCCCAGTGGGAGATGCATGCCTTCTGATCTGCTTGAGCAGCTCGCCTGCACTTCCTTGATCGCCCATATTAACAGCTTGTGCACAAAGTGTCAAAAGAGTTCTCAAGTCAACCACATCCTTCTTGTGCCTGCCTTGCTTCTTGCCGCGGGCCTTCCTCTCATTCGGTGCTTTCAGTTGGCCATTCTTCATCACATTACGTAGAGTTTCACGAAGGGCAGCTTCGCTTCCTTTACGATTTAGCAACACTATATCAAACATCTCCGACCTCACAGTTGATTCAGTGTAAACTGATGAATGCTTGTTCATCCTTCCTTCTTCTAACTTCACATCCTCCCGCAAAGGATTTTTCTTTCCCCTGTATTGTCCCAGATCGAAAAACATGTTCTCATCATTCTCTAGATTTGGAACCAAACTTGTAGCCTCTTCAGATGGTTCATCAATGGAAAATTCACCCCTCTCTGGATCAACTAGAATTCCATTTCCAAAACTGAGCAACTCTCCCACTTCATCACCATTGCCGTTGAACTGTATAACACACTCACTTCCAACAAGTTCAGGCCAAGCAACGTCGCTGGCCAGAGATTCAGCATGTCCAGTGGTACTGATACTAACAAAGACACCATCAAATGACTGGCCAATTGACGACGAGATAGATTGAGACACTGTGGTGTGGACAGCATGCTCTTGTGATCCACAGTGCGGCTCCCACTCAACCCAGTTAATTGCACCAGCGCTACTGCCACACAAACTCTCGTTGGTTTGATTAGGTGATGGATGCTGATCTGCAGCTGGTGGATACCTTTCCCCAATGACCTCATAGAATGATTTCTCAGCTGCCTCAAGCGCCAAAGCCTTGTGACACACGATGCTCTTCTCTTCTATGTCTTCCTCCATAAGCATCTGGTTTATGTACTTGAGAGCTGCATCACCAAAATCATAGTCCTCGGCCAGTTCCTTCCCAAGGTTAGCGCCCAAAGGAGGCGCATACGAATAGCTATAGGTAAAGTCATTGAACATGTCGTCAATCGTGAGCCTACTAACAAGATCATCCTCTGGAAAGATCGAAAAGGCTGCACCATCACTATCATCGAGTACATACCCATCATTGAAGCTATTGAGTTCTTCTGGTGGTCGATCCATTTTTATATAATATGCTAGACTTAGAAGTGCTTCAGAACATCAATTGCTCAAAAAGATCTTGAAAGAACTTATACCAAAATTCATCAACTCACTATATAAGCACAGATATGATTCCCCAAAATGATTGGTCAACTAAGCGTCCAACTGGGTAAAAATCTTGAAGCCTTTTCTTGGAGCTAAAGTTCCAAGCTTGCATGCAGTTCAGCTAAACGAAACAGTGAAACGCGATCTAAGGACAACGTATAAGCTAATCTCGTTTCAAATCGAAACAGAACGAGATTGAATACTTCCCTTTTTGGACTCTCCCGTTGAACGGGGGGGTTCGGCAAGATTTGACCTTTCTCTTGAACCGACCAAGTTTGATTTTGGAAAGTAAAAAGAAAAGGCTGTAAATCCCGGGTGAGAGAACAGCCAACGAATGGCGCTCCGCAACCTCCTCGTCAACAAACCATCACTCTTCAATTTCAATCCCTCGTCGCTGCCTCCGATCAAGACTCCACCGCCGTCGTCGGCATTTGCCCTGTCTTGTTCCAAATCTTCCTTATCCGCAAGCGCAGAGCATCGACGACGGCGACGACAAGTCCGACAAGTTGAAGCCCAAGAGACTCTCGGAGCAGTCGTCGTGGGAGGCCAAAGGACGCGGAGGGCAGGGATTACGTGTACCGGCTTGGACAGGAGGAGGCCGACAACATGAAAATCGCCGTCGGTGCGAGGGCTGGTGTCATCGACGACGTCTTCTCCGGCAACTTCCTCGGCAAAGACCGTACGTTTCGCTTTCAGTTTTGCTCCAGATGGGATTACAATAGATGCAACACGCGATTTAATGCTTTGACTTCCGGGCTATAGGGCATCATGTTTGTCTGAGTTTATCTAAACTAGAAATCTGCCGGTGAAGCAGGTTGTCATTTTGTTCTCCTTCTTACTTTGTAGACTTTTATCCGATACTTGTACCATTTGATGATATATTAGATGATATCATGTGAAGTGTATAGTTAACCTACTAACGAAAGTTACGTGAGGAGAGTGAAGACTATCATAAGACAAAAGATTTTCTTTTTAAAGAAATTCGATTTAGAATTATTATATGTCTAAGGTCTAATATTGCAACAATTTCAAAGACTTTTCCTGATTTTATCTGCGTCAATAAACAATTTGAAATGTCTCAACTTTTTAAGAACATGTTTGAGTCAAATAGTAATTAAGTGTCCCATTAAGATTGCTCTATGTCTATTTGAAACAGGTCGAGAGAATTTGGAGGGTAGGACTATGGATTGTACGGCAAAGACTTTTATAGGAAAAGAGTTACATTTAGAGGATTCTTGGAGAAGAGAGGCTGTAATCCATGGGCAATAAATGAAGTTGATAATAAAGTGTCACGCAGCGAGTTAGGTGTAAGCGCTAAATTTTTAAACAATTGATGCAGCCAGTATTGTAGTTTGTCCACAGATTCCTCAATATCATCCCATTGGATAGTTGACTCTTGGGGAGGTATGAGATATACCGTGTCCTCTAGTCAAATTACGTTTGCCCTCACATCACTGCCCGCAAGTGTTATTTCCGTGTCCTCTAGTCAAATTACGTTCGCCCTCACATCACTGCCCGCAAGTGTTATTATGTCTGTGTCCTCTAGTCAAGTTATGTTCGCCCTCACATCACTGCCCGCGAGTGTCTACTCGGTGATCAAAGAAGAAAAAGGCCCTTCAGTGAATTAATCCAACTATAATTGTAAAAAGGGATTTTTTTTTATAGCATTTTTAAAGTATTTGACAAACTTCTCACAATTATGATAGATGTAATTGATTAAAGTTTCGAATGAATTCTAATTTAGAAACTAGAAATTACTTATTTGAATATTATCAATTACATGCAAAATGTTTTGAATTGAAATGCATATGCCAAAAGTCTGAACTTCATGAATCTCGCCAAGCAGTCCATAACCTCTAGGTAGCTAGGATTCCACTCCTATTCCCATGCAAAAAAATACAAATTTCCTCCTAGAGCCCCACTAAAATGACATATATAAACCCAGTTATGTAAAATTGCCAAAAAAAAACCCTAGTCTCACACCTCCCAAAACACCCAAGTTTGCCAGCACCTTCTTCCGCTGCCAAACACCACCTTCGCCATCTCGGACTACTCCAAGGAAGCCGCTCGTCACTATATCAGCCCCTTTCTAAAATCGAGGTCGCCACGGGCTGTCGTGAACTTGGATTGAGGTCGCCACGCCATGGGAACCATAGATAAATTCACCGTCAACATACTTCTTGGATTACTTCAAACTGTAATTCTTTTGTCCAATCACATATTTGTCAAAAAATTTCGTTTAAAAGAAAAACTACTTCGTAATATACTTTCTATTAAACCGAGATCATTCCATATTCAGTGAAGTCGATAATAATTGCAACAAAAAAAGGCACTTTTTCTTGGATATTTGCTTCATTGTGATTGATTTCTCGATCCCATCTGCCACTTCAGCCCCCATCTCTTTCTGCAATGTCCCAGACGAGATCATAGCTAAACCAAAAACAGATCGAAACCTCTTCTTGACATGTTGATCTCCCCTTTCCAGGCAGCTTTCATTCAAGGGACGCTTCTCGGAGTAAAAGAATTTGCCACTGTAATTCAACCATATGGAAAGCTATCTTAATAGCGGTGAGATGATCTCACGAGGAACTTGCTTTATCGTGTGTAAAGAGGAAGAATGCTTCGTAGACTCGGTCTATGTAGATCATAACCATTGAAGATCAAGATCATGCTAATTACTCTGATCAAACTTCAATTTCATATGGTGCATGAGTAACAAAGTGCATGCAACAATTTGCACCATTGATTCAACTAAGTGTTTAGGACTCGTAAATGCGTTTAAAGAGAGCATGTGAGAAAAGTTAAAGCACCAAATCATGTAAAACCTGAATTAACCTATTCTTCTATGTGATCTACTCACCTCAATTCCTAATTTTAAAAGGTTAGGGCCCAATACCTGCGTGCCTATCGATGTAGTTTGGTACATGAACCTAATCACATTGTAAAGGGAAACTTTGGACCAATGAAGACATCTAAGATCCCAAAAAAAAAAAAAAAAAAATCCTGATTCTGATTATTTTATATTTTTTACTTGACTTATATCAAAATTCTTTCTTTTCTTTTTCGAGTTGATCTTATAAATTAAAAGATTAACTCTATAATGAATATGACAAAAAGCTTGCGCTCCGCGCCTAGTGAATGTGGAGTGCCGATCAAGAGATGATGAGGTGGATGGGATCCATAGTAAAGCGAAAACCATGTCAAAAGTTTCACTATTTTCTCATATGTGATTGGCTCCATTAAAGTAAACCTATAATAACTTGATCGGGAAGAATATATTGCCTCCCAACATTAGAATGGTAGGTCTCTCTCAAGTAATTTTAAATGGTAGCTTATCCGCGTAATTTAACTTAGTTTTACTTCAAGAAGAGAAGTCAACCTTGTTGTTCTTGAAGTTTTATATTTTATGAATGAAGGAGCACTTGTTAAGTAACTAATTAAAAATTATTTGCAATTTGTAATGCGCCCACCTTTAATCGCTTCTCTCCCCATCGAATGTTTTTATTAATACACTTGTTTACACGACCTTGATTAGACAGCTTTGCGTCTTCTTCTACAACAAGTTGGATAGGCTTGTGCAAAGTGAGGGCCGTTCATAAACATGCTGTTGGGCCCATTTCCTCATTTACTCCCTCTTTCCTCATTTTCTTATTGCTGTGCAATATTTGCATTATGGCCATTGAAGCTTGACTCTTGTATGCTTTTATCACTTTGTTCAAATTTACTTCAGCCACTTCATTCTTAGTACATTTTCCTGCTTGCTGAAAACGCTAAACATGCTATAACTATTGAGGGAACTATTTCAGTCTGCTTTCCGACTTTGCATATTGTATTACATGCTTCATAAGCGACTCAGTTCCATCTTATCAAAAACAATTATGTTTAATTAAAGTTGAACAATTAATGATCTAAAATTAAAATAGTTATATGAACATAAAAACAAACAGATTGAACGAAATTAGGTTAAGAAAGCACGAAACACAAAATCCTAAAAATTTTATCTATCTAAAAGATAAGGAAAAATATTTTGATCAGTACAAATACAAGTATTCATTGACAGATTTCTAAATATCATTATGAAAATACTTAAATAGGGATCTCAATCTGATAGAATTGAGGTTCTACTTTCACTATTATAGATAGCATGAGCTAAAATATATTTGAATAAAACTATCATCATATTTATAAAGATAAAAAAACTGAAAGGGTAATAAAAATATAACACTTTTATTGATTTAGAAAGTGAACTGGATTGAAAAGATATGTTAAAATCCAAGCAATGGTACAATTTGGGAAACTTACTAATAGTACCACAAAACTAATTTAACTTCATTTGAAAAGTTGAGGAAGTAGATTCAACAAATTGAAAGTTTAAATATTAAATTGCACATTTCATAATAGTTCAAGAACTTGGGTTAACCTTCCCCCTTGTTTGATCAAATAAGATGGCTACACATAATATATAGCAAATAGTTCAAGGATCACATTAAACAATAAATAAAAAAAATCCAAAGATGATGTTGTACATCTAGCCAAAATTTAGAAATTTCACTATCATTTTTCCAAAGAGAATTTAAAAGTAGATATAACCTCTACAAAATTCGAGTTAGTCTTTGTTTTCATTCTGAAATAATATTATGAGAACAGAATTGTGTCTAGGGCAAGAAGATCATGCAAAATCATTTAATGAAATGCTATCCATTAAATTGAATTGGATTTGAAGTAAGCCTAAATATTTATTTTTTTATTTACTTTTTTATTTATTTTCTTCTTCTTTTTCAGGAAAATTAGCAAAGTTGGTTCAATTAAGAAACGTAAAAGAAGTTGATGGCCAAATGTTCAAGTAAAGGTTATTTTAGAGGGTGAATACCCTGAAAAACTCTAAACTGGTATACTCGTGACAAATTTGCCCCAAACTATTTTTTTGATCATGAAAAACCTCAAACTAGTACACATGTGACAAATTTACCCCGATTGACCATTAAAAAAAAACTCTAAACTAGTATATTTATGACAAATTTACCCCAAACTAATTCATTCAACCGCAAAAAACCCAAAACTGGTAAATTTGTGACAAATATACCCTCTGCTAAATTGGATTAATACCACAAAAAAAATCACAAAAATTGTAAACTATAATAAATGGAGCGTAAAATCCCAAACCAGTATACCGGTCAACTGTCATATGTCATTTAACTTAATAATTTGACAGTCAAATTTAACGAAAGCTAACAGAGGATGAATTTGTCACAATTGTACAAGTTTGGGGTAAATTTGTCAAAAGTATATCAGTTTGGGATTTTTGGTGATCAAAAAAATAATTTTGGGTAAATTTGTCACATATGTACTAGTTTTGGATTTTTCATGGCATTAACCCTATTTTAAATATGCTAATTGCATTCGAAACAGTTTCAATAAGGAATCAAGAGGTCTTTCTAAATATATTATTCAAAAGAATTGCCAAATACGCCTGACTGATTAGAATTGTAAGATTCCGTCCCTATTGTTACAAACATACTATTCTTAGGGAGATATTAAAAATAATAAAAATAAAAAAATAAAAAAAGCTCGAATTAAGTGTCTATGTGTCACTTTTACAAGAAACGCGAATAAGGACATATTCTACATATACCATATTATTTTATATATTCTAGTTAACCTACTAACTAAAAACGAAGCCATCTTAAATCCTATATTTTAAATTTGAAATCATTTTGGATCAGATTGAGGTACCATTTTTGAGATAAGGAATAAACAAACCATTAAAAAAAATCATTTCTTTTGTCCAAGCAATCTTTTCAAAGGCGTTTGCCCTGAATCCGATCGAGAGATAGGATTGGATATAGAAACAGGAATTATTATTCAATTTATTAGTAAATAAAGAAAAACATTTTCTAGGCAGAAAAATAGATTAACTTTATAACAACAACAATTAATTACTATTGCCAAATTACAATACAAGCTCATATTTCATCTGAAGAGCAAAAGCCGCCAAAAGCCCCAAACTTTACCAATATGACAAATTTACCCCACACTTTTTTTTTTGTGACATGAAAAATCCCAAATTTTGCCAACTGTAACACATTTACTCTAAACTTTTTTTCATGACACAAAAAACCCCAAACCTATATTCATGTGACACGTTTATCCCAAACTTTTTTTTGTCACCCTCGGCCGGGCAAGCCAATGCAGCCCTCACTAAATCCAGGGAGGACAACCCTCACCCAACACAAGCAAGGGCTGTGGGCAAGGGTTGCCCTTGCCAAATCTAGCGAGGCCCTTTTGTTCTTTCTAGTGGTGTTTTTATTTTCACTAACATTTTCATTAAAATTTAAAAGAAGTAGTTGGATCGGTATGATCCACGATTTCATAATATATGTATTATAAAGGATCACAAATTCTGGAAAGAACCAAAGGTTTAAATTTGATATGGGACGACTTAGTATTTCTTCATTCATTGCCATCCAATCAAAAAGATCTTTTTTTTTGTCGGATGCCATAATTCCTCCATTTTGGGAAATTTTAAGAAAAAAATTTTCTTTCTACGCTTTTCCATATCGGAGCTTGCATAATCTTCTCCAATATCTTTTTCTTGGTTTGAGAAAAGTGAGGCAAGGGTTGTCCTCACCTGACCCTGGGCAGGCAAGAGTGGCCCTCACCTACCCAAGCAATGGCGACCCTCGCCCGACATCGACAATGGTGGCCCTCGCCTAAGTCCAACTCCCCTCTACCATGGCCAGCGAAGGGACGAGAAAAGAAGAAAAAAGAAAAGAAAACGGAAAAATGGAAAAATGGAAAAAGGAGAGAAAAAATTTCAAATTAGAAAACAAAAATGCCCTTCAGCCATAGAGTTGGCAAAGTTTGAGATTTTTTGTGTTGTAAAAAAAAAAAAAAGTTTGAGATAAATTTGTCACACTATGTGAAATTTGGGATTTTTTATAACGTTTTCCCTCTTAAAAATGAGAAACAATCGAAGAATATTGAGGTGACTGCAAAGATATTGATTTTAGAATCACAAATAAACAAATAAGGAAGACGTACTTACTCCTCGGTTAAGTCCGAATTTAAATTTGAATCCGAACTCAAACATAAATTGATATATTGGGGAAGAACATGATTTTTTTTTTCATTGGAGGTTGGATGCTCATTTAAATTTGAGCAACTTTATCATATTATTTTTATCATACTAATTGTACTCTATTTCTTGGAATTCGTTCTCTAGCAAATTTCATTTTAACTAGGGTTAATATCAGGAAAAAATCCAAATTACTACACTTTTAACAATTAATCACAAACTAATTTTTTAACTATAAAAAAATTTCCAAATTAATACACTTTAACAAATTTACCTCAAACCGGTATACTTGTGACAAATTTACCATCTATTAATTTCTATTAAATTTTACTATTTATTGAGTTTGATGACACGTAAAAATTGACTCATGCACCAATTTAGAATTTTACTCTCTATTTGTCACAGTTGTACCAATTTTGTGATTATTTTGAAATATTAATCCAATTTAACAAGGGGTATATTTGTCACGGATTTACCAATATGAGGTTTTTTAAGGTCAAAAAATCAGTTTTCCACTAAACTTATCATATGCGTACTAGTTTGGAGTTTCATTGTCATATAAAATAAATTTGTCGCAGTTTCATTGAGTTTTTGGAGGTCAAAAAATTAGTATTGAGCAAATTTGTTACAAGTGTATCAGTTTCGGGTTTTTTGTGGTATTAACCCTAACTTTTTTAACTATTCCTATAAATTCCTATTTAATATTTATATTTGTGCAAGTAATTTACGATTAAGAATCAAATTGTCTCTCGTATAGATTTTGTATTGATCTACTGTTAACTATAAGATAGAAACCAACGTCACGAAATTTTACAGAGCTATTTAACAAGAAGTAACAATTACACATCAAAACTATAGTTTCCCTACTATAGTTTTGATGTGTTGCTCCAAAAAAATATCGCAGTAGTAGGCTCTCTTTGTCTTGGAAAAATGTGACATTTCTGGAATTTATTTTTCAACGAATTATTTTCTGTTAAAATGACAATATTTTCAGGTATTTGGTTAAGATTTGAAGATAAAATACAAAGTATTTTCCATCCTTTAATAAGAAAAATCTCATTTAAGTTGGAAAATAATGATATGGATATCAATCATCCTATATGGCACGATCTCATTGACATGGCAATTTTTGTAATTTAAAAAATCAAATTTTTACTTATTTTTTCTTTTATTTTTTTTTTCTTTTCTTTCTTTTTCTTTTTCCTTTTTCCTCTATCAATCCCCAAGCCTTGGTGACAGGCCTCATACAAGGGCAACCTCGCCGACCTCAAGCGAGGTCGAGCCTTGCCGATCTGGTGAGCTCGCACCTCACCTCACTAGCCTTGGGTAGGCTTGAGCTCGTTAGGATATGGGAAGGGCGAGCTCGCCCTCACTAGCCCACTCCTATAGTTGATTGTCAACCATTATCGAGGTGTGGCAACCGGTAGAGGAAGAAAACTAAAAAAAAAAATCAAAAAATTAGCCTCCATGGACTTGGGCATGAGGTTCGAGGACCCAAGCTTAGCATTGATATTACTAGGCCTGGCATTCCGGGCATGAACACTATTGTCCCAAGTCTAGCCTTGATGGATCCCAACGCAACCTAGATGAACCAGAGCCAAGGCGCTAAAGTCCCATGCCCGGCCTTGATGAACCCTGGCCTAAGCCAAGAACTGGTGTTGCTGCCAAGAGCCCAAGAACAAGTGTTGGTGTTCTCGTGCTCAAACACAAAGTTTTTGATATGAACATCGATACCTAGTCATGATTTAGGAAATGATTTTCAGTTTTTGAAAGAGAAAATAATTTTTCTAAATTTAATCTTTGATAGAAAAACATTTTTCATAAATTAGGAAAATATTTATATTGACTAGTTTTTCTAAGCGATCCAAATGCCAAAACAATGAGGATAATAGTTTCTCGAAAAAAATTTCTGCGAAACAAATAAAACTTGAGTTTCATTGATTAGGGTTAAAAATAAGTAATGCAAAGAGTCCAATGTCATGTCGCAATAAAAACACATATCACCGTAACGATTTATATTAGCTAAAGTGAAAGATACCACGGTAAATTGCCATAAAATCTTGTGTTCTTCAAACAAATGGTGTCATTGTCGCAATAAACGAAAACCTTGAGGACATCCACCCAACAGAACTTTCCACGGTGAAAATTGCAAAATGACCCCGAATAATTTATAATTTGCCGAAAAGCATGGCTCTGAGAGAGAGAGAGAGGAGGCCAGACTGAGATGATTGTCGTGAGATTATTAAATGACGTGAATCTCAAGGACCATGTGAAGGTGCACATGCCTTGGGACTCGGGAGTCGGGAGTCCTCTTACGTAACAGAACGAACAGATCGAACACTTGTGTAGGCGAGACGAAACCCAACACGAAATCATTGCCAGGATGCAACCGCAACTGCAGCCACCGATGCAACGACGACCCCAGAAGTCCTTTTTTTATTACTCCGTAATACCCAAATTTGGAATTTTCAAGATTCATCCCTCACATGACGTAACGTGCCGGGAAGGTCCAAGTTCTCCTCTCTCTGGTGTTAGAGAGAGAGAGAGAGAGAGAGAGAGAGAGGAGCTTTTGTTGCTTGCAATAGTGGGGTTGTTGCTGGCGTTGCGTGAGCTGTTTGAGAAGTTGCTTGGGACGCAAAAGTTTGGAGATTCAGAAAGGAAGGAGCCTTAAAAGTCATGACGAAGCTCGCGCTGTCGAGAATACTATCCATGAACGGATTTTGATGGAGAGAAAGTTCATAGGTCTTTAAAGAGATGGAGGGAAGCTGAGATGTTCAATTGCAAAAACACTGCCTACGAACCTCACCTTTCGTATTTAGAAATGCCTTTTGACACTGCAGTAGAAACAGTACAAGCCCAACAAACAAGCAAAATGCCAAAACCTTTCCTTGTCTACTTTCGACAGGCAATTCTACATTCAACAGTCAGGCCTCCAGGTCGACAGCGCATAGACAATCCTGCCCTTCCATCCCAGCAATAGCCACTGCCCATCTTCTTCCATCTCAAAATCCTTATGATAGTAAGATTTCAGCCCGTGCTTCGCCAAGCTCACCATATCCTTATCCAAAGGTAGCTGCCTAAACCCGGCCCTCAGGTTTCGCACATGCGACCTTTTGTACGTCTCGGGTCTCTCAATCCTCTCTGAGCCTTCGCAGGCAATTGCGTTCATCGCCCTCCTCCCGACTACCTCTTGCTCGAGCAGCAACCTCTCCGGGGCGTCACGAGGCACAGTCGCCTCGAAAATGTCAAAGATAGCCGAAAAATGGAAGAGCGCCTCCCGGAATCGGGAGGCAAAAAAGGGGACGCCATGGCCACCACTTATGACTCCCAGGATAAAAACATCCGGATTCATCTTTCTGATCAGATTCAGTACAACATCTCGTGGACTCTCTGCCGTCACTGTTTCATCGAGTATATGGTGAATATTTAATATGCAATTAACGACGAGAATTTCATCGCTCTGGATATTAAGCTCCTCGACTTTAATGGTATCCCAACTCTTTGCTATAGCATTGAACTTGAAGGGGACATTAAAAGTTTTGGCATAGCTCGCCAAGCGTTTCCCGGTTTCCTCAACAATTTCCGCTGGTTTAAATCCTGGTTGTGGCAGATCAATCCCAGTAATCTGAAGCTTCGGTGGTCCACCGGGGCTTGATGAGAGACACTCTATGAGGCCAGGCCATTGGAAACCATAGAGAATTCCGAAATCAACGATGTGCAACTTGGCTGCCTTGTTGGCCACGTCCACTATCGTCTTGTTCGAGAAGAAATTCGAGAGCTTCATAAATGGACAAGCTGCAAGAAGGAGACGATGAGCCTTCAAGAAGTCAACAACCGACGTCGGCCTAGCCTTGAGAGCCTTGTAAATCTGGAAGCCTGACCCGGCGAGGCGTGCCTCAAGGCCATTCGCAAAATAGTGTGCCATCCTTTGCATCCCGTCCCCAGTGGGAGATGCATGCCTTCTGATCTGCTTGAGCAGCTCGCCTGCACTTCCTTGATCGCCCACATGAACAGCTTGTGCACAAAGCGTCAAAAGACTTCCCAAGTCGACCACATCCCTCTTGCGCCTGCCTTGCTTCTTGCCGCGGGCCTCCGTCTGACTCGGTGCTTTCAGTTGGCCATTCTTCATCACATTCCGTAGAGTTTCACGAAGGGCAGCTTCGCTTCCTTCACGATTTAGCAACACTATATCAAACATCTCCGACCTCACAGTTGATTCGGTGTAAACTGATGAATGCTTGTTCATCCTTCCTTCTTCTAACTTCACATCCTCCCGCCAAGGATTTTTCTTTCCCCTGTATCGTCCCAGGTCGGAAAACATGTTCTCATCATTCTCTAGATTTGGAACCAAACTTGTAGCCTCTTCAGATGGTTCATCACTGGAAAATTCACCCCTCTCTGGATCAACTAGAATTCCATTTCCAAAACTGAGCAACTCTCCCACTTCATCACCATTGCCATTGAACTGTATAACACACTCACTTCCAACAAGTTCAGGACAAGCAACGTCGCTGGCCAGAGATTCAGCATGTCCAGTGGTACTGATACTAACAAAGACACCATCAAATGACTGGCCAATTGACGACGAGATAGATTGAGACACTGTGGTGTGGACAGTACGCTCTTGTGATCCACAGTGCGGCTCCCACTCAACCCAGTCAATTGCACCAGCGCTACTGCCACACAAGCTCTCGTTGGTTTGATTAGGTGACGGATGCTGATCTGCAGCTGGTGGATGCCTTTCCCCAATGACCTCATAGAATGATTTCTCAGCTGCCTCGAGCGCCAAAGCCTCCTGACACACGATGCTCTTCTCTTCTATGTCTTCCTTCATAAGCATCTGGTTTATGTACTTGAGAGCTGCATCACCAAAATCATAGTCCTCGGCCAGTTCCTTCCCAAGGTTAGCGCCCAAAGGAGGCGCATACGAATAGCTATAGGTAAAGTCATTGAACATGTCGTCAATCGTGAGCCTACTAACAAGATCATCCTCTGGAAAGATCGAAAAGGCTGCACCATCACTATCATCGAGTACATACCCATCATTGAAGCTATTGAGTTCGTCTGGTGGTCGATCCATTTTTATATAATATGCTAGACTTAGAAGTGCTTCAGAACATCAATTGCTCAAAAAGATCTTGAAAGAACTTATACCAAAATGCATCAACTCACTATATAAGCACAGATATGATTCCCCAAAATGATTGGTCAACTAAGCGTCCAACTGGGTAAAAATCTTGAAGCCTTTTCTTGGAGCTAAAGTTCCAAGCTTGCATGCAGTTCAGCTAAACGAAACAGAGAAACGTGATCTAAGGACAAAGTATAAGCTAATCTCTTTTCAAATCGAAAAAGAACGAGATTGAATACTTCCCTTTTTGGATTCTCTCCCGTTGAACAGAGGAGGGGGGTGTTCATTAAGATTTGACCTTTCGCTGGAACCGACTAAGTTTGATTTTGGAAAGTAAAAAGAAAAGGCTGTAAATCCCGGGTGAGAGAACAGCCAACGAAAATGGCGCTCCGCAACCTCCTCGTCAACAAACCATCACTCTTCAATTTCAATCCCTCGTCGCTGCCTCCGATCAAGACTCCACCGCCGTCGTCGGCATTCGCCCTGTCTTGTTCCAAATCTTCTTATCCGCAAGCGCAGAGCATCGACGACGGCGACGACAAGTCCGACAAGTTGAAGCCCAAGAGACTCTCGGAGCAGTCGTCGTGGGAGGCCAAAGGACGCGGAGGGCAGGGATTACGTGTACCGGCTTGGACAGGAGGAGGCCGACAACATGAAAATCGCCGTCGGGGTGAGGGCTGGTGTCATCGACGACGTCTTCTCCGGCAACTTCCTCGGCAAAGACCGTACGTTTCGCTTTCAGTTTTGCTCCAGATGGGATTACAATAGATGCAACACGCGATTTAATGCTTTGACTTCAGGGCTATAGGGCATCATGTTTGACTGAGTTTATCTTAAACTAGAAATCTGCCCGTGAAGCAGATTGGTCGTGTTTGGTTTGGCTTTCCCAAAGGTTTTGGCCCAAAAATCCCTTCGGCATTGAATGAAACTAGACTTAGAATCAGGGAGGACCAAGTCAGTTATCTGCAAGTATGCCTGCGAACAACCAGTCCAAGCCATTGAATGGAACTAGACTTAGAAATAGGGAGGACTAAGTCAGTTATCTGTAGGTATGCCTGTGAACAACCAGTCCAAGCCTTTTAGGGACAACCTTTTAGCAGAAAACTACTATGCCCTTTAGTTCAGAACCTAGAGACACCCAGATAGAATCATGATTGAAACATTTCTAATTATTCGAGCTGCATTTCTAGTTCAACTTTTTTAGTCTTCGTTTGCCAAATGCTAGCATTTGGAATGCCAAAAGGTTTGGACCCGTTTTGAGCTTTCAGCATTTTCAGAATACTAGTCTAAGGTTTAATAAAAAAATTTATTTCCAATATCGCCCTTACTGATGATCATGTTTTCCCCTTTTGCCCTCAAAAAACACTATTCATCATCTTCTTCCTTGGACTTACTGCTCCACCGCGAAGCTCAGCCAGCAGGCGGCACTCAGCCGCGAGCAACCAGATCTGGCTGCCAGGAAGCCTCACCTAAGGGGGCACAACCTCGGGCGCTGCTTGAGGTTGCGCAACCTCAGGCGCCCCAAGTGACGCCACTTGAGGCCACGCGGCCCTAGGCGACCCAGGGCGTCGCCTAAGGTCAGCGCGACCCAAGGCGTCACCTGAGGTCGGCGACCTTAGGCGAGCTGCCCCCGCCCCGCCCTACCACCGGCACCGCCACCATCATCAACTGCCTCCCCACCACCACCACCACCATTGCCGAGCCACTCCCCCACGATTTTCCCCTCTCCACACAGTTGCATCTCCTCCTCCCTTTTCTTTTCTTTTCTTTTTTTTCCTTTTTCTTTTCACCTTAAAGTTGCTTTGCAAAATATACAAAAAAAAAATGAGTTTCCAAACACACTTGACAACACTTTATGATGGCAGGCCTTAAAGTGCTTTCACAAAATGCCCATTATTCAAATAAACTTGGGGAAATGACTTTCATTTCCCCAAAATTGAACCAAACGGGTTGTTGTCATTTTGTTCTCCTTCTTACTTTGTAGACTTTTATTCGATACTTGTACCATTTGATGATATTAGATGATATCATGTGAAGTGTACCTAATAATGAAAGTTACGTAAGGAGAGTGAAGTAGACTATCATGAGACAAAAAATTTTCTTTTTAAAGAGATTCGATTTAGAATTATTATATGTCTAAGGTCTAATATTGAAATAATTTCAAAGGTTTTTCCTAATTTTATCTGCGTCAATAAACAATTTGAGATGCCTCAACTTTTTTAGAACATGTCTGAGTCAAATGGTAATTAAGTGTCCCATTAAGATTGCTCTATGTCGATTTGAAACAGGTCGAGAGAATCTGGAGGGTAGGACTATGGACTGTATGGCAAAGAATTTTACAGGAAAAGAATTACATTTAGAGGATTCTTGGAGAAGACAGGCTGCAATCCGTGGGTGATAAATGAAGTTGATAAGAAAGTGTCATGTAGCGAGTTAGGTGTGAGCTAAATTTTACAACAATTGATGCAGCCAATATTGTAGTTTGTCCACAGATTCCTCAATATCATCCCATTGGATAGTTGACTCTCGGGGAGGTCTGGTATATACCGTGTCCTCTAGTCAAATTACGTTCACCCTCACATCACTGCCCGCAATTGTTATTATGTCTGTGTCCTCTAGTCAAATTATGTTTGCCCTCACGTCACTGCCCGCGAGTGTCTGCTTGGTGATCAAAGAAGAAAAAGACCCTTTTTAAAGTATTTGACAAACTTCTCACAATTATGATAGATGTAATTGATTAAAGCTTCGAGTGATCAAAAGTCTAAACTTCATGAATCTCGTCAGGCGATCCATAATCTTTAGGTAGCTAGGATTCCACTCCTATTCCCATGTAAAAAATACAAATTTCCTCCTAGAGCCCCGCTAAAATGACATATATAAACCCAGTTATGTAAAATTGCCAAAAAAAACCCTAGTCTCACACCTCCCAAAACACCCAAGTTTGCCAGCACCTTCTTCCGCTGCCAAACACCACCTTCGCCATCTCGGACTACTCCAAGGAAGCCGCTCGTCACTATATCAGCCCCTTTCTAAAATCGAGGTCGCCACGGGCTGTCGTGAACTTGGATTGAGGTCGCCACGCCATGGGAACCATAGATAAATTCACCGTCAACATACTTCTTGGATTACTTCAAACTGTAATTCTTTTGTCCAATCACATATTTGTCAAAAATTTCGTTTAAAAGAAAAACTACTTCGTAATATACTTTCTATTAAACCGAGATCATCCCATATTCAGTGAAGTCGATAATAATTGCAACAAAAAAAGGCACTTTTTCTTGGATATTTGCTTCATTGTGATTGATTTCTCGATCCCATCTGCCACTTCAGCCCCCATCTCTTTCTGCAATGTCCCAGACGAGATCATAGCTAAAACAAAAATAGATCGAAACCTCTTCTTGACATGTTGATCTCCCCTTTCCAGGCAGCTTTCATTGAAGGGACGCTTCTTGGAGTAAAAGAATTTGCCAATGTAATTCTACCATATGGAAAGCTATCTTGATAGCAATGAGATGATCTCACAAGGAACTTGCTTTATCGTGTGTAAAGAGGAAGAATGTTTCGTAGACTCGGTCTATGTAGATCATAACCATTGAAGATCAAGATCATTACTTTGATCAAACTTCGATTTCATATGGTGCATGAGTAACAAAGTGCAGGCAACAATCTGCACCATCAATTCAACTAGGTGTTTCGGACTCGTAAATGCGTTTAAAGAGAGCATGTGAGAAAAGTCGAAGCACCAAATCATGTGCAACCTGAATTAACCTATTCTTCTGTGTGATCTACCTACCTCAATTCCTAATTTTAAAAGATTAGGCCCAATACCTGCGTGCCTATCGATGTAGTTTGGTACATGAACTTAATCATATGTGATGGGAAACTTGGACCAATGAAGACATTTAAGATCCCAAAAAAAAAAAAATTCCTGATTTTGATTATTTTATTTTTTGTACTTGACCTATATCAAAATTCTTCTTTTTTTTTTTTTTCGAGTTGATCTTAGAAATTAAAAGATTAACTCTACAATGAATATGACAAAAAGCTTGCGCTCCGCGCCTAGTGAATGTGGAGTGCCGATCAAGAGATGATGAGGTGGATGGGATCCATAGTAAAGCAAAAACCAAGTCAAAAGTTTCACTGTTTTATCATATGTGATTGGCTCCATTAAAGTAAACCTATAATAACTTGATCGTGAGGAATATATTGCCTCCCAACATTAGAATGGTAGGTCTCTCTCAAGTAACTAATTAAAAATTATTTGCAATTTGTAATGCGCCCACCTTTAATCGCTACTCTCCCCATTGAATGTTTTTATTAATACACTTGTTTACACGACCTTGATTAGACAGCTTTGCGTCTTCTTCTACAACAAGTTGGATAGGCTTGTGCAAAGTGAGGGCCGTTCATAAACATGCTGCTGGGCCCATTTCCTCATTTACTCCCTCTTTCCTCATTTTCTTAGTGCTGTGCAATATTTGCATTATGGCCATTGAAGCTTCACTCTTGTATGCTTTTATCACTTTGTTCAAATTTATTTCAGCCACTTCACTCTTAGTACATTTTCCTGCTTGCTGAAAACGCTAAACGTGCTATAACTATTGAGGAAATTATTTCAGTCCGCTTTCCGACTTTGCATATTGTATTACATGCTTCAGAAGCGACTCGGTTCCATCTTACCAAAAACAATTATGTTTAATTAAAGTTGAACAATTAATGATCCAAAATTAAAATATTTATATGAACATAAAAACACACAGATTGAACGAAATTAAGTTAAGAAAGCACGAAACACAAAAGCCTAAAAATTTTATCTATTTAAAAGATGAGGAAAAATATTTTGATCTGTACAAATACAAGTATTTATTGACAGATTTCTAAATATCATTATGAAAATACTTAAATAGGGATCTCAATCTGATAGAATTGAGGTTCTACTTTGACTATTATAGAGAGCATGAGCTAAAATATATTTGAATAAAACTATCATCATATTTATAAAGATTAAAAAAAAATTGAAAAGGTAATAAAAGGATAACACTTTTATTGATTTAGAAAGTGAACTGGAATGAAAAGATATGTTAAAATCCAAGCAATGGTACAATTTGGGAAACTTACTAATAGTACAACAAAACTAATTTAACTTCATTTGAAAAGTTGAGGAAGTAGATTCAACAAATTGAAAGTTTAAATATTAAATTGCACATTTCATAATAGTTCAAGAACTTGGGTTAACCTTCCCCCTTGTTTGATCAAATAAAACGGCTACACATAATATATAGCAAATAGTTCAAGGACCACATTAAACAATAAAAAAAAAAATCCAAAGATGATGTTGTACATCTGGCCAAAATTTAGAACTTTCACTATCATTTTTCCAAAGAGAATTTAAAAGTAGATATAACCTCTGCAAAATTCGAGTTAGTCTCTGTTTTCATTATGAAATAATATTATGAGGATAGAATTGTGTCTAGGGCAAGAAGATCATACAAAATCATTTAATGAAATGCTATCCATTAGATTGAATTGGATTTGAAGTAAGCCTAAATATTTATTTATTTATTTATTTTCTTCTTCTTTTTCAGGAAAATTAGAAGAGTTGGTTCAATTAAGAAACGTAAAAGAAGTTGATGGCCAAATGTTCGAGTAAAGGTTATTTTAAAATATGCTAATTGTGTTCGAAACAGTTTCAATAAGGAATCAAGAGGTCTTTCTAAATATATTATTCAAAAGAATTGCCAAATACGCCTGACCGATTAGAATTGTAAGATTCCGTCCCTATTGTTACAAACATACTATTCTTAGGGAGATATTAAAAAAAAAAAAAAATAGCTCGAATTAAGTGTCTATGTGTCAGTTTTACAAGAAACGCGAATAAGGACATATTCTACATATACCATATTATTTTATTTTTTTTGGTAAAGTACATATACCATATTATTTTATATATTCTAGTTAACATAATTCTACTAACTAAAAACGAAGCCATCTTAAATCCTATATTTTAAATTTGAAATCATTTTGGATCAGATTGAGGTACCATTTTTGAGATGAGGGATAAACAACCCATTAAAAAAGAAAAATCCCTTCTTTTGTCCAAGCAATCTTTTCAAAGGCGTTTGCCGTGAATCCGATCGAGAGATAGGATTGGATATAGAAACATGAATTATTATTCGATTTATTAGTAAATAAAGAAAAAAAATTTCTAGACAGAAAAATAGATCAACTTTATAACAACAATAATTAATTACTATTGCCTAATTACAAGCTCATATTTCATCTGAAGAGTAAAAGCCGCCAAAAGCCCCAAACTCTGTTAATATGACAACTTTACCTCACACTTCTTTTGTGACACGAAAAATTCCGAATTTTGCCAACTGTGACACATTTATTCCAAACTTTTTTTTCTTGACAAAAAAAAACATCAAACTTATATTCGTGTGACACATTTATCCCAAAAAAATTTTGTCACCCTCGGCTGGCCAGGCCAATGCGGCCCTCACTAAATTTAAGGAGGACAACCCTCACCCAACACAGGCAAGGGTTGCCCTTACCAAATCTGGCGAGGGCTAGTGAGGGTTGTCCTCACCCGACCCTGGGCGAGCAAGAGTGGCCCTCACTCGCCCAGGCGATGGTGACCCTCGCCTGACATCGACAATGGCAGCCCTCGCCTAAGTCCGACTCCCCTCTACCATGGCCAGCAGAGGGAAGAGAAAATAAGAAAAAAAATAAGAAAAAGAAAAAATGGAAAAATGAGAGAAAAAAGTTATAATTAAAAAAAAATGCCCTTCGACCATAGAGTTTGAGATAAATGTATCACAATTAGCAAAATTTAAAGTTTTTTGTATCGCAAAAAGAAATTGAGATAAATTTGTCACACTATGTGAAATTTGGGATTTTTGGTAATATTTTCCCTTTAAAAATGAGAAATGATCGAAGAATATTGAGGTGACTGTGAAGATACTGATTTTAGAATCACAAATAAACAAATAGGGAAGACGTACTTTACTCCTCGGTTAAGTCCAAATTTAAATTTGAAGCCGAGAACTGGTGTTGCTACCAAGAGCCCAAGAACAAGTGTTGGTGTTCTTGTGCTCAAACGCAAAGTTTTTGATATAAACATCGATACCTAGTCATGATTTAGGAAATGATTTTCAGTTTTTGAAAGAGAAAATCATTTTTCTAAATTTAATCTTTGATAGAAAAACATTTTTCATAAATTAAGAAAATATTTTATATCGACTAGTTTTTTTAAGCAATCCAAATGCCAAAACAATGAGGATAATAGTTTCTCGGAAAAAAAAAATCTGCGAAAACAAATAAAGCTTTAGTTTCATTGATTAAGGTTAAAATAATTAATGCAAAGAGTCTAATGTCATATCACAATAAAAACACATATCACCGTAACGATTTATAGTAGCTAAAGTAAAAGATACCACGGTAAATTGCCATAAAATCTTGTGTTCTTCAAACAAAAGTTGTCATTGTTGCAATAAACGAAAACCTTGAGGACATCCACCCAACAGAACTTTCCACGATGAAAATTGCAAAATGACCCCGTATAATTTATAATTTGCCGAAAAGCATGGCTCTGTGAGAGAGAGAGAGAGAGAGAGAGAGAGAGAGGGAGGAGGCCAGACTGAGATGATTGTCGTGAGATTATTAAATGACGTGAATCTCATGGACCATGTGAAGGTGCACATGCCTTGGGACTCGGGAGTCGGGAGTCGGGAGTCCTCTTACGTAACAGAACGAACAGATCGAACACTTGTGTAGGCGAGACGAAACCCGACACGAAATCATTGCCAGGATGCAACCGCAACTGCAGCCACCGATGCAACGACGACCCCAAAAGTCCTTTTTTTTTATTACTCCATAATACCCGAATTTGGAATTTTCAAGATTCATCCCTCACATGACGTAACGTGCCGGGAAGGTCCATGTTCTCCTCTGCTGTTAGAGAGAGAGAGAGAGAGAGAGGAGCTTTTGTTGCTTGCAATGGTGGGGTTGTTGCTGGCGTTGCGTGAGCTGTTTGAGAAGTTGCTTGGGACGTAAAAGTTTGGAGATTCAGAAAGGAAGGAGCCTTAAAGTCATCACGAAGCTCGCACTGTCGAGAATACTATCCATGAACGGATTTTGATGGAGAGAAAGTTCCTGGGTCTTAAAGAAGCAAAAGCGACCTTGCTATCCAAGGACAGACAAGTCCAAAGATGTCACAAGACGAAATTTGTTGTAAAACCATACATCACTGGGAAGACCATGAATTGTTCGAATAAATGAATTGAATCGCAAATTTACAGTACCTGGAAAGATAGAATTACATAAATTGTATCACGAGTCGATGTGAACTTTACAAAAAATTCCATGAACTGAATTGAAGGAATTCGGCAAATTAACAACTTTCCTGTTAACGAGGTGTTTATTGGATGAAAAAATTTACAGCTGCCGGGCTCCCTTGAGCGGGACCGGGCAAAAAATCATGTGAGTGACAATTACACATGAATACTCTGTACAATTTCAGGAAATTAATGCCATCCTGTCAGACGATTCGTCACCTTTTGTACAACCTGCGCTGCAGCTCACATCCCTTCGATCGCCATCCTGTCAGCCTGCTCATTGGTTATCTTCAGAGTCCCGGGTTGGTGCTTCCCCTGTTGCTTAGCTTGATGCTGAGACCAGTAAGCGTGGGCAGCCATGACACGGTCCAGGAGCTCCTGGGGCACAGGCTCTCCCCTTCTCTGTTGTGGAGCGATGCTCGCTGTGTGGACCAATGTCTTCCATTTATCCTGCATGCAGTCCACGGAGAACATCAGAATGGTCGAAACATACGGACCTTCGTATTTTGATGTAGATCGCAAATGGATAAAAAGAGACAACAGTTGATGGTGGCAAAGATAAAACTCCTAACAGGAGAAAGATGGAAGACTCGAAGAAGGATCTCGCACCAAATACAGTCGAAAGGATAGAAAAAAAAGCCAGGTCAACAGAACAATATTTCAGAGGCTCAATGAATGTGGTCAAACTAAAATTGCAAGAACCATGCAGAGGTCAGAAGTAAAATGAATGGGAAAGAAGATGCACAACCATGTAGCAACTAAAGTTTAAGTCCTATTGATAACTGTGCATCTATCGTCAACCATGGTGCACGAAAGATTCTCAAGTCAATCTGTGTATACATCACGGCCTCATCAACTGTTAACTACATACTTATTGCATTCCAGGTGCAATTAGTGAGCGTGAAGAAATGTACCTTCAAGTCCACGTATGTCCGGTGGTCTGCATTCTCAAAGGCACGTAATTTAACGTCACGCCACCTGAAGAACCAAGCGTAGTCAGAACCCTATCATTAAACAACTAGACTCGTGTCTAAAGACACATCCACCTAAACCAAATTAAGATATCCTATGTTACTGAGGAACAAGCAGCAACAAATTTATATAGAGAGAGAGCGTCGCACCTGCCAGTTCCAAGCTCCTCAACTGCCTCAACCAATGCTTCCACCTCAGACACAGAGAAAGGTCTCCTGATGCGACGTTGGGAAAGTTCAGAGCGCTTGTTTTTCTGGTTCACTGGGACAATAGCTAGTGGCTCCAGGGGCATAGCAGGAACTGGAACCAGAGCTCTAGAATCTGACATCTTTTTGTCAGATGAAATGTCAGAATGCAGGGAAATGGATTCAGGGTTAGTATCTACATCGTTGCCGCTATTTGTTAGTGGAGGTGGGTCAGATGGAACATCAGAAACCCCTCGATCGGATACATAATTTTCCGGAGAACTGCAGAAAATGACGGCAAGGAATTAGAATGTATGGCAGAGCAAGTCCATCTTTCTAGTATATATTCGCAATTTAGAAGCAACCCTATTTATTTGTTTATTAATTTGAAAAATTTTAAAAGCAACTCTGAAGCACCTGGTTAGGAGTTCGGGCATGTCATATGGTACTGTCAGGGGCACATCTTCAGAAGCAATGGCTGAATTAACTGTTTGAAGGTTGGGCTCCAATGTGAAACCAAGATTATCAAGACTCTCTTTACAAGATATGCCTGTCTGCAACAATGTCCTGTTATCATCTCGAATCTTCTTTCCGCGGAGCAGTATCCCAACATGCAATCCACTGCCAAGTATAGCACTCACTGCTTCCACTACAGTCCTCTGTCAAAAGATGGATGATACCATTTAAAGGCGGATACATTTCACTTCAATAGAATATACATTTCACTTCAATACATTTCTCTACTTGCTCGAGAAAGTATACATGATGCAGAACCAGAAGCATGAAAATAGACAAGAAAATGTCACAAAGCGGAAATGATTCTGATCATAGGCACGAAAATTGGACTCCCACCAGTTGAAATAGACACAAGTTCATTGTATACATGATTCTGAGCATTCTTTTTTTCTTTTTCTACATTCATGATGCAGTATCTCCACAATCAAATCCTTCTTTACTTCTACAGGAGAATTGGTGAATGTCACAGTTCATACCTTCAGTGAACCTACAGTAGCAGTTTCAGGGACATCTATGAAAAGCTCGGGTATTCTGAAAGACTTGATGCTAAATTTCACTGTAAGAAAGGACATCAAATGTATAAGTGCTTCATAAATGGCTAGATAAAAAGGATATAATGAAGAGCACATTTGTTAGACATCCAATTACCATGAGAATCCTTCGCATGACTAGATGCTTGGCTACCAAAGACTGATGAGGGTGCTCCACTTTCTGCCAAAAACAGATAAAATCAGTGAGATAATAGGAGATTGCGGCATCCACATCAACGAAGAATGGACGATTGAATGTAAGAGCAGACCTCCATGCATCATCGCAATTGAACCATTTCTGTCACTATTCATGTTCTTCTGAGGTGAACTAGAATTGCTTTCACCACTAAAGACACCATCAAAAGTGACAATTGAACTTCTGTCGAGTAACTTCCTCCTCTTATAAAGGCAGTCACCGTAATACCTTTCACGTTTGTAAAAAGTTCTCCTCTTGTGAGTAAAAGGCTTCATCTCACCATCTGAAACAGAACAATCAAGAATATCACCACACGGTGCAAATAGAAGGATCTCAAGAATTCTAGGAAGAAACAAAGTGGATGAGAGCTCACCAGCTTTCGAAGTTTCACAATCCTTCAACTTCGGAGCTGCCCTCCAGTATTTGGATGTCAGCAGCTTCCTTATTCTGCGGTCTCCAATGCGTTGTGTATGCCTAAAAGCTTTAATTTTGTTGCTAAATTTATTAAACCTAGGGAAGTGTTCGTCACCATCTCTACTGCCTATGTTAGTGTTATTCCTACACCTGGGAAAAGAGGCAACCTGACGAGGGTTCCCACAAAGTGGCTTCTGGATTTGGTTGCCTATGTTCGTCACTGCAGGGTACTTGCTAGAATTTTCAACTGAATCCTTCAAACGATCGGCCAAATCAACATCTCCCTTTCCTGGCTTCTCCACATTAAGACCAAACGAGGGCCCAAAACCAGGAATTGCCCCTGCTGAATTACCGGACATCCCATACCTGATCTCATTCTTGCAAATTGCAGGCTTCAAATTAGTATCCTTCTCTGATTTAGCAGATCCAGAAAATGTTGAAGTGGAATCTAACAAGGCATCATGCTGAGATTGTGATTGTCGCAAAGAGAACTTCTGCTCATTGTTTTCTAAAGCGTGTTCAGACGCAAAGTTACTCTCTTCACAACTTGCTTGCTCAATGCACTCGGCTTTCAGTGGTTTATCCACATCTTGCCTTTCCTGCTTAATGACATCCTTACAAATGGCAAGGTGATCATTTTCTTCAGATGCATTGTTTGAAGCTGAAGAACTTTCACTCTCCTGCAACAACTTGCCAGCTAAAGAAGCGAGCAGTTCAATTGCACATATATAATTACCATCTGCCCGCTTTTTCTGCTGACGCCTCTGCTACAAGCAAAACAAAATTCAATCATTGAACATTCTGGTGAGTAAAAATCAAACATCTGAAAATGGAATGAGGTACGCACTCTAGCTGATCTAGGAGCTCGAGGAATGATAGGGACTTGAAAGCCAATTGTTCTATTACCCAGACTCTTCTTCATAACCATAGCTCAGGTATGCATGGCCGTCAAAAAACACTGAAAGGTCATGAAAGAGTTACATATCAGTAAATGCACCAAACTACCAGGAGAAAAGAAAGTGCAATAGGATGACATTTAAGGTTGACATTATATAACATCATAATGGATCATTGAGATATGAGCATACTTCTGATATGTCATCAAATCCAAACAGATATAGAGACAGCATTTGCAACATCCATGGGCTAATAATAGCCACCACAATACATTCCACAAGACCACCTAAGGACCCATTCATAAAAATCAGAAATCAGCAAAAGGACACAAACTAATAATTGATCCTCACGGTAAAAAAAAAAGTCAAAGCTCTCATTTATTTCTATGATACACAGAAAAGAAACAACAGTTCAAAATTCACAGAAATGTCAGCACGCCAAAATGTGCTGATCGTCCCTTTGAAACTGCATGAGTAATGTCGACTTCAGATCTTGCATCACAACCAGATCCCTCACAACAATTCGACAGCAGAAAATTCAACCAACCCAACGGTCCGTAACCATTGAATGGCAGAATCGGGGACATAACGATCACAAATTGTAGAATTATGCGCCAACCCGGATCTCGGACTCTGCAGAAATTTCTCGACAACGACCGATTTCTACCGCAACAAGCACGATCGAAGCTGTGCCCGGTTGATGTCGAATCAGACCACGCGAATCATAACGATCAAATTCAAATGAGCATAAAAAGGTTTCGATTCGCGAGTCCTTGCGTACGCCAGAAAGAATCTTCAGGACCAACAGAACTGGAGCTCCGGCGGTTCCAAATTTCTCCCAAAACCACATAAAAGCTCCGTCGAATCAAAAAACAGTAGCCTTTGACGTAAAAACGAAGACAAACAGCAAGCAGATGGAATCGAGCTTCGCCAATCAGATCTCGACCCAAAACCCAATTTCGCAAAACCAATTTCTCCCAAAACCACGTCCTCAAAACTGCGAAAGGACATTCGAAAACTCGCCGGAAATTCCCATCAGCCTTCGCAAAAAAAAAAAAAAAAAAAAAAAATGCAAAAGAAAAAACCAAAAAAAAAAAAGAAAATAGAAGAAGAAGACAATCACACGATCAACACGAACAACACATCAAAGGGCGAGAAGATCGCGACGCAAGAACCTCTCAAAAACACAAAATTCAACTCACCTCGTGATGCGATCGCGGCTTCCGGGAGCTGTCCGATCGTGGGTAGGTGCGATCGAGGTGCCAAATTTTCAAAAGTCCAACGGTTTTCTCCAGGTAATTGAGCGACCAAAAAACAAAAACAGACTTTCCGTAGAATCTAATCCCAACCCAATTCCGGACAATTCCGCACCGCTCGCCGGAAGAGATCTAGACGGAATCGAAGAAAACCCAGATCAGAAGGCACGAACCATCATGAAATCCCTCGCTCTGTCTCGCTCTCTAATGGGTAAGATCTCTCATTTTCTTGGGGGAAATGAAAAGTTCTTCTCTCTTGGGTTTATGTTAAATATTTGCAATAGGACAAGGACAAAAACCCCTCCCTCCCTTTCTCTCTCCTTCTCTCTCTCTCTCTCTCTCTCCCTATCTATCCTCTTCCTCTTGTATGAGAAAAACCAATCCGAAAAACAGTGCCTAAAACCCACCACCATATATATATCCTGCCGCGTCTTGACCACAAAACCGGACGAGCCGGTAAAAGCCCCCCCGCGACGGGCTGCAGCCGGTTACCCACGCCCCAGGCCCCCAACCATAAACCTCTCTTGGACCGGTTCCCAACCGTAAAACCCCTCCTCCCCCCCCCCCCTCCTCTCGTATGCCTAGACCGGATCGGCGTGCTCGCCACGTGGAAGGCAACCCGATTGGGCAGAGGCTCTTTTTTTGTCACGTTTCCCCATTTTCTTTCTTTTCATATTTTTCTCTTTTTAAAATTTTTTTTATTTGATTTTTTTAAGGGGATGGATGGGATGGTAATCGATAAAAAGACATTATTGGACTCGAAGACATTGATGTTTCACTTTAAGCAGGAAGGTAATCCTATTCCGAGAATATACGGGGTTAATTAATTTTGAGCTCTTTGAAGAATTTTCTTAAAAAGAAATAGAATCGACACGAAATAATAATTATTGACATATATGACGATGATTGGAAAACTTGAAAATGATAATAGAACTATATTTTTTTTATACTCTTGAAAAAAAAAATTAAGGGTGAAGTGATTTTTGGAAAATAATACAAAGAAGATGTTTCTAATTCTCATTTCAAAAGCCAAAATTATAGAAAGACACAATTTGTTGATCATAGCATCTAAACTAAGAATCTAAAAAAAAAAAAAAAAAAAACATTGTTCTCTTTTTTGAATTGACAATGGAACTACAATGGGAAAATTGTTAAGAAAGTCATAATCCTATTATACGGTTGTCAATTCGATTCTAAATTGTTTAATTGTATTAATTCAATTATAAACAATTTCACTATTTATCAATATAATCATTCTGGTCAATTTTAATTAGGAATTGTTAATATGAGCATTTACCTTCCTATGAGACATGATTGGTACTGAAGTGAATAATTTTTGTAATTTTTTAAAAATTTTGAATTATTTTCTTTTTTTCATTACTTCTTTGATTTCTCTTTTTTCCATATTTCCCTTCGCCGATCGCTAGCCGCCAATAAGGTTTACCCTTGCTTGGGTAGAATTCGCAATAAAGACAAAAAATCATAAAAAAGAATTATAAATATTATTCATTAAAAAGTCAGTGATTGGATAACTATGTTAGTAATTTCCTATCAAAATTATCCGAAAAGACTATACTAAATCATTGAAGATTAGGACTATATTGATAAATTGTCAAAATATTTAGAACTTAATTGGCACAATTAACAAGTTTAAAACTAAATTGACCATCTTAAAATAAATTTAAGACTTTTTGAACAATTATCACGAATTCTAACCCTTATTGGTAGGAATCAAAGTCAAAAAAAGGTTCTCGGGTCCATCATTGATTTTTCTTTTTTCGGTCATGCTTCATCGAATTTAAATTATTTAAACTTTGGCGTTCTAAGTGACTGTTGCCACAGAACTCAATCAAATGCAAAATTGTTGAGTGAGGAAATGGTTTAACTGAAGTGGACCGACTCGGTCAAGCCGACATTAAATTAGCAAGTCAAGAGAACTCTGATGAAAATGGTGAGAGTTTGGTTACATCACCTAAAACTTTCTGCTTTCTCTTTCACATCTATAGCCATACAATTACATGAGTAATGAAATCTGTTAGAGAAACTTCATCTTTCTTTTTAAGCCTTGCTAAGCAGTTAATGAACTTCGCCAGTTGCCTTTCTTTAAGCATGGCCCTCGAAAGCATTTACATCTGTATTTTTGCTCCATGCCGAATAGACATATATGCTTACTTTCTGGCCTGATGCCAAAGTTTCATTAACACAGTTTTCATTATCCAACTTTCACATCCTCCTCCGTCCCCAAACAAACTTGTTCAATCTTTGAAATTTTATTTTGACCTTCGAGAATATTTATAAGTCCTATAAGCATAGACATATATGACCCATTTATCACTCGGGTGCGTGGAAGGGAATGATCATACATCCGTGGAGATTATCGGTAGCTCTAAAGGTCCCAAGAAAAAATAAGACTTAGAAAAGGGGCGGCACTATCTTCACCAATCATATAGTAAAATCCATTAATTTTTACCAAAAAGCAAAAATTGTCATAAATCTTTCAATTACAATAAAAAGCGGTAGCCCAAACTTATTTACTTTCCTTCTTTTTTTAGTTTTTCTATTTGTATAAGATTTAGTTGACATAATTTAAATTTCACGTGTTTTATTTTTTTTTCTTGCAGGTACTCCATGTATATTAAAGGTGCCGTGTTTCCAAACTATTGTTAGATTTTACTTATGTAGAATTTAGTTTTGTTGAAAATATAAATTTTCAAGAAACCTTATTCTTTCCAATGTTGTCTAACAAATTTGTGGATTAAACGACAAGTAGAATCTAGAAAATATTTAATGTAGACACTTTTTTTTAATGCAATCGTTAGTTTGTAAATTTTCACATTTGTTGAACGTATCACCATCAAACTCTTTCTTATTAGTTGTTTTATACACATAAATATAATGGAATGATCGATGAAACGAAAAAAAAAAAAAAAAAACCTCTATATAGAATATCTAAAATAAGATCATAGTTATATTCTCCAATGTGAAACTTTAACAGATAAAATGTAATTAAATCATAGCATTCATAAAATAAGAATTTTTTTTTCTAAATTCCAGTGAAATGGCATTATTTTGGATTGACAAAAATTTATATTATTCATGAAGTGTTTTCGAAAAAAAAAAAATATCAAGATAAAAAAGGGTTTGATGGTGATATGCACAACAAAAAATAAAAGTTTATGATAATAAGATTGTTTTACAAAATTGCTTACTTTAATCTCCAAATTCTACTTGACAATTAAACCATAATTTGCTTGACAAATTAACAAATAATTATTTTTAGGGAAATTTTTATTTTCAACAACTTAACAAATAATGCCTTCAAAATACACGAGATAGTCACATTAATTAAACACAAAATATGTGAAATGTTTAATTATGACAACTAGATTCTCAATAAAAATAGAAAAAGAATAAAAAAATTAAGGAAAATAAATAAATTTGGGGCTACTGCTTCTTTGTTTTTCTTTTCTTTTCTTTTTAAATTGGGAACTACCATTTTGAATTGCAATTGCATGATTTAAGGTAATTTTTCCTTTGTAGTGAAAAATGGAGTGGATTTAGTTAATTGGAGTGGAAATAGTGCAACCTTAAGAAAATTGGCTTTTGTTTGTTATTTTGGTAGAATTATCAGTGGAGATTACAAGTTTACAGGACATTCAAATAAGTAAAATTTCAGCTCAAAAAGAGGATTTGTGTAACGTTTTGTTGACAAGCCCCAACTGTTAAATCAAGTGGACTTACGAAACCATAATACCTATTTAGAAAGCTTATTTGTTTCTCATTAGCTAAGTTGAATTGGATAGTTTGTTGATAATCATTTTTCCACCCCAAAAATTCACTGTTTTTTCATGACTTTTAAGATCTTTGTCCAACCTAGGCCGGTTTTTGGGCATTGTCCAGAGCTAAATTATTGTTGTATTTTATTATGTTTGCATTGTACTTCTTTTTTTGGGTTATTTACAGATTGTCATGATTTTTTTAGGGTTGACAACTGTCTACATTGGTTATGTCTTGGGATCACGAGTTCCATACCCATGTTTTTTTTTTTCAAGATCTGCAGTTAACTCATTCAACCGCGTCAATTATATATATTACTCATAACCTCCAACTAACTCAAAAGGGGCTCCAAGGCTCCAGCCAAACTATTGTTCCAGTAAAAAATAAGTTCATCAGGTCAAAATAATTACCTCTAATTGTTGCTCAGATTTCTTAAGTTATATATCACATGCAATCTTTTTTTCTTTTTCTTTTTTGTTGGTCTTATGGTCATATATCCGAAATCAACAGTCACTATAACATAAGTAACCATACTACAGAACAAGAAGAAATTTTTACAAAAAGAAGAATTCTCAATTTACAATATAATGTTATATCTCGTCACTAATTTCAGTTAGATCTAGATGTAAGATTACGTGGATCTTGGTATTTAATGATTTCAGGGTTTTGGGTGAGCATACTCAACACAAAGTAGTTTAATATTCAAAGCATTGATTGCATTTAATACGTGAAAGGTCAGTGCATTAGAAGTTGTAAAAAAAAATGAAAAATCAATTGTTTATTTACAAGTACCCCTAGTATTAGCATAACCGTTGTATAAAAGAAACTAACATCACTAACTCTTAACTATTAAAAAAAAATTGCTAAGTTAACCTTTTTTCTACTACTTTCATTAGTCAAGTAATTAATGGGAGAGAGAAATTATGAAGTGAATTAAGTAGATTAATGAGGTAAACAAACTTGTAGAAATATGTGGAAGGAAAAAAAAGTCATAAATAAAAGGGAAAAATTACCAAATCAATCTCACAACTATTATATGGATGTTAATTCAGTATTAAAAAAATTAATTTTATCGATTTAATCTTAAACCTTTGTATAAAATTTCAATATAATCATTCCAATCAATTTTTGCGGCAATGCTAACGTGGCAATGCAGTCATTATTAGCCATCCTATGTGATGCATCGTTACGTCGGCAATTTTCCAATGAAAATTGGCGAAATGAATGAACTACATTGAAAGTTTGTACAAAGATATGGGACTAAATTGGCAAAATTAGAAATTTTAGATTGATTTGGTATCCGTAAAATAGATTTAGGATTGATTGGACAATTTCCCCCAAATAAGTTTACGAAAGTACCTTATATGTTCCTAAGAGAATTTTTAATTGCCACTAATGAATTGCTAAAACCATTTAACTTATAGGAAAAAAAAATCACCCAACAATTTTTATAAATATTGTACCATGATTCCAAGCCCATGTGCAAAATGGATATGCTACTTGGTTATTAGATAAGAGTTTGGTTAGCAAGAGCTCATATGACACTTGTTATAATAAAGGAATGTTTTTGTTTCCAATGTACTACTACACTCGATAAATAATGCTTTGAAATGATAAATTTTCCTTACTAGGTTAACAAAACCCATGACAATAATTAACTGAGCATAATTTCTCACTTAAGAGGTAATCAACATCGCCGGATTGCATTCTTGCTTAGGTTACTAGAAATGGGAGAGTGGAGGAGGGGAAGCGGCACAATGAGACCACCATATACGCTCTTCAAATTCCATATATACTTTATGAACTATTTAATTATTGTCTAGATCGATAGGAGTTTTGCACAACATTTACACCCTACTGCGCAACACACACATTCTGTACACTATCCTGTGTAAAATCGCTCAAGAAGTTTGAAATTGCGAATTTATCACCCCTTTATTGTCTCATCGAGTTTATTTTATGTTGAGCTTGATGCTAAAAATGACTCGCGTCCATACTTTGATGTATTGTTTTGTGTGCATATGGTAGCGTGGCATGTGTTTTAAACATGATAAGCCATCTAGCTAGGTGAATTAAATTTCTTAAAGTAGTTAAAAGGTGCTTTGGGAAAATTTATCTAATCACTCTCAAATCTACTGTACAGACACCAATTCATCCGTTGGATATCGTTTACGTGATGTTTCAATCATCACCAACAGTCATAAACGTCACACTGCCCTGTCAATGATTTATTACAAAAATTGATCGAAACGATTATATTGAAATTTTGTGCAAAAGTTTAGAACTAAAAATTTTATGACTAAATTGACATCTATATAATAAATTTATGATTGATTAGACAATTCTCACTCCCTCTTTAATGAATCAAAAATTCAGTGTCTATATAGGATAATTATTATTATAAAAGAAGGCATGCAAGTTCATGATCTTATATTTGACTAACGAGAAACCATTAATACGGAAGTGATTGATTTCAGAGCTAGAGTCAAGATCAAATACATTTGTAACTTAAGTAAATCGTAAAGAGTGATTTTAGTTGCACGTGACTATGATAATAATCAAATCTCAAATTAATCCCTTTTATTAAAGTCAAACTTAAAAAACCTTCAATCGTTCCATGGTAGACAGAGGCTTAGGAAAATCGACAACATTTAAAAGGAGCTAAAATTATGTGATTGAATAAGCCATCATCTATCTGTTGCGAATCGATGGCTCCCGTCAAAAAAATACAAATAAAAACAGAAGGGAAAGAAAGAAATACGACGATCAATAGGGGGGAGAGGGTCCCACCGCGAGGGCAACGGTGGCGGGCCCCACCGGGACTCCCACAATCAGCAATTCAAAGGCGTCGGGAGGGGGAGGGGGAGGTTCATCTCGTGGAGGGGGCCGGTGCGTGAAAGTACAACCACCAATCTTTTCTTTGCGTACCTTGTGGTAGTTGATTGCCCACTCCCCCCCTTCCTAGTTTATTCTCCTCTTTGGATCGGCATATCATGAAAAGCATATCCAGTTATCCACGGCTCCCTCCTCCGTCTCGGTGGCCTTCGTCGTCGACGAGAGAACCCGTCTCGAGTAGGTAAACCGTCCGGCTAATGGACCGATCTCCAGGACTGGATAAGACGGGAGTCGAGATTAGGATGAATTGTCCGAAAATGACCGTCGTTTCGCATCCGATGGCATCGGGAATCGAACATGTGTCGCGTCCTTGATCAACATGGCGAGTTCATCGCCTCTTCTGTTGGATTGCATTTACCTATCGTGAAATTGAAATTGGACATGTAAAGTAAACTTTATCGTTTGGGAGTAAGTGACAAGTAAATTTATAAATAATGTTTCGTTTGTTTCACAAAAAATTAATAATTTCTAAAATATATTTTTGAAAACGATCACTTATACTGTTTTTAATAATTAGTCAATGAAAAATCGATATGGACATTTTTATTGACAATGGAAGTTTTTTCGTTCATTTATTTTTTAACTGATATGATGAATCATTTTTAAGAAAATATTTTCAAAATTACTCAATTTTTCGTTAAATAAATATGCCCTAAGTGTTCCGAATTGGGATACCAGGAGATAATATCTTCTTCTTTTTTTTAATTTTTAAACATTGACTCGGCCATGTTCTTCTTTATATCCCAGGAGTCATTCTTTATTGGTTTTATTGGAGATGGTTATTATTCTTTTTTTTTCATTAAATGACGCATATAATAAGGTCAACTTTTAGATTTTTGAAGGCATGATTACCGAGACCGACGCTTCATCCTAATTAAAGAAACCATTAATCAGTCCTCAAGGTCTTATAGCTTCCAACTAAGTAAGTTGTAGTTGGGGGTGACAATGATTGAAGTTCTCACTCGGATCGATGAAATGTGAACTTAAATTTAAATAAAAGATAGAGAATCTTGTTAATTAATGCATCATTAGCATTCCTCGGAAGAGTACCATTATAAAAATTGTGTAAATATTCCTAGTAAAAACCACAATAACGTAGGGCTGGAATGCCGGAATACAATAATGAAAAATTAGTTTGTTAACATGTCCATGTTATGGTCTTATAAATACGAGAATCTAATCTTGTGAACGTGGACGGTAGTTAAGAGTTGTTCTTACAAAAAAAAAAAAAAAGTTGCTTTAAATGCATGCGAGCGCCATGTATAAATTGAATAAGCCATGTATAAAAAAGTTGCGTTAAATGCTCTCATTGATCTAAAAAAATATAATATAAAATGAATAAGCCGGAGATATCACGTATTCGTGTTGGGTTATTTACATTGGCTTGTTTATTTGAGTAATCACTTATATTTCATAATATCTCTTCACGAACTCTTTCAGCGATCAATCTTAGTATTTATTTATTTATTTATTTTGCATTAGTCTTGTGAAGATAAATTTTTAATTAAACCTTAATGCATTGGCTGCAGTGTTTAAGTGCTCGTTGTGGATGAACAGATCTATGTGTTCGAATCATCATATCATCCTCCAATTATGCCTATCAATCCTAGAGAGCCTTGATTGTCGAGGTTGAGGGACTTAAGTGCATTCGTAAAGACTACTCAAGTCGAAGGAATGTTAAAGATGAAAACCCCGAGGAGAACTCAAACAATTCAAACAAGAAATACAAAAGAAAAAAGTAAACAGATTGGAACCTGCATCCATGGGGAGAGATCAACGATTACTTCTACTATAATCGAGGTGCATAAATCATAATTAAAACCAAAAATTGATCAGGCTATACTTCAAGCCATTTTTGACTCCTCATGAAAATATAAGTCTATTTCGGTCACATTTTCTTTTTCAGGGAGAATGAAGATATTATTCTTCTTATTTTAATATAATTTAGAAATACAGAGTGGGTATCTAACTATTTAAAGACTCACGATATAACATGCAAGTTTCGTGAGTTTGTCAAATCCAACTCTTTGGCCTTTGTAAACGGTCCTCATCCAGAGCAATTTGCCGAGGTCAATGTCATTCGAATAGGATGGCTCTAATTCCTAAATTGGAAGTCCCCCGCTTGTCTCAATTAGCCGCGCCGACTCGGGTGGGTTAAAATTTGGTATTACGAACAACAGACGTGAAGGAACGGGGGAGATCTCAAACCTTTGGCGTTTCCGGTCACCTTCCTGAACCGGTTCTGGTTGAGCAGATCGATTGAAAAGTCTCCTCCAAGTCTAGAAAAAGTGATAATATAATATAAATAAGAGAAAGAGAGAGATGCCCGCAAGCGTAGATTCAAAGGTTTTTGGTTACGTGACTCTTACACAAACCCTCCTTAATATTTTCCCATTGGATTTCTACTTTTCTCTCTAGAAGACAAACTTGAACTCCACGAATCCCACCAAAAGTAAAAGCTAATCAACCGCCGCTCGATTCAGATCTTGAAGTTGCATTTTCATGTTCGGTTACCTTTTCTCAAGAGCGCACTGGAACCGAATATGGCTAAGGTGAAAATAAAATTAAAAAAAAAAGGTGAGAAGAAGGAAGGAAGAAAAGTGATGCTTTTGGTCCCCAATTTCGCCTTGTTTTTTTTTAATGTGTTTTCTCGAATTTATGATTCGTACAATCGAGTATGTCCTGAAATTTGTAGAATTTTTTTTCAATCTAGTTGATTCGCAGGCAACTTTAGCAAATTGGAGCTGATGGGTTGATGCGTGCCGCCATCAGGCAAACTGCAATTTTACAATAATTGCGCACAATTGAAAAAAACAGCCATTTGAAAGTAAGCTCAACCGTATCATGAATTGTTGTTCTTGTAGTTTTGACGAAATGATTGTCTAAGGCGACGCCGATCTTTTTCTGGTATGGATTTTGGCCAGCACTAATAAATACGTTAGGTTTCATTTGCCCAAATAAAAGATTGCAAAAATTACAAGATTTAATTAAGGATAATTACCATAACAATTCTAAGCTTATTAAAAAGATGCCAATTCAATTATAAAATTTTCATTTTGTTAATATAATCATAAATCTTTGTACGAAATTTCAATATAATCATTCTTGTCAAATCTTCCTTGGAAATTACAAATGTGATGTTCAATTATTGCCAACATCATCAACTCGTAGATTGTCATGTCAATGATTTTTTGATAGAAATTAACCAAAAGAATTATATTAGAATTATATATAAATGTCGGTGACCACGTTAGAATATAAGTTCAAGGGTCAAATGTGTGCATCTCTTCTGTTTATGGCATCGACCCAATAATGCAGGAAGAATAATTTCATTGAATACAAAATCTACTTAAATATCCATCAGATCCACATGAGCAAAATTCTTTTTTTTTTTTTTTTGGAGATGGTCATTAAATGAGAGGTCATCTGCATCACATGGGCCGTGGCTAAGGTGGTATCCAGAAACCGTGGAGGTGGGGCTCAAGAGGATTACTTACACGCCAATTTGGGAGGAATTACAGAAATGCCACGGCCATGGCGATGGCATCATGGGTCCGATTTCGTCAGCTTCTCACAATCGAAGCTCACCACATAGTCCAGATTCCTTCTCGTTCTATCTACTACCCCCATCATTTTACTTATATGCAGATGCATATTTAAATGATTATTTGATGCGTATGGAGATGAGTGGATCATTGTCCCCTAGGTAATGACATTTTTTACACATTATGACAAAGGACGTGTCGTAACAATGTTTGGCTTATGAAAAGTAAGACCTTGTGCACTTTAGGAATTGCACGGTGAATATGAAGATTGGACATGGCCAACAAGAAGATGTCAAATACTCAAAAAGAGCCCTGAGAGATCCCATTTGTTAGCAAAAAGAAAAGATAGGGTGTTCAATACTCAATAGTACTCTTATAATAAGGAGGATACCCTCTTCTTAAAGAGAACACACTATAACGACGAATAATAAAGTGGTAAAACAAATCGCGTGAAAAGAGTTCAAATAGGGTTTTGACTTGAACATTTCTTAATCCATATAATTCTCAATTAACAACGTTATAGAAGGAGCCTATATATAACTACTTACTAAGAAAAGAAAAAAGGCTAAATCAAGATTGACCCAATTGGTTAGGGCATTAGGGATTTACAGTCCAAGAATGCAAGGTCATTCATTTGAATTCTATGAATTGTGTATAAATTGCTCTGAATAAGGCCATTTGCCCGGGTCGCAAGTTTAAACTTAATCAATTTATGAGGGTTGTAGGGTGTGTCGCGAATCTTTAGATAGGTAGATCTCTACTCAATGCTCCTATACTCTGTATATATAATATTATATATATTTATTTAAAACACCCACTAGATTACAAGAATACATACGTACATTTATTATATACGTAATGAGAGAGATAAGCCTGTGCTTTGCGCAGGCGACAAAGGGGGAAACGTGAAACATCTGACCTTTAGAGGAATCCAAGGAAGTTGGTTTTCGCCTCTAGTCTCGTTTTCTGTGTTTTTTTAACTCCCTTTTTCGACAGAACCGCGTGTTGATTGCCGCCAAGCGAATGGTGGGTCAACATGCTTGAGCCAACAGAATTGTTGCTTCCCAAGAAATTCACCGGCACCTGCCAGCGCAATGTCGTTTTGGGCTTGGCTTGCTAATACTTTATTCTAAGATTAACATTACGAAAAATCTTAAATTTATATATTTATGACAAATTCATTTAAAATATCAAACCGATACACTTTTGATAACTTTGCCTTTCTTTAATTTCTATGAAATTTTATCATCAAATTACTAAGATAACATTCAGTTTATGATTTTACCTTCCTTTTGTTATAGGTGCAATAAATTTTTGATTTTTCGTGATATTAATATAATTTAACAAAAATTAATAAATTATAAATTTATCATAAATATACCAATTTATGATTTTTAGTGTATTAGTCTTAAGTTTTTTTATGGTTAAAAAATTATTTTTGTGTAAATTTATTATAGGTATATTAATTTGAATTTTTTTGTGAAGTTAACTTGAATTATTATCATTTGCGATTTCTTCTAGGAGTATTGAATTTTTACTGCTTATTTGGGAAACTAAATGATAAAAATAAAAGGGAAATTGAGGGTCAATTTGTCTTATCACTATGGAGGATAGCGAGATAATTACGTAGTCCTAAAAGTCAACTAATTTGATTACAATGAAAGTCTCGACACTGACAAAGTGAGAAGTCTACTTTGGTCGCCGTATTGGATAATACAAATAATAAGCAGTTCTATTAACCCTATATTAAAAACAAATTGTTTTATCCTATCTTATAGGTTCAATAAATACCATGGCAGTTAACTTCATAAAGTTACGTGAGGCTTGTGTGCTCTCTTTTTATAAAGCATTATTAAGCATTTGAGTTTTAATTGAGCTAATTTTCTTTGGGGTCCTTTTGAGAGCCCCTTATGTCTCAATAATTATCTAATTGTGATTAAGGGTGAGCAATCAGGTTGGATTCGTCGAGGATTGAATTGAACGACCCCAGCTGGTTGAGGCCATTCACTCATGGATTTGATAGGTTCTTGGGCAAGAAATCGAAGAATTGACTATATTTAGTTAAAAAAGATAGATATGTCAATTTCAAACCCGACTAATTTAGGAAATCTAACAATACCTTAATCACCATGACACTAATTGTTCGCTTGGTATTTTGTCTAAAACAGTAATTATATCATTTATTGTTAGGTCTGATTCTAGGATCGACCCTAAAATCGAACCGGCCAACTCTTGATTTTAAAAATAAGAAACGGAGTATGATAGGGCAGCTAGACGATAGGATCTCTAAATAATTTTATACTTGGTGGTCACTGTTGGCTCAAAGAAAAAGCCGACGTGGTCTAGTTTGGTTCCTGTAACCGGCCTACCATCTTATCATGTGACAAGACGGCCTAAAAGGACACTGAACTGAAGGGCCAAATCATCAAAAAGTGAACTCTAGAATTTCTAGTTCTTCAGGTTTAAGTTAAGAATTTTCCTTTTTAACTTTTTTGTGAAAAATGAAAAAAAGATATAGTTTTCACAGAGATTGCTCGAAATTGGAGGATCTATGAAAAGGCACCTGGGTATAAGATCCTCTTTTCTATAATGGGAATTTCCCTTTGTACCCCGAGAGTTCTCTCCACTTCCCGTCGTGCCATTAACGAGGACCGAATTGCGCGGCATATTCGTGTTATTTTACAATATATTTTTTCATTTAAATAAATGATAATATGTACGTTTGTGTTGATTTTCGAATTAGCAAGTAACATCGAGTCAAGTTAGAGTTGCTCTCGAAATCGTGTCGTGTACAAGTTGTGTTCCCATTGGAATTTATTTCCTAGTAAAATAAAAAAAAAAAGAAAAGAAATTGAATTAAAATAAAATAAACGAAAGGTTCAACATCACAAAAACCCTCAAAATGATATATTTATGAAAAATTTACATCAAATTAATTTGTTGATCACAAAAACCCCAAACTTGTTTATATATGATAAATATACTCAAAATTAGTTTTTTTAACCATAAAAAATCTTAAACCGATAAATTTATGATAACTTATTCTCCATTGGCTTTGTTAAATTAGTTAATATCATGAAAAATTGCAAATCACTACGATTATGACAAATGAAGGGTAAAACTGCAAATTGATATGTCAATCAATTATTATGTGTTATTAAATTCAGCAATTTGACGGTAAAATGTAATGAAAAGTAAATTCATCATAAGTATATCAATTTATGATATAAAACGATAAAATTTAATGGATGGTCAATTTATCATAAGTATATTGATTTGAAGTTTTTATTAACTCAAAAACAAATGGCTAAGGGTTCCCCAAATCTAATAAAGACCGTGCAAAATTCGCATTCATGCGCCAAATTATTTAATTCCCAATTAGGCCCTGTCGTATTGGATAAAAACCGAACTGCTCCCGGAAAATTCACACCATATTCCAATTAACAGCACCGCAAAAGTGTCGTTAAAAAAAAAAAAAACAGCACCGCAAAAGTTAATAGATAAAAAAATGAAGCAACAAAAAAATGAAAATGAAAATGAAAAAAGCAAAAGTCAGACCGTCTATCCTGACTGATCCATCGGCCAAAAAGAGGGCAGCAAAAGAAAAAAGAAAAAAGAAAAAAGAAGAGATTAAAAAAAAAGGGTTCTATAGAATTAAAAATAGGCGGATACAGTTGTTGTCCGGATAGGCCGTAGCCTAGCCAAAGAGAAAACGGACGGAGACATTGACGGCGTCAGTTACAGAGATAAAAGCGGATGTTCTCGGTCGTCGTCGTGTGTCTAGAAGGCAGCCTCGGAGTCACCGTAACGAGCGGCCACCGAAGACGCCCCGCTTCAATTCAATGCGATTCGATTCGATCCATCATTGGCGACGGTCTCGTGTTATCCACAACGCCCCATCCCCACTCCTTACGACCCGAAAAGCCAGAAGTGTCCGACACGTCATCCTCTACAAAAAAAAAAAAAAATGTAAAGTACAAAGGGAGAGAGAGAGAAGCGCCCTGAACCTGTTGGATCGGATCTTAATCTATATCTGATGGATTAAATTATTCTGAGTTAATTATATCTGTAATTGTAAAATTCAAAATTTACTTAAATCTGAATAACGTTTAAGATTATCTCTTCACTCTTTCTCATCTTTATTTGATCCCTTCGTGCTCTTAGTCTGGGTATGAGTTTTTTTAATTGAGTTTAATATAAAAGTATTTTATAGATATGAGATTAAATTGGGTGTATTGTATGGAAATGAGTTAATTTGGATCGGATCATTTCCGATATTGACTTGTTCATTCAACGGGTTTAAGTGAGGGTTACGTGTGTTGAATTCCAACTCGGGTGGGTCAATGAGGGTTTGTGTAAAATTGGGGGATTGGTGGATTTGAATTCCGAGGATTTCGGTCTTCGTTCTTGATTGGGTGTTCGGTTGGCCGCTAAGAATTGGGTGGTTGGACCAATTCTCGAATTCTCAACGTACTCCTTCTCTGTAAATTTGACAATCGGTGATTATGATTATTGGGTTAATCCTAAATTAGTGTTAATAAATGTTCTTTCCTACGGTGGTTAACCCACACGTCGGTTCAAATTAATCTACAGGTACGGGATATCTTTGTCTTGTCTTTTAATGATAGATTACAGTTCAAAATCTATCTTTCAAGCTGATGTGCGCACAAAACATAATTGCATAAACTGATTTTTGTTACTATGATCAACGGAGAGGGGGTAATAATAAAATAACATTTGACCATCTACAATACAAGTATAGAAGTGATACCTATCAAATGAGGAAACCGTTAACTTCTCTAATCATTAGATGGTAAACATTAAGCCGTGTGGTAATGCTGCCTATTTTTTTCTCCTCACGGTGCGAATATGTCGTACTCCAATTTCTTCACACAGCATTATGTGTATGACCGATTTGAGATGAATTATGCTGATTTTCAATGAATAATAAGGGTGAATATTTCAAAGGTGAGGACACGTGCTCATAAATAGGATATTTGTTAGGTAATCATTAGGAGATAATGATTTTTAATTATCAATTTTATAATACATAAGGTTCTCTGTATCGAGATAAGATGGAGGGTGCTTTGAACATGTGAAAAGTGCACACCAAACTTGGAAGTTAGCTTTATATAGTATAATTTGACAATTTCCTATCTCAATTTGATATCTCAAACGCCTTAAACAAAATGAATTATGATTCATCCATCGCAGCATGGCAAGTTAGAAAGAACTCCCTACCGACACCAAAATGCCCAAACAACATAGATCCAACTCTAGCGGAACCGACCAAAAAAAAAAAAAAAAAAATCCAGCGGAGATACCTGTAACTTCTTATAGTTCTTAGGACTTCATTGATTAAGATTCATTTGAATATCAGAATTCTTATTGGGACTTGTAGTCTAATTGATAGAGATTTTTTTTTTTTTGGGCAGAAAACCGGGGACTCATTGCTGGACTTCCTACAATTCATCACTAAAAACCTAGATATATATATATATATATATTTTTTTTTGGCCAAACATGATGAAACCTTAGATTCAATAACAAAAAAAGAAAAAAAAAAAACAACATGAAGGAAACACATAAATTATAAGACAGTGAGCGCGTCGGGGCTGAATTAAAAAAGGCTGGCTGGGTCGGGCAGATCAGATCTGAGGTTTTGTGGTTTTCCCTTCAGACACTCCCGATGCGCATGTTATCGTTACTTACAAAGCGATCATCCACCCGCAAAAAGCTAAAAACCCCTATCTGTCATCGTTTGCATTAGACTATCACCAGCAAGAATCTGGTAAGCAATTGGGTTTTAAAGATAGAAAGCGGGAAAAGCATTAGATTTAACATGCACTTTTGCAGGAGGAGAGGAAAGTATCCCATCACATCGCGTACCAAATCATCCGCACCAAAAGGTTTAGGAGAGAATCTCCCCTTTAAGGACAATGAATCAAGAACCCAAAAAAGAATCAATGGAAAAAACAAACAATTCGATAGAGGAGCTTGTTGGGTAATCAGAAAACAGAACAAAAATTAATGAGCGCGGCAAATGCAATGCAGGTCCATTTTTAGATCCGATTTCTAGTCTTGCACTGTAATTGATTTGATCGGTAAAATCATATTAGGCCAATTATCATTTGAGAATGAGTGTGAAACCATAGCGAGTGGAGGCTCAATTCATGTCATGAAATTTGTTCGTGGGAACGAGCCTGTATAATAACTCTCCCATGTCTCTCTCTCTCTAATCATGGGGATTGACGAATAAACAAGATGATCAACTGATGAATCTCCAGGGACACAGGGAATCCCTGTGACAAAGAGGGGGCGAAACCGCATGTGATGACTTGTGGCCACCAGCTTGTCCCTGTTTCCACCGCCAGCTAGAGAGAGAGAGAGAGAGGGATGAGAGAGGGATGAGAAATTTGTGGCAAAGAAGAGGAGGCGGCAAGTGGGGGTGAGTTGGGCAATTGAGCATATCCTCCATATTTACTTCTAAGACACACCCAAATTTAATACGGGGACAATGGGTCATGAACAGGCTTTTAACTATTAATGTTTTTTTTTTTTTGCCCAAAAGGAAAAGCAAGACATTGGATAGAATCCCTTCAGAATATGCTCTAAAGTCTGCACGGAGGCTTGAAAGTCACGATTAGTTGAGCGTTCTATATCCCCCCAAGAGAAAAAGATAGCCAAGTGAGAACCGTTTAATTCTTCTTTCAAGAAAGGGAAAAAAAGAAAAGCAAATTGAACTCCAAGATCGCAATCCCTCTGCAAAAAGTCCAAATACAAATTTATACATGTGGTAAATAAGTATGCCTCATGGTAATGGCAGAATTTTTTCTCTCCACACGACGTGCGAATTCTTATATTGCTCCATCCGCTCCTGTGATTTGAGTAAGATTCCATCATGGTGGCAGGCGTGGTTCCTATAGTTAATCTGATGGTGGAACACTCTTTGACGAACTTCCACGTTCCTGCTAAATAGTTACTGTAAATAAACTCGTTTATCTCTGAGTCAACACCCTTTATTTCTAGTCCTTGCCTAGCAACATACTTATAGTTTTAAATGATAATAAATGTGGGTGCTTCTCACCATATTATTTATCTTATTCCATCTCCTGCATTGCGTTATTTATGTTCCTTCTGTTACTGACAGATGTATAAACATTACCTACGGGCATAAACTTATGACGACTCCAATCAAATTTGGGCAGTGGAGATGACAATTTAACCTTTACTATGGTAGAAGATCTAAGCGGCAAAAAGTAGCTACCTTTAAATTTTATATATTGAAAAGGATGGATTGCTAAGGGTGCACAAGGCATAATGGAAGCGCATAAGAGGAGGCCCATCACACAGTTTGGGTCCAAAAGAAGCCCTATCTACTGCATTTCTACGAGCCTCGCATCTACCAATGGTGGAGTTGATTTTTAGGCATATATTAAAAATTAAATCGTATTATATCAAACAGTATAAGTTTGCAGAGATTAATGTATTTAGGAAGATGAATCCAAACTCTTGTTAGATACTAAAGATTTAATTACCAAAAGACAAGAAAGACTTTATTCAAGTAAGGAAAGTGCTAGGACTCAATGAAATAGTCATTGAGCCATGGTTCCCTTATGATGCTGGGTAAGTTGGGAGTAACTAAGAAGGAATTGAAATGAGTTGGTAATGAGGAGGCTCCGTTCTAGTGTTTTCGTCGATACGCAGACAAATAAGAAGGAATGAGTAAACTAATTTAAACTCAAAGCCTGCCGGCAAGTAATAGAATTAGCGAACAGATATCCAAATTAGGTCACGGTAGAAAAGACAAGGATCGTCATAAAGTTGCAGCAAACAGATCAAAATAACCAAAGCAGGTCGAGTTGTCAGCTCATAGTTTCAAGCCCAACAAACATGAGGACGATACCTCACCTAGATTTGCAAAAAGATGAGTACCTAATCTTGATAAGCGGTCGAAACAAGTTTGAAACAGTTGACCATGGACAAAAGCATACTGATGTAAACGTGCTATAGTTTCCACCGGATTTCGTTCACAGCATGGTCCTCCAAATCCCATCTGCTTCAGCATTTGTTGTTGTTCCTACAAACACATTGTGCTTCCCTTTCTTAAAAGCAATATGAAGTAAAAGTTTTCACATATTTTCTAGCCTGATAGTTTCCTCAACATAAATGGAAATTGCCAAATGTCTTTAACACAAACCGAGCCAAACATGCAAGCACTTTCGAACTCCAATTAATGACTCTGCATCATGGATTAGACACTAACATGAAGGGATTGCTCGTTCTGTGCTTATCGGTCTGCCACTGCCAATATATCTGTTGAATTCCCTCTTCTACTGAAGCCTTTCTTCCCTCCCTGTAGTTCCACAACTCTGGGACGACATACCTGCCACTCGGGTTGGACTCATTCATCTCCAGCAAGGCCGTTGCAACGGCTGCATAAACTTCATCCCCCATTTCATCCCTCAGGCCTTTCAATTTTTCATCTTCATCGTCTATTACTACCTAAAAAGAACTCAATCTCAATAAAGAATATTTAGCCTCTCTCAAAAAAGAACGGCAGAACTGAAGCAAGAATCAAATTGAGAAGATGTAAAATCAACTGTCAGAATGGAACGAGTATATAAAATTCGAATGAAAAGCTTTGTGCTGAAAATCAAGGGGTCTAGGGACCAGTGGCTTAAGAACATAGCTAACACGTGAGGATCCACGCATGTATTGGTCTATGATACTTGCTCTATATGCAAGTTGACGTACCAATTCTATTGCCATGTACTCATGACTACCTCCAGATGACAGAGAGAAGAAACTATACCTAAATTCACTGAATGCAATGTCATCATGGCAGTAATTAATGAAATTCATAGACCAAAATTAGAAATCCCAGCCCTATAATCACTTCAGTGATGCGAGTGTATGTATCCCCACTTGCTACATTATTGTCACGAGAAGATCGAAGACCTAGTATTAGATAAAAGGAACCAATGATTACAATCATAATGCTCTGAATTAACTTAAACAGCGACTGGTAGTCATGAATTTAAATTATGAATTTTAGAGATTAAAGCTCTTTAAATCACGTTGGAGGAGACCTAACAAATAGTAAGTGCTATTACATGTATCACAGCCATACCCGATACTTTCCCTGAGCCCAGATCATCTTGAAAGGTTGCCATGAGGGGTTGTTCAAACAAGTCTGCCACAAGGAACATGACATAGAAGCTCTTTCTTCGGTTGATTTTTCATTCAATGCTTTTAGGAATGGCTCGATATCAAGCTCACCCATCCTCTTGATACTGATATGACCACTTGATATGTTGGGAATAACGGATCCCCGAAAACCGGATTCGACACTAAATCGAACCCCTAAAACGAATGCGGAAGACAAACCCGGGAAAATCACGTATCACCGATCCTAAAGCACACTACGGATTCGAGCGTACCTTGTTAGCCACAGATTAAACACCGACGCCGATAAGAGGAAGAGAATTTGGCCCTGTTCGATCCGATGACGCCTTGAAGGGAAGAAAAACGTTGCCTTGTGCTTACTGTTTCTTCTTTTGGAGAGAGTGCGAGGGAGAGGGAGACGTATGTATGTTGATTATTCCAAAGGGTGCGTTCTCCCTCTCTCTCCTCCCTTATATATGTCCCCTCTAATGAACAAACATACCCCTTCATCCATGGGCCCTAATCCTGCAGGCCGGGCTTTTAGGCCCAACACGGGCGGACGGGCCAACTTAGGCCCATCACCATAAATAAAACCATTATCTCCCACTTGCATATGGTGGGCTGAACAGGATTCTCTTTACCTCTCTTCAACATTCATACCGGTGAATAATCCGTGCGACCAGCATACTTTGAGAGCTCGTTGCTATGCATCTGTTAGGAATATATAGAAACTCATAATGGGCATCACACTCTGAGTAGATTTAGTATGCAGTACCCTAGATCGATCGATCGCATTTATATCTCTCTTGATCTCTTTTAAACATGATATATATATATATATATATATATATATATATATATATATATATATATATATATATATTGCATCACAACTATGATTATCCCAAAGACAGTCATAATTGGTCGACCTGTGAATACAAAACTATAATGTGATTCTCCAAATTCTATTTTCCTCTTCCCTTCAAACTCTCAATTTCAGTTCAGCTTACTTTTCTAGAAATGTCCCATTAGATCGAATCAACTCATGACCATTGGCAACATCCTAAGATAGCAAACACTAAATAGAAATCTTGAGAATAAGTAAGAGTCATTGGGGGCCTAAAAATTGAGGAACTCTTTTCCTCAAGAGTCTCACACAACATAAAAGTTGAGATCAAACTTTTGCCACTCTTATTGGTCGTTTAATGCATACGTAGTATGAAATACGTATTACGGTATTAATTCCTTTCCAATGGAGCGTATGTCTACACATTCAATACCGTACAGATGATAGTTCAGACATACCCAATGTTTAACTTGAGTTCACGTATCTACTCATTCACAAAATTCATCAAAACTCACATCTGGCATCATAGACAGATAAAGTAAAATATGCGAATTATTTTACTTTCGGACATAGTAAGTATTATGTCCTCATCTTAACACCCAGTTAAGGCGACATACGTATTTTAAGCTTGAGCTCTCGATTATCACATAGATAATAAGTTTAAAAACAGTCTCATCTCTATTTATCACACAGTAAATAGAGGCGATTACCCGTGTGAGTTGGCTAATCTTATATCTGTCTGACATACTTTCTCAACTTATAGTAATGCACTGAGCATTAAGATGCATAAAGATCAAACAAAAATTCATAGGCATTAATAATGAAACAATACTAGTTCATAAATGTGAACAACTCAGGGAAATTACAATCCAGTACATCAGACTCTACGCAATCCTAGAGATTTTACATGACCACAAAACACATCTCCAGGTATTGGCTTTGTCATAGGATCTGCTACCATTCTATGCGTAGATATGTATTGTAAGTTCACATCCTTTCGTGCAACCATATTTTTGACAAAGTTATACTTGGTATCTATATGTTTGGTCTTGCCATGATATTTTGGATATTTGGTGTACGCTATAGCTACTTGGCTATCACAGTTAACCAATAATGGATTTGCAGCTTTCTCATTAACACCTAAATGATCCAAAAATATCTTAAGCCAAACTCCTTCTTGTACCACTGCTGATAATGCCACGAACTCAGCTTCCATCCTGGACAATGCTATACACGTTTGCTTTTTACTGCTCCATGATATGGCGCCATTGTTCAGTAAGAAAGCAAATCCAGAGGTAGATTTTCTTTCATCTAAATCTCCTCCCAATCAGCATCTGAATAGCCTTCAAGTCGCAGATCCTTTTCTTGATAATTCAACTTGTAATCAGCAATTCCCTTCAGATATCTCAGTATTCTCTTAACGGCTTTCCAATGTGCTGGACATGGATTGGATTGGTATCTACTCACAATTCCAACTGCAAAACATATGTCGGGTCTTGTACACATCATAGCATACATCAAGCTCCCAACAGCACTAGCATAAGGAACATGTTTCATTTGTTCTTTCTCTTGTGGAGTCCCTAGACACAGTCTATGGCTCAATCCTTCACTTTTTGCAATAGGAGTGTTTATGGGTTTACAATCTTGCATACGAAATCGTTCAAGAACCTTATTTATATAGGTTTCTTGCGAAAAAGATAACGATCTCTTCGAACGATCTCTTGAAATCTTAACTCCAAGAATGTATGTAGCCTCACCCATATCCTTCATCTCAAAGTTGGAAGACAACCAATTCTTGACAGTATTAACAAACTCCATATTGTTTCCGGCAATTAATATATCATCAACATATAATGATATGATCATAAATTGATCATTGGATCTTTTGATATATACACAATGATCATCATCAATTATTGTAAAATCATATGCCATTATGGCATTATGAAAACGTATATACCATTGTCTCGATGACTGCTTAAGGCCATATATCGACCTCAAAAGTCGACATACCTTTTCTTCTTGGCATTTTACTATGAAACCAACAGGTTGTTCCATATATATTTCTTCCTCTAATTCTCCATTGAGGAAAGCAATCTTTACATCCATCTGATGTAACTCAAGATCCATACTAGCTATTATTGCCAGAATAATGCGAATCGAGGTAAATCTCACTACAGGAAAAAACGTATCTTCATAATCAATTCATTCATGTTGATTATACCCCTTCGCCACAAGGTGAGCCTTATGCCTTTCTATCGAGCCATCAGCCTTTCGCTTTATTTTGAGAACCCACTTGTTCCCAATAGCTCTGCATTCTTTTGGAAGATCAACCAGTTCCCAGACTTGGTTTGATTTCATTGACTTCATTTCCTCTTTCATTGCATGAATCCATTTTTCCTTACTAGGGCAATTCAGAGCCTCATTAATATTTCTTGGCTCATCCTCATCTTGTGGAGCAACCATAAAAGTTTCCCCTTCAATGTCAAAACGTCGACAGGGAATACTTTAGCGACTTGTTCGCCGTATGGGAGATTGTACACTTTGCACATCATTCCCCATTGTGCTCCCACTTGGATTAGATAATGATGATGTCGTCTCATCATATGGGTGTAATTGAGAATGAGTTGAATTCAATTCATCACTTCTCATATTACTCTCACTTGGACGAACTCCACTAATATCATTATCTTGATCCAAGATTTCAAATAGGGAGTAATCTTCCCCTATTTCGCCCTTCTTAGGAAATTCATTCTCTAAGAATGTGACATCTCGTGATTCAAATTCAGTTATACTCCCACTTTCCTGCTCACCTATGAACACATACCCTTTCGAGTGTTCCGAGTATCTTATGAAAATACTCTTCTTTCCTCTGGGACCCAATTTCCCAAACTTGTGAGAGGACTCATGTGTATAGGCAGCATAACCCCATGGCTTAAGAAAACTTAAGTCCGGTTTTCTACCTGTCCATAACTCATATGGAGTAGAAGTAACTGATTTGGAAGGCACTTGGTTAAGTATATAGGTAGCAGTTAACAACGCATCACTCCAAAAAGTAATAGGTAAGTTAGCATGCGCCATCATGGACCTAACCATTTCCAGTAGGGTTCTGTTTCTTCTCTCCACAACACCATTTTGTTGAGAAGTATATGAAATAGATAACTGTCTTTATATTCCTTTTTCATCACATAATTTTCTGAACTTATCAGATAAATATTCTCGACCTCGATCGGATCTAAATGCTTTTATTTTCTTGTCTAATTGATTTTCTACCAGGTTCATAAACCTTTTGAAACAACTTAATGCTTCAGATTTATGAGAAATCAAATAGACATATCCGAATCGAGTATAATCATCAATAAAAGTGATGAAATAAACAGCCCCATGCCTTCCTTTCACATTCATTGGACCACAGACATCAGAATGGATTAAATGCAGAGGAAATTTAAGCTCTTTTACCTTTTCCAAATAGTTTCCTTGTCGTTTTCCCTTCTAGGCAATGCTTACATATGGGTAAATCAACTTTTTCAATGTTGCCCAACAAGCCCTCTTTGGCTAGTCTATTCATACGTTGTTGGCCAATGTGACCAAGTCTAGCATGCCACACATTCACATCACTATCATATGTATTAGGAGACGTGAGAAGGGAATAACAAACATTTGCATTAACATAGTCAATATCTAATACAATGAAACCATCCAGAAAATAACAATAACCATAGTAATTTGTATCCAAAAACAAATCCACATCTCTATTATAGAAGTTCATATTAAAACCTACCTTAACCAACACTAAAACAGAAACTAAATTCCGACGAATCTCCGGAGCATACAATACATCATGAAGGAATAAAGTGCGTCCACCACTCATGTTCAGTTGGCAGGTGCCAATTCCTTTCACTTCAGCTCTGGAGTTATTTCCCACATAGATCCACTTAGTTTCAGTTGGTACTCGTCAGAATTCCACGAAGGATTCTCTATCCTTCGCTACATGGTCTGTCGCTCATGAATCTACAGTTCACAAAGGATTAGACTCAATTAAGAATACAGAACTCGACACAAAAGCAAAGTTCTGAAAAGTACAAGGGGTGTTTACCTTCTTCGGCTCACGACAGTCACGAGCATAGTGACCATTCTTGTCACAGTTGTAACACTTCACCCTTGCAAGCTTTTTCATGCGAGGACGCTTTCCTCTTTCATGTTGGTTAAACTTGGGTTTCTTCCCTGAAGGACCTGCTTCCTTGCCTTTCCCTTTATCAAACCAGTTAGGGCATTTGCGCTTGGAGCTCGAAGCTCCATGTGAGTTAGAACTAGCATGATAGAAATCAGCATCCGGCTTAGCCACCAAGAGGCGGTCCTCTTCCAGCTCAAGATGGCGCACTCCATCCTCAAAGGTTTTGATATTTTCATTATGAGTCAGGTGCACCTTCATATGCTCCCAACTCTGAGGTAAGGAACGAATCACTACTTACACTTGCTGCTCATCAGTCAAGACATGGCCAGCATCTTTAAGCTCATTTATCATGTTTGACATCTTTCTAAGATGTTGCTTCATGGTCTGACCATGAGGCTTCTTATTAGAGTCAAACCTAATAGTGAGTTGCCTCAATCTGGTCACCGAAGTATGACCAAATCTTGCTACCAATGCTTCCCACATTTCTTTGGCATTGTCAAAACGCCTAAACTCTCGCATAACGTCATTTTCCATGCTGCTCAGCAACGTGATGCGAACAAGAGAGTTCTTTCTTTTTCATGCAGCAAAAGCTTCCTTATCTTTCTTGTGCTGTGCAGTGTTTCCTTCTTCAGGTTCAATCATGGTCAGGTTAAGAGCTTCTAGTGCCTCTTGCTCTTCCAGCACATACTGGATTTTCATGTTCCAAATTTCATAGTTGTCACCATTGAGCTTTTCACCTTTGTTTAGCTCGGCAACTATGCTCTTTGTGGCTGAAGCCATTGATCTGAACATATCAGACATATATGCACGCATTATTAATGCCTATCATTTATGCATCCCTTTTTGCACAGACCCATCATATTAAAGAACAATTTCAAGTAAGGTTTTAGAATCAAAAGGTCACTACATTTCCAATCATTCTCCAAAAATCCTAACTTAAAACTATCATTAATATGATTGTCATATGCAAAATCAATTCTATGAAGCTACAAAAACTTCTAAACTACCCACAGCAACCAACAATAACAAAAAGCAAATAATATTTGACATACAATAATAATGCTATCACATAATACAAATAACATATCAGTTACTACATCAACAACAATCAAGTAGTAAACATTACATAAGATGTCCATAAAGCACACTTAAGAAAGATCAGCCAATACATCTAACACCAAGTCAGCACACGAATTGGGAAATATCCTCTTTTGTTCAATTCCTTGATTTTTTCCTTTGTAACAATATAGTAATATTCATTTACAAAATCCATCACAATTTTCTTATATGAAGCAGCTCCGTTGACATCTCATATGCGATTCAACACTTCTTGCCATTCAGGTGGAAGAGTGTTTATGAAAAATCACACCATCTCTGACTGTGGCATAGGACGACCATTCTATATGACCTTTTAAATTTTCCCGTTGACTTCAAGGATGTGATCAATTAAGTCACCACTTTCCCATCGATGATTAGTCAGCTCAACTATCAACTTAGACAGCATTTCCTTTTGTTCATCCGTAATTGCGCGAATAGGAGTGCGCAACCTCAGGGGAGGCATTGTTCCTGCAACAAATGCAGAACAAATAAGGGATTACATATAATCCACATAGACTTAATTGAAAAAGAAACACATTCTTTTCCTCTTTTTTTTTTTTTTTTTGGGTCAACGGTCAACGGTCAACGGTCAACCGATCAATGGTCAGGTCGCCGGGTCGTTGAACCGGTCGGGCCGGGTCGGATGAACCGACCGGCACGTGCCGCGCGCGTGCGCGGGATGATGTCACGTAGACGTCAGCCGGCATGTGTGCGACATGCGCCAAGCCTCCTTGCAGGTTAGGTCGCTGTCGGGTCGGGTCGGGTCGGGTCGCTGGCTGGCCAACGGTCGTCGGCGATGACGTCATCGATGACGTCATCTCGGCGGTTACCATGACATCACGGTGACGTTAGCACGCGTCGGTTCGCCGACCGACGCGTGCCGGTTCGTCGGCCGGCGGCGCACACGTGCTGGTTCGCTGACCGGCGCGTGTGGTGCACGCGCTGGCTGATGCCAGCGCTTCGGGCGCGTCGCGTCCACGCGCAGCGGCTTCTGGCCACGTGTGTGGGCGCGTTCGGCGTCGCCCGGCGGCGCACGACATGTCGGCAGACTTGTCTCGACGAGCCCTTTCACTCTATATCTTCATAAATTGATTTCAACTTACAGAAACTCGAAAAAATGGACGAACAGTGCTCGGGTGTTGGGATTTCTCGCCCCGATCCGTGTTGGCCAAATATTTTCGCGAAAAATCAATCAAAAAACATGAAAATGGTCGGGAAAAATGTGAACTAGGGTTCTGATACCAATGTTGGGAATAATGGATCCCCGAAAACCGGATTCGACACTAAATCGAACCCCTAAAACGAATGCGGAAGACAAGCCCGGGAATATCACGTATCACCGATCCTAAAGCACACCACGGATTCGAGCGTACCTTGTTAGCCATAGATTAAATACCGACGCCGATAAGAGGAAGAGAATTTGGCCCTGTTCGATTCGATAACGCCTTGAAGGGAAGAAAAACGTTACCTTGTGCTTACTGTTTCTTCTTTTGGAGAGAGTGCGAGGGAGAGGGAGACGTACGTATGTTGATTATTCCAAAGGGTGCGTTCTCCCTCTCTCTCCTCCCTTATATATGTCCCCTCTAATGAACAAACATACCCCTTCATCCATGGGCCCTAATCCTGCGGGCCGGGCTTTTAGGCCCAACATGGGCGGACGGGCCAACTTAGGCCCATCACCATAAATAAAACCATCATGATATTTCGCTAAATGCCTACATTATGAGTTGAGAAATTCATGCATAAAAGTTTTTGAAACTTGAAATGAAGGAAGGAAAGAAGGGAGGAAGTTACATGGATCAACTCTTTCCGAGCTTTTAGTAGTTCATTACTGCTCCGGCTTCCCATGTTGATGAGCGTGTTTGTTAACTCTTCCATTTCCTGAATTATCTCTTTCTTTTCTTTCAAATCCCCAAGCGCAGATCCTAGATGCTTCAGAAGTTCAGCCTCATCATGCTTCATGACATCAATTCTCCCCCTCAGCTGTTCGTTCTCCAGTTTCAGCGCCCGATTCTCATCAACCAGACCTTCCAGATTGCTGTTAGAGAAATTGAAGGCCAAATCTTCATATTTATTATCCAAATCAAGGTCCTTGTGAGATTTATCTCCCTGTTTGTCCATTTCAGACCAAATCTTTTCTGTAGTCAAGACAAATTCAGTAGTCAGTAGCATACAGATAATTACCAATTAGAATTTTTGAAAGCACAATTGATAAAGTGTACAACGGTTTACATTGATCGTGCACCATTCTGTGTGATTTCAGCACAAGAAAATTCAGTTTGCAAATGCTATTGATGAGAAATGTACATCCTAAATTACTGTAGGATAAAGACCTTTAGCAGAATGAAAGTGGAGGTTCAGCCACAGACATAAAGTAGCAAACGACTTGGTTCGCCATGAGTGGTGAGTTTGCTGGATTTGTTCTCCAACCATGGCTCAGAAAGGAAGGACTTGGGATTAACGTGACTGGAACAAAGATAGATCAACCGAGACTTCGATGATAAGTCTCTAAAAATCGAGCTTCAATGTCTATTTGGACAAAGCATAAACATATAGAATAAACCGTCCAAAATCTAGGGAAAATTAACTGAATTGTCTAAAATTGAGTACCTTGTGCAACTAACAATCTCTTTGTAATGCCAATAGGTCGACTGCACAAAGCTATCAGTACACTGCTAAACTTCAGATTTAGTTGATTTTGAAAAATAATTTCATACTTCTTAGTTCTTAGTCCTCACATGAAACAAGAAAATGCCCAATATGAGATATCTACTCATCAGGAAAATCTTCAAAAGGTGATAAACGCTTGTCTCACTGTTAAGCTTGGAGATGTCACGCATTATATCACTAGCATTTAACCTGTGAGCCGAGCGGTGGCGATATCGTTTAAGTGCATGATGCTTTACAAGCATGTTAAAGGTATGGCCCTATTCGAGTCCTGAATTCTGCTAGATACACAAAGTCCGGTCTACCAATATGGTTTACTAAGTGATATGACCGATTGCAAGTAAACAAATATGACCGATTGCAAGTAAACAAAGGGGCCACCTTTAAATCGGCTGATAACAGCCGTCATATCACTTGGTAAACAAGTTTTTGTATATTCAGCATTTCTCTTATGTTCTTTATGGGTTAACAAGTGGAAATATATGACATTTTTTAGAAGGGTTTAACTTCATCTTCCTCTCGAGGGAAGAAAGACGTTTGGGTTATGGACAACCGCTGGGTTTTGGTTGAAAATTAAGAATCAGAGACTTATGGTCTAGTCATCTCAGTTAACTTTTCTTCAGTCAAAGAGAAAAAAAAAGAACAAAAAGAACAAAAAGCAAGGAAAAACACATGATCGTGATCATCGGCACGAAACAGATGGTGCATGAAGAGTGTCCACGAGCATCATTCCATGAAAACGAGGGACTCTCTAGTACTGAGAAAGCAAAGATAGGCATTCTACCTTGTGTTGCGACTAGCGAGTTGAGTTCTCTCTCCTCGTTTCTTCTGAAGAAGAGTGTTGGTTTTCGGGCAGTTCTTGCAGAGCACGATGTGAAACCCTAGAACGAAACGTCCGATATAATTTTCCGAAGAGTCTCGTGTTAGAGGAGAAGTTTTCGCTAGTTTTGATCAGGATAACGACGAAAGCAAGAACCAGTTTGAATCTTTTTTCCGATCAAATCTAAAAAATTGTTTTAGAGATACATGCTTGAAAATCTTAATATTTATCACTAAAATATAATTGAATTATAAAATTGATAAAAAAAGTGTAATCAAATCTTAAAACTTATCAAATTGATACAATCAAATCGTTTTATTAATCCCATCCATTTAGATTAATGAAAAATGTTAATATAACTATTTTTAATATGTTCTCTCTTTATGTGGTGATAGCAGGATATAATTCTAATTTTTAAAATCAAAATATTAATTAAATAAAATAAAAAATAAAAAGTATTTAAAAACACGAAAGAGGGAACAAAAAAGCCAAAGGGAAGTTGCCACCGCCACCCCGATCGGCCACCGCCACCATCGCTAACTGCAAGGGAGGCTCGGTAACCCTTGTCAGCCCTTGCCAAGCCCCCATCGCTAGGCAGTAGGGCAAGACCGACCGTCCTTGCTCTAGCTCTTTCTTTTGTCTTTTTAAAATATTTTTATTTATTTATTTAATTAATATTTTGATTAAATAATAATTTAATCCACAACAACCTTAGTTTTGTGTTCCATGTTTTAACCTATGAAGCACTGACACGTTTAGAGGGCCTCTGTGTTGTGTTGGACACCCCAACACGTGTCGAACACGGTCAGACACGCTCACATGTGGTCAACACATGTCAACTCTTTCCGACACGCTTTGGCATGCATGTCCAGAGGTTTGTGGGCAAGTTTGCAGAAGGGAAGAAGGTGATGGAGGGTGGAGGCAAGGGTGAGGGAGCGGAGGCGATGCCGCGAGCAACGGCGAGGGAGGGTAGAGGAAGAGCAAAGATCAAGACAATCGAGAAGGCTGCGATTGTCGACTGCAATGCCGAGATGGAGAACCGCAATGTTGCGATGGAGGGCTAGATGCGAGGCTACGACAGCAAAGGGGGGAGGGAACGGAGGCGAGGCAACGGTGAGCAATTATGATGAGGCGCCCGAAAGAGTGCAAAGATCAAGAGGTAGAGACCGAGCAAGGGAGAGGAGAAGGCGACTGCTAGGGTTGTTGGGCTGTTACTTTATTGAGGTTGCTTTTTCAGTTTTAGGAAGAAGAGCAAGGAGAGGAGGCAACGGCCTAAGAAGCACGGACACTCTCCGGGACCCTTCGTGTCGTGTCCGACACTCCGACACATGTCCGACACGCTCCGACACGAGGTCAACTGCCTCTGACACGCTCCGACATGCAAGTCGGAAATTCTGACACGTGACTCCGATACGCACAGGGTTATTTTTATAAATTTTCAAAATTTCTAGGGTCTAAATATAAATATATGAAAAAAATAAAAAATAAAAAATAAACTTCAGTCACGCACGGGGTCTTGAGAGTGGAGAGTGGAGACTTTGGACTCTTCTCTTCAGTCTTCAGTCGCACACGCTGGAGTAGTGAGCAGAGCACTCAGGTTGTTGTTGTTTTTGTTCGGTTCTCTCTTTATTGGAAGACTCAGGTTGTTCTTTAGTATTCATGTGAAGAATGCGAGTTCTTGATCCTCGAGCTGGTTCCGAGTGCAGGGAAATATCTGTGACGTCGTGGCTGTGTCTATCCAATCGCGTGCTTTTGCAAGAGCATTCAAACGAACGCTTATGAGGTCGTGAAGGGAAGCTATCTCCCCACCACCCAAACTGCACAAAATCTGAAGTCCAAGGTACCTTCTGACTTATTTCATGATGGAATCATGGGAAGTAGCTATTGGAGGTGAAGGGGCTAGGCAAGGCGCTTCTTATTTGTATCTTTTATATTAACAATTTATGCACTGTGTCGAATCCGAGTATTACATTGATGCTTATTCGGAGAACTGGGATTGCTGAATTGTTGCTTGCAATTATGGTAGAAGGATACACGGACAAGAGTAAGGGAAATTCCGAAACCTAACAATGATCCAGAGATTAAGGCAGAGTTGAATTTGCTAGGCATTATAAAAATGATTTCAGAGGGGAAGAGTTCTTATTTGCTACTCTACACCAAGTAGGATTTACCCTAAGTGAACGTACTAATTTTTGTCATTTTTATGTATTAAGCGCTCTATTTTGAATAAGTCATCTATGAAATAAGTGGCATCAAAATTGAAAACCTGCATATTGGTTTTGATATGATTTTTCTCTATTTTTATTTCCTTTCCACTTTTGATATGATATTAACAAATGTAGGATTAATGTTTTTAGTATAGATTAATTCTAGGCTCTTTTTTATATTAATATTTAGTTATTTATGCATTTATATATAAAAATATTTATTTAATATTTAACGTATCGGAATTCTCTACTTTTTGAGAAATGACGTGTCGCGTGTCGTGTCGTGTCGTGTTGCGTGTCGCGTGTTTGTTCTACATAGGCGATGGCTACTAGGGAAGAAACCAAAGCCTTGTGCAGGGTGATTTTCTTTTCTTTTTTGCAGCGAGACTTCAATTTTGGGAAGTGAAGGCGCATGCGGTGGGTGGGGTGGGAGAAGAAAGAAGAGGGTGAAATGAATGGGTGGGACCCATTTAGCCCAAAAAAAGAAAATATCGAATGTTAAATAAATTTATTAATAAATGATAAGGCTAATAAATAAATAAATAAATAAATAAGTGGGTTAAAAAGTTATTTTGAAAAATAAAAGCATTAAATGTTAAATAATGATAAATTTTGATCATCGTAGAAAAATATAAATTTATTTTAATTATAATATCTCGTTAGTTATTTATTCCATCGATAACTTTTGTTAAAGTCAAAAAATGTCTTTCCAATTTTTTATGAATAAATTTATTAATGTTATTAGTGTAGATTCACTATAGGCTCTTTTTTATTATTTATTTATTTATGAATTTGAATAAAATTAATTTAAATATAATAATTTATTATGTATATATAAAAATATTCATTTAATATACAACGTGGCCCAACGTGTTAGAAATTTTGTTTTTTTGAGAAATAACATGTCAGCGTGTCGTATTGTGTCGTTTCACATGTTGCATATCCGTGTCGATGCTACTTAGGTTTTAACCACGTCGTTACCACGTAAGAGAGTGAAATTATTAAAGAAAACTATATCAGCATCTTCTATTAGTTAAAATGGACAAAATTAACGGAATGATTCAATTATATCAATATGATAAATTTTTCTATTTAATTGTATTTTTGTTAGTTTTAGAATTCAATTATATTTTTGTGATAAGTTTTAGGAATTCTAATACATATATATATATATATACACATTTATTTTAAAAGTGAAAAAAGTTTATAAAGTCTATCTATGCAAGGAAAAATTGTATTTAATCTCACTTTTAACCGGACAAAAAAAAAATCACACTTTCAGCTTGCCAAACATAGCCCCGTCCAATTTTTTTTTTTAAAATAAGTAGAATCATGATATGAAATCAAACTATTTTCATACTTCACTTCTATATTTCCTTAAACCGTTTCTCAGAAATTTTCTAGTATTCCTTTTCTTTTGGCCTTTATTATGTCGTGCCCTATCACATTATTCACAGTGTCCAAGTTTTGTTTGGTCATGCTTACCGCATTGATAAGAAGTTTTTAACAAATTATGTAACATTCATTAAAAAATGAATTTTTTTTTTTAAAGTATACTAACAATATCAAACGTTTGGTCAAATTGTGCAGTATGTGCAATCTCCTAGACCATGGGCAATGGCTGATCGGCCCTAGCTAAGAGCATGCAAGGGTTCGTGAGCTATTGTTCAGATCTAGACAAAGGCTTGTGAGCCATGATGTGAGATTTGTGGGACCACTATTATTCTAAAAACTTGGTAGATGAATGTGTGATTTAATATTTAATTATTTTAACACTCCCACTTACACAGACTGGAGTTTGGCCTAAGTTTAAAGGCGTGAAAATATATAATTGGAGAGATAAATAAGGGTTTGAAAATATTTAAACTTAGGACTTACTGCTTTGATAACATATGAGAACTTGTACTTTTTAGTGAAACTCACCAAGGAACTCTGGTTGTATGTCCTCGTTAAACTATAAAATATGCTTACACAAACGTGATTTAACTACAAATTTATTATTTTACCTTAGGTTATTTCAAATTGATGTATTATGTCATGTTTCTTTAGTCATAGTAACAAAAGGTAATTTTGTATAGAAATTTTCATGTTAGAAAATATCTATATCTCCGGAATTTATCCTTAAATAAAATAATGAACAAAATTCCTCGGGGATCCCATTAATACTGGCACTATTTCACTCAAATCCTAAGCCTAACATCAAATCTTTTTACATGAAATAACACAAAACTAGCATTTACAACTTATTATTCATTTACAACTTATTAAAGATAATTTATCCTATATATATATATATATATATATATATATATATATATATTTTCATTTTACTCCAACTATTTTTATGTTTCAAAATGATCTCGATAATAAGCACGGATGAAATATTTGAAATTTGAGACAGTCATTATGATTTGTTTAAATTTAGGCAACCTTCCCTGGGATGTGATTATCGTCGGAGTAAAGTTTGTCGTCTTCGGCAAGTCTTATGTGACTTGAAATGGGCACCTTGTGCTTGGTTCGCGAAATTCAGTGCCGCCGTCGAAAAAATTTGCTTATCTCTCTAGCCCTCATGGCACGACTTCATTTATATGAAAGTTTGGTTTTATGATGCTTCTGATATCTCGGTTCTTAAATGGCATTTGAGTAAGCATTTTGAAATGAAAAATTTAAGCAAGTCGATTTAATTTCTAAGGGCTTGAGGTGTATTCTGACTTGGATGGATGCTATCTTACTCGAGCCAATTTTGCTTCTTAGCTTCTTTCTTGTGCCCAACTGACAAGCATCTAGAAGAGGGCTTCGATGGCCTCTTGAAGTTATGGGCGTTCGATACAAACTTTGCCACCATCTTGTTTTGCAAAAATAAGAGTGCCATAAAGATCGCCCACATTATTGTCTTTGATGAACATACGAAGTACATAAAAAATGACCGCCATTTCATATGATAACATATCGGGTGTGACACTATCCTTTTACTTCATATCTTTTGTTGGAGATATGCGAAATATTGAGCTGAAGATTATAATCAATCAATCCAAGATTACATGAGATTATGATTGATTAATTATGTCAATCTGTGATTGGATTTGATTTGATGAATATTCCTTTTCTTTTCCTTAGTTAGACATTCAATGTACTATAAATAAGGACTCATACAATGAAAATCATATATACAGAAATACAAAAACTTCGAGCTTTCCCTTACACTTGGCCTACTTTTCCATCTTTGACATGGTATCAGAGCCATACCCTTCAACCTAGCTTCCGCAAATTTTTGAATTGCCTTTGTTCTTTTCTTACAAACCAGATTCTACAAAGAGCAAAGCAATTCGTCATGGCCAAGAATACTCAAGGCGAGATTCCAGTTGAGGAAAGCCCAAACTCACCTCAAAGCAGAAATCCAGGCTTAGTCGACCCATCTAAAGATGTACATTCAATAGCCCAACATACTGCCAACCCAGCTCTTACTCCAGCAAATGTTTCCCGCCCAGTCCAATGGCCACCAGTTCCGTGGTTTCCCTTTCAAGGCCCATGGGGAATTGGCCAAATTCAGTCATGGGCTTCATATAGCACATCTGGAGAAGGCTTTTCGAGTTCTAGCATAGGCTCGACAGGCACAAGCCCAATGAGCACAGGCTTGGGACCCGAATCATCTTTGATGGGTCAGGGAGGAAATCCCTACCTAAACATAGGACTTGGGTACCTGCCGTTCCTCTTTCCAGCCAGTGGTGGCCGGCCGGAACCCGGCGACCCATTCTACACGTCGCTGGGCGAGGGCCCCGAGCTGTGGCTCATTTCCTTACAGCTTACTGGACCTGAAAACTACAGTATCTGGGCTCAAGATCTCCGGCAGGTGCTGGTGACCAAGGAGAAAGATGGCTTCATCGACAGAAGCGTGCCCTTCCCGACTGACGAACGCTCGCAGCGACACTAGTGCAAGTGTAATAAGCTCATGCGGACATGGATTGGCAACTGTTCGGCTCCTGAGGTGGCCGTCGGACTTCCACCAACCGAAGATTCGAAGATGATTTGGGACGTGATCCGTGAGATGTAAGGAAAGCTTGATCGAGCCAAGCTCTTCTCGCTCACTCAAGCCGTGTTTGATTTGAAACAAGGAAACCAGTCCATCACAACATGTTTCAATCGGCTCTCTACCCTTTGGAACAAACTCGAGGCTGCTGAGGAGAGACTCGAGGGATCGGAGGAAACCCTAAAACAATATAGGGTTATACGAGAAAGAGAAAAATTGACTCATTTTTTGTTAATCTTAAATGAGAACTACTCACATTTCAAGTCGCAAGTGCTTGCAATGGAGCCGCCACCATCGCTCGGGTGGATCTACCAGTTGGCGGTCCAAGAGGAGAGCTAGAGGATGGCAGTGGCTGGGTACGCACGAACCGGAGATGGAGTGGCATTCGCTAGTCTCGGATCTAGCCTGTCAATGACCGGGAGCCCCTCACTAGCATTCGCCATTCCTGGATCTAGGCTCTCGCCGACTGGCAGCTCCTCGTATGCTCCTTCTCCGGTGGAGTAGCCTTTCGGGTTCCATGGAGAAAGTTTTTCTCAAGCAACTGAAAGAAAGAAGGGAGAGGAAGGAAACCCTAATTTCTGGATGGACGGCTCATATCAATTCTTTAGATTTGACGACCATTATTCAGCTAATACCTTTGTTGAATCCAATGGCTCCTTTAAAGGATCCTACGGTCCACGAAATTTCACACCAGGCCTAAAAGAAAGTATTAGAGGAAAAGAGAAATTGTATTGCACCTATTGTAAACGCCCTCATCACATAGTGAAAACCTATTAGAAATTACACGGTAAACCTGAGGACAAAGGAAAGAAAGAATCTTCAGTTAATCAAGTCACTGGGCATAATATCAACCGGTCCATTACACAAAATCAGTATCAGCAAATCATGAAGGCCTTGAAATAGCTGGAAATATCCGAAAAAAGGGCAGGCTTCTCAGGTACTTCATTTTGCCTTAGCTCCATTTCTCTTGATGCATGGATCATTGATTCAGGTGCTAGTGACCATATTATCTATGACGAGAGTTTATTTTCTCATACTCATAAATATATTTTCCCTGTCACTGTGAAACTTCCAAACGGGAATACTACAAATGTCACAAAAATAGGGACAGTACATCTTAGCTCTTCCATTACTCTTAAGAATGTGCTTTATATCCTTCAGTTTAAATTTAATCTTATCTTAATGTCAAAGGCCTGTGAGGATAATTCATGTCGAATCCTCTTCAATTCTGACACCTATCTTTTTCAGTCCTTTCGACTGGCAAATTGATGGGCTTGGGTAGTCTTTCACAAGAATTGTATTTCTGGACAAATTTTCCCAAAAATATTGATTTATCATGTTTTTCTGTGAAAAATGAATCATTGTGTAACGTTGCTACCAATGATAAAGTTATCCTTTCTCATCGACGTTTTGGTCACAGTGCTTTCTTTCCACACCCTAAATGTGATATATGTCCTCTTGCAAAGCAATCACGTGCCCCTTTTTCCACAAGCAAATCCCGAACTACAGAAATTTCTCTTTAATTTATGTAGACATTGGGGGCCCTATCATACACCACATTGTGATGGGTGTCGTTTTTTTCTCACTATTGTTGACGATCATTCTCGTGCTACATGGGTCTTCCTTATGCAGTCAAAGAGTCAAGCTCTTTCTCACTTAAAAGATTTTTTTCACTCTAACAAAGAATCAATTTGGAAAATCTATTCAACATATTCGAACAGATAATGGGAAAGAATTTTCTAGTCATGACTGTCAATCCTTATTTTCCTTGCATGGAATTCTACATGAAAGTACGTGCACTTATACACATCAACAAAATGGGGTTGTTAAGCGGAAACACCGCCATCTTCTAGAAGTTGCACGTGCACTTAAATTTCAAGCTTTCATTCCTGAGACTTTCTGTGGAGATTGTGTGGTCACAATAGCCTATCGGATCAATCACATGCAAACTAGGGTTCTCAATGGACGCACCCCTTTTGAGATTTTATTTGGAAAGAAGCCTGAAGTAAATCATTTGAGAGTTTTTGGCTGCTTATGCTATACTACTGCCTTGGGTCCTCGTGACAAGATGAGTCCTCGAGCCAGACAGTGCATTTTTATGGGTTATCCAACTTTCTAGAAGGGATATCGTGTTTTTGAGCCATCGACGGGTGATTTTTTCGTAAGTAGAGATGTGGTTTTCCATGAGGATATTTTCCCTTTTTAGGATGAGGTATCTTCCAATGAACCTTCAAGCTCAAATCAGCAAAACATAAATTTTCTAGTTGAGGAAGATTTATCACTCAGTACACACTATATGTGTGTTCCGACTTCTTCTCTCGTGATCGAAACAAATGCAACATCTTTACCTACCTCAAAGTACTTAGCTCCGGAATCTACAGTATCGATTGAAGAGACATCTAATTCAGAACAATTATCTTCTTAGTCTATTTCTGAGTAATCATCTCCTACACCTAATCATATTCCTCCAAGACGGTCAGGACGAACCACTCGTCCCCCAACTTGGACAAATGATTATGTTTGTGTGTCTCTCAACTCATTAGGTACTCCATACCCTATCTCATCTTATGTCTCATTTAGTTGTCTATCTGCGGAGTATATGTGCTGCATTAGTTGTATCTCTGAAGAAATAGAACCGTCATCTTATGATGTGGCCGTTCGTGATCCACAATGGCAAAAGGTTATGGAAGCTGAGTTGCATGCCTTGATAGAGAATCACACATGGGATATAATACCACTACCTATTGATCGTAAACCAATTGGCTGTAAGTGGGTATACAAGATAAAGTACAAGGCTAATGGTTCTGTGGAACGCTATAAGGCTCGCTTAGTGGCAAAGGGCTTTACGCAACGTGAAGGTTTTGACTACCACGAAACATTCTCTCCAGTTGCGAAAGATGTCACTGTTCGTTCCTTTCTTTATGTTGCTACTTTCCAGGACTGGAACTACATCAAATGGATGTTCACAATGCTTTTCTTCATGGAGATCTTGATGAAGAAATATATATATGGATCTTCCATTGGGATTACGGCGACGGGGGAAGTTTGGAGTATGTCGTCTCCGTAAGTCCCTTTATGGAATCAAGCAAGCTTCTCGTCAGTGGTATGCAAAATTCACCTCAGCTCTTACAGCCATTGGTTTCAAGCAATCCAAGCATGATTATTCCCTATTCTCTTGGATGAAAGGTACGTCTTCAATCTACTTGATGATATATGTTGATGACATATTTATTATGGGAAATGATGAATTGGGCATCAAGAGACTTAATGAATATTTGCATTATAGCTTTCGTATTAAAGATTTGTGACCTCCTAAGTATTTCCTTGGCATTGAGATTGCTTGATCAGAGCTAGGAATTTCTCTTAGTCAATGGAAATTTGTGTTAGAGATCATATCAGAAGCAGGCTTATCAGCATGTAAACCGGCTGTCATTCCTATCGATCAGAACATCAAGTTGACTACCATTGACTATGATGTTGGATCATTGTCTAAGATTGACGATCCTCTGCTTAAAGATCCTTCCCACTATCAAAGGCTTGTAAGGAAACTTATATATCTCATCATGACTAGACCGGACATATGTTATGCAGTTTAGACACTTAGTCAATTCATGCATAGCCCGAATGAATCTCACATGAATATCGCCTTGAAGGTTATAAAGTATTTGAAGAAAATGTTCAGACCTTGGAATACTCCTTTCACGAGATTGCAATCTCGAAATGGCAGCTCATTATGACACAGATTATGCCACATGTCCTATGAGTCAGAGATCAATCATTGTTTTTTGCATCAAACTAGGAAAGTCGTTACTTTCATGGAAAACGAAGAAGCAATCCACCGGGGATAAGTACATTATCAGTGCTATAAGTTGTGTACGACGCTCACTTTGGTACAAAAAGTTTAAGTTGGATCACTTAAGTGGCAAAAGGTTTGAAAAACGATCATTTTAGCGCTAACTCCGATTTGGTTGGTTGGAAATCCGACGTGGCACTTTTTTTTTATATATCAATTTTTGAAGTTGATGTGGCTCGTCAAAGAGTACAATCAGCATCCTAACACCAAAATGACACCGTTTGGTGTCTCCCCCAATTCAAAACCCTAAATCTCCAGCCAGTCGTCGTCTCGATGGCCCCTGCGCTAGGCGGCTGCAACTTTGACCCTGACCCCGACCTCAACCCCTACCCCGACTATGGTCACTCGGTGGCCACGGTTCTGACCCCGACCTCAACCCTAACCCCGACGACGGCCACTCGGTAGCAAGTTGAAGGCCGTGATCTGGCCGGTGCTCAGGGAGGCCGCCGACGAGTGCGTTGCCATTGATGTCTCCCTCTCCATCTTCGATCTCCCTGACAAGTACCTAGCCCGCGTCTTCTAGTACCTAGGCTCTGGCGACCGAGGCTGGTGCTCCCTCGTGTGCCGTCGAGGGCGTCCGAATAGCGCCGAGCAATGGCGGCCGAGCGAGTGATGGCAGCCCAATAATGGTGGAGGCCGAGCGACGACGGCCGAGCGAGCTAGGTTGGAAAAACTCTAATTTCAATCCCTAAATAAAAAAAAAAAAATCCCCAGATGAGTTAAACGGCATCGTTTTTGTGAGGCCATCCACGTAGGACGGCAAAACAACGTCGTTTTCTTAAAGAGAACCGACGACAACATTGTTATAAAGCAACCATAACTTTTTTTTTTAAAATATAAAAGCCACGTAATTAATCTAGCCGAAATCTCTCACTGGTGGCACCAAAGTAATCGTTTTTTCTTCGATTTGACACTTAAGTAATTCGACAGAAACTTTTGGCACCAGAGTGAGCATCGTACACAACTTATGGCACTGATAGTGTACTTCCGCCCAATCCACCGTATCTCTTTCATCTACTGAAGCTGAGTATCGAGCTATGGCTAAAACCGTTTGTGAAATAGTTTGGATACGAGGCTTACTTTCAAATCTTGGGATACAAGTCAAAGGACCAACAGACCTATATTGCGCCAATGACACAGTACTCAAACTTGCAGCAAATCCCATTTTTTATGAGAGAACGAAACACATTGAAGTTGACTGTCACTACACTCGAGACAAAATCTAAGAAGGAGTAATCAAGACTAATGGAATTGGAACTGCGGACCAGCCTGCTAATATTTTTAGCAAACCATTATGTCAAAGACAACACGCATATCTACTGAGCAAGCTAGGCGTCCTGGACATATACCGACCGTCAGCTTGAGGGGGAGTGTTGGAGATATGCGAAGATCGAGTTGAAGAGTATAATCAATCAATCCAAGATTACATGAGATTATGATTGATTAATTATGTCAATCTATGATTCGATTTGATTTGATGAATATTCTTTTTCTTTTCCTTAGTTAGACATTCAATGTACTATAAATAGGGACTCATACAATGTAAATCATATATACAGAAATACAAAAACTTCGAACTTTTCCTTACACTTGGCCTACTTTTCCATCTCTGACATCTTTTATGTTGATCACACTGCTAATGTTTTCACTAAATCTGATCATCAATGATACTTTTACGGTTTGATTTGCAAACTCCAAGTGGTTTTCTTTCTATCATATTGAGTTTTAGGGGATGTTAGATAATGTATTTGGTTCGATATGTTGTGTACTTGTTTTGATATTTTTCATGATTCATCGAATCTCACGCTATTCAAAATATTGTGTAGATGCATCTTTTCCACGTTTTTTTGTCTTCATTACCTTGGTGAAGTACAAAAGAACTTCGAGATAAATTATCAACTCCATCACTTCCTAAAGAAGAACAGTCCACATCGGTGCAAATTGGACACAAACTATGAAATCAAATGTCTAGATGAAGTTGCTCCCTCAACATGGTGTCTAGGGGGGCCAACCTGGAGCCTTTCAACCTACAGCATAAGTTTCTCATTATTTTAATGCTATTTGTAACTTCAACCATTATCCCTCGAAGATTATCTAATTCTCTTGTATTTATTTTTGATATATCTTATTGCAATAGTTACTACCCTTATGTTACAAAGAATAGAAAGAAAAGAACAATTCCGATGGTTCAATTTGGAATTTTATGGGACACTCTTAATGATCTTGTTCGAATCTCAAATTGTCAATTCCTACTAATTTCACTTTTGATTAATTTTTTTAGAATTTATTGTATGTTGTTGTGGGTTCGTAGTTCACCTGTGCATACCTTGCGATCAATATATATATTTTTATAATGAAAATCAAGCTTACGATAAATGTATTTATCTCAAGTCACTCCACTAATTTGGTATTAAACTTGAAGAAACTAAATTATCAACTCACAGTAAATATAAAAAAGAAAAAATCAAGTCCAGTGTAAACCATTTAATTCTCTCTTTAGGAAAGGGAAAAAGAAAAGTAAATGAAACTTGAAGATTTTATTCCTTTGTACATATCTAATATATATTTATATATGCATATTCAATTAAGGATGTTTTGTGTTTATTGCAGATTTTTTCTTTTTCTTTTTATGATGCCTATTTGTCTTGACACAATGAGTCCCTATGGATGCACATTTCTACTCCACATGCTCCTGTGCTTCAGATAAGACTCCTCAGATAAGACTCCAACCACAGAGATCCACACGTCACATACCATGCCACACAATTTTGTCCCATAATCAAATGCGGTTATCAGCAGGATCATTAGTTTTAGAATCCAATTTATTTTTTCCATTTCCCTACGTCTATCCCAGAGGACCAGTGTTTGCATCCTTCCAGACATTCGCACCCAACCTGGTGTCGCGAAAGCCTCTGGTTTTCAATCACTGAGCATCTAGAGTGTGTTACGTCACACCTCTTAGGCATCTCGCACCTCACTAGCATCACGAGGAATCTCCGAGGCTCGTCATGAAAATGGTTACCCCTACCCTCCGGGCATGTATTCATAATACAACCGGGCATCCCGACACTCCCGGAGTACCTCTGGGGCTCTGCGAACTCCAAGCATCGAAAGGGCATCGACCCTTGCGATCCTTTGGGAAACCTGACTCCCGGGGCATTGTCGACCTGAGGGTCCAACGACAGCAATAACATCTCAAATTATTTCAATACCAAAAACATTTTCAATGCAATGACATCGGAAGTCCCATGAGTTTTCATCGAAATTTCAGTGTTGAATAATTTGCTGAATGCCAAAACCATCATACTAGATAATAACCAAAATGCTTTCACCTTTGAAATAAATTTAACTAAATTCGGAATAAAGGCAACCAAAAATCAGAATGCACAGTTTTAGTAATAAGTTTGGAAGAACCCATAAACTAACTCAGAAAATTCTAAATTTTTAGTATGTTATAAATAAGATCTAAAGGAAAGAATTTCATGAAGAACACTAAGCCAAAATAGTCATGTATAGAGAGCAGTAAATCACACAACTCAGCTCCAGATTTCTTCCATCAACAGAATTTATACTCCAGCAGAAAAGCATCGCACATTACAAGAAATTTATGCCACTATATTGATTTCGAAAAATCTGACAAAAACATATGTCCTAGTTTAAACAATTCCTCACAACTTTTACGAATAAATCGGGACCAAATTCGTACTAGAATTCTCCCTAGAAAATCTACAAAGTTGCTGAGCTACACACGACTTATTTTGGGCAGTGCGGGTTCATTAGGATTCCACACCCACACCGCGGCTATCTCACTTCCAAAAGTCCACCAAAAATTGGTCTTTCGATTATAGTTCAACAGAATCGAATAAAAAAAATAAAAATAAAAGCATTTCCTCAATTTCATAGTTCCAATCTACTTCAATCACCCAATAACTCAGCATTCAGCATCCAACTCAAACATTTCCCAAATCTAACTGCACTACGTCAGACAATAACAGCATTGTATTATATAGGCTAGTAGACTTCCACTTGCCTTAAATCCGACGGTGTCGACGGCGAGAAATCAGAAAGCTCGCGGTCATGGACATGGCTCAGCAACGGGAATTGCGATCGGCATCGGCGTCGGCGTCGGTAGTGCGCGTGCACGGCAGAGGGGCGTCCTTCTTCTTTTCCTCTCGCCGTTCACTCTCTCGCTCACTGTTCTCTTTCGCTCACTCGCTCGGTTAGCCTCTCACTCACTCACTATCACGAGCACTTCGCTTCTTCAGATTAATGACTAATCAAATTGATGCATGCAGGTTTTTCCGGTGGCTGCTTGGTCGAGAGACAGCTGGGGAGAGGCGTGTCTTCAGCTGGTAATTTCTTGAATTTTGCTGGCAGCCTACACCGAAGCAACGTGGCCATCGTTGGCCTTGTTTCGGTCAACACTTCTTCCTCATGGTTGACTCAAGTGTCGACCAAATGGGGAAGAATTTGGGGCAGCTTGAACGTGGATGATCTCTCCTCCCCAAGCGTGCATGCATGTTCCTCATGCATTTCCGAAATCCCTTCCTTCAGCTCACTAAATAAATTTCCAGATTAAGGTCCAAGTCCCTCTCTTATTTCATATATACCTAGGTGGTATAGTTGTATAGTGTCATCGGAACAAGTGTGCACGGGTCAGTGGGGTCGAATGTGGTGTCGACGATGACGATGACACGACGGGGTCCAACATTGGTGCCGATGACAAAATCCGATAACAATTTCGTCAGTCCGCGGCGTATCGTTATTTTTCCGAGGTCGACAAAAATTACGGATGCCACAAGGTGTAAGAGAAATTAACCGCAAAATCTTATTTTGTAAGAACACATCGCCATGCAAAGTTTTGTATAAGGACACGTGGCACTCCTAATTTTAATTAATAAATTTTGCAAGGGGAAATGTAGCAAGCGAAGCGTAATATATTTCTTCTAGCATTATTAACACAAATTATTTATTATTACTATCAATTAACTAAAACTTACACAATTAATATCAACCGTCACTATTAAGATTATAATAAATAAATTAATACCACCTTAACATTAGCGTATGCATAATTCAATTCACACGTCAAACTTAGGATGATTTATGTCACATCAACTTGCACAAGGTTGGATCATAAAAGTAGTAGGAAAGATAGAAGTGACTTCTTCCTTTTCCTTTGCTAAATTTAATGACAACCGTGCCATCTTTCTTTTTGGTGAAGTATGACTTTGTTGATTGGATCGGCCTAGAGTTCCAGTTGATTTTTTCATAGTTAGTTACCCAAGTATCTTGGAGTAACTTAACTAGCTAATCTCGAGAGATCTATCTGGGTCTGGTAAACCATTAGTAATATAAGGTAGTAGCAATAGAATCTAAAGTTCGAGGTGCTCTAGTAATCTATAGTTGAGCTTTAAGAGCTAAGAAAAGTCGTGGATCCAAGAGAATGATATTGAAGTTAGGAAATAGCGTAATGAACATTGTTCCTACATTAATAGTAATCTAGGTAGTACCAATACAAGCATGTTAGTAATTCAAAAATCATATATCTAAAAGAGCCATTTGAGCAACCATGGGTAATCCCTTCATTCCATGAAAAGATAAAGCAAGTCTAATGGCACGAAAGTGAATGTATGTATAACTCTGTCGTATCCATTGTCATGGAAAGTCAAAAAGAATTTGAAGGGTGACAAAGTATTCTTGTTGAGTAGCGGGAATAGGATGCTGGTCAAAAGATTGGACATACTCCTTAACCTCTCGAGACATATGTTTCATGAACTGCTTAATAGAATGGATAGGTGAGAAAGAGGAAGGTTGAGCAAAAGCGAAATATGGATTTATAAGTGGAAGGTAAGTCTCTAAAATTTTACTATCTTTGTTGAGATGAGAAACCTCATCAAGATAGTCAATTTTAAAGACATTAGAAGTACAAAGTTCTAATGGAGGACTGAGGGAAATGGGGCATTACAGTAGTCGGTAAGGAAATTTCAAAGGATTCTGTCTTGATATGAAAATTCTCCTTTTTAGCACTAGGTAGTGAAGTGGTTCATGAAAATTAAATTGCACTCGTGTTAAGCAAGCAGAGTAGTCAAGCTAGAGAGGCCCCCCATAAAAATAAAAGAAGCAAGAAGCGGTGTTTGATAGAATGACGAAATCAATCATACTTTCACCGTGGTGGATTGGCTTTCATAAAGCACATTTGGGCAGCAACCCCTTCCATTCGTAATCCATAATCCTTATTTATTTCTTAATGGTTATGTGAAATAATTCAAGAGACAATAAATGGTGAAAATAGCAAAACCAATAAATAAATAGGGTATTGCTAAAATTGCTCCGATATCAGTTAAAATGCTCAATTGTATCTATTATAACATGGTTACACATACACAAATATATATATATATATATATATATATATATATATATATATATGTATGTATATTATATTAAAAATTCTTTGATAATTACATGCTTTGTATGGAGATGAGAGACTGCCACATCTTATGGAATTAATCTAATACTCACAGAGCAAAAGACACACCATTAATATAAAAAAGAAAACCTATGACATACTTTCTAGTTAAAATTATCTTGGGAATATTAAGACTAAAACGAGTTTATCAAATGATTTGGAGGATTTCTTAATGGAGTCTCTATTAACTTACATAACCACTTATTATTTGCCAAAATGGCCCTTAATCCCACGGAACCAACGAGCGAGCCTGAGCCGGGTCTTGAGCGGTCCGACCGGTAAAGCCTAAACCACAAGTTCGAACCCCACGGCCATGGAGACCATCTTCGAGATCGGAACGGCGAAACCTACGAGCTGCACAGTTGCTCCTGCAAGTTCAACTCCGATCACCGATTCACCTTCCTGATCTGTCCCCCTCGCCGGAGAATTCACGACCGGAGGGGAGCCACCGGAGCTCCGACCGCCCGAAGACCCCTCCGGCTGGAGCATGTTCTCGCAGTTCGGAGCCACGGCGGAGACGCTGAGCAAGGCGTCGACGATGATGTTCCGGATCGGCACCGACGCCCACCTCTACGACGACCCCGAGGACGTCAGCATCGCCCCGCTGCTCGACAGCAGGTTCGACTCCGAGAAGTGCGAGGCCCTGAAGCGCCTGCTCGCGCTCATCGCCCAGGGCTACGACGTCTCCAACTTCTTCCCCCAGGTCGTCAAGAACGTCGCGTCCCAGTCCCTGGAAGTGAAGAAGCTTGTCTACTTGTACCTGCTGCATTACGCCGAAAAGTATGTGATCGGATCGACTGGTGTGCTCAATTGAAATGGATCCTCAATTCCGATTGTTTTTGAGGTTTGAAGAGGTGTGCGTGATTGTTTTCTATCTCTCATGTACGCTTTTGGGTAGGATTCTGTTAAGGCATTGTTCATGTCTCGCTAAGTTTTCTGCTAATCCTGTTAGAAAAGTGGGATGATGTCATGTTTACATGCTCTCACTAGATGTCCATCCCATACTTGAATTCTATATCACCTTGATGTGGACGATTGGATTTAGATTTCGGCACTTGGCTGATTGATTGTGTTTACGCTTTCTTGATGTTTGTAGGCGTCCGAATGAAGCATTGCTTTCGATCAATTGTTTCCAAAGGGATTTGGGGGACACCAATCCGTTGGTGAGGGCCTGGGCACTCCGCACGATGGCTGGAATTCGTCTTCATGTAGTTGCACCCATCGTCCTTCTAGCCGTAAACAAGTGTGCTCGAGATCCATCTGTTTATGTCAGAAAATGTGCTGCTAATGCTCTTCCCAAATTGTTCGACTTGCGCATTGAGGAAAATATATCTACAATTGAAGAGGTGTTTGTTTTTACTTTTCAGTTTTCTGCAATTACTATCTGCCATTGCTTTTTGTCTGGGCAAAATGCTTGGTAAGGTGTATATGATGTTTTGTTAGAGCAGGAGACAGAACTCGACAGGTTTATGTACCCCAACTCTTTTTGCCTGTGCCAAAATTTTTTTGAAAAGTAATTAATGGGGTTGAGGATATGGCTCATCAAAATTGATTTCTCCTTTTGCTTATTCATTTTATTTACCGTTGTTTTTGGGTTGGGGGAGGGGGTGTTTCTATTCCTTTTAATGAACTCATTGCTAAATTAAATGCAAGCATGCACTTGATATCTGGTTTACCAAGACTGTATCCAGTCATTTGGTGAAAGATAGGCTTCTATGCTTTCCGTTGCCATGTAGGAAGCTTATCTCTGTTTGTTGTCCATGTTATGCACTCTGATTAAGTTCCACCGCTTTGTCCTTTTAACATGTGATTGACATTTTGTATCATTGAAGAAATCATAGAACTACTCTCATTAAAGAAAGAACAATAAGGGTAAACTTTACCGTCTGGTTGGGAACCCCTTTTACTTGTTGTTCGTTTTGTGCATAATTAATTATTTTAACTTGTGTTGCTACATTATGAACAATCTCCTAAATTACGAAGAAACAGGGGATCAATATTTAAAGGTCCTTTTTGGGTTTCAGATGGAGTATAAAGTGGTCAAAGGAAGATATTGTAATGAAGTAGGATTTAGAAATCAGACTCAAATCCTACCAACCATTCATTCTGCCATAGGGTAGAGGTCGATGGTGAGGTCAGTGTGGAAATTGAGTGTCATGTTGTTAGACAGGAAGTGCATCTGGAGTTTTGTGTCCATTTAGTAAAACTTAGTTAATCTTGAAGTGATTGGGTTTGTGATGAGTGAGATGAAATGAGCAAAACTCATTTTGGGGAGATTTTGGCATGATAAACAATGATATGAAGACACTCGTGTTTTTTTTTTATTGGCATGATGACACTTTAGTTAAAACTGAAAAGTACTGCAGATATGTATGGTTCTTCCAGGTGACATAGTAGTAGGTTGGATGCACTGGTGTAGAATCCATACAATCAATCCTGCATAGTCCAAAATTGCTCAGTTGCCCTTGTTTGCTATTTTAACTAGAGACTTTGTTATACTCATAATCTGCGTTGAATATATGGACATTTGTCTTTGTGTTAACAGTTTGCTGCACAACTGGTTTTCAAATTTCTTCAGCTGTATTCCTTTCTTTTTTCTTAATGATTCAATTTATACCCTATGAAATGCAGGTTGTTGGAAAACTGTTGAATGATAATTCCCCTGGAGTAGTTGGGGCTGCTGCTGCTGCTTTTGCTTCTGTCTGTCCAAATAACTTCCCTTTAATAGGGAAGAGCTACAAAAGATTATGTGAGATTCTGCCTGATGTGGAAGAGTGGGGTCAGATATTGTTAATCAGCATTCTTTTACGCTATGTAGTCGCAAGACATGGTCTAGTAAGAGAATCGATCATGTCTTTTCTGATTAAAAAAGAGAGTTCACATCGGGATGAGGAAGATGACTTTACCAGAATTATAGAAGGAGAAGAAAATACTGACCTGAAAGATGTTTATGACGCTGAATTGGCCAATACAATATGCAGGTCATACATTGAAGGACCGGATGAATATTTATCACGTGCAAGTTACATTAATATGGATTCACTGAAGTTAACTTCTGCAAGCTATACATCTGGGAAAATTAATGATGACATTAAGATCTTACTTCAATGTACATCACCACTGCTATGGAGTTATAACAGTGCAGTGGTAGTTGCCGCTGCTAGTGTACACTGGATTATGGCGCCGATGGAGGATGTCAGAAGGATAGTTAAGCCACTTTTGTTTGTCCTGCGATCCTCTAATGCCTCAAGATACGTGGTAAGCCATTTTCTCGAGCTCTCACATTGATGTATCTATGGAGGGCAGGAGGGTGGATGTGTCTGCATATGTACATTTATGCTAACTTGGTCGACATCTATATTTATTTGGTGATATATCCGGTTATGCCTTTGATATGGTATTGAGGTAATTTGTTTTACTACCACTATTGACCAGACATCCAGTTTATTTTTCTGTTTCAACCTATATTATGAAGTAAAATGAGAATTACTTAACCATTCCCCAACTCCCTAGCTTAATACATACATGGTCTTTGAGGAGATTGTGTGACACTGCATTCTCTTTTTTTTTTATGCCCAACCCTTCCCCTACCTAGGCGCAAGGTTGTTCTTGTGTTATCGTTCTTGAACATAAGTGAATGAGACTTAGGTCGTGGGTGTGATAGACATATGCAAGGTGAACATATTGCTTTCCGGTTCAATAGGAACGGAATTAAATGGTTATCGTGCAACATGAATGAGGATTAAGAACATAGTAAAGTAAAAATAATAAGGTAGGTGCTACATATAGACAAGATAATCTGCAGAAGACACCTGTTCTTATGTTGCTGACTTTTCAAGTTTGTGAATGTATCCTGGGTGGGCAGGCAAGTTAGTGGATTGCTCCAGCTAAACCTAGTATTTGCTATTATATGTGTCAATTTGGCAGAATCCAGTTCGAAATGTATCTGTCATTCCACTTGCATTTATTAAAATCATAGTGGATGTTGATGTTGGTAACTTTGATTTGTGTTTCTAGGTGCTTTGCAACATTCAAGTTTTTGCAAAAGCAATGCCCTCTCTTTTTGCGACTAACTTTGAAGACTTCTACATAGTTTCTTCTGATACATACCAAATAAAAGCTTTGAAGCTTGATATCCTAGCTTCCATTGCGACTGAATCATCAATTCCGTTTGTTCTGAAAGAGTTTCAGGTACTTTTTTTCTTGCCCCATGCCATCTTCTTCTTACTTGTTAGTGACCGGCCTCTTTTGGAGGAAGAATTCATTGCATAATATTAAGATTCTGTGGTGGTATAGTTTAGTTAGTACTTAATTTGAAGTTGTTATTCTTTTCTTGGATATGTAGATATCTTTATTTGCTCAAAACTCAAAATGTGGGAGAACTGCTACCTACTACAAGTCCAAGCAACACCTCTACTCTACCTACCTGCAATGCAGCAAAATAATGTCCCTGTAACCCCCACCACACTTCTTCCATAAGACGGAAAGAACCATTGAAACAACCCGGGACAAAATCATTAGCCACTCATACAACCAAATTCCTCCAGAAAGCTCCAAAAAAAAAAAAAAAAAAAAAAGAGGACAAGAAAAGCCATGTCGCGGATCATTCAAACCATTCAGCAGCACAACTTCAATTCTAGACAAAATCCATTGGCAATGAATTTGAATTTTTGTGGACTGAGTTGCATGAAAGAATAGAATGATCCTAGTATTTTGACTTCATAATTCTCTGTCCTTTCATAAATTTCTTTTTAAAAAATACAGATAATATGCAGTTGACTTTGTAATTGTGGTCATGCTTGTGATTGAATCTGCTGTGAATCACATATGCTGAATCTGTTGTGAATAAAATATGCTTTTTTGCCAAGATTATCTTCCATGGCAATATATAGATATATGGTTGGGTAGGTTAAGGTTTTCTATTTTCTGTTGGCTTTGGAACTTTAGGGCTTAACTGCACTAGTTGATTGATTCTTGGATTTTGGAATGAGTAGGATGGAAATTATTGTTTAAATGGAAGTTTAGATTAGCAGAAGGGGTATTATTGCAGTCTTGGTATGCTTAGGTGTAGCTTTATTCTTATTAATTAATGTAGATAGGGATACTTATAAATAGCTGGAGTAATCTAATGTGGGTATGTGATTGTCAGAGGTATGTTCCCAAATTTTCCTCCTACTAACAGGATAAATGCTTTCAAGGCGATTCTCATTTTTAGTACTTCATTGTTAGGATTATATTAGGGATCCAGACAGGAGATTTGCTGCGGCTACTGTGGGTGCGATTGGTTTATGTGCACAACGGCTTACAAAAATGGCAGATGGATGCTTAGATGGTTTGTTGTCTTTGACTAGGCATGGTAAGTTACTATCACTTACCTTTTATCTGCTGTTAAGAAGTCCTTTTCATTAAGTGGGCAAAGATTGGTGTTGCAGAATTTTTCTCTGGTGAGCTTGGTTCTCTAGATGAGGAAGCTGGAGTTTTGACTCAAATAATAATGTCCATTTGGTCCATCATAAACAGAGATCCAATAAGACATGAGAAGGTTGTATTTTCTTCCCTATACCTGTAAAGTTAGTCACTCCATAGCAATGGATCTGAATATTTTGTGGTACAGAGACGAGCTTTAGAGGATTGGTAGGATTCTTCTGAACATTAGGAGAGAATATGGTTTGCATCTTGGTGAAATAAGTGAAAGGGGCAATAGGTACTTTCAGTAGAGAATTGAAAAGATCAAGATGATTATTAGTACTGCTTTCCAGATTATTTTTTTGAATTTTAGATGTTGAAAATCTTATGGTGCCTGGAATTTGCTGACCAACCCCCTCCCCCTGGTGCGGCCACTATCAGGAAGAATATGGAGTAAACGAACCATTAGACTTGACTAATCCCTGTTTATAGTTCACTTGAGATAACTGAAATGGGGCATTAGTTCTTTCTTTAAAAATGGACCGGTTGGAGAGGAATGATAAATCCATATCTTTGCCTTTTTGTCAATACATCAGAGTTCTCTGTGCTGCTTGAATTCAAATAAACCTGGTCTTTCAAGGCAAAAAATTAGTTGTACAGAGTAAAACTCTTTTGTAATTTCAGATTAAAATTCAGAAACTTTTCCAAGTAGTCAAGAATGCTCAAAGAAAGTTACTCAGTGGTGCTAATCAGAGAGACAGGAAAGAAAATGTTGGAATAATCGGTGTGGAAGCATAACTTTTTTTGTTTTTATGGGTATTAGCAATAATTCGGCCTAACAGGACTCTCGTACATAACTCTAGTGACAATTCACTGGTTAAAGTTGGGATAGGTGATATCTGACATTTTCTTGATGAAAATTGGAAGCCCTTCCTCATTACAGTAGGCACATTTTCATGTGATTTCCCTAACATCACCCGAGACGCTCTTCAAGTTTGATGAACTTATACTGTGTCCATATGGGAAATTAGCAGATAAAATCTCCATTCTGAACTAGTGGACTTTGCTCTGATTACTGCATTATCGTACCTGCCTACTTCACTAGCAAAATGAATATACCACTAACCAGCAGTCACAGTAATGTGGATGGAATATTAAAGCAGTGTCGGCGGCAATCGTGTTAAGTCATTGGATTGGGTTTTGCCTCAATGTTTGGTACAGGACTCTTTCTATGCTACTATTGGAGAAAAACAAGAAGCTGAAGTAAAAGATCACAGCAAGAAGATTGTTATCATACTGATCTAGGAAATCTTCGACCAAGATTCTTGATTCTTCCTGAGTATGCCCATGGAATATTGAGCCTCATGTGCCTGTCTAGCTGAACTAAGTTTTCTTCGGCCTTCTCCACGCTGGTTCAAGCTTTGTTGTATCTTTGCCTAGTGTGCTTACTAAAAAATCATAAACAAGCCCAATATAAAAAAGAGAATATTTTACAAAAGTCTTATTACAAGCTACAAGATAAGGAGGTTGTTGAGGCTAGAATGGATTTTCCTTGGAAAGTGAGGGTTCCACTAGAGCTTCTTTTTTTTGCTTGCGAACCAACTGGGGAAAATATAATGACTCTACATAACCTACAACAATTAATGGGTGTTTCTTCTGTAAAAAGGAGGCAGAGGCCATGCAGTATCTCCTCCTTCATTGTTCTTGAAGAATGGTGTGGAAAGTTTCCTATGCCTGTACCAGGTTATCTTGGGTTACTGGAGGTTCCATTGAGCAAGAACTTTGGGCTTGGCATGCATTTTGTTCACAGTGCAACAACAAGAGAATTACATTAATTCCTCTCTCTCTGTTTTTCGGTTGATTTGGAAGGAGCGGAACAAAAGAGCTTTTGATGGAGAGGAATCTTCGTTTTCTATTTTCATTGATAATTGGCTTAAAGTAATACAGTTTTGGCATAATGAATACTTGCATATGGATGTAAATGCCTTGGTTGATATAGTCGATGATTTGTCTTGTGTTTGAGCTCTCTTTTGCTTTTGAGAGCTGTTTTGTATATGGTTTCAGTTTTTCTGAGCTCTCTTTGTATATAAGGTTGCACCCCGTTGGTGCCCTGTAGTTGAACATTCTACCTATTGAAAAGAAAAAAAGAGAACCTGTTTTGCCTCATGGGCTGAACAGGTTGTCATAAATTATAACCACTCAAACCCATTGCTTATCTATGCTCTTTGGCTTTTCTCCTGACCTCTTCACTTGCCTATGAGTTGCGTTGTTGATTGTGGCAATCTGCCAATTCTTGTTTATTCTCCTCCAGTGTTAGTTATATTAACTATGTAGCTCCTCATTTCTTTTTTCATGAGGAGTTTTCATCATATTAATGTGTCCTTATTGATTGTATATCATTTAGCTCCACTTTTACTCTGAAAAATTTCCATGAACATATTGAGTTTGGTCTAAGGCATTTGTGACATGCCAGGTAGTAGAGTTGGTAGTACTGCATGAATGACACTTGATGGATGACTTCATTTAGCTTCACTTCTTTCTTCGATTTTCAGTACATGTTAATTGCTGACGTATTGGCACTTGATGGATGACCTTTTTCATTACAGGTTGTAGTCCAATTGATTCGTAGTTTAGATTCGATCAAGGTGCCGGCAGCTCGGGCGATAATTATTTGGATGGTAGGAGAATACAGATCTGTAGGAGAGAAAATTCCAAAGACGTTAATCCCTGTGCTTGGGTATCTGGCTCATTGCTTTAAGTCAGAAGCGCTAGAAGCAAAGCTTCAGATTCTTAACACTAATTTTAAGGTAATGTGAACAGTTATGCCCTACTTTATTTTAACTTTTGTGTGATTGGTGTTGCTAAACCCACATTACTTCTTCTTATGGTTAGTTTTCAATATATTTATTATATTCACATAGATAGTAAACTCTATAATAATTAACAAACTATAATGGTATAAAAGACAAGTTCACAATAATTGAAATGAAAATCAGTCAAAATCCAGTTGAAGTTGGAACTGATTTTGGTATATGTATGCCACTTGCTCATATTGCACATTCCTAACTACTGTTACATCTAGCCAAGCAATCACGTTAGAGAAACAGGGCACATTAAAGTTTAGTGAAGATCAACTCCTTTTCAACTGTGCTAATTGTTGGTAGTCAAGTTTCTGAAGATATCCATCAATGTAATCATCAAAGATTGTTATAGAACCAAACAGGTCATTGAAATTATAGATGGATGGAAGATAACTTTCTATGATGTTGATGAAAGTTAATATGCTCTATCTAGAAAAGTTGTCTAACTTCTTCAATTATTGTTGTTAAAACAACTAGGCCATTCATGAATTGTAAATGGAACTGCATTGGCTAACCAGTATTGTCTCCCCCTTACCAGTACTGTAATTAGTTATTTAGAAAAAAGTTGCAGAATTTATCAAATTATTTGGTGTGTAGCATTACTTTGAAATGCTCCCATAACCCTCATGGCAACAATGGATTTCATTCTCTTTTTTTACATTAGATTAGATTAGTAATTAGATATTTCTGAGCAGTACAGAATTTGGCACCAGTTATGCATGAGAGTAATATGAGGTGCAGAGAAGAATTCATGCCGAGGTTTAACAACCTAGGGGGTAAAAATGGTGAGTTTGGAAGCTTAAAAATGAGATGCTGTGTAGTGATTTATCATGGAGTAAATTTAGCAGAAAATCAAAAGAATGAAAGAGTAAACTGGGGTCATTCCACAAAGAATCTGAAGAACTTGACAGTCAGGATTTGTATGAATGCTTTGACTGATTTTCTTTTCATGTGACCAAAATTACACTAGTAGGTCAGAGTTCCCAAATCACGTAAGAAGTATTTGATTAAGTTCAGCTGGAATTGTCGTTATGTGCTTGGGATACCTTTTACACTTGTTTCATTCTAACTATTTTTGTTGGCTCATGCTTATTGCTATTTGTCGGTTTGGTTCTGATTGCTGTGTTCTCAATTATTGTTGTCAATCTCAAGTCCACTGTTCAAAGTCACCCTTATGCTCTTACTAGATTCACTTTGTATTGATGCTTGGAACTTTGTTTTTTGAACTAAGTTCTCCACGAGGTGATGTTGTTGAACAGGCTTCATTTAAGGTGTTGATGTACTGAGACATGGGGAATCTAGTTCTGTTGTTGCCTCTAAATTATATGTTCATTTCTTATAGGTGGCTTTTAATTGCTGGGTGTGGAGATTTGTTTTGATCATATTGAATATGTTGGTGTTGACTCGTTATGCCCAACCTACTTCACATAACTGTCACAGTTAATTTTTAGGAAGTGATGTAAGAAATTTGAAGTACGTGGACATGTCCTAGGTAATTACCAATATCTGCACTTAATGGAGTTTTGAGATGGAAATATCTATTCCGTGATGTTTAAGTGCCAATGCAAACTTTTTATATGTTTATCTGCTGAGTCCACTTATGGCACATGTGGACATGCACATGAATAAAAAGTCAAAAGATATACTCCTGGGCATAATTACTGTTAAGCAGCCCCTGCTTACATTGGGTCATATTGGCCTGACTAAATAGTTCTGAGGTTAATTATTGTCACTGGCGGATCCTTTGCTGGTTTTTGACACATAATAGAAAGGAGTGCCACTACAGTATGGCATTGAAGGCTTTCTCTCACTGCTTAGTTTGTGTATGTCTGACGCATATCGATGAAACTTTTTTACTTTAATAACATCACCTCAGGGACGACGAGCCTTGGCATAAAAGTGAACTTACCAGCCTTTTACTGGATTGTGAGTTCGAGTCATGTTGACAGCCTCTTTGTGAAAAACCAAGGGAAAGGCTGCATATGATATATGATGCTCCCACAGTGAGGTGCCTCATGCACTGGGGCGCCCTCTAATGAAGTCAGCCATAGAAATTTCTGGAAATAATTTGAGCTGTTAGGTTTGTTCATGCTGTCAACTTTAGACAAATATCACACTGCATTGAATGGTTTTTAGTGATATAACTATATCAAGGGACAAGTTGAAGGGACAAGTTGGAGGGACAAGTTGCAAATTGAAAATTGTAACCTGAAAATCCTTGTCCTTGTATCTTTAAAAAATGGGTATCTTCGGAGACCAGGAGCAATGCTTACTATATTTATTTACATATCACCTGTTGATTTCTGTGATTGCTTCAGTATATGTACTTCCTTTGACCTGTTTTACCATGCCTATGCATCGGTATATTTACTAAATACTATATACCTATTAAGTATGCTGAAGAACAAACATGTACCTTCTCTGCAGGTCTTGTTTGATGCTAGAGGGAAAGATCATTTGATATTTAGAAAGACTCTTGCCTTTGTGCTAGATTTGGCTGAATGTGATGCTAATTATGATATTCGGGACCGAGCTCGCTTTCTCAAAAGGCTTTTGGAATGCAATATAGGTTCTTGCCTTTCAGACACACAAGCAGATTGTTTGCCACAAAATAAAAACCTGCACTGTGTACTTGCGGAGCACATATTTGGGGGCAAACTGAAGTCAATCTCACCTGAGCCACTAAGCAGCCGATTTTATCTCCCTGGGTCGCTTTCGCAGATTGTTTTCCATGCTGCTCCTGGGTATGAGCCTCTTCCAAAGCCTTGCAGTTTGCTTCAGGATGACCTGGATCTGATATCAAATGCTAAAGGAAAAAATATGCCTGGAGATGGGGTTGCAGAAAGTGGTACTACTGGGATGGATGAATTTGATGCTTCTGATGGATCTTCAGATGAAGGCAGCGCTTCAAATTACAGCTCTCAGGTTTCTATGACCGGCTCCGGCAGTGATGTTTATAATTCTGAAAGTGGTTCTGTTAGTGAAGAAGATAATAATGCTGGTCCTCTGATTCAGATTTCTGATATTGGAAATGAGAATGTAGCTCCACAGACTGGGAATGACTATATGGGCGATTTAGTATCAAAGTCTGCTCTTGAATCATGGTTAGGTGAGCAACCTGGATCTTCAAACACGAGTATATCACATTCAAATCGAGTCCACAGATCTTCAGCAAGAATTAGTTTTGGGAACATTGGACAGCGAGTCAAACCTAAAATCTACGTACTCTTGGACCCAGCAAATGGAAATGGGTTGAAAGTTGAATATTCATTTTCATCAGAAGTTTCAAGCATATCACCTCTCCTTGTATGCATCGAAGTTTCCTTCAAGAATTGTTCTGCAGAGTCCATGACAGAAGTAAATTTAGTGGAAGAGGAATCCAGCAATGGACAGGATTCCACTGATCAAATAGTGTCTGCTCCTGAAAGGTCAATTAGTTTTCTGCTTGTCCATATCTCTTGACTGTACCATCATTCGCGTACTGTTGACCTGTCATGCTTGGTGCAAATGCTGCTCTCTCTCTCTCTCTCTCTCACGCTGTGCACACATACCTTAGGTAGTATTCTTTTTTCCATGGACTAATGCTCCATGGTTGGAAAATTTTTTCTTGTATGCTTCCACTTAATTTTGAGAGATATCCTGAAACACTCTGATTTGTGCACCCATCTCAACAGAACAGTGTTGGAGTTTGTTCACCCATCTTAAAAGTGTTCACCCATTTGAAAGTTGAACTATTATTGGCTTAGAAAAAGCTTGTTTACAGACACACATACAAATAAAGAAAAAAGCAAAAGATTACATTTCTCCCCAATGTTCTAGGCAACGTGTTGAACTTTCTGTCCAGGAACCCTGAAATTCTATTGCATTAAATTCTTTTTTCAATCTTTTGCTATGCTTTCAAGCACTAATATCTACTCTGGGTTTGCAGTTTCTCAATGTCAAACAGCAACGTGCCAACTTTAGTTCCTATGGAAGTGATCAATTCTCTGGAACCTGGTGACACATCAAAAAGGATTATGCAAGTTCGCTTCCATCACCATTTATTGCCTCTTAAACTTGCATTGCTGTACAATGGCAAGAAGGTTCCTGTTAAGTTGCGGCCCGATATAGGGTACTTTGTCAAACCACTTCCACTGGATTTAGAAGCCTTCAAAGACAAGGAATCCCATCTCAGAGGGATGTTTGAATACATGAGAGGGTCAGTATTTTTGTCTGAAGTTTATAACAAGAAGCGATTTATTAACTTTATCTAAATTGCTGTCATTTTCACCTCCCTCATCCTTGTAAGTTGGGCAACTAACAAATATCAGATAACCTTTTGTCATTGCTTGCAACAGGTGCACTTTTAACGACCACATTGAAGAGATGAATAAGGACAAGGATGGTGACAGAGTGAAAGATAAATTCCTTCTAATTTGTGAGAGCCTAGTGCTGAAGATGCTTAGCAATGCAAATCTATCCTTGGTATCTGTGGACATGCCAGTTGATACCAAGCTCGATGATGCGACGGATTTGTGCCTGCGATTTGGCTGTGAGATCCTGAGCAAGTCTATTCCTTGTTTAATAACTGTAACTGTAGAAGGTAAGTGTTCCGAGCCACTAAATTTAACAGTTAAAGTCAATTGTGAAGAAACAGTATTTGGGTTGAATCTTCTGAACAGGGTGGTAAGTTTTTTGAGTGAATACCCACACCATCACCCCTAATTGGATTTTGAGGGATGGATCGTACAGTTGTTCATCATTGACTCAGGTTGGCATAAAGGAAATTACAATCGTCATTCTGATCTTTCAATTGATGTCATGGTTACTGCACTAAATGGAGGGCCTTCGTTCTCTCTTTTTGTTAACTTTTGCCTGTCTTGTGTTTTGGGGTCGTAGATGGTGTGGGCTGGAGCTTGCTTTTCTCCTTTTTTTCCCTCCATTCTTTTTTTTGTACAGAAAAAAAATGCTTCCATTTTACTTTTTGTTTTCGTCTTTGGGTTGGAGTACAAGATGTTAACTTTGAACCCAGGTGTGACATAGCAATCTAATGGAGGTCCACATGGCACATGTTTGTAAGGAAACGTTTGTTCTGTGCTATATGAAATTCAGTTTTAATGTTTAAAGACATTAATTACATCGATGGCTGATCGGAAGTAATATGGGCAAGCTGGGTGATCGCTCTCATTTCGGAGGCAAAGGGCTCAATCGGAAAGGTGCGTCATCGAAAGGTGAAGTAGAGAAGAAAATAAGTTGGTAGAATCTGCGATTCGGCTGCACATGCTTTTGCTAAATGGGGACTAAAGAATCATGTCTTTTCTTACTCGGTTCCTGAGATACTAATCAACGGCGTTAGTATTGATAGTTTGGCCAGGATGCACTTCTAACTGAACTTTTAGCGGTGAATTCCGGTGGTTCAGTGTTGAAGAACATAATGAAAAGTTGACTCCCGAAGTGTCGTCGTCAATTTGGCGTCTCAATATATCAACGCTCTGAACTGACTGGCGTCTCAATTCATCAACGCTTTGAACTGACTGGTACAAAATTAAAGCAAAGTTTGGCTCATTCGTTAGTCTCAAAACAGGCACAATCCCATTGTATTCCATGACACGGCTGTGGTTGTTACTCACTGACCAGCATCAATTAACAATTCTCTCTGGAGTTAAAGACAGGACAAAGAGCAAAAATGACCAGTATCAATTAACAATTTTCTTTGGACTTATGACAGGACAAAGGGCAAAAACAAAAACTAAAAGTAGAACGCCGTCTGTGGGAATCGAACCCACGACCACATGGTTAAAAGCCATGCGCTCTACCGGCTGAGCTAAGACGGCTTGCTTGGGACATTTTGACTTATTATATTATTTAACATAGATCTAAATAAGAGGTATTTTCTGGCCATCCATATGGTTTAGTCGTGAATGGGAGTCGGTAAATGAATCGAGAACGGCAATGTCATGCATTGTCAGGAGAAACGTGCGGCTGTTTCGATAAAAGAAGTTGATCTTGATAGTACTTTCAAAATTTGAGCGAATGAAACCTTATTATGATGTACTCCATAAGGTCTCATTTTTCTTGAATTGCAGGACGGATTTGTCCTTTGAGCATTTTGGTTCCGGTCATTATGCTTGATGTCCTTTCCAATTCCATTAAGTTTCAGCTTTAGTCTATCTCCCTAGCTGTCTGTTTGGCATAGCTTTGACCTCGCCCATGCATTCACCTCGATTTGCAATTTTTACTCCATAAGTCATTGACGAGGAAGGATGAAAGCGCGACGCAGGAAAAATGCTGCTGCAATCGATCCCAGTGGTGTGATTCGCCGTGTAAGTCATTCCGGAGGAATTATCTCAGGTGTTTCTCCTGGAATTTGCTCCGTGAAGAACAAGGTGAAGAAAGACACCCTGGAAATTCTGGGCAAAACTTCCAAAAGAGATGCTCCATTTCAAGTCATGAAAAGCTACAGCTGATGATCCGCACGTTCATAAACAAAACAACAAAAGAAAAAAGGAAAAAGATCACACATGGACATAAACTTAAGCAAGCCGATCGATTTTGTGTATGGGGTCCCCATACTAGTTTAAACATCCAACTTAAAATTGCAGTACTTTGCTTGGTCTTATGAAGAGAAATTAAAATATTATTAAAACGAAGAGAAAGAAAAGGAAGAAGAAAAGAAAAGAAAATTAAAAAATACTAAAATATTATGAAAAATTATTCACGCCAAAGATCTGGCTGTGCGATCGTGCGACGTAAGATAGTCGGCATTCATTAGTTAGATTGATTCAATTGGCAAAACTTCAATATATTTAAGATTCAATTGATAAAATTAAAAAAATTGAAACTAATTTAGTAAAAATGCAATAAGTTTAGGAATTTATGGATAATTTTTTCCTGGGTCTACACTTATGTGTTGCTGGTCCATCATAATGTATGCCACGTGGCAATCACTAGATGGTTGGCACAACTGCCAATATATATATATACCAAATCTGACACTAGATATATTTTCCATCTGACATTTGATTGAGCTGATTTTTTGCACCCATCAATATGTTGTGACCCAATCTTACTGAAAATGTGATACAATCGTCAAAAAGTGTAGAAATTGTAGGTTTCTAAGGAATATGCCGAAGTGGAGTTGTGGTGAAAATTTGCGATATTTCTTTATTTTTTTCTCTCAAATCCGATTGGTGTGATTCTTAGGAAGTTGAAAAAGTTGTGAATTGATGGAAAGATCTTAATGAATACTACCCAGTTAAGCACTTCAATCGACCTTTCTATGAATTTTATGCTAGGTCAAAGTCGCTTTAATTTTGAAAAGGATTAGGTAAAATATAGGGTTTCTAAAATCACATTTTATGGTCAATTATTAATTCTATATTTTTTGTACATTGCAAAAAATAAAATTTTCTTTAGATTTTTTAAATTGGTCATATGGGTTGCTTTAGAAGTTAAGGAATGCACGTATGTGTTGGTTAGGCACATGACAGGTATTTCACATTTAGACCACCCCCATAATTTGACTAGTGTCTTATTTGGTCATCGAGTTTAATGTGGTAAATTATGTGTTCAAAATTTATCAACTCAGAAGAGATTCCCTCCTAAGGAAAAACATTATCGTCTGTTCAATTTTTGTTGCTATACTCTGAGGTTTGCACATGTGTTTAATTTGTAGCTCTTCTTACATGCTAAACAGGTTACGAGTACTTGGCAATCTTTATAAACTTTAATATTGAACTGTTCTCGCTTAACATGAGTGCAACTTAATCTTCATGAACCACTTCATTACTCAGTGCAAAAAAGGAGAATTTTCATATCATGACATAATCCTCTGAAATTTCCTCACTGACTACTGTAATGCCCTTGTTTCCCTCACTCCTCCATTAGAACTCCATACTTCTAGTGTCTCCAAAATTGACTATCTTTATGAGGTTTCTCATCTCAACGAAGATAGTAAAATTTTAGAGATCTACCTTCCATTTATAAATCCATATTTTGCTTTTGCTCAACCTTCCTCTTTCTCACCTATCCATTCTATTCAACAGTTCATGAAACATACTTCTCGAGAGGTTAAGGAGTATGTCCAATCTTCTAAATTTGACTAGCATCCTATTCCCGCTAAAATTTGTGGCTCTTCTTGCTTAACATGAGGGCAACTTGATCGCAAGTATCATAGCAGCTTCTTAGCTTTGAGCCGTCCATGTCAGATTAAGGATGGGAATAATACTCCAATGGATATGATTTGCAACAAAAGGTTGAACCCATGTCTCACTTTGGGCAACAGTTATGAGGAGGAGACAAATACAATTGTCTCCGGTAGGATTGATGAAGAACCTATCAAAGATGCATTTCGCATGGCCATTGCTAAAAAAAAGGCAATTATGGGGTATAGAAACCTTCCTCATTTGTTAGGAGTACCTAGAAGTCTGAATGCCCGTCTGGATAACATACCTATGCTTGTCATGCGCAATGGCGGAGGCAACGCACATCGAACCTTAGCTTGCAACACAATGACAAAGGAAAATGCATTATCTCTGGAGGAGAGCTCACTGCCAATGGTATGATGGTAATAAACAATCAACTCTACTCAAGCTTCGTGGGAAACTAGTCAAGCGGGCACAGTTGAGCTAAATGCTCATCCTACTCTAGGGAGCACTTTGAATATGGGAGGTATCGCAAAGAAAATAGAAAGCTTGCAAAAGAAAGAAACTAGCCATGACTAATGAGCCTAACCCTGACATATACTCATTTTCCAACCGGAGTCTATTATTGACTGGAATATTTGATGGGGTTCCAGTAAAGTATGTTTTGAGGAGAAGTGATGTAAGTCTCTTTCTCATATAGTCATTTGCCAAATTTCTTTAATGTTTTATTCTTCTTAAATTTTTATGGTTCTTTACTCAACAATTGACGCACGGAGTTCCACAGGTAATTCTCCATAGTGTTATAAAAGGGTCAAAGATTCTTTGCTGCTGCAACAAATGCAAGAACTCTCAAGTAAGCAAGTGGTTGTACCTCAATTTATTTCCCTTTTTGTTAAGTTCTAGAGTTGAAGAGGGCGATATGAATTGGAGATTTGTACAGTAACTTGTCTTATATGTTAAACCATGCAATGCATTAATCCTTGCAAGTTTGAGCGCCATGCAACAGGGAAGACCAAGAGACCGTATTCTAGCATCTACTTAGAGAATGGCAAGATCATCAACCAAATTTGTCGGGAGCTAAGGGCCACTCCCAAGGATATGTTTTTTCATGGGTTTCCGGAAATAACAAGTTTCGCTTTTACTTGGTTAAGTTTTAATAGTTGGAAAGGTCATTCTAATATTGACTCCTCTCCAGCGGCACCTCCCCCAATTTGAAGATGTCGCACTCTAAGTCTTTGCAATAAGTTGCTATCATCGCAAGATAGGTCGGTTCGGATGCATTTGGGAAATCATTTCGTTTTGCGATTGTCCAAAATATTGGTCAACTTTGCTTTACTTTGGTGTAATAAAAATCTACTGGTCCAAACTTTGTTCTCCTCTGCCGATGCAGTTGCATGTCAATCATGAGTGTAGAAAAGCAAAAGAAATTTTGTTTTGACGAAGTACTGCATGGATGTGAAAGCTTTGTCTCGTCAGTGTTACATTAGTATATGTGAATGTTTGTGTTGAATGCGTTGGATTCACTTCGAAGTCCAAACTAAATAGAGAATTGCATGACTAACCTCGTCTGCTCCAAAAAGGATATATATTTACAAGTTCTGTAATGTTATTCTCCAGAAAAGCTCTATCTCATCTTCGAGGGAAAGAAATCATAGCACTCCAAATTCAATTGACTAAAAAGTTAATTACATAACCTTACGAAAAATATTGATTTCATGCCTTGGTGCAACTTCCTCCGGTCATTATAACCATTTTTACCACTTCTCATAATTAACACAGATTATGAACGTATCTGATAAAAATTAAATATAACTAACGTGCACATATGACATTTACTGTAGGGTCGAATTTTGTTCTCTTTATGTGCCCAAAAGGGACGTAAGCATATTATGCTTACCCCTTATATTCTTCTTAGCCATATTCGACGGGCAATCAAGTTTGGGCATATCGAAGAAGCCAATAGTTGCCCGCAATAATTATTTTTGAAATTATGTGCCAATAATATGAATTACAGAAACAACTATAAACATGTCCATTTATGCTTCTCCGACGACTAGATGGCTTTCGTTGAATTGGCTATATAGAAAGCAGCCGACTAATCTCATATACAACCTTAAAAAATCCTATAAAATTTTCTTCGAAATATATTTATTATTGAAACTCATTGTAGAGATTTTTAATATTAAAAGAAAAGGAATTTGTAGGATATTGATCCCACCCGTCACTTAATTAAATCACGATATAGGTTTATAATATAACTAATTTGTAACAAATTTTATTTAAAAAGAACGATATGCATACGAAACACAATAAAAAGAAACATGTTGACCCATCATATCATAGATTACGTCATATACGATACTAAATGTCTTTGATCTAATTATTTTTCACTTGTATTGCGAAAATGCTGTCAATTAATAATGGCTATGAAATATCCGCTACTTGTAATCCGATAATGCCAGCTCAACATCCCACAAGGCATAGCTCACGTAGTGCATAGTTGGTATGCAATTTGGCTCCTCGGATGGAGAAGGGGAGGTGAGGGGTTCAAATCCCTATCTTCTCAAGGGGGATGGGACGGGGACGCGTAAGTTTCAGGAGTGGGTTTCGACTCCCACGCCCTACAAGAGACAGAGTAAAAGTATGAGAGTGAGTGTAGAGTAAGACTGACCAAAAAAAAAAAATGGAGAGGGTGGCCCACATCATTAGTCACACAAAACCGAGCTAGGATCTAAAATAAGTATAGCATAGATGCTACCGCAATAACTCTAGCCACTCGTAATTTAAGGGTCCCAAAGGTCAAATTTTTAAACGTTGTTTCACATACATTTTCCTTATCAAAGAGAAAAAAAATTTAACCTTTTGGCGGTTGACACAGTGTACTTCGAGCTCAAGGGGATAAGACGATGATGTCGCCTTTGCTTGCAAGTCTTCCGGGCAAGAAAATTGGTAGTGGCCTTTAAGCCAGTGGTGCATTTAATATTAAATTCTTTATTTTTGGCGCTAAGAGTTATCCTTGTTTGTCCAAGGATGTATGCTATTGATCTTTCTTTTTAACCCTTCTTGCTTGACTATTTTATTGTAGCTACGTTAACTTAATCAAAATTTTGAAATAACGATCTTGAAATACGTAGTTAGTCTAGCTATGCAGTCGTCTTGTTATTTGATAAATATCTACTGAAATGGAACATTTTAATTGTTTTGTGACATTTAAGCTTACCACGATGTCATTGCATTGTGTGAGACATGTGCCTCGTCTATGAGCAATTCTATTGGTAGACTGTAATTAGTACTGTCAGTTTATGCGAACTTAGTTTAAGTCGTCGAGATCATCTCATCACATGACTTGATGGTAGGAAACGATAATTCAAACCGAGTCGGAAACATGACAAAGATCATTTACAATCCTGGACAATCGTTTTCCCACATTTTGGATTTGAAGAGACGCCTATAACTTCTTCCATTACGAAACTAAATCTTAATATTCTTTTTTCGAGGCCTATGAAACTTTCTGTATCTCCTTTTATCTTCAGTTAAATGTCCTAGAAGATGAGTCTATGTCTTGAATACACTAATGAACAAGTACATTCTCCATTTCAGGTCCTCAAAAGCCACAGCTGATGATCCGCACGTTCATGAACAAAAACAACAAAAGAAAAGGGAAAAGATCACACATGGACATAACTGTCGACTAATACTCGCTTTCCTTCCATCCTCCATACTCTTCATTAATCTCCGGCTCCTCCTACAAATCCCAACACATAAAAATAGTGTCAAACTTGTATAGCCATGGATTATTTCAATCGAGATAACTTTAGCAAGCCGATTGATTTTGCGTATTCCTTCCCCATGCTAGTTAAACATCCAATGTAAAAATGCAGTGCTTCGACCATTGGTCTTATGAAGGGAAATGTAAGTGCTATCGAGATTGGAAAGAAAAAGTTGGATAAATCCGCGAGAGAGGATGGGACCAGTGAATACCCTTAAATTGAATGTTAGGCCAACTTGGATCTCTCCGCAATAGGACTGGTCCATCCGAACCACCCGGTATTTGCTCGTATGCAGCTCGGCGGTCCCGTTCTCCACTCCTAACGCCAGAAAGTCCTCCAGAAAGATGCTAACCATTCAAAAAGAAAGAACTGAAAGGTCATCGACGTTGCATAGTAAGATTAATCAGCACTAATTAGAAACTGCGGTTTCATTCTTTCTGTGGCAAATATTTGAAAAACTCACCTCGCACTTCCAATGTAGTCGTCGGCGGAGAAGGTGTCTTTGTCCATGATCTTGAGGTTGAGCTTGAACTGGTGATGGTCGCCTTCTCCTGGATACTCCACCCGGAACGTGAACTTCTCTCCCCATGATGGATTACTTCCCTGCCCTGCTTCACCATTGTATCACTCTTACTTTCAATCCCAAATTTAACTCGTTTCTCTACACAATTTGTCTTCTCCACAAAGTTATAAAGGTTTAAATATAGGTCAAATTTGTGAAGAAGTAAAAGCAGCGGGCAAATAGCATAGCGAAATTCATTAATCTAGTTGGTTTAATTTCTTATGCCTAAAAGTTTATCGCTAATCAAAAAAATTATCAATTAGTCTAGTTGGTCCAATTTCTCTTTATTTTTTTTACTTTTGTCAAGACCCTTTACTATATTGCGGGCCGCGCCAGTGAGTAGAATCATTCAATTACACTATTCTTGAGCATAACAAAGGACAAATATATAAAAATTTAAAAATTTAAAAAAAAAAATTAAAGACCCGCATTTTAGAAAATTCACGTAGTCAACATAGGACTATGTCTTCCTTTTCACACCACAACCCAATTAAAGATGCCCCACCATTTTCCATGTACTGGTTAGCTGTATGCTCCAATCAGAATTGGTCAACATCACAATTCTAATATGTTAATTCCAATCAACTTCGAGGCAATTGACAACACCGATGCCCAACGACATGGTCGAAGACTTGGTTGTCTTAGTCACAACATGACACCCCTCAAATTACGTGTTAGCGTGATTTCCTATGACTAAATCAAAATTCAATGCGTGGAAAAGTGACAAACGATTCAAATTACTACCAGTCACTTCAATACTTAGGGACAAAAGAAGAAAAAGTATACCAATTTCTATGTGAACAAAAAGAGGAAGATTCTGTTGGCTTTTACCTCCGGCGACGCTGCTTTTGCGTTCTTGTGTCTTGTATTGAATCAAAACGTAGGGATCCATCTTACCTATTAAACCATCTCAAAGAGACAAAGGGAAAATAAATAAAATAAAAAATTAAGGAATTCTAATGTATTCTCAATTAGTGAAAAGTAAAAATGTCCACGCTTTTCCCCCATAAAATATATATATATATTCATTGTCAGTGTCATGAGTAGAAATTATCATTTTTATAATCATGAATTAAATTTCATAAACACATATAACAAGGGGAAAATAACATCAGAGACCCTAAAGTTTGGGTAGGACTATTCAATGTAGACCCACCCGAATTGCTCCTAAAGATATGTTACAGTCATTTTATAAAATTGCAATTCAGCCCCTCAATTACATGATTTGTTTTTTTCTCCCTTAAAGACCTCTTGTCAGGATCTGAGTAAGTCCTTAAAAGGCTCGAGAGGAACCCCCCACTGGAGGGAAAACCTCCCAGGGGTGAGAGTCCCCATGTGGTGGACCCCGTATTCCCTTGGTTAGGGAAGACAAAATAATAAACCAACGAGGGGGCCACAGACTCCGGGGGTAACCGGAGTGTCCCAGAAATGGGGCGGTGGTTTGGATTCTAACCTCCTTAAATGGAGAGGATACCCAAGGACCATGTGGTGAAGGTCTAACCAACCTTCCGGGAAACCTGCTGGCTTAGATGCCAAGTTCCCCTAACTGACGAAATTTACCTCATTGTCTGACGAAAGTCTTCTTTTTGTGATGGAATTTTAGAAGCAAATATAATCCGACATAATGTTATTACCTAAATAAAAATTGTCGAATGGAGAAACAATCAAAAGTTTTAAAGTATCCTTGTCTGTGTTTTAAAGTTCTTGCACTAAATTGAAATTTCACTCAAAACTTTGGCAATTTTTTCTTTCAACGTCCAATGAGATGGCCCACAAATGAAATCAACCATTGCCATCTCTCAAAAACCATGTAGATAATAATAATAGTAATCAAAGTGAGAACAATTCTTCAGGAGTTTGAATAAATAAATAAAAAGCCAGAGAAGGGCAGATAATGCAAATAAACATGCTTCCAACTTTCAAGAGATCACATGAACTCGCGCGAAATCTTGAAAATCTGGCTTTTTTTAGTTTTCCTAATTTTCCTTTTACCGTCCAAATTTTGGAGAGACAGAAGTTGCAACCAAATGAAAACTGACTAACAAAGTGAGAAAAAAAAATCTTTTTTTTTTGGTTGCTGGGGAGATAAAAATGATGACAAACTCTATAATAACCACTGGATCAAATTCAGATACTGTCTTCAATGTGTGTGCGGGTGAGGGCGTGTGTGTTCAGAGAGAGTCATCAAGAAGACATCTTCATGCGACTTCTGCTGTGGTGGATGATTTTGATGATCCGGAAGGAGGAGGAGGAGAAGAAGAAGTTACCAAAGAAATCAGTGTTTCCAAGGCCTTTTGCGTTCACCAGCAACACCTCCAAAACCCCAACTGCCATCCTTTCTCTCTCAGCCGAGAATTCAAAGGGTATTCTGTGATGGAATCTGAGAAAGAAATCTCTCTCTCCCTCTCTCTCTCTCTCTCTCTCTGTGCTGAGAATTCAAGGGGGATCGTATGAAACCTTCTGAGACTTGACTTCTCCGAGGTTTAAGGTGGTTTGTGACCATAAGGTGGTTTATCTGGACAGGTTGATGACGGCAACCTGACCAGGAAAAAAATATCTTTATCTAATAATAACACGCAATAAACAAAGATTGGCAGTACATATCCAACTCTTGTTCATACCTTGCGGGAATCGATATCTTCTCTAATTAAATTAACATGATGTGGGGTGTTGTTTGCTTTGACCGGATAAAATTACGGCCACGTTCAGTCTTCTTGGGCCAAGTTCCAAAAAAATTGTTTATTATTTACGTGCTTTACAAGTTGGGTTCTTAAGCTTTTACCGATGGAGATTAATCTTTACATATGTGAAAACATTGCTTATGGACATAGAAAAAAATTCCCATTATAACGTGGGCACAAATTTATTAAGCTTGAGATTACTGGCGATTGATAAAAACTCAAGTATAATTTCTGTGTGATCATTATATGATTGTTAAATTTATAGCAAAGGACAACCTTTCTGTCATGTCATAGATCACTTTCACCACGCCACATAGTTAAAGCGTATACGTATACGAAATATAGCAAACTTTTTATAATAGTCCAGGAGTATTCTGCGCTTCAGAGGAATTCATTACTGCCTGCACGGATGTCAGTCTCATTTTAATTCCGTTGCCCCCTTTTCAGTCTTGACTTGGTTAGTCATTTCACTGAGTGAATTCAGAGGTAAATTGAATGCAAAGACTTCTTTATTTACCTTGGGTCAAAGAACTCGTTCATTGAAATAACTAAGACAAAGTAGAAGACCTGAACAGTCGGGCTTCGTTCAATAAAAGATCCATAAGGCGTCGAAGGGAGGAGGAAAGCCAATTACTAGAAAAACCTTTTTTCTGTAAATTTTAGCAAAACCTAATCTGCTACCAAATTGGCCTTTCTAGAGCGATGGACTAACCGTATATCAGAAAAGAGCGATAGCAGATAAACTGCAATCCTGCGTAAGCACGCGACCTTCCCAAAACCGCCCACACTAGACTTCAAGAGGAATGGAATCCATTGTCCCCTGCCCTCCAGAAAACGTATTCTACTCCCAACCAATTGAGGTCGAGGACATTGACTTGACCAAAACTCAATCGTTTGTGAGGGAAGATCATCGCTATAAGTTTCAACATTGAAGTCCTCTTCCCCTAGTCCTTTCACTCGTAAAACCCAAAACAAAACAAAGGGGTCCGTGTAAATAGAACTGACAGGAAAACCAGATCCTCAATGTGGTAGATGATACTGCCGAGCAAACACAAAATTTCCTCCTCCCCTTTGATATCATTCCTTCGTTGACAGAAGAGTAACCATGAAAATGAAAGGGCTAAATTCAGAGGACTCCGTGATCAATCACATCCAAACGGAGTACTTCGCGGGAGCATTTTGCAATTTCAACTAGATTTTTCACATTCCGCAGATTAACGTTAATCAAAAGGATGAATGCTATCCAGATAGATCCAAAACCCCACAGCAAACAAAAGTAGAGTCCCCACATGCAGCGCTCGACATACTGGGAAACTACACTGAGAGTTAAGGAGCGTCCGCTATTAATTCAAGCAAATACCATTCTCTTTAATTCGGAAACACAAAAAAAGATGAAACTGTTTAGATAAGGTACAACACATCTGCTGCTGCAACTTCTGCTGGAACATCTGTAATACGTGCATGTTGAAATTGTGTTAGCAAGTGCTATAAACCCCAGTAGTACAAAATGACAACTGCATTTATCAATGTAAAAAGAGCATTCACCTCACATTTCCTCATCTGCTGGGAGATGGTTCTGGAGACCTTGATCTCGACCCAGAAGGTGATCTTGATGCGTCAGCAGCTGGAGATGAACTCCTCCGATCATGTGCTTCCCCTGACTCGTACCTGGATTTTCTGCAAATTGACAGTATCATACTACAAGCATTGCATAGATCACATATCAACTATGGCAACCAAAACGAAACAAAAATTATTGACCCTCGGCATCAATTATAAAATCAAACAAAAACATGTCCATTAAAAGGTATACAGTCAAGATGTTAAAAGATGTTACACAGCAGTTACAGATTCAAAATTCAACAAATGAAGAGAGATGAAACGAAATTAACCAGTCATTAGGAGCTTAATTGTTTTATAAGGCTAGAGGCATCTCCACCATTGTTGTCAAAGTCATGACCATAATATAGAACATTATTTTGTCACAAACAAAAAAATTTAAATGCAACATGAAATTCTTTTGAAGCCTATGATGGTTATGAATCAGGATGAATCAATTTTTGGCGAAAGGAGACTAGGGTCAATTGCCCAATTGTTTCCTATGTTTTAGTCACTTCTGTCCCACTTCTGCAGACTTCTCTTTCTTTGAGCTGTCATTCTTGATTTTCCATTGAAGATCAATTTCCTTGCAAAACTCTCAAAACAACTTCACACAATTTCAACAGTTCCATGACCTTGACCCTCCATTTTACTGTGATCCTACAAACTTTTGATCAATGACATGGGTGTTTGGTATTTTTTGCCTAATAAAACTCTCACGATTGCAAAAATCGACTCTTGATTCAGAAATCAAGCATTCATGTCCAAATTCTATCTGCCAATGATGAATAAACCAGTGACAACCACCCCGTAGAAGAAAGTATATGCACTCACTGACCATCCCCACACAATCCTTGAGGCTAATCCAAGGAGGTATGTGGTAAATGAACAGCGGGACTATGTGAACAGCTATGACTCTGTACGTCCTCTATTTTAAGAAATTCATTGCTAAATGAAATATGACACTCCTAGGGATGCTGATGATTCACAACAAATGAAACAACAAAAGAAAATGAGTCATGGAAAATCACATATGCCAACACTAGTCCTAGTTACTGCTTGTTTCCTATTGATCCTCCTTTCAGATTGCATAGGTTAAGAAGACATTCATCCTAACAGAAGAGTCTCAGTCCAAAGGATGATGTAACCCAGGGGAAAAGAATGAATACATTCCCTACCCATTTTCATTTCCCTTATGGTATCCATTGTCATAATCGGGAGAGAATGACCTGCCATTCCGTCCTTCGCGCTCCAGTGAAGGGGCTCGAGGCGATCTGGAGCGGTCATCAGCATGCCTTCTACTAGGTGATACAGAAGGAACCCCACGCTTTCTTGGCGCGGGAGAGTATGACCTGCTAACATTATGATTTCAATGGAGTATGTAGTACTATTTATTGCCAGAAAATCTGTTGGTTTTCTCTTGCTTCTCCATATATACACATAACCTAGCTCACCAAATTGCATACCCCACTAAAAATCATGTTAGTCGCCCGTACCTGGAGCGATGCCGACTCCTAGAAGCTGATGGGCGACGAGGAGATCGTGAGCGTGAACGAGAACGTCCTGCAATTTAAAACCAAGCCTCACTTCTTATAAACATCGTTTTGCATATTCTACAGATAAAAGTTCAAAATAGTCCTGCTCTACCATTTTGAAGATATGAAAGATTAGTCTCTTGGTCTAAGAATATGAGATTTTGAGTAGACCAATGCTGAAGAGATGAAAGTATCCCTTCCACACTATTTTACAATTTTCAATCATTTTTCCAAACTGAGATTTCTATAATTAAAATAAATAAGAAAGAGATAAATTAAAATTGCCATAGTGATGGAGAACCATTATGCATAAGCTAGAAAGCCTAAGAGACTCGCCAGTAATTAAAAACCCAAGAACACAATCTGGAATTCTGGACTCTAGTGACTCAATAAAAACAAACACGGACAAGCATTTCGTCTCCCCCATGTCAGCAACATAGACTCTCACAAAAGGAAACCCATATACAAACTTTCTTCCTGTTCTTTTTGGGACAAAGCCTTTGCCTCTTGAAGCAACAAAAATATTATCCCTAATAACTGGATCAGAGGTAGCAATCCACGGTAGCACTCGATAAGTAAGATACAGCTCAAATTTGAGACTTGAAATGAGAAAGACCAGTAGTTATTCATATACGAGAAATGAAAAGATAGCAACCAACTCCCAAGTTAACAAATGACACCTGCTACCAAAGTTTCTGAGCAAGCAAATGGTTCTCGCAAATAGTTTTAAAGAGTTCCTAGATCAACCCTTAAAAACTAAAGCATGGCATGACAATAAAGGTCAATACTGCTAGGACAACATATTTCTCATGATCTCTCATACAACATGATTCCCACTCAGAAACATGGCTATATCTTCAGACTACACAAATCTAGGCTTGTTAGGCAAATTTTAATTGGAAGATTCATCTCACCATGATTAGATCTTCCTCCATAGCCTGAAGGTTCCCTGCACAATATTAAGAAAACCTTGAGACAAGCGGCCTAACAGTGATCAAAGCTCCCTCTCACTGATAAGAACACTACCTTCTACTTCTTCGACGCATGTCCTCTGGCCTCTTCCTACTCTCTGCAGCAACAACAACAGAGATTTTCCGCCCCGCAAAATTTTGTCCATCCATATGGTATTGAGCATCAGCAGCATCATAAGGGTCCACAAACTCCACAAAAGCAAATCCTCGAGGTTGCCTATTAAAAGGGAAAAAAAACAAAGCAGTAAGATTTGGACAAGATATGTTTAGAACGTTCGACTTAGCACAGATTATTCAAGCACCTACTAAAACGAGTGTACTAATTGTTACCTCAATGCTGTCATCTGAGTGCATGTGTCTTTTGAATCTAATAAATATCCATTTCGAACTACCGACAGATAAATGGATACACTTGCATAAAGCAGCTTGCACACCCAAGCTTATTGGCTGCGCTTTTGTTATGAATGATGTATGAAATGACACTTCAAAAGAGCAAAAGGACTTCAAAAATCTCCAGAGTTGTAAAACTAAGATGCGCTTGAATCAATGCTGCCCATACTTAAATTGTCTCCGTGAGTCTTCAATTGGTCAACAATGAACATCTTCTGCCAAACTTCTATCGATAGTGTAATTATATGTTTCTCTTCGTTAGGAACATTCCTCATATGACAAAGAAATCAAAACTTCCCACACTTAAATTCTCTTTTCTTGCAGTCTTCAATGGGTCAAGAGTATTCTTCTGCTTCCAAACTCTACTGGTAGTATAATTCTATTTCTCTTCACTAGGAACATTCTTCGTTTGAAATCATCTTCTAAAGCCGTCAAGAACGAATTTGAAAGGCAATGACAGATCCTCCGTTAAATGTAGGCTTTCACCCTGTTTTAACTTCAAACTAACAAACCCTGATAAACCAGTCAAAGTGGGAACTATGAGAGAAACAGAAAAGCCATGAGAATATTGCTATGTGCCAACACGTAGCATGGCTCGCCCCAAAAAAAAAAAAGGGAGGTCATCTTAGAGCTATATATTGCCTTCATTAGACAGAGATCTAAACATTTAAGCACGATAGATTGTGCAAATGTACCATTCAAATGCAGATTCCGAACCATCGCGCCACATCTATAAGTCTACATTTTAAAGTGTGAAGAGAAGACTATTAATAATCTTTCAAATGCCAAAAAGGATATGGTAGCTGGGTAGTAGCATGTTTGGCACATAAAAGTTCATTAAGAAATCCATATCCCACATTGGCATTATCACTTTTATATGTTTGAGATACGCAATCTGATCGAACCAGATACTGCTTCACTTAAATTTTTTACTTATGATGAGCCAAATCATTGGATCTAACAGGATACAGACTCAGTTAAAGACCATAACCTTCCCCATTATGTACCTAAGAGTTCCATTCTGCTATTGTTTTTGTTCTTGTTCTGTCTAAGTGTTCCTTGTCCAACCCGTTAACAGCAAGCACAAGCAGTATAAATTAAAGAAACAAATAACAGAAGCTTGCAATCAGAAAAATAAGTATTTCAACCAGGACAACTACCTACCCTGTATAGTAGTCCCTTGGCAGATAAATATCCCTAACAAGTCCAAATCTCTCGAAGGGAATCCTGAGTTCTTCCGCCCTGCAAGCAATCACCAGTAAAAGGGGGCAAGAAAAAAACCCTTTACAAAGAAAACTAAAAAAAACCCGTGACTCGCGCATTTCCCAAGAGCTCAGGCAAAACAGCATAAGAGAGAAATTCCATGACTAGACAGAGACCTGCAGTCCAGAGGAATGTTGCGAACCAAGAGGCTCCCATGCGACCGCTCCCGCTCTTTGTGCCTCCCATAGCCGCCAGGCCCACCGCCACCATATCCCCTCCGAGGAGGAGGACTCCTCTCTCGGCCCCCGTATCCTCGTCTCGGCGGACTATAGTACGGCGGACTGTACCTCCTCATCGTGCAGCCTAAAACAATCCCAAGCAAAGAAAGAAAACAAAACCCCAGAACGCAAATCAATCCAACAATCCCGAGGGTTCAAATCCGCGTTTTGCCGCTCCACTGAAAAGCACGTAAAACCCCAGCAGAGACGCAGCTGAATGGTCATCAATGTAGGTGCAAACGCCACGAAAAACCCAGGAAATCAGGTACGCGCTTAGCACTTCAGCACATCGAGCAGGCAAAAACCTCGCAGCTTCCATTTCCCATATCGATTAAAAAATAATAATAATAATAAGCCCAAAAACCCCAAAAAAAAAAAAAAAAAAAAAAGAATCCGACAAGAATCGCAGCAAAGAACTCAAGGCACATCGGGGAGGCGAATAGAAGGAGAAACTACATGCATTCCAGCAACAATCACCGCCATCGTCATCGTAATCGCCAAAACCAGAGGCGATCTCAAACGCCTCCAAACAGCCGCGAATCTGGAGAGACTTACTGGACCGATGAAAAGAAGAGAAGGAAGGAGAAACCCGACCTCTGACCTCGACCTCCCGAAGCTTCCTCCTCCTCCTCCGCCCCTCCTGCGAGATTGCTTCGGTTCGATCTGTTCAAAACAGTCTCGACGAGGAACTGGGAAAAGTGCAGAGCTCCCTCGTTCCCCCCCATTCAAGTCGTATATAGAAGCCCTAGAACTGGGTCAACGAGTCAACGGGGGGCCGTCGACTTGACTTGTGACTGGGCCTTTTTTAGATGGAGTGTTTGGGCCCATGTTGTTTTTTTATGAAATTAAAACCTTTTTTTTTGGTGGGGCGGTCGCAAAATTAAAACCTTTTTATTTTCCAGAAAAGTTTCGCCTGTTGTTAATTCATTTATGATTAATACCACCGAAAATTTCAAAGTAATGCATTCATGCCACAGTTACCCCAAGCTAATTCTTGTGTGATAAGAAATACTAAAATTGATATACCCGTATTACATTTATGTAAATTAATTTTTGTGTCACAAAAATCGAAAATTATTACATCAATAACGAATTATTTTCCATTAACTTTTATACAATGTCTCTACAAATTGCGGACATGGAAGCATACACGACAAACAATTTGGATGATCGGCTTGTGGCTTGAATTTTACACTGAAATTTAACATAAATGGATCTTCTAAATTACATTGTTTTGAGGAAGATGGATTTGGAGAAATTGAATCAAGATTGGGAAATCTGAATCTATAAATTTTTCACTAAAATTTGGATAAATTTCTCTTGGACATATTGGTTTAGGATTTTTTGGGATCCGAAAATTACTTTAAGGTAAATGTGATACGAGTTTATCGATTTGGAATTTTTTGTGACACAAGAATTAATTTAAGGTAAATGTGGTATAACTGTACTAATTTGAGAATTTTGTGACGTCAACTCTGTTATTGAAACATGAAGGCATCAATCTTCAAACTAGCATTTCTTTTTTAATATAGGTAACAATAAGGAACGTTGTTGCATCATCAATAGATATTGCCAGGAATTTCTTTATAGGAATAGCCAACGTGTGATAGAAGGCGACATCACTAATAGTAAGGCATGTTGTCATTTAAGTAGCATCGACACCAACACGCAACACGACACGACACGCCGACACGTTATTTCTAAAAAAAATAGAGAATTCTGATACGTTGGAACATGTTATATATTATATGTATATTTATAAATTATTATTTTTATGATTATTTCAACTAAATTAATCTGATTCGAATTCACAAATAAATAATAATAAAATCCTATAATAAATTTTTACTAAAATCATTAATTCACCATTTATTAATATCCTTCATTGTTTTAATTTGACAAATTCAACTCCATTTCAATAAGTTCATAAAACTTTGAAAGGAAAAAAAAAGTAATTCACATTCTAGACTTGCGTATCAAACGTGTCGAAAGAAAAAAAAAACTTGTGGATAAATTGTGATCACGGAAAGTGAAAATCAAAAGAGAAGAGAAGAAAATATTAGGTTTTTCTTCTTCTTAATTTGTTATTTTTATTTTTATTTTTTATTTTTTTCACATATATATTTTAACCCTTCATTTATTGAAAATTTTTAAAATTAACCTCGAATGTCAAAATCGTGAGTGGAAAACTTGCATATCATAATTTCAACTCAAATATCGAAAAGTGTCAAAAAAATTGACTAGGTGTCGGATTTTTCAACACGCGTTGACTGAGTGTTAGAGAATATTCGAGAATGTCGAAGAATATCGGACACGTGTCGAAGTGTCCGACACGACACAAAGGTTCCCAGAGAGTGTCGGTGCTTCCTAGGCTGTCACTGCGGCTAGCATGTAGAGACGTTAAATTTATGAAAAAGGAAATATACGATTCAAAAGGCACTGTGCAATGAGGAAAGCGGGACGCATCATATGGCATAATGTAAAGTATGCTGGTGAATCAAAAGGGGAATGAGGGAATAACCGTAAACTCACGCAACTCAGTCGAGAATTTGATCCTATGTGAATTAGGCCAAGCAATCAAGCAGACTTTTTACGAAAAAGAATTTCATAACAAAGGAAAGCAAAGGACCCCCTTGGTTTGGCATATTCCACGAAGAAATCTTCTTGGAATAAAATTAAATAAATTAACGTTGTCAAATCAGAAAGGAAATCATCTTATTTGGTTGCCTTTTATTTTAAATAAGGGAAAAACAATCAGCGTTTTGTGAACTAAATTGCTGCAATATTTCGACCAAAAAATAAATAAATTGTTGCAATATTGAATAGAATGGCATCACTGTTTACCTAATACTTCTCTCCCTTAGATACCACCCCCATGCCCAAAACCCACTCTTCGCTTTGCTCAACCATTTCTCGGAATTCCGAAAACGCCCCCCACTGTTGAGTGCCATGCTAGGATACCAAAACAATTCGTAGGACAAAATAGTAAATGCGACAATGCCCCGTTTCAAAGCAAACTCTCCTCCATTTAATTCAAGGGTTAATACCTTGAAAAACCCCAAACTGATACACTTGTGACAAATTTATTCCATACTATTTTTTTGACCACCAAAAACCCTAAACTGATATATCTTTGATAAATTTACCCTAAACTGGTACACTTGTGACAAATTTATCATTTGTTAGTTTTTGTTAAATTTTACTATTAAATTATTAAGTAAAATGACACGTAATAATTCACCGGTACACCAATTTGGGATTTTACGCTCCATTTGTCACAGTTTACAATATTTGTGATTCTTTTGCAGTATTAATCCAATTTAGCGATATAAATTTATTAGTTTGGGGTTTTTTACGGTCGAATAAATTAGTTTGAGGTAAATTTGTCATAAATGTACCAGTTTAGGGTTTTTTATGGTCAGTCAGGGTAAATTTGTCGCATGCGTACCGGTTTGGGGTTTTTTATGGTCAAAAAAATAGTTTTTGGTAAATTTGTCACAGGTGTACCAATTTGGGGTTTTTCGGGGTATTAACCCTTAATTCAATACATCTAAAGTAAATGGAACTACTCTCATTGTGCATACTTTTCGTCAATTATAGAGTCATGTGTTGTAGTAATTATACTACAAAGATGATATTGTAGTTCCTCTAATTACTTTCCGTTATTTAATCTGAATCATTGCATTTATTCAAATTTCTTTCATATGTGTCATCTCGTCATGTCGTTCTCCTCTTGCTTACAATGATTCTCCTATTATTAAACTAAATAAATTTAGCAAATAGGATTTATAATATAACTTAGGCTCTGTTCGTTTTGTAAAAAATAATTTCCGGAAAAACGTTTTTTAGATTTTTCGGCATTCGTTTCACGAAAAATGAATTCCTTGTGGGAAATGTTTTCCATGAAAGGAAAAAAATCTTCTAAATTAGGAGAAAGTATTTTTCACTTTTGAAAAGTGAAAAACATTTTCCTCACTTAATTTTTCTTATCTTACACTTCTACAAATCCCAATTTCCTCATCCCCTTTCTTCTTCTTCTTTTCTTTCTTTATTCAAATTATTTTTTAATTTTCTTTTTCTTTTTTAATTCGAATTATTTTTAATTTCCTTTTTTTCTATTTCCTTTCTTTTTTTTTTTTTTTTTTTCCTTTTCTTTTTTTTTTTTTTTTGTTTCCTATTTTCTTCTTTTTTGGCTAGTCATCGGCCGTTGCTAGGCAAACCTCAAGCCCGTCGATCTCAAGCTCACACTCTGCACTCTTGCTTATCCTTTTCTTTATTTAATTTATCCAGCAGTTGTACATTGCTCAAGCAAAGAGCTCTACATACTTTGCTTCTTTTTTCTTTTGTTTATTAGAACACAAATGACGCAGGGGTTACTTACCTTTTCACCCAAAAAAAAAAAAATGCAGGGGTTACCATCGACCGTGGTGGCTCCACTAGATAAGAGTTTCATTGATCCTTGCCCAAAGGTGAGGGGTTCGAAACCCAGTGGAGGCACTTGGTATCTTAAGTGTGACGTCGAGGTGGTGGATCATCCGCTAGCGTCATTCTAGGGTTTACTCGCCCGCTACCGATTGTACGAGGTTCTTTGGGTATAAAAAAAAAAAAAAAAAAAAAGACGTAGGGGGAGAACATGCCACTCAACTGGAAGATTCTCATTAGGGTTGTAAATGCTTTGCCGGCTGCCGGCTGTACGAGATTCCCTGAGTATCAAAAAAAAAAAAAAAAAAGACGCAGGGGGAGAACAGGCCACTCAACTGGAAGATTCTCATTAGGGCTGTACATGCTTTGCTTCTTTTCTCTTTTTCTTTTTCTTTTTTTAAATCCATACAAACATTTTTTAAAGTAGATGAGCGTTTAATGACAATAAGGGAACAAAGATATGAAGCAAGTTTGTCCGGATTTAAAGGCAAGTTCATATTTGATAGATTTATAGGTTAGTAAGTGATATATGCCTAAGCGGTGAAGTCTTAGAAAATATTTTCCTTACCAAACACCTGAAAATATTTTCCGAAACATTTTCAGGTTTTAACCGAACACCAGAAAATATTGTCATTTTCCTAGAAAATGACTTTTGGGAAAATATTTTCCAAAAATGGCTTATTTTTCGCGAAACGAACGGACTCTTAAATAATAATTGCACTTAATGTACATGTGGAATAGTACATATTAATTAACATGTAAGCCAAAAATAAAAAATCGCGAAGTTGCATGTATACAACATCAACACTTATATTTATAGAAGTCTAAAGTTTGTAAATTCTGGATAAACAATCCGATGGAATGGAATAACAGGATTGAGTGAAATGCCAAAAATTTGTATTGCCCATCATAGTCATGCTTAAATTATATAACAAATACTACAAAATAGCAGATATTAGGTAATGCTTAAATTATATAACCAATACTACGAAATAGGAGATATTAGGTAAGATCTATGTCTTTTGCTAATGATGTGACACTCAAGACATCATGCACAATATGCGCCATTTCCAATTATATCTTTTAATTATTAGTAATATGCGGAAACACAATAAAATATTCATATAATCTCATATGAGAAACCCAACTAGCTTAATTGATATACATATGCTTCTTTATATTAATATCATTAGCTAACAACTTGATATAGGATATAGATAAAACACAATCACATTATATAAGTTTGGGGAAGGGTCGAGGTCACCTAATATTATTACGCCACTTCTGCACATAAAAACTTGCCAATATAAAAGTCAAGTTATACCTATGAATCAATAACCTTGCCTATCAACATATATCTGTCACCACTAAAGCCCCTAAGCAGTTTAACTAATTTATTGTCAATGTTAAAGTACCAAGTGACAAATTGATGGGACCCACTCTTGTAGTCCATGTCGACCCCTACAACATAGCTATGCTTGGTATATACTATTGTCAATTCTGATACAAGCACATCTTGATGTTCGCAATCAAAGTACATAAGAGTTCCAAAAAGCGGTGGCAGTGGAGGCTTCATCCTATATATTTGTAAAAAATAAAGGAGTGAGTCAAGGCTTAATAAATAAAATTTCAAAGTCTAAGGTAGAGATCCTCTTACCACTTAACCTCATGCCAACAAACAATATGAGTTCAAGACAAGTATAAAAAGATTATATATGACAAATGATGAAGTAAATACACTATATTTTCTATCACGATATGTCAATGAAAACCTCTAACCAACATTGCAAAAGATTCTTTACTCAAATGCAAACAGATGGTATGTTATTTCTTGACGCACAGATACCACATAGCCGTTCACTGATATACACAAGTGCATATCTATTACATACTTGTCAATGGCCATGACCCATCTCAACTCTCAAAACATATTGACTAACGATGCATCGTCTCCACCAACTCATGAAGGAAAAAATTTATAAATACCTCTTTGCCACGCTACATGGCCTTTCATCACGGGCATCCTCTATATCAGTAATGATAAATGCACCATTGTACAAATGCATAATGATATTCGACTCAAATTACATAAGCCAACTCATATCATGTGTGTATCATATGATTTTCATGTCCCTTCAACCTTGAAGAGATTTGTCTCTAGATGGTAGAACATTATCCATTTTTCCAAAATCTTTCACACATACTCGTATGATGAGATTCGCTATTTATTGAACAGGTGTTAGGTCTTTGTCACATAACATCACTCACACGCAATTCATTCATATAAAGTAGTTGTCATGCACATCTCAACAATCATCATGAGACTAAAGTGTGTTTGTAGCTTGATATATTCCACAGACACAATAATAATCCCAAATAATTCATGTACTTCAACAAGTACACCATCATTCCCATCACATCATGTTATTCAAGCTTAATAAGAGGCTTTAGTTACTTGATACTGATGGTATGAGTACTAAAAGTAAGGATTTCAAGGATGCATGTCAAGGTGATGCTCCAGTAAAATTCTCACAATGATGGCAAAATCCTAAATGTAAAAGTCAATCACGTTCTTGATTCAGAAAATGTCTTCTCTACGACAATAAGGAACTCTTTTAGAATGATCGATGATGGAAGATTATTGAGGACTACTAGCTTTAAAAGGCATCATGGCAGCTTACGAGCTTTGAGCCATTTGTGTTAGATTAAAAGTGGGAGTAACACCCCAATAGATGTAATTCACAATGAAATATTAGACTCGAGTCTCACTTTATTCGACAACTATCAGGAAGAGATAAATATAATTGTCTCTAGTAAAGCTAATGAAGGACCAATGAAAGATGCATCTCGCATGGCCTTTGCTAAAAACAAGGCAATTGTGGACAATAAAAATTGTACTCATTTGTTCGGAGTAGCTAGTCAAACAAACACTGTCGAGCCAAATGGTCGTCAAGATGATAAAACCATGCTTGTCATTTGCAATGGTGGATGCAATGAACATCATACCTTAGGTTCCAACAACACGAACAAGGGAAATGACGTTGTTTTTGCAAGAGTCAAGGCCAATTCCAATGGTGAGGCAATAATAGACAATTAGAACACTACTAAATCCTTCAGAGGCAACTAGTTTGGTGCGCATAGTCAAGCCAAATGCTCATCCTACTCTGAAGTGTGATTCGAATATGCTCGATAACGTAAAAAACAAAAAGCTCATAGGAGAAAAAATCTATCCATGACTAGTGAGCTTAGTCTAAACATATATCCCTTATCCAACTAGAGTTTATTATCGAATGGAGTATTTGATGGGGCTTTAGTGATGTACACTTTAAGGAGTCGGGATGTGAGTTCTTTCTCATATGGTCACTTGCCCAATCTCTTTAATGCTTTATTCTTCTTTATTTTCCTACTTATTCAACATTTGATGCACAGAGTTGCACAAATAATTCTTCTCGGTGTTATAAAAGGGTTGAAAACTCTTTGTAGCTACAATGATGCAACAGGTTTATAGTAAACAATTAATTATACCTAGATTTCTTTGTTTTTTCATTGAGTCTTGGAGTTTAAAGAGAACAGTAAGAGTTGGGAATTTGTATAGTAACTTGTCTACTATGTTGAACCGTGCAATACATTAGTCTCTACAAGTTTCAGTGCCATGCTAAAAGGAAGACCAAGAAACCATATTTTCACATCAACTTCAAAAATGGCAAGACCATCAATCACGATCGTCGGGAGTTGAGGGCCACTCCCAATGATATGACTTTTGATCGATTTATGAAAATCACAGGTTTCACTTTTAGTCGTGTTTTGCAGCAATAAGTAACTATTTTAGAACAATCGATGGTAGAAGATTATTAAGGACTACTGGCTCTAACAAGTACTGTCACAGCTTCTTGGCTTTAAGCCATCTGTGTCGATTAAGAAAAGGACTAACACCCTGATGGATGTAATTCATAATGACCAAACAAACCCAAGTCTCTCTTTAGTGGGCAACTATGAGGAGGAGACAAATACAAGTGTATTTGGCAGAATTGATGAAGAACCTATGTAAGTGCATCTTGCATAGCCTTTGGTAAAAACAAGGCAATTATGGACAATAGAAACTATACTAATTTGTTATAAACAACTAGCTAGATGAACATCGTTAAGCTAAATGTTTGTCAAGATAACATACCCATGCTTGTTATTGGCAATGGTGGATGTAGTGCATATCGAACTTTAAGTTCCAATAATAAAAATAAAGGAAATTGCATTGTTTCGAGAGTAGTGAAGGCCACTTCCAATGGTGAGGCGATAATAGACTATATAAAACAACTCAATCATCTAGAGGAACTAGTTAGATACATAGTTGAGCCTAATGCTCCTTCGACTTCGGAGGGCGATTCGAATTTGCTAGGTAATACAAAACAACAAAAAGGTTGTAGAAGAAAGAAGCTAGTCAAGGTTAGTGAGTCTAGCCTTAACTTATATTGCTTATTAAACCAGATTCTATTATTGATCGGAGTATATGATGGGGCTTCGCCGAAGTACACCTAGAGGAGTCATGATGTAAGTTCTTTCTCATATGGTCCCCTGCCCAATCTCAATAATGCTTTATTCTTCTTAATTTTTCCAGTTCTTTAATTGACATTTGATGCACTGAGTTGCCCATATAATTATTCATAGTGTTATAAAGGGGTATACTGACACCTGATTTTTAGTTGACACGTTATCAAAGGTAAAATGTCAAGATTATGATATTCAATTACGACGAGACATATTTTTCAGACAAAAAGTGTTGTTTTTTCATTTCTTTTTCATTAGCCTTTCATTTGTAAGCAATTCCCTAATCATTTTCATTAAAAACTAAAAAAGTCAAAAGTTAACTTTTTGAGTTGATTTTTTTGTTAACCCAACCCCGGGTCTAAATTTGGCTTTTTGTATAGAAAGTTCCCAAATAGTCCTTATTTTATTTTGGTCCAAATTTTTTTTTAAAAAGTGAAATTCATAGATCTATGACATCCGAGCCTTCACTCAATAGAATCATGAGCCTTAAGTGACTAGCAGTCATCATCACGCCATCACCATGTCTTGCCTCCATGTTGTCGTGCCTCACCACATCACCGCAAGGACTTTGCCACTTCGGCCCATCCTCATCACCACTACAACACCTCACCAAGCCACCGATGCCAAGTTAACTCCTATATCACCACCACTAAGCTAAGCCATCTAGCCACCTCATCCACTAATCACACCAGACCAACACCCATGTCACCTAACTCTTCATTGCGATGCTAGCTTAGTCATGATGATGCCAGCTCATTCCCTCTGCCATGTGACTTCTCCAAATGACGCCATTATGACACTAGCTAGCACAAATCACAATCATCGAGTTAGCAGTGATCGCGCCATTCTTCCTCATGGGTGACGACAACTCAAGCGATGAGAATTGAAGACTGAGGTGTATAAATGGGTCAACTTCCTTCTTCGTGCGACACACCTGCCCTTGCTCACTCTTCTTCTTCCCTTCATAGTCATCGTCATCTTCTTCATCCTTTTAGCAACGCGGCAAGCTTCATGGCCATTCAACTCGCTAGCAACCTCTCTAGGTCAGCTATTGCTCGCATCGTTACTCCACCATCTGCATCATCCTTCTCCACCTTCGCAACTCAACTAAGGACCAACCGTAGCTCGAGACTTTTGAGACCTTGCTAAGCCATGACGATACTCGACTAGGACCTAAGACAAGTAAATTGTCCTCTATTCTATACTATGTAGGTTGATTATTGTGCATCGAGGTTTTCCTTGGATTTCCATTGTCTTGGTTGGTTTTGTATATATTTATGTTAATCGACGATTTCGAGAAATGTATGTTATTGACATTGTTGAGTTTATGTTCTACTAAGCTCACAAATGTGTTGTCGAAGTGCTGGTTGTTGAGATTCTTGTGCATTTGAGTTTGAATGACACGAATTATGGATGAAATCCAATAACATGGCAATTTTGAGGTTCGATTTAATGTAGACAATGATTTTACCAATTTTATAGTGATTTTTACAATACAAATTTTGTGAGGCTTTCTTGTGAAAGTTGCACACTATACTTTGTTCTATAATATACTTTAATTTTGGAATTTTTAGACTTCATATGATCAAATTATCTTTGGAAGAGTACATGGTTTCAAACCAGTTTTTCGTAGAAGTTTTTGAACCTTTAACAGTTTTATTTTCCATAGAGTTTTCAACAAAAGAGAGTGTTCTTCATGAAAGTTTAGATCACCTTTTAAATTATAATGTGTAATTTCTCCATGATTTTTGGAACCCTCATTTTTTTTATTTTTATTGTATTTGCCCTATTTTTAACCTGATTTATTTGAATTATTGAGAATCATACAAAATGAACTAGGTTTTGAGTCGTCCATGAAAAATGTTCCTTGCAATGTCATCCATATTATGTTAAAATTTTGTAATTTTTAGAACTAATTTACTTGATAAATACTAGTGATTTCTAAGGCAAGCAAATTGCCCTTTTTGGAGATTTTGAAACAATTTCCTTTTGAAAACTCATCTTTTAACTGACACTATCAACTAACTGTGTTGTACCACTTCTCTTGTTTACAAATTGACAAAGGAATTGATGATTTTGAAATTGATTTGATTCCTGTGCAAGGTTGATGGCATTTTTAAGTTGGATTATTGAATTGCTACACCGTGGCATGAGTGTGATTGGGAATGCCATCGGATCTTAGGACGACGATGCCTCGTGTTGTAGTAGGGATGCTTGGAGGGATAACCGAGTTCCTTCAGATGCTTAGGGGTGTAACGCAATTCCTCTAAATGTCTTTACGTTGTCAAATAGGGGCGAGATGCCCGAGGGGTAACAAGGTTCCCTGAAAAATGGTGACAGTTGAATTCATGGCAAATACAATTATTAGCATTTTCAAATTTCATTTGAGCTTTATTGGCTTACTAGTTTCAGAGAAAATGTTTTGCAACATGCTATTTGATTTGGAAAAAATTCCTAGACAAGTTAATTTTAAAATGATTCCTCGCATGTACCATTATTGACGTATGTAGTGTAGACCGGATGACTATTTGATTGCTGAGTTTTATACTCACTTGTGGTTGACTATTATTTCTCATATCAGTAGCCATGCCACTGCCACCTACGTCCCCCATGACCGTTTCGCAATGCCCCGATGGACTTCATGTGGCACTAGATAGAGCTTAGTAACCCCAACTTACCTAATGTCGTCTTTATTTGAGTCGATTCTATATTGACAGTAGATATTGGGTCACCATCGGGCTCGGTATTACTTGGGTTTGTCACCGTTTACACCCATGTCGGTGGGCATCTCATGGGACCTCTCCCACTCCTCAACGGCGATGACCATGGGAACAATGGGGTCAAGTAGGGCGTGGACGGGAGGATGGAAGTAGCTTTTTCAAGGACTAGGCTATGAATTTTTGGCCATGTTGTGAAGGGAAGATGCGTGACCTTATAGATAGATGGTATGTAAGTTGGGAGGGTGCAACTAGTGGATTTTGGCATAGTTTAGACTAATTGTATTTTTGTTGATCCCCCTATGTACCCGACCTACATCGCCTAACGTATATAAATAAGTACCTCATCTATTTCAAATTTAGGCATAGTCTACCTAACATTTTTCTCAAATTATGTAGAACTAATTTGACCCCTAATTAGGACCAAAAATGGAAATTTTCATCCCGTTATGCCAAGCTCTAAAATTGGTTTAACAGCTAAAAGTGAAATGACCTCTAGATCAAATATTGTGAAGTAAACTAAGCTAAAATATGACTAGATAGAAAAAAAAATTATTTTTGGCCAATTTAAACTTAAATTTAGAAAAAAAATCAGAAAAATAGGTTCTCAACTCCCAACAAATTCATAGAAAAAGGCATATCATTTAGAGTGGCCCTCAACTCCTGATAAATTTGGTTGATGATTTGGCCATTCTCAAAACAAATGTGAGAAAATGGCTTCTTAGTCTTTCCACTAGCATTACGATCAAACTTATTAGGACTGATGTACTACAAGGTTCAACATAAAATAAAAGTTACCATACATATTGTTAACTCTTACTATCATTTTCAACTCCATAACTCAACAAAAAGACAAATAAATCTAAGTATAAACAGTTCATTAATTTAGAGTTGTTTCATTGTAACTGCAAAAAAATTTCAACCCTTTTAAAACACCATGAAGAATTATTTCAGCAACTATGCGTGCAAGAATGACAATTAAAAAACTAGGAGAATTTAGAAGAACAAAGTATTAATGAGATTGGGCAAGTAATCATACAAAAAAGAACTTACATCACGACTCATCAAAGTGTACTTCACTAAAACCCCCATCAAATACTCCAATCGATAATAAACTTTGATTGCATAAGTGATATATGTTGGGGCTAGGCTCACTAGCCATGGCTAGTTTCTTTTGAGAACAATTTTTATTTTTTTGCATTATCTAGCAAATTCGAATGATACTCTAGAGTCAAGTGAGCATTTGGCTCAACTATTTATCTCACTAGTTGCTTTTGAAGATTGAGTCATGTTTTGATGGTTTATTATCGCCTAACCATTTGGCCTTGACTTCTCTAGAAACAATATCAATTCCTCTAATTATTCAAACCTAAAGTTCAATGTCCATTGCCTCTACCATTGCCAATGACAATTATTGATATATTATCCTAACGAACATTTGGCTTAACGGTGTTCGTCCGGCTAGTTGCTCCTAACGAAGTTTGATGAGCATGGTATCCGCCATTGCCAATGACAAGCATGGGTATATTATCCTAAAGAATATTCAGCTCAACGGTGTTCGTCTCTAATTAGTTACTCCTAATAAATGAGTGTAGTTTCTATTATCTATAATTGCCTTGTTTTTAGCAAAGGCAACCCGAGATACATCTTTCTTCGGTGCTTCATCATTCTTTGCTAGAGACAATTGTATTGTGTCCTTCTCATGTTTGCCAACTAAAGTGAGACTAGGGTCAAATTTTTCATTTGAATTACATCTATCAGGTGTTATTCCCAATCTTAATGTGACAAATATGGCCCGAAGCCAAGAAGTTATCATAGTACTTGTTAAAGCTAGCAATTCTCTATAATCATTCATAATCTATCGTTCTAAAAGAGTTCCTAATTGCCATAGACACGACTAGAATAGAAACCTATAATTTCCAAAAGTCGATAAAAATGTGTGTCATTTAGAATGACCCCCAATTCCTGATAAAGTTGGTTGATGGTCTTGCCATTCTCGAAGTAAATGTGAGAATATGGCTTATTAGTCTTCCCTCTAGCATGGTACTTAAACTTGCAAGGATTAATGTAATACATAGTACAACACAGAAGATAAGTTATCGTACAAATTCCCAACTCTTACTGTCATCTTCAACTCTAGGATACAATCGAAAGACAAATAAATCCAAGTAAAATCAGTTGCTTACATAGAGTTGTTGCATCCATTAGAGCTGCAAAGAATTTTCCATCGACAAAGAATCTTCCGCCCATTTATAACACTATGAAGAATTATTTGTGGCACTACATGCATCAAATATTCAACAAAGAACCAAAAAAAATTAAGAAGGATAAAGCATTAAAGAGACTAGACGGGTGACCATATGAGAAAGCATGATGAGTTTTCAAAGTGTATTTCACCTAATGTGGGAGCATCGAGCTTTGTCGATCGATTCAAGATGAAGATGTCAATTATACAAGAGAGTTGTCAATTCAGTGTCGATTTCATAGTTGTTAATTAGCTACCAAGACATCAATACTTAAGTTTCTTGTCAATCTGAGACTACTAAAAGACTATTTAACAACCAAAGGCTGGACAATTTCCTTTGTTGTTTGGCGATCTTCGAAGATGACTATTAGTCTATTTCCTTGGCTAGTAATTTCTTGTAGGCCTTGAAGGCCTTGGTGGTGAGCTTCTTCGATCTCGAAGTCCTATATCCTTGGCTAGTGATTTTGTAGGCCTTAAAAGTGAGCTTCGTCTATCCCGATCTTGATCCTTAGCTTATGGCATGTTCTGTACGCCTTGGTTCCGATCATATTCTATCCCTCATTTTGCAACTACCCATAAACATTCATCCGTTATTCAATTACCAATCATCAATAATCATTCAAAACAACTCTTGCCCATCTCACAACTGCATCAAATTGGACCCTATGAAATACTACAGTCAGTACTAAAATATAGTTTGATTAGAGCCAACCTCATAGCCATGGCTAGCTTCTTTAGTATGCTAGCATTTTGTTTTTTTTTGCATTACCGAATAGATACAGATCGCACTACAAAGTAAGATGAGCATTTAGCTCAACTATACCCACCTGACTAGTTGCCCCTAAAGATTGACCAAAGTTCTAATTGTCTTTCACCGCCTTACCATTGGAAGTGGCCTTGACTCCTCTAGAAACAACACCATTTCCCAACTCATACTACCTTGACTCATTGGATGTAGCCCTCAACTCCCAATAAACTTGATTGAGGGTCTTGCCATTCTCGAAGTAGATGTCAGAACATGGCTTCTTGGTCTTCCTTCTAGCATGGCACTCAAACTTGTAAGGACTAATGTACTACATGGTTCAACATCGAAGACAAGTAACCATACAAATTACCAACTTTTACTACCCTCTTCAACTCTATGACTCAATAGAACAACCAATATATATATATATATATATATATATATATATATATATATATATATATATATATATATATATATATATATATATATATATATATATATATATATATATATAACCAATAGCCTTTTATAACACCTCGAAAAAATATTTGTGTAATTTCATGCGTCAAATGTCAAATAAAGAACTAGGAAACTTAAGAAGAATAAAGCCTTAAAGAGACTGAGCGAGTAACCGTTTGAGAAAGAATTTACATCATGACTCTCTAAATGCGCACTTCATTGGAGCCCCATCAAATATAGTCAATAATAGATTTAGTTGGATAAGGATGTTATATGTTAGGGCCAAGCTCACTATTCATGGCTAGCTTCTTACTTTTGTGAGCTTTTTGTTTTTCTGAGTTACCTAACAGATTCGAATTGCACTCCAAAGTAGGATGAGTATTTGGCTCAACTATGCTCACCTGACAAGTTCCCCTTGAAGATTAATTAGGAGTTTTGATTGTCAATCATTGTCTTACCATTGGAAATGGCATTGACTCCTCAACAAACAATGGCATTCCCTTATTTCTTATTATTAGTAAGGTTCGATATGCATTGCATCCATCATTACGATGATAAGCCTGGGTATGTTATCTTGATGAACATTTGGCTCAACGATATTCATCGAGCTAATTACTCCTAACAAATTAGTGTAGTTTCTATTGCCCACAATTGACTAATTTTTAGGAAAGGCCATGCAAGATGCATTTTTCATAAGTCCTTCATCAGCTCTGTCAAAGACAATTGTATTTATCTCCTCCTCATAATTGCGGACCAAAGTGAGACTCAGGTCTAATCATTCTTTATGAATTACATCTATCGACGTGTTATTCCCATTCTTAATCTAACATAAATGGCCTGAAACTAAGAAGATGCTAAAGTACTTGTTAGAGCCAATAGTCCATAATAATCTTTCATCATCAATCATTCTAAAAGAGTTACTTATTGCCGCAAATACGACTAACGGAACCTAAGATTTCCAGAAGTCAACAAAAATGCATACCATTAGGGGTGGTCTTCAACTCCCAATAAATTTGGTTGATGGTCTTGCCATTCTCAAAACAAATATGAGAATATGACTTCTTAGTCTTCCTTCTAGCGCGGTGCTCAAACTTGCAAGCACTAATGTACTAGATTCAATGTAGAAGACAAGTACAATTAGTTGCTTACTTTAAAGTTGTTGCATTTATTGCAACTATAATACCATGAAGAAATTTCTATTTAACTTTATGCATCTAGTTTTGATTAAAGAACTAGGAAAAATAAAGCATTACAAAGATTGGACAAGTGACCATACGAGGAAGAACTTATAGAACGACTCCTCCCCATCAAATACTCCAATCGATAATAGACTCTGGTTGGATAAGTATAAATGTTAGCCTAGGCTCACTAGCCATGGCTACCTTCTTTTTTCTGTGAGCTTTTTGTGTTTTTGCATTAACTAGCAAATTCGAATCGCACTTGAGAATAGGATAAGTAATTGGCTCAATTATGCTCACCTAACTAGTTGAAGATTAAGTAGTGTTTTGATAATCTATCATTGCCTCGCCATTTGAAGTGGCCTTAGCTCCTTTGCAAATAACGTCATTTCCTTTATTCATATTATTGGAACCTAAGGTTTAATGTACGTTACATCAACCATTGTATATGACAAGCATGGGTTTATTGTCCTAATGACTATTCAGCTCAATGGTGTTCATCTATGTAGTTACTCTTAACAAATGAGTGTAGTTTCCATTGTCTACAATTGTCTTGTCTTTAGTAAAACCCATGTGAGATGTATCTTTCATAAGTCCTTCATCAGCTCCGCTAGGGATAATTGTATTTGTCTCCTCCTCATAGTTGCCAACTAAAGGGAAACTCAAGTCTAATTTTTCGTTGGGAATTACATCCATCAGGGTGTTATTCCCATTTTTAATTTGACACAGATGGCCCAAAGCCAAATGCTACCATAGTACTTGTTAGTGTTAGCAGTTCTCAATAAATTTCCATCATCAATCGTTCTAAAAGTACTCCTCATTGCCGTAAACACGAATAAAAGCATAACCTAGGATTTCTAGAAGTCGAACAAAAAGGCATATCATTAGGAGTGGCCCTCAACTCTCAACAAACTTGGCCGATGGTCTTGCTATTCTCAAAATGGATGTGACAATATGGATTTTTGGTCTTCCCTCTAGCACAACAAACAAATCCATAGAGAGTAATGTACTACACAATTCAACATTAAAGACAATTTACCATATAAATTCTCAACTCTTACTATCCACTTAAACTCTTGGACTTAGTAGAAAGACAAATAATTTGAGTATAATTATTTGCTTACTTTAGAGTTGTTGCATTAGTTGAAGTTACAAAGAATTTTTTACCCTTTTATAACACCATGAATAATTATATATGGAACTCCATGCATAAAATGTTGAATAAAGACCAAAAAAATAAGAAGAATAAAGCATTAAAGAGACTGTGCAAGTGAATATAAGAGAAAGAGCTTACATTATAACTTCTTAGAGTGTACTTCATTAGACTCCCATAAAATACTCCCATCAATAATAGACTATAGTTTGATAAGGGATATATGTTAGGGCTAGGGTTACTAATCATGGCTAGCTTCTTTCTTCTGCAACCATTTTGTTTTTTGCATTACCAAGCAGATTAGAATTGCGCTATGGAGTAGGATGAGCATTTGGTTCAACTATGTGCACCTGACTAATTACCCCTGAAGATTGAGCAAAGTTCCGATTGCCTACCACCACCTCACCGTCGGAAGTGGCCTTGACTCCTCCAGAAATAATGTTATTTCCTTTGTTCTTATTATTGGAACATAAAGTTTGATGTGCATTACATCCACCATTGTGAATGACAAGCATGGTTACGTTATCCTAATGACCATTCGGATCAACGGTGTTCATATGGATGGTTGCTCCTTACAAATGAATGTAGTTTCTATTGTTCATAATTGCTTTATTTTTAGCAAAAGCCATATGAAATTGATCTCAGCTCTGTTAAAGACTATTATATTTATCTCCTCATAGTTGCCTACTAAAGTGAGACTCGGATCTAATCTTTCATTGTGAATTACATCCATTGTGATGTTATTCCCATTCTTAATCCGACGAAGATGGCCTGAACCCAAGAAGAAGCCATAGTACTTGTGAAAGCCATCTATCCTCAATAATCTTTTATTTTCAATCATTCTAAAAGAGTTCCTTATTATTGCAAATACGACCAAAAGAGATACCTGTGATTTTCACTAGTCGACAAAAAGACATATCATTAGGAGTGGCCCTCTACTCCCAGTAAATTTTGTTGGTGGTCTTGGCATTCTCGATAAGCAACATAGAAGACAAGTTACCATACAAATTCCTAACTCGTACTATCCTCTTCAACTTCAAGACACAACTAAAAGATAAATATAATCAGTAGCTTACATTAGATTTTTGCATTCCTTGCAATTGCAAAGAATTTTTTACCCTTCTATAACATCATGAAGAATTCTTTGTGAAATTACATGTGTCAAATATAGAATAAAGAACCAAGAAAGTTAAGAAGAATAAAGCCTTAAAAAGACTGAGCAAGTAACCATACGAGAAAAAACTCACATCACAACTCATCAATACTTCATCGGACCCCATCAAATACTCTAGATGATAATAAACTCTAATTTGATAAGGGACATATGTTAAGGCCGAGCTCGATAGTCATGCCAAACTTTTTTTTTTTTTTTTGCATTACCTAGCAGACTTGAATCACACTCTGAAGTAGTATGAGCATTTGGTTCAACTATGCCCACCTAACCAATTATCCCCAAAGATTGAGCAAATTCCGATTGTCTATTATCACCTCACTATTGGAAATGGTGTTAACTCCTTCAAAAACAACGTCATTTCCTTCATTCTTAATATTGGAGCATAAGGTTCAACATTTATTGCACCACCATTGTGAATGACAAATTTGGGTATGTTATCCTGACAACCATTCAACTTAATGGTGTTCATTTGGATAGTTGCTCTTAACAAATTAGTGTAGTCTCTATTATCCACAATTGCCTTCTCTTTAGCAAAGACCATGTGAGATGCATCACTCATAGGACCTTCATCAACTCTACCGAAGACAATTATATTTGTTTCCTCCTCATACTTGCCAACTAAAGTGAGACTCACGTCAAATCTTTCATTGTGAATTACATACAGCGAAGTGTTATTCCCATTCCTAATCTGACACAAATGGCCCAAACCCAAGAAGTTGTCATAGTATTTGTTAGAGTCAACCTCAATGCTCTTTCATAATTGATTCTAAAGGAGTCCCTTATTATCTTAGACATGACTAAAAATGGAACTTACAATTTCTAGAAGTCAACGAAAAGGTATATCATTATAAGTGGCCCTCAACTCTTGACAAAGTTGGTTGAGGGTCTCTCAATTTTCAAAGTAGATGTGAGAATATGGTTTCTTAGTCTCCCCTTAGTGTGGCATTCAAACTTATAGTGACTAATGTAATGCATTAAGACATATTATCGTACAAATTCCCTACCTCTTCAACTCAAGGACTCAATAGAATGACAAATAAATCTAAATATAACCAATTGCTTACTTTACAATTTTTGCATTCATTGCAACTACAAAGAATTTTGAACCTTTTATAGCACCACGAAGAATTATCTATGTAATTCTGTTCATCAATTGTCAAATAAAGAACTAGGAAAATTAAGAAAAGTAAAGCATTGAAGAGACTGGGCAAGTGACCAATTGAGAAAGAACTTACATCACAACTCCTCAAAGTGTCCTTTGCTAAAAACAAGGCAATTGCGAACAATTGAAACTATACTCTAGGAGCAACTTGCCAAACAAACACCATTGAAACGAATGGTTGTCAAGGTAACATTCACATGCTTTTCATTCACAATGATGGATGCAATACACATTGAACCTTAGATTTCAAAAATAAAACACGGGAAATAGTGTTCTTTTTGGAGAACTTCCAATGATGAGTCGATGATAGATAACTAAAACTCTCCTCAATCTTCAAGGGCAACTGGTCAGGTAAGCACGGTTGAGTCAAATGCTCAAACTACTCGAGAGTGTGATGAGAATCTTCTAAGTAATGCAATAAAACAACAAATTCCCATAGACAATAAGCTAGGCATGGCTAGTGACCCTGGCCCTAACATATATCCCTTATCCAACCAAAGTTTATGATTGACTAGAGTATTTGATGGTGTTCCAATAAAGTACACGTTGAGGAATCCTGATGTAAGTTTTTTCTCTTATGATCACTTGCCCAGTCTCTTCAATGCTTCATTCTTCCTAATTTTTGTGATTCTTTATTGTATATTTGATGCATGAAGTTCCACTCATAATTCTTTATGGTGTTATAAAATGGTCAAAAATTCTTTGTAGCTACAAAGAATGCAACAACTCTAATGTAAGCAATTGATTATACCAAGACTTATTTGTCTTTCAATTGAGTCCTAAAGTTGAAGAGGATAATAAAAGTTGGAAATTTGTATAGTAACTTGTCTTCTATGTTCACTATACAATACATTAGTCCTTGCAAATTTGAGCACCATGGTAGAAGGAAGACCAAGAAGCCATAATATCACATCTGCTTCAAGAATGGCAAAACCATCAACCAAATTTGTCGGGAATTGAGGGTCACTCTTAATGATCATTTTTGTGGACTTCTAAAAAATACAGGTTTCTCTTTAGTCGTGTCCACGGCAATAAGGAACTCTTTTAGAATAATTGATGATGGAAGATTTTTTAGGACTACTGGCTCTAACAAGTACTATGGCAACTTCTTGGCTTCGAGCAATTTGTGTTAAATTAAGAATGGGAATAACACCCCTATGGATATAATTCAAATGAAAGATTAGACCGAAGTCTGACTTTGGTTAGCAACTATGAGGAGGAGATAAAAACAATTTTGTCTCGCAAAGCTAATGAAGGATATATGAATGATGCGTCTTGCGGGCTTCTCCTAAAAACAAGGCAATTGTGGACAATTTAAGCTACATTCATTTGTTAGCAGCAACTAACTAGACGAACACCGTTGAAATGAATAGTCTTCAAGATAACATTCCCCTGCTTGTCATTTGTAATGACGGATGCAATATACATTGAACCTTTGGTTCCAATTAAGAATAAAGGAAATGGTGTTGTTTCTAGAGAAGTCAAGGCCACTTCCAATAGTGAGGTAATGATAGATTACTAGAACTTTGCTTAATCATTAGGGACAACTAGTGAGGTGGGCATATTTGAGCCAAATGTTCATTCTACTCCGTAGTGCGATTCGAATCTCTTAGGTAATGCAAAAGAAAAAACCTCCCAGAAAAAAGAAGTTAGGCAAGGCTAGTGACCCTGGCCCTAACATATATCCTTTATCCAATTAGAGTCAATTATTGACTGAAGTATATGATGAGGCTCTAGTGAAGTACACTTTGAGGAGTCTTGATGTAAGTTCTTTTTCATATGGTCGCTTGCCCAGTCTCTTTAATGCTTCATTCTTCTTAATTTTTATAGTTCTTTACTGTATATTTGACGCACAAAGTTCCACAGGCAATTCTTCATTGTGTTATAAAATGATCGAGAATTCTTTGTAGCCGCAAAGAATGCAACAATTCTATAATACGAGCAATTAATTATACTTAGATTTATTTATATTTTGGTTGAGTCCTAGAGTTGAAGAGGATTGTCAGAGTTGGGAAATTTGTATGGCAACTTGTCTTCTCCATTTATTGTGTAGTATATTAGTCCCTGCAAGTTTGAGTGCCACACTAGAAGGGAAGACCAAGAAGAGCCATATTCTCACATGTGTCAAGCTTGTTGAGAATTATGGGCCACTACTAATAATATGCCTTTTCATCGACTTCTGAAAATTAAAGGTTTCTGTTTTAGTTGTGTTTGTGACAATAAGGAACTCTTTTAGAATGATCAATAATAAAAGATCATTGGGGACTATTAGCTCTAACAAGTACTATGGCAATTTCTTGGCTTCAAGTGATCTGTGTTAGATTGAGAATGGGAATAACACCCATATGGATGTAATTCAAATGAAAGACTAGACTTGAGTCTCACTTTAGCTAGTAAGAGACAAATACCATTGTGTTTGGCAAAGTTGATGAAGGACATATAAATGATGCATCTCACATGGTCTTTGCTAAAAACAAGGCAATTGTGGACAATTGAAATGTTGCTGCCAAAGATGATTGTAAATGTGACACTCATTTGTTAGGAGTAACTAGCCAGACAAGGACTCAAATAGTCATCAGGATAACATTCTCATGCTCATTATTCGCAATGGTGGATGCAATGCACATCGAACCTTAGGTTCCAATAATAAGAACAAAGGAAATGGAGTTGTTTCTTAAGAAGTCAAGGGCACTTCCAACCGTGAGGCAATGATAGATAACTAGAACTCTACTCAATCTTCAAGGGCAACAAGTCAGGCGGGCATAATGGAGCCAAATGCTCATCCTACTCTAGAATGCAAGTCGAATCTCCTTGGTAATGCAAAACAGCAAAGAGCTCCTAGAAGAAAGAAGTTAGGCACGGCTAGTGACCCTAACCCTAACATATATCCCTTATCTAACTAGAGTCTATTATTGATTAGTGTAATTGATGGGGCTCTAGTGAAGTACGTTTTGAGGAGTTGTGATGTAAGTTCTTTCTCATTAGTCACTTGATTAGTCTCTTTAGTGCTCTATTCTTCTTAATTTTCATGGTTCTTTATTATATATTTGATGCACGAAGTTCCATAGATAATTCTTCATGGTGTTATAAAATGGTTGCAAATTCTTTGCAACTACAAGAATGTAACAACTCTAATATAAGCAACTAATTCTACCTAGATTTCTTTGTCTTTTTGGTTGAGTCCCAGAGTTGAAAAGGATAGTAAGAGTTAGGAATTTCGTATGATAACTTGTCTCCTATGTTAAATCGTGCAATACATTAATCCTAGTAGAAGTACAGCCCAAGTGCCAAAACTTGGCACGGAAGAACACTTAAGTGCCAAAAGTTAGGAAAGTGTCATTTAAGTGCCACTTTTCAAAAGAAGTAGAACACTTAAGTGTCATCTCTGACGAACCCCATCGAAAATCTTATGTGGCAATTTTTTATTATTTTTTTCGTCTATGTGGCTCGCCGGAATGCTGACTCAACAAACAAAGCCAAATATGACGTCATTTTTAAGCGGATTCAAATGTTAATATAAAAATAATTTAATTAAATTATAAAAATAAAATAATATTATTTTAAGGAAAAAATATATTTTTTTTTTTAAAAATGTGGTGAGAGGAGGCGGCGGGCCGAGGGCTGAGCCCTCGCCGCCGCCGCCTCCCCACCGTCGCTGGGAAGGGCCGGCGACAATGATGGGAAGGTCAGCCAAGGTCGCCGACCCCCAGCCAACTGACAGTGAGGGCCCGCGAGCCCTCACCCGATCTCCTCGCCAGGCCCTCGCCACCTCCCCGCCACCACCGGGAAGGGCCGGCAATGGAGGGGGGAGGGTCGGCCGGGGTCGCTAGCCCCCGGCCGGCCCTCACCGCCCCCCGCCGCCACCGGGAAGGACCGGTGACAAAGGGGGGAGGGTCGACCAGGGTCGCCAACCCACGGTCGACCGGCGACGAGGGCCCACGAGTCCTCACCGGATCTAGGCGAGGGCCGCGAGCCCTCGCTGAGATCTGGGGCGAGGTCGCCGACCCTCGTCGCCGGCCCCCGGCCAAACGGCGACGAGGGCCCGCGAGCCCTCACCGAGATCTGGGGCGAGGTCACAAGCCCTTGTCGCCGGTCGGCTGGGTGCCGGTAACCCCGGCCGACCCTCCCCCCTCCATCGTCGGCCCTTCTCGGCGGCTGCGGCGGCGGTAGGGAGGCGGCAACGGCGATGGCTCAACCGTCTCCCTCCCCTCCTTTTTTTTAATTATTATTATTATTATTTATTAAATATTTGAATTTTTATTTCTAAATGTTTTAAATAAATTTAGTTTTATATTAAATTTTTACCACGTTAGAGGCAAAACGACGTCGTTTTTGCATTTTTAAGCCATGTCAGCGTGCAAAACGATGTCGTTTTGCACTTACCTTGCCGGAAAATCACCACGTCAGCATTTTGGCCAGATTTTGGCCAGATTGGCACTTAAGTGATCTATTTTGCTCCGATTTTAGCACTTAAGTATTCCTTCATGCCAAGTTTTGGCACTTCAAATGTCCGTGATTCCATTAGTCCCTACAAGTTTGAGCGCCATGCTTGTGGAAGACCAAGAAGCCATATTCTGAGACATACTTCAAGAATGGTGAGACATCAACCATGTTTGTTGGGAGTTGAGGGCCACTCCAATTGATATGTCTTTTTGTCGACTTCTAGAGATCGCAAGTTCCACTATTAGTCATGTCTATGGCAATGAGAAACTCTTTTAGAATGATCGATGATGGTGGATTATTGAGGACTGCTGGGTCAAACAAGTACTTTGGCAACTTCTTGACTTCGAGCTATCTGCGCTTGATTAGATTGGGAATATAACCTCAACGAATGTAATTCACAATGAAAGATTAGACTTGAGACAAATAGAATTATCTCTAGCTAAGCAGATGAAGGACCCATGAAAGATTAATTTTGCATGGCCCCTTTGCTATAAACAAGACAATAGTGCACAATAGAAATTACACTCATTTGTTAAGAGCAATTAGCGAGACATACATTGTTGAGCCTAATGGTCGTTAAGATAACATTCCCAAGCATGTTATTTGCAATGGTGGATACAATTCAAATCAAACCTTAGGTTTCAATAATAAGAACTAAGGAAATAACATTATTTCTGGAGTAGTCAAGACCATTTCCAAATGGTGAGGCGGTGATAGACAATCAAAACTCTAATTAATCTTTAGGGGCAACTAGTCAAGTGGGTATAGTTGAGCCAAATACTCATCCTACTCCGAAATGCAATTCAAATCCGCTAAATGATGCAAAAAACCAAAAATCTACCAAAAGAAAGAAGTTAGGCACTACTAGTGACTCTGGCCCTAACATATATCCCATATCAAACCATAGCCTATTATCAACTAGAGTATTTGATGGGCTTTGATGAAATACACTTTGACAAGTCATGATGTAAGTTCCTTCTCGTATGGCCACTTGCCTATTATCTTTAATACTTTATTCTTCCTAATTTATATGGTACTTTATTTGACATTTGAAGCACAGAGTTCTACATATAATTCTTCATGGTGTTACAAACTGGTCCAAAATTCTTTGTAGTTGTGATGAATGCAACTAATTATAATTAGATTTATTTGTCTTTGGGATGAATCCTAGATTTGAGAAGGACAGTAAGAGTTGGAAATTTGTATGATAACTTGTCTTATATGTTGAACCGTGCAGTACATTAGTCACTACAAGTTTGAGCGCCATGCTGGTGGAAAGACGAAGAAGCCATATTCTCACATCTACTTCTAGAATGGCAAGACCTTCAACCAAATATGTCTGATGTTGAAGGCCACTCCCAATGATATACATTTTGTTAACTTCTAGAAATTGCAAATTTCACTTTTGATCGTGACTGTGACAATAGGCAACTCTTTTAGAACAATCGACGATGGAAGATTATTGAGGATTGCTACCTCGAATAAGTACTATGGCGGCTTCTTGGCTTTAGGCCACTATATCAGATTTAGATTAGGAATAACACCCCGATTGATGTAATTCATAATGAAAGATTAGATTCGAGTCTCACTTCGTTCGACAACTATGAGGAGGAGACAAATAGAATTATCTATAGCAGAGCTAATGAAGGACTTATGAAAGATGCATCTCACATGACCTTTGCTAAAACAATGCAATTTTGGGCAACAGAAACAACACACATTTATTAGGAGCAACTAGATAGAGGAACACCGGTGAGCCGAATGGTCATCAGGATAACTTACCCATGCTTGTCATTTTTAATGGTGAATGCAATGCACATTAAACCTAGGTTCCAATAATAAGAACGAAGGAAATGGCTTTGTTTCTATATAAGTCAAAGCCACTTCCAATGGTAAGGCAATGATAGACAATCAGAACACTGCTCAATATTCATGGGCAACTAGTTAGGTAGGCATAGTTGAGTCAAATGCTCCAATAATCCATAGTGCAATTCAAATATGCTAGGTAATGCAAAAAAACAAAAGCTCCTAGAAAAAAGAAGCTAGGCATAGCTAGCCTTAACATGTATCCCTTATCCAACCAAAGTCTATTATCAACTAGAGTATTTGATGGGGCTCCGGTGATGTACACTTAAAGGAGTTATGATATAAGTTCTTTCTCGTATGGTTACTTGCCCGTATCTTTTATGCTTTATTCCTTTTAATTCTTCTAGTTCTTTATTTGACATTTGATGCACAAAGTTCCTTAAATAAATCTTCATGGTGTTATGAGAGGGTGAAAATTCTTTGCAATTGCAAGGAATGCCACAATTCTAAAGTAAGCAACTAATTATACTTAGACTTATTTGTTTTTCAATTGAGACCTAGAGTTGAAGAGGACAGTAAGAGTTGGGAATTTGTATGGTAACTTATTTTCAATGTTGAATCGTGCAATACATTAGTCCTTGCAAGTTTGAGCACCATGTTAGAAGGAAGAACAAGAATCCATATTCTCACATCTACTTCAAGAATGGCAAGACCATCAATCAAGTTTGTTGGGTTGAGGGCCACTCTAATGATACATCTTTTTGTCGACTTCCTGAAATCATTGGTTCTGCTTTCAATCATGTCTACAGCAATAAGGAACTCCTTTAAAACGGTCAATGATGGAAGATATTTAAGGAGTGTTGGCTCTAACAAGTACTATGGTAATTCCTTGGTTTTGGGCCACTGTGTCAGATTAAGAATGAGAATAACTTCTTGATGAATGTAATTCACAATGAAAGATTAAAGTTGAGTCTCACTTTAGTTGATAGCCATGAGGATGAGACAAATGTGATTATCTATCACAAAGCTAATGAAGGGCTTATGAAAGATGTATCTCACATGGCCTTGGCTAAAAACAAGGCAATTATGGGCACTTGGAACTACATTCATTTGTTCGGAGCAATTACCCTGACATACACTATTAAGCCAAATGGTTGTCAAGATAACATACCCAAGCTTGTCATTCACAATGGTGGATGCAATGTACATCGAACCTTAGGTTTCAATAATAAGAACAAAGGATATAACATTGTTTACGTAGGAGCCAAGGCCACTTCAATGGTGAGGTGATGACGAACAATCAGAACTTTGCTCAATCTTTGGGTCACCATAGTTGGGCCATATGCTCAAAGTTGTCATGACCTTACCCTCATAGGTGCACCACCTAAGGGTTTAGCTAATGGATTTTTAAGCCTAGACTTAAATCAAGCTCTCTCGGGCCCTTACAAATTCGCAACTTAGGGCTCAAGTTCTTAAATGTAAATTATTTTCATTTAGAAATCACCACTAATCAATTTATAGTGGGTTGATTAGAAACGCAAGCAAAGTAATAGAAGATTTACTTTACTCTTGCGAACCAAAGATTTTGGATACGCGAATTTGGTTAGACTATATTTCAATAATGCCCTTTCGGTACCGTTCTTTTTATGAAAAAAAAATGTTTAGTAGGCAACTTGGATTCATTTTATTATTTCATAACATGTCAGGTAATCATATGGGTACACAAACCACCAAGTAACACCCAATAAAGTGGTAAATAAATTGCAAGACTTACCTTAGAGCAACAATAGTATTTGCAATGTTAGCTTAAAAATCACATTAACAATCCTAAATATGATTTTTAATCAACATCCAGCCACTCAAATATTTTAGGATTTTCACTAATTTAATGCGATCTACAATATCACATGCAATGCATGCAATGCAAATGCAATGACGTACAAAATATGTCTATACTAAAATAACATTCGACATGCAACATTATATGTGACACAGTCCTAATTAAATGACTTAATTCTATTGATGAACAAACATTAATGCAACTATTCTAACATGTCACACATTTTAATTTAATAATCCTAAACGAGCAATAACTAAATGATGTGTAATAGATGAATTAATTTGACATTGTATGCGCATGATTTTTTTAAATTTTTTCTTTTTAATTAAAATTCGTAATTAAGAATACCGAATATTTAAACCTGATTTTTCCTAAGCAATGTTTTTGTATTTTTTTTTTTTGAAAATTTGGAATATAGAAATTACCTAATTCAAACATGGGATCTAATCTAAAACAGGCAATGTAAATGACAGAAATCAAATCAAATTTTATCTAATTTTTTGGGATTTTTTTTTAATGGAAACAATCAAGGAACAAGATAACTATTCAATCAAATAATGTAATCCACAAAGTTTTTAGACTAGGAAATGGAATAAATCAACAATCATATCCAAATGATTATGGATATTGATGGAAGATTATCCGTTCAAATTCAGAAATGGGTGAATCAATGATTGTATTAAATGGTTATGGATGGGAAGGAAGGTGCAAGTTTGGGCGAGCTCAAGACCAAGATTGAGCAAACTCATGTGGTTGATCCTAAAGGATGAGGGGATGACATCTTTTGGAGTAATGTACCATGAGGGAGTTCTCATGGCCAAGTACCTCTAAATCCTACCTTTATGCCACATCTTAAAAACCGATGGGGGCACCAAAGTCACGACAACAGGGAAAAATTGGAAGAGGATAGTATGAGTTGGGGTTTCATAAGGTACCCTTGTCTATTATGTTGAACCGTGCATTACATTAATCCTTGCAAGTTTGATCACCATGTTAGAGGGAAGACCAAGAAGCCATATACACATATAGTCCAAGAATGGCAAGACCATCTACAAAGTTTATTTAGAGCTTAGGGCCACTCCGGAGCATATGCTTTTTCACCAGCTTCCAAAAATCGCGCGTTCCGCCATTAATTAGCTAAGTTTTAACATTTGGAAAGGTCATTCTAATCCCAAATCCTCTCCGGCAGAACCTCTTCCAATTAAAATGTTGCACTTTAAATCTTCACAGTAAGTTGCATATTATTGCAAGATAGATTGATTCGAACGCATTTAGCAAGTAATTTCGTTTTGCGACTGTCCAAAATATTGGTCAACTTTGCTTCACTTTGGCGAAATGAAAAATCCTCGGGTCCAAACTTCGAGATCCTTCCCAAATTCAGTTTGCATGTCAATCATGAGCGCAGAGAAGCAAAAGAATTTTTTTGAAGGCCACAGGTAGGATTGTCATCTCTGGAGCTGAATAGATGCCATTCGTGCAAAAGGAATGTGCGAGATCTCTACATCATATCTAAGTCTTACCTGGCGTAATGTTTAAGCCACGGTTGGTTGGAACCTTCAGACAATTAAGTAAATAATATTTCTACCTTGAAAGTCAAAGTGAGACCCAGAAAATCTCCAAGAACACTAAAGACCAAAACAAAAACATTACGATTCCCTACACCCTCGTGTAGTATACAACATCCACATTGGCATTTCCTCCTAAACTAAGCACGAAGAAAACATGCCATTAAAACTACAAGGGATTTATCCCTTGAAATTGATCCCCATACAGAATACATATACAATCTCATAAATCTATCAGAGCAGCTAATCACTCAGTTCTTCATCAGGCTATTTGGTTCAATGCTCTGGAGAACTTCTGCAGCAATAATGACTTATCTCTGCTTGTGGATTATGCAGTACCATCACCTCATCTTGCTAGTAATTGTCCCATCTTTCCTCCCCCCAAGTGGCTTCAGGTGGTCGAGTGTCCACTACCATTTGGAAGGATATACGACAGAGATAAAGCAATGGACAGTTGCATAATGCACTTTTCATCACTTCCATATTGTCTCTTGCACTCAGAAACCAATGGTCAAGCATGTGGAATTCGAATTCTTAAGACCATGTAACCAAAGATTATTGCCGTCTAACAAGCCATGGCAATTTCTGGCTGGGATTGCATCTCATCATTTTCAGCAAGCAGAGGACTCTTCTGAAACTTGTTCCTCAATTGACCACAAGCTGCACTTGCATCCAGGCCCCTTGTTTGACGTACACTAACTGCTATTTTGCGGGACTCAAGAACTTTTGCAAATGCCAAAACCTTTATATATCACATAATTCAGTCACGAATTAGGTTATTTATAGGACAAGTTGATGAGGCGCTCTTCCCACTACAATGGACAGATAATAATTCAATATCATCAACTTACCGCTTTTTTGGATGGACGCCTATAATCAGAGCCATCAATCGGATTAAAAGGAATCAGGTTTACATGATTACCACGCCCCCACTCATGCAGCAACTCAGCAAGTTCTATAGCATGCTCCTCTGCATCATTAACTCCGGCTACAGACATACATGAGGATGGGTTCCATGCATGTTTAAGCTTGCAATTTCAAGCAAGATAAAGGAAAACTAGGCATAATGCATGATAATAGTAGAGCAAAAGTACCTAAAAGGGCATACTCAAACGACACCCTTCTGCTGGTTTCTTGGAAGTAGTCTTGGCAATCCTTCATTATTGCATTCAATGGATAGGATTTGGCACTTGGCACTATCAATTCTCTAAGTTTCTGGTTTGGAGCATGCAAGCTGTAAAATAATTGAGTCAAACTAAGTTAAGACAGACAAAAGAAACTGAAGCAGCGTCAATAACAAGATAAGCATTGGAAAATAATGTTATATTGCAACTGCTTAACACTATAAAAGCATAATGCAATAGAAACAGATTAACAAGTGTAAGAGGACCATCATATCCTCATATGCTACAGAAAAGAAAACAAAGAACCGATTACCAGGAAAATTTCCATGCAATCTATTTCAGTCCAACTATTAAGTGCTACAAAGAAAAAGAATTGCAACAGTAAAGCGAAAAGCAGATTCTTCAGCTACTTGCCAGTTGATACCTGACTGCCAATGTAGACTGAATTTTGTGAGAAGCCAGTTTCTTTATTGTGTTTGGAACTCCCACTGTTGAAATTGTAATCATCCTTTGCCCAATTTGCACATCCTTAACAAAAGCAAGCAAATTAATAAGAAAATTAAAGCCGCCATCATGTTACATAACACAATTTAGAGAGAGAGAGAGAGAGAGAGAGAGAACATCAGGCAATGAACTTCATTTATCTCTCTTCTTTGATGGCCTAAAGAAAAAAGATCCCTCTTCTTTTCCCTAATGTCCAAGTATCTGACTCAATAACTTGATTCTTTTCAATTTGAAGAGTTTCAAAAAGGACTCCACAGGAATCTAGAGTAAGAAAACTTGCTGCTTTCAAGATTTGAAGATATCATCGAAATTATCAGCGACAAAGCTATACAAAATTAAGCAGCAGAGCAACAGATATGGATGGTCCATGGTTCATGAGCTGACCTTATTCAAACATCTGTGTGCTTCAAGAACAGATTTAAGATTTAACATCGGCTCACCCATTCCCATGAACACCACATTTTTCACCCTATGCTTGAAAGTCTCCTCAATAGCTAGCACCTGCATATATCCTTAATAAGAACCTTAAATGGAACAAAACATAGCATAATACATGTTCATTCACCAGATAAAATAATGTTGGGCTCTAATGCTCCCATGCTCAAACAAATACATCCTCCCACCAGGACACGATATAAGATAAGACAAACCTGTTCAATAATTTCATGTGCCTGAAGATTTCTTGAAAAGCCCCCTTTTCCAGTTGCACAGAATGAGCATTTTAGCGGGCAACCAACCTGAATGGTTGAAGCAAAAAATGACCCCAAATAGAAATGACAGGAAGCAAATCCCATGATGCATTTTCACCCAGCAGTACAAGAGAGTATGTTCACTAGTTGCTCAGCATTTTCACTTAGTACCTGAGATGAGACACATGCAGTAAGTCGAACCGAGCCTTTTTCATCTTCCACAGGTATGCCTACAGTTTCAATCAGTCTGTTGTCCTCCAGTTTTATCAGCAGCTGCAGATTAGTGGATTGCAGATGAGCCAAGGCCAAGATACTAAGAAAGAGTCATAAACAATCATGAAGCACAAGATTAATCGCTACTGAATCAACACAAAAACCACGCATACATTTGATGAGAAAAATTGTTTAATATTTTAATATTATCATCTTTAACATAAGCCTAAGTTGTAAATGTTAGACGACTCCAGGAAAATGAGAAACATAAACTACACAAGTGAGGGCAGCTTCACAGAAGAAAGCCAGAAAGTAAAAAATGTGCATTCCCACGAAATTGACACTTTCCAAGCTCTGTTTCAAAATTTTCACAACGGGTGACACAACTAGATTAACTCCAACAATACAACGGCCAAACTACTCAAGAAATGCAACCTCCATAAGTCCACCAAATAAAAATATAAGTAAAAAGAAAACACATCAGCAGAAACTATAAGCTTTAATCACACTCTTTGCACCCATTTCCTGAGACAATTCATGGCATAAACACGCCGCAATTAGACAATACACTGAGACCCGGTTGCATATCTTTTGTGCGTTTACCTTGACAGTGCCATCAGCTGCAGTGACAGCACGATAAATCGGTGACCGACCGACCCTCCATCCGGCTTCTTGCAATTCATTCCTGAACACCAGAGGCACTGCCCGCAGATTACCCAAACAAATACAGCATAAGCCCACAATTCCTACACGCTTGAAAGGCAAGATGCCTCACGAACAATGACAACAACGACACTCACGATGACTGAAATCCTCAATCTCCTTGACCTTCCTCTTGTATATAAGCTGATGAAGCTGCTTCCCCCTATAGCTTTGCTAACCGCACGCAGTTCCCCACCATTACAAACAAATACGCATTTAGCCAAAAGGCAAAGAAAAACGATCGAACAACTCAGACGCTAATTAGCAGTAGCAGAATCTGCCTTCATCACCGTCGTGCAGCGTCCGTGGATACCTGACCCAAGTCGACGGCGAGTTGCTGGAGCTGCTGCTCAGACATGCCGAGGAGCACGCGCGGGTCCCGCGCCTTCGAGGGCGGCGCGGCGGAGGCGGCGGCGGCGGCGGCGACGGCGAGGGACCGTGCGGAGGCGACGCGTGCGAGAGGGAGGGAGCAGGTTTGCTGGAGCATCGTCGCCATGGAAGAAGCAGCTATCCTCATCTCCGGAAACTGAAAAATGGAGATGGAAAAGAGCCCAAGCGAAAAACGCCTTAAAACCTCAGATAAAAAAAAAAAAAAAAAAAAAAATGGCTAGAAAAGCAAAAACCTCTAGGTTGAGAAGGAAAAGACTATCCTGACCCTGCATTATAGCAAAGGGAGAAATTTTCTCCACTGGATTTATTTTTCGATTGACGGAACAATAATTATACATAACAACTTTCCTTGTTTATTTATTTATATCATGAAGGCATTCATTTGATCAATCACAAAAATCATAAACCGATACGCATACGATGAATTTACCCTAAACCACTTTTTTTAACCATCAAAAATCTTAAACCAGTACACCTATGATAAATTTACTTATATTAGTATTTATTGAATTTTATCATCAAATTGTTGAGTTTGATGGCATGTGGTAATTGACAGATGTACTAATTTGAGTAATACTCTCCATTTATCACAACTATATCAATTTATGATTTTTCGTGATATTAATTCAATTCAACAACAATTAATATAGTGTAAATTTGTTACAAATATATTAATTTGGGGTTATTAGTAGTAAAAAAATTGATTTTGAATAATTTTTTTATAGGTGCACCAATTCAGAGATTTTCATGGTATTAACCCTTTAATCCCTCATTGAAAGCAAATCCTTTATCATTTATCATTTGGTCTAGTCTAATGTTGGACTTTTATTTTAAATGGGAAGTAAATGAACAATTGTAAAAAAAAAAAAAAAAAAAAAAAATATCTCTTACGATGAAACTTTAGAGTGCAAATTATAGGATTTTAAAACTAGATGGTACGAATTATGTTTTTAAAATTAGAGGATGCTAAGCATAGTAATAGAGGAGTATTTGCTATCTACTTAATTACTGTAAAAACATCAATTCACATAAATAATAGAGTTATCGTATATTTTACCAAATGATATCCATATTCAAGACAAAAAAAAAAAATATCATATACATATTCCATCCCAATTTATTGTTGTACTATGTAATATTCGTTTTAAAATTTTGATCACACTGCCTTATTTAGAAATAATTTTTCATGAGATACATTATATTGATTCGGAAAAGAGAAGTTTTACGGCACAGGCACAAAATACCAGGCAATTTTAACTTTACATCTACCTTAAATACCTTTTTTTCTAAATTTAAATTTTGCGATGGACTCACTCTAACATTTGTATAAACCAAGACACCTAAAACTTTCATAGTATACTTATGTTAATGCATAGATTCAGTCGTCGTATTATTGATCCACTAACCCACTAGATTCTTCCATCTGCTGCAACTCAAGACTTTGACTCTACTGTTCGTTATTTCGTTTGTAACAACTAATGAAACCTTACAGACCTAATAGGTATTTCACCTTAATCAATTCCGATGCAAATCCGCTCAATGCTCCACCCGCTGATTGTGGTGGAGAGGACTTGCTAAATTGGGGGCAACAATAGCAATTTATTCCTTCATTGTTAAAGAAGCTTATGAATTAATCGCACTGACGGAACAAATGTCGGCTAATCGACAGTGAAGTTTAGTGTGGATAGGGGATAGGCCACAAAGAATCAAAAGCTTCTTGTGGTCGGTCTCTCATTAGTGTCTACTCACTAACGATGAAAATTTTCAAAATAAACTCAGCAGATTCTTGATGTGTGATGCGACCACACTCCCCGGAGACAATTTTGCATGTACTTAAGAGATTACAAGTATGCAAAGGCAATTTGGCAAAAGATTCTAACTGTGAGTTTTCGGGGTGAATAATTTACCCAAGATCCATAACCATGGTTGATGACAAACCTATATGATTCATCCATAAGAGTCCTAGTTAAGTGGTCACTTATTTTTGTTTTTGCTTGTTAGCCTTTCTAAAGTTGGAGGAATAAACGATTATTTGAGAAGGATTTTTTTATTACCCAAGGTCCGATTATTTGTTTCTGCCATGGTTGATGACAAACCCTAAGCTTGATTCTAGATTTTGTTAAGGGCATTATATTGCCTCAACTGATAGAACATAAATTGTCTCCTCAAAGGGAGAAAAGAAAAAAGCTTGTGGGTTGGACCACCCCTCCAATTGGTCGAGTCCAACTCAATAAGGATGGGGCCTCTAAAGGCAATCTGAGTCCCACTTCTATAGGTGGGCTTCTACATAATGAATCAGGCAATTGGCTCGCTCGATTTGCTCAGATTGTGAATGTGTTAGGTATCCTGTTCAGTCCTAAAATGGCAATTTCTTTGGGCATCCCTAAACTTATATTGGAAGTGGACTCTCAAGTCGCTATTTCATTCCTCTAGAAATCAAGTTCCGCTCTCAACTTTTGAGACACTCATTTTTAATTTTCAGAATCTTTTGATATATTTCCAACATGTCAAAATTCTATATAATTTTTTAAAAGAAAACTCATGTCCTAACTGCTTAGCAAATTGGGTCATTCAATCTTAAAATGCAAAATGACACCTTAATTTCAAATAGGCCTGAGAGATTTGATTTCTTTATTGATAGGAGATCAGGTTGGTGGCTTAACATCTAGGATTCACTCCTTTCAATACCAAAATAATAATAATAATAATAACAATAATAATAAGTAGATTCGTATATGTTGTTTTCCGTAATTCCTTGAAATTTCGATAGTATTTTAAATTATTTGCTTATTCCAGTTTTGATGAAAAGTGCTATTTATAATTCTCAAATTTTAGAACATTATATCAGTTACATTAAAATTACAGAAAATATATCCATGAATTTATTGTAATGTTGTGAAATTTTCACATGGAAGTTAAAATGTAGGACTTCCAAGATCTAGATTTAGTTAAAAAGTAGAAGTCTTTCCACAAGCGACAGTCAAATGCTGAAAGCTATAACCAACAAGTTTTTTTTTTTTTTTTTTTTTTTTCGGTCGGATATAACTATCAAGTTATCGGGTCTTTCTTTTGCAGCCTTACCCTGTACAAAGTGATCAGAGCATACGCTATGGACTCTCAAGTGTGGCCGAAGTACAACGACTTTGTATACACATAAGAGAATACACCCCCAATGGGGAACTTATGGAATATGTTACGATAGATGAGGACTGATACATCACAAAATGACAACAAACAAAGGCCTAGCATGTTCGTCAGCCATGGAAAAATAGCCACCCGAATGTTAGCTGCTCCGGCTTGAATCTGTGCTTTCCATCTCTCCCTCACGATGCTCTTACATTCGTCAATGCGAAACCAAAAGCAAAAACAGCAGCTGTACAGCAACGAACAGAATGCGATATATGCAAAGTGAGTCCATACCGTCGATTGAGTTGTAGCACCGGACGGCGCACATGGAAAAGAAGATGAGTTCGCCGAGTTGGCTCATGTATGAACGGGAGAAAGAGATGGCCGAGTATATATGGTGGGTTTGACATCACTAATGTCGGTGGTGCTTCTTCGGCGGTACTTGGGACCGGCATGTGTGTTTCTGTTGGCGTTCTGTTGGGCTTCGGCGATTGCTCTCGCTTCGGAGTCCTGGAGTTGCTCCAGAGCTCTCACCACATCCTTCATGTTGGGCCTGGACTTGGCCTCCAGTGAGAGGCATTTGACTGCAATTGTAGCTGCTTTCAGCGCTCCGCTCAGTGAGTACTGGCCCCGGATACGAGCATCCATGACATGGAAAATCTTGCGCTTGCTCGAGAGATAAGGCTTGGCCCATTCTATAAGATTCTGCTCTCCGGATGGTCTGTTTTTATCCACTACCCGTCGACCAGACAACATTTCAAGAAGGACTACCCCAAAACTGTACACGTCGCTTTTTGCGGTCAAATGCCCTTTGAGAAAGCATAAAGGATCAAATATTAAAGGGGCTGGGTCAGCTTGAATGAGAACTCCAATCAATTAATGAGCAGCCACTAGAAACGAGAGAGAGATAAAAAGAGGTTGATCGTGCAGCACTATATGTCTAGATTAATTGTGACAGAGACAGCTTATAAAGTGAGAAATCAGTACGACGTAGCTCAAATGCACAATTTTCAAATACCTTCCCTTAATACAGTGAGATACCGCGTTGTCTGTAATTCCCACATGGGCGCACACGGAAAGAGAGTTTCTATTTTGTATGTGAATAAGGGTATCTTATCAGTACACAGAGATCACAGTTTATATAAATTAATAAACCTATCTGATGCTAAGGTACAGGTACAGGAAACCAAACCCAGCATAAACAGGTTCTTGAGATTATGTTGAATTAGAGACTTGGACAGAGGCAGAAACTTTTGGTGTTATATATTACATGTGCACTAATGCTAATAATGACATACTGGGATTTCACAATCTACATATCAGACACAAAGTTCGCAAAATAGGAGAAAGGAGCTACCTGTGGCCATGTACTCAGGAGCAGCATATCCGTAAGTACCCATGATTCTTGTAGAGACGTGGCTCCTACCACCTGTCGGACCATCCTTGGCCAATCCAAAATCTGAGAGTTTAGCGTCAAAGTTCTGCCATTCAATGAAGTAGGACCAGAAAAACATTAACAACCATCCAGTGTGCAAAACAACAAAAACAGACAACTCCATATCAATGGCATACTGCATCGAGCAAGATGTTGGAAGTTTTGAAGTCTCGGTAGATAACTTTCGCTTTGTCATCATGGAGGAATGCAAGTCCCTTAGCAGCACCAAGAGCAACCTTGATACGCAGTTTCCAAGCAAGCGGATGATGATAGGAACTCCCTGTTCATCAATACTAAAAGTTCCAAATTATAAATCTCATGAAATTGTTTTAAAGCCCGAACAATTAAAATGTTGGCTCAAAGAAAAGATGAACACATGGAAGTACATCCACAAACTCACTCCTAAACAAGTGATGCTCCAAGCTTCCCCGAGGCATGAATTCATATACAAGAAGGCGATGCTCATCCTCAAAGCAGAAACCGATCAACTTCACAAGATTAGGATGATACAGCTGGCCCAAGTAGTTGATTTCCGCCTACAGTTTGTAATTCACCAGCAGATAAATTAACTTAATTGTCTCATTTAAATTAACGGTAGACAAATTAACTTCATCATCTAATTATTTGAAAGCAGAATTTCTTTTGGAATGAAGGAAGGTAGAGAAATCGGTTCCAAGACACTCATGCAGTGTTTGGCACTTAAGCAATACAGACAGACTTCTGCCTCTTTCAATAGGAACATTTTCTAGTGTGCTATTTAATATTTACAAAATTGACTAGCAAACTTACAAGTACTAGGACTTCTAGAAGAAATCTTTGTCCAATCACCAAGGAGGTCCAATTCGGCCAAGCAAGGAAATCAAAACTCATTACTCATAAAAGTTTTCCAGGACACCATCTCCACTGACCAGTGTGTCATCTCACCGACTATCAAATGGAAAGTACTATTGTGTTCTGTAATACGTGCACTTGGTATCACCACAAATAAGTGCATTGCTCTTCACTAGCTGTGAAAATGCGTAATATGATTTTGACAGACAGTACCCTACAGTTGGTCAAAGGGTTCGGAACCATGCATTCCAGATATATTACTTCAATTGAAAGTAGGCATCCTTTTGGCCTGCCCCTTTATCTTTAATCAGTCGGCAGTCAGCAAAGCTGATTTACCTCCAGCGAGAGTAGTAAATAATTAAGTTTTGAGGCGTTCCATTGATTCCCAGATGCTCTGCATTAACTTCTATTACCTAGAAAGGTTAAGATTTCGCAAGAAAAAAGAACTGTATCCATTTCTCAAGCATGTATATAAATAAATTAAATGTTAACAATGACACTTACCAACCACTCCTTGTGACCTTGAAGTCCCTCTTGGTTCAGCCGCTTTACCGCGATCACCAAGCCAGTTCCAGGCCTAGCGGCTGTAAAAGTCTGCTCATCAATCCACCCTTTGAAAACACAACCAAACCCTCCTTCACCCAACACACTGTCCGGACGGAAATTCCTCGTCGCCGTCTTGAGATCATTAAAGGTGAAGCTCTTTAGATTGGACGACTGCAATATCTCGCCCTCTGTTCGAGGGGTTTGAGGTACGGAAAGAGAGGAGGCCCTGCTGCTCGCATCACTCGAATCATTTCCATCTCCACGATTAAAAAAATTCACCCCTGCACATGTCGATTTTGACTTAATCGATCAAACAGAACAATGCACCGTTTTACCACGCAAGTGGGCACCATGCATCTATCTTTGGAACTCCAGCTACACTAAAATTTAAGCACCAAAAAGAGCCCATACCAGAAAAAGGACTTGAATATTCAAGAGATCTGAGAGATGTCAGTAACTGCCAACCATGTGCTATGAATTTCGCTTGCCATTTGTAGCAATAAATCAACTATCAGAGGATACAGTTTTTAGATTTTACCCTTTCTAAGTTCTACTTCATCACCCTCCAAATCAGTATCAAATACAATGTATCGACAACACAAGGGAAGTGAAAGGAAGGAGCTAAAAAAAAAAAAAATCATGTCCTATCAAGAATTGCAAAAATTTATTCTTCAAAGGCCAAAACAACACCTGTTCTTGATATCTTACCAAAAGAAACACCTGTTCTTGATATAAACTCAGCTGAAATCATGCATCAGAAGCCTCAAATAGGGATGCATACCTTTGTGGAGAGGACTCTCAGCTATGATTTGAGAACTCAAGCAAGAACCCATCACCAGAAATCAAGAAAACACGGACCCAAAATTCAATCTCCCCTATTCTCTCACCCAACAGAGCAAAAGGGTGGACGGGTGAATAGAAGGAGATAACAAGAACAGCACAAAGCTCCCCAATTTCGGAAACAACTATAAAGGGGAGAGAAAAAAAAGAAAAAGGCCAAAGGAGGGGTGAAAAAACAGAGGAAGAGAGAGAGAGAGAGCTCTGGCCGAAGCAAGCAAAAGCCCGTGAAAGAGAAACAAAGAAAGAGAGGGGACGCCTATCGTCTACGGTGTGAAACCTTCGTGGGGGGCGGGTTTTGTGAATTTAACAGGAGCTGTCACCCGGGAACGCTACCGCCCCAATTGAATGCTTTGACCCAGTTGAGAAAGCAATCCAACCAGCCTGCCAGCACCAGCAGTCGAGAAAAGTCGAAATCGGCTTTTGCTGCTTTGTCGGTTTGTTCTTGGGAAATACTGCGTCTGCCCACGAACCCCAACCACAAAAGAAAAGGACCCAAAAAGACCAAGAAAAGAACTGTCGCTTGGGAACGCGAGACTGAACAGGTTGACTTCGGATCATTTAAGAAAGAGAGAGAGGAGCTGGGAAAACGGCATTAAATGAGGGTGGGTGTTCATCCCATTGGATTTTAAATATGGTATGGGTCCTCTTATCTTAATTCTGACGCCCCCTCATGCGATGGCGATACCACAGGCGTTGCATGGCTGCCAAGATTCCTCTCTCCCTTTGAATCGAATATGGAAACATGCGATGATTTGTGAATGAATTAGGGATTTGATGAATGGCTTAGTCGCTATCATTTGCCTAAATCATAAAATTACGAATGCGATCGTATTGATTTTTTTTTTGGTAAAAGGTAAGAAATGCGATCGTATTGATTCGCGTTGCTTTCTCAAGCATATCCGAGCTCGTGTAAATATGTCCATGCAAGATATTAACAGCTTGCATATGACAACTCTGAGGATAAAAAAAAAATCATATATTATATGAATATAAATTCGGTCAATTTAATCTTAAATATTTGAAATTTTGTCAATGTAATATTTGCATTCAATTTTATCCGTAGATGTACGACATCCTATGCTGAAGTAAATAATTTATTTTTGCATTTTTCTAATATATTATGAACCTTTTTTTATTTTTTTCTTATTTCTTTTCTTTTATTTTTTCCTTCCTTTTCTGCTTGTCACCATGTCACCATGCCCAGTGATGGGCCATAAGCAAGGGTCAAGAAGGCTCAATTTCAGGCGAGGTCAACCCTCGCTAGATGCCAATAAAAGGAGAAGGAAAAAAGAAGAGAAAAGAAAAAATCATAAAATTCAAAAGAAATTAAAAGAATGCAAAAAAAAAAGGTTTCACATAAGTGACGACTATGCCCTGTGTAGGTTGGCTGATGTCCACATCCACATCAACAATTGCTTGCTAAAATTAATTAGAAATATTACATTAACAAATCGTCAAAAAAATTATAATTAAATTGATAAAATTTAAAAATTTAAAATTAAATTTGATACCGATAGAATATGCTTAGAAATGTTTTCTTTATAATTTCCCAGCATCTTCATATCTTGCGATAGCTATATAACTCTATAACCACCAACTCTACCTCACCTTCCCAATCCCTAATGCCCGCCCCCATGGATGGAGGACGACTTGGGATGGTGGATACGGAGGTACCGTCGAAGCTTCCATAATTCATTGGACACGTGGACCCTTGATGTCTGTATGAGTCGAGATAGGTCGGGTTGACTCTTATACTGTGCTTTTAATGTCGAGAACTCAGGTGAATAACTGGCGAGGAAAAAATCGGGCTGACGAATTTTGAGAGAGAGAGATTTGGATTAGGTACTCTAGAGAGTGATGTGATTGACACGTAAATATCACGGTGGAGACAACAGATGGGACTATAATAAGAAATCCGGAATTGTGTCGCATTTAACTTTTTTTCTATTGACTCTTCTACTGTGCTTTTGCTTTTAATATCGAGAACTTAGGTGAAGAATTGGTAAGGAAAAAATTGGGCCGATGATTTTTTAGAGAGAGAGAGAGAGAAAGAGAGAGAGGGAGAGAGGGAGAGAGAGATTTGGATTAGATATTCTAGATGTGATGAACACGGTGGAGACAATAGATGGAACTATAATAAGAAATCTGAAATTGTGTCACGTTTAACTTTTTTTTTTATTATTGAACAAAAGATATATTCATTTCTCAAAATAATACATCAAAACTTAGAAGTACATAAACTTCACAAATAGAACAAATCAAAGCAGAATACTGCAATACAAATCTAAATTCAGAATACTACAATGTGGCGTTTAACTTAAACGAGGTCTGTAATTACCTTTGAGTTCTTATTTAGTTTAATACTTTATGGCAAATATTGTGGAAATTAGGGTCTTAACTATGACCCCCGCTAACCCTCCATTTAAGTTTACAAAGCTCAGAGTTGAATGGATTCTCAATTGGACACATTCACCTTCTCTTATTGTAATATCTGCTCCCTAATAACCTTTTTGAAAGATCACGCGATTTTGCATCTAAGGGATAATCATGTTTAATAAAAAGGATTACCATATTAAACACAATAATTTGGCTCAGAATTTGTGTACTTTCCATTATTTTTGTTGCCTAGAAAAAGACTTAGGTACCCAATCGAATCTTTTTCTTTTTTTTGTTAATCATGTCGAAACAAGGCAATAAAAGCACACTTTTTCTCCTAACCCAGTTAATTTTCATCGAAGTGAATATTCATGTCCAAGCAAAATTAAGTGAGTGCAATTCCACCAGTTATTTGACAATAATCGAACAAAGAGTCTAAAGTTTGTCAAAATTAAGGTAGAAGCTGCAGTCGGTGGATTCATTGAATATAATTAAGGAGGCAATGCCCTTTTTTCTATGCAACCAGTGCTAACTTACCAAATCTAGCTAATTGAACACAACCCACTTTTTTGGGCCAAAAAAAGAAAAACTCCATTTACTTTCAACTTTTTACTTTAATTTTTTCCTCCGTTTTCCTCCGGCGACATCCACTTTCGTTTTTTGGTAATTAAAATATTTTCCCCAGCCCTTTTTAATCCCAAGCTAGCCTTAGGCTCACGCCCTCCAACTGCCTCCAAAGTTGACACACTATTCATATGAAGCACAACTTGTTTGGCACAAACAACAACAATCCACAGTTTCAACCTTGTACAGCTTATGACCTAATCTTTTCTTTAACGGGTCAATACTACTAAATATTTCAGATCCATATGATCGTGTTATATCCACCTTGAATCCTAAGCTACTAAACCACCACAAATTTACTAATATTTTAGGGCAAAATTGAGGTAAGTATAGAACCGGCACACCAGGTTGAGATTTTTGATAATATCATTCCTTTTTTTCAAAGAAAATTGTGTATATTTTGCCGAGAGAGAGAGAGGAGTCAAATACAATGGCAAGTTCGGCAGAGTGGCAAATGGGAATGGAGGAAGACTTTGAAAAAATGGATTCGACAGAGAAATGCGGGACAAAAGGCGGTAGTCCCTCGTGACAGCGCGCGATCTCTTCCCGATTCGATCCGGATCGCAGGGCGTCGAGTTTGACTTTTCCAGAAGGAAGCCGCCTGAGTTATCCATCCATCCATCACCGCTGCCTTTTTTCCGGGATCTTATCTCGTGCTCGAGGTGATGTGACGTTCGTAACTTGCACAAGAGGTCATTAACATTTCACGTTTTCCCTCTCCCTCTTTTCGTTTGGCAATATTTCACAGCGTCGATGCTCGTGATTGTCATTTCCAGTGTAATCGAGAAGCCGTCCAAATTGGGTGACGCGACGAATATGAAAGCATGGCTCGTGCGAAGAAAGAAAGTAATTCAATTTCTCCGGCGGTTGGTCCGGAAGGCCCGTTGACTACCAAGCTTGTGATCAAATCTAATCATGGTCCGGTACCCAACGGAAAGTTAACATCCGGAACTATGTCGATGAGAACGCATTGAGCTATGATAGTTTTGAATTATTCATGTCGACTTCTATGTCTATGTGGGTTGACTAGAGAAGGCTCATGGGTCATCAAGCTCGATCAAGTTCGTGATTGGATTTATCTGAAGTCATGTCATTTTTCATATCAAGGAAGAGTTACTTTTATGGAGTATCAATAAAAACATGCTAGATTACATCGGCTTGAAGTCAATTTTATCAAATTTTATTTTGTTTAGGTAAATTAATATAGTGTATAAATCCTCTATCAAAGTTATAAATTGTTGTTTCTACATCGAATTCCGGGTTAGCTTGCTTGCACTTTATTTTATTTGAAAGGGTGGGAAGGTGCAACTAGCACACAACTACTCCATATGGAATTTTTCGATTTGAGCATAACTATTCATTCTAACCATTGGTGTACAAGGTCATCACAACAGCCCAAACCCACATGTACGAAGCTAGTAAGTGTTTTCACACGAGCTAATAAATGTGCAAATTGGCCAAAGATTCGGTCGCGACATGTGGCTCAAACTTGTGGTCACAGGAGATAATGTTGATTTTCACCACTAGGTTACCATGATCGGTGGATCTTGCACGCAATTCATGTCCTCAAATACTATTGAAGGCAAACTATCTATTAAAAAGTCATGAAGACCTAAGCCAATTGATCAAACATTCATTTTCTTTTTCCGCATCCTCGGACAAAAATGATTGGTACAGTTTCTCCTCGGTTGGATGCTCCTGCCCTCCTAACAAGTACCCACTTGTACGAAAAAAACAAGGGCAGAAATTTAAAATCCGGATGGGAGATATTATAGGAGAAAAGGCCATGTGGATTGATTCTCCCGGCGCTCGAGGCTAGGACGTCTTATTCAGACCGCTGAGGGGTTCACATTGGGAGACTGCGGATTCAATGTACGTCTCTGCGTTTGGCAGGCTTTGACTCTGATTCCACTTAATTTATACGGCGATGTTGTTGGGACAAGCTGGTTCAGAAGTTTCTACTCGCCTAAAAAGTACAAGAGATCACATGGCCCTATCCACCGAATCTTTTGTCTAGCGAGATAATCTTGCGCGTTGAGGTTTGGCTTGGTTTGGTTCTATGATACCACGCCAACACATCACGTAGATAATGCACGAAATATTTTCTCATCCTCTGGCTCGAGCAATGAAGAGAAGTGCTGAGAAAGGCCGATTTACTTTATCCTCGGGCGTCTGTAAATAGTGACTTAGATGGGTTCAAAATTACCATGCATCTGGAAGAAACTCTGGCCATGAGATCGATCCCAACGAGACTCGGTACGCAGAGATTGGCTTTGGAATGGCGCATAATGCATCCCATGTAGATGAAACTTATAAGCAGCAAGCACAAATATTTGTCACGAATTTTAGTGATTTCCTGAGGTTTCGAAATCCTTTGGCCAACCTCCAGCAAACGAACCTGTAGGAATAGTTAAGTCATGGAGACTGATATAAAAAAGCACAGGAAGATCCCGAACAAGGTCAGCCTATAAACAACGAAGCAGTCTGCAGCTAAAACCGATGAAGTGCGGAAAATTTTATTGCCAGATTCCCGTTGTCTCAGGGCATTCCATTCGTGATTTAACTATACTAAGAAAAATCACGAGTCGATGAAGGTTCACTGTGCATATAAGTATGCATTCAAGTTGGTCAAGCAAAATTTAGCATCCAGAGGCATTACAGAAACGTCGAGTCATGATTATTACTTATAGTGACGATATCCGTCATGGCACTAACCAAAATCTTTGGAAGCTTATGACCTCAAAAAGACTCTTTTCACATGTCTAGAGGAATTCACTGCCACACCAGAAGAAAACTTTCAGAGCTCAGGCACTCTTCTTCACCTCTGCAGACTTGATGATATCAATGAATTCCGGCTGAAAATAAAGATTGAAAGCAAAATTAACAAATATGGAATGGGAAACTAGATGGGCAGTATGCAAAGGCAACGAAAATACCTTGAGTGAAGCACCACCAACCAAAAATCCATCGACATCTGGCTGACCTGCCAACACCTTGCAGTTCCCACCATTAACAGAACCTGCCAAGAACACCCAGTTACGGAAGCGAATTACAATGAGAAAAATTTGAAGAGTCAAGAAAGTGCACTCTGCTTCACAAGCTTTCATAAAATGCAGAGACCTCTGATCAACTGGTGAAATTTAACTTCGAGGATAACTATATTAAATGGTTCACACAATGTTTGCAGTATCTATACATTGTGGCTTCAAAGCCACACTTTGAAGGTCCGCCATATTAAAAGGGTTTAGAGCAATAAGAAAGCAAAGATGTATATAAAAAGCTTTCACATGACACAAAACAGGGATTTCACAAGGCCCCCCTTCAAGAAAGTGGAAAAAACAAAAGAAAACAGTAGCCAAAAGAGGAAAAAAATCTTCGTGCTGATAAAGGCTGTAGTGTATTCCATGAATTCATCAAGTGTGATGTATGTAATATATGACAGGTGGAGTGTTGGAATATTTCTATTGATCAGTCGTGTCATATAGGCCCAAGTCATACATCCAACTGCTTCTATTTGAATTATCCGGAGGATGCCTTATATATATTAATATTGTATCAAATCAAAAAGATTGGACAATTAAACCCATTGCTCATGCCTCTATCATTTGCTTTAGCATGATAACTAGTCACCGAGAATACAACAATGACAGGGAATGCCTCACTTCTAAGAGAGGCAAATGAAAAAATTGGATGGGGTGACAAAATTAATTTGAGTTGGACACACATGGACTGTTGAAGAAAAAGCGGACACATAGAATACATGGTAAATGAGGTAGTACAGTCTATCCTCTTTTGCCATTAAGTTGACAGTGCATATGATTTTGCACTTGTCATGTGCTGATCACTGGATTTAAGTTTGGATTTTGTTATTGGTTTTCTTTTGGCCATAAGTTATGGTCTAATTGCATACTGTATGAGAAAGAATTTCCTGTGTATGTGTGTATGTTATGCTTATATATTGGACTTCAAATGCAGCCCCGAAGAGGAGGGTGTTGGGAGTAGTTTCCTGGCTTGCGTAGGCTGGCTTCTAACTAGACGTGTTCATGGGCCAACCAGCCTGCAAACATATGGGCAGGCTTGGACGAAATTTTGGTTCATCAAACTAAGGCAGGGGGCTGAGCAAGTTTCTACCCACTATGACCTGTGGCCTAGCTCAACACTTTGGCTATTTAACTTGTCTTACTAGTGACTTATAGCCTAGCTCAACACAAAGGCCTCATAAATGGGCTTTGGCATGGTTTTCAGGCCTAATATGACAGCAGCCAAATTTGAGCCTAGAGATCTCATGCCATGAACAGGTCCAATTTAACTCACCTTTATGCCAAACAAAGTGTTGAATTTGTCACAAGGAATAAAAAATAAAAATAAAAAATCATAGAGTAACCTTTTTGTCCCTCTTTATTTTCACTATGTCTAGAAGAAGAGATACTTATTTCAAAAACAATGTGTAGGAAACTCTTACCACTTAGGCCAACTATTCAATCGGATAGTATTCAGCTTAAGCCAGACATCAGTCAAACATTAAGCTTCACAATCCACATATCAACCAAGATGTTAGTTGAACTGGCTGTCGTAGCCTTATTTGCTTACATCCTAAGTGAATTTGGCAATTCTATGACTCACATTATATCAAATCCTATAATGTCTCTTCTTGAATTGAGTTGAAACACAAAAATTGCGTCACTGCATGCGCTGCAAAATTCTTCCTCACAAAGGCCTTAGAGTGATGGATTCTCTTCCTTTAAATGCGAGACATCTCCATAGACTAAACAAGGATACAGATCATGTCAAATGATGCATATTCAACTATGGCACAACAAACATACCTCCATAGATAATACGGGTTGTTGCTGCAACTTCAGGACTAGTGTTTGCGTGGAGCCATTTCCTTAGTTCACAATGAACCTACAGTGAGTAAGCACTTAATTAGATTGCACTGCCAATCTGTAATAAGAAATATCAATATTAAAATTCAAACCCAATGAAAATAAAAAGTCAGTCACTCGCGATGCAGAATTTTCACTGGCCGTTCAAGGAAGGTTTTTAGCAAGTAATTTCTACCATCCCTGCCTACTCCCTACATGAGCATAACTCTTAAAGGAAAAAGTAAGTAGGTGATATGAAACAAAAATCAGTTTCTGGAAGACACCAAAACTTATAGGAAGGCATTTATTGATGGGTGAAGAAAAAGCCAAAAGAAAGAAGGCAAAGGACCACAAAAGCCAAAAAGTCTTGCTAAGTCTTCAACAAACTTTAACTTCACAAATGACATCATTGAAAGTCCAGCCATTATCACTATCATAATGCTTAAAATCCATTTCCTCATGGTTGATAGATTTCTTGAGAGAAGTTATAAGCAAATCCTTAATGCTAGACTATTGACTTCACAGCCTTGTCAACTCAACACGTGGTTGTAAGGTGAATTGGAAGGGCCAAGTATGGTGGAGAGAAGGTTAGGATAGGTTGGAGATTAAATAAATGTGCTCCCAAGCACTTCAGTTTCAACAGAGACAGGAGCTTTGGCCATGTATGTTTTGGAAAATATGGTGATATAAAATCACAAAAATTGGAATAGAGAGGACTCTGGAAAGGAAGTTCCTATCTATAACTTTTTTGTTCCCATGAGTTTGATCCATCAGCTAGATTCAAATAAATCAGGTTAAGGAACCTCAACAACTGCGCTCCTCCCTCCCCTCCCTAATCGCACCCCCAGCAGAAAAGAAAAGAAAAATGATCTATATGGAAACCACTTGCAGATGAAAATCAACAAAGTAAGGAATCTAGGGATATTCGAGGCAAACTTGTCAGTGGATTTCTCTTCAATGACAACTGAGTGCCTTCTGTCAGGAGATAGGTACTTGATAAGACAAGGGAAGTTTTACTTAAACTTTTCATTCAACACTCAGTTCTGTCTTATCAAAGATATCGAATGCAATTAACTTCTGGAACCTACCAACTGCAGCACTTAATAGAGTCATCAAATTAACATTTAACACTTAATTCGATTGATTATCTTAGTTAAGAACTAATACTATCACCAGGACAAATAGTAAACAGCACGAAGCCTCAAACCAGAAATTGCAATGTTGACCAACATAAAAGAATCTGCTGTTTGTGCATAAGAGGATCACATTTGCTTATGTAGGCCTATTGCCATTAGAAACCGGGAAGTGATCTAAATAGGTCAACACAGATAAGGTTCGACTTACCTCCTGAGCCTGAGCTGGAGTTGCAACCTTTCCAGTTCCAATAGCCCACACAGGCTCATAAGCAATTACAACATCAGCCCAATTTGAAACACGCTCTGCAAGAAAATTGGAAACTACAGCTCAATATCTGTGCGACTTATGATGACTCTAATGGGCTAAATGACAAATCACAAAAATGTCCAAGGTGAGGATGCACAAAAGGAACTGTCTGACCATGTCAGGAACAAACTTATATATTCAATCTGATAATGAGTGGCCTCTAAAAAGTTTCAAAAAGAGAAAGGAGGCACCATATATAAACATTCTCTGTAGCATGAGAGAAAGTATGTGCAATTAGGCAGCAGCCCAATGGGAAGGAAAAACTCCTCCTTCTCCTTCAATGGGAAAGAAGAAAGTGAATAACATAGAAACTTTGACAAAATTTTGACCACATATATTAAGCTACAAATGCAAGTGCAGATGCTTGCTACAGGAACCTATACTAGCAAAGAAAACCCCCAAGCTCTTCATTGCCAGAATGTTGAAGTAAAGCAGGAATCCATCAAAAAGACCACGTGCAATGAGTGGATGCAAAAGGAGACATATTTCCCCAGGGAAATAGCATCAGCAAACAGGAGCACAAAAGATAGTCCAGAAAAATTAAGGTAAAATACCAGCTATTGCTTTAGTTTGGGCAGCAACTACTTCCAAAGTAGCTCCAGCTTCTCGCTGCTCCAGGGTCTCCCCCACACAAGCTATGACCTTCAAGCCTTGAGACAGTGCATATGCAGTCTTTTCTCCCACAAACTGTAACAATATGATCAGCCAAAGTAAATCAACTTCATCATTTTAACTCATAGAACAATTCCACCATTAAACAAAGTAAGAAATAATGCACCAAATTCTTACCTCGTTGGATTCACCCAAAAGTTGTCTTCTTTCAGAGTGGCCAAGAATGACCCAAGGAATGCTCAAATTGACAAGCATTTCCGCACTATAAAACAGTATTGAATACATCGAAGTCAGTTTGTTTCATAGAAATCTCTCAACTTGAACATAAAGCCAAACAGTGAAAAAATGAGATAACAGTGAAATTATAGATATATATGACAGACGTACACTTATTTGACAGTGTTTAAACAAAAGACAACTCAGTGAAAACTTAAAACACTTATCCAAATGATCTTACCTAACCTCGCCCGTGAAAGCACCTCCCTTTTTCACCCAGCAATTCTGTGCAGCAACATGGAAGTCGGGCCTCAACGTACTTTTCACCAGTGGAAGAAAGATGAAAGGAGGGCTCACAACAACCTCTATAGGATAAGAAAAGGAAAGATTTATGTATCAATTTATTCTTAAATGACATTATATTGACCCTATCATGTGCTAACACTAACATAGTGAGTTTCATTTAAGAAAAGGAGACAGGAAAAAGCATACCCACTAATTACCCTTTAAATATAAAATCTCAATCACCTTGCAATAACTAATGTCCTAAGTACATTAAAAAAAATGAGATACTAAATTTATTAGAAGAAAACATTGGGGCCACAGCATACATGATATGAATCTCCAAAGATGAATGTATCTGCATGTCAGGCCATGCGTTAACACTTGCAACTTTATTAGATTAGATTAATGGCCAGTGAAAATTTTTGTTTCCACAAGCAGCATTGGTCAAATGGACACTTACATCAGAACTCAGGGTAGATCCCACTAACTTGATTGACACAGCTTGTTGGTTGAAATTTTGTTAACACCAGCCGTACCTCTCCTGATAATTATTTGTATAATAAAAAAATCCAATAGATGGTAAAAACGTAAAACCATCTGCAGATTCTTAAGTGTGCGACTGGGATGACTTTTGCTTTATAATTTTTGTTTATGGATTTTTTAGTGGTGCTTGAACCCGTGCTTTTGTTTAACCTTGAACGCCTTACTCTTTACATCCATACAAACATTAACATCTACACTCAATTAAAATTTTTCCATGATCTTCAATATTTAGAGTGTTTTTTTTTTTACCCGATTTTGGGGAAAATAAATTTTTTGAAAAGAAAGCAAAAAAATACTTTCAAAAAGCATCCCCAAATGTACCCCACATCATTCACAGCCGTAACACCCCAAAATATTGGATTTACTCTATAAACCACAAAAGATGACTAGTAGTACTAAACAAATCGTCAAGTTCACCTGAAATTTTCCACCTAAGTTCACAAACTCTCAGTGACTTGGAACGATCAAATAAGATTAATTTTACAGGCCTATTAGAAAGAAGTCAAGACCAACTAGCACTGCGGAGGGAAAAGAGAAAAGGGAGGAGGAGAGGAGTCTCCATCTTAACTTTCGCCCATAAATCGACTCTCTTTCTATCGAGAGAAATCCTTAAAAGGCATTAAACAGACCTCTATCTTACGTATGAGATATTCCAAATTAAAACATGAAAGATTGCCATGGATATATCAAGCATTATTTACAGGACCCAAGTCTAAGAGACGGCAGAGCTGAGGCTTCTCGGACAGGCATCTTTTACGCAGCAAGCAACGCGTAATACTTGGGAGGGCCAATGCATCTCGAATTAGAAACCAGGGCGATGCTAGCTTATTCAAGATAAAAGGAAGCATGATGGACAGAAATGTACTGTCGCTTCACTCACCCACGACGTCTTGTGGTGGCACTTGCGCGTCATTAAGCGTGGCGACAATTTTCTTGACCTCCTCCGTTGTTCCATTCTGCATCATTTGTATGTACAAACACAATAGACTCAAAAAATGCACCCAAAAAAAAAAAAAATTCAAAACAGACAGTCTCAAAAGCAAGCAGAACGGCTCAACCGGCATATGAAGAGAAAGCAGTGCACGCATACGAGCAATATCATTTCCCCAGGCATGAACAAAGTTCCGTCAGCCATTAGATCTTTCCAAACTAATTCATGGGGGAATTTCCGCTCAGCGAACGAGGGGATTAAACCCCATGACCACCACCAGCTACCTAATCATCCCACTCCACCGACAACCGGAGACAAAAGCGAAAAAAATAAACGATCAATCGGTGCGACAAAACCGATGCGTCGTCCGCGATCGAAGAAACGCTAGCGCGACCCAAAAGACAGATCGATTCGATCCCATCGTTTTTCCAAACGAAACGAGCTTCAAAACAGATAAACCCGATTCCAACCTTCCCCCGGCGCAATCAAAGCAGAGATCAAATCAAACCGAAATCAGACAAATCCAAATGCACATCGAGAGTCTGCAAAGAAGCACCGGAGAAGCAGAAACAGTAGTAGACTCACGCATTTCCAGTTGCCGCCGACGAAGAACTTTCTCGCCATATCTCCGATTCGCGGACGAAGTGAGCTCAAACGACAAGCCGAGGGAGACGGAGAGAGAAAGAGGGAGAGTTTCGAGCTTGGATCTTGCGGTTCTTCTCGGGTGCGGTTGCAGAGTGGAAAGTATATACGGGAAATTTTCCGAGCCTCCGGACACAGATTGAGGTCTCCGATCTGTGGTCGAGTGGAAATGACGTTGGCGCCCTCGCCAACGGGAATATTCCCCGGAATATACATGGATATTTTAAGGGAAATGACCGTAATAATCCTTTAATATGATTAATGAACTTTTTAAAATTTATTCGATATAATTCATGAACTTTAGTATATTTTTAATTTTTTTTTAAATTAAACATTACCCATGATCTTGAATTAATTAAACGACTAAAAAATTTAGAAATTATATTAAATAAAATTTAAGCATCGCATTACAGAAAGTCCACATATCATTTATGTCATTATCCTATTCGAATAGGACGGCAGGGTGCAATTTGGTCAGATGGAATATGAGATTTTTGTTCGTGTGGATGCAGGCACAGGGGGGGTTGCGGTGGGGGTCCACCGAAGGGATAATGCAGATAAAAGTGGGTGGAGCGAGTGGGCTGAGCTTGACCCATGTGAAGTGGCAACCTCTCACGGGCCGCTCGTGCGACCCTCTCTAAATTATCCGAGTCCTAGGATTTAACTGGACTCCGAGAATCACTAAAATCCTTTGATTTTTCGATGATGAATATCCATCTCGGGCCATTGAATTTTCAATCTTCTTCTTTTGTTTTTTTTTTGTAGGATTAGTTTTGGAAAGAGATAAGTAAGGCGATAAGGTGTTTTGGCTTTACTAATATAGAAAATCTCGTTCATAGAGGACAAACGGAGTTATGGTTATGCTAAATTATATTATCAAAAGAAAATGGTAAGAAATTAATTTCCAAATGCGTGCAAAGCATTGGATTCCAATTAGATGAAATGGTGAATTCGATTTTGTTTTGATAATCTAGGGGCAGGAATCGAACCCACAATTTCGTAAGCCGAAAGTATGGGAACACTCTTGCCACTAGGTCAATGATAGGGTGTTTTTTTCTTCTCTTTTTGGTATGAAAAAGTGCCAAAGCCGAAAGGGTGGGTGAGTTTCATTAAATAAATAATACATCAGTCACTTCTTGCAATATTATTTAATGTTTTTACACTTTCGCCCATGACCATCGATTCCAATTTTTGAGTCAAGACAACTCGTCCAACTCCTCGAGCTATCTAAAGGACACGCTTCACTACATCAGTTTAATGCGTTTAGGATTTTACCCTTGGAGTGTTATCAACAATTTTATAACTCAAAATTACAAGGAGAGAACTCCTCTAAAATGCCAATTCTTTCGGTTCTTTCTTCTTTTTCATTCTTCTTGTGACGACCATATTTTCCCACTTATATAGAGAAAAATTCATAACCTTAATGTCTTGAACTAGGGTTTTTTAAAAGTGCAATTGATTGAGGAAGTAGTCAAGATGAGCCCTGGAACTTCTAAGAGTCTAGGGTTTTATTAATAGTCTAGAATGTTCTCATAGGTATTATCTATAATGTACACTTGTATGCTAGAGGGTTATTGAATTGATGGGCTAGCTGATGAGTATGAAGTATAGATCTCCACTGTGAGATTAAGAAGAGGCCTATGATTATTATTAGAAGGTTTCAACTATATATAAAGAATCCATTCCCTTTGCATCATCCCTCTATTCCAACATAATAAGAAATAAAAAAGAAAAAATTATCTCCAAAAGCACTTTCAATCTAAAGTTTCCCTAATTTGGGGTTGACCAAATAAGGGAGTGAGCAATAAATCGAGGAGAAGGTTGCGCTTAAGTTATGCTAGTAAGGGGTGAATGAATAAGAAAAAGTTTCAGTGCTACACAATCACAATTTCATATTTTGCCATAGACATTAAGGGTGTGTTTAATAATATTTATATTTCTCCATTTTCCTATTCTTTTGTTCATTGGAACAAGAAAAAATAAAAATCTTTTTGTGTGCATCAATTAATTTTAATATTTCCTAGAATAGATTAGTGACCAAGAGATAAATTAAGAACAAAAACAATAAGTAATAAAAAAATGTACTTTTTTGATTCCCGAGAACAAAAAAAAAACGAGTCATTTCTTTTTCATCCAACCCAAGCCTTTCCTCATTTTGCTTAGTTTGCCCTAAACACTTCCTCTCATTATAATTTTTTGGGAAAATCTCTCTCCTCCGTTTCTCGCTCAAGCACGCCTCATGCGATCTCTCTGCCTCTCTCCTCTCGCCCGCCTTCATGTGATCGGCGCCTGATTTCGAGAGCTACCTTGCATTTCCTTAGGTAAAACCGGCTCGGTGAACTCGACAGCGCTTTATTTTTATGTAGCAATTAGAAAACTACTGACAAATAGTGGCGAATTGCGTGGCATCCATATGGCAATTCTTATTACTAAAACAGAAATATAAATTTAATTATTTTAAACCAAAAGTAGATAATTTTAAATTTCAGTGAAAAGATCCGAAGCCGACTTAAAATTGAAACAAACGCACGTGATAACAATAACTAACTTCTTTTTTTACAATTTATTTTGGCTTTTGTGTTGTAATTTTCAACACGACATAAAAATACATAATTGAGCCTTACATGAAATTGATATTGTCCGTTTGAACATACATATACCTTTGTCAAAATCAGTTCCAATGATCTTATATTAATCGAGTGTCTTTTAAGTGACTTATGTACTTCTTAAGTTAAATTATTGGTTTAAAGCATCCGTGTCTCCAGCTTCTTGTAAAAAAATTAGAAATAGAATAACTTGTCAATATTACAGAATAGGGTTAATACCCTGAAAACCCCAAACTGGTACACTTATGACAAATTTACCCCAAACTATTTTTTTGACCACAAAAAACCCAAAACTGGTATACCTTTGACAAATTTACCCCAAACTTGTACACTTGTGACGAATTTACCATCTGTTAGTTTTTGTCAAATTTTATTGTCAAATTATTAAGTTAAATGACACGTGACAATTGATTAGTATACCAATTTGGGATTTTACGATCTGTTTGTCAGAGTTTACAATTTTTATGATTTTTTTTGTGGCGTTAATCCAATTTAAATTTATTAGTTTGGGGTTTTTTGTGGTCGAATAAATTAGTTTGTGGTAAATTTGTGATGAATGTACCAATTTAGGGTTTTTTATGATCAATCGGGGTAAATTTGTCATAGGTGTACCAGTTTGGGGTTTTTCATGGTAAAAAAAATAGTTTTTGGTAAATTTGTCCCAAGTGTACCAGTTTTTGGTTTTTCAGGGTATTAACCCTACAGAATAAGGAATGCATTAAGGTAGAGTATAGAATATTCAATATATATGGTTTTCTCTTTAGATGTTTACTAAAAGATTAGTTATGAAACAACTTTTGGGAAAGTTGTCCAAAAATTCTAAATCTATTTTACTTTTACCAATTCAGTTTTAAACTTTTAAATTTTGTCAATTGAATCCTACACAATTTCATCTTTTGCCAATTTTGGTAGAAATTCGTTGACGTGAATACTAGCCATGTCACATAAGACGATCAAATCTAATGTGAATAATTTTTAATTATATTTCAACAATTTTTTGTGGATTTTTAATTTTTTTTCCTTTTCTTTGCTTTTTCTTTTGAGTTTTTGGAATTAGGGCCCACAAGGGCCATGACGCTCTCGCTAGCCAAAGCAACGGTGCATAAGCCCTCACCTAGAATCCGTGAGGACCACAACACCCTCGTTAGATCTGGCCAAGCAATGGTTAGGTGGCCCTTGTCGGCCTTAACTCCAAAACCCAAAAAAAAAAAAGAAGAAAAAAATCATAAAAATTCAAAAAAAAATATAAATATTATTTAAAAATGTCTACATCAGCCATGTTACATAGGACAAGTGGCGTCCACGTCAAATTTCGCCAAAACTAGCTAAATGGTTTCAATTGGCATAAGATAAAAATATGTAGAACTCAATTGATAAAAGTAGGAGGCTTAAGATTGGAATGGCAAAAGTGTAATAAGTATAAGACTTTTTGGGCGATTTTCCCACTGACTTTTCAAATATGGAAAAATTTTGATCTAAACAATTATATATGGTTTTCTTCTTTTCGAGCTAGGAGCACGAGTTTAACACTAGCCAGCTATAAATCACAAACCTAGCAACAAAACTCTCCTTTTACTTTAGATCTTTTAAATTTTGAATCTCTTCCATTTTCAATTTTTTTATTTTTTATTTTTAACTCCTAACAATATTATCTACTCCTCCCGCATATCTTTCAGTATCACCATAACGCAACTGCTTCTTCTCCCATTAATGTCTTCTTCAGTTTTTACTCAACGATGCATCAGAAGATGACCCAAGAACCAGCATCTAGAGCTAACTCATCACCCTGTACTTGTTCTCCGATCAAAGCTTTCTTCGCAATACCGAATCCTCGGGTCTTTCGCCTCCTCGTCATCAGCAGCGCAGCAACATTTTCCCTCGGGATCGCGATGATGGTCGAATGGTCTTTACACGCGAAGCACCATCATGGGTACGAGTGGTTGGTCTATGTTGCTGCACTTGTCGTTGCCCTTCCGATCCTGGCTTGGACGGTCCTCATTCTGTCCGCCGCATTCTTGTGCGGTGGGGCTTCTAGTCTAGAGCGATTGAGAGTGACCGGCTCGCCCGGTTCAATCTTATCAAGGCCACAGCGCGAGGCTGGGGATGAGGAGGCAAAGCACAAAGAGATTTGCCCATCTGATCATGAGCAAGGTTTGGTGCGAGATGAAGTTAGTGACGTGCAAAATGAGGGTTTTGGTGATCATGTTCGTGCTTACGGTTCTCGGGTTCCTTATAATTTATCGAGAACTACAGCGGCGGATGGTAAGATTGCTTTCGAAAGAGCATTTTCTTTGCCGTCGATGGGCAATGCTCGCGAATACAATGACGTCGAGCGAAGGTTGAGCTCTTGTTTGTAATGGAATGTTCTTGTTTGCTCGCTGAGGTGATTTAAGTTGCGTTATCTTCTCTTTTTTGCGATTTATTTGCACTGCTGCTGTCATCGAGTTTGATTTGGCGTGATGGAAGATTTTAATCCTTTTGGTATTTAATCTGATTTACTGCATTGTATTATATTACACAGTCGTATATGTATATGTATTATTATGAAAACTAAACTCATGATTTGTAATTTCATAGGCAATATGGGAAAGTAAACAAGAGAGATTCTTACCAGCATAGACATGAAAAAAATGTAAGCCTGAAAAATGCAAAATATCCTAGCATGTGGCAAGACGGTGTTGAGTACTTCTTGCTTTTTAATTTTTTGGAAATTTTGCTTTTATTCAATGCGAAACGTTTAAAAAAATTCAAATTGACATTTTAACTTTATATTTAATTTTCAAAACTTAGAATAATTATCTTCTATTGAATTTGCTTTAAAAAAAAAAAAGCAAATCGATTAGCCTGATAATAAATATAGCAACTAGAACTTTATGGTAGTTCAATATTGATTTCCTTTTTTTTCTTTATCTTGAAGTTTCTTTATGGTTTCCTCTAAACCTTTGTAGAGTATCTAAAAAAAAAGTGCTAGAAGACTTCTTCAAGCAATGTCAAAAACAATAAAATAAGTAAACGAGAATATAAAAGTATGGGCGAAAATTAAAACTTAAGTGACAGATGAGGCGAATCTCGCAATGGAGAGCAACTTTGCTTGCTGTAGCGCTCACTACGTACGTAAGAAGAAGAATGACAAACATAAGCAAAACAAGTTTGAACTATTGTCAGGGAATTGAGGCGAATTACGCTTGAAGAGAAAGAAATCATTTTTCAAAAGAAACTAAATGATTATTTAATTGAGTGGATTTAGTAAGTTAGAGGACTTGATTGTACAAAATAAAACTTAAAAGACCAAGTCGGACTTATCCAAAAAGTTAGAAAACTTGAATGAACAAAGTGAAAATTAGTGAACCAAATTGCACAGATGCTGAAACTCAAAGGAGGATATCTCTACTTAACCCCTTTTTTTGCTTGGCGGGATGGTAACTTGATGAAGAATAGAATAATTAGTAGTTTTAACTCTTGACGTAAGGATAATTTTCAAATTAACCGAGCATGAGATAAAAGTCACATCCGACTTAATTATATATATTTTCTTCTAAAGACACGTATTTATGTGGTTCCTCGTGATTCTTCAAGTCCCTCCTAAGCTAATGAGAGCTAATCTTTGATTCCTATACACAATACAATTTGAGGATCCGCTTATTTGAAATTGAGGGAATTATTTTCTGATTTTCTGGTGTTTGATTGACATAAAACTAGTCGATTTATAGAAAATATTTTCCATATACCAAAAAAAACAAGTTTAAATTAAAGAAAAACAACATCTCCTTTTTAGTAAGAAAGAAATCACTTTTCTCAAAATACCAATCAAACAAAAATTGATATTTTTTCTTCAAATGAAAATATATTTTTATCGTGAATTTTTCAGTGAAGTAAACATACCATTATGCTATGATTTAATTACTCTCAAGTTGTCATTACAAAAATAAGCAAAATGAGAATGAAAACTCTTAATTAGAATAATAAACAAAAATTAGAGAGAGTGAGGGGGGCATGGTCCCCCTCCGGAAATGAAATCTTATCCCTTTATTTCGTGCTAATATATGACTATCAGTCTGGATCCAGATGGTAGCTCAATGGTGCTAAATAAGATAAGTTATAGGTAAGAAAGCCCCCTTTTTGATCCTTCAACTTGCCCATCTTTCAACCAATCTTCTAAATTTTTTATTGATCTAATCAAGTCCTTGAACTTACGTAGCTTTTTAAATCCAGTTAATTCGACCTTACGTTTGATAATAGCTTGTTTATCTGTTTAAGCGATATGATGCGAAAAATCTTCCTGCCATTGTGAACTCTATTGTAATACATAGGACATAAAAAAAAAAAAAAATCAAACATGAATATAATAGTGAAAAATATTTTACCTAAAGTTGACTTTTCATTTTTATGCAAATGATGGTGATTTTAGGTAGGAAAGTGTTTGAAGTGTCTCTTCATTTATTTTACGAAAAATGAATGTTTTAAAAAGTTAAAAAAAAAAAATGAACCCTTAGAAAATGAATAAATGAAATATTTTTTTATCGTTTATAATAATATTTAGACATAAATTGTTGTTGATAGTAATTTTTTTCATTGACTAATGATTTCAAATTCATTTTCTATAAAATAAACATAGCCTAAACGTAAAAATGAAATGCAAGGCTTATAACAGCGAACCATGAACGCTGGAAATGAAAGGGGTAGAAATTAATGTATTTATCAAACATAGTGGGAAGTCGTGTATTGATAGATAATTGTACAATTACAATGGAAATGGTATGGTAGCCCATTAACCATGATTACAAGAACGGCCTACAAATGCAAACCCTTCGAGATTCTTAGCATTCTACTGATACGTCGACAATCATTATTCACAAGAAAGTACAACTTCCAAACCACTCAAATAATCAACCGTGACATAGGTCTGTTTAGTTCACTTTTTTCAAAAAGCTTTGGAGCCTCCAAAGCTCTTTAAAGAAATATCAAAGCATTTGGCAAACATTTAAAAATAGCTTTTGACTAAATGCCGACATTAGGAATATTGGGAGCTTAATGCTACTTTGGCCCAACAATTCCAAAATAACATTTGTGGAATGCTAAAACTATAATTAAAATATGTTTTCCTTCTAAAATTATATCGCAAATTTTTTGATTTTTCGATTTTGCTCCTCCTTGTAACTATTTATCTTCTTTGCACAAGAGCAGCCGATATGGACAAATCTGGCCAGTGAAGGGCTGTGCGACCCAAGTGACTTGAGCAACCACTGCCTAACTCTTGTGATCAAGTGACCCTCGCCTGAAGTCACGCAACACGAGACAACATTAGACGGCCTCTGCATGGGTCTCATGTGACCCAGGCAGTAGTCGCCTGCGTCGTGTGTTGCCTAAGTCTCGCTAAGGATCGCTCGATCAAGCAACCTCTGCTTGGGTTGCACAACTCTTGTTGGAGGTTGCTTGTGGTCAAGCGACGGCCACTAGAGCTAGATCTAGCTCTTCAGCATAGGGCTTAAGTTTATATATAAAATATAGCCAAAGCCCACTTCAAAAGAAATTTGGCGCCTCTATTCAACGTCTTGATCCACGCGTGTTATTCTATTTTGTCTCAAACATATAGTCAAATTTTAAGATTTGTTAGTCTCGCGTGCTCTTTTGATGAGTCACGATACACTCTGCGCATCTTTTGACAGTTTCTCAACATCAATATCCTGTAGCCGTCGACGATTGTAGCGCATGGTGGTTGGTGTGCACGCCATACAATTGACTAGAAATTTTTTTTCTCCACCAACCGATCTAACTCAATCATTTTTTATCACAAAGGGTTGACATTTTCCTTTTTGTGTGTGTGTGTGTGTGTGTGTGTAAACAACTTGACTAGAAAAAAGAATTCATATTAATTTTTGGTGTTAATATCTAAAAAATCTCGAACTAGTACACTTATAACAAATTTACTTCGAAATAATTTTTTGATCATAAAAAATCATAAACTAGTACACTTATAATAAATTACTCTCTATCAACTTTTGTCAAATTTTACCACTAAATTTGCTTACATGAATGACAAATGGTGACATGTCTTGCCACATGAAAATTCATAGGTTGATACCACAAAAAATTCCAAATTGATCATAAATGTATTAGTTTGAGATTTTTTGTGATATTTACTTTATGAATTTCTATGTGGATTTGTCATGTCACCATATGTCGTCTAGGTTAGCAAATTTAACATTTAAATTTGATGGAAGCTAACGGGGGTAAATTTGTCACAAACGTACCAGTTTAGGCTTTTTAATGTCAAAAATTAGTTTGAGATTTTTAAGAGTATCAATCCTAAGTTTAGAAGGGAAGAGGGAAATACTCACCATTTTTTTTTTGAAATTTATTATTTTTTTTCCGTATCCATCACCTAGGAAGCAATGACACTCTCTAAAAGTTTTCGTGTCGTGTCAGACACTTCAACATGTGTCGGACACTTTCGACATTTTCGAACACTTTTTGACACCCGTCAACACGTGTCGAAAAATCTGACACTTGATCAACTTTATCGACATTATCCAACACTTGAGTTGAAATTTTAACATACGAGTTTTTGATTTCAATATGCGAAATCAACTTTAAAAATTTTCAATAAATAAGAGGTCAGAATGTATATATATGAAAAAATTATAAAAATAATAAATGGGGAAGGAAGAAAAACTTAATTTTCTTTTCTTTTTTGACCCCCACTTCCCATGATACAAAATTCACATCCCAAGTTCTTTTCTCTTTCTTTCCGAGATGTCTGACAGTGAATCTAGGATGTGAATTGCTTGTTTTCCTTCTCCAAATTTTATGGATTATTGGAATGAAGTTAGATTTGTTAAATTGAAATAAATAACGATATTAATAAATGATAAATTAATATTTTTAGTTTAAATTCACTCTAGATTTTTTATTAATTATTTATTTATGAATTTGAATCAAATTAATTTGATTGAAATAATCATAAAAATGATAATTTATTATGTATATATAAAAATATATATTTAATATACCACGTGTCCTAACGTATCAAAATTCTTTATTTTTTAAGAAACGATGTGTCGCATCGTGTTGTGTGTTGCGTATCATGTGTCAGTCCTACTCTATGAAGCACCGACACGTTGTCAGAATTTCCGTGTCATATCTGACACGGTCAGACACGTTCGGACACGCGGTCAACATGCGTCGGATTTTCCGACATGTGGTCAACCTTTCTCGACACGCTCCGACGCGCGTGTCCGAGAAAGAGGATGACGATGGAGGGTGGAGGTGAGGCCGAGGGAGGGCTAGAGGAAGAGCAGGCGATCTAGAGGGCCGCGTTTGCAACGCTATGATGGAGGGCCGGCGGTGAGGCTGCAGCTGCGAAAGAGGGCCCTTCCAGCGAGCGACTGTGATGAGGCGACTAGGAGAGAGCTGTGTGACAAGGAGGAAGAAGAGCCGTGGTTAGGGTTTTAGCGAGGGGGAGGATGGTGAGGGAGGATGGAAAGAAACTGGGCCGAAGAGAGGGTGGCGTGATGTGAAAAGAAATCGGGGCCAGAGAGGGGAGGTGGCGTGGGGTGGGGGAAGAGATAAACGACGGGGGCAAGGGTGGGGGAAGAAACCGAAAGGGGGCGAGGAGGGGGATGGGGGCGGGGTTGGGGATGATTGATGAGGGCAGGGAGCAGGGGGAGTAGGTGCTGTCGAGGGGGGAGGGGGAGAGAGAGAGCAGGGAAGAAATCTGTTGGGAATAACGGATCCCCGAAAACTGGATTCGACACTAAATCGAACCCCTAAAACGAATGCGGAAGCGAAGCTCGGGAAAAACACGTATCACCGATCCTATAGCACACCACGGATTCGAGCGTACCTTGTTAGCCACAAATTAAACACCAATGCTGAAGATCGAGAAAGAAATTCTGATCCGATGATGTGAATTCGCCTTGAAGGGAAGACGAGATGCCTTAAGCGTTTGTCTTACTTTTTTTTTGGAGGGAGAGAGGGAGATGAAACGTACGTGTGTTTATGCTGAAGGGTGCGTCCTCCCTCTCTCCCCTCCTTTATATATGTACCCTCTAAAATACAAACATACCCCTTCGTCCATGGGCCCTAATCCTGTGGGCCGGGCTTTTAGGCCTAATATGAGCGGACGGGCCAACTTAGGCCCATCAATAAAGAAAAAATCCATCATCTCCCACTCGCACATGGTGGTCCAAAACCAACATGGGCGGACAGGCCCTACTCAACTCCATCAGAGAAAAATCCATCATAGACTCTCACTTAACATGATGGGCCGAACAGAATCCTCTTTTCCTTTCTTCAACATTCATACCGGTGAATAATCCGTGCGACCAGCATACTTTGAGAGCTCGTTGCTATACATCTGTTAGGAATATATAGCAGCTCATAATGGGCATCACATCCCGAGTAGATTTAGTATGCGTACCCTAGATTGATCGATCACATTTATATCTCTCTCGATCTCTTTTAAACAATGATATATATATATATATATATATATATATATATATATATATATATATATATATTGTATTCACAATTATGATTATCCCAAAGACAGTCGTAATTGGTTAACTGGTGAATACAAAACTACAATGTGATTCTCCAAAATCGATCTTCCTCTTTCTTTCAAACTCTCAATTTCAGTTTAGCTTTCTTTTCTAGAAATGTCCCATTAGATTTAATCAAACTCATGACCATTGGCAACATCCTAAGATAGCAAACACTAAATAGAAATCTTGAGAATAAGTAAGAGTCATGAGATGACTAAAAATTGAGGAACTCTTTTCCTCAAGAGTCTCACACGACATAAAAAGTTGAGATCAAACTTTTGCCACTCTTATTGGTCGTCTCATGCATACGTAGTATGAAATACGTATTATGGTATTAACTCCTTTCCCATGGAGCGTATGTCTATACCTTTCAATACCGTACAGATGATAGTTTAGATATACCCAATGTCTAACTTGAGTTCACGTATCTACTCATTCACAAAATTCATCAGAATTCACATCTAGCATTATAGACAGATAAAGTAAAATATGTGGGTTATTTTACTTTCAGACATCGTAAGTATTATGTCCTCATCTTAACACTCAGTTAAGGCGACATACGTATTTTAAGCTTGAGCTCTCGATTATCACCTAGATAATAATCTTAAAAACAGTCTCATCTATATTTATCACACAGTAAACAAAGGCGATTACCCGTGTGAGTGGGCTAATCTTATATCTGTCCGACATACTTCTCAACTTAAAGTAATGCACTGAGCATTAAGATGCATAAAGATCATATAAAGATTCATAGGCATTAATGATGAAAACACAAATTCATCAAATGTGAACACTTAGGGAAATTACAATATTTAGTACATCAGCTTCTACGCAATCCTAGAGACTTCATATGGTCACAAAAAACACATCTCTAGGTATTGGCTTTGTTATAGGATCTGTTACCATTCTATGCGCAGTATGTACTCTAAGTTCACATCTTTTCGTGCAATCATATCCTTGACAAAAGTTATAGTTGGAATCTATAGGTTTGGTCTTGTCATAATATTTTGGATTTTTGGTGTACGCTTTTGCTGCTTGGCTATCACAGTTAACCAACAATTAATCTGCAGCACTTCCAATAACACATAAATGATCCAAAAAATCTCTTAAGCCAAACACCTTCTTATACTACTGCTGATAATGTCACGAACTCAACTTACATCGTGAACAAGGCTATACACTTTTGTTTCTTACTGCTCCAACATATGGTGCCATTATTCGGTAAGAAAACAAACCCAAAGGTAGATTTCCTTTCATTTAAATTCCTTCCCCAATCAGCATCAGTATAGCCTTAGAGTCGCGGATCCTTTCCATAATAACTCAGTATATAATCAGTAGTTCCCTTTAGATACCTTAGTATTCTTTTAACGGCTTATCAATGTGCTTGACCTGAATTGGATTGGTAACTACTCACCATTCCAACTGTAAAACATATGTCAGGTCTTGTACACATCATAGTGTACATAAAGCTTTCAACAGCACTAGCATAAGGAACATCTTTAATTTGTTTCTTCTTTTGTGAAGTCCTTGGACACAGTCTATGGCTCAACCCTTCACCTTTTTGTAATAGGAGTGTCTATGGGTTTACAATCTTGAAATCTTAACTCCAAGAATGTATGTAACATCACCCATGTCTTTCATCTCAAAGTTGGAAGATAACGAATTCTTCACAGTATGAACAAACCTCCATATTACTTCCGACAATTAGTATATCATCAAAATATAATGATATGATCACAAATTGATCATTGAATCTTTTGATATATACACAATGATCCTCATCTATCATTGTAAAGTCATATGCCATTATGACATTATGAAAACGTATATACCATTGTCTCGATGACTGCTTAAGGCCATATATCGACCTCCAAAGTCGACATATCTTTTCTTCTTGGCCTTTCACTATGAAACCAACAGGTTGTTCCATATATATTTCTTCCTCTAATTCTCCATTGAGGAAAGCAGTCTTTACATCCATTTGATGTAACTCAAGATCCATACTAACCACTATTGCCAGAATAATGCGAATCGAGGTAAATCTCACTACAGGAGAAAATGTATCTTCATAATCAATTCCTTCATGTTGATTATACCATTTCACCACAAGGCGAGCCTTATGCCTTTCTATCGAGCCATAAACTTTTTGCTTTATTTTGAGAACCCACTTGTTCCCAATAGCTTTGTGTTATTTTGGAAGATCAACCAGTTCTCAAACATGGTTTGACTTCATTGACTATATTTCCTCTTCCATTGCATGAATCCATCTTTCCTTACTAGAGTAATTTAGAGCCTCATTAATATTTCTTGGCTCATCCTCATCTTGCGGAGCAATCATAAAAGTTTCCCCTTCAATGTCAAAACGTTGACGGGAAATACTTTGGCAACTTGTTCACCATATGGGAGATTGTACACTTAGCACATCATTCCCCATTATGCTCCCACTTGGATTAGATAATGATGACGTCGTCTCATCATGTGGTTGCAATTGAGAATGAGTTGAATTCAATTCATCATTCTCATATCACTTTCACTTGGACGAGAGCTCCACTAATATCATTATCTTGATCCAATGTTTCAAATAGAGAATAATCTTCCCTTATTTCGCCCTTCTTAGGAATTCATCCACTAAGAATGTGGCATCCCATAATTCAAATTCAGTTATACTCCCACTTTCTTGCTCACCTATGAACACATACCCTTTCGAGTGTTCGGAGTATCTTATGAAAATACTCTTCTTTTCTTTGGGACCCAATTTCCCAAACTTGTGAGAGGACTCATGTGTATAGGTAACACAATCCCATGCCTTGAGAAAACTTAAGTTCGGTTTTCAAACTGTCCATAACTTATATGGAGTTGAAGTAACTAATTTGGAAGGCACCCGGTTAAGTATATAGGCAGCAGTTAACAACACATCACTTTAAAAAGTAATAGGTAAGTTAGCATGCGCCATCATGGACCTAACCATTTCCAGTAGGGTTCTGTTTCTTCTTTCCGCAACACCATATTGTTGAGTTTATGGAATAGACAACTGTCTTTCTATTTCATTTTCATCACATAATTTTCTGAACTCATAAGATAAATATTCTCGACCTCGATCGAATCTCAATGCTTTTATTTTCTTGTCTAATTGATTTTCTACCAAGTTTATAAACCATTTTTGAAACAACTTATACTTCAGATTTATGAGAAATCAAATAGACATATCCGAATCGAGTATATTATCTACAAAAGTGATTAAATAAACAGCTCCATGCCTTCCTCTCACATTTATTGAACCACAGATATCAGAATGAATTAATTGCAGAGGAAATTCAGCTCTTTTATCTTTTCAAATGGTTTCCTTGTCATTTTCCCTATTAGGCAATGCTCACATCTGGGCAAATCGACTTTTTCAATGTTGCCCAACAAGCCCTATTTGGCTAGTCTATTCAAATGTTGTTGGCCAATATGACCAAGTCTAGCATGCCACATAATCACATCATTATCATATAAAGTAGAAGATGTGAAACAAGGGAATAACAAATATTGACATCATCACAGTCAACATTTAGTACAATAAAACCATCCAGAAAATGACCACAACCATAGTAGTTTGTATCCAAATACAAATCTACATTTCTATTATGGAAGTTTATATTTAAAACCAAGCTTAACCAACACCAAAACAGACACTTAAATTTCGACGAATCTCCGGAGCATATAGAATATCATGTGGGAACAAGGTGCGTCCACCACGAATGTTCAATTGGCAGGTGCCAATCCCTTTAACTTCAACTCTGAAGTTATTTCCTACATATATCCACTTAATTCCAATTGGTATTCGTCAGAATTCCACGAAGGATCCTCTATCCTTTCTTACATAGTTTGTCTCTCCTAAATCTACAATCCACAAAGGATTGGATTCAACCAATAATGCAGAACTTGACACATAAGCAAAGTTCTCAAATATACAAGAGGTGTTTTCTTTCTTTGGCTCACGACAGTCGCGAGCATAGTGACCCTTTTTGTCACAATTGTAATACCTCACCCTTGACATTTTCTTCACTTGATGACGTTTTCTCTCTTGTGTTAGTTAACTCTTGATTTCTTGCAATAAGGACTTGATCATTTGCATTCCCACATATTGAACGAATCAATACGCTTGCGCTCAGAGCTCAAAGCCATTTCTAAGCTAGAACCAGCATTGCAAATGTCCATTTTCAGCTCAAATGCCGTTAGGCGGTCCTCTACTAGCTCAAGGTGGTGCACAGCATCCTTAAGATCTTCCATAATATGGTCAAGAGTTTCTAGTGCTTCTTGCTTTTCCAGCACATATTGAATCTTCATATTCAATATTTCACAATTGTTGCCGTTCATATCAGTAATTACGTTATTAGTTGCTGAAAGCATCGATTTGAATACATCAAACATATATGCACTAACAATTAATGACTATCATTTATGCATCCATTTTGCACAGACCCATCATATCAATGAATAATTTCAAGTAAGGTTTTAGAATCAAAAGGTCACTATGTTTCCAATCATCCTCCAAAAATCCTAACTTAAAATTATCATTAATATAATTGTCTTATGCAAAATCAATTCTATGAAGTTACAAAAACTTCTAAAACTACACACAGCTAATTACCCACAGCAATCAGCAATAACAGAAAGCAACAATATCTAACATCCAATAAAATAACAATACTTTCATCTAATACAACTATCCATTACACTAAGCAATATATTCAAAAAAAATTATAAACATGGAAAGAGATATTTATACCCATAAAACATCTCTTAATTAATCTAAGAAATAAATGGGGAATGTCCCTTCTAATCTATCAGTCAAAACATCTGAGAAATTTGAAGTCACATTTGCCAACCATGGAAAAACTTTTGGAGAGCTTTCATATCGCCACCAAGGCGCATTCACTCTATGCCATGTGGCGCTCAATCTAAGGGTTGAAGTTTTGGTTAACTCAATCCTATAGTACTCTCTAACAAAAGCTACCACTAGCCTCCTATAACCCGGGACCACGTTGACCTCCCATAGCCAATCCGACACTGCTTGCCATTCAGATGGAAGAGTGTTCATCAAAGCCGGCACCTTCTCAAAATCCGGCATAAGATAACCATTCCAGATGATTTCCTGTATCATCTGATTGACCCTGACCACATGTGATACTAAATCACCGTCATGCCACCGATAATTAGCTAAATCTGATATCAGCCTTTTAATTCTTGCACTTCCCTCGTCCGTTCTCGGGATTGCAGGTATCCGTGCATAACACATCATATTTCCTACAACAAATGCAGAAGCAAAACTGGATTACATATAATCCATAATGTACATAAGGGAAAATACATAATTTTCCATGATTCATGCAACAAATGCAGAATAAATAATGGATTACATATAAACCACATATGCATACATGAAAAAAGAAACAAATTCCTTCTTCTTCTTCTTCTTCTTCTTCTTCTTTTTTCGGGTCAATGATCAATGGTCAAAGTCAACGGTCAAAGGTTGTCGATCAACGGGTCAACGGGTCGACGGGCGTGCGGGTTGGACCGGTTGGATCGGTCAGGCCGGTCGGACGAATCGACCGCACGTGCCGCGCGCGTGCGCTGGCTGACGTCACGCATACGTTAGCCGGCACGTGCCGCGCACGTGCCAATCGTCCGCGATTCGGGTCAGGTCGGGTCGCCGGTCGGGTTGCCGGCCGGTGACCGCCCAGCCAACCGTCGTCGGTGCTGACGTCATTGATGATGTCATCCTAGCGATTACCGACCGTTGGGTGACGTCATGCTGACGTCAGCACCCGTCGGTTCGTTGACCGGCGCGTGCACCGCACGCGCTGGGCAAGCCAGCGCTTTCGGGCACGTCGCGCCCACGCGCAGCGCCTTCTGGCCCGCATGTGGGCACGTGCGGCGTTGCCCGGTGGCGCTCGACATATCGCCAGACTCGTCTCGACGTCGCCTTTCTTCCTATGCCATCAGAATTCAATTTCTACTTACGCAAACTCGGAAAAATGGCCGAACAGCGCTCGGGTGTCGAGATTTCTCGCCCCGATCCGTGCAGCCGAATTATTTTCGCGAATAATCAATCAAAAACATCAAACAGGTCGGGAAAAACGTGAACTAAGGCTCTGATACCAATGTTGGGAATAACGGATCCCCGAAAACCGGATTCGACACTAAATCGAACCCCTAAAACGAATGCGGAAGCGAAACCTGAGAAAAACACGTATCATCGATCCTAAAGCACACCACGGATTCGAGCGCACTTTGTTAGCCACAGATTAGACACCAATGATGAAGATTAAGGAAGAAATTCTGATCCGATGATGTGAATTCGCCTTGAAGGGAAGACGGGACGCCTTAAGCGTTTTGTCTTACTTTTTTTTTTTAGGGAGAGAGGGAGAGGAAACGTACGTGCGTTTATACCAAAGGGTGCGTCCTCCCTCTCTCTTCTCCTTTATATATGTACCATCTAAAATACAGACATACCCCTTTGTCCATGGGCCATAATCCTGTGGGCCGGGCTTTTAGGCCTAACATGGGCGGACGGGCCAACTCAGGCCCATCAATAAAGAAAAAATCCATCAAAATCAAAAGGGAAGATCTTGGGGAGAGAGAGAGAGAGCAGGGAAGAAATCAAGGGAAAGATCTTGGGTGGCCTGTCGTGGGGGAGGAAGAGAGAGAGAGCGAGGAGAAATCGAGGGGAAGATTTTGGGGGTGGTGTGGGGGATAGGGGAGAGAGAAATGGGGAGGGAAATGATTTTCTAGGGACAAGGGTTTAGAGAGAATAGGGGGAAATGATTTTTTGGGGATAAGAGTTTAGAGAGAAAAGAGGGGGAAATAATTTTGAAAGGTAACCATCGACCGTGATGGCTCCGCTGGATAAGAGCTTTATTGATCCTTCTTCAAATGTGAGGGGTCCAAAATCGGCATTTGGTGTCTTAAGTGTGGCGTTAAAGTGGTGGATCATCTACTAGCGTCACCTCAGGGTTTGTTCGCCGGCTACTGGCTGTACGGGGTTTCCTAGGTCATTAAAAAAAAAATATTTTGAAGGGTAAAATTATTTTTGTTATAAAAATAAATAAATGAGTTAAAAAGTTATTTCAAAAAAAATATTGAATGTTTAATAATAATCAATTTTGATGATTATAGAATATCATAGATTTATTTAAATAAAGTTGATTCTATTTTTTTGTTAGTCATTAGTCTTATCCATAATTTTTATTAAAGTTAAAAACATATTCTCAAATATGATTACGCATTAACTATGAATATGTTTTTCAAATTTTCTATGAATAGATTTATTAATATTATTAGTATAAATTCATTGTAAACTCTTTATTTATTTATTTATGAATTTGAATCAAATTAATTAAAAATAAATATATTTATTTAATATTTAACGCGTCAAAATTTTCTACTTTTTGAGAAACAAAGTGTCGTGGATCGCCTGTCGGTGCTACATAAGTCTTACTAGCCCATCACCCACTTTCCTCCCATTCCCCTTCTTCCCGGACAAAGCGAAAGCCGAGGACTAAATTTAAAAGAAAATAAAAGAAAAGAAATTTCATAAGATTGCTTCGCAATCGCGCGCGGACTCATTTTTCTCTTCCTCATGTTCAGATTCCCAATTCGTTTTCCCGCCACCGCCGCTCATCACCTTCCCGCCAATCGCGACGGCCGACGGCGCAGACCCTCGTCGGCTACAGCATCGCTCCCTCTCTCTTCACTTCGGCTCGCCCGCTTCTCTCCGTCGTCTCTGCCACCGCCGTCGCCCTCGCTTCTCGCCGCGAGAATCCCCAGATCCGCCCTCCCATGGCGGTCCAGTCCGAGCCCGACTACTCCCTCTTCACCGCCCAAGAGGTGAGGGACTACGCTCCTGCACATGCGCCTCCTCGCGTGCGTTGTTCTGTCGCTTTTTTAAGGTCACTGATTCCGGATCCTTTGCGCCTGCCTGCCTCTCTCAGATCGAGTTCGTCGCGGAGGATGAGTTGATCGAGATCGTGCCCAACATGCGGATGGATCCGCTCAACCTGATCTGCGTGAGTCCCCCGCGTCCGACGCTCCTTTCTCTGGGGCATCGGATGCTTCTGCCCGCGCGAGTGATTTTCGTTTCCCCGTTTTTTGATTTGGAGAAGTCTTACTGAGTCGCGTTCGCTGACAGGGCGATTTCGGTCCGTTTCTCCCGCAAATAGCCGCTCAAGTGCCTCTGTGGCTGGCCGTGGCTCTGAAGAAGAGAGGCAAGTGCACGATTCGGGCTCCTGAATGGATGTCTGTGGGTAGGTTTTCCCGTTTTCCCGTTTTCCCGTTTTCCCGTTTTCCCTTGGCTTCTTTGGGTGCATATCTTGTTTTGGAGAACAGCTCTTGTTTTGGACATTGGAGTAGGATTTGATCGAATGTGCTGATTATTCTCTCAGCTCGGGCATTGTTTTAGCTGAGAAGGGTTTGCTTAATTGCTCGAGTATTTTTCGTCTGGTGCTTGTGCTAAATCTCGGACAAAATGCACTTTTTGTAGTTCCTCTTTTAGTCTATTTGGACCCTCGTACATTTGAGAGGGGCATCTTTGGAATATAGTATTATGAGAATTGATTAATTGTGGACACCTAATCGGATAACAAATTGATGTCGCCTTTCGAATGGTGAAAGCTAGTCCTATGTCCATTAACATAGTGGACAATGGCGTTTTAGTAGAGGACCTTGTTATCTTTGCAAAGAACTTTCGGCTGCAAATGGGTCAGTGCATCTCCTTTGAAAGTTCTTTGCTAGTTTTGTACACGTTATATATCAAGTAGTGCTTCCACAAACAGATGAAGATACTAATCAAAGTCGAGTTCATCTTGAACAGAGTTTTCTCAGCATTGTGATTGCTATATTTCCCATCATTCTGCTTTCGTTTTTTATTTTTGTTCCTAATCTATAGTTGTACTTGAAAAGTTATAGACATTCGAGGATGTCAAGATCATTTCCCATTAATAGGGATGAAATTGTTGTGTATGGCTTACAAAAACTGTCCAGTAAGTTCAATTTGGTTTTGGGTTTTGAATGCTCAAGAGTTAGTTTTAGTTGATATGATGTTGTTATTGTAGGAGTATTATTGATTCATCAGGAAGCTGATGACGTACTAGGTCCAAGTACACCATTCCTTTACTCATCAATGTTCCAGATTACTGGAACCTCTCTCTTTCTTGACACTGCCACAGTGTTGGGTTATCTCAGAAAAACAAAGTAGGTAAACATATATGAGAAATCTTGGGATTTGGAATGGCACCAGAGGTGAAGCTTGTTAATGTGAATTCTGTGTTAGCAGAGAAACCAAAATGCTGTGTATTCTAAATTATCAACGATCTGAAACTCTACTTCCATTTTATGGTACACTAAAGGTCTGGAACCTTTGAATTTGTGTTCTATGTTCATGCATGAATAATTGATTCACTTTCACATGATGTATTTCTGAAATCTCAGTTCGATGCATACACTTTAAGAAAAAGTTGACATGCAATGTGGAATCATATTCAGGTGGACATAATCCAAATAGAACCAAATCATATCATTTTATTTGACGATACAATCAGAAGGGTTACTGCTATCATATTGCAATCCATGCTCCATGTAACTTTAGGAGTTATTCAACAGTAGACGGTTATAAACTTAAAATCTCCATGTTGTAAATGGATTGTGACTATTGGATGTACATGGATTTTTTAAGTTGAAAAGGATTGCTGAGCTACTAGGTTGTGGACCAATCAAACTTTTTTCTTTTTCTTTGTTTATTTTATTTTTTTTGTTTTGGATGTTAGCGGACACATTTGGCATGACAAACCACTGAAGTGAAATTTTAATTTTTTAACATCAAATGTAACCATATCTTTTTGACATGAGTTCTCTCTTTTCTAGAAAAACTGACCCATGTTCTGGAAGCTGAACGAGATTCTGAAAGAGAATTTCAGTCTTTACCATTCCATTATGTGGAAATTTCAAGACTTCTTTTTGACCAGTAAGTATATGAAGTTGGTTTATGAATGTGCATATCAGTTGATGTGTGGTACCAATTCTTACTTCTCATGTGATCAACAGTGCACGGGATGACATTCCTGACGGGTATATGGTGGGTTAGAAAGTTTTTCATTTTGTTGTCTTCTTTCCCAACCTTTCGTAATTACTCGTGAGGAATACTAGAGCAACCTTAAGTTATGTTGTCTGCCATAGGTGAGGTCTCTCACTGAGGATATAAGGGATGTGAGATTTCATAAAGTTCAAAGCAGCCTGGAGTCATTTGATGGTCGAACATCTGCAGTACAAGTATGCTTTTTATCCTAGTTCTATTCATTTGTTTGCTGGCAAAAAAATCTAATCATTTTCATTGCACAGAGAGGCATATTTTGTCTCAGTTTTTTGAGTTATTCTTATAGTGTAATAAAGAAACTAAGTAGAAGATGTTGAACACATGATACCTGCTGATTAACCTATGGTGCTCTGGTCGTCTCCACACATTCGCCATTATTTTTATCATTGGGTTCATGACCCTTGGTCAAGATTCAACTAGCAGACTCAGCTTCTGGGAAAGTATGATCATTCTAATTGGCCACGTTTCGTCTCTATGTGGAGTGGGCACTATTATCCAGATTCACTTCTAGCAGACTGTAAAATAACTGTCATGCATGGTCAGGGTGATTAGGTAATTAACTGTAAGATAATTTGACTATTTTCTGGATACATGGAAAACGAGCTTTCTCGAGCTTATCAAAACTTCTATTGTCTTTCAAATCTAACCAAACCTTTTGCTGGGAGATCTATCATCAACCATCTGTTACGATGTTATAAAGTCAAACCAGCACAAATGATTTGTGTTGGCCTCAGTATATTTCTCGTGCATCTCTGCAGCTGGGCATATTCATAACAGAACCATAAGCAGCACAGGATAGCTTTTACTCTGATAGTTACAATTAAGTTGATTAACAACTGGCAAGCTGGAGCAGTTCCTTTCATGAATTTCAACAATTAGCAAGTTATATAAGATTCCCATGGGGTGCTAGAATTAAATGTTTGCAGGGATTCTTGACACTCAATGGACATTTCTCAACCTGAGGATTTGTAGTCTCAAAAGTTTTATAATTTGACAGATAAAATCCTTATCAGCTATGGAGGTGAATATAGTTCGTCCCTTTGTCGCAAGAGCCCTACAGTCATTCCAGAAGCTTGATAGTCTGCTTCCAGATACAGATTCAACGCCAAATAATCAACCACAACAAGCAGATAAAGCCGCAAAAGGACGAGTATGTTCTTACTTAACTTTCACCCTCTATGATACACTTAGTGCTTTGCTAGGCTAGTAGGAAAGGTCGAGATATTAGAACTGACCTTGTCAGATACATGATTGGTGTGGTAATTGATGTGAACTTTTTATGGGCCGAGAGTTAATGTTTTAAACCACATTCTTAGTTCTTGATCTTCCATGAGAAGGATTCTGGGCAACATACATCTGGACAGGACTGCATGTGGATGACAATCCCTAATAGAGTTTGTTTATCCATGATGCAGCGTGTGCTGCGGGGAAGGTGAAGGTTGTCGCCAGTCATCCTCATCATGTTGTGTTGTGGAAATGTTGCTCAACCGTGCAAGCAGGTCAGGAACTTGTTTTCTCTTTAGAGGGTCTGGATTTTTGTTGTGGACTTTGCCTTTTGAGTGAGCTTGGATAAGTTATTTAACTTCAATTCGCAGCATGTGAAATGGAAGACAAGGATATGCACACTTACCTAGTTGTAAATATCTGGCTTAGTGACACATCCTCTATGCTTTTGAGTACGTTGAAGAATATGTAGCAGATTGAGTATAATTATCAGTATCTGTATTATATATTTTATTTTTGTAGATAGGTTTTAGGCCGTTATATAAGGTAGTTATGCATTTGGGTACGAAGTAGGTTCTCTCTATATCCTCTATAACTAGAGCCTCGATGCAATCTTTCATTGGGTGGCAGGACGCCTTCTTCTTTACGGCTTAACTTTCTTCTCTGATCGTGGGTGCTGTTCTCTAGCTCTACATAGCCGCAGAGACTTTAAGTCAATAACTGGTTGTCTGATAAAAGACAACTGCATTTCGCCTCAGCCAAATCACCCACATTTCGACTGGAAATAGTTCATCCCTAGGGATCTTTTAGATGATTAAATCAAACGTTGCTGGCGATGTTATCTTGGATCCACTCCCTCAAAGGGTTCTTGAAGCTGTTGTGGACTGTCAAGTATTTACTAGAAAGTCATAGTTAATAATTAACACTCATATATGCTATAAATAATGTTAGTTATCTGAGTGAAGTTACAAACAAGTATAATGAGAATTTTAACGTATTTTGATCAATAAGAGAATTTAGTTTGATATCCACAAAAGATTTATGTAATGGCCTTAAATAAATTTCATAATCAACTCAATTGTTTACTATGATTGCTAACGTAATATTCATCATTGATATCATCTAACATTATCTAACAATAGCGATGTGTAAATAATCGATAGTAGGATATGATATTTTATCACGCAAATTCAGTACTTTGTGACTAATATTACAGCGTATTAATAAGGGGAAGGAATGGAATAGGCATCCCCTAGATCTAGCTAAGGATTGCCCAATACTTCAAAAGCTTGGAATGGGCAATTTCCTCTAGATGGTCACCAAACAATCCCATTCTTGCATATGCCAAACTATGATCTTCAATTCCTTCGGTCACGGTTATTGTAGCCACTGTTTGGGGCCACAGGCCCATGTTTCTGCCTCTCTTTCGTTCTTTTTTTATATTTTCGAAATATTGGAATATGGTTAATTTTCTTTGACATAGAGCCTACGGCTCACTCGGTGGTGCCGATCCACGCCATGCTGTTGCGCAGCCCATGACACGGCCTATATCAAGCTGGCTTGGGCCAACTGGTGGCTCGGTTCATGACTAGTGACATGACTCTCTCCAGCAAGTATCTCAGAGGTTCAAATGGTGTCTATCGGAGAAATTGTTTAATCAATTCTAAATCCGTTGTATGGATGTCAATTATTTGAAACTTTTCGATTTTATACTAATTTAATCATAAATCTTTTGGTGAAATTCTAATGTTATCCTTCCAGTCAATTTTTGCTTTTCGTCGGAAATTGCTAACGTGTAGGAAGGCTGATAATGATTGAATTGCCATGTTAGTAATTTCTAGTAAAAATTAGCTGGAAAAATTACAATGGAATTTTGCGAAAAGATTTGAGATTAAATTGACAAAATTGAAAAGTTTAGAACTGTATTGGCATTCGCGCACATTGTTTGATCTTTTCACGAAACCAATAGATTTTCCGCGCACACAGCACTGCGGATGTATCCTCCTCGAAGGTACTTAGTATTTTTAAATAGCCAAGATGCAATCAGGAAGCAAAAGAACAAAAGCAATAGCTGTCTGCGCCTGTGAATTGGCAATTGGGCTTTGGTCACAGGATTGGTATGACGGTACCTCCAATTGCCAAATGCTTGCCATCCAGAAACCCAATCTCGAAAGAGACCGTTGGGGGGATATTCACAAGATGCCGGTGCATCATTCCCGGGGAGAGACCCCAGTTATGGAATAGAATATCCTCCTGGCATACCTTTTCTCTTCGTCCCAATCCATATCTGCTCATGCTCTGTAGATAAGATCATCTACTCCCACTTACGAAAATGACGTATACCATGCCGGTTTCGACACATACCACCGAGCAATCATGGAAAAATAGAGGGGTGTAAATAGAACTATAATGTAAAGTTTAGAACCATGAAAACTTTTTCGGAACCGAAATAGTTATAAACTTCTTACAATTATTCTAATTTATTCATAAGCATTTCTTTTTATCAATTTAGTTCTAAATTTTTTGCATTTATATCAATTCAATTCATCCGGTCAATTTTGATCAGCTAGCGCCGACATGGACATTGACCGGCACTAATTGTCTCGCTCGCGTTGACATGTCATTTTTTTAATATTTTTTATTTTCATCTGGCTGGGTGGAGTGACTTGGCACAAATGTAAAAAGTTTATAATTGAATTAAAAAAAATTATAATAGATTTTGGACTATTTTAGTAATTTTTCCAAACTTTTCCCCACCCTTGTCCATCTGATCTGTGGAATTTGCTTTGTCATTTGGGAGTAGGGACAATTTGTAGCCAAAAAAGTCAAGGAAAGCCTTATCCGAAAAGCATTCACCGGGTCGTCGTCGTCATCGGGCCGTCAACCCCTCTTGGGACCTTCTGCAAGTTGCCCTTTACTTTTTACTTCATGATTCACGAACAATAGTTGGCTAGGCCCACAGCAAAAAGAAGGAACAAAGAAGGAAAGGAAAAGAAAAGGAAAGAACCCACCACCACCACCACCACCAAGCATTTCAGATTTGACAATAGATTTCAGCTCAACCGATCCCTGCCAAAAGCCATACATCGTCATCGTTGCCATGGAGCTTCGTCTCCATTCATTTTGTCCCTACATGGGGTCGTGATTTATGATGTTGGGTAGATCGCTCCACTGGATCTCGGCTGTCATCATCTCCCCACACCTCTCCGGTGGTCGCTCGCCAAATGTTTAGCTCCGAAACCACACACCCAACATGTCCCTCTTGTTCCCTAATAATGCTGTCCTCGTCAGTCAGTCGAATCGACCTAGACATTCCCTAGAAACTGAGGAGGAAAAGTGGGCATTTTTATTTTAGATACCCCTGTGTCCTTCGCTCCTTCTGAACCCTCTTTTCACATACCAATCTAGTTTGTTTTATGTTAATGGACACTTATGTCATGGAATGAATGCTGCCGGTGATGTCCCGCCATTGAATGAGTTCTCAATTGTTTATCTCGATTAATTTCGCAATGATTCGATTCTATCTACACGAAGGTCGAGGTTTTTATATGTACCGACTCACATGGTTGATCCCGGGGCTTTTGTTTTGGAACATAATGTGTGGTCCATGATAATGTACGTCCAACATGAGGCATGTGATTGTTTATCTTGATGATTATGATCTTTGCATAATTCACTTTTATTGTTATTATTATAATTGCTATGCTGCGCTGCTGTGGGCTCAACCTGTCCAGTTCATGGTCTGTTGTTTCAATGTCGTACACTATTATTAGCCGTTTACATTCGAGCACCTTAACAGCCCTTCCTCCTACCTCTTTTTTTTTTCCCCGAAAGGTTTTGTGACGATGCAGCCTTCTTATTTTGGTTTTGATTGCAATGTCAGGCTGAGGATTGAGTAAAAGCTAATGCAATGCCATGGCGGTCCCGTTGATGCGATTCAGAGTAAACCAAGTAAAGATTGATTGGTAATGGATCCGTTCATGATGATAGCACTAATCTTGTGATGTGACAAATTATATAATGTCCACTAATTGCGCGGAGAATTTTAGTGAACGATTCTTTGGACAACACTTACCTACTTGTCTCGGTCCATTTGAGGCTGAATTATTTTATTTGGCATTGACTATAGTGTCAAGACTCGAGACAATTAACAAATGACAAGCTTAGGTATATGAACTTGATTATGTGATGAAAATGCTTATAATTAGACCAAGTCTAAGCAATAATTAGACCAAGTCTAATCAATTGCCCGTGCATTGTCATTCTCCCCGTTTTTGCTCTTTTTCCTTTTGTTTCGTAAAAAAAAAAAAAAAAAAATTGGGAAATGAAGAGACAGTGTCTTGACTAGAAAATGGTGTAGTGAAAATAGATTTGAGGGAAAAATGTGGAAGCAGACAACTAGACAAAAATTGCACAATAATCCAAGGTTAGTACTAGTGCAGACAATGATTAATTATGAAAAGGGTATTAAACAGAGACATCATTATGGATAAGTATGAGACTCTTTTTTAATTGCACAATAATCCAAGGTTAGTACTTCTACAAACAATGATTAATTATGAAAATGGTATTACACAGAGACATCATTATGGAAATTCACAGACAATAAGTATGAGACTCTTTTTTAATTGCACAACAATCCAAGGTTAGTACTTGTGCAGACAATAATTAATTATGAAAAAGGGTATTAAATGGAGACATCATTATGAAAATTCACAAACGATAAGTATGAAACTCTTTTTTAATGTATAGTAGTCACGATATGTCTGTTGAAATGAAATATGAACTTTAAACCTTTCTTGTGCAATTTTAAGTTGTCACTGTTTCCTTTCGTAATTAGAGTTACGGTTGTCAAAGTTGTAATTTAGATCTTTTGATCGATGGCCTTACGATCCAAAATTTACTAAATAATTCCAATCGTACAAAAATTGATCAGGGTTACGATCATGGTAGCATTGGTTTTTTTTTTTTTTTTTTGTTTTTTTGGTAAAGATGGTAGCATTGCTTGTTTAGATCGGCAATAATGTAAAAAAAGAAAAAAAATATGTGACATTGTAAGATTTTACTTCCGCTTGTTAGACGACACAATTAGTTCACAAAAAATAAGTTTTGGGCCGAAATTGGTAAAGCCTAGCCAATAATATGTCTAAACCACAACTCCAAATAGAACTTAGAAACAAATTATATTGATAGTAGTAATGATAATTTTTGGTTCAAAAAACCAACATGACTTGGAAGGTCAATAGAACACACGGTTTTTCAAATACATCAGTCCGATATCTTCCCACGAATCAGTAATTTGGGTAAAATTCTTTTGTATAAAACAAAGAAAAGAAAATTAATCTTCATAATTTCTTTCCGTTGAAGGGCTAATGAGTTATTCAAGATTTTCCATTTTAGGAATTTCATTGATGACACGAGACAAGAATATTTTCTTCATGTGCTTATGGTGTTCCATTTTTCAACTTTTGAAGTGAAAATAGCATTTATGGGAAAGGTGTAATTTAAACTAGACGTAGCGAAGTTTTTCCCATGGCCAACCTATTTGCAGTACCTTTGCTAAAAAAAAAAACCTATTTGCAGTACCTCTCAAGTACTTGGGATTTGCAACAAGATGGACCCATATCGTTTTCGCACCGTTCGGATGGTTTGTAAAGTCTTTAAGATGTTTGCAAGATGGACCCATATCGTTTCAGCATCTTTTCGGATGATTTGTAAAGTCTCCAAGATGTTAGCATCCGACCTTACGGGCTCGACAGCAATTTTAATGGCCAGGACAGATCACAAGCGAGCCATTGGCTGCTTGCTTAGGACCTAAAAAAAGATAGTGAACATTAATTTTGATAACAAGTACATCGTCCATGAAATATCAGCCGGAAAAAAAGAAAAAGGAAAAAGAAGAAGGAATCGTATGCTTCTACGGAAGAATCCCTCCACATGTTTGAACCGCCCATGGAAAAAAGGTGTTTTCACGGTGCATGATTTTATTTCTCCGGTACCGACCAAAACAAAAAGTTAATTTCTCCGGTGATTTCCTTTTTTTCGTTTTTGGTCGGTTTACTCTGGTGATTGGACGATTGGAATTGGAGGAGGGTGCGTCGCCACGTGGTATTTGAAGATAAAGATAAGGGCGGGGCCCACACGCACCATCTTTCAAATCAAGGGCCAGCTGGACTCTCCAAAGTCTGGCCGACCGTCCAATCATTACTTCTTTTTCCCAAACCCAAAAATAAATTATCATCATCATCATCATCATCATCATCATCTTTCAGTGTAAAATATATCTAAAAAACCCAAAATAACGTCCAAAAATAAATATGCATGTTACATCAAAAAAAATTGAAATACTTCTATCGTATCGGACAAATTTAGGGTTTTGATGATAAAAAAATTTGAGTATTTATATTACTGTGGAGATAGTTTATTGTAATTTTTTCTGAAGCCGGGAAAAAGAAAAGAAGAGAAAAGGACAAAAGGGAAACGAGGAACATGATGGGAAAGGCCAAAGGAAAAATAATTACCTCATCTTTTTCTTTTTTCTGATGGGAAGGGATTTGTCGTGTTATCATATCACTTTATCGACGTGATGGGGGAAGGCTGAAAGGACGGAGGACAACCGTTGGTGTCGAGAAAAGGAAAGAAGCGGAAAGGTGGTGCCGTGAAGTGGGCCCCCACGCGACAGCCCCCGTGAGGCGCGTTCGAGAGGTCCAATCGTTTTTAAGACCGCGTCCCGCCGTCGCCGTCAGGGGTAACGTCTCCGGTCCCTTCCGGACTCTTCCTCGGATCCACGTATTTCTAAGATCAATGCCCAGTTAATAATCAGTATGTGTGTGTGTGTGTTTTTTTTTTCAAAGGCTTCTTGGTAATAGTTTTTTGTATGAAAATTTTAATGTTCTTATTTTCTTAAATGAAGGCACGAAATGATTATATTTATTATATTTATAATTAATTTTTTTTTCTCTTTTCAACAAGGGCTCAGCCACCTTCGCTAAATCGAACGAGAGTTGGCCTCGCCTAGAGTTAACAAGAGATAGATGAACTTTGCTAGTCATCAGTGAGGGCCTACAAGCCTACACTTAGGGTGAATGTCACCTCATTAATGGCCGCAAGGGTGGCCTCCCTTAGGCCAAGGGTCGCCTCACGCAACCCCCTATTGTAGGTGCCTTGCTAACCACCACCGACGAAAGAGAAAGAAAAATGAGAAAAAGGAAAAAATTCTAAAAAAAGATGAATGATTAAAATACCTTTGATCGGTCAAAAGTCAAGTTTTTTCTGAAAGAAACATAGCCACTTCATGCCCTCATTTGAAATAATATTCATTTCAAATCCTTATCAGTAAAAGCAATTGCATTTCAGGCCTTTATTTGTAATTTTCCTAATTTTTTGCGGGGATAAAGACCAGGATTGACATTAAACTTTAGTCAAATGTATGGTCATTGAACTTTTCATTTATTTAATGTAGCCTATGAACTTTAATTCCATTATGAAATACGATCTCTAAAATTTTAATTTGTTCGATATAATTTTTAGACTTTTAGTATATCTTCAATCTACTCCTTGAATTATGTAAATTATGAACATTTTCAATCATTAAAAATTGAACATGGGCCATATTTAAAAGTTCAAGTGCTATATATTGAGCTAGAGTTCCTCATGGATTATATCGAATAAATAAAAAATTCATGGATCACATTATACATCATATCAAAATTTAAGATCTATTTTGGTCATTAAAAGGACATATATTTATTTATGTCGCAATAATTTATAAACATTCTTCCACTTGGATTTCTACTAGACTCTAAGGTTTGAGAAAATGTGTCTAAAGGAGCAACGAACTTTCCTGCTTGCAGGAGTTTGATTTGTCTCCTCACTAGTTGGCACTGTTTATGGTACGGTTGCGCATGGTAGCAGTACTGTTTAACATGGTACGCTAAAGCGCTCTGGGGTTCTTTTGAAGGAAAATATTTGACTGAGGGCGCAAGGAAGACTTTCTATGCCCCATGAACCGGGTCACTTTTTAGGAAAATATATTTCCCCCCCAGTCCTTTCTTTGAATGCGACCGGTCGACTTTGCACACGGCCGTAGCGCGTCCCTGAAAACTCCCGACGCTCTCCAACCACTGTTGAGAATTCGTGGGTCGAACCCACGCTACAAGGTGAAAGTCCAAAAAGTCGAAAGCCAAAAGCTTTTTTGGTCAAATATATCGCGTCTACTAAAGTCTCGGCTCGAAGGGGAAATCATCATAAGCTTCCTTCCGCCGCTTCATCATGACAATTTCTCTTTCGCAAGCTTTTCATGGCGTTGATTATACATTGTTAGACTGTTGGAAATGTTCCGTAGAATAAAATATAGTGGTACAGTGCCACCTTTATTTGACCTAAAACACTTTGAATTCTTTTTTTCTTTTCAAAAGTATAACATTTTTTTAGTCGAAAAAAGTATAACATCGACATGCCATAGTTTTCTCGAAATTTTTAGATTATTCCTTTTTCATTTTTAAATTTGTAGAGAAATAGTCATGCTTAGCATTAAAAATGACCTTGATTAAAGGATACGAAAAAATAAATTCGAGGCTGTTGAATGAATAACTAGTTTTTTTTTTTTTGGTGTCTTGTTAACAATGCTTAATATGAAAAATATTTTTCATATTCAATGTGCTGATTATACATTGCACAAGATGGATAATGCATTGAAAAATGTACACCCATTTTTCTCTAAGATTTTAAACAACAAAATCCAATTTATTTTTTAGGAAAAATTATACTTTTGGTCCCTCTCACACATTTTCTAATTAGTTCTTTATATTTTTAATTTGTTTAATTAAATCCCTTGACTTTCACAAAGTTTCTAATCAAGTCCTTCCGACGTCATATTTGACCAAGTGCAACCGACGTGGCCGTCAAAACGACACCAAAGGATGATGCAGGTTATGTTAGAACGCGATGAAAGATTTTGTCCATATTGTATAACCAATGCTGTCTAATGACAACTCTTCTAGCTAGATTTGGTGATATTTAGTGTCTAAGAGGGTCTATTAGAAAATTCATAAAAGTGGAATGGCTTGTTTAGATAAATTAAAACTACCGAAATCTAAGTAGCAGAAAAGCTTGAAATCTATACAAGAAACGTGAGGTAGAATTGTTCTCCTTTTCCTTTTTAACGGGGAGAGAAGAAGACGTAGAGGATAAGTACCAGAATGAGCTGTAGGTCAATTATTTCAGCGGCAAGGAAACAAAGCCAATTATAAATATTATCATTATTATTTTTATTACTATATTCATTTCAAATTCAATGATGGGGAAAATAAATGAGTGACGTCACATGGAGCTTCCGTGTAGCGCACGTCACCATCCCCATCTTCCGTTCAAGTTGGCTCCTCTCTCTCTGTTCCTGACTTGGTCTCCAAGATTTTGTATTTCACCCGCCTACCCCACTCCACGCCGGGAGCCCGGCCCCTGCAATTACCCTTATGCCCCCTGACCGCCCGTATTTACTATTCTGCCATCATTTGCAATAATGTAATGAGGTGATCCACTCTCATTAAATTCGATTATTGTCATGATTATGTTTCCACGCCTCGTACGAATATAAATAATTTTTATTACATATGAAAATAATTTGGCATAGATTACTAATGATGAAGAAAATAATTTTCTCTTGATTAATTATTTAAATGATATAAATAATTATTTAAAAAAATATTTTATAAATCACTTCTTTTTTGCGATAATTTGATGATTTATACATTTTTCTTTGTACGAATGTTTGATCAATATAAGAAGTAAAGAGGGAACAAAACCCTCTAAAATAAGAGTACTTTTTTTTTTTTTCATGTAACACGTATAGATGTTTCGTTCTAAAATGTCACACATGTAACAATAGTCTGCAAAGGATATGACATATTGTGTGGATACAATTTTATTTGGTAAACTGTTATTTTTCACAGGTTCACCTTGGTGAGGTGCACACATTTTGCTTTCTTCCTTTCACACGACACGCACGATTTCAGTAATGACGACTCGACGGCTCAATATGTACTAACACTTTTCGAAGCGTCCGGACCCCGCTGTCGATCCGACATCGAAGACACGTCGCCGCGTCCGTTCCCAATTCGGTTCGAGGGGCGAGGAAGGTCGCCGAATTTCGCGCGCAAGCCGTGCGGGGTCGCTCAACGGGCGTTTCTAGATTTTTCCCCTCTAGGGATACAGGAGAATAATCTTCGGGCACGTCTCGGCATATGCTCTCGCGGCGAAGAACCGGGGATAAGAAAAAACCAACTCGCGAACCGTGTCGACCAACGAACCCGTCCGAGAATGCGGTCCGAATTCCAAAGACGAGCTTTTTTATACGTTCCGGTAATTCTCCCCCAAAAAAACGCCGCGCGGGCCCCACCTGACCTCATCCCCCGTCGGCGACGACCTCGAGGGGCAGAACCGTCGTTGCGCCCTCCCGCGGGGCCCACCCCTCCCCGAAACTTTTTTATATGAGTCTGCGTCGTCGGTGAAATTTCAAAAGATAAAAAGGAAGAAGAAGAAGAAGAAGAAGAAAGAGAACTCCATTCCTCCCTCCTCCTCTCTCTCTCTCTCTCTTTCTCCGTCTCTCGCTCTGGATCGAACTCGAATTCGAATTCGCGCATTCGCAATCCTTTCGGGACGAAATCGACGAACGGGGGAATTCTCCAGAATCGTCGCCGCCGCGTCTTCTGAATTCCTGTAATTGGGAAGCTGAGAAACGGGCGGAAGAAATTCGAATTTCAGAAGAACCTGCAATCCAAAAATTCCTTTTTTTTTTTGGGTAGGCGTGGAGGCCTTGCGGTCGCTCTTTTGTTGATTCCGTCCATTACGTCGCTTTCCTAGGGTTTCTCCCCCGAGAATTAGCCTTTCGGCGTGGAATATTCCTTTTTTGGGCTCGTCGTTTTGTTGGCCTGCGCCGCCGAATTGAGCTCCGCCGCAGCTGGATTGGCGCGGGTTCGTTTTCGATCGATTGGCTTCTCTAGGGTTCCCGTGGGATCTGTTCGGGGGCGTCGGTATGAATTCCTCGGCGACTTGCTGACGGTGGCCGGAAGAAGGCGAGGAGGGAAAATAATTGTCGAGGCTAGTCGAATCGCCTCCGGGGCTGCCGCGGGGGGTGGTGATGGATTGCACGGTGTGCGCGCCGCCGATGACGGAGAGTCTCCTGTCGAGGAAAATCGGGGAGCGCGGAGGAGGTTTCAGCCACGAGAGCGAGCACGACCTGGCGGTGATGGTGAGCGAGTTCCTGGAGAACGGAGGGAGCGGCGGGGCCGAGTCGTGGTGCAGCAGCGACAGCGACTCGGGGCTCAGCGATCTCGCGCAGCTCGCTGAGAACATCACGGTAAGAGTTCTGCTCGATCGCCGGTCTCTTTCGTGTTCGAGCGTTTGGATTGGTCATTATGCGTGTGTATCTTTTCAGTTGCTACAATGATATGACCAATAGCGTTGCTAACGGGTGAAGTTTTCCCCTTTTTCTCCATTTTTTGCAAGTTTGAATATGGTGGTTGAAGTTGATATAGGATGCTTAGAAGGAATTTCAGCTCGTTCAGCCAGATGCTTAGAAGGAATTTCAGCTCGTTCAGCCAATAGGGATTTTCTAACAATTAGGGAAAATAATAGAACGAAGAAGGGGAAAAAAATGAAATTAGTTCATGCGTAAAATTGATGCGTTAAACCAATTGGCAATTTTTTTTGCACCTATATTTGGTAGAATTTTCAATGATTGGATGAACTACCTGTCAACTTTAGCTGTTACGTTGACCGTGGGAAGAATATTCAAGCCCTGCTTCTCCTATGGGAAGTAGGTGATTTGGTGTAGTTTGTATCTACTACCATCTTCCTGTTGTGGAATAAAGTTGATTTTTCTCAGTTTATGTCCCGGGTCATTTGCCTGGGGCGGCCCTTTGGGGAAAACTAGCGAGGCAAATTATACTTTTTGAGCCCCTTGTGGACTTGCCATTTTGTTGGGTGTCCTTACAATCGATGTGGAAATTGCTGGGATGCTAGGATATAGTGAAGACAGTGGTTGTATGGTTTTGAATATTTGGCGGTTTGTTTTGGTGCCGTGAGATGAATTGTAGATTGCTTCCGGATACAATTGTTTGATCTAATATAGGACCTTAAGTCTCTTAGTCAATGATTTTTCTGTGGATGCGATTTTTGCTAGCTTCCCTTTGGCAAGCTGAGTTAGATGATTTTGCTATCCGTGCCTGGTACTCCCGTGAGAAGTATAATCAACAGTCCTGTTGCAGATTGTGAAGTGCGACTATCAACTTAACTCTACCTTAAATGACCTCATGTGTACCGTTCAGCTTTATGTGTCTTGAGTCACAATTGATTAACTAATGGAAGTTATTATTTCTGAGGGTATTTAAATCAGTTGTGAACCTTATTTTAACATGTTTTTGTGAGACTGCCATTACCCGTGCTGTCCTACATTAATTTACCAGAATGCAAATTATGGCCTGATGGTGCATGGCTTGCTTGGTGGACTTACTTGTATTTGAAGGACTGATTTGGCAACTAAAAAATGAAGTCATTACTATGAAAGTTAATAAATGAATAGAGATGACTAGCCTAATTTTTTATTTATTCAACATTTATTAGGTTATTGACATGGAAAATGAATATTCCATACAAAACACCAAATTTCTACTTTCATAGAAGTTTGGAGATGAATAGTTTGTGTCATTAAACTATTGAATAAGGAATTTGTCAGAGATAGGTGATATCAAGTTTCCCTTTAAACTCATTGCTTTCTCCTCAACTTTCTCTAGTCAAGATGAAATGCTATTGGTAGCATGCATGGAGAGGTTGCAGATAAGGATGATCAATTCAGACCTGGACAGAAACTATACAATAAATAATTCAAAATCTAGCATTTAATGGAAGAGGATCTGATTGCCAAAAAGTTGATGCAGTACGATGTTAGGTTATTGTGGATTTTGTAGATGGAACGAGTAGGATAGATGATAAAGGAATAAGCTGTATTGGTCTCTCCTTTCTTACTGTTTAATCTGTTGTTATTTTTGTTATCTGGTGTTTTGCTATACCATAGAAAGTCGAAATGCTTTTTGAGTTGATTCTCACATTATGCCTATATGCCTTTTTGTCACAGTTTTCTAAGCGCAACTTGGATCAGTATGAGAGTGACTTGCAATCAGTGGTCCATTCTCTTGTGCTTTCCATCAATATGAGAGACCTTCAGTTTGTCAAGTCAGGATCGTGTAATGCCAGCTGCATTAGATTTTCTCTGGTTCAGCTTTTGAGACAATCGGGATATGATGCAGCAGTTTGTTCATCAAGATGGCAGGGTGGCGGCAAGGTCCCTGGAGGTAGTTGATTGATCTTTCTCTGCCGATCAATGGATTTGCCAATTCATTATCTGTGTCGCCAACTGATTTTCTTTATTATTATTTATATTTGGTACAACTGTTTAAGCATTTCCTTATGTTACATGATATATGATGCAGGGGATCATGAATATGTCGACGTGGTTAATCATACCGGCTCTGGAAACTCTGATCGGTTGATCATAGACATCGACTTTCGGAGCCACTTTGAGATTGCTAGAGCTGTTGAGTCGTACGACAGAATACTGAAGTTACTTCCAGTGATCTATGTGGGCTCCTTGAGCAGGCTCAGTCAGTTCCTCGAAGTAATGGCTGAAGCCGGTAAGTTCTCGCTTAAACAGAACTCGATGCCGCTCCCTCCGTGGAGGTCTTTCAAATATTTACAAGCAAAGTGGTACTCGCCCTACCAGAGACAGCCCGATGCCGAGAAGCAGAGCGGTGTCAGAAGGAGCTCCTCGGAGCACAAGCAGTGCAGCGGGCATCTAAAGAGGCTGCAGTCCGCGCTAAGGTCTGAGATGGAAGCAGACCAGCTGTTGAAGCCCAAGAATAGCGACAGCAGGAGCCGGAGGCTGAAGGTCGATCGGCGGAGGCACTCCCTGTTCAGGAAGGACTCTTTTAGGGCCTGACCAGGGAGGGACTTGTGTGCGGTTTTTTTTTTCTTAATACACGAGAGAGGAAAATATATTGCGGCTTTTCCATCAATTTTTTTCCCCATATAGTGAAATAAGTGTGGACCAAAATGTCAAAATGGTTCATACAAAATGCAGGCGTCATTAGGGTTTACCATGAAATAGAGAGAGAGAGACTCCTTTTCATTTTGAAGTCGGCGGCATAGTGCAATTTTCTTACGGTGGAGGGAACAGCAGTGCTTGGGTTGGAGTTCAAGGTTCTCTCAGGTGTTATGTCACCTTTTTGTTTGTCTTTGTTTTTTCGATTAAGTTTTTGTAATCCTTGCCTCTCTATTTTGTGGGCGTGGCAGGAATCTTGCTTGCTTTTACATACTATATTTGTGACAATTTACTTTTTCTCCATTGATTTAAAAAAAAGAGTAGCGTGGTAGCATCATCTGCTAATTTCTCGTTTTTGGTTAAGACACGTAGCTGCTAACTTTCCTTTGCTGGAGTGGGAATGAACGAGCGTACAACCAATGTCTGACCTGACACGAGGATATGATAAACATCGTATCTTCAGTTTGAAATTTGCGATGACATTCGCTAATCTCGTCAAGTTCGTCCAAAATCTGATTTGATAGGTTGAATGTCGACCGGATGTTTCGTGTCGCATTCTTTGTTTGAAGCTGAGAGATTTTGATGGGCGATTTTCGCGCACCTTGCCTGATCAAAACCAGGATGTGGAGGACGTCACAAGGCGGTGGAGATTCTGAGTTCCTTAAAGAAAAGCACCATGAAGTTGGAGGGTCGGGGCAGAATGCTCGGCATGCCGGCCGCGCACGGTGCACTGCGAGATAAGTATATTCCGGTTGAGGACCAAAGTGGTGGTTGTTGGAGCGCAGACGGTTTGGGTCGACAATGAGCTGAGTAAGAAGCAAACTGTCATCGACCGATCCCTACAATTGCGATTTCCATTGACAGAGCTACGAAGAATTCCGACGACGATTTGTCGATGCCGGCTAGGCCATGTCAACATCTTGAAGGTTCATTCCGATCACATGCTGTGAATGGTGTCGATGCCTCGTTAGCTGCTTGTTCCCAATTCCCCCGAACCACAGCCTCCTCGGCTCCCATGATCCAAAGGTCCGAGATCGATGGACTCTTCATCACTGATCTATCAAGTTATTGACAGCTGAGAAATCTCTACACATGAATATCATGTCGCAGCTGGATACGTAAAACAAGTTATTCAGAAATTCATTAACGACGTGAATCGAAGTTCTCTCTTTAACTATGCAAAACTGGGCGCCATGGGATTCGTCCTGAACGACTGAATTTTCCGACAAGGGCAAGGAATTCTTCGTTTTCCTAGTGTTGAACTTGTGCCTCCGGCACGATGAGAATAATGACATGTATAATTATTACAATTTTTTTTTTATATAAATTTTAACTTCTATCATAAAAGTTCTTTTAGTAAGTATCTAGAAAAAAATAAAAATAAAGAGTTCGTATTTTCATCTTCTTTGTTTGGAAAAATTTTGTATTTTGATAGAACATGTCACTTGTTTGAAAAACATTTTCTAGTTGTGAGGATGGGCAATAATAAAAGTTTTTATTTCTTATTTCTGTTCCAGGAAAAAGATAAGTGAAAAAGTTTTACTTCTAATTTCTGTTTCAAATCTATTTTTAGATTAAAAAATTGTTCAAGAAATAGAATAATAAAATTACATTACCAAACAGAGTTTTGTTTCAAAAACAAGTATTGAATAGAAAAATAGTTCTAAAACAAAAATATAATGGTTATCATGCGCATGCGTGTCCTTACAAATGAGAACTCTCGATACTGTTTTTCTTGGAATAAACTACTATAGTCCCACTTGATAACTTTGGAATTACAAGATCACTTGGACGGACACTAGATCAACATATTAGCGTACATGATTTGGACAATTTGTCAATTTTTGCACCAAGGTCAATCAAATATGCTCGTATCACGGTAAAAATAACTACGACGCATGAAATGTGAGAAAAAACTATTTGTATATATATTACTTTTCATACAAGAAGGACAATGCAAATACAATATCCATTTTCATGTCAAAATCAAGTTGTATTATTTTAAATCAAGGATTTTTAGCTACTTATAGAATCATAGTTCTCAAATAACTTCAAAAAGCATAAGCAAAAATGCATAAAAGAGAGGAGAAAAAAGATGACAAAAAGAGTAGCATCGGAAATGGGCGGTCGCTCTTCTTCGGGGAGGATTAACGAGTTGGTCAAAGTCAAACCAACTTTCGTGTACTTAGATTTTTCTTTTATAAGAACCATAACAGTCTTTCAGCAGAATTTCCATCCAACTGTAACGGAAATAATGGATTTTCGATGGGATGCGCTACACATTTAATTTTCCATACCATTAATTATAAAGAAAAAAGTCATACTCTGGCCATCCGAATTTTGCGTTGCGCCTTACTTAATTTATAAGATTAATAAAATATTCCAAGAATTCAAATCGGGATTTTGCGCATTAATTAAATCGAGATTTCTCCTTATGGTTCTTTTTTCCATTTGCCCGAAATGTAAATAAGAGAACTCTTTCTTTTTTGGTTTGGATTATTGAGTGGAGCTACTGATTTGGCTCTCAAATACATTCATGTTCAATCCAACAAATTTGAGGACCATTTGACACCTTAAAAACGAGCAAAATAAGAAAATAAATTTCCGCCGACCAATACTTCGGACAACAAAGGAAAGAAAAATAAGAAAAATATCCTTATTAGCCTTTTTTTTTTGGTCGAAATAATTAGCCACTTTGACCCCCAAAAATCTCTCCTGGCCATCCTTCCTCCTTGGCTCTCCATATAAAATATAAACTCAGCAATCCCATCTCCCCGCTCTCTGGCAACCCCAACCTCAAAAACACATCCGACCATGGCCGCCCACCGCCACCTCCTCCTCCTAACGGCCGCCCTCCTCCACCTCCTCGCCGCCGCCTCGGCCATCGGTGTCAACTATGGCACCCTCGGTGACAACCTCCCGCCCCCCGCCCAGGTGGCCAACTTCATCAAGACCCAGACGATCATCAACCGGGTCAAGATCTTCGACACCAACCCGGACATCCTGCGTGCCTTCGCTGACACCGGGATCGCCGTGACCGTCACCGCTGGGAACGGCGACATCCCGGCCCTCACCCAGCTTGCCTACGCCCGCCAGTGGGTCGCCATCAACATCGCCCCATTCTATCCCCGGACCCGGATCGTCCGCGTCCTCGTCGGAAACGAGATCATCCACAGCCAGGACAAGCGCCTCGTCGTCAATCTCCTTCCGGCCATGAGGACCCTCCACAACGCTCTCGTTCTCGCTGGTTTCAGGGGCATTCAGGTTAGAGATTCTCTCCACATCTTGCACGGACAGAAATTCTTTCTATTTTTTCATGCATTATTATCGTATCACATGCAACGTTAGGATCTTTACTGCGCGCATGGGTATGTCTCCTTTAATTCCAAGCTTGTAATCTTTTCCGTGATCAGGTAACGACCGCTCACTCCCTCGGCATCCTTGAGATGTCCGAGCCGCCAAGCAGAGGGCGGTTCAGGCCCGGGGACACCCGGGTCCTCGTGCCGATGCTCAAGTTCCTCCGGGATACCAGATCGCCCTTCATGGTCAATCCCTACCCTTACTTCGGCTACTCCCCTCGGAAGGCGAACTACGCCCTCTTCAAGCCTAACCGAGGCGTCTACGACAGGTTCACCCGCATCACCTACACCAACATGTTTGACGGCTTGCTTGACGCTGTCTACTCGGCGATGAAAGCTGTGGGCTACGGCGACGTGCAGATCGTCGCAGGGGAGACTGGGTGGCCCTCCCTTGGCGGCCCCGGCGAGCCCGCCCCGACCCTTGCGAACGCCGCCTCATACAACGGGAAGCTGTTGAAGCACGTTAAGTCGCGCCGGGGGACGCCCCTGATGCCAAACCGCCGGATAGAGACTTACATCTTCGCCCTGTTCAACGAGAACCAGAAACCGGGCCCGATCGCTGAGAGGAACTTTGGTTTGTTCTGGCCAGACTTCACGCCGGTCTACAAGATCGGAATCTTGCGCGGTGAAAGGGTACGTCGAATGGTACAATTGCATGGTACAATCACACGATATGTCCAGAATCTTAAATCATGCTCTCATCTAATAATTTCGACTTTTCAAACAACACGGAAGAGATTGGCAATGAATAGAGTCACAGCATGCAACTGATATAACAGATCAGAGCTTGCAACTTGCATGTCACTTGTAAAACGTGAATCCACCTTATTAGAAAACTATCTACAGTTATTAGGGCATTTCTAATTTCCAGAAACTTGTTCAGTACAGCGACGCGGCGGGAGAGGCGGGCACCGTAGGGCACCCCGCCCGGGTGGTGGCAAGCAGTGGTGTGTGCTGAAGCAAGGCGTGAGTGATCAGGCGGTGCAGGCCAACGTAGACTACGTGTGCAGCACGGGCGTCGACTGTCGGCCCATCCAGTCCGGTGGGGCGTGCTTTGATCCCAATAACGTCAGGGCCCGCGCTTCTTACATCATGAACTCTTACTACCAGACCAAGGGCCGCCAGCCATCCAACTGCGATTTCTCCGGCACCGGTGTGTTGACCTCCGTCAACCCAAGTGAGTGCCCTTTCATTAGTCTCTTTTCGTTCTCACTATCTAAGAATAAAAAAAGAATGTGGCTGAAAAACAGAAGAAGGAAACAAGAATAGTTCATACTTACCATTTTCGACTCTTTCTACACAGGTCATGGTGCATGCATCTACATATGAGAAACCGGAACTGTAGAGACACCGGCATGACCTGCCGGAAACTGCCAGTGCTGTCTCGCTAGCATTGTAATCCCAAAGAGTTAATTAAGTTATAACAAGAAATGATTGTCCTATGATAACCATGTCCTATTAAATTTCCTGTGCTACTCAGTATCTTGATTGATCTCTCAATAGCTCATGAAAGAGAAAGTTAGCGTGTAGATTGAACCCCCTTCGCTCAGTTTGAACACTCCTATACATGCCTCAAGTAACTTATTTTAACATGTTATACTTATATTCTTGTCAATCTGATGTGTTTCTGCATCTTTGGACATGATAATAGATACCAAAGTATTTCTATACATATCTTTTTTAGTCCTTCAAAGTTAATTTACATCGTAGAGTGCGATTCATTTAAGCACTTGGTTTGGATGCGCCGATTCCTATACTGGACTTACACTTGCCTAGTGCCTTCCTCTCATAATGAACTTGAGGGACACCAGCCATCCTAAAGATGAAGCCTTAAGCCATCAACATGGACAGGGCGATTTGCGTGCATCCAATTGCGATTTGCGTGCATTCAATAAGGAATGATTGACGCGAAAGGTTGGAACATCCCATGATATTAAGAAGGAAGTTCCTAAGTGAGTCATAACATGTGTTATCTAACTTGATTTTGACAAGTAATTTTTGCATTTCTAATATTTAGTGTAGTTAATAATCATGTTATATTTGGGTCAAAATATATAGAGCTTGTTTGGTTCGGCTTTTGAGGAATGCATTTGCCAAAATGCAAAATACCTTTAGGTGAATGAGGTTTTTCGAAATGCAAATATCGTTTGGTAAAATTTGCATTGAGACACAACTTTGGCTAAAATACTATTTGGTAAAATTTGCATTTGTAAATGACTTTTATTAAATTAAAAAAACAAAAAAAAATTCTATTTTCTTTTTTGAAGTCCAAACCACTAGATCGTCGGATGGCCAGATCTGGCCGCCTGGGTCGCGCGATTCAGGCGATAGCTGCCTGGGTCCCGCAACCCAGGCGTCGCCTGAGGTTTGGCGACGGTTGTCGGGGTCGGGCAACCCTTGGCCGGCGGTTGTTGGCATGTCGCCAGCATGTGCGACCCCTTGGCCAGCGGTCGTTGGCCTCCGATCGGCTTCTCTACCGGAGAGATGAACAATGATGAACAGTACCGGAAGTTGCATTTCGAAAATGCAACTTCCCAATGGACCTCTACCCCTTCATTCCCCCAAGGGCCTTTGAAACCCCTTGAAGATGCAATTGCATCTTCCTGAAGTCCTCAAAAAATTGAATCAAACGTCACAGCATTTGGCTAAATCCTTTTAGAGCTCTAAAGAGCATTCCAAATGCTAAACCAAATAGGGCCATAGTAAATTTGCTTTGAAGGGTACAAAGATATAAAAAAGAAAAAATTAATGAGAGAGAGAGAAAGAGGGTTTTGATATTGCCTTTTCTTTTCTTATTAGAGTGTTCTTTGTGGGTGGGTTTTTGGAGGGCAGTGGGAGCATTTTGAATACAAAGTGGTAATTTCGTGATATTATGCTGGATGTAATTTATAGTCCACGGATATAACTTGGGGTGCAAAATTAGTCTGGTTAATATAAAGGACGCAAGAGGTTTTGTTACGAAACATAAACTTGATTTTGTAATTTTGCTCATATTATATGATACTATATCAAGGATGATAATATGTGATTGCCCCTCTACTACTTTGAGGGTTCGTGCGCACATTTCGATTCCTCAATCTTTCTTTTTAGTTAATTAAGCAGTACATCTATTTGATAGATTTCGGATTGCGAAACAATCCGGACCACTAATCTCTTGAATAGACAAGATGCCAAGCTAAAGTCGGGTGGAGAGCCAAACCCGAGATTGTCTTAAGTTCAGTGAAGTAGAAAACCAGACGCACATGATGCCCCTAATTCACATGTACATGTCCGAGGTTTAACCACTAAGCTAAATCAACGAGCTTTAATCTCTATCTACAACACTGGCTGTTTTTTTTTTTTGGTAGAGTACAACACTGGCTGTTGGTAATTAGAGATTGTAAGAATGGACAAAGTATGCTTGAAGCGCAATAATATAGCATTAGAAGATGAATTAAAACATCTGAAGGCTAAGTTTTATGCACAGAGAACAGAAAAAGGTGGAGAAAAGGGGAAAAAAAAAAAAAAACAAAAAGGACGCCCACCGTGGGGCTCGAACCCACGACCACAAGGTTAAGAGCCTTGCGCTCTACCAACTGAGCTAGACGGGCTTTTGTTTACGTCCTCCGACTAATAATATTTAACTGTAAATAGGTTCATACATAAACCATTCAGGTTCCGCAATATTATGCTATGATTGGAACACTACGAGGGTGTAGAACCAAACTAAGTTTTGCAAAACAGTCGGCCTATGCCAACGTGACTTTCCAAAAATATATTCGACAATTGTTGGAGTTCCTAAATTTAAGACCCATTGCAGAGCAATAAAGTATAATATTCCAAGATTATTCATGCAAAACAGAAAAAAAATCACGGACTAATGTGATAAATTGGTGAGATGATGTGATCAAAATTTGCAATTAATAAAACATTCGATTGATAGCCCAGATTGAAACAGGTCTTGCAAGTGTTTTTCAAGGAACTTTGTCGAGATTTATCTTTTATGAAGAGTATTAGATGGACATAATGGCTACGATACTCAATTGCAATGTTCAATTTGAACTCCATAAAAAGGAGAAAACTCGATCAGAAGATATACGTAGACAAGGGACAATACAAGATAATTTGAGCGTTATTGAAAGACTTTTGAGTTTGTTTCTTTTATAAGCTTGTAAAACCCACTTAAGTGATGTTCTAAGAGTTGGCAAGAGCGATAAACTCTTTTTTGAACGCATGAGAGGAGTAGTTGTACTTTCACGTGAAGGCATTTATCTAACCGAGAGACAAATTGTACGAGGAGCTCTTTGTAAATAGTTGGAAGTGTGGTTTATAGTTTGGGGAGGACCTACTGTAATAGTGGGAACAACTATTGGAGGGGGCCAATAGTTACTCGGTCTGTAGTGGGGTTGTTGTAGAAGGAATTCGGGTTTCATGTGACACAAGATTCAGCGCTTGTAATAAGACAACATTTGTACTATTGACATAAATGGTGAAATTCAGCTGTTTGGGTTGCTAGAATTGGAAGAGATAAGTAGGCAAACTCAAGTTGAACCTCTATAAATCTTGCTTGCAAATTTTCTTTTCTTAAACTTGTTAATTTTTGTTGTTTATATTACTAGTTCATTTTACGTGTAAAAGCAAAATTTTTAGGGTCAACATCACGAAAAACCCCACAATGGTACATTTGTAATAAATTTACTTGAAACTAATTTTGATCACCAAAAAACCTAAACTAATACACTTGTGACAAATTTACTCTAAATGACCACAAAACCCCATAAACTAATAAACTTGTGACAAATTTATTATAAATTAATTTTTTTAATCACCAAAAACCCAAAATTGGCACATTTGTAACAAATATAATTTCTGTTAAATTAGAATAATACCACAAAAAACTTCAAAACTGATATAATTGTAACAAATGGAGAGTAAAATCTCAAATTAGTATATCGGTCAATTGTCACATATCATCCAACCCAGCAATTTGATAGTAAAATTTTATGGAGACTAATAGAGGGTAAATTTGTTACAAATGTATTGTTTTTGGGTATATTTGTCAAACTTGTATTGGTTTGGGATTTTTTATGGTAAAAAAAATAGTTTGGCGTAAATTTATCATGTATGTACCAATTTGAGATTTTTCATGATATTAACCCAAATTTTTATTGGGGTTGATTTTACGAAATAATTTGTGTGTTTTTTTTTTTTTTTTTTTTGAAAATTCATTTGCTTTCTGTAGTTGCTTATTTAGTAGTTGTGATCCATTTGCAGGTGGGTTGATTCTTGATCTAAAAGGGGAATCGGGAACCAAACCAATCGGTTTTGGAATCAGATCTAACCGACTAGCTACAATGTGATTCCCAATTTTTCTGAATAAAGAACATATTTGCTTCCTCTTTCCCCTTCTTGAATTCTTCCTCTATTATATTGTCCAAGACATCTATCTCCATAGGCATATAAACCATATGTTACTTCACAAAGTACAATCTTTACTAGTAACTCTCGGATGTGCCAAGTCCCCTCTCTACCCGCTAGGGTTCTCTATTTCCTTAAACCCTAAATCTCTCTCTTGGACTTGGCTACCTTCCATCCAATTCCATGTTGGAGTTGGGACTTCACCAGGGTGCCTTGGAACCCTTCTTTCGACCTTCTTAGTATTTAGGTGGGTCTCCCTCTAAATCATCTCCAACTAATTTTCTCAGATGGAGGATAACAAAGTCGAGACCTCAAGGATGACTGCCTTTGTAGGTGCCTAGGAAACTTATCGCTTGTGAAGAAGGTAGAGATAAGAAAAGACCAAGTTTATGTAGAAAAAATAGAAGAAAGTAAGCTTACGCTCTTTGGTAAACTCCTCAATAACCCTAAGTTTAGCTTCTAAGCCATCCAAACTACGATGAGGAAGGCTTGGCACATTGAAAGGTTGAGTTTCAAGTACCTAGATACATGCATTCTTGGCATGGAGTATAGCCCTTATTGGAGAATCTTTTATGAAAAAATGGAAGAAAATAACATGGAAGAGGAGGTCATCCCTAAAACGCTGCCTACCCTACATGAGATAAGCAAGAGAAACCTCAGTGTAGAAAACCATGACTAGAAAGGGAGATTACCCTGAAAAAAAAAGGGAAGGAAATTTGGTATAAAAGGGGAGCAAGATGTAGGAACAAGCTTTAGTACTTGTGCCTCCCTAAAAATTATTCCCAATAGCGACTTGTATGAGGTTCTACACTCCCTTTTAGCATTGCAACCTATGGAAGAGATTAAAAAATAGAAAAAAAGGGTTAAAATTCCAACCAACAAGAAACAAAGGAGGTATAATTAGCAAAATTGTCAGGAAATGTTGAAAGACATTGAGTTGTTGGAGGCATCAATTTTATTGATGAAGAAGCAAACGAATGGGTTTTGGTGACTAGCCTTAATAAATCACCACGAGCCATATGTAGATTCTAGGCTAGAATTGTTAAGGGTTGGGCAAACCACTAATAGTTTAAATCATTAGAGCCTTAGTGGCTCAAGAAAGGCTTGATATCCTTTTTCTCATGGAGACAAAGAATCAAGAACACGTACTATTGAGAATAAAAAAGAGGTTAAAATCTAAATATAATTTCCTCATTAATCCAATGGACATTGGGGGAGGCTTGGCTTTGTTTTGGAATGAGGAATTTTCTACTGTTGTGGAGTCCCATTTATGCATTTCATAGATGTGGTTTGCAAATCACGGAATAATAACAAATATATGAGAGTGAACTTTGTGCATGCTCTTTCTAAGTCTCAGGAATGTGTCATGCCGTGGGAAGAGTTACATAGAATTGTCTTGACTCGACCCAACCCGACTCGATTTGAACATGAAAATAGTATATTTTAGGGTCATGTCTTAATATTATTTGGATAATGATTATAAAACAAGTAGTGTGCATGTTTCGGGTTAGGTTAGGGTTGGAACATTGTTTGACCCAAATACATTAGTCACTACAACATTTGTGAAATAGTTTCACTAAAACTTTAGAAGATGCGCAATGGATGAACGCCCTTGTTGTCTTCTCCTCATTGTTGACTTTGCTGCCGTCCATGGCTCTTCTTTCTTGTTATTGAATCTTGTCCCTTGTGTCCATTCTTCTACATTTGATCCAATCCATTTTGCTTTGAATCCACCCCTCCGCTTTGTTCCTCATTATGGGGTTATGGGGTTTCAATTCACCTTGATTGGGCATGCTTCTTTGCCTAATTTGACTTATGGTGGTGTGGGATAGGAGTTATTCGGTTCTAATGCATATGTTTTCGATTGTCGTTGCTTATGTTTTGTTGTTAACCTTACTTTCTAGTGTTTGGATTGGATTTGCCCAATTTGAGTTTTAACCGGAGGTTTTCCCCTTTAATGTGAACTGACGCTATCGATTTAATATAGGGTTTCTTGAGGTAGGATGTAATTTATTTGTCATCTGAGGGTGGAGCTTCATAATTAGTGGTGCATTTTGAAGTTTGCATTTTCTGTTTCTGAAAAATGAAAAGACCTATAGCTTCTTGAGTGTTTCTTGATGTAGTCAAGGGAAGAGATAATATAATAAACTTTTGATATTGGAGAATCATTTTCTTGATTCATATATGAAAAATTTGCAATTCTGAAAAATGAAAAGTCGGGAAGAGACAATATAATAAACTTTTGATGTTGGAGAATCTTTTCTTTGCACTTTTCTTTTCTATGGATATATGGATGATAAAGATCCAAGTGTTTGTGTGACCTCCTCCTCTTGTTCTAAGCCTCCCATTGCTAATGTTAGTGCCAACTTTAGTTAAAATTTTCTTCTTGAAAGGAAAGATGAGTGAATTCATTCTAAATGCTCAAATGCTTCATACTTCATTGGTACTACTTTTTTTTATTCATTCTAATGTTGATGAAGGGTTTGGCATATTATATATTATTGAAATAATAATTTGCAGATTCTAAGTGTTATGAAGTGAAGAATTGCTAGATGTCTTCAGCAGGTGGCTCTAATGTTACAAATAGAAGGAGATTTGCAAGGTGGGAACACTTTAAAAAGATTCTTGGTCAAGAAAAGGCTAATGTTTATATTGTGAAACCTTTATTGGTTGTACTAGTGGTCAAGGGACCAGTTTGATACATCATCATTTAGATAGATGTAAGGAATATCCATATGCCAATACTGAAAAAATGCAAAAACATTAAAAGATGATGCAAGCTCAAATGTCTATTGACTGATTAGGGGATTCAAATGTTTTTTAAACGCAAGCTTGAATGTTTTAGGAGTTCAACATTTGAAAAATGTACTTAACTCTTAGAACTCTCTGTTTTTGTAAGGCGAATCACTCCATGTGAGATGTGTTCATATATTGATTGTGAGAGTGGGGTTAAAAGACATAAATGATTCCATGGCTAGAAAACGTTCGGTTGTGCGTTATATGAGGTCTTCTTCTGGCAAGCTAAAAAGTTCAAGGGTTGTGTTGAGTTAGAGAATAGTGAGTTCAAGAGTCTTGTGCGTTTTTGTGTGGAATTAGAACTCAATATGCATGATGTTGGAAGTAGCTTTGAAGTTTAAAAGCGCTTTTAGCATGTTGAAAATTTGAGATAGCAAATTTGCTGAAGAGCTTTCCAAGGCGAAATGGTTGCCCACTAGTGAGGAGGAATTATGCTGGTCACTTTCTTCTTTTTCCAAAGCTGTTCTTCAATATGACTTTAAAATTTTTAGGCTCTTCTTATGTCACTAATAATGATATAGTGAAAGATGCATATAGGATTTATATGATGATTGACAAATATTGTGGGAATGATGATCAAAGTTTGCTGGAAATGGCTAAGAGAATGAAGACAAAATTTGTTAATTTCACTTTATTCATTACTTGCATACTTTACCCACGACATAAGTGAGACTATGTGAAGTGGATGATTAATCATGTTTATGAAAGCAAGTGAAAACTTTACAAGAAAATGTGATAACTGAAGAAATTTAGGAGAAATTACTTTGAGTTTTTTTTTTTTCCAGAGTATATAATTATATGAGACATCTAGCTTTTTATAGCTGTTGTTAAGCTAATTATTTGTGCTAACTACCAAAGCAAAAATACCTGATATACTAGCCATAAATTTGGTTATTATCTGCTGGTTGTAACAAAAAAATAGCACCATAAAACCTAAGAAACAAATCCCTAAAAGCTAATAAACAAAATTTGGAAAATCTGGAAACAAAATAACCACACTTCTATTGCTAACTAAAAAATCCGATTCTAATTTTCAACATTCCCCCTCAAGCTGGGTTATGAATGTCTATCATACGCAGCTTGCACCTTAGAGTTTCGAAATTATTTCTGGATAAAACCTTTTGATAATTGGTAATAAAACATACGAGAGTTTCTTTGTTCAATATGTCCGCTGTTTGATGATTGGTTGGAACATACGAGAGCTTCAAGATTCCTTCTTCTAGCTTTTCTTTGATGAAATGTCGATCAATCTTCACATGCTTTGTTCTATCATAATGAAACGGGTTCTTGGCAATCTTTATAGCAGCTTTGTTGTCACATAATAATGATATAAGATTGGTATTAGTGAATCTTAGTTCATTTAAGATTCTTCTAAATTATATGTGACACATTGCTTTAAACTTTGCTTCAGCGTTGCTCCTTGCAATAATGGGTTGCTTCTTGCTTCTCCAAGAAACCATGTTACCCCACACGAAGGTATAATACCTTGTTGTCGACCTTCGGTTCATGAGAGATGCAGCCCAATTTGCATTCGTAAATATCTCCATATTTCTCTCCTCCGTTTTCTTAAAGTAGAGCCCTCTTCCAAGACTTCTCTTCAAGTATTGTAAGATTCAAAAAACTGCTTGCATGTGCTTCTTTGTTGGTTGGTTCATGTATCTACTAATCATACTCACTGCGAAACTAATGTCTGGCCGTGTATGCGAGAAATAGATTACTTTGCCAACTAATCTTTAATACATTCCTTTGTCCGTTGATGGTCTTTCTTCCATCTCGGTTTTATTTGTAGAATCCATGGGTGTGTCAGCTGGTTTGCACCCAAGAATACCAGTTTCCTTCAAAAGATCAAGAGTATATTTGTGTTGGGAAAATGCAATTCTTTTCCGTGACCTAGCTACCTTCATACCTAGGAAGTATTTGAGTTGACCTAAGTCTTTAACCTCGAATTCTTTTGCCAAGATATTCTTCAGTTTTCCAATCTCTAGATTGTCACTAGTTAAGATTATATCATCGACGTATACAATCATTATTGCTCTTCTACCTTAAGCTAACTTCTTGACAAACATTGTATGATTTGTTTGACATTGAGTGAAATTCAGCTTCTTAATGACCCGTGTTAACCTCTCGAACCAAGCATGAGGTGATTGCTTTAGGCCGTATAGGGAATTCTCGAGTTTGCATACCTTGTTGAAGCTTTCTTTATTGTCAATTCCCGGTGGAACTTCCACAAAGACTCCTTCCTCTATTTCCCATTCAAGAAGGCATTCTTTATATCTAATTGATATAGGGGCTAGTCCAAGTTAGTTGCAAGGGAGAGCAACACTCGAATGGAGTTTAGTTTGGCCATCAAAGCGAAGATTTCTCCGTAGTCTATATCATATGATTGTGTGAATCCCTTAGCAACCAGCCTTGCCTTGAAACGATCAATACTACCATTAGCATTGTGCTTAACTGTAAAGACCCATTTACATCCCACCAATTTCTCTCCATCTGGCAATTCTATATATTCTCAAGTATTATTCTTCTCAAGTGCATGAATTTTCTCAAGAACTGCTTTTTTCCACTCGGATTGAGCAAGTGCCTCCTGGATATTCTTGGGAATTTGAATGTCGCTCAACGTTGAAACGAATGCCTTGCATTTAGGAGACAACTTTTCATAAGACATAAAATTGTTAATGGGATGTTGAGTGTATCGTTTCTTCCATTTCTTAAGAGCAATGGGCTGATCAAGATCATCAAGTACAACAAAATTTTCTGAGCTTATAGGAGTATTACCTTCATCTATTGTGAGTTTTGAACTCAGATCGGTCTCTTAAGCGGGCTTTGATGTAGTATGGTCTTCCAAATCCTTTTGAGTTTTCCGCCTAGAGTAGACAATTACCTCTTTATTTTTGTCTTGTGTAGCATCTTGAATGGGTAGACACGAAAGACTTTCGGATGTTGGATAACTCTCGGATGTTGGAATGGGTAGATATGGAGAACAAGTAGAATTGATATTTATTTGTGGTGACACGAGTGAATGAAAAGTGTCTTGAAAATAATATTCCTCACAACTCTCCCCCTGAATGGTATTTTTGGAGTGAAAGGGCTAGTGCTCAAAGAAGGTAACATCCATGGTGGTATAAAAACGTTTTGTTTATGGGCAATAACACTAATATCCACTTTGATTTGGAGCGTATCCTAGAAACACACATTTGAGGGACTTAGGATCTAGCTTGCTATGAAGTTGCTGATTTATATGAACAAATGCCATGCAACCGAATACTTTGAGTGGGATATGTGAGGCAAAACGAATATTTGGGTAGGTATGAAGTAGACTTTGAAATGATGTTTGGAAATCTAGGACACGAAAAGGCATACGACTAATGAGATATGTGGCTGTCAACACTACTTCTCCCCAAAAACAATTAGGAACATAGATGGCTAACATAAGAGAACGAGCGATTTCCAAAATATGCCTATTTTTCCTCTCCGCTACTCCATTTTGTTGTGGAGTGTCTACACAAGAGCTAATATGTATGATACCATGGCTATTTAGATATAAATTGAGCTATGAGTGGAAGTATTCTCTCCCATTATCCGTTTTGAAAACTTGGATTTTTGTGTTGAATTGGGTTTGAATCATTAGGTTAAAGGTTTGAAAAATTTGGCCAATATATGATTTTTTTTTCATTAGAAAAAGCCAAGTGAATCTTGTATGATCATCAATGAAAGTAACAAACCACCTAAAACCAGAAATGTTATTGACACGAGAATGTCCCCCAAATATCGCTATGAATCATATGAAATGAATGAGAAGACTTATAAGGTTGCAAAGGGTACGAACTGAGAATATGTTTGGATAATTGACACACCTAACATTAAAGTTTTATTGAATCTTTATTGAACAAAGAAGGTAGCAACCTTTTTAAGTACGAGAAATTTGGATGATCTAACCTATAGTGCCACAATCTCACGTCACTCTCTTTTTTAGCACAAAATGCTACACATGACATTTTCTTGTTTTTCCATTTTGAGGCATTAACTCGCAGAAGGTAGAGGCTTGCATCCATCTTAGCGCTACCAATCGTCATCCCCGAGTTCAAAACCTGAAATTCATATGAGTGTGGGAAAAATTTAGTAATGTAGCCTAAATCTTTGGTTAATGTGCTGATGGAGAGAAGATTATAGCTAAGTTTGGGAATAAATAATACTGAATTTAGTGTTATATCTTTTGTAATAACCACTGATCCAACACCAGCCACCTTTGAGCAAGAACCATTAGCAATTTGAACATTAGTGCCATTTTGACAAGGATTGTACTAGTTGAACACCGTGATATCTTCGGTCATGTGGTCGGATGCTCCTAAGTCTACAACCCAAGATGTGATTTTCTCCTATTTAGCACTAAAGGCATTTAGAGAATTACCTCGTTGAGCTATCGTTGCTGTACTAATCCCTTCTGGATGGGTTGCCTTATGAATTGATTCTTGTAGCAGCTTTTTTAGCATCTCCAGCTACTCTTTGTTGAATGGACTCGAATCTACCGAAGCAATTGTTTTGGTTTGGACTACGTTGCTTCTGCTCTCTCGATTTTGAGTAGGATGTGAGGTTGATGGCTTCCAATCATCTGGCCGACCATGAATTTTCTAGCATGCGTCTTTTGTGTGACCCATTTGTATGCAATGATCACATCATGGATGACCACCCCTTCACTAATTGTTGTTGTTTGATTGAGTGCCTCAACTATAGGATGGTTGAGATCCTTGAGCTATTAGAGCAAAATTTACTGGATTGGTCTGGTTGTTTGAAGAACCAAGCATCACCTTTCGCTGAGTCTCTTCTCTCCTGGCCTTAGCAAAAACTTCTCGTACACTAGGTAGGGGCTTTATGCTCAGAATTCGTCCACGTACCTTGTCAATCTCTTGATTCAAGCCTAACAAAAATTTGTAGATGCGTTCTCGATCTTGAATCCGCTTGTACCGCTTGCTATCTTCAGGACAACCCCACATCATATCTTCCAGCATGTCAAGTTGCTGCCAATGACGTATGAGTTGGTTAAAATAATCAATGATAGAAGATTCCCCTTGCCTTAGGTCATGGAGAATGCCCTTGATGTCGAAGATGGCTGAGTTATCATCTTTGTTTGAATAAGTTTCATGAACAGCATCCCAAATCTCCTTTGCTGTCTTGTAATACATGAAATTCTCCCCTATTTCATTTGTCATTGAATTCAACAGCCAGCACATCACCATGTTATTTTCCACATTCCATGTTCGATAACTTGGGCTCGTCTCCTTAGGTTGTACGGCAGCTCCAGTTAGGTAATCTTCTTTACCTTTTACACAAACGAAAATCATGACAGAATGGACCATTGATTGAAGTTGTGACCCGTAAGTTTATGACTTGTGATGAGAAGAGTTCCACCTTCGGATACATTGATAGGTTGGGTAATGTGGGAGAGTTCTAGCTCTAGAGTTTGAGGTTTCACTCTCAACCTCGCTTGCCATGGTAGCTCTAGGGTATTTTGTCATGGTGGAAACACTCAGAAATATGGTAGAAAAAAATGGTCTAGATCGAGCTCTGATACCATGAAGAAATTTAGGAGAAATTACTCTGAGTTTTTTCTCCAGAGTATATAATTATATGAGGCATCTAGCCTTTTATAGCTGCTGTTCAACTAATTATTTGTGCTAACTACCAAAGCAAAAAACCCGATATACTAGCCATAAATCTGGTTAGTATTTGCTGGTTGTAACAAAAAAACAACACCTTAAAACGTAGGAAACAAATCCCTAAAAGCTAACAAACAAAATCTGGAAAATTTGGAAACAAAATAACCACACTTCTACTGATAATTAGAAAATCCGATTATGATTTTCAACAATAACTTTTTTGACATTATTGTTTAAGCAATACTGCATTGAGGTATGCTCCTAACGCAACTTGAGACTAAAGAGCACAAGGATAATAAGCATATCAAAGTCCTTGGTGGTTGGTGCTGATATTCTGATTGACATGTCTATTAGTTAAACTGGACAACGATATTTGGATGAAAAATCTGAATTGGACAAGTACTTGGAGGAAGCATGTGAACCTTATAACTCTAAACTTGATATCATAAGTTGGTGGAAAATAAATTCAACAACATATCTTATCCTCTCTACCATTGCTCGAGATATCCTGGCGGTGCCCATCTCGACTATAGTATCGAAGGCCACGTTTAGCATAAGATGTCATGTGCTTGATAAGTTTCGTAGCTCCTTGACCCCAAGCATGACAGATGCTCTTATATGTGCTCAAGATTAGTTATGATCTGCCCCACTTTCACTTTCGATTGAGGAGGACTTTAAAGAACTCGAAATCTTTGAGTCAAGTGAATATTTATGCCCTAGAGATGTAATAACTAGTGTCATTGTCTATAATCACGTGCACAACCATATCCGAGAGGCTTGTGTTTGATGATTGTCTTTGGATTCCAATAAATGCTTTCTTGCCAAATAGTCTCTCCATTTGGGAATGTTACTTCCCATGTAAGACCTTTTGTGGATCGATTTGTTAATTTTGGGATGATATCCCTCAGTATAGCTATGATTCCTGCTGCACCTTTATTTGTTCCAATGTGTATGTCTACAATTTATGGTGGATTGCTTGCCTATGGATAAGTCCGTTTCAAATTCTACTTATTTAGTGTTAAAAGTATTGAAGGCCCTATCTTTTAAATTTGTCGTTATTCAAAATTCGAATGGCCTTTTATCTGGAAAATGTTCATCAAAATTTCCTGATAAAGAAGAAGTGAATGGGAGCCATAAAAAAAAGGAAAAAGAAAAAAGAAAACAAACTGGATTTTCACTTTGAATCTTATGTGTTTCGAGTCTGGTCAGGTCGGGTCGAGGTAGAGCATGTGACTCTTACAATTTGGGTTGGGTCGGGTAACATAGAAGCCCGATCCATTGACACTTTTATATCATCCCATGGACTTGTATGGACGATTTTATTGGAAGGAAGTAGGGTGAAGATTGGCTGAACTTGTTTGACTTAACACATTTAGAAATTTTTTTGAATTCATGTGAGTTAATATACATGGAAAGTAAGGGATGTGCTTTTACTTGGGCAAACGACAAAGAAGGGGCTAACTTTGTAAAAAAAAAAGACTAGATAGGGTCCTTTGCTACGAATTGGAGAATTCCCTTCCCAAATGCGAAAACCTGTGCCCTACCAACAATTGGTTCCGACCATTGCCCAATTTATTATCTTTCGATCCCAAACCGGCAAAAAGGAGGAAAAATTTTACGACCAAGGCTTTTTGGGTAAAGGATGAAGTATTCATGTTGATGGTTTAGAAGGCATGGAATGCATCTAACAAGCAAAATTTGTGCTTATCGTAAAACCAAGTGTTGTTAAAAAGGCCTTAGAAAAAATGGAACAAGAAATTCTAGAATGCCCATAAAGAGATTTTGCTGTTGAAGGAGGAGTTGCAGGAATTGATGAACTCCTTAATACTTTCGTGCATTAGGGAGAGAGAAAAGAATCTTAAAAGGGAGATCGAGAAAAGATGGAGACAAGAAGAGATATTTTGGGGTTAAGATTTAAAATTAAATGGCTGAAATAGGAGGGATAAAAATACCAAATTTTTCCATGCAACTACTATCCAGAGAAGGCAAAGAAATTGAATCTCCATGTTGAAGAGTCCAAGTGATGTGTGGGTATACAATGAACAACAGTTGAAAATTTTGACTAGCCATTTTTGAGAGCTTTACACTTTAGTGGAGACTGAAAACTTTAGGTCAATCATTCTCCAATGCCTTACTTTAGCGGGGGAGAAAATAAACAAGGCTTTGCTGTGTGAGGTAACAACAACATATTCATGCTGCTATCCACCAATTAGGAGCCACAAAAGTTCCTGGATCGAATGTGCTAGATGGGATATTTTATTATTTTAATTGGGAGGTTCTTTAATTAGCTATTCTCGAGGAAGTAAGGCAATTTTTTGAAATAAGGATAGTTAATCTAGAACTAAACGAACCCAAATTACCCTTATTCCCAAAGTACCAAATCCTAAGAAGTTAGAATAATATCGCCAATTAGTCTGTGTAACTTCTCATATAAATTAATTTCAAAAGTCTTGACAAATAGGCTAAAACCATGGCTGGCTCCTTAATCTTACCTAAGCAAAATGCTTTCGTCAATGGGAGACTTGTCCAAGACAACATTTTAGTTGTATAGGAGGTTCTTCACCGACTTGGAATTCGGAATAGAAAAAAGAAGTTTCAGGCTGTACTTAAATTGGATATGCAAAAGGCATATGATAGAATTTAGTGGGATTTCCTAGAAGCTTACATGCTAAAGATGGGCTTTCATTCCAAGTGGGTGAAATAGGTGATGCAATGCATGACGACTATCTCTTTTAGTACGAAGTTTAATGGAGAACCTTGCCCTACTTTCTACTTTCGAGGGGTCTTTGACAAGGTTGCCCACTTGCTTCATACATATTCATTTTAGTGACGAATGTGCTCTCGGTGTTATTGTAAGATCCTTTAGGACATGGGATTATTAAGGGCATTCAACTGAATAGGACATGCACCATTCAAGCATCTACTGTTTGTAGGCGATTCGATATTTTTCTTGGATGGGACAATAAAAGAGTGTCAAAATGTAGCTGAGATTCTGAATAGGTATTGCTTTGCATCAGGCCAAGCCATTAATTTAAACATTTCCGGGTTGTACTTCAATAAGAATTGCCAACATAAACTCCGACATAATATGTTGGTTGAATTGTATGTCTCATAATTAAAAAAAAAAAAAGGAAGTATTTAGGAATTCCTTCATATTGGGGTGAATTGAAAAAACATATGTTTACCTTGATATTAGCTAGAGTGAACACGGAGTTTGAAGGATTGAAGGGAAAACTTATTTCAAAGGCAGGAAAAGAGACCCTCATTAAAGCAATTGTGCAGTCTCTCCCACAATATGCCATGTCAAACTTTAAAATTCTCGTTTCTATTGCCGGAGTATTGAAAGGAGAACTGCAAATTTCTTGTGGAATACAAGTGAATAGAAATCTGGATTACACTAGAAAAAACAGAAGACACTCAAGACTAGAAAAGATAATGGAGGACTAGGCTTTCGCGACCTTATCACCTTTAACAAAGCAATGCTAGGAAAACAAGCATGGCCTCCATTGCATAATCCTTCATTGTTATGGGGCTAGTTACTGAAAGGCCTTTACTTTCCACTCTTGGAATTCTGGTTGGTAGGAAAGGGGATTCGTCCTTTGTGGGGTTGACAAAGCATCCTTATGGGAAGAGATGCAATTCTTCCTTTAGTGAAATAGGTAGTTGGGAATGGGGAAAATATTAACATTTGAGACACCAAATGGCTGCTTAGACAAGAAATTAGAGGACCATAAAACAATGAGGAATTGACGAAGGTTTTAGAACTTATTTGCAGTGATATCCCAGCTTGGAATGAATAAATCATTTTGAACATGTTTGACAAGAGAACAACCAATGAAATCCTCACAATTTCATTGGATCCACAAGAGAGAGGACATATTGTTCTGGATGAGCACTAGATCGAGTGAGTATGCTATAAAAAGCTGATACAACAAGATTAGAGAGATTAGAGAATAGAGCAACTTGGCCACAGTCTCAACTTCTCATCAATTCCCTTGTGCTCTTTGGACTAAGATTTGGAAAGTTGAAACATGCCCAAAGATCCATTTTTCCTTCGGAGATTATGCCATAATGCATTGCCAATAAAGGCAAAACTAGTCAAATGGGGTATAGTGGAGGAAAGTACCTATGATTTATGCAAGCAACACCCAAAATCATGAAGCACCTCTTCTTGCTCTATCCTTGGACTCGTTAAGTTTGGCAGGACCGTGCAATATAGATACACATCTCACCTTATGGCCTTGGTCGAATCCAGAATCGACTCATGGCTACTATGTTTCTAACATACCTTAACAAGTTTTAGCCTTTTAGCTATAGTCCTTTGGCGAATCTGGAAGGAGAGAAATAACTTTGTTTTTCACAATCAAAAGCCAAAGCCAAAGAACCTAGTTAGCTCAGTTATGGCGGAAAAAAAAATGCTTCATTAATTGGGCTAGGTCAAAGAAGAAAGGGAAAGAATCCGAAAACCCCTTACGTCATATCTAGAAAGGCCCGATCAAAGAAACCTTGAAAATTAATATTGATGAGTCTTTTTTACTCGAAATGATTGATGGAGTTACTAGCTACTGTTGGACGCAAATTGCGCAACCCCAAGATCTCCATAACCAGAACAAGAACATGCATAATTGAGTAGAAAGATTAACGCACCTGTTTTGGGATCCATTGAACATAAAGCGGAAGCAGAATAAGGATTACCCACATATATCAAGGGGATTCAAGCATCAAATCCTTCTCCTCTATTGCCCTCCGTATCACTGGCTCAATGAGGCGGCCCCCCTCACGTGCAGCGTTAGGTAAACGCCCCTTAGGTGAGGATACATGTGAGAATTAGGGTTAGAGAAGAGATTTGAGCACTATTTATAGAGTTTCCAGCCAGTCCCCCTCATTACGGGTCAGGCTCAACTCGGCCCACACTAGCCAGTCTATATTAGATTAATTAAGAAACCTTCTATCTCACCTTAGACCAAACCCCGTAAAACGGTAAACGTTAAACGGTAAATTACAATATCAATTAATGTAGTCCACAATTAGAAAAACTCTTACATTCTCCCACTTGGACTATATTAATTGAAATCGTATTGTATGTGCGCACATTTGGTCCAGAGATAATTCTTAATAGTCAATCCTATCCCATAAAGTCTTAAACACCGAATCATGGCGGTAACTGCATGTATATGCACAGAGCCTTCCATGGTCACGAATGTTCTCAACTTTATTGATATGGATTCAATATGGTAGTGTGACAAATGGATAACATCTCTCATAGAGAGATCCCATTTGTCAGTCACCATTCTCTTACCTTAGGCGTCACAAAAACTTGTGCCACTAGAGAATGCTTTATGGTTCTAATGAACCCACATATGTCTTGTCCTTATGGTTAACCTTTCTTTATGTATCACAAGACATATGCACAAGGCTAATAACCGGATGCCCGGATGCCCCTAGCCTTCACTAAAGGTTTATACAATCCCTTGAGACTTTATCAATATGTATTCAACATAATAACAATACATTCAAAAATATTTTATTGAATGCAAAAGTTGATACATATCAAATCGTTACAAAGTGTAACGAACACAAATGAAACCTTTATCAAAATAAAGCCAAAATAGCTACCACTAAACAACAGCATCTCATGATGCTCCTACGCCCATGCTAACAATATGTCACTCAAATATACACGGGGGTAAGCCTTTAATTAGTGGATTTGCAATCACATCATCTGTGAAATATATATTATATTAAAACGTCACATTTTTGTACCATTTGCTTTTGGTAAAAAATTTTGACCACCATATATTTAGACCCTTTGAGACCTCTGTAGTAAATAAATAATACTACAAATTTGTCATCTCAATACAACTGTATGGATCTATCCATAAAGTTAAAACGATCAACTCCTTTAATGAGGTTCTGGAGCCTAAAAGCCCAAGTAACAACCTAAAAGAATGTTACTAACACTGCTTACATAGTAGAAGATGACATAGAACTTTATTTACTGCACTTACTGCTAACATAAATATGTATTCTGTTATTAATTGCATGTCATCAGAATAGCTAGCAAAGTTTACATCTAAATACCCTACTCACTGCAAGAATTGAACATGTCTATAAATTAGCATATAATCTCGTCTTCTTTAAGTACCTTTAAATCTTCTTGGCAGCAACCCAGTGATCGCGTTCTAGATTTGATCGATATCTGCTTAGAAGTCCTGACACAAATACAATATATAGTCTAGTACAAATTCAAGCATATATTATACTTTTAAGTGCACTGACACAAGGTACCCCATTTAATTAGATTTTCTCAATATCTAAATAAGGACAATGTGATAGATTCAATCCATCGCCCTTAACAACAGGAGCAATTCCTGACTTGCAATAATGTATATTGAATATTTCCAATATACAATCAGCAAATGTCCTTCGAGAAAATCTAATATAATATGGCAAAAACAATCTTTACAGACCTCAGTACAAATGATATAAGATGTCTCAAGGTCACAACTTGTAAGCAAAACATCATGTACATAAAGTATGAGAAAAAATAAATTTCCTCCCACCGACCTTGCAGTATATTGAATTACTTTGTTCCTAATTGAACAAAATAACAACACTATGAAACTTTAATAATATTGTCTAAAAACTTGCTTAAAACCATGAATTAGAACTTTTCAGTCTACATACAAGTTTACTTGAATCTGCTGCAAAATCATCTAGTTGCACTATATAGATTTTGTATCTATTTAACGTAACTCCATATCGAAATAAATTATTAATGCCACATTCACTCTGAAAGAATCTTTAAAAATACTAGAAAGAAATATTTATTTCTTCATTATGAACAATCCACCCCTCTTTCAGAGTGAAAATTTTAGTTACCAATTTGGCTTTAAACTTCACAATCTTTCTTTGAAATTCTTTTAGTTTTTGTACGCCAATTTGCAACTAATGAACTTATGATCTTTAGGCAAGTAAGTTAGTTTCCAAATACTATCATGTTTCATAAATTGTATACCGCATTTTATGGTATCTAATCACATACTTAATTGAGAATAATAAACGATATTTATAAATATGTCATTACATCAACCATGTAGTGGATATTGTAATCATGCTCTCACAAATAGACTATATAGTCTAATGGTATAACCGATCGTCTTTCCTTAACAAATCTCCTTAATAAAGCTGTAACCACTTCATTCTGCATTTGAGAGGTTTAAGAAATTTCATTATAAACTATATCAAGAATAGTACCTTGAACCTCAACAAGTTTAGTCTATGGTACATAAGATTCCACAATTGTTTGTACCACAATTGTTTATATAGGTAAAGACAAAGACACAGTAACATCCATCATACTATTATCTTTAATAGTCTGAGAGCAGCTATCCTCTATAATTACGTCAATCTTTATAAACTTTAGAGTATGTGATTTCATAATTCTTGCACCTTCTTTAGGGTCATAAAATCAATACCCCTTTAACAATCTAGATAAGATACAAAATAATTCCGAGTGGATCTGAATTGCAACATATTTAAAATTGGATTAGATAATCTCCCTTTTGCATATGATTCAAATAATTTATGTCCAATTTATAACTCAAAAGAAGTTTATGAAACAACTTTGATAAGAGACACATTTTGTATGTGAAAAAGTTGCTTTCATAATATCAGCCTACAAAAAATCAAATAAATTAGTCTTACTAATCATACTCATCACCATGTTCAATATGGTGCATTTATGCCTTTCGGCCAAATCTTTTTGTCAGGATTTTCAGGTATAATAATTAAATTACCACCCCAGAATCTACCAAGTATTTGACAAATAACCCTTTAAGCTATTTCGCATTGTCATACTTGCCAAAATACTCACGGCCACTGTTAAGTCTGACAACCTTTTAAGACATTTATCTCGGTCATTTTCCTTAAATAAAAAACTTTTGGAAACAACCTTTTAATCATATACGAGATGTATATGTCATTAGGACTTAAACACAATCTTTGCAGATGTGTCCTAATTTCAATATCAGACAAGACATAATTTCAAGCAACTAAGGCTTCCATCATGTTATAGCAAGTGCAGTCCGCAGTAAACCTCTTTTCAAGTGTTCCGAATGGAACGCTTCATGGACAAATAAGCAATATTCAATTGCTATTTTCTCAAGCAACAAATTATATGTCCATAACTTAAAATTTGAAGCAGTAAAAACCTCAATAATATTGGAGTTATTAATTACAGAAAAGGTGACTGAAAAACAAGCAATGTATATAATTAGCATCATGTGAGTATTGTGTAACTTGACGTACAAGTACACATCCAGAGAGTTACACGCATAATCATATAATCACTTTTGGGCAGAATACATGACATGCAGTTGTACACTCCCCACATGATAGCGATTATGAGAATATATTCTAATCTTCGTGAATTCATCACCTTTGGGCAGATGAACCATTGGGACCAGTCAATCCTCTACCACTCCATCATGTATCCCTCCATGAACTAATACACAATCACCTCCTTTGGGAGTATGACCACGCATTAGACCATGAGATATCCCAATCATCATACGAGACCGAAATTTCTCAAGCCCAATTAAGCGTGCCACTTTGGCGGTCACTACTCAATTGAATCATTGAAATTATCTCATACCAGGGATATAAACTTTACTCCTCACATACACCATATATATGTGATTTTAACTTTAGTGATAGGGGCAGCATATCACCAAAATCACATATCATGCTAATTACATTGCTTTATTTATTAATAAAAATTAATAATACATATATATATATACAGCGAACCTGAAAGACAGATTTCAATGAGATCATTGATCACTCATGATTTCATAAGGCAAAAAATGACTCCAAGGCCAACAATTGATTTATTAATCAATTTTAGGTAACAAATATCATTACTTCAACCAGTGGCCTATAAATTGAGTCAAACCAGAGAACCAAATATTTAAAATTGAACAGTAGATACTATTGCTCTGCGTAAATATTGCCATATTCCCTTATCATAAAAAACTATTTAACTCGATAGACATTAACAAGTGACCAGGATGAGTTCATGTACAATATGCGAGAACTTAATTGACATGCATTACCCACATTCAGCAGATGTGTTAATCAAGTACAATCGGTTTGTCACGAGTCCTTAAGTTGTCCATCATTCAAAGATTACCAGGTGTAACGGAGTATACTTGAGTAACAAAAATTTCATAATCTTTACCGTTTCTTATCAGCTCAATACATAGCTCAAATACAATCTCATACAAATTGTATCTCATTAAGCCAGCTTTAGTTCACAATAAAGTTTGATTTTTATTTATGAATCACACCTTTATAATGATTGTGTGATAACATACTAGTAACCCATCACCTGTATTTCCAAAATCACAGAAAATACAAGAAAAATACGCAAAAATACACTAAAAATACACGTATTTAGGATTCCGTATGTATTTTCACATCCATAAAATTATCAAACATGTAAAATAAATATACCACGAGATAGGAAATCACCATACGAGTCCAATGCCGCCAACCACGCGCCGATCGGAGCCTCCACGCGCCCACACGCGCCGCCTGAGTGCGCGGCGCGTGGAGCTCACGCGCAGCGCGCGTTTGACGCCCAGGCGGCGCGTGGGGGTGCGTGCGGCCTCCTCCGGTGACGCGCTGCTGACCTTCTTGCTCGTATCGTTGAGCCCAGTCCGAATTTGTGATTCAATTTTATTTTTATTGAATAAAAAATCTCGAAAATCACAAATTAGGGCAAAAACTTTATGCGTTCAAGTTCTAGGGTTACGGTTGCTCTGATACCACATGTTGGACGCAAATTGCGCAACCCCAAGATCTCCATAACCGGAACAAGAACATGCATAATTGAGTAGAAATATTAACGCACTTGTTTTTGGATCCATCGAACATAAAGCGGAAGCAGAATAAGGATTACCCACATATATCAAGGGGATTCACGCATCAAGTCCTTCTCCTCTATTGCCCTCCGTATCACTGGCTCAATGAGGCGGCCCCCCTCATGTGCAGCGTTAGGTAAACGCCTCTTAGGTGAGGATACATGTGAGAATTAGGGTTAGAGGAGAGACTTGAGCACTATTTATAGAGTTTCCAGCCAGTCCCCCTCATTACGGGTCAGGCTCAACTCGGCCCACACTAGCCAATCTATATTAGACTAATTAAGAAACCTTCTATCTCACCTTAGACCAAACCCTGTAAAACGGTAAATGTTAAACGATAAATTACAATATCAATTAATGTAGTCCACAATTAGAAAAACTCTTACAGCTACGTCTGCAAAGCCAAAACGGAGAGCTGGCAGATGGCTTCGCAAAGATGGTCAAAGTGCACTTAGCCGAGCAAACCGAGACTTTGGCCATGGTCTAAACCCTCAAATTTCTGTCAACTAGATCTAGTCGAAGTCTTGAGATTGACTCAGACAATCTTCTGCTAATAAGGACGCTCACTAGAGAAGTACAAAGTTCATGGGATTTGGAAGCTCTAGTCAACGAGGCCAGAAGCCTTCTCATGGGCTTCTTCTCTAACTTAAGCCTAGCCCATTGCAGTAGGAGGAGAATAGGGTCACAGATCGGATTGCAAATTCTCTTAGGATTGGGTCTCTTCCTTTTAATTGGTTATCAAGCCTACCAAAAGCCCTATGGACCTTATAAATATATGCATGATGTAGACAAGATCTACTACTTTTTAATTAATGTGAATCAATTTATTGCATGTATCGTGTCAACTTTCTCCATCAAACATGACTGATGTTTTGGTAAAAAGAAGAGAGAAGAGAGAGTTTGAGAATGCATAAACAAATAAAATCTTACCTCATACTCTTAATTCCATTTAACAACTTCTTTTGGAGGCTCTCGACAATATAACATTATCTCAGACAATGCTTTTCTAATTAAATGAAAATAATCCTAATTAAACATCATATCGTTCGTTTTGAAGTTGAAACGTATTTATAAAAAAAAAAAATTCGAAATTGTCCTTTTTTAAATATAGTAGTATTGTATGGTCTTTCTAATTTATTTGCACATTGCATATTCAAAATCTTACCCCATGATCTTAATTCCCGTTTGATCTCTTCTACTAGATTCTCTCAACAATATAAAATTATAGCAGACAATGTTTTTAAATTAAGTAAAAGTAATCCAGAACCGATAATTTAAATAAAATATCATCTTAATCGTTTTGGAAGTTGAAACGTAAAAAAAAAAAATTGTATTTCTTTAGATATATTAATACAATATGGTCTCTCTTATTTATTTACACATTACATATTTAAAGTCGACTTTAAAGGGAGTAGTTGGTGTCTCTTCTGAGTAATGGAGTGGTTGGCTCGTTAGTCGTTAGTTTTCGTGCATGAAAAGACTCTTCTTCTTCTTCTTCTTCTTCTTCTTCTCCTTCTTCTTCTTCTCCTTCTCAACTTAAGACTGATTTCTAGAGATGTATCCATTTCATTTCCCTAAATCATCATCTTTGCCATGCCGATCCTCGTGAATGACAACATGGGAAGCTCCTTCGACGAATTCAAGAAGCGGGCCTCTTCATTTCTCAAGGAAAAGATCGTCAAGACCGTGCGCCTGAAGCTGACTGATGTTACACCAGCTGAAATGTAAATTCAACCATCTATTTTCACTTGTCACTAACAATTTCTGAAACTTCTAATCTACTTCTGCTGCGTCCATTTCTCGGTTTGAACTAAACTATGTATCGCTTGAATTTTGCTTTCCGGCGTGATTGGTTTTGGTGACACGGTTCAAAACCAAGAAAAACGTGCCAAAAAGGAATTTCAATCTCGGGGGCCTTTTGTTGATAGCAAAAGGGGATATGACATACATAGTTCATAGTTGATTATGCAGTTAACTTGATTCATCTTGCAAAGTAAATAAATCTGGTTGAGAAAAAAAGTTGTATATATTGTTTCGGTTGGGTCGCTGCTCCATATGAACGAAGCTTCCAATAGCCAAACTGCTGCACGTCTGTGCATTCTATTTGATTTGGTAGTGATGGAGCGGATTATGTGTATGATTTCTGTCTCGTCTTCCATCTTGGTTGCTTGTAAATTGAGCGATCAATCATATGTTCCGATGATGCCATTGTTGTTATTGCACGAGCAAAGACTGGTCGAAATTTTTGTTGTTCTCCTAAGTACTGGTGTTCCTTCTAATCACACATACGTTTCTCACGTTAGTCTGCTTCTTGATGCTTGAATATGAAAGATTGACAGAAGAAGCCACAAATGGAAATCCAAGGCCGCCGGACGCGCGCAGTATGGCCATAATATCGCAGGCTGCGTTCGAAGTGGATGATTATTGGAGAATAGTAGAGATTCTGCACAAGAGGTATATAAAGCTCTCTTCGTTTTATGAAAAATAACTTCTGAAAAAACGTTTTCTGAAAATTCCGGCGTTTGTTTTATGGAAAATGAATTGCTTGGTGAAAACATTTTCCACGGATGAAAAAAAAAGTCTTCTAAATTAGGGGAAAATATTTTCCACTTTTCTAAGTGGAAAAGATTTTCCTTACTTAATTTCTCTTATCTTTTGCTTCCTCGTCCTACTTCATATTTTTCTCTTTAATTAGATTTTTTTTAAAATTTTTCTTTTCTTTGTTTTACTCTTCTTCTTTATCTTTTTGTTTTCTTTTTCTTCTTCCTTGGCTTGTCATCGGCCATAGTGGTGGCTGGTGATTCGCCACAATGGTGGTCGGTGATTCACCACAAGTCAAGTCCACCCTCGCCCAAGACTAGATTTGGCGAGGGCGAGGCTCGAGTTCGCTGGCCTCGGTGGAGCTTGGGCTCGCCGAATCTAGCTAGCTGTAAGCTTGCTAGCCTCATTGGAGCTCAAGCTTGTTGAATTTGGTGAGCCGTCCAACCGAGCTCTAGCTCCATCGAGGCTAGCGAGCTCGAGGCTTGACCAATCTAGGCAAGCTGCGTTTGCCGGTCAAATCTGACGATTGCTTTGTTGGCCGCCGAGCAATTGGCCATTGTCAAGGCACATGGCGGCAGAGGAAGGAGGAAGGAAAAGAAAAAGAAAGAAAAAAAGAAAAAAAATTAAAAATTAAAAATTAAAAAAAGAAAAATTCGAATTTCTAAAAATACACATAATTAAAAATTCACTTTTTTAAAATACAAAAAATAAAATAAAATTTTTTGGTCGATTAAAAATATTAAATTCATTTTTTTTGTAATTTTTTCCCAAAAATTAAATTAGATAACAAATGGTGGAAAATATTTTCTACTCAAATTTCAGGTTTTAGCCTAATATTAGAAAATATAGTCATTTTCTTGAAAAATAGCTTTCTAGAAGATATTTTTCGAAAACATGATATTTTTTGCGAAATGAACGTACCCTAATTATTACTCTATTTTCACCTAAAACTGGAAATGAATGACAAACTCTCCCTCAATCTATTTGATTTACATGTTATATACGTAGGTTGGTGCAATTTGATAGAAAGAATTGGCGAGTCACTTACAAGGCTCTAATAGTGTTGGAGCACTTGCTGACCCACGGACCACAGCGTGTGGTTGAAGAGTTTCAAAGCGATAGAGGTGTTATCAAGGAGATGAAAGACTTTCAATACGTCGATCAGAAAGGGTGAGTGAAAAAAGAAAAAAAAAAGAGATGTGTTTGGTAAGATTGATGTTCATGATTAGCGAAACTCAATGTAATTCCCTCACATATGATTTCCAGATTCAACTGGGGCGCGAGAGTCGGCAACTTGTCCGAGAGAGTACAGAACCTGCTTGAAGACGGTGAATACTTGAGAGAAGAAAGAGCGAGGGCACGCAAGTTGACTCGAGGAATACAAGGCTTTGGGAGCCTCCAGCGGCCGTTTTCTTCCACGGACGTTGGCGGCTTCGAAGGCTGCTCATCATCATCACCGTACGGCAGGTGCAATTCTCAGTACAGCGAAATGACTGGATTTGACAGCAGAAAATACGCTTTGATGGAATCGAACATGGTGATGGATGGCAACGAAGAGTGTCATCACTCCATAGAAGACCATCCTTTCTGTGAAATCGGGCGTCCGACTAATAAGATGTCTCTTCTTCCTAGTCCGAGTGCCTGATCAGGATTTTCGGTTTGCAAAGTGATGTATATTGACCTTACTATGGAGAGAGGGAAATTAGAAGTCGGTTCTTTTGTTTCAGTACATTTTGTCAGCAAAGATAAATCAAAGGGTTTAGGACTTTGCTCAACTGACTTTTGGTTGATTTGTTCTTTGTGCCGGTCTCAATAAGCAGTGGTCTCAATTGTGTATGGTTTCTATAGCCTAACGTGAATGCACTCCTAAGAGATTTCATCGTGATTCTACAAATTGTGGAGCTTCTGAGAAGTTTACCATGCACGAAATTATTCACAAATGAATGATGTAGTTAAGTAGTGAACATATTAATTATATGGCGGCACATTTTTCGCCCGTCATAGTAGCTCGGTCTAAGAACAATGGAAGTTGGAACATCTACTCCTTAGAAGAGAAGATCAAAATAATTTGGAGAAAGTTTTGAGTAAGTAGCTATCACCATCACTGCTATGATGAAAAACTCACTAGACAATCTGTCGGCAGACCATCAGCCAAAATAATCAGAAGAAGGGTTCAACCTAAGCTCTCCTAAAGGCTATAATAAATGGCTGAGCCTTGACATCAATTTGCTGGCAATAGAGACAAGTTGCTTGTGAACTTAGACCGGGCATCACCAATTGGCCGAGCAACATACACAGAATTCAGTATACACCATATGCACGAAGATAGCTTAGACCCTGCGACATAGAAGTTGACACAAACACTTTGACAATGTCAACTAGAATTAATGTAAACGTGACCCCATCAAGCTTCCAAAATACATAGTAGCCTTCTTTTTAGAAGTTTGTAGCACTCTGTATACCGTATTGACCGATATGCAACATGTTATTCCTGTCTAAATCCTATCGACATGTTTTCCAGGTGTTGGCTAGTAAGACATGTAGGTGTGTGAGCATGCTGGGAATTAGATCTTTGATCTTGTTCGACAGATTAAAAGGGTCTAGTAATATGCCTAAACGGGACAATACAGGAAAAAAAGAAGAAGGAAAAAGAAGGAAAAAAGAAGGCAAAACTGGCAATAGAATGAGAATTATTATACAAGACAATAGAAAAGGCTTGGCATTTATAAGATAAACACATGACAAGAATCCTGGACTTCAGATCAACTGAATCATGAAAAGGAAATGATTTTGGCAATCAAGTATTGCCTTCTCAAGATCTAATCAAAAGGGGATACAGTAGAATCAGAAAGAGCAGCGAGTTGCGTTTCTTTCTAAAAAGGACAGTAATCTCTTCCCTCGATGACCTTCTCCTTGAAAAGTTAGAAGCACTTTCTGTGCACGATTGAAGGTCCAGATTCATCGTACTCCGCCTTTGCAATCCACATCTGCACCCAAAAACAAACAGCCATATGCTCAAAACATACCTCTTTAACAACATAAGATGCAAATAAAGTATATATTACACGAATGCACGGGTTAGACGAACCTGCTGGAATGTGCTAAGAGATGCCAAGATAGAACCACCAATCCAGACACTGTACTTCCTCTCAGGAGGAGCCACAACCTTGATCTTCATGCTGCTTGGTGCTAGTGCTGAGATTTCCTTGTTCATTCTGTCTGCGATACCAGGGAACATAGTGGAACCACCACTGAGGACAATGTTTCCATACAGGTCCTTCCTGATATCCACATCGCACTTCATGATGGAGTTGTAAGTGGTCTCATGGATTCCAGCAGCTTCCATTCCGATCATGGATGGCTGGTAGAGAACCTCCGGGCATCGGAATCGCTCAGCCCCAATAGTAATGACTTGACCATCTGGCAACTCATAGCTCTTTTCAACGCTTGAGCTGGTCTTGGAGGTCTCAAGCTCCTGCTCATAGTCCAGGGCTATATAAGCCAACTTCTCCTTCACGTCCTCACAATTTCACGCTCAGCTGTGGTAGTGAAGGAGTATCCACGCTCAGTAAGAATCTTCATCAAATGATCGGTGAGATCACGCCCAGCCAGGTCAAGACGGAGAATGGCATGAGGGAGGGCATAACCCTCATAGATTGGCACCGTGTGACTCACACCATCACCAGAATCCAACACAATACCTGCAAAAAACAACAAAAAACGCGTAATCCTATTGCCTGAAGCAGAGAAAAAGTTCCTATAGACCATGATAATTCAACCCTCACAGACCAACAAAAGAATAATTCAGGTCGGCGGTCCTCAAGTCAAATCCATCTTCGATCTCCTGTATCTAGTTCTTTGTTTGGGTGGTACGCCCGTGGTACCTTTTAATTGAATTATCTTTAGAAAAAAGTAAAGTCCTTTTCTTTACCTTAAAAGTGAAACTAGACTGCATAGCATAATTATTTTCCCTAAGGAAGTTAGTTTTATCGCAATTCTCTACTTCAAAAAATTCCATAAGTGAAAAACTGATCTACTTACCAGTTGTACGACCACTTGCATAAAGGGAAAGGACAGCTTGGATGGCAACATACATAGCAGGAGTGTTGAAAGTCTCAAACATAATCTGGGTCATCTTCTCACGGTTAGCTTTGGGGTTGAGAGGAGCTTCAGTAAGGAGAACAGGGTGTTCCTCTGGGGCAACACGAAGTTCATTGTAGAAAGTGTGATGCCATATTTTCTCCATGTCATCCCAATTGCTAACAATCCCATGCTCAATGGGGTACTTCAATGTCAAAATACCACGCTTGGATTGGGCCTCATCACCAACATATGCATCTTTCTGACCCATGCCAACCATCACACCGGTATGACGCGGACGCCCAACAATGCTAGGGAAGACGGCTCTCGGTGCGTCATCACCGGCAAATCCAGCCTACACAAGAATTTTAATCACTTTCTAAAATTGGATCTGGTAAAGGACATCAAAGATCTGGAACTGAAGATATTTTGAAATCTGATCCAAAATAAGCTCCATGTGATTAGAGAAAACGATACACTGGTAAAAAGCCAACAAGTACCTTGACCATCCCAGTTCCATTATCACAAACGAGTGGCTGAATATCCTCACCATCTGCCATCTTCTAGCTGATCAATAACATCACAAGTTGTGAGAAGAATTTCATGAACCTTATATAGAAGAACTATACCAGACAGGCCTTTTCCTCTATTCAACTGTTTTAGTGTCTAAAACATTGACTAGGAAACAAAACAGTCATGCGAACACAGTCATTAGCACTAGAAAACAAAACAGTCATGTAAACACAGTCAAGCCATCGAGCAAATATAATGTCACAAGGCAAAATGGGAAAAAGGAAATAACTGAATTTGAAAATTGCGTTTCTGAAATATGAGCAGAAAACATTTTCCTAGAAAACCACCCAGAGAACAATAAAGCACCAGACATTACGAGCATAACCTGATAACCACACATAGGACATTATCAGATGAATGAAATCCAGGACTACATAGGATTAAAGCGAAGGCCGACCAAATTATGCATAACCCTTAATTTGCTACAGGAAGTTTGAAACTCTGTGCCTATAGGCGTTCGTGAATTCAATGTGATTTTGAACTTTACAAGTGACCCACCAGAAATAAAATCACACTAAAGGGTACTAGGATAAGATTTTGGTAGACTGGAAATCGATCGAGGATAACAACCATGACCAGCAGGAGAAAGCCGTTTGACAAATGTAAATGTTGATCTGATACATTTTTCAGCAACTTCCTCAAATTATGTTTTCACTCAAATTTCAATCACCGTTCATTCCTTCACTCGGATAATCCTTCAACCCCGAAACCAGACATGACGATGTCAAGGAAAGAAATGGACACAAATTCAAAACCAAGGCGACAAGCAACCATTTTTCCAGAACGACCCGATACAACTCTCAGGCAATCCAGCATTGACAAAGGTCACAAATGACACGCGCGATTATCGAAACAAATGAATCCCATTTAACAGGAGGCAATCTTGCAATCTTCCAAGCCAATCAGGCATCACATCAAGATCAGCGGCAACAAAAACCGACAGCCGGCCGATCGCGCGCAAAACATTGGAGGGCGACCCGCCAATAAAATCCAAACTCCCAGCTCGGAAAACTATCCTCGGTAGCAGACGAATCGTCAAAGCGGACAATGCATCAACAAACCGACGACAACCCACGAATCAAGTCGCATTCATTCCCTCGACTGGGCCGCCAAGAAGAAGAAACAACAAGATCTGAACGCTGGTGAAGAGATCATCGGACAAGAGAGAAAGAGAGAGAGACAAATTCACCTGGCTGCGAGAACGTGGGAAGGGCTGAAGGCGAGGGGTGAAGAGAGGGCAATGGTAGAGAGAGAGAGAGGCCAAGCTCGAGCTTCTGTGGAGGAGGGAAGAGGGAAGAGGGAGAGGGGGGGGACTCTTCTTCTGAATCCGAGGGGAAGGAGGAAGGAGGAAGGAGAGATGATTAATACGAGGAGGATGACGAAGCGGGCGTACGGACGGACGAGCGCTTCGCGCGGCTGATTTGCGCTGGTCCGATTATTACTGCGTGCCCCCACGCCCGCTCGTTCCCAAACCAACATTTTCGATTGGGATACTATTGTTGGCCCCCCCCTCTTTCATTTTTAAATGGCGCCACTAATTCTTAAATTATATTCTTTCTCTTCCACCGGCCGTTGGGTCGACCTCCTGGGAATCTAGCAAGCTCAACCTCGCTTAAGGCCAGCACTTGTCGACTTGTGCCAACCTGAAAAGAGCTTTAAAATAGACTTTTTAAATAGAATAAAAAAAAAATAAAAAAAAAAAAAAAAATTCAAAAATAATTTCGGAAAGTATTTTTACCTTCTTAGATTTAGGAGTTCAATTTCTTAATTTTATGTGAAAATTGCTTGACAAAAAAATATTTTCGGTTGATCATTTTTGGCGAACCAAACGAGCGAAAGTTTTTTTTTTTTTTTTTTTTTCATAAAACTAATTTTTGGAAAACTAATTTTTGGAAAACACTTTGTCTCAAACAAACACACTATTCTCTTTATCCACGTAGCTATAGTTCATAAAGTACTCGATGCAATGCGTTTAGCTACGTTGTCATAATTTTTCATTGGTTCAGTGCTCTCGCACTAATCTTTCGTGGAAAGCATGAGAATTGAACCCTTGATCTTATATGGTCCCTCATGGGTATCGCGCCTCCTCAGACATTCACTGTTGGATCGCAAAGCCAAAAGATCCCGGCCCTTTAAGCTGAGATCTGTAGGACGGCTAGGATCCGTTGGAATTTAATCCAACGGTGGAAATCGCGAGTGCACAGCGCGCGTATATGGTCTGGTTTTGGCCGAGCCCCAGAAGGCAAATTATCGAAAGCGCAACCTCTTCAGAGTTCATCGTTTGGGCCAAGAAAGTTCCGGGCCTTACAACGTAAAATTCGATCGCATTGTTCCACCCCGAATTCCAGACATTTTTTCTCGATCCGTATGAGACGCTGGGCGCAATTACCCAGCTGAGAAGAAGCCGAACTAGTGGAATTTGTTGGCGTGCGAGATTAGCTGAGCAGCCCCGGAGGCGGTGGGAGTTGAAGAGGAGAATGAATCAGAGATTCGGTGGCGCGAGGCAGCCCACCGGCACTCCGTCGCTGGCCTGGTCCTGCGTCGTGGTCGTCGCCTCCCTCCTTGCTGGCGCCTCCGTTGTCCACAACATCTACAAGCCCGATCTGGTAATACCCGTCTCTCTCTGACCGCCAGCTGTTTGATGGAATGCCTGACCGGGTTTTGCGGTTGGCGGGGGCCTATAATGTCTGCGGATCTCTTGTGTTTGATGGCCTTGACTGGTGTGCGTGCAGACGTTGCCTCCACTGGAGAGCATCGAGGAGGCCAAGAAGAAGCAACCCGAGAAGGAATGAAGGAAAAGCTCCTGTCTTGATACGTCGAAATGGTTTAGCTAATTACCTTTTCCTCCTAGACAAGGAGCCAAATAACGATTTTGTCAATTGGCCATTCTCCGTGATCTTGCTTTGTTGTACCCATTTTAAGTGTCAACTGTGATTTTTTACTTCCCATTGCTCACTTGGATAATATTTCATCTTTCATCTGATTCTGCAAAATGGACTTGAGGGAGCCTGGTTTCTGCTAATTCGTCCAAGGTTTTTTCCGGCAGGACTTGCGAACTCAAACTCGAATGCCGTGCGAGGTTAGTAATCTTATGTTTATCTTAGTAAACTTGTTCGTGGTCAATGTGCTTGACGACATGATTATGGAAGGAATTTGGTTGGGACCACTTTTTGTTGTCATTGATTGAGCTATTTAGGGGGTGTTTGATTGGATGAAAATATTTGACTGGAACATTTTTTTTTTTCCATTTTTTATTGTTCGATGCGAAAAAATAAGCAAGTCATAGGAAAGTAACTTTAGTCGATCAGAAAATCCTAGTTTAAATTTAAGGAAAAAAAAATCCTAATTTATGGTCTTTTTTTGTTTCGTGAAAAATTTGACTTTTTTGAAAATTGTTTTCCAATATATCAATTTTCAGGAAAATGATAATATATTCTAGTATTTTGGCTGAAATTTAAAAATGAACCGGAAATTGTTTTCGATTGTTTGAAAAGGAAAACTTACGTTTATTTTTAAAAAAAAAAAGAGACATGCACTATTTGTAAGATATAAGGACTATATGAAAATAAATTTTTATCGAGCTAAAATTTCATAACATAAATACTTTTATAGATTGCAAACAATTTTATTATTATTTTATGCTTTTTTATCAGCATTTATTTTTCCTTATTGTTGACATAAGTATCCTCATAGAAAAAAGAAATTATTTTTCTTTATATGTCGTAAATAGAGGTGGAAAAATGGGTTAGGGGCTAATTTTGTGACTTATATTTGATAGAATGGGTAGAACTCGTGCTGCTTAGAAGTGTTTACATGAGTTTGGACGGGTTTTATCGAAATGGAGCCCTACTAAAAAATGGGTTTTAATGGGTCTGTCATGGACCCAATTTTGAACCCACTAATAGCTCAGGCCCTAAAAGCTTATTATAGCTGGGGAAAGTGATGAAATGAGATGAGCGATGAAAGAATTAAAGCTTGCAACCCCAAAACCTACAGCCCACTACCCATTTCATGACTCTTAACCTGGCCCATTAGCTTTCACGCTTCTTTTCGCGTTATCATGAAATGATGCAATGAGGGATGGAAAAATAAAAGGGAGCTGTAATAAACAATATATCTTTTGTTTCCCTGTTCGTTATTTGAAAAAATTTACATGGGTACTCTTAATGTTATTACAATCATTTGGTCAATTCAAATGGAGGCTTTTTATCTTTTGGTTCTCTCCATGCTTCGCCGCCAACTGTCAAGCTCAAATGGAGGTCTTTTATCCCTCGGTTTATGCATGCTGGGCCGACCCCAAGTCACTTCAAATGAGGCATTTTGTCCCTTTGTTTAGTCAATACTTGCCGCCCCTTGTCCACACAAATGAGGTGTTTTGCCTCTTGATTTGTAGGAAGCCTGGCCGGCCACCATAAAGCCCAAATGGAGTCTTTTTATCTTTTGATTTCGAGTGTGCTTGGCTGGGCGCAATCCCTCTAATCTTGTCCATTCTTGTTAACATGGAATATGCTCTTTCCTCCTTGCCAAAACGGAACCAAAACCACCCAAAATTATAGAGAGGCCTTTTATCTTTTGCTTGTTCATTCTGTCTCTGTTCAATCATCAACATATATGGGCAAGTTTAGAGGGTTGATGTTGTATGAATGCAAAGAAAAGAGGGTGATTGGAGGGTGATTGGAGGGTGGCCATCAAGCTGGACGAATATTAAAATTAGATGATAAGAAGGAACAAACGTGAGTGGTGCGAATCAAGCTCATGCAATATCGGCCTTTTTGGTCAAGGGTCAAGCTTCATCCTTATCGACGAATTTGGTCACTGATTTTCTTATGGAATGTATGCATAGTCCATGAGCAAAATTTAGGTGTCAATGTTCACAATGCATCACCTTGAAAATGCGCAAGAACTTAAACATAAGGAAACTGAATTAGTTAATTTGGGTACAGAGTTCTTGGCAAGAATTTGTGAGTTTTGAGGGCAATTAGGAGTTTTGACAACATGAGGCCCATTCCCTCGTCATTCTTTACAATAGGGCCTTTTTTTTAAAATAAAATCATGATGCTTCTTGCTTCTTCAAAGGAGATATATAGAATTGAGCCGTGGTAATTGAAGTATTGATGGTGTCCAAGTTTAGGGTGCTAGTTACGGGGGCGGTGAGTCCTGGTGGTGGTGGTGTCAGCAACAAAATTGTTGGCGAATGTGCCAAATTTGCTGGTGGTGGTGCGGTGTTCAATTCAACCATCATGTCCAAATCAACAATGTCATTGTCCATGCTAGCTCACATCGTTAGGAATTTAGAAGGACTACATTCAATCGAATTTCATACGTTAAATGGACAAAAAAAAAAGTTTAGAGACTACATTGAGTATTGAGTTCAAGAATTTCCTATCTCGTTACCTTATTTAAAAATATATAAAAAAACAAAAGGAGTATTTGTTACAGTTATAATGATGATGTGGCTAGCTTTATTTATTTATTTATTTTTTTATATACCAAATTTCCTTTTCTTTTCTTTTAAAGTTGGCAAAGCAATTTGTTTCTCCATTCAACCCTTTCCATTTAAATGATCAAACTATTGGACATTTAAAGTCTCTCTAATTTTATGTGGTAAAAAAAGTAGTATCTCTCCGTTGCAAATTCTAAATACAAAATGAAGCTTTTATACTATTGTTAAAAGTTTAATTTCGCCTTTAGTTACTTAATAAAATCTTCTAAAAAGATTAAATTGTCAGTGAATGTTATGTTGGAAGTTTGTTTGAAAAACAAATTAAGTATATGTTTCCTTGTTCTATATAGGAAAAGTGGGAGGAGTTGGGTTAGTTAATAAGTGTGGGGCTTCTTTAGTGTACCTAAAGAAAAGATTGGGTGTGAGCTAAATCCCATAATTCTTGCGTGCAGGTGCACAATTATTAGGCAAACTTAGCACTTGCACGCTTGTACGCCCTTGGTTTAATTAGCGTGGACTCCTTTGTTTTTTTTACTATTTTATTCCGTATGGTTATTTTATTAACTTTAATTAGTTCAAATGTTGTTTTTTTATTGAGAATTTCCGAAAATTATGAAAATTCAAAATTTAATTTATAAAAAAAATATTTTTTTATTATTCCGATTTATTTTTTTTTTTATTATTTGTGTCTTTTCAAGATAACTTTTGGAAATGATACTTGTTCAGTTTGCAATATTTCCTGAAGGGTTGCATTTATTCATTTTTCAACTTCCTCTAAATGGACGTATTTGTTTATTTTGCAATTTTCTTGTTCAGTTTGCAATATTTCCTGAAGGGTTGCATTTATTCATTTTTCAACTTCTTCTAAATGGACATATTTGTTTATTTTGCAATTTTTTTAGGAAGAGTTGCCTATGTTCTTTAAGACCAATTTTGTGTTTTCCAGATGAATGAAATGAGATCATTTTTTCTTTCGAGTCCTCTTTCCAAAACTACAGTCATCTTTTTAATAATTTTCTAGAGAGATCCCGAAGAAATACTAGAATTGTTATATAGTATTCTCATTTTGAGACTTTATTGTATCTTGGAGGATATTTGTTGGTAACCATTAGCAACTTTGTGGGCAAAAAATCCTTTAAAAAAGTGATATCATGTCTTAAAAATCCAACTTGATTAATTTATTGGTTTGAAACCATATTTTTTCCAACAATTTTAAGGATTTATTTTGTTCAACAATGGAGTCGGAGCAATCAAAGTCATGAATCAAGACATGGTCAAACATGATTGGTTTGACGGGAACATCTTTGCTTGCTGGAGGGACAAGATGATGTTCTTACTCACTACCCTGAAGATATTCTACCTACTAAATCCTAACTTGGCACCTATAGAAGATCCGAAGCCTACTATCAAGGGAGGACAGCCAAGAGCGGAAGCCGCTAAGAGGGTTAATAAAGAGAAGAAGAAACGTGTGGAGGATGAATTACTTTGTCGAGAACACATTCTGAATACATTGTCCGATCGTTTGTACAACTTATTCACTGAAATGAAGTTGGCTAGAGAAATTTGGAATGCACTGGGATTCAAGTACAAAGTGGAGGAGCAAGTAACCAACAAATATCTAATCGCAAAGTATTTTGATTTCAAATTTATTGATACCAAACTCTTGTTGGAATAAGTCCATGAATTGCAAGTGCTAGTGAATTAAATTCGTGCCCTCAAGATTGATATTCCAGAAGCTTTTCAAGTCAAAGCAATTATTGTGAAATTGCCTCCAAGTTGAAAAGACTATGGAAAAATGCTGATGCATAAGTCAGGGGACTTCATCTTGGAGCAAATATAGAAACATCTTCACATTGAGGAAGAATCACGTTTACGTGATAATTCTATTTTGTACAATTCCAAAGTGAACGCTGTGAAAAGAAAACAGAAATCGGCCAAAATTTCAAAATAAAAAACGGGCATAAATTTAAGAGAATGCAAGAGAAGAAAAATGGTTGCTGTTTTGTTTGTGGCAAATAGGGGCACTATGCTAAGGATTGCATTCACCGCAAGAACATTTCAAAGGACAAGAACACTATGACGGTTAAGGCAGATACAAATTTGGTTGAAGAAAATTATGTGGCCATGATTTCAACCATGTTTTCAAACATGAAAATTTCTGAAATTAATAATGCGATGGCTATGTTTTCTGAAATCAACTTTACCATTGTCCAATCTAGTTGGTGGTTAGATTATGAAGCAATAGTCCATGTGTGTAAGAACAAATACATGTTCAAGCAATTTGAAGAGACCGTCGACTTAAATGTTTAAGAGATTCTCATGGCGAATAATGCTCTTGCAAAAGTTGCTGGAAAAAGCACGGTGGAGATAGACTTCACTTCTGGAAAGAAGATTACGCTTCTTAATGTGTTATTTATACTCGAAATTAGGAAGAACCTAATTTCTATTAATTTAATTTGTAAGAGGGGGTTTAGGGTTTTATTTGAATCTGACAAGATTATCTTGTTGAAGAATGGGTTGTTTGTAGGAAAGGGTTATGCCAATGATGGCATGTATCAACTGAGTATCAATAATAACATTGTCAGTTCTGCTTCTATTGTTGAGTTTTCATTTTTATGACATAATAGGTTGGCACATATAAATATTCATTATTTGAATAATATTAAGAAGTTAGATTTGATAAATTTTAATGGCTAATTTGATAACTGTGAAATATGTGTTAAGTCCAAACTTACTAAGAAACTGTTTCCTAGTGTTAAAAGAAATTCAAATTTATTAGATTTGGTTCATAGTGATATACATGAATTCAATGGCATGCTAACACATGGTGGTAAAAGGTATTTTATTACCTTTGTGGATGATTGCAATGGGTTTTTATATGTTTATCTCATGAGGTCGAATGATGAAGCATTTACCATGTTTAAGAAATATAAGGTTGAAGTAGAAAATCAATTAGAAAGGAAAATCAAAGTTCTACGTTTAGATAGAGGTGGGGAATATTTCTTATTTCTCTTCATTTTGTGAAGAATATTGTATTATTCATCAAGTTTCAACATCATATACTCCACAACAAATTGGTTTGGCTGAAAGGAAAAATCGATCTCTTGGAGAAATGGTTAATCATATGTTTTCAAATTCAAAGTTACAAATTAATCTTTGGGGACAGGCATTGCTTACTACATGTTATATTCATAATAGAATACATTTAAAAAAAAATGACATAACCCCTTATGAGGTATGAAAAGGTAAAAAACCAAATTTGTTAGTGGGGGTGTTTGGCATACTATCGAGTACCAGATCCCAAGAGAACAAAATTTGGTCCTAGAGCTATCAAAAATGTTTTCGTTGAGTATGATGAAAACAGTAAAGTTTATAGGCTTCTTGATTTAGAGTCCAATGTCATTATAGAATTGAGAGACGTTGAATTATTTGAGAGTAAATATTCTATGTGTCTGAAATTATTAAAATAATTCAAAATCTATGAAACTCAAGTAGATTCTCAAGAGAAAAAAAATGAGTGATTCTAAAGACATGATTGAACCAAGGAGAAGTACTAGAGCTAAGACTTAGTTCTGATTTTATTACTCATGTTTTTCTTGTTAAAGGAGATATAGATAATAACGTGGTAAATAAATACTCTTTAGTATTTAATTTAGAAGATGATCCTAAAATTTTTGATGATGCTATGTCTTCTAGAGATTTTTTTTTTTGAAGTTGTAAATGATGAAATTGACTCAATTATATCCAATAATATTTATGTATTAGTAGATTTACCAAAATGATCCAAACCTATTGGGTGCAAATGGGTTTTCAGAAGAAAATATTATTTTGACGGTTATATCCAAACTTTTAAGGCTAGACTTGTGGTCAAAGGATATAGACAAAAATAAAGAATATATTATTTTGATACGTATGCTCCTGTTGCACGTATAACTTCTATTCGAATTTCTTTTGCTCTAGCTTCCATTTATGATCTTTGTGTTTCATCAAATGGATGTCAAGATTGCTTTCTTGAATGGAGACTTAAATGAGGAGATTTACATGGAACAACCAGAAGGTTTCGTTCTTCTCGGAAATGAAAGAAAAATATTTAAATTGATTAAGTCTCTTTATGGGCTTCAGCCAGCTCCAAAACAATGGCATGAAAAATTTGATTTAGTCATATTGTCTTATGGTTTCATCCACAATAGTGTCGATAAGTTTATACACTCTAAATTCACTAAAGACTATAGTGTCTTAGTGTGCTTATATGTTGATGATATGCTTATTTTTGGAACGAATATGACTGGAATTATTGAGACTATGAAGTATCTAATTTCTATATTTAAAATGAAGGATTTGGGTGAAGTAGATACTATTTTAGGTATTAAAGTTAAAAAAACTTAGTGAGGGTTATTCTTTAAGCCAATATAGCTATGCTGAAAAATTATTAAATAAATTTCAACATCTTCGTTTAAAAAAATAAGTACTCAATTTGATTACAGTATTAAATTAAATTATGATATTGGTAGAGTGATGGCACAACTTGAATATGCGAATATTATAGGGTCTTTAATGTATGCGATGTATTGTACTAGACTTGATATTGCTTATTCTGTATGCAAGTTGAGTAGGTATACTAGTAATCCAAGTATAGAACGTTGGAGAGCTATTACCAGAATTTTTGGTTATCTTAAGAGAACTAATAATTTAAGATTGTTCTATAATAATTATCTGGCTGTATTATAAGGATACATCGATGCTAGTTGGATTACAAGTGTGGGAGATGAGCATTCTACTTATGGATGGATTTTCACACTAGGTGAATGTGCTTTATCTTTGGCGAGTAAGAAATAGACATGTATAACTCACTCAATAATGGAATCTGAATTCATTACTTTAGCGGTAATTGGGAAAGAGGCCGAATGGATTAGGAATTTGTTGTTGGATATCAAATTATAGCCTAGTCTTATACTTCCTATTTCTATAATCTGTGATAGTCATGCCACTTTGGCAAGAACTTATAATTTAGACATATTAGTCTAAGACAAGAATATGTGAGACAATTGATTAAAGATGATATCATAACAATTGTCTACATAAGGTCAAGTAATAATCTTGCCGATCTTTTGATGAAGGCTTTACCAAGAGATATTGCGACATCCTCAAAATTTAACCCTATTCAGGATACGATAAGGGTTTGCTTCAATTAATGCACAATTAGTAGAATTAAAAACCTTCGGGTTGGCCTTGAGTCCCAAATGGCCTTGGGTCTTGAGCGGCCATAATAATTTGAAAGTATGGTCTCGAGGGTTCCATGGTAGTATGGAATGCCATGTGATTCTCTAGACACCACGTGTGTAAAATGCATGAATGCTAAGTGCATATGATGAGAATGATACCATAGTTTGCACATGTGTGGCATGGATATACATGAGTTACATGAGAAAAGTGCATGAATTAAATGTCATTTTAGTGACTTATGTGGCACATGCATGCTTTGATTGATCTTGTTTATGAATTGAGAGGCATAGGAATATCCTGCAAGTCGATGTTTGAGTCAAAAAGGCACGGATAAGTTTGTGGATTTGTAAACCTTTGATTAGGACTTGAGAGATTTAAGTTGTTGTATGGTGCCTGAAATTATTGTTATTCACGCCGGATGATTAAATTGTGAACGTCGTATGCTTAATGGAATGGTGCACTCACATAGTGATTGTTTATACTATAATTGGACACGTGATAGAGTGACGCATGTTGAGTGGCCTAATTCCTGTTAATAGATAATGCAAAGTGAAGGGTTTGCTATTGGTTTGCCATCAATAGATAACCTACATATTTAGGGCGTTTCCGAGGTGAATGGCTTCCTTACGCAAGGTCTAGGGAGTTTACTTGCTGAGTTTATCTCACTCCTCATTATTTAACGTTTTTAGGCCCTAATCATGGCTATCCGAGCTCGAGTCAAAGTACCTTGAGATGGATGCGTACTAGACGCGTAGGAGTTACCACTTTGTGAGGTCGTCCTCGCAGAATAGAGGTGTTAGGTTAACCCCAACCCTGATACTTGGACAAGTATGAAGGAATCCGCTACGCAAGCGTGTAAATGGCTAAGCTTTTGATGTAAGGAAATATTATATTTGATGGTAGAATCATATATATAAAAGTGTGTTATGATGTATGCCTTATACTATCCCTATTGTTTGTTAATGATTGTAAGATGTTTATTTTGCTTTTGCTTGTGTATAATCAAACGATAAAATGAATGGGTTGGCGACGCATCCTGGGACGTTGCAAGCAAATGACCTAAGTGAAAAGCGATGGCGCGAGCTCGCATGGGTTGGGGCGTGACACCCCGTTCGGTTTGGTATTAGAGTATGGTCATTACCTGAGTGATAAGGCGCATTGAGACCTTGTGATATTAGATAGGAACTCTTACGTTATGCATGTGATTGTTGATTGTCTTATTGAATTGTGGTTCTCAATTCCTGATTGTATTGTTGGGATTGTGGAATTAGTTGTTCTTAGCACCTTGAGAGGAGTGAGCCCATATTCAAGGATGAATTGAATGAGGGCAACTCCGGGACAAGCTAGTGCTAGTGAAATGGCACAAAAGAATCCTAGAGTGGATGGAATTCTGTAAGCCCTATAAGTTATTAGGAACTTGATGGAACGACAGGCTTAGAATCAGGCTAAAGCTACTGCCTTTGTAATCAAGGAGCTACGCCTTTATTCATCGCAAAGCAGTTCATTAGATTAGTTGGATTAGAATTGAAATTGTTGGAAACAGTTCTCAATATCTCCACCCCCATGAAAGATAAGGTGTCATCTGTTTTTGGCTATCAATGGTGTGAAATAATGGGCGAAAATAATTGATAGATCAAGTTATTGTGGCTTTGTATGACTTTGATGTCATAATCGAGATGGATTGGCTCAAAAAGTGATGAGCCATGGTGGATTGCTTTAGTAAGGTCATATAGTTCAATCCTATTGGTAATTTTGGTTACGAGTTTATAGGGAATAGAGGTTGACGATCTACACCCTTAATTTCTTCGCTTGAGGTAGAACTGATTGTTAGAGGATGGTTATTGGAGTTATTGGCAACGATAGTTAATTCGTTGGTTGAGGAATCAATAATGGAAGACAATGCCATCATATGAGGCTTTCCCGATATCTTTTCGCAAGAATTGTTGGGATTTCTTCTTGATGAAAGGTAGAATTCACGATGGAGTTGGCCCTGGAACGGAGTTAATCTCGAGAGCACCCTATAGAATTGCGTTGTCGGAGAAAAAAGAGTTAAAGGTGCAAATGCAAGAGTTACTTAAAAGGGGTTTATATGCCTTAACACATCGCCATAGGGAGCGTCGATTTTATTGGTAAGAAAGAAGGAACGGACCTTACTCAAAGGAGTACGAGATTTGGATTTCAAATTGAGGTAAGCCACCCCTTGAGTCTTTTGACGATTCCTAGGATTGAACCCAAAGTGCAAGCGAGTATTAAAGAATGGCAACCAATGGAACCTACAATTCAAAGGATTTTACAAGGGGGTGTAGAAAAGAGAAAGCCCGACTTCTAAGCGACTGAGGGTGGACTATTGAATTCCGTGGACGTTTGTGCATGCCAGACAATGCAGAACTTGAGGATTAGATCCTGTCAAAAGCTCATCGAAGTTGATGTAGCCAAGGGCTTAATGTGCAAGCAAGTGAAGGCACACCAATGCAAACCGAGTGGATCCCTACAACCACTCGATATTCTAGAATGGAATATTATGATGGATTTCGAGATGAGATTTTCAAGGAGTCAGAAAGGCAATGACTTTATTTGGGTCATAGTGGATGGATTGACAAAGTCCATGCATTTCATCGCTGTACGAAAGGGTTATGCCGTGGACAGATATGTTGAGTGCCAGTGACGATCACTTCGGATTAAGATCCTAAGTTCACTGCCATATTATGGAAAAGTCTTCAGAGTGCCATGAGAATAAAGCTACTGTATAGCATAGCTTGTCATTCATAAACATATAAACAATTCGAGAGAACGATTCAAACTCTCAAGGATATACTACGACCTTGTGTTTTGGAGTTTCAAAGAAGTTGGAAAGAACAATTACACTTTGTTGAGCTCGTCTACAACAATAGCTATCGGCAGAGCATTAAAATGGCATAGTTTGAAGCATTGGATGGTAGAGCTTGCAGAAGTTTGGTGTGTTGGGATAAAGTTGGAGAATAAAAGATAACTAGCCCGGAGTTAGTGCAACAATCAATAGATGCGATTAAGGTCATCAAATAAAGGCTTAAGACAACCCAGAGCGGTAAGAAAAGCGATGTGGATAAACAATGAAAAGAGGCCTTTGGAGTTCCAAGTAGGTGATCACATCTTCTCAAAGTGTCACCAGTGCGAGAAATTTTGTGTTTCGGCAAGAAAGGAAAGCCAAGCTCAAGATACATCGGACTATTCAAACTTGGAACAAATAGAGTTTGGCCAATCATTTCACGTTACTGTGAAACTTGCTCAAATATATAATGTATTCCTCCTATCCATGCTAAGGGAGAATCAATATAACTCGACCCACGAGCTTATCAATAAAAAGATAGATGTGGATAACAAAGTGTTGTACGTGGAAAGACCAGTAATGATAGAGGATAGATAAGAGCAAGTACTTCAGAATAAGACAATCGCTTTAGTTAAGATGATCTAGCAACATAATGGAATGGAGGGAGCAACGTGGGAAAGTGAAGAAATAATGAGGCGTCAACGTCCCCATCCATTGGGTAATTTGGAAAGCTTTAAATTTCGAGGATGAAATTTCTTTAAGAGGGGAAGAGTTGTGACATCTTCAAAATTCAACCTTATTCAGGATACAATACATGATTAGCTTCTATCAATCCGCAATTAGTGGAATTAGACTTTAAGTTGGTTTGTGAACCATTCAAGAGTGTTAAATCTATTGGGAAAGACAATCTAGGATTTTGATGCGCACGACCAGAGAACTCAACCATGTATTGATGATTCGATCATAAGGTTTGATAAGAGACAATCTTAAGTTGTTTCAGACCGATCCAGAACGGTTATAGATCGATTTGATAATAGTATATAATCGGATTACAGGTGATTATGCATGATTACTATATTAACTACGAACGACCCTAAACCAATTCCAAATGATCGTGTACTTCGGTGCGAGCAGTTGACCTCTCACTATTACATGACAACCGAGGATCATCCATGAATTGAAAAGATTCAAACGTGGATTGATATCGAATCAACCACGGGTCAAACTCATGAAACTTCTTAAGGACGCTCGTTGGGTTTAATTATGCTAAGTCGCATTTGATAGATTTCAGCCACAAATTCTAATTCGGTTAAGGATATCGGACTTTAGAGGATTAAGTTATCACCATTGGACATTACTTCATCAAATTTCTTAATTATCAGTAAACTCTAAATTCTTGAATGAGTGAAATTGGACAAGAATTGGAAGCCCAATGGGCTACATGCCCGAGTTAGGCCCAAATTGGATGAGTCAAGCCCAAACCTAAGCCCCATGTACGTGAATAGTGTGCATACTACTGAACTTTCATCACTTTCCAATTTTATAAAGCTTTATGTGATTTGAATCTCACAAAACTTCTTTCATGAAAGCTGTTCAAAATATCTTGATCTATAACATACTTTAATTTTAGATTTTTAAGAGATGGAATGGTTGGTACAAAAGTCTATTCTTTTACCACGTGAAAATTGCCCAATGTAGTAAGAACGATGGTTTATTTGTCTTTTTGATTTTTTTTTTTTATAAATTTTACCCTTTGGAATCTGAACATGCCTCCAACAAAATTGTAGAGAACATCTACATCTACAACATACTAAAATTTGAAAGTGTTTTATGAAGATTTAGATGTCAAAATGGATTTTTGTTTTGCGATCGTTGGAACTGTTCAACAGACGAGATTTTGGGTTGCCTTTGGTGATTTACTACTCTTTATATAAAAAGAATTGGGCTTGGATTCCCCATTAAAATTTTATTTAAAGTATTCTCTACAACATATTAAATTTTTATAATTTTTCGAATCCGTTTGATAATATAATGACATTTATTTCGAAAATTGCTCGAAACTATTCTACAAATTGAAAGGAGAGGGCCACACGCCCAAGCTCGAAGGAAAAGCTTAGGTAATTGCATGGTTGAGATTGATCATTGCTTCCCAAATTTGGAGCCATCATTGCAAGATCTTGACATTTAATGTATGCAAGGATGTGAATAGTGCATGAATAGTGCGAGATCTTGATAAAAAGGCCGAAATGCCCTTCCTTTGGACTAAGGACAAAATAAAAATTTGGAAATGGGCAAGTGAAGGGGCGTCACAAGCTTGTGGGTGGCAAATGAAGAGAGAGATTGAAGGTTTCCTAGTATACCTAACTTGTTTAGTTTAAGCTCTATGCACTCAAGTACTCAAATCTCCCCATTAATGTAAGAATTTTTGCTTCTTGGACAAGTCACCTTGATTGATTGATACGATTCCAAGAAATTGTGGATTTGACGGGCATTAATGAGCAAGATTTCCCTTTGTCTCTCTCTTTCTCTCTCTCCTCTCATTTCCTTTGGTTCCTATGACAATTCACTCTCTCTTCCCTCATTTTCTCTCACTTTCTTTCTCTCCCTACCCTTTGAACGAATTTCCCTCATCCTCTTCCTCATTTCATACCAATGTCTCTCATATTTTCCTCTCTAGACTTACTAGAAACTGACCACCACAACCGCCACCCTTAAATCGTCCTTCACATCGCCATTCCCATTGTCGTAACCGAGCTTTGAAGTTGAGGATTGTGCTATCTAGCCCCGCAATAACTCCCTCTTGCTCATTTCTTCTTTGGTTTTGGTCCCTTGCAAAGCTCGAAGGTCGTGCCAATGTTGAGCCGCCGCTAGACCGCCATCCAACCACCATCCAATTTCCTCGAGCACTGTACACGTGCGACAAGCCACCGTTCAGCTTTGTCGCACCTCCCTCGTCGCCCTACGAAGCTTGGATTTGTTTGTGAGTAGCTTTCTAACCCTTGATTAGGGTTATTGTTGCATTTTAGAAGTAGTTTAGGGTGAAATTAAGGTTAAATGGTGCTTTGTTGATGTGATAAGTGGGTTTTATGTAATAAGTGATCATTGGGTTCCGATAAGTTATCTCAATAGGTTATCGAGTTTTGGACTATACGTTATCGAGGTTTGGGCGATAGGTTATTGAGTTTTGGACGATAAGTTATTGAGGTTTAAACGATAAGTTATCAAGTTTTGGATGATAGGTTATCGTGTTTAGGGTGATAGGTTATCATGTCTTGGTTCAATAAATTATCGTTACGTGATAAATTATCAGGTTATGATAAGTTAAGTGTGATATGCTATATAATATGTGATATGTGATAATTATATGCAATAGTAGAGTGATACATTATATTATAATGATATGTGAAATGATGTTGTGATGAGACATATTATTAAGAATAAGTTTTGGAATTATGATATGTTGTTATGATATCCCATGATAAGATGATACTCTATTATGTGGTGATGTCGTGATAAGGCATGTGATAAGTGCTTTTAATGACTTATGTTCAAGCATGATAATTTATCCTACATTTTATGTCATAATGGGGTGATGAATCATAGTGTTGTGATATGTCATACATGATGTGATTTTGTGATGAAGTGTGTTATTTAAATAATTCTTGGATAGATTGTGATGACAATGTATTATATGTGTTGATTAGAAGTATTTGTTACACATATGTTATGTTCATTGTTCACGATCAATGCGTGAGAACACCTCGAGCCTCCAAGACAAGATATACGGTAGTTCTTGGACGTGCAAGGGAGCACATCGGATCAAGTCTCTCTTTTGGGATTAGCGATATTGAGACATATCGTTTCCGAACCAAGTCCAGTACTAGATCGGTGATCATATCACAGTGGGTCGGTCATTTGTTGGTTTTGGTACGATACTGACACATATTGTTCCCGAGCTAAGTTTAATACTAGGTCGGTGATCATGTCACGTTGGATCGGTCCTTTCTTGATCTCGGTGCAATATTGAAGCGTATCGGTTTCGATCTGGATTGGATTTTGGCCGATGTTCAACATAAGGGGTTAAGTCATGGATTCTCGTTTCGTGCTCGGCATATTTTATTGATGTACCTTTGATAGATCATAAGACACACTCCGCTTGGCACATTATTGAGACATTCATACTTAACTAATGAGAAAGATAATAATGAGCGTAAGTGTTGATGTGCTTGTATGATCATATAAAGACTCTGATGCGTTTTATGCGAAGTGTGAACCCGTCCCGATGCGTTTTACGCAAGACGATGCCTGATTAGGTTCGGATGCTCCCAAGTCAATGGGATGCCGTTCGCGGATGGATTTTGGAATGAAGCCCCTTATAGGAATGCTCCCAAGCCAACGGGATGCCGTGCTTGATGGGGTGAGACGATGCTCGGTTATGCCAGATGATTGCGAACCTTCGGATTGGCCTTGAGTCCTTAGTGGCCGTAATAATTTGAAAACATGGTCTTGAGGGTTGCATGGTAATATAGGATGCCATGTGATTCTCGAGATGCCACGTGCGTAAAGTGCATGAATGCTGAGTGCATATGATGAGAATGATGCCATAGTTTGTATATATGTAGCATGGATATATATATGAGTTACATGAGCAAAATGCATGAATTAAATATCATTTTAGTGACTTGTGTGGCACAAGCATTCTTTGATCAACCTTGTTTATGAATTGAGAGACATGAGAATATCGTGCAGGTCAATGTTTGAGTCAGAAAGGCATGGATAAGTTTGTAGATTTGTACACCTTTGATTAAGACTCGAGAGATTTAAGTTACTATATGGTGCCTAGAATTATTATTATTCATGCCTAGATGATTAAATTGTGAATGTTGTATGCTTAATGGAATGGTGCACTCACGTAGTGATTGTTTATACTATAATTGGACACGTGATAGAGTGTAGCGTGTTGAGTGGCCTAATTCTTGTTAATAGATAACGCAAAACGAAGGCTTTGCTAATGGTCTGCCATCAATAGATAACCTGCATGTGAGGTCGTTTTTGAGGTGAATGACTTTCTTACGTGAGATCTAAGGAATTCACTCGTTGAGTTATTTCATTCCTCGTTGTTTAACTTTTTTAGGCCCTAATCATGGCTATCTGAGCTTGAGCCAAAGTACCTTGAGATGGATGCGTACTAGACGCGTAAGGGATACCACTTTGTGAGGTCTCCCTCATATAATAGAAGTGTTAGGTTAACCCCAATCCCGATACTTGGACATGTATAAATGAATCCGCTACGTGAGCGTGTAATGACTAAGTTTTTGATGTAAGGAAATATTATGTTTGATGGTAAAAGCATATATATCAAAGTGTGTTATGATGTATGCCTTATACTATCCTTATTGTTTATTAATGATTAGGAGATGTTTATTTTGCTTTCGTTTGTGTATAATCAAAGGATAAAATGAATGGATTGGCGACGCATCATGAGACGTCGCAAGCAAATGACCTAAGTGAAAAGTAATTGCTCGGGTTGTTGCGAGCTCGGAGTAGTTTGGGGCTTGACAAACATGGTAATAATGACCTCATAAGAAATGGGGTTGAAACCCTTTAATTGAAAAAACCTATAATGGTAACTCGACATTTTTCTAGAACATTACTAGTTACAAGGTTTACTGAGTAAGAATAAGTTACTGAATATGATTGTTTGATGCTGGCGTAGCCTTGATATGAGAAGTCAATATCGTCCGTTATCTTTTGCAGGTTGAATTGAATTCTTAATGAAGTATAGTACAAACTTGTACTATGTTAATAGTAATAGAAATACATGGTAGATGCTTCACTTATATGAGTTTAGAAGTTGTGCCGCTTCTTACGAAAATAATGGTTGCTTTCGAGAGAGCTCATGAAACGGGATCAAGCATAATGCCATAATTCTGCGGAATAATATAGAACTTCTCGCTAAAACAAGAGGTTAATATATATGCGGTATGTTCGATTCTATTATTTAAAAGTACAAGTTTAAAGCCGAGCTACTTGTAATTTTGATAGAGTTTTGAGATACTTACACTAAGTAAATGTTTAACTTAAAAAAGACTTTTATGTATGTATATTAATCTTACTAAAATTTTGGTTGTATGGTTTTCAAATTTTTAATTTTGAAATCTTTGTTCTACAAACAACGTGAGGGATTGTTGGAATTTATTTGAAAAACAACCTAAGTGTATGTTTCCTTATCCTACATAAGAAAAGTAGGAGGATGTGGCTTAGTTAATAAGTGTGGGACACCTAATCAAAAGAGTGGGTGTGAGCTAGACCCTGCTATATTCACGTTCGGGTGCACAAATAATTGCATGATTTTGATGCAATTATTAGGTGCACTTAGCACTTTGTGTGTCGACGGTTTAATTAGCATTAACCCATTAATTTTTTTATTATTTAATTCCGTACGGTTATTTTATTAACTTTAATTAGTTTAAATGTTGTTTTTTTTATTGAGAATTTTCGGAAATTATGAAAATTCTATTTTTTTTATTATTCCGAATTTTTTATATTGTATCTTTTCAAGACAACTTTTGAAAACGATACTTGTTTAGTTTGCAAACTTTTTTGAAGGGTTGCATTTGTTCATTTTTCAACTTATTCTAAATGAACACATTCGTTCATTTTGGCAACTTCTTTTGAAAGAATACATTCGTTCACTTTACCACTGGCCTCAGCGGCGTAGCTGGCTCGGGCTCTCTCCCCCTCACGAAGGGGAGAAGTTCGAATCCGAGAGGCGTCATTAGGGATTCTTATCTAGAGTACTGTGGTGGTGGTACCTGTAATTGCTTCCCCAGGGTTTGCTCGTCGGCTATCGGCTTACGGGGTTCCCTAGGTTACCAAAAAAAAAAAAAAATACATTCGTTCACTTTGTATTCTTTAAAAAAGATTCTTGGAAAAATATTAGAATTGCTATTTAGTATTCTCATTTTGAGATTTTGTTGTATCTTGGAGGGTATTTGCCGGTGACCATTAGCAACTTTGTCAGGTAAATAAATTCTTAAAGAAAGTGATATTACGCCTTAAAGTTTGACTTGATTGCTTTATTTATTGGAAACCATATTTTTTCCAACATGTTATTCCGAGGGTGGTCCATCTTCTTAACGAATTTCAAGAGATTTATTTGATGACAAGCCTTGAGCGAAAAAATTCCCACCCTCCAGCTCCATTGGTGTTCAGACACTTTATATACTTCAAGTTGACTTATAGAATCCTATATTCGAAATGGAATAGATCTACTAAAATAATACGCATTTCATAGATTATAATTGATATTTACATGCCATGTCAGGGAACACTATCGGCAACCGATTCTCACTGGCGAGATAAGGTAAAAGCAATATTCAACACATTCAATTTATTCGACAAAGAAATTGAACAACTAATTACCATGTGATGAGTATGGTAAACAATGTCCCTAATAAATATATTGTAGCTTCTTTTTCTTCAAACTTCCAAATTTATAACAATTCTACTCAAGTTATCGTCCGTGATTAATGGATTTACATAAAATGAAGTTCATTTCATGCGTACTTGCTTCGAGTTTCTCTCTGTTTTCGAGTACCTTTAAGGTTGTGAATGTGGCATTAGCTTTCAAGCTGTCAAATTGAGTCTCGGATGAAAAACTTATGGGCTTAAGTTGAGATGATAGGCCCAATTCTATTGAGCGCACCTTTAACACGGATCGTAACAAGACCAGAACATTTTCAATCGGGCCACGGAATGTCCTTGGCAGAATTTTTGTTTGGCAGGCCTTTGTGAAAATGTAATGGAAGGAGGAATAAAAACGTATTTGCTTGAGCTAAAAAAAATTCGCAAATTAAATTTTTTGGATTTTCTGAAGTTACTAATCAGTGATCTTATGTGTTTTTGTTGTTGATGGATTGTTAGGAGTAACTGGATTACCGCTGTGGTTAATTTTAGTTACAAGAAAACAGATTTACGTTTTTATTAGGTTTTTTGCCTTCTTGATATATTTCAATCCGCTATGTACTATAAGTTAATTATCAAGGCTGCAACTATCTCTGTTGTCTTTATCATCCCCATCAAGTTAATTATCATTTTTATCATCTCCATCGGTATATTTCATTTGTTTATTCATGTAATTGGTTGACTCTCTATGGGGCAATTAAAAGAATCAGGCGGAAAGCCAATCCTAAATCATTCTAGTTGCAAAATTCTTGACATTGCATCCACATGGTTTCGTTGATTGCACCAATTTTACCGATTGGATTAGTGATTTTACCACAATAATAATAATTTGCGATTTTGAGGGCGAGTTGGATGAAATTTGAGTCATAAAATCGATTTCATCATTTATAGTGTGTGATTTTGAAAATTAGAGTACTTCTTAATCAAAATCAACTTCAGTGAATAAACTGCCCAGCACAAAAAGAAAAAGAAGAAGAAGAAACCCATTGGAAAGTGGGTTGCTCTTGTCCCTTGAGGAACTGATATATCATCTAAACAAAGGTTCTCCAGAGTATTTTATAGTGCTTTGTACACAATATATTGTACCTAAAAATACTTCAAAAGTTTTGTAAGAACAACTAAGAATTACTCTTATGTGATCCGTCAGTGAATCCCAAGGACGGGATCCTCAAGAATTTTGCACTAGTGCTCACATTGCAAGTAGGGGCAAATGGACGAAATTTTCTCCAATCACATCTCTGATTGGTGGGTCACAAGATAGATACATCACATATTTTGATATTAGTTATGAAATTTCTTCCAACTAAGAAAACACGAAAATATCACTCTTGCAAATAGACCATATCGAAAGCACTAGCAGACTCACCCTAGCTAATTGAAGCGTGAAGTCTTATTGGCCGTGTGAAATGTGAGAACCGCATGGAATCGACCTCTCCTTAGGACTGGAACATTGTTTGTGGCAATTTCCCCTTCACAAATGAAGGTCAGTCTTGACGACAAAACAGTGCATGTGATTAGACGTTGCTTTCAGGCATCTAAGATTCGTGTGCTTCTACGAATTTTTACATGCTCGTTTGTGACATAAGCTGCACATTACTTAGAAAGCAAATAGGGAGATGATTGTCTCATTTGTCTTTTCAATTTTTTTGCATATAAGGTCGATGGAATACTTGCACGTTGAGCGGCCAAAAACGTGCAGATGAAGGGATCTTTGAATCCGTCATTTTTTTTTCAGGTCAGAATAAAGACAAAATTGAAGGAAAAAGCTTGGCATTGAGTTGATAGAACTCACACGACACAATAAGAATAGTCATCTTAACTCATGAAAACTAGGCAAAAATCATGCACCTTGCCCTAGCAACTTGATGAGAGAGACGTGAAGCTTGATCTGGTCCATATATCGAAGCTTCTTGACTGAGTCACTCACTTTTGTTTGGTTGGAAACTTCCTTGACAAAGGGTACCTTGATGAGTGTTTTCATATCAAGGACCTTTGCCAATTAAAGTATTTTTTTGGGAATTAAAGTAACGAGGACAAGTTCAGGGTTATCTCTGTGCTAGAGAAAGTATGTACTAGACATCCTATTGGAATGTGGCATGCTAGTAGCTAAACCAGCAACTTCTCCGGAGAGCAACAATACCGGTTAGCTATATCAACTGGACCTGTCATGAGAAACCCAAGTCATTATCTTCAATTAGTGGGATATCTACTTTACCTCACTATTACTCAGCTTGAATCATGCTATTTAGTCCACATACTCTCCCAGTTCATGCAGGAAATGAAGGAGCAGCATTGAGAAACAGCTATACAACTTCTTCAATATCTAAAGTAAAACCCATCACGAGGATTCCTGACTTCACTCAATTTGACTGCCTTTTGTGACTCTGATTGGGCAAGTTAGCCAATTACTCGGCAATTGGTACTTGTTACTTTTTCATGCTCTGTGGTTGTCCTGTGTCTTGGAGAACCAAGAAACAAACCATAGTTTCTTGATCCTCTGCTGAAGTTGAATATCGTGCTATAGCAATTGCTACTAGTGAACTGATTTGGTTGCACACTTTACTTGCACAATGTACTTGCCTCCCTCAGGTATTGCACAAGAAACCGACAAGTCTTTATTATGACAACCAAGTTGCCTTATGCATCATGATGAACCTGGCATTTTACAAATGGACAAAGCACATCGAGATTGACTACCACTTTGTTTGTGAATATGTACAATCGAGTGTCATTGGAACCAAGCATTGCCCACTAAACTTCAATTGGCAAGACATTTTTGCCAAGGCATTGGGTTGAGAATGTGCCATTGTGACCTCCATGTGCCAACTTTTTTTTTTTGAAAAAAAAAAAATTTTGTGCCAACTTGAGGGGAATTTACTTTTTTTTTTGTTAAAGATATATATATAAATATTTAGCTAGAGATGCTGGGTGGATCTTTTCTTTCTTTTTTCAGTTAAGCAATATGCTGTATAAATATTTGTACTATACGTTAAGCATTACAAACAAATTACGATTCCTCTGAGGGAACATCAACTAGCGTCACGTATAAAGGTGTTGTCATGGAAATTTTCAAAAGAGGGGAAAAAAATCTCACCGCCCTTGGATTTAATCAAGTAATATTTAATTGCTCGATTATGGAAATCCATTTGGAAAAAGACACGGACGTTGTGATATTTTCCCGATATATATGTGCAATTCCGAATATTTCGGTGCCTTCCAAGATACACTTTTTGACAATATAATTAGAAAATGATATTACAGGATGTCTTTTAACAATATCACGTGGATATGATTTCATTATTTTTTAAAAGACGGTTTCCTACGCCTCACGGGCCCCTTGTGCCCATTCAGAAGAATCGACGTCACGTGAAGAAGAGGGAAGTCTTGTCGGATCAAGCTTTCCAGCCCGTTCGTTTCCTCGGCTCAAGCTTTCCAAGTTCTGTTGTTTTAATACGTCGAAGTTCCGTCGGATCAAGCCCGAAAGCTTTGCTGTCTTGGTCGGATTAAGCTTCAAAGCTCCAGAAATTAAGGGTTTCCACCGGACGATTTAAGATCACCTAGTTAGGCGCTCGAATTTAATGTCTTTGTTGAGGAGAGCATCACAGATATACTCGCAATCGAGTCGTCAAATTAGAGATTATAGTAATATGTTGGATGTCAACAGATTTGGCGCCAATTTACACATCTTATGTTTAGACTCGAATTTTATTGTAGAAAATGGATCTTCATCCATCCTAAAATTTCTTGGTGATCATGCACAATTTGGCGACGATTTCAAGTCCAGTGGAGCTTTCTAAGTAGAGATATGCAATCGCCTCTATCTCTCTCTCGCTTTGTTGTTTGTGTGAGAATATGAATGCTTGCGGTACTATGTGCATGAATTTTTGCAAACCTAACAAAGCATATTCACAAAAGTGTCTTCAAAGTAAAGGGTGATATAAAAGAAAATTTCTGTAAAGCCCAGAACTTTGGCTTCTCTTTGGATCTGTTTGATCAAGGGCAATGCCCCTAACCAAGCAGCTCAGTGGGGTCCCCGTTAAGCGCGGCTAATGTTCCTCTAAGAGCCAATGTCCCCAATGCTCTGCCAAGGTTTCCTGATATACCCCTAGAAGCAAGGTCCACTTTAATCTGCATTCGGCCCACACCATCACCTTCCTTGGCAGGAACGAACTCGCCATTCCTCCAGCTCTCGGTCACCATGTCCTTCACACAGCCCACATGATACTCGGCCTTTTCTCCGACGTACGACCAGCTCGGGAGCTTGACCTTGTCGATGTAACGCTTCTTCATGCCGCACCATGTGCAGTCCAACTTCACCTTATTTGCCAGATGAAGTTCCACCCTGTTGACCACGATGGATTGTGGAAGTGCCAGGCACGACGGGTGGCAATTCTTTCCCGAGCTCGACCTGTACCCGCAACCGCTAACTGGTTTGGAGCACATAGCGCAATATCGGGGTTTTCCATCTTCAGCCTTCACATCGGGGTAAAATTTCAAGGAGTGCTTTCTCCATTTAAGTTTCAGAGACGCTGCCAGAGAAGGGTTCATGCATTCTTTATGGACGCGAACGACGCATTGAGAGCACCCGTAGCCAGTGCCGAAGCCGATCTCCTTGCATGCGGTGCAATAGAAAGGGTCCAGTGGCTTCATCGGTGTGAGTTGGTGCTCAGGATGAATCCTATAACTAGTTTTCTTCGACATCTCGGTTCCCTCGGATCCGGTTCCTGTATAGCTAGTGCTCAAAATTACCTAAGAATTGGATCACAGTCATAGTTATGTCAAAAGGAGATATAGAAAGATTGAAAATTCAAATGATAAAGATAAAACAATAACTTTCTGAACAATTAATCATCAAGAAACGGATACCTGTACTATATGCAGTTGTAGGCCTCGCTCTTTTCCTCTGGAGAAGAAGCAGATTTAAATGAGAGAAGAAGAGGTTGGTTTGCATGTAAAGTTTAATATTCCTCTTTCTATAAACATCTTAAAGGAAGTTCCCAAGAAATACGTGCGGAAATTGCAAGGACAAGTTGCCCCAGTTGAACTTGGTTTAATTTGGATCCTAAGTACGTGAGCGAGTTGGCTGGGTCCATTTCACACTGCGAGTAGACTTGACTTTATATCTCTATCCTATCTTTTGTCTTGTCGAGTGAGAGGAGCTGAAATATCAGTACATTAAATTTTTTCTATATCTCTATCCCATCGACGTGTTGAATACGATCCTTTTTTCTTTTTTTTCCTATTTTTTCAATTTTGGGGAAAAAAAACGCAATTGACAAGTTCAAAGATGCATATTCAATGTTGGTCTTCTGATTCGACACAGAACAGTCATTTTCAGCGAAATTGTTAGTTGTTACTGTCCTCAGACTAAATTTGGACCGTAAAATTTGATAAGAAGTACGTAGATTCATATGTCACTCACCATTTTCAATGACCTCACACATCCGTAATAATTTGGAAAATTTCTCGCAACGATAGGGATATATACATTAAAAATATGTAAATGAGATAGTCTCCCCAACTCGGTGCCCCAACTGACGCATGATAGAACAATTCAACTATCACATGGGTTCATCTACCAGCAATTCACATCAATTAACAATTGTCACTAAATTATAATTGCAATCTCTATTATATTGCTCAGTCAAGTATAATCCCCAACTTGGTGCCCCAACTCACGCATGATAGCAACAATTCAACCATCACATGGGTTCGTCTACCAGCAGTTCGCATCAATTAACAACTATCATTTGTCATCAACTGGCCTTCCATAGGGTGAACCGTTGGTCAAGTTTCTACGTGAATTACACCCTGAAGCGATCCAAGAGTGTTTGTGGCCATACAAATCTTGTGGGCAATATTTTGTGTATTTCGTTTGTGAAATTGAAAGATTATATCGTAAGGAATCATGAGACCTAAACACTACAAGATTATTTGGTGTAACTGAGGCTGAGAAACACTGAAATTATTTGAATCACTCAAGTAAAATTGCAATCTCTATTATATTGCTCGATCCATAGTTAGGCCACATCGACTGAATAACATAAATCGTGGAGAGGTTTTCCACATTAAATCTCCATTATGCCAAATGTGTATAATTGGTTTGTCGGTTTTTCTTTTTCTCTTTAATAAATTGGCTTGACAGTTTGGTTGCTTATTCTTGCTCGTGTTTGCTGTGCAGGGCATCCGTTCGTTTAGGAGGAGTGTCTTGTGTGGTTATCCTTGGTGAACTTGGTTTTAACTCCCCAAAGCGTACTTCAACGGCGGAATCAACAGTAATATATCGTACCATAAGCAATCAATTGTTAGCCGTTTGATGACATCGATTCTCAAAAAAAGGTTCACCAATAGACAACCTCAACCGTTAGATACCAGCATTATACTGTCTACGATCGTTCCTCATAAAATTCTAGTATATAACAAGTCTCGCGAGTACCAAACGTAATAAGACATCATGATCCTCCGCAGGAACAGCAGATCCTTTACACAGCATGTTGTTATTCACAACTTACATAAACAGTTGAGCTCGGGCTGAAGCACTAGACCTAATCAACGACCAGAAGTCAAGAGACGTCCAAACAACTTTGATCCTAGGTTGTACAGCACGTTGCCGGAAATCCCAGTTGGGTCTCCGAATATTGCCGATATCCCGGCAATGATAGGAACCTTAAATATTGTCCTCCGGACAAACCCTCTTTTCTTGCCTTTCTGTTTTCCAGGCATCTCAGCACTCATCGAGGTCTTGCCGTCATTGTCGTCCTCATTGGTGAAAGCGATGTCGCCGTTCTTCCAGCTCTCCACCATCATGCTCCTCACGCACCCCACATGGAAGTTGTGGTTCGCGCACATAGACACGTACCACCAACTGGGGATTTGGACCTTGTTTCGGCTGATCGACTTCTTCTTGCACCAGTTACAAACCGAGGCACAGGATGCCACGAGATGGAGCTCAACATCGTTAACGTTTATGGACTTCTCGAGGTGGAGGCAAGGCGGGTGGAAAGCGGCCGCGTTGGAGCCGTACGTGCCACCGTGAAGAGGCATTGAGCATGCCCCGCAGAAAGTGCAGGCATCACTGGTTTCTGTAGGAATTGCATGCGTTAAATAATCCTGTAATGAGATTGTAATGTTATATATCTGTAAGGGCTATTTACTACTATATTCAGAATTACTATACAATTCCATTAGTTAAGTGTCAGAAATTATCGAAACTTCTTATGAAGTCAACGACAACTAGTTCTAATGCATGCTTGTGAGCGGCTATTTTTTATTCTTCCTGAGACGTCCTTACAATTTTGCGATTCTTTCAATAACTAAAATTAAGCATTCACTCAAAATTAAGTAAAAACAAATGAGAGAACGATAGAATTTGTTGTTGCACTGACAAGACATTTCAGAAATTTCATCAAGTCTAGTTATTAGTGCAAAGTTGGTTGTTAGGTTTTCCACCTTACCTTCTCTTTTTCTTGATATTTTTACTTCAGTTTCTCTTTAAGAGAAATTGCTTTGCAGTATGAAAGTAATATGTAAATGAGGGCTAAATGTGAAATTCAAGAGTAAGACAAAACGTACTTTTCATAAGAAATATTGGTATAGATATAGATAATACATTAGTCTCAATTGTAATTATTTGAAGTAAAATTAAGAAAATCAAATTTGAAACTTCCCTCCAATATACAGAAAGCAAATCATATCAGTGAGATTGATAAGTTATTCAAATGGATATTTTACCATGTGACCGCATCATCCTGAGAGTGCATATCCCAAACAGCAACTAAAAAAATCCTATATAATAAGAAAAGAAAAAGGTGCGGACAGATTAATATGAGAGCAAGGAATTATTTTTCATGGACACGCTGTTCGTACCTGAGGTTTGAGGATTATACTCGAGCCTGCAGTTGTCCTGAAGAGGGTGCCGTGCCTTCGGAGGCGGGTACATACACTTTCTGTGGACAAGGACGAGGCACAACTTGCAACCATAAGCCGATCCGAACCCAATCTGTCTACACGCGCTGCAGAAGAAAGGGTCTTGCTGCATCATCAGCACAAGCTCGTGCTCCGGGTGAATCCTTCTGCCCCTTGCCTCCGACATTGGCTGTTTCCTTCCTTCCCTCAGCTGCCTTTATGCGATCTCAAGAATTCGTTCCGGTGTTACCTCTTCTATATTGTAAACCCAGGTGCGGAGAGAACGATATGGTCGCATGATTCTTATTACACAGGAACTGATACGTAGAGATAGGGGCAACGACCAGTCAATCTTAATTAAACATCGACTTTGGTTCACTTTCCTACTTGATTTTTTTATAACTCTTTTATCTCTTCTTTCCTCCAACAATAATTCATATCCATCCTCTCCCTGAAATCACTCGTAAAAATATATGTTACGGTGTCTTTTTTAATTTAAAAATAATTTCTAAATCAGTCTTAATTACCAAAAATCATGCTAAAATTGTTCATCAAGCACGCTACTACTTTCCCTAAGGACACTTCAGTTGAAGAGTGAGTAGTTGAAGCTGATATTGCTAGTGCTAGTACCTAGAGGGGGGTGAATAGGTATATAAACAATTTTTCTTGATAGACGCACAATACTTAGACAGTTAAGGAATTGCAACAAATAACAATCAATCATAAAACTCAGTGAATGAAAGAGAGAAATAAACACGCGGTTTATAGTGGTTCGGCTTGATTCAAGCCTACATCCACTCTTTTTCGCACCGACCAATCGGCTGGATTCCACTATGAACAAAGAGATGTTACGGCGTTGATCTTCCTTGATTTCCGGGTGTAGATGAACTACCACACTCACTCAAGGTATCACCAAGTATAGACACTCTCTGTGTATACAATTTCGCTCGAGATCGTATCGACTAATAATCAAGGTGCTTCAGACTCTGGAATTTCTCTATCGATCACACTTTTAAAACAACTAGAACGTCTTCCTTTTATACTCCTTTATGCCATCATACCCGTTGGCACTTACCAAAGGAATTCCTCCAATCTACCCGTTGGACGGAATCAATCAAGAAGATCATTCGAGCTATTAAAGGAATCGACGATAGCCCATCAATCATGTTCGCCCATACAATCAGGATCTAGGTTTCCATGAATAGAACCTTCCAAGAATACTTCGTCGATCATCGGATCTTCAATTGATCTAGATACGAATCAAAGAATCCGTTATATTTATCCAGCTAAAAGATCTTCTCCAGAGGATGAAATCCTTAATCATTTTCTTCGATTTGGATTTCCTTCGACACCGAATCGAGATAGACCGTCAATGAGAATAATTTTGAGTCTTAAGTCTTGAGTCTTGATTCTTGAGTCTTGAGTTACGAGTCTTGAGTTCGAGTCTTGAGAACTCGAGTCTTGAGTTCGAGTCCGGTGATCGAAAGTCTTCGACGCAAATATCCGAGACTAGACGATAGAAACGTTTTGTCGGCTTCAAAATCTTCTAGAGTGATTTCTCCAACAATCTCCCCTTTTTGATGATGACAAAACTTTCCGTAGATTTGAACAACCTTGACTCCGCAAAAACATTTATCAAGCAATATGGCTATCTCATAAAGATTAATAAAACAACCGACTCGCAACCACGAAAATTGGTTAGTCTTTCATGAGTAATACCATATAACAACACTCGATATAAATGCCAACAGTCAAGCATCACAATCCACAGCCAAATTCAGTCCATACTCAAGTTCACACAAGTCATACTCAAAACATACTTAAAAACTTAAAAACTCACAACCACAAAAACAAATTTAAAATCAAGGTTTGAAAAAGATGGTTGGTTCAAATTTCTTCTCCCCTTTTTGTCATCGGTAAAAAGGTGAGAAAAGAGTCGAATGCAGCAGGGAATGCGCACGATCTGGAAATCTCCCATGGATCGTACTATGCCTTCGAGCCTCTTCAAGTCTTCCCTTAATTGAGCTACCTCTTCTCCTTTGGCATTGGCTTGAATCGTAGAGCGAGGTCTTTCATTCGTCTTCTAGGGTAACCAAGATGCTTGTCCAGCATTCTTGATGGTTTGAATCTCATAGTCCAGCATAGATTTGGCCCCGCATTTCGAGAAGAATATCAAGAATACGATGAAAATCTGCTGAATTAACTGTCGTATACTAGCATTTACTTTCTCGGATGGAGTGAATGCGGATGATGGCGCTTCGTATGACCTTGCAGATTTGATGATGTATCATGTTCTTCTTCAGGCAATTGAGAAGCCTGAAACTCTTCTGGAGCAGCATGAGATGATGATTTTTCTTGCTCCCCAACTCCCCTTGTCTCTAAGACATCTTGCTCGCCAACTCCCCCTGTCTCTAAGACATCTTGCTTGCCAACTCCCCCTGTCTCTAAGACATCAAGATGGGAGGAGTGATGATCATGCTCTTCAGATTCCTTCTCTCCATTCAGCGACGAGACTTTTCTTTCTCTTCTTCTCCTTCTTCTTCTTCACTTCTTTTTCTTTCTCTCTCTCGTTCTTCTTCTTCTTCGATTCTATCTCTTCCTCTCTCTCGCTCTTCTTCTTCTTTATCTTCTTGCTCCTTTTCTCGCTGCTCTTCTTCTTCTCTTTGCTTCGACCGAAGTTACGTTGATCGAGATACGTAACGTCTAGTCCTTACCAATGGGGAATAGTAAGATCTTCCTCTTCTTCTTCATCCTCCAAGATGAGAGATCTTCTCTTTTGGATGGAGCACCAATGGGCTCCTTCCCTTTTCTCTTTGATGCGAAGAGAGCGGAGTTTTCACCTTGAACTTTTCCATTTCCTTGCTAAGTTCTTTCGGACGCATCTTCGTCAACATATTCAAACCTACCACCATTTTATCGCACGATCGAACACGAGAGTGTGTGGTGGTTCAATATTCATGTGTCTCAAGATCTTTGTCACAAGATTTGGGTAAGGCAATTGTCCCTTGTTCTTCGACATTGCTCGTACATATGGAAGAGAATAGTATGAGGCGGAGAGAACTTCTTCCCCGAATTGATTGCATACATCAATTTTGCTTCCGAATTAGATACATCAGTCTTTGATGTAGACTTTGGCCTAATGCAATTGATCACAATTTTGTGCAGCACAATATTGATGGCACTCATCTTTGAGTAGGTAATCTTCGCCTCTGTATCTTTGTTTTTGACAAGATCCAGAGTAGCACGAGCAATCGAGACTTTGATTGGTTGATAACGTCCTCGTTCAACACCAATTATGTCCGCCAAAGCATGTCCACATCTATCACGTAGTCCTGATCTCGAACACTGAATGATATTCTATTCACATCTAGAAAACTGAGATTAGAATAGAAATATGCAGTCAAGTGTGCATAACCATCTGTGGTATCGGTGCAAAACTGCTCAAGTTGAAGCAGTTCAAACTTTTCCCTTAAGTTCACATTAACAAAGATCCAGAAATCAAAATCAACACTCACCGGGGTTTATCACCCCTCGTTTCAACAAACCAAGAACGTGTTCTCCTGTTCTTTCGATTTAAACAACTCCATCTTCTTTCCCTTCACCTTTGCAGCAATGCCCATTCTCGGTTGAAAATCACTAAACATTTTATCATCTTCGTTCCCCTCATTGGGAATCGGTCTGAAACACGAGGGTCACTTGGAATGTTCGCAAGTGCCTCTTCACCTTTCCTTTGGGAGCAATTCCCAATTCCTCCATTCGCTTCAAAAATCTGTACTCATTTCCATAGTTCTTATCTCTAAGGAAACTATCTATATAATTCAGAGGAGAACCAGAAGCTTTCAACGCACGATTGAGCATGTAAATAAATGAGGGTTTTTGCGCTCTCACAGGTTCAACGTCCTCTAGAATGACTTCCTCCTGATGATGACCCGCATCTTGTGGGGTAGATGGAGAGTGATGAGGTGGAGAAGGAACAGGACTTTGATGCTGTCTCGACAAATCTTCTTCCTCGGTGAGATCGAAGTGCGTAGGTCCCTCCTTCATTTTCTGTGGACCCCTGCTTGCGATCCTTGACGACTTTCTCGAAGAAGACATCTTTTCTTGTCAATGAAAGATTCCTTCACTCGCTTTCCCAAGGAAAAGTGACAACTTTCTCGAGTATGAATACGAAGTAGAAAACGGGATTGAGAGAAGAATGCCTTTTAGGGTTTTGAGAATCGAGTAAAAAGAGAAAACTATGTATATATAACTCGTTTTGAAAAGGAAATTGCAATCGATACGAAGAAAAGTGAACAGTCGTCTTTCTTTTAAAGATAATAACTGCCATTTTAAAAGAGATTATCCCTTTTTGAAAAGGCATGTTTCCAATTTTTTTACGGAAATTAAAGATTATAACTGAATGAAAGATCGTACCTTTTTGAGATAAAGAAATAACTTACAGTCTATACAATGAAGGTCTGAGTCTGAGAATTCGAGTCCGAGGGTTAGAGTCGATTGATGTAGATTCTTCGGACTTTAACCTCTTCAAGCTTCAAAATGTTGAGTTTGGTACGGATAAAATCGAATTGATTTTTCTCCAAAGGCTTTGTGAATATATCCGCTAGTTGACTTTTCGAATCAACAAATTGAATTGAGATTTCTCCATTTTGAATATGATCTCTAATGAAATGATGTCGAATCTCTATATGCTTTGCTCTTGAATGAAGGATTGGATTTTTGGTGAGATTGATTGCGCTTGGTGCTTTGTCACATCTCGATTTACGTGCATGAGTCTTCAATCCCAAAGTCTTGTAGCTGTTGTTTTATCCATAGAATTTGCGAACGCCAGCTTCCAAGAGCTACATACTCGGCATTTGTTGAGAGAGCTACGGTGCTCTTCGTTTCCTTGAAAACCAAGACACATCACCTTCCAAGCAACTGGCAGGTTCCTGAAGTACTCTTTCTATCGACTCTGCAACCGGCCAGATCAACGTCTGAATATCCCAAAAGATTGAAGTCTCCCTCCTTAGGATACCATAGATCGATGCTTGAAGACGAGGCAACGTATTTAATAACACGTTTTGCAGCCTTGAGATGAGATTCTCTAGGATCCGATTGAAACCTAGCACGAGATGCAAACACTCAACAAAATGTCGGGTCTAGAGGCGTAAGATAAATAAGTGAACCGATGATGCTTCGAATGACTTTTGATCAACTTTCTTCCCTTCTTCATCTTTGTCTATTTTCAACGAACTTGACATTGGTATATCGTCTTTTTGCAATTTTCCAATCCAAACCTTTTGACAAGATCATTAGCATATTTTTCTTGACAAATGAACGTTCCTTCCTTCAATTGCTTTACTTGAAGACCAAGAAAGAATGTTAATTCTCCCATCATACTCATTTCAAATTCATCCCCTTAGACTTTGAAAATTTCTTGCACAGACTTTCATTAGGGGATCCAAATATGATATCATCCACATATATTTGAACAAGTAAAAAACTTTTGTTTTCCTTTTTAATAAATAAAGTAGTATCAACTTTACCTTTGGCAAAACCATTCTTTAATAAGAACTTACTTAGTCCGTCGTACCAAGCTTGAGGTGCCTACTTTAAACCATACGAGCCTTTTTTCGATCCCAAGACGAGTCGGCTTCTTTGGGTCTTCAAACCCTTGCCACGGGAGCGTAAGTCTCATCATAGTCTATTCCTTCTTCTTGCGTATATCCTTTTGCCACGAGTCTTGCTTTGTTTCGTACGACTTTTCCTTTTTCATTCATCTTGTTTTTGAACACCCATTTGGTTCCGATACGCTTTACCTTTTGGTTTAGATGACAGATCCCCACGTCATTAATGTTGAACTGTCGAGCTCTTCTTGCATGGCTTCAATCCGCTTTCATCGATAGAGCTTCTTCTATGCTTTTGGTTCAATTTCAGAAATAAGAGCTACAGCACTAGACTCTTCACGCCTTTTGGATCTCAGTGCGAATTCCTTCATTAATTTCTCCGATAATGAGATCTTTAGGATGACTGGATTTATGCTTCCGATTCTTGGTTGATTTGACTGTTGAAGATCTCTTTCTTTATCTCGAGTCTTCACGAGTAGCTTGATGCCGATCTTCAGTCCGAGAAGCTTCTTGAGTTGTAAACTTTTGAGGGTCTGGAGCGGTTCGGACTCTTCATCTTTGAGTCCGATCGGATTCATCTTGCGTAGAGTCTTGGAATTTGACATTCATTGACTCCTCCACGGGCGCTCTTCTTATTATAGACTCTGTAGGCTTTGCTTGATGTAGAATATCCAAGGAAGATGCCTTCATCTAATCTTTCTTCAAACTTACCAACTTGATCTTTTGCATTTTTCAATATAAAACATTTGCATCCGAAAACATGAAAGTATGAAACAATAGGCTTCTTTCCTTTGAATAATTCATAGGGGGTTTTCTCGAATAGGTCTTAGAAAGACTCTATTGATTATATAGCATCTTTGTTGAAACAACTTTCGGCCCAAAATCGTGAAGAAATTTTACTTTCAATTAACGAGTTCTAGCCATTTCTTGAAGAGATCTATTCTTCCTTTCCACAACTCCATTTTGCTTTGAGGAGTATATGGGGAGGAGAATACATGTTTAAATCCGAATCATCACAAAATTTTGTAAAATTTTGATTTTCAAATTCACCTCCATGATCTGTTTCTTATACTTGATATAACACATCCAATTTCATTTTGAATCTTTTTAGCAAATTTTTCAAAATACGAAAATGTTTCGACTTATTTGCTAGAAAATATACCCAAGTAAAACGGGAGTAATCATCTACAATTACTAGGCAAAATTTCTTACCTCCAATACTGGGTTCTCGGTTGGTCCGAATAAATCCATATGCAAAGCGAGCTTTAGCAGTACATGATTAGTAGAGACATGATTTATTGGTTTGAATAAATTTCTTACCTGTTTTCCCAGAATGCATGGTGTACATGGATTGGTCTTTTGATATGATAATTTTGGTAGTCCTCGAACAAGCTGTTTTGATGAGATTTTGGGCAATTGCTTCATGTTGACATGGCCGAGCTTTCTATGCCATAAGCTTGCTTCGTCTTGAATTGAGATTAAGCAATGCGATTCATTTGGTTTTACGTCTAGGAGGTAGATATTTCCATGTCTTCGACCTTTGAAAGACTCGAGTAGAGTCTTTGCGATTCCGAACATGTTCCTTCTTGGAAGAAAATCTTGAATCCAAAGATCACATAGTTGACTAATCTTTGAGAAGATTGTAATTGAGTCATTCTACTAGAGAAACATTGTTGATTGTGAGATTTCCAATTTTGACAGTTCCAAATCCCACAATATTTCCTTTGCTGTTTCCTCCAAATGAAACTTTTCCTCCATTCACTTGAATAAGCTTTAAGAAGCAATTTGAGTCTCCTGTCATGTGTCTTGAACATCCGCTATCAAGATACCATTTTACCTTTTTCTTGACGGAGACCTCAAATTCACTGTCTGAGTCTGATCCAGAATCTGAGTCTGAGTTTGATTGTGCCATCGGACACGATTGGCATATTCATCATCACTTTCTTCACACTCGCATCACTCCAAGTTTCGGCTTTGAGTGCTTTTCAAAACTTTTCAGCTTTTCCTTTCTTCTTCTTCAAAAGAGGACAGTTGGGTCTTATGTGTCCCTTTTTCTTGCATTCGAAACAAACTACATCTTTGTTTGGTTCCTCATCATCAACAGACTTAGATTGCTGTCTTTGAAAACTTTGTTTCTTGGAGTTGAACCTTCTTCCTTTCCTATTCGCTTTTTGAATCTTCTTATCATAAGAGCAAGCTCCTCATCGTCCGATCATCTTCGAATCTGCATCATCGGAATCATCATTTGATTTTAATGCAATGGATTTCTTACCTCTTGGATCTTCGTCTTCATTAATTCGTTCCACTTCATAAGACTGAAGAGTTCCAATCAGCTCATCGACAGATAAAGGCATAATTCTTTGCGTCTCTCTTATTGAAGTCTTTATATGATTCCAATCCTTAGAGAGTCCACGCAGTAGCTTGTTCACTTTCATGGGATCGAGATTTTTGTCCTTGGTTCTCAAGACCATTGACAATATCGTAAAACGACTAAACATGTCGGTTATAGGTTCTCCTGGTTTCATCTTGAAGGATTCATATTGACCGAGGAGAATGTTGATTCGGGTCTCCTTCACTCGATCTGTTCCTTCATAGGTGATGTGTAATCTGTCCCATACTTCTTTTCTTGTAACACAAGAAGATATTCTATTATATTCGCTTGGTGACAAAGCACAATATAAAGAGTAAATTGCTTTTGCATCGAGTGCTTGTCTCTTATTTATTTCTTCCCGAGTCATTCCACTTGGTCTCAATTGTTTCTTTTCCTCTTTCGAGACTCGATGCAGGCAAAGAGGTGTGATCCCTTTTTCCACAACGTCCCATTCCGGAGGATCCTTTGATCGTAGAAAGGCTTTCATCTTGTTCTTCCGGATGTTGTATTCCTTTCCATCAAAGTAGGGAGGTCTCGGTATTGCTTTGCCCTTCCATCTGCCCTGGTGCCAGACATACTAGCCATGGATCTTTTACTCAAGTAAAACACTTCAAATAAAGTAAGAACACGGGCTCGATACCAATTGATATTGCTAGTGCTAGTACCTAGAGGGGGTGAATAGGTATATAAACGATTTTTCTTGATAGACGCACAATACTTAGACAGGTTAAGGAATTGCAACAAATAACAATCAATCGTAAACTCGGTGAATGAAAGAGAGAAATAAACACGCGGTTTATAATGGTTCGGCTTGATTCAAGCCTACGTCCACTCTTACGCACCGACAGCCAATCGGCTGGATTCCACTATGAACAAAGAGATGTTACAGCGTTGATCTTCCTTGATTTCTCGGGTGTAGATGAACTACCACACTCACTCAAGGTATCACCAAGTATAGACACTCTCTCGTGTATACAATTTCGCTCGGTCGTATCGACTAATAATCAAGGTGCTTCGGACTGGAATTTCTCTATCGATCACACTTCTAAAACAACTAGAACGTCTTCCTTTTATACTCCTTTATGCCATCATACCCGTTGGCACTTACCAAAGGAATTCCTCCAATCTACCCGTTGGACGGAATCAATCAAGAAGATCATTCGAGCTATTAAAGGAATCGACGATAGCCCATCAATCTTGTTCGCCCATACAATCAGGATCTAGGTTTCCATGAATAGAACCTTCCAAGAATACTTCGTCGATCATCGGATCTTCAATTGATCTAGATACGAATCAAAGAATCCGTTATATTTATCCAGCTAAAAGATCTTCTCCAGAGGATGAAATCCTTAATCATTTTCTTCAGATTTGGATTTCCTTCGACATTGAATCAGATAGACTGTCAATGAGAATAATTTTGAGTCTTAAGTCTTGAGTCTTGATTCTTGAGTCTTGAGTTCGAGTCTTGAGTTCGAGTCTTGAGAACCGAGTCTTGAGTTCGAGTCCGGTGATCGAAAGTCTTCGAGACGCAAATATCCGAACTAGACCGATAGAAACGTTTTGTCGCCTTCAAAATCTTCTAGAGCGATTTCTCCAACAGAAGCGTGATGTCTTAGAGTAGTGTACGTGAAAAGGGATAAACGCATGTACATTAGCGTTATAGGTTTGAAGATTGTATGATTGTTTCGCCTTTCTCAAGGGTCAGATTGATGACAATCATAGTTTCTACCGAGAACTGATCAAATGCTGCTGTCATTTACGTTTGGCTATACTTCTATGAGTTAAATGCAACCACGTTGCTCTTTTTCAGCCCCATTACTTTCAGGAGGCCACAGTTTGGACAAGCAAATGGATTGATGAGTGAAAGAATAGACGATCTTATTAGCGTAAGCCCAGTTTAAGGATTTGAGCTCTATACTGTTAAAAAAGACTGTGTCCCCAGCCTTTGCACTTGTGAAAATAGCACGAGCGAAAAATAAAAAAGGAGAACACGTCTAAGTCGTCAAGTCCTCCATTTATAATTGTTTATCTATAGGCTTGCGTGAACTGAAATACCGACAATCAAATCGACCTTTTCCACAAATATGCTTGATGTGTTTCCAATGAAGACTTGGAAAAGTAAGTCAAGCAGCGACTTGGAAAAGCAAGTCAAGCAGCCCTGTCTTAATAGCAAAATGACTAGCGATTCAATATTGTCGTTCTGGGCCCATTTAGTTGTGATTCCCTACAGCACGCCAAACTGATTGAAAAAGGACAAAAATTTGATTTTGCAATATTTATCACCAACGACGCAAAGAAAAGAATGAAGAATTGTTCACGAAAGGACCCATTTTGCCAAAAGTGCAGCTGCAAAAATCTTTGGTCTTGATTATATTGGAAAACACGTAGTAGAATTCTGAGTCAGTCAACATATCTAATTGGACTAACATTTACTGAAAAGTTTAAGCTAACAAATTATAAAACAACTTTGATATATTAACTACTTTACACCACATCAAATTTTGGATGGAGGATTTCTCAAACACAACTCGCACGTGCATTTCAATAATCTCCGCCTCACGTGTGAGCTCCCTTAATCCAGTTATTCTTCTATAGCTTGATATCTCAAGTTGAATCTCCATTAGCACCCAATTTTATCCTTGGTCTCTTTCTCCAGACCAAACTATAAAGTCTACTGTTAGACCCGCCTTGCTACACTACAATGTCCACCACTCGAAAGCCGCATTAGTCACCGGATTCTTTCATTGAAATATTTGCCAAACACTGGAATAGATTGGGATGGAGCACCAATCAACTATCAACTCTGATATCATTTGTTGGGAATATGTAATTGAAGTCCAATACCTTTGCTTAGAAAATTGTCAAGAGGGAGCCCAAATGCGAGCTCATCAACATGTCCAGTTAAACTCATATTCACTCAAAAGCTTAAGCCAATGAGTTATGAGCTAACTTGGATATATTAACTGCTCCACTTTATACCAATTTTTCAATGTGAAACTTCTCTAACACAACCTACATGTGCATCTTAATAGATTGAGGATTCGGGAATGATCTTTCATCTATAAGTATGTCATCAATCTCATTAACAATATGTGGACCTAAGCCATCTCACCTCCCAAAACCCAACCGTCCCCCAAATCACGGTTTCTTCCTTATTGCTATCAAACTAGTCTCCTTTAGCTATCTTCTTGTTCTCGCTCTTCTTGGTTGACACCAGTTAATTTCGGGGTGCAGGCATTTTTGCTTCTACCACTTCATTTTTTGCTACCAACGCAACCAAGAATAAGGATGAAGTCAATCGCTTTTTCAAGGAATACAAAAAATGAAATAAAAAATTATCAGTTGGTCTCGGGTTGACGTTGGAACTGGACTGAACCCACTGGGTCAGTCCGGTCCTCGGTCCCAAGCTCAATAGGGTCAGTCCTCGATCCCAAAAATTGAGGACCAACACTGTGCAGGTTGGTCCTAGGGTTAGGGGTTGGACTGGCCCAACTCGGACCATACTCACCCCTACCAGCATGTGTCTTGGAGTAGTCACCTAAAGTGAAAATGAAAGGACAAATAATGTGTAACACACGTGGTTTTGTGTGATTGCCTATGGTAGCGGTTGGTGGAGGTATCGTGAGTCTAGAGTGGTAAGATCTTGGTGTTAAGTGATTGTGGTACGTTGGTCATATCTATTAGCTATTTGTTAGGGAATGACTAATTTTGATGGCATGATGGCAATTTGCTTGTTATAGAGTTATGGATATTTCACTACTGAGCTATGGCTTACTCTTGCGGTTATTTACATTTTTCAGATTGTAGACGTTGATGCTAGCCCTCCTCCTGTGACCCCCATGAAGCTTTTTGTGCCCTGAACGAGTTCGAGGGGCACTTTACTGATTTCACCGACCCCGTCTTCCCACTGGTGAAACTTGTGCGCTATGATGCCGCCTTATGGATTGACGTGGGCCAACAAAGTCAAATAGTGGCCATCCACTTCGTCTCTATCTTCAATAATGTGGACAATAACCTGGTGGGGCCCATCCCCTACCCAGCGAGCGAGGGTGGTGATGGTGGTACAAAAGATGGGGTGAGCACCACGAAGTAGGCAAGCCTAGAAGCTTAGCGTTGGGGAATTCCACTTTTGGGAAGGCACGACTTGTAAATTTTTGGATAAGATCGTGCAAAAGGATGGTAGGTCTTCAGATGATGATGTGGAGTGTGGATGGGGCAAAGATGGCTATGTTGCTTGAGTAGGACCAGCAGAGCCACATAAATGGTTAGTCAAAATTTAGGCATCCACAGGAATAGAGGTTGAGACTGCAGCTGAAGCCATAATTTCTGAAGTTAGCTATACTGACCAACCAATAGAGCTACATCATAATATAGCCAAAACTTAGGAGAGAAGGCAAATCAAACCACTAATAAATTGTTGTTATACTATGAGGTCAAGATAGATAAGCCTTCATCTTACTTTGAGACGATAGCTAGTATTGAGTTGTCATGGTGGCTAGAGGCTATGAGTGAAGAGAATTACTCCATTGGAATTAGACATGAGAGCTTTCAAAGTGCTCAAGAGTTGAAAGATTGCTTCGTGCAAATGGGTCTATAAATAGAAGGAGAACATTTCTTGAGTGGAAGCAGCAAGGTATAGGGCGAGATTTATTGTGAAGGGGCATACTTAGCGGGAGGGGTTGACTAAACGAGGTGTTCTCTCCTATGGTAAAGTACTCTTCTATTTAAGTATTACTTGTTCTAATTGCTACACAAAATCTTGAATTAGAGCAGCTAGATGCGTAAACAGCATTTCTCATGTTTAGTTGGAGGAGTGAATTTACATGAGGCAAGCAGGGGGATTTGCTATTTTGAATAAGGAATATCATGTTTCCTTATTAAAAAGTTATTTATATGGGCTAAAACAATCTCCAAGGTCATGGTATAAACTTTTGATACTTTCATGGCTAGTCGGGACTATTCAAAAACTCAATTGGATAGCTTTATTACTTTAGGAGATTGGAGGACGGTTCATTGATTTATTCATTATTATATGTTGATGACAGCTAAACACAAGTTTGATACCGATTTGGGTGTTGCAAAGAAGATATTGGGTATGGAGATTTTGCATGATTGTAGGAGTTTACCGTTTGTCTCAAAAGAAATATATTCAGAAGATTGTGGCAAGTTTTAACACACAATAAATGAAATTTGTGATTACACCTTCAGCTATACAATTTATACATATTATCATTATAGATTTGGGGGAGGAGAAGGAGCATATATCTCTTCTTCCTTACTCTATTGTAGTGGGTAGTATTATGTATGTCATGTTATGCACTAGGCCCGATATTTCACGAGCTATGAGTGATGTTAGCCATTACATAAAGCACTTAGTAAGATTTATTGGAAACTTGCTTAATGGATCCTTAGATAGTTATAAGGGACAATAGAGTTGGTGTAGTGTACCGAAGGGACAATAATGATAGTGAGTCCTTGGGTTAAGTAGATGGGGATCACATTAGTGACTTAGCAAGTATGTATTTATGCCAGCATATATGGTGCAATGAGTTGGACGCCATGCTTGCAAGATGATGTTGCTCTGTATTCGATTGAGGTGGAGTAATGGCACTGATCTTTATAGCTAAAGGTTTACTTTTGCACTTTAGCTGCATTGCCATATACTATGACAAACAAAGTGCAATATTTTTACTTTTGAATTCGATATGTTACGAGTGAACGAAGCATATTGATATCAAGTAGCATTTTGTTCAAGATGTCATGGCAAAGGGCAAGGTTGTGGTGAAGAAGTTCACGACAATGGAACACCTAGTGGACATGTTGATGAAGCCATATACTATGACAAACAAAGTGCAATATTTTTACTTTTGAATTTGATATGTTACAAGTGAATGAAGCATATTGATATCAAGTAGCATTTTGTTCAAGATGTCATGGCAAAGGGCAAGGTTGTGGTGAAGAAGTTCACGACAATGGAACACCTAGTGGACATGTTGATGAAGCCTGTTCCTTTGGCAAAACTTGAGCTTTGCGAGAGCTAAATTGGTATCTTTAGACAATGAGTGCCTGTCCGGGGTTTGGGAGAGTCGTCATGAATTATGAGCATTATGACTTGGTTGCACACATTGAATCAAGATGGAAATTGTTAATCTATCTTTGGAGTTTAAGCCTGTGCACATCCCATCGAGGTCTTTTTTCGTGAAGACATGAGTGTTTCAAGTCATAAGGTAATTCTCAATTATTCATTTTATGGAGCAATTAAGGAAAAGATTACCAAAAAAAGTCCTAAATCTATTTTAATTGTGTCAATTTAGTTCTTAAATTTTTTTTTGGGGGAGTTAAAACCAAGTTAAAATTGCAAGAGGCTTAAGATTAAATTGGTATGATTGCAATAGGTTTAGAACTTTTTTGATAATTCTCCCAGCACTTAAGTAAAGCTAAACACTCCGAACTCAAGTGATATATAGGATTAAGAAAGAATTCAGCGTGAGTAATTGCAATTATGTAATTTCTCTATTAGTTACTGGAACTTTTGCAGCTAGCTTTCTCTGGATAACGTAAATCTCTAACTTTATTTATTGTTTCTCGTTAATTTATCTAGTAATTTTGTTTGTTCGTGTTAGCTTTGAATTGCAAAATTTATTAGCATCCCCATAATTTCACAATAAAAAGAATAAAAGGAGGAAGAAAAAAGGAGAAAGAAATTAACTTGCATGTAAACTTTTCGTTTTTTCTCTTTCTATGAATTCGTCACACATAGGAAGTTTCCGACCAAATAGAAGTGAGTGACTTGGTCAAGATGCTTCTATATATGAACCAGATCAAGCTTGACAAGTCTCACTGACCAAGTTGGCAGGGCAAGGTGCACAGTTGTCGCCTGGTTTGGAATATTGCATTGTTAATATCTTGCGACTTAGAATATAAGTTTTTTTGACCAACAAAAGAAAAAAAAAAGATTGGACTATTGTTGATATCAAAATTTTGGCATCACATGTAGTAATTTATAGCACATAAAGTTAATGATCGATCTCGGCCCTTAGCAAAAAAATATAAGAGGTGATTTTTTTGGTAAAGATTATCCAAGAGGCTTTTCTTCGTGAATTACACCCTGAAGTGATCCAAGAGTATTTGAAGCCATAAAAATCTTGTGGGCAAGATTTTGTGTATTTCATTTGTGAGATTGAAAGATTATATCGTAAAGAATCATGAGAGCTAAACATTGCAAGATTATTAGGTGTAATTGGGGCTGAGAAATATTGAAATTGTTTAAATAACTTGAGTGTAATTGTAATCTTCATTATATTGTTCAATTCATAGTTAGGTCACACTAATTGAATTACATAAATCTTGGAGAGATTTTCCATATTAAATCTCCATTGTACCAAATGTGTGTAATTGGCTTGTCGGTTTTTTTTTTAAAATAAATTGGCTTGACAGTTTGGTTGCTTATTCTTGCTCGTGTTTGCTGTGTGTATGGCGTCCGTTCGTTTAGGAGGAGTGTCGCGTGTGGTTATTCTTGGTGAACTCGTTGTTAACTCCCCAAAAGATACCTCATCGGCGGCATCAATAGTATGATATAAGCAATCAATTGTTAGCCGTTTGATGACATCGACCCTCAAAGTTCACCAATAGACCATCTCAACCGTTAGATACCAGCATTATACTGTCTACGATCGTTCCTCATGAAATTCTAGCATATAACAAGCTTCGCGAGTACCAAACGTAAAAAGACATTATCATCCTCCGCAGAACCAGCAGATCTTTTGCACAGCATGCCGTTATTCACAACTCATATAAACAGTTGAGCTCGGGCAGAAGCAGTAGACCTAATCAACGACCAGAAGTCAAGGGACGCCCATACAACTTTGATCCTAGGTTGTACAGCAGCACGCTGCTGGAAATCCCAGTTGGGTCTTCAGCTAAGGTCGATAGACTGGCAATAATAAAAACCTTAAATATTGTCCTCCGGACAAACCCTCTTTTCTTGCCTTTCTGTTTTCCAGGCATCTCAACTCTCATCGAGGTCTCGCCGCCATTGTCGTCCTCATTGGTTAAAGCGATGTCGCTGTTTTTCCAGCTCTCCACCATCATGCTCCTCATGCACCCCACATGGAAGTTGCGGTTCGCGCACACAGACACGTACTACCAACTGGGGATTTGGACCTTGTTTTGCCTGATTGACTTCTCCTCGCACCAGTTAGAAGCCGAGGCACAGGATGCCATGAGATAGAGCTCGACATTGTTAATGTTTATGGACTTCTCGAGGTGGAGGCAAGGCGGGTGGAAAGCGGCCGCGGCAGAGCCATACGTGCCACCGTGAAGAGGCATTGAGCATGCCCCGCAGAAAGTGCAGGCATCACTGGTTTCTGTAGAAATTGCATGCGTTAAATAATCCTCTAATGAGATTATAATGTTATATATCTATAAGGGCTATTTACTACTGGATTCAGATACGTTATTGGATATAAATATACTTGCTAAAATAGAACTGCCAATATTAACGATGATGAACACGAGATGTGTGGAAAAATTCCAAAGTATACCTATTTTTCCTTATAAAGGCTTATGACATCCATGCTAATTTTATGATCTGTCCTTTACTGTATGCTGGTCTAAATCTGATAATTTTTTTTTCTTTACATAGACCAAGATTTCTAACACAAATCAATTCGCAACTTCACATAGATTAAATATAAAAGATTGCAAATGGTTAATCACCTTAATATAGTCTCTATACTCTGTATATGTCTTTAACTGATTATCATTTGGACATAGTTAATTAGGAATCAAGGTTTGCACTTACACGGACCCGTTACGGTACAATATAGCGACCACTAAAAGAATGAGTACCACGAATAGAAAATATAGTGGAATCGTGATACTACGTGTCATAATGTAATATTGCAAATTAAAGAAATTGGCTTCATTTGATTAGTGCAATTTGACGGCAAACTCATGGTTATAATTTAAGACATGTCGATGTTCTTGGTCTACAGCTTATTTATTGATGAGCACACTCATCACATAACTTAAAATTAAGGAAAACGTACATATATCATCTCAACTTTCTTTTGTGTTGCACTTTGCATCCTCCACTTTAGAATTATACACTTTGAAAGACGAGAATTCAAAATATTTAAAGTTGTGGCACCTCGGGTATTAGAAACTCCGAAAAAAGAGAGAGAGAGAGAGATAGAGGGTAGAAACTGTAGAATTGTAGATACTTCTTTTTATATATTCGGGTGCAAAGTGTATTGGATTTTTTTTCCAAAAGGCACATGGTATATAAGGATTCTAATCCGAATTTTGAAGTTACTATACAATTCTATCAGTTAAATGTCAAAAATTATCGAAACTTCTTATGAAGTCAACAATAACTAGTTCTAATGCATGCTTATGAGCGATTATTTTTCATTCCTCCTGAGACGTCCTTACAATTTTGCGATTATCTCAATAACTAAAATTAAGCATTCACTTAAAATTAATTTAAAAAAAAATGAGAGAACGATAGAATTTGTTGTTGCGCTGAAAGGACTATTAAGACATTTCACCAAAGCCCCTTGGGGAAAATTTTGTGCTTGGCAAAAAATTTTAATGCTCGTTTGCGAAATGTGAGCATTCCAAATGCTGAAAGCTGAATGCTGGGGAGGAGGTGCTTTGGGCATTGGGCATTTTGGAAATGCAACCGTGTCACTATTCATCTTCTCTTTCCCTTCGTCTTCTTCTTCCCCATCCATCTTCTTCCATGTTCATCTTCTTCTTCCCCCCGCCCATCGGGCTTCTCCGGCAGCCGCCACCGCCTCCTGAGGGTCATGCGTCCCTGGTGACCACCGCCTAAGGGTGGCGTGACCCACGACCCAAGCGGCGTCGCCTGGGTTGCGCAGACCTCAAGCAGCGTCACTTGGCGCTCGCGAACCTCAGGCGGCGTCGCCTAGCGTACGTGGACCCTAGGCGACACTGCCTGGGTCCGCATGACCTCAGGCCACTAGATTTGGAGGTCCGGAGGCCAGATCTGGCCGTTCAACGACCTTAGGCACTTGAGGTTGTGCCTCTAGGCGACAATGGTGTCGCCTGAGGTCGCGCCTCCAGGCGATGTCACCTAAGGTTGTGACCTCAGGCGGCCAGATCTAGCCGCCGCTGGCCGTTCGGCAATTGGCCGGCAGGTAGCCAGCCGCCGGAGTTGATTTCAGATTTAATAAAAGTAAAATAAAATAAAAGCAAAATCCCATTACAAATGTTAGTTTTGCCAAATAGTGTTTATGCTAAAGTTACATCTCAATGCTATTTGAGATTATAATTTCCCAAATGGTGTAGCATTTCGAAAAACCCCTTTATCTTAAAGGTATTTGCATTCTCCCAATGGCATTTTCCCAAAACTGAACCAAACGGGCCCAAAGTTGGTTGTTAAGTTTTCCATCTTACCTTCTTTTTTTCTTGATATATTCACTTTAGTTTCTGTTTAAGAGAAATTGCTTTGCAGTATGAAAGTAATATGTAAATGAGGGCTAAATGAGAGATTTAAGAGTAAGACAAAACGCACTTTTGATAAGAAATAGTGGTATAGATATAGATACTACATTAGTCTCTATTGTAATTATTTGAAGTAAAATTAAGAAAATCAAATTTGAAACTTCCCTCCAATATACAGAAAGCAAACCATATCAGTGAGATTGATAAGTTAAGCAGATGGATATTTTACCATGTGACCGTGTCATCCTGGGAGTGCATATCCCAAACAGCAACTAAAAAAATCATATATAATAAGAAAAGAAAAAGGTGCGAACAGATTAATATGAAAGCAAGGAATTATTTTTCATGGACACGATGGTCGTACCTGAGGTCTATGTAGCACGGACACGCGACACGACACGAGTGTCCGACACGACACGATACGTCGACATGTCATTTCTAAAAAATAAAGAATTCCGACACGTTGCGACACGTTGAATATTAAATGAATGTTTTTATTTTAAATTAATTTGATTCAAATTCATAAATAAATAAATAAAGCCTATAATAAATTTACACTAATAATATTAATAAATCAATTCATTTGAAATTTGAAAGATATATTCATAACTAAGGCGAAACATGTTTTTAATTTTAACAAAAGTTATTGATAAAACTAATAATTAATAAAAAAAATTAGAATTAATTAATTTAAATAAATTCATGATTTTTTAGAATGATCAAATTTATCATTATTCAAAATTCAATACTTTTACTTTTTGAAATTATTTTTTAATTTCATTTATTTAATTTTTCGATAAAAAAATTCTCAAATCCACTCTTTCTTTCCTTTGCCCATTTCCCTCCACCCCAACTTTATTTTACTTTTTCCCTCCCAAAACCACCGACAGACAGACTGTCAGCTTCATTTCCCCTCCCCAAAAACTCAAAAACACGCCATCGTCCCCCTCTTTTATTATTTTTTATTCCCTTATCACAAACCCTAGCGACCCTCCTTCTACTGCTCGCACTTTCCTCCTCCTTCTACTACTCGCACGAAAAACACTGGATCAAGACAAACACGCAGACAGCAGACCTCGCTACCCTCTTTCGCACCTCGTATCATTTCTCAGCTTCCGACGATGGAGCGGACGCGACGCCGAGGAGGAGGAGATGCCGTCGCCGCCGCCGCCGCTGCCGCCGCTGCCGCCGCTCGGCGCCCCTCGGGCCCCGATCCCTTCCTCTTCTCTTCCTCTCTCTGGCCGTCTCTCGCCGTTGCTCGCGGCCTCTGCTCCCTCCCCCTCCCTCGCCTCCACCCGGAGTCTTCTGGACACGCGTCGACACGCGTGTTGAGAAAAGTTGACCGCGTCTGAGCGTGTCCGAGAGTGTCGACGTGTCCGACACGCTCCGACACGTGTCGGACACGACACGGAAGCACGGGCAACGTGTCCGTGCTTCATAGCCTGAGGTTTGACGATTATACTCGAGCCTGCAGTTCTCCTAAAGAGCGTGCCATGCCATTGGAGGCGGGTACATACACTTTCTGTGGACAGAGACGAGGTACAACTTGCAACCATAAGCCGATTCGAACCCGATCTGTCTACACGCACTGCAGAAGAAAGGGTCTCCGGGTGAATCTTTCTGCCCCTCGCCTTCGACATTGGCCGTTTCCTTTCTTCCCTCACCTGCCTTTATGCGATCGCAATAATTCGTTCCTTTCTTGCTGACTTTTGATGAAAAGCGAAGAAAATCTCCGGTATCTACCTCTTCTATGGTGTGGACTCGGGTGCCGAGAGAACGGTATGGTCGCCTGTTTCGTATTACACAGGAACTGTTACAGGGGCAAAGAGCAGGTCAATCTTCATTTGATTTTTTTTTTTTTTTTTAACTCTTTTCTCTCTTCTTTTCTCCAACAATAATTCATATCCATCCTCACCCTTCGAATTCGCTCATAAAAATATAATGTTACGGTGTCTTTTATTAAATCAGTCTTAATTACCAAAAAATCATGCTAAAATTGTTCATCAAGCACACTACTACATTCCCTAAGGACACTTCAGTTGGAGACGGAGTATTCGAAGCGTGATGTCTTGGAGTAGTGTGCGTGAAACGGGACAAATGCATGTACAGTTAGCTTTATAAGGTTTGAAGATTGTGTGATTGTTTCGCCTTTCTCAAGCTATTATTTTGACGACAATCATAATTTTAACTGAGAACGGGATGCAAGGCTGCTGTCATTTAGGTTTCGCTATAATTCTATGAATTAAATGCAACCACGTTGCTCTTTTTGGGCCCATTACTATCAGGAGGCCACAGTTTGGACAAGCGAATGGATTGATGAGTGAAAGAAAAGACGATCTCATTAGCGTAAGCCCAGTTTAGGGATTTGAGCTCTATACTGTTAAAAAGGGCTGTGTCCCGAGCCATTGCACTTACGAAAATTTCACGAGCAAAATATAAAACGAGAATACATCTTAGTCGTCAAGTCTTCCACTTATAATTGTTTGTTTATCAATGGACTTGCGTGAACTGAAATACCGACAGTCAAGTCGACCTTTTTAACGAACATGCTTGACGTGTCGATCCAACGAAGACTTGGAAAAGTAAGTCAAGCAGCCCTGTCTTAATAGCAACATGACTAGCGATTCAATATTGTCGTTCTGGACCCATTTAGTCCCGATTCCCTACAGCACGCCAAACCGATTGAAAAAGGACAAAATTTTGATTTTGCAATATTTATCATCAACGACAAAAAGAAATGAGAAAAGAATTGTTCTCCCCAAAAGGATCCATTTTGCCTAGAGTATAGCTAGAAAAGGCATTGGCCTCGACTACATTGAAGAGCGCACAGTAGAAATTCGAGTCTATTACCACATCTAATTGGATCCATCTTTACTAAAAAAATTAAGTCAACAAATTAAAAGCCAACTTAGGTACATCAACTACTATACATCTTATCAATTTCTAAATGAGAGACTTCTCTAACACAACCCACACATGCATCTCAACAATCTGCCACTCATGTGTGAGCTCCTTTAATCTAGGTATTCTCCTACATCAGGATATCTCAAGTTGAATCTCCATCGGCATCCAACTTCATCCTTGGTCTCTTTTTCTAGACTAAACAAAAGTTTACTATTGAACCTACATTGCCACACCACAATGTCCACTTTAGAAAGCCGTGTTAGTCACCAAATTCCTTCATTAAGATGTTTGCTAAACTCAGGAGCAAATTGGGGTGGAGTATCAATTAACTATCAACTCTGATATCATTTGTTGAGGAGTATGCATTGAAAGTCCGATACCTTCACTTAAAAGATTATTAAGAGGGAACCCAAGTTTGAATCCATCAACATAGTCAGTTAGACTCACATTCACTAAAAGTTTAAGCTAATGAGTTATAAGCCAACTTAGATATATTGACTCCTTCACATTATATCAATTTTTGGATGTGAAACTTCTCTAACACAACCCACCCATGCATCATCTTCCATCTATAAGCATGTCATCAATCCCATTTGCAATATCTTGACTAAACCATCTCACCTCCCCAAACCCAATGGTCCCCCAAATCATGGTTTCTTCCTTATTGTTGTCGAACCAACCCCCTTTAGCTATCTTCTTGTTCTTCTCGCTCTTCTTGGTTGACACAAGTTAATTTTAGGATGTGAGCGTTTATGCTTCTGCCACTTCATTTTTTGCTACCAAAATGACCAAGAATAAGGATGAAGCAGACTTAAGAATCGGAAGTCTACTGTTGAAAAATATAGACAATCTCTCCAGCCTTTAGGGCACGACAACAATGCTTTTTACCAATGTTGCTTGCGATGGCTACGGAGCCATTGCCCATTTGAATCTTTCAAATCTCGGTATGAGAGGAAATCTAAATAGCCTCAACGTCTCACTCTTGATTAACTTAACTATGAACTTGGTAACAACTTGATCTATGACTCTATCTCCTTAAGTATCATAACCTTTTCAAACTCAACTCTCTTGATCATTGTTGCAATGAACCATCCAAGGACATTCCTCGAAGTATAGGTATGCCAGAGAGTCTTCATTATTTGCACCTATATGCAAACAACCTAAGCAAACACATCCCTTAGGAAATTGGATGATTGGATCCTCTTTTGGAACTTGATTTTACCGAAAATAATGCCATCAATCCTATTCTTGCTTCACTAGGTATGCTAGAGAGTCTTCATTATTTGTACCTATAAGCAAACAACTTGAGTGAAAACATCCATCGAGAGATTGGACGTGTAACACCCCGAACCCTTCGCAGGTCGTTACCAGTGCCGATGTTACATCTTATTACCGTTTCTATCTTGTACTTAAAACAAGCGTCATTAACCACAGGCATTTAAAAAAAAAAAAAAAACGCTCCCAGCGCGACTCATAGCGGAAGCAAATCAAACATCGCCATCTATCTCCCTACCGATCCATGATACAAATACACACCAGCTAAACATCAAGATTTTATAAACAACTTCGACGCTTTGCTTAGATACATATATATAGCAAGATGGGGTTCTCTTCGGGTCGGTACCAAAAACAAGAAAGGTTAGGACTCTGCCATATCCTACCTAAAATCTCAAAAGAAACCTCGACCCCTAACATCATACGTGCACAAAACCCTCCCATCGAAAGCGTCGACTATCTACATCAAAAAGAGATCCAGCTCCTACTCATCGCGCGCAGGCCTCACACCCAACCCGGTGCATGAGGTGGTGGCGGCGGCAGCATCCCTCGCATAGCTCAATCCCGTCGAACGTGCACAGAAATGAACTCTTGTATGACAGGGCCCCCAGCAAGGCGATATCATACATCACTAGACATTGCACTCGGATAAAAGTCAATCCGGGAACAGAGGGACAGTCTATCTCCGCACACTCTACCTCTACATCAGACGGTATACCATAGAATACCCCACGTGAGACGGCAGGAAGCGGCATACTACTAATCTGAAATGTTATTCCCCAAAAGGGGTGAGTACAGCTACTCAGCAGATAGGGAAATCCAATAAGAACTCGATGCACCATGCATACCATCATACGATGCAAGCATTGCTTACCTTTTTGATGTCATACGTATTCATGCATCATCATAGCATACATATCATCATCATGGCATCTCATATATCATTATCATCAGCATGCATTTCATCATGCATAACATACCATGGATGATCATCATATCACATCACATCTCATCATCATCATGCATCATCATGCATATATCATAGGTGATCATCATATCACATCACATCTCATCATCATCATGCATCATCATGCATATCATCATAATTTAATTCTCATCTTTATCTTTAAATTTGATCACCACATCACCCATTCTCAATTATCAATTTCATCATCCCTTCGGGCGAGACCTCCGACGGGGTTCCCGGCATTCAGCCTCCCGGGCCATCGGCTTCCGCCCCCACATTCCAGGCATCTCGCATCTCAACTAGCATCACGAGGCATTCCCTTCGGGCAGAATCCTCCGACAGGGCTTCCGGCCTTTACCCTTCTAGCCAGGCATCCCGCACCCCAATCCTGGTGTCGCGAGGCATTCCCTCGGGCAAAGACCTCTTACAGGGCTTCCGGCCCTCCACATTCCGGGCATCCTGAAACTCCCAGGGAATTCCGGCAATGTATCTCTGCACATTCCGGCCTCATCCTCCACCACAACCTCTTACTCACATATCACTTTCCACTTTTATCATCCTTTTAATCTCATTATTACATGGCATATGATTCACACATGCATCACTATTCATGATCATACATACACCAATGTCATATAAAATACATAATAAATTCAATAGAATTTATGGCCAATAAAATAATCCACTTTTTATTTTTTAATTATTTAATTATTTAATTAATTATTTAATTATTATTTATTTTCATAAATAAATATTACATTTAATATTTATGATTTCCCAAAATCATAATATTCAAACAAACATTAAACAACCAATAAAATGGCAATTCCATACAAAATTCATGGCCAAATTAAATTTTACATAATTTCACAATTTCCACAAAATAGCACATGACATTCGGATAATGGCCAGATTGCACAGTTTCCAAATAAATTCGATTAAAATACTCATATGGCCTCCAAAAATTACGAAATTTTATAGGGTGATAGCCAAGACATTTTCGTGCAACTTTAATGAATAACTCTAAGCCAGATTCTTTTTAGATTAATTTATACAACCTCACGAAGCCTCTGGAACCACTACCGCTTCGTCCAGAATGCACATCTCCGAAATATTAAGGTTTCACCCATCTATTCTCTTTCGTTTCCTCTGAAATTTGAGTATGTTATGTATCAAGGTGTCCTTTACAAGTTTCATGAAGAGATCTAGGTCAAGTAACCAAAATATGATCGCCTTTTAAGTCTTTGAAGTCTCGGGTGTCTCGGTACACCTCACCAGAATCAATCATCTCCAAGATCTAGCCGATTTACTAGGCTATACTCGTTCATTTCTCTTCAAATTTGAGTATGTTGTATTTTAAGATGTTACCTACAAATTTTATGAAGACAACGAAGTAAGATCTCCAACAGAAATCAACATGCAGTCAAGAAATCAACAAGAGGTCAGTGAAGATTTCGCAGATCTGAAGTATCCGTATGATAGAACTTTTGACCCCTCAAATATCCATCGTTTTCTACGAAATTTCAGTATGTCATACTACAAGATGTTAGCTTCAACTTTCATGAAGAAACTGAAGCCAAAATAGAACTCCAAATACACATGTAAGCTCGAACAAGCTACTGACTTCCACAAATCGAGCAAGAACAATCACATGCCTTGAAGACAACCGACCCTTACCTCGGTTTTTCTCACAAATAACACCCAAAACCGAACATGCAAAGCCATATACACACATGCAAGAGAAGTTAAAGGACTCCACTTGCCTCTAAGATGGACAAACGACGAGCACACGGCGGCGAATCGGGCGGCACACGGGCGGACGGACGGCGAGACACGGCGGCACCTCCTCTCGGCTCCTCCTCCCTCTCTCTCTCTCTCTCTCTCTCTCTCTCTCTCTTTCTCTCTTCTCGGCCGAATGAAGCAAATAACCAGCCACTCTCTCTCTCCTTTTTCCTTTTATACTCCCCTAATCCCATCATTTGTAATGATTACAAGTCTTTCAAATGGACCAATGCATGGGGACTTTGCTTGCCACTTGGCAAGGTCCATGCATGGCCGGCGATCACTCTTCTTGGGCCACTAATGGGCCGGCGAATTCCCTTCTTGGGCCGACTAGCTTGGCCCACCAAGCTTTAGGCCAATGGGCCTTAGGCCCATTTCGAAAATTAACCCCCTTTTTTTTTTTGAATTCCTTTCTATAATATTTTTGAATTCAAATTTTCATCTTGGCCAAAGTCCTGGGATATTTTTAATTATTGAAATTTAAATCATATGGCCAATCTATTAAATTTAAATTTCCACAATCACAAGCATAATTTATTAAATTAAAAGACTATTGGCTAAAACATAAGCCATAAAAATTCTACCACCTAATTAAAGACTTTAACACACCTTAAGGCTTGGCTTTGAATTTCTGGGATGCCACAATTCTCCCCTCCTTAGATAATTTCGTCCTCGAAATTCAAGCACTTCTCGCGCCTTCTTGAAATAAATAAGGATACTTTTCCCTTATCTGATCCTCACTTTCCCATGTGGCTTCCTTCACATCATGATGTCGCCATAACACCTTAACTAATGGAATCTTTTTAGTCCTAAGAATTTGCTCCTTTCGATCCAATATCTGCACAGGCTCTTCAATGTACCTTACTTTCTCATCCATTTTGATGGCTTCATGATCGAGTATGTGACCAGGATCCGACTGGTACTTCCTCAACATCGATACATGAAACATATCGTGCAGAATTTCTAACTTATGAGGTAATGCTAAACGATAAGCCACATCTCCTATCCTCTCAAGAATTTCAAAAGGTCCAACAAACCTATGTCTTAGCTTACCCTTCATCCCGAATCGAGATATTCCTTTCATTGGAGATACCTTAAGGAATACATGGTCTCCTACACCAAATTCCAAAAGCCTTCTACGTCTATCTGCGTAGCATTTCTGTCTACTCTGACCTACTTTAAGCCTTTCTCTAATAACATCAACAGCCTCAGTGGTAACTTGTACCAGTTCAGGTCCTGTCAACTTCCTCTCACCCACTTCACTCCAACAGACAGGAGTCCTACATCTCATTCCATATAACGCTTCATAAGGTGCCATACCTATACTTTTCTGAAAGCTATTGTTATAGGCAAACTCTACCAAATGCAATCTTTCATCCCAATTTCCTTTGAAATCGATTACACAGGCTCTCAACATATCCTCCAAGATATCGGATTACTCTTTCCAATTGACCATCTGTCTGAGGATGAAAAGCAGTACTAAACCGAAGCTTAGATCCTAACGTAACTTGAAGACTCTTCCAAAAATTCGAAGTGAACCTCGAATCTCGATCTAAAGTAATGGTGATACGTACTTAGCCATATCTACCTTCATACCATTCCACCAAAATTGCTGACGCAAATTTCTGTACATCTTTGTACTACCTGGGTGGATACTATAAATACTCTTATGTGCCTCTGACAGAATTTCCTTCCTCAATTCCTCATTGTCGAGAACACAAAGTCGTCCTTGACATCTTACTATCTCATCATCAGAGATTTGAAATTCTGATCCTTTCCCTAAAGATACAGCATCTTTCATTTTCAAAATCTCGGGGTCAGATTCTTACAAGATTTTAATTTTCTGGATAATCTCCGGCTCAATCCTCAATGCACTAAGCATGCCAGTAAGAAAATCCATTTCCAATTTAAATTCGGAATTTGCTACAGATTCTAAAAATTTCCACTCCGCCATTCTCAAACTAGCAATTTCCATAGCCGACTTACGACTAAGAGCATCTGCTACTCTATTTGCTTTCCCTGGATGATATCTTATCTCACAATCATAGTCCTTCAACAACTCCATCCACCTCCTTTGTCTCATGTTCAACTCCTTTTGTGAGAACAGATACTTCAAACTCTTATGATCCCTATAAATCTCAAACTTTTCTCCATACAAATAGTGTCTCCATATTTTTAAGGCAAACACTATAGCTGCTAGCTCTAAATCATGCGTCGGGTAATTCAACTCATGAGGTTTCAATTGTCTGGATGCATAGGCTACAACCTTGCCATGCTGCATCAACACACATCCTAATCCTTTGTGAGATGCATCACTATACACTGTAAAACCATCAGGTCCAGTAGGTATAGTCAGAATTGGAGCTGAAGTCAATTTCCTTTTGAGCTCTTGAAAACTCCTTTCACATTCTCCATTCCACTCAAATTTCACATTCTTTCAAGTCAATTTAGTTAAAGGTCCTGCCAGTCTTGAAAATCCCTCAATGAATCGTCTATAATAACCAGCCAGTCCTAAGAAACTTCGTATTTCAGTAGGTGTCGTTGGTCTCGGCCAATTCACTACCATTTCAACTTTTGCTGGGTCTACTGCAATTCCATTTCCTGACACCACATGTCCTAGAAATATTATCCGATCTAACCAGAATTCACACTTACTAAACTTAACATACAACTTATGCTCTCTCAGAGTCTGCAAAACAATTCTCAAATGTTGCTCATGCTCTTTAGGCCCTTTTGAATATACCAGAATATCATCAATAAAGACAATCACAAACTAGTCTAAATAAGGCTGAAATATTCTATTAATCAAATCCATAAATGCAGCCGGGGCGTTAGTCAATCCAAATGGCATAACAAGGAACTCATAGTGTCCATAACGAGTTCTGAATGCAGTCTTAGGAACGTCCTCCTTCTTAATTCTTAACTGATGGTTTCCTGATCTCAAATCAATCTTAGAAAAGATCGAACTTCCCTGGAGTTGGTCAAACAAGTCATCAATTCTAGGCAAATGATACTTATTCTTAATGGTCACTTGATTCAACTGCCTATAGTCAATACACAAGTGCATTGATCCATCCTTCTTTTTCACAAACAAGACCGGTGCACCCCAAGGTGAAGCACTTGGTCTAATGAATCTTTATCAAGCAACTCTTGCAGTTGTACTTTCAATTCCTTCAATTCAACTAAGGCCATTCTATATGGGGCTTTTGATATTGGTCCCGTACAAGGTCCTGGGCCATGGCGTTCATTACACTTCTGACAAATACCAGACTGATAGGGTGCTTTCCCTATATTCAGACCACTCCTTGCCCCTTCAAAATTTCCAAAGTTACCCTTCTTCTTCACATTCCAGGTCTGACCTTGACCAGAATAAGGTCTCTTCCCTTTTCTCATATCACCAAAATTCAATGGTTTCTTAAACTCCGACCTTTCCTTTAACAGCTCTTGCTCTACTAACTGTGCCCTTTCATAAATCTCATTATAATCTCTTATGCTCAAAGGCACCAACCGCTTCCTAATGTCGGTCCTCGGCCCTTTCGGGAATCTCTTAGCCTTCTCTTCTTGATCCTCAATCAATCTAGGAGCATATCTAGACAATTCAGAAAATCTAGCCTCATACTGATCTACAGTCAACCCCTTTTGTTCTAGCTGAACAAATTCAGTAATATTTCTATCCTTAGCACAATCAGAGAAATGCTTCCTATTGAAAGCCCTAACAAACTCCTCCCAGTTAACATCAGTATCTGGTGGAAAGATTATGTCCTTCGAAGCTCTCCACCAAAACTTTGCATTTCCCTCGAATTGGTACTCTGCTAAAACTATTTTCTCAGCATCAGTGCAATCCAACAGCCGGAAAATTCTTTCCATCCCATCAATCCAATGCTCTACCTCCTCAGGACTTCCTATTCCATTGAACTTAAGTGGCTTCAGCTTCAAAAACTGTTCCACTAGTCCTTGAGTACGGCGTTCTTATTCGGGCTGTTGCTGCGCCTGCCTTTCCATCAGATTTCCAATATTGGCCAATGCCTGCAGGATATCTTCCATTCGGGGTTCAGCCCTTGCAGCAGAGGCTTCAGCCCTCGATGGATGAGCACTTCCAGCTCGCACCATGACTCTCCTGCAATTTCCAAGCATTGCCTCAAGAATAATCTGAGACTCACTGTCTCCACTCAAAGCAATTACTGCTACTACATAAGTAACATATACATGTTACTGGCAATTCAAGGCAAATAAATGGGGATCTACGAGTGAATACCCATCACCCGTTATTCAATTATTTCATTTACATCCTATGGTGTGCATTGTCATCATGTTCCTCACTTCCAAATGAGGTTCCTTATCACTTCACCTATAACCATTCGCTCTGATACCAAAAAGGGCAACTGTAACACCCCGAACCCTTCGCAGCTCGTTACCACTGCCGATGTTACATCTTATTACCGTTTCTATCTCGTACTTAAAACAAGCGTCATTAACCACAGGCATTTTTTAAATAAATAAAAAAAACAGTCCCAGCGCGACTCATAGCGGAAGCAAATCAAACATCGCCATCTATCTCCCTACCGATCCATGATACAAATACACACCAGCTAAACATCAGGATTTTATAAACAACTTCGACGCTTTGCTTAGATACATATATATAGCAAGATGGGGTTCTCTTCAGGTCGGTACCAAAAACAAGAAAGGTTAGGACTCTGCCATGTCCTACCTAAAATCTCAAAAGAAACCTCGACCCCTAACATCATACGTGCACAAAACCCTCCCATCGAAAGCGTCGACTATCTACATCAAAAATAGATCCAGCTCCTACTTATCGTGCGCAGGTCTCACACCCAACCCGGTGTATCAGGTGGTGGCGGCGGCGGCATCGTTCGCATAGCTCCATCCCGTCGAACATGCACAGAAATGATGGCGAGGGCCCCGAAGCGGCATACATCACTAACTCGGAAATGTTATTCCCCAAAAGGGGGTGAGACCATAGAATACCACTCATACCGCTAATCTGAAATGTTATTCCCCAGGGGTGAAATCCAATAACAACTCAATGCACCATGCATACCATCATACGATGCAAGCATTGCTTACCTTTTTGATGTCATACGTATTCATGTATCATCATAGCATACATATCATCATCATGGCATCTCACATATCATTATCATCAGCATGCATTTCATCATGCATAACATACCATGGATGATCATGCACACCCTTAATTTTTTTTTTTTTTTAAGTTACTGGTTGAACATTCATGTCTGTGTCAAGGGCCAGCAATTTCTTGGCCATGGAATAGCCCATGTGGCGTTTGGTGAGACGAGAAGATACCCAGTCAACCTTCATCCCATAGTTATTCCAAAGAATTGTATGGTGAATAGCATTATCGTATCGGATTGTTCATACCCAATATAGCTTGGACATTCAGTCCTTCGAGTGAGACACACTAAACACTTTAGGCACAACAACTAATTTCGACTTACCATGAACTCATTAGGAGAGCAGTATTAACTCTCGACTAGTTTGTTCACCGAAGGCTAACCCTACCTTTAAAGTTTTATAGAGATATAACCGTTCTATCCTAGAATTCCTAATACAAATGTCCTGATGCCATTCCCAATAACCAATTGTATCATCTTTTTTGCATCACTTACTCTTTATCTCGATGCCACTAAGCTCCACTCACAAGGGTACAAGCATACGGGGAATTACAGTCTATGACATTCTTCCCCACTCAATTCTACAACGTCCTTATTGCTAGGTATCTTGCTACTTCCTTACATGTCCCAACCATCAATACCACTTCCTGAGACTTACATGAATGGCAACACTCCGCTAGTCACTTCCCTTAATCAAAATCGTTTGTGAATATCCAATCACATGTACATCCTGACAAGTAAGGCATCCCTAACCAACTGCACTTCCCCAGTAGAACCTACTATCACCTATTAAGTTTCTCCTGATCTCAGTAGACCAATGGAGGTTTCTCCCCTTGTTGGACATGTGATAACGGACATTATCTTGAGATTTACTAATCGATTCAGGAACATTATCCCTATTTAGTGAGCAAATTATTTTGTTCCTATGCCCCCATTGCCATCCTAGAAGTTAGACCAAAGCCATATCTTATCCAAGCCTACTAGCCCCATCGATCACTCTCCATCCTCATAGGATCGGGCAAACTATAGGCTCTTCCCGCATCACTCATGTAACATTCTCGATTCGGACCCCTATTTTGGGCACAAGGAATGGCCTAAGGATCAGTACGTCAATATTGAGTATGGACTATGAGTCAATCCTAGGGATTGTTCATGAACTAACTAGCTAATTAGGGATAAGCGACTTAGGATCATGGTTATGTTAAACCAGAGTATTTGACCATGAAAAGACTGCTCAACCATAAAATCAATGCAGACGATCACGTGCCATCACGTGTCGATTAACGAACGAATATAGCTCGATTCAGCTCAAGTATATACTGATCGCAAGTGACTCCGCATGATCACTGTACTGTTCGTGAATGACCCTAATCCGATTCCATGCGATCGTGAACCAAGGCAAGTCAATCAATCTTACATGATTACATGATAACTAAGGGTCATTCATGGATTGACCAGGCTCAAATATGGGTCACATGTAAAACCCTAAACAAGCACCGAACTCAATTCGAGTTAACCGTGCGAGCACCACCATTGCAGCTCAATTAGTGTAGATAACGTTAAGGCTATTTTCAATCAAAACTTAGTCACAAACCTTGGTCTGATTACTAGTGTCAATCATAGGTGATCTCAATATATTTTTGCTAGTTAAGACAGTAACTAGATAGTCCTCGTAATTATACTTCATCCTCTTAAATTTGCATTAATTGAGAGCGAATAATTGTTGGAAGCCAATGAGACCCACTGCCCCACCCCCTCCCTCACAAGCCTAAATGGGATGAACTTGTGGAACAACTTATCTAGTAGGGCTTAAACCCATCCTTAGAATTTTGGAGGATAGTCTATAAGTGCATTAAGTGAAAACATGTGCTAATTTAGGGACATAGACTTTAATAGCCCTAAATGTGAGACCTATTTAGCTTTTTGAGATAAATTTGAGAAAAGACAAAATTCGGTGGCCATTCAAGAAGGGGTTAGGCTCCATTTAGGAGGGAACTAGGAGGAGGGACAAGTCTAGTCTAGGTAACTAGACTAGTTGCTCTTGATCTAACCAATAATTTAACTCTTGGAGCTTGAAGAACAAGCTTAGACAAGATAAGCTCATGGGTTGACACTTGTAATGTGGGGATTCACTCTTGCTCACCAAGTTTAGGAAGCCATTATTGCAACTCAAATAATTGAGTTTGGCATTTAAGGCTTGTGAAAACCCATTTCTCTCTCCCTTTCTACTTCTTCTTCAAGTTCTTTCTTGCATTCTCTCCATCTAGCGCCCCCTCTCTCTCCCTCATGCCTTTCCCTCTCTCTCCCTCTTGGTTCGCCACCATCACCGCTGCTGTCCGCCGATGCCGCTCCATCATGCCACTGCCATGAGTCACAAGCCGCAAGCGGTAAGCCGCCGTTGTCCATTTCTCGTTCTTGTCTAAGTGGACCCCTTAAACATCGACTAAGCCATTGTGTTACATAGCTTGGATTTAGGTTGGTTTTGTTCGTGTTGTTAGATAGGATCGAGTCATCTTAGAGATGGTAGAGCCATGTACTAATTTTGTATAGTTCACTTAGGTTATGAGATTCAAGGTAGGCGAGAAATGGTTATGTGATTGTCAAGGTTGCATGGTCTATTATCGTTAGTGGAAATGGTTGTTTATGTCCATATACATACTTGATTACAAGGATTTGTTGTTATTCTTAGATGTTGTAATTATTGTTGTAGTATAGGTTTAGTTACTAGAAATCGTTGTTATTATTGGATGTGTTTACTCTATGTGATGTTAATTAGTATTAATGACAAGGTTTTGTTTGTGTTTGCTGGAAGCAATCTCTACATACGTATGCTTATAATTCATGGTCGATGCTTGATAACATCTCAAGCCTCCGAAATGAGAGTTACGATGGTTCTTGGATGTGCATGGAGGCACACCAGGCTGAGTCTCTCTTGGTTCGGCAATATTAAGATGTATCGTTTCTGAATTAGAATAGACTTAAGTTGGTGCTCGAACATGATGGGTCAAACCACGGATTCTCAATTTGTGTTTAGCATATTTTATTGATGTAGTTTCAATAGGCTATGAGATACACACTACTTGACATGCCTTTGGGCACTCATGCATTGGAAAAAAAAGGAATATAAGAACTAGTTTTGTGCTTAATTTGTGTGGTCATACATGGAAACCCGTCACCGATAGTTTCGGGATGATGCCTAATAGATTTTAAATACCCGATGGATTTTGGATGCCCGATAGACGTCATATTTGTGCTCAATGGAGCGGGATGATGCCCCGGAGGTTTCCAGAAGAGCCAAAGGGTTTCGAATATGTGTGTGTAATAAATAGACTCGAGATATCATAATAGTATATGGTACTATGTGATTCTCGAGGCGAAATCATATCTGAGGCATTTGAGTGTTAAGTACATGCTTTTGAAGTTGTCATATGTCACATAAACATTTTATATGACATTGTTTGAGATGTGAAAGACATGTGCATACCATCATTTGGAATTGACCCGGCCCGTGTTCGATCAGCCCAATTTGTCTAAAAAAACCCTACCCGGTTTGCGACCCACGCCCGACTTGTTCCCAAGCTACCGACTCGACTTGCAGCCACAACCCGACTTCGACGAAACTCTACTAGGATCCAACCCGCTTGACGACCCGATTCCTAAAAAACCTAGCCATTCGACAACCCGGATCCGCCTGACTTCAATCCTTCTTCTTCCTTTGCCGACCCGGCTCCAAAGCCTTCGAGATGTGACGATCTACGGCGAGGCGGCCGAGCCCGTCTCAGCCTAAGCTCGGGCCTCCGCCAACGCTACCTCGGATTCTGCTCAAATCTATCACAATAGCTGACCTGTCGTCGCCCATCGCTGCCCATCACTACCGGTCACCAAGGATCCATCAGCGGTTGGTGAATTCGTCTAGTATTCTCGTTGAGCACCTGGAGAACGCTGGTTGAGGGGAGCAAGGTTGAGCCCATTCGGGGCTGTAATCGTGGTGAGGCTCCAGGTGATTAAGCGGCAATGGCCGGTGGGGAAGCAGACCACAGACGATCGGAGGGGAGGCCAGAACTTGCATGAAGCCAACGGTCACAAGTCCCAGCCCAGCGACGCACAATCCAAACAACCCAAAAAGTAAAGAAATAAAAAAAGCAAACCCTAACTCACCGTAACTGGAGAACACGGAGACGGGTGGTCGGCCGAGTACGGCTATCGACGATATCCGAGCTACTGTAACCTACGGCTCGAGGTTCCTCCTTCACTCGTGCTCTCTCCCCCTCGAGCTCACTCGCCGCCGAGCTCCCCCGAAGTCTCTTAGAGGGAAGTCATTTGAGCTCACGACCCGATTTTTCTCTCGCTCACTCCTCAATCTTCCCCTAAAGTCTTTCGGGGGAAGGTTTCTAAGCTTGCGTTGTTCGTGTTTTTAGCCTTCGCCCGACACCCTATTTATAGGCGAGGGGGGCCCGGTCGATGGAGGCTAGGCCGATGGTCTTTGATGCGCCAATCGGCCTTCCTCCGCCAGCTGAACCGATGTCAGTTCCTCCCCCTCCACTGAGGCTTGCTCGCCACCAATGCCGTGTCCTCTCAGCCACCAGCCTACGCTCCTCTCTTTACAGTAGGTTGTCCTTCACGTGTTGGCACCTTCTGTGCTCGTGAGTTGCAGAGGCAGAGGGGAAGAAGAAGAAGAAGAAGAAGAAGAAGAAGAGAGAAAGGGCCGGGCTGGGGGTGAAGAAAAGGAAGATTGGGCCCTTGGCCTGTGCAAGAGGGAGAAGGGGAAGGAAAGGGGGTTGGGGCTCGATCGAAGGCCTAGCCCTGACAGCTGCTTCTTTTGCTTTTTTGTTTGTTATTTATTAGTTATTATCTGAAAAAAAAAAAAAAAAGAGAGGAAAAAATACAAGAAATTAAGGCCTAATTAAAGACCTAATCAAAATTTAGGTGTCAACAAAATCTAGAGTAGGGTTGCAACCCTCGTTGTCCAGATTGCTAGCACTCTCTTGCCACAGGCGAGGGTCACGACCCTCTTTCAAATCTCGACAAGGGTTGCTGGCCATTGTCGAGTTCTCGGTTGCCGCCGCCAACCAATTGGGCCCTTGGCCTATGCAGGAGGGAGAAGGGGAAGGAAAGGGGGCTGGGCCTGACAGCTGCTGCTTTTGCTTTTTTGTTTGTTTATTTATTTATTATTTATTATCCAAAAAAAGGAAAATACAAGAAATTAAGGCCTAATAAAAAACCTAATCAAAGTTTAAGTGTCAACAAAATCTAGAGTAGGGTTGCAACCCTCATTGTCCGGATTGCTAGCCCTCTCTTGCCACAGGCGAGGGTCACGACCCTCTTTCAAATCACGGCAAGGGTTGCTTGTCGAGTTCTCGGTTGCCACCGCCGACCAATTTCTAACGATGGTGGGGGGGTAGCAATGTTGTCTTCTTGGCAATGAAGTGGAAGGAGATCAACACCCAACGAAGAAGATAGTATTGATTGGACCATTACATCAGAAATTTTTGACATTAATTGATCGGATGAATTATATTAGAAGATTGTCAAAAATTTTAAAATTATATTGATAAAATTAAAAAAATTTATGGCGAAATTGAAATTTATATAATAACTTTAAGTTCTTATGGACAAATTTTTTCCAGGCCTAATGGAGCCTTTCAAGTAAACGCCAAATCTGCATGCCTCACCACACAGTTAAAGGTAGTGCCATCATATCTCCCTCTCTCTCTCTCTCTTGTGACATACGTGTGGCGGTGCTGAAGAAGACATGATTGCTTGTCAGTATCAGGTAAAGGAGCCATCTTGATGTGAATTAGTGCTCCACCTACGCCATCCTCCACTTGCTTCATGCATGGCTTGCTTGCTCGGCTATATTATAAACAGAAGGATTCTTCCCCGTTAAGCATTTATTCAACCGAAATTCCTGAAACTTATCTTCTCTTATATCCGTTCATAAAAAGCGATTCGGATGGACGTCCTTTATTTCCCAAATTGAAATGCTAGAGATAATCCCATCAAACCCTTGCAAAGTCCCCATCGTCCACGTCGACTTTATTGGGGAAGGCATCTCGGCAACGTCATCGATTTTCTTCATCAATCAAGGCCGCGAATATACTTTCTTTCTCTCAATTAAGGAGAGTTGTAAGAGCTATGGACATATATAAATGTAAAGAAAAGGAAAAACGTGAAATAAGAAACATGAAGAAGAGCCTATCGAGTCTAGTTGTGCTTTTTATCTTTACTCCTGCAGATGGCCAAGCTACAGACAAAAGCTAGCTGCCAAGTTGACCCAAACAGGCTTTGCTTTAAGTCCAACGCTTTAGCATCCGAAATGGACCACAATTAGCAATTTCCATGACCCTATAGCAGTCATTCGAGTGCTGACAAGCCCATGACTCGTTTAACTCCCAAAAGCCACTCTCTCTATGGCACGAACCATGATCATGGAAAGGCAAAAAAACTTGGTCAAAACTTGGGTCAACCATATGTCCCAGGTTATGCCTTGTCGATCGCAAGGATTACCTCTCAAAAGCAGTAGTTTAGAATACCGACAGACATGAATCTCTAATCTACTTATAGATCACATAATATCATCCACTCAAAGCCGTGTAAAAGGTGGTAAGGAAGCTATAATTAGTTGCCTTGGAAATACAACCTCTTCAATTTCATTGATGTATCCTAGTTTTGAAATACTAAAATACAAATAAAAAAATCAGAGTTACTTGTGTGTTCCCTCAGAAGATACGTGCAATGAGCTAGCTAGATTTCCAATCTACTTCAAAAGACACCTATTTTCTATTATATAGGAATAGACTATAATCTAATTGACGAAACTATTTCAACTATTACTTTTTGGTTCAATATATTTACTTAATTTTCCTCTAATGTATTTTGCATTAGGCCTTACTTTCATTTTTAAACGTGCGTTAAAAGTATTTTTATTAATCAAATAAGAATTTGACGTGTCATGTATTTGTTTCATTCATTGAAACATTGACAAGGCAATTAGTTTAGTGGTCTTGAGATCACCCAACTCTACACGGTTCTTCACTCCACTAATGACTTACAGGTCATTTTTTGATTTAAAATATTCAATTGAATTTCCTTCGATGTATACTGATTCAGGCCTCACTTTCATTATGAAACACGGGCAAGAAGGTCCAAAACTTCTTTCGGGTCCCAATCCCCTCCAATTTTGAAGGATCTCAATCCCTTTTCAAATTCAATTAAGTATGAGTGGACGTGTGAAAATTTTAAAGGAATGCCTACAAAAGGTTAGATGATCCAAGAACTATCTAAGTCGTTACGCCCTAGAAAGGGCCCAATTACAACAAGAGAAAAATTTTGGAATATGAAATTTATAGTCTAATGAGATTTTGTTTGAAATTTCATCTTAATGTCATATTTTCTCTAGAAGAATTACCAAAAAAGTCCTAAATTTTTTGCAATTGTGCCAATTTAGTCCTAAACTTTTTTTTTTTGGCCAATTTAGTCCTAAACTTTTTACAATTGTGCTAGTTTAGTCCATTCGGCCAAAATTGGCCGGTTGGCGCTGACATGGACACCAACCAATGGTGAGGCCAAATTTGGCGAGGCTTGGCCTCACCCAGCCATGGCGAGAGTCGAGCCTCACCAAATCCAAGGCAAGGGTCGACCTCACCAGATTTGGCGACAGTCACCTCGCTGGCCACCGGCAAGGTTGATTGTTGCCTTGGCTGGGCAAGGCTAAGCCTCGCCAGATCTGGCGATGGTGGCCTCGCCATTGCTGGGCAAGGCTTGCCTTCGCTAGTGGCCAGCGGGGACAAGCCTCGCCACTAGCCAGCGAGGCCGATCTCGCTGACCTTCACCTTTGGTCGGCGCCGGCCAGCTAGAGGAAGGAGAATGTGAAAAAGGAAAGAAAAAAAGAATTCGAAAATTCAAAAATATTTAAAATTTTGAAAAAAAAAATAAAAAAGCCGTGTCAGCTTTCATTGGACGACAGGCGTCCATGTCAACGCCGACCGACCAATTTTAGCTAGATGGACTAAACTAGTACAATTGTAAAAGGTTTATGACTAAATTGGCACAGCTACAATAGGTTTATGATTTTTTGATAATTCTCCCAATTTTCTCTTGTAATGTGTTTTTTTCATTTTGTAAAATCAATTTCACACAAGGCCCACTTTTCGTCGTTGCATTTGAACTTTAGGGCACAAATTGTTCTATCCAAGCTTTATTAATTCAAGCGCTTGAAAAAGTAAAAGAAAAGCATTGGCACGATCAAATCAGAGACTATTTATGATAATCGTCAATCCACCTTTCCGAACTCTATGAATGACCTACTATTTATCAACCAAAATCCTTATCAACTTAGATAAAAGGCATTCAAAACCTATTTGATAATTACCATCCACATGATTTATATTTATTTAAGGGCTTGAAAAAGTAATGGAAAAGCATCAGCACGGATGACAACAGGCTCTCTATTCATCTTCGATTCACCTTTTCAAACCCTACAAAAATGACCTACTAACTCACGAACCGAAAACTCTTTCTTGCTTAACATGAAGGGCATCCAAACCCTAACCCTCCTCGACTCCAAGAAAGATGAATCATTGCCGGTGTCTTTTAGCTGTCTGTTGAGTTAAAGAAATTAACGTCGAGATAATGAAAATTTGTCGTCTCGCATCACGCACTTTCATGAAAGCGACGACATCTCTTTGGTTGGATAGAAATTGGTCAAATGAAACTTGTCCCCTTCCATCTTTTTATATCTCGAGTGCGTAAAGCCATGGACATGTTTGACCGGCACTGGCTCAATGTCGAGGCCAAAATCAAAGGTGACTCTTCGTTTGAATGCTGAATATGCTTCGTTGCGCAAGCGCACTCATGCAAAATTATTGCTTTGCCCCGAGACTAGAGGGGTTTGTGCAAGCACGACAACGTATGGAAAATCAATAGAGAAAAAACGATGTGAAAAACAATGCGTGTATTGCGCAATAAAGTAGATTGAATAGGAGAAAAGGGTTCTTTCCCAAGCCAAGCATTGTATGCTATCATTTTCCTACATTTGAAACAAAAGCACGTAATGCATATCGAAATGGCCCATCTTTTCATCCGATTTGATGAAGTTTCTTCCAACTATGCCTCTAATAAGTGGTTTTCAAGTTAAACATCATTTGCACAGAGACTTAACTAAATATAAATATCAAAAGGAAAAATGGCCCTATTTAGGCAATAAACTCGAACAATCCTGTTATTCAACTCAAGAATTATTCAACCAAAAAAAAAAAAAAAAAAACTCAAGAATTAGTGCTTGTCAGCATCATGTATGTGGATGCACCTTTTCGCATTCTCTTCTCCTCCTCACAATTGCCATAATCTGAATTAATATCAGGATCTTTTGAATTTATCTAGAGTTGAATTACTTTTCAAGAATTCTACTCCTCGTGAATATGAGAAAGGAAATTAAAAATTCAAGTAAGGCACGCAAGAACGGCGATCTGTTTGTATTAGACTGATTCCATCTTCTTCAACAAGTATATTGGACCTAACTTCTTCTTAATTAGAACCAGTGTTGAAAGATCCTACAATTATAAGTTAGATGTGAATAAAGCCTTGTCAACTGCGACTTAATATCCGTCAACTAGTCACCAAATCTTTTGGATCAAAGTGAAGCTTTGATGATTGATTGTCTTTCAATTAAATGACTATGAACAGCTCGTTAACCAATTTGCTTGCTTCCTAAGCTTTCATTACTCAACGCAAAAGATGGTCTTACAGAGGGTTCCCAAAAAGTGGAAAACAAGATCAATCCCTTTTTGATATTTGAAGCCCTCTGATCACATTTCAAATGCAATGTCTCCTAACAAGGTTTCTAGAAATGACTGGGGAATCTTTTAATATTTGTATGATTGACAACATGTGGGACCACGTGACCCTAAAAAAGAAGATAGATTGGAACATCCCACTCTCTAGAGAGAGAGAGAGAGAGAGAGAGAGAGACGAGGGCCTTGTGAAACAAGGACATCTAGAAAAAGCGAAAGCTGCCATGGAAACGCAGAGAGCATTTCACGCCTATTCATGTGGGCATCGATGGAAAGAAGAACACAGATTGGCATACACACTTTCATATGGAGCTTGGGATTTTTTCTTTTTGTTTTCCCTATTTTTTACGGTTTCTAATGCTTCTATAGATACCCCCTCATTTACTATTGGCCATTTCGAGATCTCAGCGTTTCTTGTACCACTTCGACCAACCGACCACAGAAAAGAAGATCCCATCCCATCATCACGCTGGTAACAATGAGAGTGAGAGAGAGAGAGAGAGAGAGAGAGAGAGATATGAAGCTCTTTCTTTTTCTATTTTCTCGAGTCCCTTCGAAAGCAATAATCCTAGTCTCGTCCAAGCCCACCTATGTTGGTTAATGTAAAAGTTTTGTTCAAAACTCAAAAGCTTATATTGATTACGAACTTTAAATGAGTATTTCCAACCAAACATCATATATAAACAAACGAGATATATTCAAGCACAACATGAATGTGTCTGTAAGAGAAACTTTGTCGAGAATCGACCCCATTGTTGGCCCTACCTTTTCTTGAAACAAGCCTATGTGTATCAGATAATGGCACAGATATTCATAATAACAATTAGTATATGGAGTTCGGTCATCTAGGGCGGTTAATTGTATATTTTAGATTAAACTCATGTGTTATTATCTAGTGATAACAGTTTCTTTTGTCGGCAAGTTTCAACCATACAAATTTTGAAATTATTTTCTGTAAGTTTATGAAAAAGAGAAGTCTCATATTTTTGCCATTTCTTTCGCCAAATGATAACCTTGATGAAAACTTTAGACCTTAGAGTCTAATTTGGAATTTGTAGAGAAATCAATTAATTGCTACTCACTTTTACAATTTCACAACGGTTTCGCGGAGGGTGGAACCCCCCTTAATCCGGCACCACTGAAATCAGATAAATTAAAGTTACGTCAAGAGGGTTAGAAAGGTTGTGAAATGAGTAAAAACCACTGACTCCCTCTGACCCTACTATAAATCTATAAAGATATACTTCCACCTGAGATCTTCTAGTTATGTCCCTTGGATATACAGTCAATAATCCACATTACGCTGGACTGATTAAAGCTCGAGATACAAAGGATATACAAAGTGCGATGATTATAAGTTTAAGAAGTGGAATGATGTAAGGATAATGACAAAGCGAAATGATAGACACTTTAGTGGAATTCGTCTTTCTTTTTAGCAATTATAGCGAGAAAGAAGGCTTTTTTTTCTTCTGTGGTTTGATGTTGTCTGCCCAGCGAATGACTGACACAAAACCCTAATGAAACAAAAATGGATAACTAGGAGCGTTTGAACACATTTTCGTTTTTGGCATCATTTCTTTGACCACGTCCTATGATTCGTCTACGTCTTGTTATATATTAGTTTTTTCAACCCCCACCCCCCAAAAAAGAAAAAGAATCTCTCTCTGTCTCCCTCTCTCTCTCAGTGCATGGTTTTGAGTGGGATTTTGGCGTTACCCAACTGCTTCTCTGTCCATCAATTACCATGCACTGTGTAACTCCGCAACACAACGACAGACGAGTACGAGAAAATCTCGCCTATAATTACACAATCATTTTCGTCATAGTGTCCCTAAGCAGGCAACAAAGGATTACGTCGTCATTTTCCCACTTGTCTAGGGTTCCCCAAAAACTTAATATAGTGCATATGAACAGAAAATATGGCCGGTCCTGAGTCGCGACACTTCTCATTCCTTTTCCTTGATTGGAGGCACGAACTTAGATGCGTTCAACTGATGATTTTCTTTCGCTTTTATTATTATTTTGGCCTTTCTTGGGCAGGTGGAAAACCCAGTCTTTCTCGAGTAAAAGTTCCAAAAAAAAGCAAGACCGACAGATTTTCTAGGAACTCGTAATTGGAATGGACGCGATCACAAGAAAAGAAGGGTGATGGATGTGTATGAATCGAAGCGTGGAGAAACAGTTCTTCATGCATGGGTCTTAAAGATCAAACAAAGATTGCTGAGAAGTGACTGCGCGGATCAGAAAAATTGACCGAGAAAAGAAGGAAATTTTTTGACCACCAACTCCTCTTGGCTTGAAATGGCAAAGGAAGCTAGTTAAGACGTACGGTTGATGTGCAGTGCTTTCTCAAAATCATCTCTCTTGCGTTCTTCCACCTTTTCCCATCCTCTTCTTTTACTTTTGTCTTTTGTTTTCGCTTTTTTTTTTCTTTTTGTTTCAATATCGGCGGATGATTAGTAACTTCCCGCAGACAAGATTCAAAACAATCTTCCCGGAGAGCAGTAACTGATAAGCCGTTGGTTATATTATGAACAAGCGTCGCGAGATATACAAAACTTTACCTTTTGATAATAAATGAGGAAGATACACCCAAGCACATTAAGTAAACGTCTACCAACCTGGCGGACCAAGACAGACAAACTGTCTTCCCTTAAGTTTAAGTTGTTGGGAAGCGGCCAACGATGTAATCATAGCATATGACTTAACGCTCGCCCTCGTGTGTAAGCTAGTTTTTGTGCACGTAGGACAAGTTGGATGAAACCACATTGACGGGATAACTGGCAGAACATGAAACTAGCCGATTAAGAGGAATGACAAGCAGGAGAAATTGACAGAGGGTGCTAGGGTTTGACTCTTGACCTGTTCTCTGATAACATGTTAAACAAATCATTTCTTCCAAAAGTTTGAAATGTTAGGAAATGGACCAACAATATATTTATGGCAAGAAAGATGTGTAACAGTCTATATGAGCCGTATTATCTCGAATCCAGAGACAACACATGACATGCAAACCATATGGTTATGTTGATACCAACTTTTTGAAACGGTTTTACGTTCCTAGCTTTAGTCACTGTCAATGTGGCGCATTCTTGAAGGCACATTCTTGTGTGTTGAAACATGAAGCTCGAGTTTTCAACATGTTTAAGAGGAGGAGGACAAATGGTTGCTAGAACGGAATAGACACGAAAATAAACAAATAATCGAAAGAGTTATATGGTCACCCACGCTTGCAGAAATTCTTTGTGATAAATGATTTTGGTGGATGTGTTCTTCTTAACAGGCCTTCAAGAATGTGTTCTCCTTTTTTTAGTTTTCCTCTGCTCTCAGTGTTCTATTATGATCATGAATAAACGAAAAATCTTTTCTAGAAATATATACTGAACTCGTTGAAATAAGCTTCTACATGGGTTTTTAAAGCATCAGCAGATCAACACCTTATCATCATGCTATTTGTCGAGGTCATCATGTAATAAAAGGCACTCATAGAAGGAAAAAAGATGATGATCGACGAAAATCAGTGTACATATAAGTTCATAAGATTTACTCAGCACAACGCATTTAGATCAGTAATGACAACATGGATTGTGGCCATGCTTGTTAGCAAGCAAGCTCCATCACCACACAAAACTAGCTACTAGATGATCGCCTAGCTAGACATTTCATAAGTAAAGAATACTACAGTGAAGCTAAAAAAAGAATTTATAAAAGGGCAAACGAAGTACATTAATTCGAGAGGACAGAAGCCTACACTGCTTCTATTTCCATCAACAAATGATCAAGAGAGACAACAATAGTTAATATTGAAAACCCACCTTTCCCAAATTTTGCCCTTGTTCAAATTCCTGCACTGGGTGCTTGCAAGTTAGCATCATTGACCTGGAGACCCGCCGTTGAAGTCATGCCATATCAAGTCACCTCATATAGAAGCAATTATTAGGGAAGACTTCCAATTTTGAGTTTGAAGAGATCAGAGCGGTTTCTCACAAAAGATGACTCGCCGAAGTTGATGAGAAGCCGGACAGATCAGTCCATGCATTATTGTTGCCACCCCAAAACTGCTCATTGTTATTGCTTGATGATGACACTCCTGATGAGAAGTTCAAGTTTCTCGACAGATTCAACCTTTGGTTTTCTTCCATTTTCACTGTTGACCCCATTTGATGGGCAATTCCAGTAGAATGATCCAATGGCTTATTGCGTAGGAGTTCGCTTGCATTGACTTCACCTTCCAAAGGATATGATGGTGTCTGCAAATTGGCAAAGAAAGGGAATTGCTGAACTTGGTGATGCATCTGATTTAACCTCCACTGATGATCACTGAGTCCATTCGGTAACAGTTGTGAGCCGCCTCCACTGCTCGACCCAATTTGGAATTCAACGTCAGGCACCACGCCCCTCCGAGCAACCGCCAGCTGGGACTGCGCTCCAGGCCCGAAGTTCAACCCCATATCACTCGAGATAAAGTCGTTCAGATTATGCAAAGGTGGTAAGAAGGGCAATTGCGACGGTGGTGGGACCAAATGACCGATGATGTCCGTTGCCGCAGCAGTAGAGGAGACGCCAACCCCACTGCCACTGGTGGTGGAGCCCGAAGCGGCTTGTCGCTCCGTGGTGACAGGGGACTTGGATCTGCTGCCCTTGCTTCGTTTGTTCCTCCGGCAGCCGCCACCGACTGGCACGTTCCTCAGCGCGCCTCCTCGGGTCCAGTACCGGCGGCAAGTCTTGCAGAAGTGGCGCGGTTGCGTGAGGCTGTAGTTGTTGAAGTAGCAGAACTTGGTGTTTGTCGAGTCGCATCGAGGGCACTTAAGTCCAGGCTCGGGCTGTGGAACCTTGGCCATCCGAGCCCGATCGGCCATGGAACCTGGCCGGATGGAGCCTGTACCGCCCCCTCCGGCTGGCAGAGGGGGCGGCGGCAGCGGAAGCTGAGGAATCTCACTGCTTGCTCCTGATTGTTGATTTGCTTGCTGCTAAAAAAGCACTTAAAGTAGTCAAAAAACACAGAAAACTCATGGAGACCAAGGAAAAGAGAAAGAAAAATCAAACATCTGGGTATATTCAAGAAGAGAAAGAAGGGTTGAGTTTTGGAATGGGAATATTTATCTTTTTCTCGATTTCTTTAGCTTTTGGAGAATAAGATCATGTAAAAAGATGTGAATTTTGGAGAAACAATTACCTGTGGCCAGTTGGGTGGATCTAGATAGACTGGAATGGATGAGAACACCATGGTTCTTGAGCTTTAATTCTCTCTCTCCCCCTCTCTCTCTCTCTCTCTCTCTTTTGGAAAAGGTTTTGGGGTTTTTTTTGGGAGAGATATGGTGGAGAATCACATCAAGAAGAGAGAGTTGCAGAGAAAGAAAGAGAAAGTGAAGATGGAAAGATAAAGGAGAGTGTGTGTTAATTTATGTTCTTTGGTCTCTTCACAAACCCCAAGCCCCCCACCCCCCTCCTTCCCCCAACCCCACCCCACATTCTCTCTTTTTGTATTGTCATTAAAATTTAGGGTTCGTAAAAGCACAAACCTTTACTTAACTCATAAGAGTCTCTCTCTCTCTCTCTCTCTCTCTGCATGGAAGTTAGAGAGTAATCTCCTGTATCTTGTGTTGCGGCACAGTTGAGAGAGAGAGAGAGAGAGAGAGAGTTGTAGTGTTCGTAAGAATGATAATGAGTAAAAAGGTGGGCATTGGTGCAGCGTCTTGTTGGAAGTGTCGCGATCCAATTTACCCTTTGTTTCTCGGTCTCATTTCTAGTGGAATTTGAGATGATTTACATCTCTTGAATTTTTGTTAAAATAAATAAATAATAATATGCAAAAATAACAACAGAATTAATATTCACATCAATGAAATTTTGTGGAGTTTTATTTAAAGTAACCGAAACCCCATCGTATTGGTTAATTCTCTAATTAAAAGAAATCTCCCTGTGCACACACTCATTCTCACTTTCGGTACTGTTAATAAAATTTAGGGTACATAAAAGCATAAAGCTTCACTTTAACTCATAAGTCTTTCTCTGTCTCACCTGTGCTCTCAACACAAGGGGTTGCTCTCTAACTTCATGCACCTACAAAGAAAGAGAGAGAGAGTAAAGAGGTGGACACTTGTAGGGTTGAGCACGCCTCTAGGCCAATATCGACCAATTTTGGGTGATTCCTACGGAACTGATCTAGTTCTTGATCCAATTCCCAATTTCTTAAGTGGAAATAGACCGGTGGAACAATATAAGCCTTGCCAACAACATCAACGTAGTAGTAGTCATCGACATACATCTTATGTATAGGATGTGAAATCAAGAACCCAAATCAACACGATCTATTTTTCTTAATTGCATCTGCTTGGCTTGTGTACAGCAAAACACAAGCAAAAAACACTTTCTATCGTTACGAGATAGAAATCCACATTAAACTTAACTAATGGCAGCCAAAGATTATTTAATCCACGGTAAATCTCCAGAAAGCCACTTGATCATTGAGATAGAAAACTTTCAAAACACAAATCGGAGATAAGAGAGAAAGAGAGGACTAACAAAAAAAAAAAAATACCAGTCTCGATCCGATTCTAGAATGGGTCCTACCCTGGAAATGATCCCTCCTGGCCATTTGTGCAATGTCTTAGTGGTAGTGTCACAATTGAAGTTACCCTTTGTTTCTCGGTCTCATTTCTAGTGGAATTTCATGGAGTTATTTATATATCTTTCACTAACAAGATATGCATGCATTGCATAGGTTTAAAATTATATTTATTATATTATATATTCTAAATGTTGGCGTCAATGAGAATTTTCGCAGAAAAATATATTAATATGGTGATTTTCTGAGATCATCCCCATTTTGATAAAATTCAAATTCCTTCTCTACGAATTCTCCATCAACTTAAATTAATCGTTTTCTTTGATTTAATACTTTTGTTAATTGGTATTCTATTATTAATTTGCTATTTTTCATTTTCATGTTAATTTATGTGTTAGCATCTTATTTAGATAATATGAGAGTACTATCATGTCATGTAATGTTAATTATTTGTTAAATAAAGCAAAATACTTTGTCAAATAGGCATCCATAGTTAATTCACCTTACTTTGTTCTTATTCACTGTGAAGTGATAGGAATGATTAAAACTTGATCTTAACCAAATGTATTGGTTTGATCGTAAGTATCACCAAATGACTTTGCACTAAATCATATTTATTTTTCACATTTGTGTACCATGTGATATGACCCTTCAAATCAATTTTCATCATATAAAATTTTCATAAAAATGGATAAAGTTTCTCTAATGATTTGCTAATAGTTGGTCTTTTATTTTGTAAATTCATTTATTTGTAAACCATGTAATTTAGCTTTTCTAGTGATGGATTATTTTGTTATGACTCCACTAATTCCATTATATGTCAAATGTAGACTTTCATGTTACAAAAGACGTTGCTACATTGTTCAACTCTTGGTGAACATCTTATTTAGCACAGATCTAGTACATATTTATATCATAAATCTGTTAAATAGTGGCTATCATACTATCTATTGTTTTATCGATTTTTTTTTTCAAATGTAGACTACCATGTTATAATAGATTTGCTACAATGACAACTCTTAGTGAACATCTTATTTAGCACATATTTAGTACATATTATGTCATTTACCTGTTAAATATGGGCTATCATGTTATGTAATTTTGTCATAATATGTATCCATACTATTTTTCAACCATAATAGTCATCATTTATTACATTTCGCTTACGCAGTCACGTAACAAAACCCTCAAAAGATAATATATATATATATATATATATATATATAATTATATAAATTCCTTCTATGCGTGAGTAATTTTATTATAGTCATTTATCTATAAAAGCATGCTATAATTTTTTTTTTTTGTGACAATGGATTTTATATTGATCTTTTGATATTATTTATATGTCAAATATGAGTCTTGTATGAAACCAAACATTTATTATTTCTCAAACATGCTATTATTATTATTTATTTGTCAAAGATTATCCCAATTTTAGATTGACCTTTAACTTATAGTTTTTTAAATACGGTTCAAATAGGAAATTGGTATCCCTACATCGTTAAACTCTTTCAAAACCTCATCGTAAATTATTATTTTCAAACTTATAAGGTACTGTTAATTTTAATAGAATACACACACATTAAGAATAGATTTTGAACATCTATTACCAAAATATACGTTTTCTATAAAAGAATTATGCATGAGAGTATGTAAAAGCATATCGATTATAAATTTTATGCCAAGATATGCATATGAATTGGACATGTAGATTTAAAAATTTGTTAGGAAACATATTACCGCATAAACTCACACGTGAGCCCGCCACGTCATTTAATCTCTTGCGTACTTCATCCATATATATAGTATCATTTAGAAATCTATCACCAAAATATGCAAAAGAATTAGAGGTGCGGAACTAGAGACTTGCTAGGATTAATGAATTGCTAAAATGACCATTAAAAAGAAGTTATTGGATAAAATTCATATGTGGGCATGCCACGCGAGTCAACGCTCAAACTTGTGCGAGCTTTACCCACTTTCAATATATAAAAATTGGAGATTTATTAGAGTCAGAGGAGTGAAGTAATCATCAAGGCGGCCTTGTCCAATGCACAAGGATGGATCGATTTTTATCCATTCGTGAAAATTAATCAAGTCCACCGTTAAATCTCTCATATCTTGCAAAAAAACAATAATAAGATACTAGAAAATCAAACCCTTTGTAAGTCTCATCATTACCTAGTATTTTCTATGATTTATTACGTAAAGCCGATTATTAAGGACCAAAAGGAATGCTAAAAAGCTCCTACATGCTAATGGGTTTAGGTGAGTGCGAAAAGTGCTGGAATTCTTATAGTGGTATTAATTAATCAAACACTACTAAGTAATTCACTTATCATGTTATTACAACAAGCATGATTCGAAGTCAAAATCAAATGGATATCAGTATCTGAACAAAATAAAAGTTAGGTTATACTTTTATCCATATATAACTTCCTAGAAGACAAAAGGGGAAGGTATATTGATAGCAGAAAATCATGCCTGCCTACACACGTCCAAAGTTTTGTCGGGTGAAATATTCTAACAAGTCCAAAATTTCATATTTCTTAGCAAAATGCCCCCCAAACTTTAAAATTAGTCCGGGAGAACAGGCAAAGTTAGCTTTTCTTTTATCAAATTTAGCCTCTGCTAGATGGAGGTCAAAAGGGCCCCTTAAAGAACCGACAATGAGGGGGCAAACTTGGTTCATATTCTCTAAAGCTCGGATGATATGAGTATAAGTCGGTTACTTTAAAACTGTGTCTATTCAGCACGTCATGTAGCGATACGTGCGGAAAAAAGAAATTTCTTTACCAATAATTCGACTTACTAAAAGTTGATGTCTGGATATGCAAATTCCTTTTTCTGCCAAGTACTATTCAACTTTTCTTCGACGATAAACAATGATACGTAGCGAATTCGAAATTTTCCTGTTTGGCTCATGTTTCAATACTTTGGGCTAAAGAAAAAAGGAGACGATGGCCACAGTGCAGGCTCATCTGGAATCCGCCGTCGGTGGCGGGTGAAGAGAGGTCATTGTCTGAAGCTTAGGTCGAATTTCTTTCTACTACTTTTCTAAGTTCCATGTTAGGTGTCGTGTGTGGGTTCATTCCTCGAAAGCCCTAATATTGTTTTAGTTCTCTAAGTAACGGATTTATGTTTGGTTCAGGCACACGACAATTGATTCGAATTTTTCACAGGAGAAGTATTATTTTTCGTTCTTGTACTTTGATTACTTTTCTAAGCTAGTCCCTTTATTTTCCACTCTTTTCTCAAACCTTTGAACGTCATATTAAGTCTCTCCGAAACAAAATCTAACCAAATTCAACTTATGCGGTTGTCAGAGGACATCGGTGTGTGATGTAGGTTAGATAGTGTCAAGAAAATTGTCCAATTTTTTTAAAAATATTGCACTTTTACTAATGCAATACTAAATATTTTAATATTGCCAATTGAGTTCTAAATCTTTTGGCAATTTGCTAATTGAATCTATACAATCAATTTTAGTCAGAAATCACTAACATTGATACCGGCCGTCCCACGTGACAAGCTAGTGCCGACCTTGACAATTTTAATAATATTTCTTAAAAAATTGAACTTTTTTTTTTTTTTTTTCTTTTCTCTTTTTCTTTCTTTTCCTTTTTTTTTTTTTTTTTTTTTCCAAGCTAGTAAGGGTCATCAGCCAACCCTCACTGATCACAAGCGAGGGCAAGTCCAAGCAAGGGTCGGCCAACCCTCGCTGACCATTAGGCAAGGGCTTGCCCTCACCAAACTTGGTAGGAAAAAATAGAAAAAGAAAGAAGAAAGAAGAAAAAAATAATTAAATAATAATAATTTAGAAAAATTATACAACGTCGGCGTTGGTCATCCTATGTGGCACTACTAGTGTTCATGTTAGTAATTTTTGGTTAAAATTGATCTAATCAACTCAATTGGCAAATTATCAAAAGAATTATGACTTAATTGGTAAAATTTAAATATTTATAATTGAATTGGAAAAATGCAATAGATAATAAGAGTTTTTGGATAATTTTCCCAAATATTGTCTAAGTGAACCCCTACCGTCAATTGTGAATTGGCGGAAGCATAAAAAGATAAATTTAAAAACATTGATTCCTTCACTATCCACAACCTATGGTGGGCCCTGCATCAGCAATAAGTTCACACCATTCTCCAGCGTCCCTCAATGACTATCTCAAGTGAATTCGGCCAGATTTTGTACCTGAAGGATTTGATTAGATATCATGTGTAAGTAAAAAAAAAAACTTGATTAGATACAGTTTGTAAACACAAGGACTTGATTAGAAATTCCGTATTTACAAGGACCTGTTTGGAAAAGTAGTTAAAGTACAGAGACAAAAATAGAAAGAAACCCATGTTTTATAGCCACCGTTCCCGATTCAAACTCAAGAAGTACCTAATTTATAAATTCACATATTTTTATTGTCGAGAATACAAGAATGGAAGATCTGACACACGCACATATATACATGGGTCCCCCAAAATTTTATTTTATACCAGACTGGGGAAAAGGAAAGATAGTATATGCTAACATGAGTCTTTCTCGGGTCGGCCATAAAAGTTTGCATTTCACTTTCACCGCCATGTTATGATGTCCCTACATCGAGCATGAGGCTGATATTATACAACTGTAGTTTTCTTGGACTATGACACATGAAATCATATTCATGCAATGTGGAACACGATGACATGTTGGTGTTATGCGGAAGAGTTACGACATGGTAGCCGAGAAAGTTGCCACTTGAAACCCTCTTGTGCCTACGAGAACATCTCTTAGGATATTCGATACTGCAACCAGTTATCCCTCAATTGGCCTAGCCTCTTATCTTGAACAAAAGCCCAAAAAGCGTCTTTTATAATAGGTATCTCATCCTAAAATAAAGCTAGTTATTTCTAACTTATTGTGTGGATTTTCCTTTTTTTGATCAAATGGCTACATCACATCTGAAAGATGAGAACTCAAAATAGGCCACGACCAATGAGCCTAACCATTCCTATCTCATCAGGTCGGATGCCCGATAACCTTTCTCCCCTTCACAAATCAATGATTCCAGTTGATTGGCTCTTTCGAAGAATCTAGAATTTTTCAATAAAGGAGTGGGGCCATACCTTGCCTTGGGAGGAGAGAATTCTTTTGTACCATTGAGATCGATGCTGTCCTAATCCTTAGCTGATATGATCCTAATCCGTAGCTTTTGTGAATCTGAGAAAGCTAAGTTAGTGGGTACATTGAATTCTTAGGATTCCCAGTTGGGATGTTACGTGTGAGCTTGATTGCTTGCACATACCATCTCACGATGGTATGTCGATCAAGATAATGACACCAATAAATTTTAAATTTTGGTACATTCAGTCAGGTACTTGTGTACTTACGAATTTGGCACAATATATAGTCCCAAACTTATTTTCAATGATAACAAGTAAGATCCTGTCAACAGGTGTCTCTCAACATCATTTATAGCATATCACTGGAAAATGATTCACTTTTAAAAATGGCAACTACATGTAATATGAGACAGACCGAGTATTATTAAAAACTATAAAGTTTATTGATTAATCATTTAACAAATACCTCAGTGGTACTTTTTAACAAGATCCTAGTGCAAATAGCTAATCCAACCATGATGGTGAGTTTTCATTCACTAATCCCGTCCACCAACGACATTCAATTACTTTACAACTCATTTTGTTACAAGCTTTCCTAATGAGAGGGAACTCAAATTAAGATAACATTATTACCAAGCTCAAATCCTACTTAGAGGGAACCCAAATTCGATTTCCCTCGAAAATTTGAATCAATGAGTTATAGCCCAATTAATATAATATTAGATAGTCCACATCACATGCAAATGTCGGATTTCTTTTGCCTAATAGCATCACATGTGCACCTTAACATATGTCCCTCTCACATGTGACCCATCTACGTTATACCCGCTCCCCCTTAATTCAAGTATCATTTTTCACTAACATTATCTCAAATTAAAATTCTCCACCTTGGCTAGAGCAAGTTGGTAGATGTTGGTGAGGACGACATTGACTCGTCAAACTTCACCTCAATTGCCTTGGCCCAGCCAAGCTTGACAGGAAGCTGGGGTATGCTATTGGCCACCTCGATCAAGGAGTCATGTCGGAGATTTTCCTTCTTTGAGATATTCAACTGACAGCAATACAAATTGGAAATAGATCATCAATTAACTTTTAGCACCGATACCACTTGTTAATCAAGACGGCACAGGTCAAGTATGGTCATTAAAGGAGATCATCAAGAGAGAGCTCAAGTCTAATATCATTAACATGTCCAATTGGATCTTACATATATTTATAAAAAAAAAATAATGAATTATTAGCCAACTAAAATATATTAATTTGTCCATATCATATCACATTCTTAACGTAAGATTTCTTTCGCTTGACACCTTGACACTTACACCTTAATTATGTTTTCGATTAATCTTTTATTTTCTAAAACCTCCGACTAGACATTTGATGTGTCGGTTACCAATACAAGTATCACCCTCATGCCAAATTATTAGGTAATTAATGCAGGTGATGTCTATATTTTTAGCCGAAATATCACACTAATTGGAGGAAAACTTCCTTCTAACAATGATGGAGAAAATATTGCCCTTTCCAAAAGTTGATGTTAATAGTTTACGTCGTTTTTGCTTGGTCCAAATGATGTCATATGTTTCTTTTGTATATGATAATTCGCACGGATACTTCATTGTCCACATTCTTAGACCGGAGATAAGACAAGATACGAAATTATTTGAATTTCTTTTGTCACATAATTTGCATGAAAAGGTCTGGGTATATAGCAGTAACATCCTAATTTTTTCAGGCTAATCTGCATATAATCGGACTGAAGGTTTTTAAAGAAATTTCTAGAATAACCCTAACCTCAACCGCGCTACGAGTACCACGTTTCGACGTTCTCAAAACCCTAATTTCAGAGAGAGAGAGAGATCACCACCCAATCACCTTTCACTACGATTATCGAGTATTATTATGATAAAAAAAAATTCCATCGGGATTTAATTACAAATATATGTTGCCTTATTATTTCTAAAGAAAATTGTAGAAAGTGCCCAAGAGAACTTATTAAGGGTCATTGATTATACTTTGTGTGTGTGTGTGTGTGTGTGTGTGTGTGTGTGTGTGTGTGTGTGTGTGTGTGTGTGTAACTTTTTTCAAGCTATCTTTCTTGAAGTGTTTTCATTTTTTTTTTTTCTCGATTTGCAAAATGCATTGATATTCCTTCATACTAAACTGAACAGTCTTAACTAAATGTCTTAAGACACATTTTAACAAGACCGTGTTCACAAAACCCTTTATTTTGTAACTTTACACGAACACTCGATTTTGCCCGAAACTTGTACAATATAATTAGCAGCTTAATAGGGATGTAAAGGCATGTTGATCGAATTGTGGTGACATTACTGCAAATATTCAAAAATATGGGATGTCCCTGCAACCAACTAGGTGCCTGTGCAAATTTGAAGAGTATGGGTGGTTCGTGCAATTTTTAGCAACAATGAATGCATCCGCTAATGTACCTTTCATTAGCTTTCTTATTCTTTCTTTTCCTCAAAGCAAAATATCGACCTCTTGGAACATCCAAGGTATATCTAATTTTGAATTTTTAAGGTAGAAAAGGAGGGATTTATCAACTTTAAATTTTTTTTTTTTTCTGGTGGAGCTTACTAAACCAAATAGATATGAAGGACCTTTATCAACTTTCTACTGTATGTACTGCTCAAATGAGCTCCGTTTAAAAGACACGAACAGAATTATTACTTTAGAATTTCACTTAAAATGAATAAGCTAATATACAAAGAAATCAAAACCTAGTTTGACTGGAGGTCCTGAGTTCTTACTTGTGAAAGTAATGTAACATCATATTAAGAAATGTATATTTCCCATCTCATCTTTAATCATTAAATAGTTTAATTTAATGTTTTGGCTACAAATAAAATAATCATAAAAGAAAAGTTGAGAAAACCAAAAAGAATTGGCTCGCCATTCAAAGGGGTGGCCATTGAACATACCCAGTCCAAAAGGAGCTTAAATAATTTGCCCTTTTTGACTCTCTGATTCCTCCTCCCTAGCACTGTCCGTGGCTGATGAGGTCCGCATTCAACGCACATGAAAAAATTAAGGATAAAACACAGATCAATTTACCATAATTTTATCATGTCTCATGCCCAGTCATACTAAACCAATTTGGTAATCAGTGATCACAAACAAAACTATACTCGCATAGGTAGCTCTAACCAAAACTCTGAAAAAGAAAATCCTAGTTTCCTTTCTCTATATTAGCCTTAGCTCACTCAACGTATGTCTTGCTTTGCTCAGTGGCGGTTGACATCGATCTATCACGATGGTCAGTCACACAAGAAAAACAATGGCCTGGGAGGCGACAATGATGCTGCTGAACAGTGGGCGAGAAGAGACGGAGCAGTAGATAGGTTTTGCTAATTAAAAGAACATGTTGATGTTCTGAGAACCCATATGAATGACCAAATGCATAGCTTCATTGGAGAACTTTCAGTCAATCGTTATAATAAGATACTACGGCCAGAAAATGAGACTTGCAAGTCTGATGTCCGCAAACCATGTTCGTTCTTGTGTTCGACGTGATCAATACTTTCTTAAGGTTTTCATCAGAAGAAATATCCAAAACACGCCTCACTCTCTACACGTAAAGATGACTTTCATACCTCTGTTTTCCAAAATATCATTTTATTATCGTTCAATAAAACCACCCCCCTCTGAGAAGACCAATTCCTCCCCTCCCCTTTTAAATCTCCAAACCCTCAATCTCTCTCACAAACCCTAGCGTACAACACACACTGCCGTTGACCTCCGGCCACCATCATTGTCATCGACTCCCTACACACTGCCACTATCGCCCTCACTACTCAGTCCAGATATGGGCGCAATGGCAGCAAGCTACCAAATCCAGCAACTAAGGTTCCAAGTTCAAAGGTCGAGCAGCCATGGGCATGCCTGACCTCAAGCTCTAGTGCCAATTTGCCACAAGCTTGAGCTCCATGCTCCGGCGGCCATGGCACAACGCAGGGCTCAAGCGAATGTGGCTGGAAGCTCAAGCTCCAGCAACCATGGCCCCAAGCCCTGAGATCAAGGGTGTGGGGTGTAGTTCTGGGTGTGGGAGAGAGAAAGGTGAGTATTTTCGGAAAAGGGAATGACAAAGTTGCAAACAAGTGGACAGTATCGCTAAAGTGAGGATGCAAAAAAATAAAAATTAAATAAGGGAAAGTAAGTGGTATCTAGGCGAAAACTCGGGTATGTCCTTGGTATTCTCCGTATTTTGATTAGCTGTTGAAATTTTTAAGTTTAACATGGAATACTAAGAGTTTGTTTTCATGATTTCTTTAAAAAGAATGAAAAGAGATTCTTAATTTAGGAAATCCTTAAATAAGTAATTGCTTTTAGTTGAACCGAAGAATTCTCGTAACCTTTGAGCTCTTCTTGATTTTTTTCCAGCGTGAGGTTGATTTTTCACCAACAACAGGTGACTAAAACCATTAAGTTTAAGATCATTCTACAATAACCCTATTTCTATTTTACTAAGCCACGAGATTTTTATTTTCTTCAAATATAAAATAAGAACAATTATGACATGTAAATTCCTGTAGAGAACTGTTTGTGGTTTTTAAACAATGGAAGGTACTTACATGAGACAACTTTAAAGAAGTACTTATCTCAAGTTGAACCGAGGAGCTCTCTGCGAAGACAATTTATTCCATCAACAGTAGATGACTAAAACCTCAACTTTTAGATTGCTCCTTGATTCTTGATCATGAAAATGATGAGCAGATCTCTAATTTCAAAAAAAAAAAAAAAAACTTGGAGAACGAGGACAACCCATCAAAGGGAAAGTGAAGGCAGAAAAGGTGCATGAGGACCACCAATTTCGAGAGTACATAAAATGATATAGTAATGAACATGATGCATGGGGGGTGCACGATCCTGTGGCTGCCGCTCGGTTATGCTCTGGAAAGTTAGGGCATCGTGTTGTGAACACTTGATTCGCTTCCTTTCTTGCCCTTTTTATCATATCTCACACCCTCTATCCGCGTGGACCCCACTTCACCTCTGATTAAAGCTCTGATTGGTTGATCAGCACGCCCCCAAGTTAACAAGGACAACATAAGGTAATCAGTGGTGCAGATTTAGGTCATAATAATAATAATAATAATAATAATAATAATAATCTATCACCCCCAAGTTGATGTTTACATCCTCGTGGGTACGCTTATCAGGGTTTGCTATTATATAATAACGTTTTGGCACCTTTTTTCGTTCGCCTCTGCTTTGTTCCCCATGGCTTTACAAGGCAGCAGTTGTATCTTTCATTTATGTTATCGTAAAACTAGGAAAAACTTATCAAATCGAGTATCTACGTTACGAAAAAGAAGATTTTCAATTTTATGGTCATCTTTAGTCAAGTGGTGTACAGATAATGTTATCACAGTGCTAAACTAACCCTTTGATTCGATCGAAAATAAGCCATTCATATGGATCCCATGATGTTCATAAAGATATTGCGTTTTCATGGTATGTATTCTAAAAGGTTGCACTGAGTAAAATTCGAGTTTAAAACTTAAACGGTGCTTCTTAAGAGAAGATGTTGCAATCACTTTTCCGATTTAGCTAGCCTTTTACCTAAATTAGTGGGTATATTTTCATGTGCTTGACAATTAGCTGAGTGCATTATTCACAAGCTCTTAGTTTGGCTGGTAGAGCTATTTGATGAGACCACAGGAAGCTTTTCAGCCAGAAGAAAATTTTTCTGCATTCATACTTGTCCTTTCATTTTGAGAGGGAGAGAGAGAACAATATCACCTACATTTATCTTTAGTTAAGTTTGCATGTCTGTAAAGTTCATAACTTGTAATTCACCAATCAAAAGTATAGTTGTTTTGGTAAAAATTAAAATTATAGTTGGAGGAAGTTTTCTTTAACAAAATATGGTTCTTTTCAAAAAGAGGAATGACAGTTCGTATAATTAAATATGTCGTTTTATAAAATTGAGGATGCGATTGCGCCAATCAAGGGCAGAAACTTGCAGTTTAGCGGCAGAGGTGAAAGTGGAAAAGTAATGAGACTAGAGAATGTTTTCTGTGATTTGCATGTAACCAAGTTTCTAGAGTTTTCTTTAACGTTTTCAGTTGCTATTCGGCATAATTAATTGAATAACGATTGTAGTATATAATAATTGAATAAGTGTCACTGCCCAATTTAAATACATTAGGTTCTACATGCTATTGCTAGGAGCAACCAGCTTGAACCCACAAAGCATTACACTCTAAAAGGATCAGTGTCTCCCAACCCTAACCCCGCAAATCAGGAGATATTAGTGAGACTAGGCCATACTATTTCTTTGCTTCTAGTACTATGCATTAGCAAGGCATAATTGACGCTTGTCTTCTTTTCTTTTTTTTTCAAGAACCTCCAAATAACCAAGCTGTGCTCATGCCCCCTAAATTATCGCAAATAGAAGAGATGTGTATTCTTGTTAGTGTTGCAGCTAACACACTAATTAGTTTGCTTAGGGAGTACGTTCAAGACAATGAAATTCAAAGAATTGATGGGGCCCACACTAGTGTTGAAATAGGTGGTTTAATTCAATGCAAAGCGAAGAATCTCATTAGTAGTTAACATACCTCAAATCTTTTTGAAAAAGAGGTTCTCCATGTGAATGCGCTACAAGCTCCTATAATTACATATACGCGGTGAAATTGCTAAAACCGAATGCCTGAAATAAACAACAAAAATAAAATTGTAAATTCGTAATATATGACTTTATAGAATTTAATATGTAGGGTATATCCATTTTACCTGCTAATAGCAAGTGCACAATATTGTAGACACGATGCTCCGATTCATCAGGTGTAAATGATTTTATGGTTTCGCCATTCATTCAAATTCTGACTCGCATGTTTCCCAATCAGTGACAAAAAAATTAATGAGCAATAAGTTTATTTTGTGATCATCTTAAGAGTGTTTATTTATACATACCTCTTATAGAAGTTGGAAAGCGGTTCATATCGTGTTTCGTTTATCTCCAATTAGAAAAAACTTTTTTCTAATAGCCTTATGGTTAATGAGTTACAAATATGGATGTCACCCGTACCAATAAAAAAATTGGTTGGACGGAAGAAAAATATCTAGAATTGTTTACATTAAATGGGAGAGGGACAGCTCGTGCATGCAGCCGTTGTGGATCAACCGGAGTTGAATATGCATTGTCGCTTAGGGAATAATAGGGAGGCAAAAAAATAATAATAATAATAATAATAATTGAAGTTGGTGGAGTAGGAATCTAATTCCCTATCTAATCAACCTTTGACAGAATATCATGTCTTTTACTCATTTCCATGCAAAAAAGCAGAGCCAACCCTACTTCTTGCGCACAGTCTCACATTGTTGGGGAAAGAAAAAAGGGCATGGCTTTGCAGCTTTTGCCACACCCCTCTCTCTCTCTCTCTCTCTCTCTCTTTCTCTCTCTCTCAAGATATACTGTAAAGAGCAAAAGGATTGCATGCACAATTGGCTTTCTCAACCTCAAGAAGAAAACATTACTCTAATGGATAATGAAAATCAATGCCATCTCTCTCTCTCTCTCTCTCTCTCTCTATCTGCTGCGCAATTGTCATTACGGCTTTAGATCACGTGCGGGTGAGAAAACAATCTGGAGATCTGTAAATCGAGAACCCTTAAGAAGCGGACAAATCTACCTCAGTCTTGCTCATGTGATGATTTCGGGAAGATTCTTGAGGCAGATTCCATATTAATATTCTAAAGGCCGTCTGACCAGCAAATTCCCTTTTGTAAGACTGCTTAGATTTATCGGTAAAGTAGATCTCTTTTTCACCCCTTTTCCTTCTTTTGAACAGCGCCAAAATGATTCGCTCCCACATCTTCTTTGCTCGCTCTTCATGGGCCGACAAGAGCTTTTGTTTAGAGCTTCCCAACTGGGCCACACAAGACCAAGTGGCCCTTGCCCACCATCCTGGGAAATTGGTCCACGCACAACTTGGGCATCTTTGTTCCAGCACCGGCACGGGATGCGCTGAAAAAAGACAGCAAGGAGTCGACAAAAAGCTAAATCAGGAATTGAAAGCAAGAGCCATTCGGCCATACTGAATGGACGAAATTAGAGAACCGAGATTCGATATGCTGAGTTTTTTACGCATGATTGAATACCCTCGGCGACAATCAGAGAGGTTCTTGCACCACCGGCTCAGGGGGTTTCTAATCTCCAGTACTTGAAATTTGTGGCGTTCAAATAAGCAGATTAATATCCTATGCCAAAAACTGATTCAGCTACATGCTCGAGCATAAATCTGCAGTCCAGTTGTGCGACGGATTATATGAAGAGCAATGTAAAGCTCAGCTCACAGCCTAGAGCTTCAAAATGGTGGTCACTAGTCCTTTTTCCGATAATTCATATAGCCCTAACCTGAACACACCAACTCACAAAGACTAGACTATGTTAAAGTCGTGACACCAAGATTACAAATAGCCAAACTACTTGACTTGGGTACGAGGTTTGGGCCAATTCCACGTGTATAATATTAGTCATTCAGAACTTGGTATACCTTCCTAATCCTCTGCGCATAAGCATGGTCATGATTCAGTGCTCAATGCATGCTTACTGTTTATGCGTACGCTCATGTGTCTGCCTACGCATGCTATTGTGGCCGACAATTTTTCCACTGCACATGCCTCTGGAATTCCGGTCGTGCATTTTTGTACCCAGCCGTGCAAGCGCTAATTTACACAAGGAGGAATATCGGGCCTAAATGCCTGCAAGATCTGCGCATGTATGCAGGCGAGGACATTTCCTTTCTTCAATGAAAAATTTCTCTACAATCTAGAGAAGTGCAGGTCCAATATATTGGCGTGCAGTTGACTTTGCCCAATCTTTCGATAATTCCATAATATGTAGAAATGAAGCGAAGTAGGAAGAAGATAATTCTTCTTTTCAAACAAAAAGAAATTATCAGGCAAGCTGAACTTAAGCAATACAGGCATGGCATTGCCATGACTTCTCTAGACCTCCCTGAAAAATATTTCAATCTTCCTCGGTACTATATATAAACTACCCTTTCATTGCGGTAGTCTATCACTTATGCAGGCAATTCCAATTCATCCAAGGCCACTGTAACTTGAAACCTTCTTAACGGCCTCCTCCTCCATTTCCACCAGCTGCTGGCAGAAGGATTCGATGTCTAGTGCCTCTGCCTTGAAGGAGAATCTAAATTCCCTCCATTGATACTGCCGACTACCATCCTGCAGTGCTGGACCTGGGACCTTACCCAGTATATCAAATCCCCTTCGATCCAGAGACAGCATGAATGCATCCTTAAAATGATAACACAGCAGTTAATCAAAAGGTACCCAGAGGACCATCAAATCATGAATGGCGGCTTAGTGCTGATGCTGCTACAAGACTATTTGAAAATGAACCTCTTTGTTATAGTTCTTACGTGAGGTGCTGTCAATTTTGTGGTCTAGAAGATGATCATAGGAAGAACAAAGAAGCATTAATCGTGGAAAAGAATGGACACCATGTCACATAAATTTTCACCCACCAATCCAATATGCTGAATCCTCTTCATGTTTTTCAGCAAAAACTGCCCACACTCTTCAGATATTACCCTTTATACCATAAATAGTTAAAGTTATTTTTCACATAACAAATTTTGTGGAATCTATAAATTTATCCTTTGAAAGAACTGCATAATAATCCCAGTAATACACATTTATCATAGAAGAAACGAAACCTACACATTCCAAACTAATCTTCAACATTTAAATTGATTGACAAAATCATCAAATGGACTTGTTGTTAGCTCTTTTCATTCCTACAATGAAAACGCACACTCATAAAACTCATATTTCCACTTCTTAATTTCTTTAATGTTGCAGGAGCCTCCTATTCAAGGTACCAGACCTGCCTGAAGCATCACTATTCGTATAACTTAATATTGGTAACTTTAGAAGTGATGCATGGCTTGGTCACAACGATCTGTGCATGACATGTCAATCGAAGTCCCTAATTCAAAACCCATATGTCCACACAACACAAAAATTACATTTCAAAAGAAACCAAATGGAGCTCCTCTTTAACCTGTTGAACTGCCTGTTTTGACCAATTGAATTAGGTCAACACTACTCCAATCAGTTCCTGGTAACAGATTATTTAATCCTTCAAAATCAGACTAATTGACGGTCCAAGCTGTTGAACTGACCAGACCATTTTTGTTAAACACTGCCTTTATTCTATCTACTACCTATGATGCCATATATGCAGTAGCCCCAAAACTTGTGACTCTCCAGAGCATTGAATGATACAATAATCTAAATCATGAATAAACTAGAAGTTGCAAGAAGCTAATTCTCAGAACTTTAGAAAGCAAAAATGCTCACCTAAAAGTACCACAGAAACATAGACTCACACGGGTCTTTGAAGTTTGGCCAGAAAAAAAGTTGTCAAAGCCAAAAAAAAAAATGTCTTAACTTGTAACCTATTTGATGTGTCCTTTTCTAAATATATGACCTCACATTTCAGGGGAATTGAAGAACAGGCAGAGCTCCAGCGAGCAGCAAACAAGACAAAGGAGGAACCACCAGCTAAATAATTTAATAGTTCATGTATAATAGTTAAGTGCATCCAGGAAGCCAAAAACTAATTTATGTACAAAGGGAGTGGAGGAGGAGCCCAACTCATATGCCACCACGGCAGCTCACATGCAGTCTCTAATCCGACTCAATGCATTGGTACCATCTACTACAACAAGCATACAACACAATCAGGAGAACTTACTCTCACAGGTGCATTCATGTATGTGAAACAGAAAAGCACCAGTGCTCTTCGCCTTGATTCACTTTGATTAATTCCATCAACAAGCATGGCCGAATAGGGTGCTACAACCACAACAACGAATGATGATGAATAAGGAGGAAAGCTATGCTCCTCATAAGTAGGAAGAAGCATACGACCAAAGAGCTGCTTTTATCTGGCTACCTAAGTGCCTTACCCAAAATATCTGTCTTGGATGTTTGTATGACTTCCAAATCAACTTCATGAGTTCCTCCATTGCCATCAATGAATGTGCATGATCTATATGGAAATATAAGTTGAGTCACATGTATTAGATATGCATCTAATAGCCACTCATATCTATACTTCAAAATATGTTCCTGAAAAAGAAAGGTGTGACCGACATTGTACCTTATATCAAACTTATAGATGGCGTGCTTTTGACTTTCATCTAGTAAGTCATAAAGGTTTTCGCTACGAGATGTAAAAACAGGATTCGTCGAACTTAGGACACCAGATACTGCATAACTGGACTCCCTAATTGCTTCCACTTCAGACAGTATAAGTTCTTTAAGGCTTTCAGAAGCCAATTGGGCCTACACAGAGGAAAAGAAACCTTCACCAATCTTATCTTATTAAAAGACTGTCAATTGAAAATCAAGTTGAGACCAATTTTACTCATTTAATTGCTTCCACTTCAGACTGGTTTACCTGAACTAAGTCAGAAAATGAGGAAGTGTGCCTTCCTCAAAATACAACACAACAAAACTTTAAGAAGCTAATTTGTCTACTATTCTAGTTAACAATAATTACGGTGCCTGTTAAATACAATAATTAACACCAGACATCGTTTTCAATTGAGTCTAGCAGTTTAAACAATTATTTGAAATTTTAACAAATTAAATTGAGTATATCTTAGCAAGATTTACAGTGTGCAAGTAGACGAATTCAATGGGGAATTAACCCCTCAATGGAGGAGTTTTACACCTAAATGACACACACAAAATGAGTTCCAGATGGGAAAGAATATGTGTAATGATTGCCAAAAGTGTCACTGATATAATACCAGAAGAATGATGGGAGTACTCGCAGGCCATAAACATATAAGAAACTTCTACCATCAAATAATGCTACTGAAGCAACAACCCAGCACTAAGCCCGAGTGAAATAAGATCACTCGAGCTGATGCAGTTGACCATTTTCCTATGTGAAAGTCTACCATTTTCTCATGTCAAAGATTCTCATGCATGCGGATGCGCGGAGAGAGAGAGAAGGGGAGAGAGAGAGAGAGAGAGACCATTAAAGGCCAGATTTAGTGTTGTAAATTCTAAAGATACAACTCAAAATAAGTTGAAGGTTGCAAGGTTCAAGAATAATTAAAGATCTGCTCTCAAGCACAGAAGTCAAGACTGATATCGGTCCATCAAATACAAAGGCCAACCTGATTATACAAAGATATGAACTTGATGAAGCAATGAAGAAATACAATCACTACCCTGACCAACACGACCAATTTGAAGCAGTAAATTACATTCCAAAAGCACCAAAATTCTATTTAACAATCTTCACCTTTTGGTCCTTAAGAGGAAGAACATCTCCAGTCAGAGCAATCCGAGATGGTAACTGCAGCATGTCCATGAAGCAACATTATAATTTTGCCCTCTATTTAGAGCAGATGATTGATATAATAACACATTTAATATTTGCTGGTAATTAATATCCACACAAGCACCAACCTTTTTCAGGGACTTGAGTAGATTAGCCAATGGACCTGGGAAAGGTGTTGCTACTGCCAACGAGCCACGCTCATCAATTACTGTGTTCTACCAATAGGAAAGTGCATAATAAGCAACAACCAAGCATATGACCACAGCGTACTTATCAAAATAAAAACTTCCACCTTTCCAAATCTTGTAAAATTGTAAAACAACTAATTTCAGTCACTACTTGACTTTGTGGCTACAGTAGAAGTGCCAAAATACAAAAACACAAACATGTTCGGACCAGAGAGGCTGGAAATGTTGCTATCATCATGGCAAGAGTTAACTCTTCCCAGTTACCATTGCTGCATTAAAAATATATAGACTCAATTTGTTTCTTCATATGGTTGCAGGTTACAGATTGTGCGAAATCACCAGTGAGATCAACCATGATAAAAGTATAGAGAAAGGGGGAAAAGGCGGAAAATTGACTAATTTACTGAGGAAATAAATAAGTGTGACATAGACATTCTTAGTGCAGTTACAATTGAATCACCTCGAACACTAGGAAAGAGATGTAGAGGAGACTATGATTATGAAAAATGAGAATCTGATTATTATCACTTCCCCGAAATATGATGAACTTAACAAATACGAGCATACTAGGAGAAGGAGATAATACCAGGGCTCATACTGCAGTGGATCCCTAAAAAAGAAGTGAAAGAAGTGTGTGTCTAACTGTGTCAACATTGATAAGATTACTTCAGGAACCACTTCACTTTAAAGGTATACACAAGATGTTCAGCCACAAGCAGCTTTATGAATGTTTAGAGACGAGGGTGCAGTCTTTAGGGGAAGAGAGAAGCTAGCTTCATCAAGACAAACCCGCTAGCAGTCCTGATTGCAACTGCTTTGATATTCTAAAGACATCGGGCTATGAGATGATCAATAAATGCCAACAAGAACATTTAGCAGAAGAACAGGACAAAATGCATTTGCTTACCCAGCCCCAACACCACCCCCCGCCCCCCCACGCGCGCACACACAGAGGGAGAGGTAAACCCTCATCCAGGATATAAGTACAACAAAATGCTATGAAACTTGCGGAGCTAGCTTAACTTACTTCAGATTCCTCAAGCAAAATGGGAACAAGCAACAAAGGGAACCCCTTCAATGTCACAATTACCTCAATAGATAACACCACCCAAGAACAGCAAGAAGCTTACCACATTGTGCATATCATTCTCTGGAATCCAAATGTAGGGTTTCCCTCTCTTGACCATATACTTAACCTTCGAACTGTGTATGTCGCCCTTGCTGTCACAATTAAGCCGAAAGTGACAAACAAATTCGATTCAAACGATGCATAAACATATAGCGTTCGGATGGAGCGAATTCTCGATTCACCAATATGATGCTTATACTACTAATTGAACCAACTCGTTCAGTACAATTTCGCCGTGCGCTTCCTTGTGTTGTCGAACCCAATATCATCAAGAAAACAGACAAAAGAAAAATGCCAACCAACATGAGAAAAGTAGAAGCAGCACCTTCCTGTGGCGTCGGCTCTGATGGTACTAAGGTGGCCTTGCCAGTTCGACGCTAGTATACTCTGCAGGAACAGAAAGAAAGACGAGTGGGCACCGCGCCACGTGAAGATCAATACGAGAAGCTTAGCAGCACGAGCACATGCGAACCCACAGACAATTGCTCGTATCGAAGCTTGAAGCCGGAGGTGTATACGTACGACGGATCCAAGGAAGGAAGGAAGGGAAGGAAGGGAAGGAAGAGAGTACCTTGCACTTTTCCGCGACGGTTAGCACCGTCACTTTGCTCCCTCTCATGGCGTCGCCGAACGTTTCTGCGGGATGCACACCAACTGTTTGATCAAATCCCTTTCGAATTGAGGAGGCCGAATGCGCCTGGACGGCTCTCGACTGGGCTTTCCTTAGAGCAACCTCAGTTTCTTTAACGGCTCGCGGAAATAGACGAAACGGTGCGTTTATGGAGCGTGGCTCGTTATGGCGCATTTGGTAACGCTTCTGTTTCTGGAAACAATTTATGATCGGAAATGATTCTTTTTTATTCTGTTCCCAAAAACAATTTCAAAGCATTTTAAGCCGTTTTGTGCGCATTTGATAACGATTCTGTTCCTGGAAATATATTCTGATAAAAAATTATTCTTTTTTATTCTGTTCCCGAAGATAATTTCTAAATATTATAAGCCGTTTGGTAACTATCCAAAATTTATGATTCTGGAATAGAATTGCGTTTGATATCGTGCTCATTCAATTTATTCCAAATCAATTTATTTTACTTTTTTCCTTTTTTTTTTTTTCTTTTCTTTATTTCCTATATCTCCTATTTTTCTTCTTCTTCAAGTGGTCGGTCGCCGAACCGATGAGGGCCGGCGACCTCAACGAAACATCGCTAGCCCTCGGCAGGGCCAGCCCTTGTCGGCCGTGTGACATCCCAAATTTCACCGACCTTCATTTGTGTAATCAGAATCATTAGGAACTTAGATTAATTTAGATTGAGCCAGAAAGTGAACCCGATGGACTGTGAGGAATGTGTGGGCTCGAGAAGTAAGCAGGCCGCATGAATTTTAGAATTGGGTTTGATAAGCCGAATGGAAGAGCTAGGCTTGGGCTTAGCTTAGAGCGGGCCAAGATTTAGAATTATTAGATTAGTAAATTTAGTTTGATGGACCGTGATTGTTGCAGTTTGAGCCTGTTGGGCCAAAGATAGATATTTAGGCCTGAGTGATTTTATTTTCAACTAAGTCTATAGATTATAATAATTTGATTAGTGATTGTAATGCTAGAGTTAATTTCTAATTTTAACGTTTCTTGTGATAAATTCTTTATAGACTAACACTAAATAGTTAATATGCCGTATAATGTCGTAACTTTGTAAAATTACAAGAGAATTGAAATCAAGTGAAATCAAAAGGGAATTAAATGAAAAACAATAGATACAAATGAACAGACTAACGATATGGATTAACTGTTAATGGATGGCGAACGACAAATGGCAAAATGGTTATGCATGGAAGCCACGACACCCCTTCCTCTCTTCGCATCACCCACGATTTTCCTATTTCCACTCAACCGAAAACAAGCAAAGGAGACATCATCATTAGATTTGCTAATGATTAGCCTAGCCTAGGGAGGAGACCATAGCCCCATTTCCCCTCTTAACTCTCGTAACCCCTCTCTCTCTCTCCAAAAACCGAAACTCATCTTCTTCTTCTTCTTCTCGTTTTCTCTCTCGAACGAGCAGCGACAAGTGAGAGAGAGAGTTCTTGCGAGAGGGTGAACGACGAGAAGAGAAGAGGAGAGAAGGATCGTCCTTAGCCGTGCACACGTGCTGCTGCCATCGATGCCGCTCGTCTTCGCCGCCGTTAAGCCGAGCCCAAGACCCCCCAAGCCCCTGTTTTGCTTGCAACCGAGTAGAAGAGCTAGAGGCAAGTGGAAGTTCATTGATCTATGTCTTTGCATGCTACAATTACCTGGTGAAATGCTGGTAGATGTGAGAAAATTAGAATTGGGAGCTGCATGTGGATTTTTGGATGATTGAGATGAAGTTGGATTAAGAGATTAAGTAAAAACAGAGTTTGTTTTGTGTAGTTTCGGTTATTGGCTGAAATAAGAATTGAAAGGTCTAACTAAAGTGGACTCTTCAAGTGAAGTAGTTATAATGTAGTGCAATAGACTTGTAAGTGCTTGGTTATGAACGTTGGATACTGGGATTCATTGAGTATAAGTAGTTCTCTTTGGATTAGTAAACTGTTTTCGCAGAAAACAGCATGACCTTCGGTGATTCCATGAATTTTCTATAATTATCTAGCCGGAATTAGACTTCAAACCCTTAATAAAATTTGTAGGGCATATCTTTAGTAAAACATATAAAAAAATTGAGAATAAATGAACAAGTTTTGATGAATAAAACAATTTTCTATGAAAATGTTAAATCTGAAGTCATTACAGAACGTTAGCAAAGAATACAGCAATTACTGCTCTTGATATATAAGGAATTTGACTTGGTGTTCTTCATGAAACTTTTTCATTTAGGTCTTATTGATAACATGTCAAAATTTCATAATTTTCTGAGTTCATTTAGGGATTATTCCAAAAAATTTACCAGAACTATGCATTGTAATAATCGAGCTGTTTTGTTCCGAATTTGCTCAAATCGTCCCAAAAGTGAATACATCTTGAATTGCTATTTGACATGATGATACTGGCATTGGCATATTATACAATATTGAGATTTGATGAAGGATTCATGGGACATCTTGTCATTGCATTTGAAAGTATTTTCATAAATTAATATATTAATTGATACTATTGGACCCTCGGGTCAACGATGCCCCGGGAATCGAGATGCCCAAAGGATCGAATGAGTCAATGCCTTATGGATGCTCAGTGGCCCTAAGTGGCTGAATGCCGGAGGTCTTTTCCCTGGGAGCTTCGAGATGCCCATTTGTATGCTTGTCGGTACGTAAATCCGGATGGCCGGGGTAAACATTTTCATGGAGAGCCCTCGAGGTTCCTCGTGATGCTAGGTGAGGTGCGAGATGCCTGGAGATGTGATAAGCTCCGGATGCCCGGTGGCCCTAAGTGGCCGAATGCTTGAGGCTTCCACGACGCCAGGATTGGGTGCGGAATGCCAGAAGGATGCAAACGTTGGTCCTTTGGGGGATGAAACCTTTTGAATATTAAAACTGATGATTCTACTAAGTGTGCGTGTGGTCTGGTTATGAGACTAAATTGTATGGTATGGAATGGGACGTGTCATTATAGTTTGGCCATATGATTGGGACTTGTGTGACTGGACATGATGCATCTTAATCCTTTGAAACTGCATTTGCCATTGCATTAAAGAATTTCCTAATTTTGATGCATACTTATTCCCGGATTACTTGTTTTTGTCTATCTTGCATGAATCTGGATATTGATGGTACTGCGTGATATAGCTTAATGAATCTTTTACTATTGAGTGGTTGTACTCACTCCGTTTGGGGAATAACATTTGAAACTATAAGATATGCCTCTGCTACCAATCACCCCCGACACATTTTACGTTGTTCCGATCGACGTTGAGTGTGAGTGTATGGAGCACCATCATTCCGAGATATGAGGGTTAGTCTTTGTTCGAGTGCGGGTTCTAGTCATGTATGACATCGGTTCACCTACTGGCCTAGTGATTCAAGAGTTTTTGTCAGTGCACATCCGCCGTGATGGGATCATGCTAGGGATGTTGCCACTGCCGTCAGCTGATGGACCGAGTTGGGTGTGACCGAGAGTGACGATTAGCAGATGAAGCATTTTTGGATTACCGACACTAACTAATAGACTTATGTATATGGCTGTTTGAAAAAGGAAAGGAAATGGGAGGTTGGTTGTCTTTTGACATGTAGCCGAGTATAGAAGACTACGGCATTTTGGTGTACCGACGAATAATGTCTATATGATTTAAGTAAATAAAAGTGTTCGGCTTTTACCTAAAAAAATGTTTAGTTGGTGTGCATCGTTTTCTGAATATATGGAAAGGAGTTGTTAGATACGCTTTCGCCATATAAATTGCATAGGGACCAATCTAAAAGATGTAAACCCTCAAGACTCAGGGACTTATCAAAATTTTATGGTATTAGAGTAGTAGACTTTCAGGTAAAGAGAAAGGACATGGTCTGTGGCGACCTTAATGGATCGGGGGCCATCGAGAGGTGTCACAGGGTGAGCCTTGCCGATGGCTGGGCTCGAGTTCGCCAAACTGGTTGCTAGCGACCGGTAGCGATGGGCTGTGGACAATGATGGACGGCAACGGATGGCAACCACAAGATGGCGGTAGATGAAGAAGAAGAAAAGAGAAGAAGAAGAAGAAGAAGAAATATGGTCTTGATTCTTAGATTTGTTCCCGGGAACAAAAATCAACTTTTTTTTTTTATTCTTGATTTTGTTCCAAATCTACTTTCGGGGATAAAAAAATAAAAAATTGTTCCGGGGAACAAAAAATCAGAATCAGGTACTGTTTGGATAGTTACCAAACAGCCCCTTGATAACTATCCAAAATTTATGATTCTAGTATAGAATTGTGTTTGGTATTGTGCTCAAAATTTATACCCAAAATCATTTTCATTTAATTTTAAATAATTTTATTAATTTTTTTTTCCTTTTTTTTTCCTTTCTTTCTTCTATTCTTCTTCTTCAAGTGGCCGGTCGCCGACCTTGGGATGACTGGCGACCGACCAAACGAGGGTTGCTGACCTCACCGGAGTGTCGTCGGCCCTTGACGAGGCTGGCCCCCGTCGATCGAGCCTCGCCGATAGTTGGGCGAGGCTCAGCCGAGCCTTGTCGGGGTTGGGCGGGGCCCACCTGGCCACCGGCAAGGCTTGGCCTCACTGGACCTCGCCCTAGCCTAGCAAGCCTCCAGCAAGCTCACCAGACCGGTTGCTGGAGACCAGCGGCGGCAAGCGGCGAATGGCAATGAACGGCAACCTTGGCAATGATAGATGAAGAAGAAGGAAGAAGAACAAGAGAAAAAAAAACATAGGGACTTGATTCTAGAATTGTTATCAGGAACAAGAATCAATTTTTTTTTTATTCTTAATTCTGTTCTAAATTTACTTTCGAGAACAAAAAAATAAAAATTTATTCCCGAGAACAAAAATTTACTAAACGTATTTCTGTTTCAAATATACTCCCGAGAACAAAAGAACAAAAACAAACACTATTTTACTTTCCCTGGAAGGGTAGTCTCTTCCTTTTCATTTTTCAGTTTTTTTTTTTTTTTTTTTTACTTCTAAATTTCTACTCCGATGAAAAAAAGAAGCTTGTTCTTTAACTTTCAATTTTCTTTGACCCTAGAGCTCCTCTTAAGTAAAAAAAAACAGAGAGAAAAAATAGGGCAATTTTTGGTGCATTGACTTTTCTCATAAGAGATGTAATATCTTGAAAATCAAATATTTCTTTTATGAAATATACATAGGTATTATATGTGGAGCACTTATTGGTCTGACCATTTTATTCACGGCCATATCTAGTATAATTTTATCCCTTAACTCCGTCAAAGGAAAATAAGATCAATTAAAAAAGCAGTTGATTTTCACTTTTCCAAATTTATCGAATTGTTTCTCAGAAACTCTTCTCTTCGTAGTATTTGTAGTAGGTTATGGTCATGCGCTTCGAATCCTTCACAAGTGATCAAAATAAATTCAAAATGATTTCCGTATCTCTACCATTTGGTGAACATTTAAATTTAACGAATTCTTTTGAAATATTAAAAAAAAAAAGGTTCATATAATATTAGCCCTATCTATCTATTATTTATAGTAAACGTCAAAGTTCAGAGAATATTAAGTTATTTACTCATTATGTAACACTTCACTTTGCTTCTGTGATTGCGCATAGAAAGCCACAATGCATAATCATGCCACGTAGTCCATGTTCAACCAATTAGCATTGATATTAGGAGTGAGCGTGGTTCTAGGTAGAACCGGGAACCAGAACCAAACCAGAGGAGGGTCCGGTTCGGTTCCCGGTTCTAAAGTGGCCGGTTTCAGTTCCCGGTTCCTTTTTCCTGGGAACCAGCGGTTCTCGGAACCGGTCAAATTCAAAAAAAAAAATCCCTAAATCTCCCCTTCTCCCCTTCCCCCACGTGATTTCCCCCTCGATTTTCCCTCATTCCCCTTTCTTTTATTTTTTCTTCTCTCTCTTTCTTTTCTCTTCTTTTTCTTTCTCACATGTCACTTCCTGCCCCCCTACCCCTACTTTTTTCTTTTCTTCTCTCTCTCCTCTTTCCCCCTCTCTCGACCGAAACCCCCATTCTTCTTCTTCTTCTTCTTCTTCTTCCTTCCTCTTGCTGGCTACTGCTTCACCCACGAGTCTGTTCTCTCTTCGCCCTCTGCTCGACGCCACCAAATAGCATCCCCGCCGCGCCTCGCTTGCAGCCCGCACCGACGTTGCTCCTGCTCTGCCCGCTGCTGCCTTCGCCGCGCCTCGCTTGCAGCCCGCGATGTCGCTCCTGCTCGGCCCGCTGCTGCCTTCACCGCACCTCGCCTGCAGCCCGCGACGCCGCTACTCTGCCTTCGCCATGACTCGAAGTCGCACCCGAAGCCGTGCCCCAAAGCCCGCGATGCTGCAGCTCTACCTTGTCTTTTCTTTTAATCTTTGAAATAGAAACATTGCTTAGAGTCTTATGTTTTTCGTGGTGCTTGTCTGACACTCGTTGTTGTTTTGTAGTTAGTTGGGCTTGATGTTTTGGAAATCTGAGTAGAACATGTGAAAACAAAATGTCTTTCAGTGACGTGCTTACTTGGTTGCACTTTACTGGATAAGTGCAGAGAAGAAGCCCCCATTTTGCTGTCTCTTTTGTTTATTTAACCTTATGGCCAATATATATGATGTATTCTTATAATTCTGAAAGTCTTTAGTCCTTATGCCGTTGAGGTGTGCTCTTTTAGTAAGCTCAATACAGGAGTAATTCCATTGGGGTTTATGGACCCTGGTTTGGGAGTCATGATTACTTATTTGCTGTAATGAATTGTGCTTTAAATGTTTGATTTTGGTTGATATAGTCCCCTTTATGCAATGTTCTATCCCTAATAGTTTCATTTCTCATAAGCTGTTTAAAGGAGAGCAAAACATTCTTGAATATTTCTTCCCTCGTGAATGCAACTTTAACCTTAAGTACCTACCAACATTGGTGGAAAGAGATGTTCACTGAAAGACATGGAATATGTGGCACGCCTGCTACAAGAGTAGTTTGCATTCTCTTGTTCATGCTCAGGAGGAGAGGAGGAGACAACCTAGACAAGGCTTATATGTTTGAAACGGGAAGCCTTCAGATGCTCCAGTGAGGAGATGTGGGTATGAGATGAAGACTCCAGTTAAATGGTAAGAGGGAAGACGTAGGAAGGAGATTATAAGAAAAGATGTGGACCACTTAGATCTTATGGAAGTCTTGACACAAAGTGCAATGGCATTGGAAGAATTCTATGGCTAACCCTACTTAATAGGATAACATTTAATTTGTTTGTGGTAAATATTGTGTGGTGAAATTGTATCTGGTACATGACGTAGCTTGATGTACTTTATAGTAGATGTAAACTCACGGCCTCTTTTATTACAGGAAGCTTTACATGAAAAAGGACTTCGAGATGATACAACATGCATTGTTATCGATATATTACCGCAAGATAAACTAGTGGCTTCTTTGCCACCACCGAAGAAGCCAGGAAAAGGAGCATTCAAGTCAATGTTCCGTAAAAAGTCATCCGAATCATCTTCTCAGATTGATCAAGAATATATTGAGCCAAATGTAGTGGAGGAGTTATATGAGGACGGATCCGCAATGCTCTCAGAAAGGTCTACATCTTAACCTCCACTTTCAGTCACAACAATGGATCTTTTTTTACAGTAATTTGGTGGACCACTCTTGTATGCCTAACTGTGATTGCATGACGTATCAATGTTTCTTTGACTGAGAAATGCTTGACTGAGAAATGCAGGTTAGATACAAAATACCCCCTATGCAACATGTTTAGGCTGTTCATGTGTGTTGTATGTCAAGTAGAGCTAAAGCCGGGAGAGGGCATATCCATACATGCCGGTTCATCAAATCCAGGAAAAGAGCGTTGATAGTTTCTTGAATATCCAGTTTTTGACTTCAAAGCTGAGAGACGAATGATGCCAGCATCTTTGCAGGGTATGTGGACGGATGTCATAAGTTTGGCTGTCCTAATGATATGCCACAGGTAATTAACTTTTTTATTTTGAATTCATTCCGCTGTACACCGTTTCTTCCAATTGTAGAGCTAACATTCAAGTTTACCCAATCTCCACTGTAATATCAACGTAAAGGGTGCTTGATGAGGGTTGATATGCCCAATCGGCTTCCTGAATGATTGTTGCTTTGTTCTTCCTTTTTGAAAAGTAGGGAAGTCAGTTTGTGGAATAGATATGGGGAACTGATGATTCTCAGCAAGAGGCGCATCTGTATGTACTTTGTTGGGTAGTGATATTTTTTCATTGAATAGAAATTAGGCTGTTGAAGCTCTCTTGTCCATTCTACTAGTACTGCTTCCGTTGCTTGGTCAATTAGTCTATAGCTTGAGGTTATGGGCATCTAAATTCATGAAATTTGTTTATGCGTTGTTCAATCAAATCTGATGAACTTGATTCCATCAAAGCACTTTCATCATCTGTTATTTTCCTCCTTTTACTGTTCTATCTTTGATGAATGACAAGTTTGTTTGTTATTGCTGCATTCATTTCTATTTTTTTAAAACTAAAAATGAAAAAAAAAAAAAAAAGAACCTGTTGGAACTTGGAACCGACCCCGGTACCTGTGACAGGGTAGGTTCCAAGTTCTTGGTTCTGACGGGTAGGTTTAAGGTTCCAAAAAATGAGGAACTTGTACCCGAGAGTAGGTTCCAGGTTCCAAGCGGAACTTGTAAGGAACCGGGAACCGCTCACCCCTAATTGATATTATGATTTGTCAGTCTCCAAAGTCTATCACTTATTAAATTTAAAAGAAAGTATGTTTAAATGTATACAACCAATAAAATAGATAAATATAAAGAAATTATATATTTAAAAAAAAATTTTACTATTTTTAAAATTATGTAACCACATTGCAATGAGTTTGGCCATGGCCTCTTCAACTTGCAAGCTTGTTCAAGCTCACAACCACAACTACTCTAGCATCATCAAGCATAGCCATGGTTGCTTGAGCTTCTTTGAACTAGCAACCATGTATCACAGATTGACCAATCTAATGTTCCCTAACCCATGCGATTTCAGGATTTCTCCTAAATCAGCCTTATCCACACTCAAATCACAAGGATCATAGAAAGATTTTGTAGAGAGAGAAGCACAGTAGTGCATTTTCACTTGTAAAACAATTCAAGGAGAGGAGGCATCTATATATAATAAGTAAAGGGTTAATTGTAACCATAGATTTCCTCTTTAATTCGACGATTTGGTTTAAATCTCCCACAATCATTATAATCATTATGTAGACATACAATTACTGCATTGCCCCTTTTTGAGGAATATTTTAGAACCCCTTAGGACTTTGAGAAACTAGAGGGTCACTTGTTAATAAATGCGCCACAGCCCTTTTGAAATGCATCAATTTATTGGGCTGTGACACATGGCTGCTAGGGCTTCTTCAAGCACTCATACATGGCTGCTTAATTTTCGTTGAGCTCGATTATGGTCATTTTAGCTTCCAAGCTTCTTCGAGCTCGTAGCATGGCCATTCAAGCTCCGTGAGCTCACCATAGCCACTCAAGCTTCCTAGGGGGTGCATGACAAACTAGAATTTCTATTCTTGAAACAATTTTTCTATTCCAGATTTGTTTCTGGAATAAAAATCCGTTTGGTAACATTATTTTATTTTTCTATTTCTGAAATAAATTCTTGTTCTAGAAATAGGTTTGGAATAAAAATTAGAAATTAAAATTTTCTACTTCTCTATTTCTGGAATAGAAATGAGAAATAAAAATTCTTCTCACCATTCATCAATCGGTCCTTCATCCGTCGCCGCCAACCATCATCCGTCGGTCGCTCGCCGCTATCGCTGCCGCCACCGGTCGCTGCCCGCTCGCCACCCACCGCCGCCATAGGTCGCCGGTGCTGGCCGCCGCCACCACCGCCGTCCGTCACCGCTATCCGCCGGTCCGCCGCCATCCGAAATGAAGAAATTTTATGTTGTTATCAAACAAATTTCTATTTTTAGAATAGAAATTTTGTGTCATTATCAAACGGTTATTTTTGCTTAGAAACTCTTCTAGAAATAGATATAGAAAAATCTATTTTTGTTCTAGAAACTATTTCTGGAATAGAATGGTTGTCATGCGTGCCCCTAGCTTCCAACCTCCTTTGAGATTGCAACCATAGCCAATTGAGTTTCACTAAGCTTAGCCATGACTGGTTGGGGTTATATTAGCTAGCTCGAGCGACCATGCAACTCGAGCGTAGTCAAGCTTGACCATCGTTGCTCAAATTTCGCATGAGCTCGGCCATGTAGATGCCTTTTTTAGTTGGACCAAAGATCAAAGACTTAATGATCGAAGTTTTGATTGCTTGTAGAGTCTTCCCTTCCCCAGTTAGGTGCGTAATTATGATTCTGTTGGAAGATATGCAGGGTCTATTTTTGGTTATGATCGTGCATTAAATCAATTAGGGATTAGATTGATATTGATTCGATTGTAAAATTTTTCCTTTCCCTTTATTCATGTATCTACTGTATTATAATTACAGTGTAATGAACATTGAATGATATAGAGAATATACAGAAAAATTCCCTAAAAGCTCTACTTTTTCTTCTTCCCTTCGCCTTGCTCTTTGCTTCTCTACGCCTTCTGACATGGTATCAGAGCTTTGCTCTTGATTCCGCTTCCGCATACATTGATTGCCTATCGGAGCTTCTTGATCTGCAAAACCAGATCAAAGCAGAAAAGGAATCAAATATTTATTAGAGAAGAAAGAAGCAGAGGAAGTTACTCACCATGAATCCACCAGAAAATTCATCCTCTGGCGTGGATATGCAACCTACAGGAGAGGCTACATCTGCACAACAAATTCAAACCACAATTCCAGCAATTCAACAGCAAACTCAAGTTCCAATTCTGCCATGGCAGTATCACCCGGCTCAGTCAAACATGGGGTTGCCTGTCTCTGGGCATCCTTACCATTGGGTACCATATCCTTGGTACGTTGGGGCAGCCCCAAATACATCATCGCCGGGGACTGGGAGCAGTCTGAGCAACCCCCAGTCCGATGGGAGTCCGCCAACCACGAATGGGGCAAATTCAGCCATCGATTCAGGACAAGTTAGCGGGTCGGGTGAACCGGGTTTAGGGTCGAATCCTTACCCGGAACCGGGTTTAGGGTCAAATCCCTACCAGGGTATTTCCAATGCGACTTATGGGTCCGGATTTAGCGGATCGGGTACAGGGACGAACCCTTACCAAAATTTCGCACCAGGCTTCCTTCCGTTTCCGATCGCTGCCGTCACTGGCCGACCGGAACCTGGCGACCCTTTATACATATCAACCGCCGACGGTCCAGAAGTAAAATTAATCAGTCTACAACTTACCAGGTCGGAAAATTATTCCAAATGGTCGCAGGATTTCCGGCGGGCCCTTGTGACGAAGGACAAAGACGGATTTCTCGACGGATCAATACCCATACCGTCGGACGAGCGGCTGGCCAGGCACTGGAGAAAATGCAACCACCTCATCCGAACATGGATCGGCAATTGCATTTCTCCAGAGGTGGCCGCCGGACTCCCTCCGACGGAAGATTCAAAGAGGATGTGGGATAGCATCAGAGAGATGTACGGGAAACTAGATCGGGCCAAGATCTTTTCCCTCATGCAAGAATTAAGCGAGTTAAAACAGGGAAATATGACCGTCACGGCCTGCTACAACAAATTGTCATCTCTCTGGAACCAACTCGAAGCAACGGAGGAGAAGCTCGAGGGACCAACAGAGACGCTCCAACAGTACAGATCTATGAAGGAGAGGGAGAAGGCGACGCGATTTCTTTTGATTTTGAATGAAAACTATCTAACCTTTCGATCTCAGATCTTGGCGATGGATCCGGTGCCTCCCCTCGGACGAATCTTCCAACTGGCCGTTCAAGAGGAAAACCAGAGGCTCGCGGTTCCGGAGCAAACGCGAGGAAGCGACAGCATCGCCCTCGCGATGCGCGGCGTCCGGCGAGACTCGGGACAAACCCTAGCCCGAGAGAGAGAGAATCGCGAAGGGGGGCTAGGGTTCCAAGGAAATTTCGCACGCCCCCTTAAAAGAGAGGGGACGAGCGGCCCAGATCTTCCGCTGAAATCTGACGGTGCACAGGGGCTTCATCCGGTCGGTGAATCGGACGGCGGATATTATCCCTTGATGAAGGGATCCGACGGTCAGATCTATTCTCCATTAAAGGGATCGGACGGTCAGAATTATCCCTCATCAAAGGGATCGGACGGTCAAGTTTTTTTCGCATCTTTAAAGAATTTTGGTCAAAATTCAAAGGGGAGAGGTAAATTATATTGTGAATATTGCAAGCGTCCACATCATACCATAGATAATTGTTGGAAATTGCATGGTAAGCCAGGAGAAAAGGGAAAGAAAAAGGAATATGCTGCAGCCTACCAAGTCACTGGACCTACTGGTCCCAATCATGATCAACCTATTACATATGGGCAGTATCAGCAGCTGATGCAAACTTTGCAGAAGGTCGATATTGGGAATAAAGGAGCAAGTTTTTCAAGTATTTCTTATTGCCTGATAAATTCTATTTCAAGAAAAGCTTGGATAATTGATTCAGGGGCGAGCGATCATATTGTTTGTGATAGAGGACTTTTTTCCAATATGCACAAGAAATTAGATACACCTATTTCTGTGCAATTGCCAAACGGGAACATTACTCATGTCACTTTGACAGGCACTGTCCAATTAAGTCATCAAATTACCCTTCAAAATGTTCTTTATGTCCCACAATTCAAATTCAATTTGATTTCTGTCTCCAAAGTCTGCAGAGAAAATTCATGTCAAATATTCTTTGATTCTGACATCTGTTTTTTCCAGGCCCGTTCGACTGGCAAACTGATGGGCTTGGGTAATCTATCTGAAGGGCTTTATTTTTGGATCAGTTACCCTAGTCATTTTGATTTATCTTCCCTGAATAAAAAATCGTTGTGTAATCTGTCTACCAATGATAATAGTTTCCTTATGCATTCACGAATGGGTCATAGTGCATTCTTTCCTTACTCTAAATGTGAAATCTGCCCACTTGCAAAACAATCCAGAATTCCTTTCCCCTACAGTACAACTCGCTCTACTGAAATTTTTTCTCTAATTCACATGGATGTTTGGGGACCTTATCACACCCCACATCGGGATGGTTCACGATATTTTCTCACAATTGTGGACGATTACTCTCGTGCCACATGGGTGTTCCTAATGCAGTCGAAAGCACAGGTTATCTCTCATTTAAGGATGTTTCTAGTCCTGATTAAAAATCAGTTTAAAAGGTCGATCCAACGGATTCGCACCGATAATGGGACAGAATTCTTCAATAATGATTGTCGCTCACTTTTTCTGTCCCATGGAATTCTTCATGAAAGCTCCTATGTTTATACCCCGCAACAAAATGGAGTAGTAGAGCGAAAACATCGCCATCTATTGGAAGTCACTAGAGCATTGAAATTTTAGGGATCTATCCCAGACAGTTATTGGGGAGATTGTGTTCTTACTGCAGCTTATTTGATCAACCGGATGCCAACACGGATACTGGATGGCAAATCGCCTTTCGAATTGCTTTATAAAAAAAGGCCGACCTTAGATCATTTGAGGGTCTTCGGCTGCTTGTGTTATGCTGCAGTAATGGGGCATCGGGACAAAATGAGTCCCCGTGCTAGGAAATGCATATTCATGGGTTATCCAAATTTGCAAAAGGGATATCGGGTTCTTGACATAAGAACAGGAGATTTTTTTATTAGTCGAGATGTTATTTTTCATGAAAATGTCCTTCCTTTTCGTGAAAAATCATCTTTTCAAGACGACTTGAATGCTCCAACGAGTTCCCGCCAAATTCTAAATGAAGAAGAAGCATCGCCTGGCTTTATCTTCACCATGCCACCAGAAGCAGATCTTCCCATTTTACCTAATTCTCCTCCAGAAGAATTTTCGGACAGTGCTCTTGAAAATCCAAACAATACGGAGGATACTCCTGAGACACATGCCGAGGAACAATCTTCACCACCAACAACTCATCCACGTCGCTCAGGACGAGCCACAAGACCGCCAACCTGGACTAAAGATTATGTCTGTGCTTCACTTAACTCACCAGGTATTCGCTATCCAATATCTTCTTACGCATGCTTTGACAAGCTTTCGTCAGATCATAGATGTTGCATTAGCCGTATTTCCGATGAAAAAGAACCCTCTAGTTATGATGAAGCATCTAGAGATCCAAGGTGGCAACAAGCCATGGCGGCAGAACTACAGGCATTGACTGATAACCACACATGGGAATTAGTCACTCTTCCTGAAAATAGAAAATCCATAGGATGTAAATGGGTGTACAAGATCAAGTATAGATCTGATGGATCAATTGAGCGTTACAAGGCTAGGTTGGTGGCTAAAGGATATACGCAACGGGAAGGTTTCGATTATCATGAGACTTTTTCCCCTGTTGCTAAGGACGTCACAGTTCGTTCTTTTTTATCAGTAGCAGCTGTTCATAATTGGTCCTTACATCAGATGGATGTTCACAACGCCTTTCTTCATGGGGATTTAGACGAGGAGATCTATATGGATATTCCTCAGGGTTTACGGAGACAGGGGGAGAATAAAGTATGTCGTCTCCGCAAATCCCTTTATGGATTGAAACAAGCTTCAAGGCAATGGTATGCAAAGTTTGCGAATGCTCTCACAACTGCAGGCTTCAAACAATCCAAGTATGATTACGCCCTGTTCACATGGACTAAAGGTATGTCATCTATCTACTTGATGATATATGTTGATGATATCCTCATCATGGGCAACAATGACACTGCAATAGGGAGTCTTAAGAAGTATTTGCATGCTACATTTCATATAAAGGACCTGGGAGCACCAAAATACTTCCTTGGTATTGAGATTGCTCGATCCGACCAAAGGATTTCTCTTAGTCAGCGAAAGTTTGTATTGGAGATCATTTCAGAAGCTGGATTATCAGGATGCAAACCGGCAGCTATTCCTATCGAGCAAAACACCAAATTAACCACAGCGGATTTTCTTGGAGGGATATCTCAGGATGATGATCCTATACTCAAAGATCCGACAGGTTATCAAAGGCTCGTTGGAAAACTCATATATCTGACTACGACCAGACCTGATATTTCATATGCCGTGCAAACTCTCAGCCAATTTATGCACAGCCCGAAGGAGTCTCACATGAATGCAGCCTTGAAAGTTGTGAAATATCTGAAGAAATGCCCAGGACTCGGAATACTTCTGTCTAGAAGGTGTAATATGGAATTGACGGGATACTGTGATGCAGATTATGCGACTTGCCCGATGAGTCGAAGATCGATTACTGGCTTCTGTATTAAATTTGGGGAATCTCTCCTTTCATGGAAGACCAAGAAACAGGCGACAGTCTCCTTATCTTCAGCTGAAGCAGAATATCGGGCCATGGCAAAAATCACATGTGAAATTGTTTGGCTGCGGGGGTTACTTGGAGATCTTGGGATTAAGCTAAAAGGAGCAACAAAGTTGTTTTGCGACAATGATGCAGCTCTCAAACTTGCAGCAAGTCCCGTGATGCATGAAAGAACAAAGCATATAGAAGTGGACTGCCACTTCACACGAGAGAAGATTCAAGAGGGAATCATTGAGACAAGAGGAATTGGAACCGCAGAACAACCTGCAGACATCTTCACCAAACCTCTATGTCAAAGACAGCATGCATATCTTCTAAGCAAGCTAGGAGTCTTGGATATCTACAAGCCACCAGCTTGAGGGGGAGTGTTGGAAGATATGCAGGGTCTATTTTTGGTTATGATCGTGCATTAAATCAATTAGGGATTAGATTGATATTGATTCGATTGTAAAATTTTTCCTTTCCCTTTATTCATGTATCTACTGTATTATAATTACAGTGTAATGAACATTGAATGATATAGAGAATATACAGAAAAATTCCCTAAAAGCTCTACTTTTTCTTCTTCCCTTCGCCTTGCTCTTTGCTTCTCTACGCCTTCTGACAGATTCCAATGTTTAAATCGTTTTAAAAGTCATCACCGATCATTTCTTAGTCGATTGAGAACCTCAAATTCTAAGTGTTAGGTGAAAGTCAACTTCTTGCCTAGAGGTGAATTAGTTATAGTATAAGACACTGGAGTTTGGCAAGACATGATAAGCAAAACAATAAATTGTAACTTCTCTGAAATGCACATACTATATATAATGGATAAACAATAAAGAACCACACTGATTTTCTTGTCGGACTCAACATTTGTTATTTTATTCAGTACTACCTAAAATAATTTGAAAAATCAAGTAAAATAAAGCAAATTTTTGAACCATGTGAGCACATCTACTTCGCTTAGAATACGTTGAACTTGAAAGCATTAGGTATACGATTGATCGATTTTCTCTAATAAAAAAGTAATGACTTTTCTGGAACTTCCATTGTTCAAATTGTCAAAGGCACGTCTAAATGTACCGTTAAGTAAGACAGAATTATATGTAGAACTCCACGTATTTATACTATAATAAATAGATTCACTAAGATTACCATAAATTTTCAAAAGTTAAAATTAAAGTAGACGAAGCGTTCATTACTTAGATTGACCACAATGCCCGTAATAAGTAAGTTATTTCTCTTTTGATTTCAAACTGGCCAACAAAAAAATCAATTTTCACCTGTCAATTAAAAAGAATTACTTCTACTGTTATAATCACACATCACAAGTAATATTGTTGTGTTTAGTTACATTAAATCAACTTTAATATGTAACAAATATACTTACTTCAATTATATTGAGAGTGCCACACGATAACCATTTGTGAATTCTTTCGAAAAACTAATCATGTTCAATTATTCGATCGATTGGGTGCAATAACATTCACATTAGTCTTGAAGGATTTTAATTAGAATCAAACTTTTAATTTCGGTTTTAAAATTGACAAAAGAAGAGAAAAACAATTAGCGAGATTTGAATTTGCCATTGACACAATAAAATAATCTTGAAATATCGACTACAAACTTTCAATCAAAATATTTAAAAAAATGTAAGAATTCAATTAGATTAAGGTTAATACCCTGAAAAACCCCAAACTGGTACACTTATAACAAATTTACCCAAAACTATTTTTTTGACAATGAAAAACCCCAAACTGGTATACCTGTGACAAATTTACCCCGACTGACTATAAAAAAAACCCTAAACTGGTACATTTATGACGAATTTACTCCAAACTAATTTATTCGACTGCAAAAAACCCTAAAATGGTAAATTTGTGACAAATATACCATTTGCTAAATTGGATTAATACCACAAAAAAATCACAAAAATTGTAATTGATCATAAAATCCTAAATTGGTATACTTGTTAACTGTCACATGTCATTTAACTTAATAATTTGAGAATAAAATTTAATAAAAACTAACAGAGGGTAAATTTGTCACAAGTGTACCAGTTTGGAGTAAATTTGTTAAAGGTATACCAGTTTAGGATTTTTCAGGGTATTAACCCATTAGATTATATTAGATTAGAGTGAAGTTATCAAAAATGGAATATATTTAAAGATAATTACATAAACGATTCTCAACTTTTAACTCAATGTATAATGTCATCCCTACATTTTTAATGTATTCAATATATTCCTTGAACTTTAATTCATTATACAATGTTATCCCTGAATATGGTTCTTAAATTTATGTACATATTCAATCTAATCCATAAACTGTGTGAAAATATTCAATATTATCTATAAACTTAACATTTTTACATAGTCCATGGATTAAATGAAATATATACCAAACGTTTAGTGATCATACTAAATAAATTAAAATTTCAAAAATAATAAGATCATACTAAGTAAATTAAAATTTCAAAAACGACATCACATATTAGGAGAAAATTTGGGGGTCATTTGCCTTATTTTAGAATATATTTTGCGTCTACAAGCGTGCTCGAGGCAACGGTCTCTGTTTCGTCTCGGGAGAGTAAAGTCTCTCTCTCTCTCTCTCTCTCTCTCTGTGTCCGAGTTTCAGCCATGGAGGATGATCGAGATCGGGGGCTTCTTTCCGATTCAGATCCGCCGTCTCCGTCGCTCTCCCCGCCGCGTTCGCGGCCGTTCTCGCTCACCTTCTTCGACAGGGAGAGGCACGTGACGTTCCTGGAGATGATGTACTACATGCTCCCTCACCACTACCAGTCCCAGGAGATCAACCACCTCACCCTCGCCTACTTCGTCATCTCCGGCCTCGACATCCTCGACGCCCTCGATCGCGTACCTCGTCCTTCCCCCCTTTTCTCTCGCTTTACTTTGAGAATTGACTTTGACTGTGATTTCGTCACCCGACCTCATCTTGAATCTGCCGTTGTGAGATGAGGTCGGGTGACGATCGAATTGAATCAAATGAAGTTCGAGCGCTGGGTGCGAACCTGAGCTTTGCTGAATTTCGAAATTAATCGCGTTCTCTCTTGTGCGAGGTGTTGGGGTGTTTTATAAAAATTTGAGCTTTCAGCTCTACGGGGCTCGATTTCATAATGTGAATTCTAATTTAAGCAGTTAAGCTTTTACTCCATCTTGGGTATGGAAATTTCCTTTAAAGCTGAAATTTTTTTAGTTTTTTTGGATGAAGTAGTTAAGCTTGTTGGATGTTTTGATTCGAGTATGTTCATTTAATATCTACCTCTATTGGGTTCAAATTCAGTGCTAGAGCCACTCAAACTCATGGGGGGAAGAGAGCCAAGTTTTTATAGAATGCAAGCTAGTTTATTTGACTCACAGCCATGCTATTTTGAGGCTTATTTTTCTGCGGCACTGGACTAGGCATAGTCTATTGGTAATTATGAAGTTGAGATGATTAAGGGTGGTGATATACAATGCTAATATACAATCTATATCTCCGACTCAGATTTCTTTCAGAGGGAAGGTGTGGGTAATGCTTCATATAGACATCTGTGATGTGTTTATTTATGGTACACAAAAGCGCTCACGTATCAATCCAAATTTTAGGTACACAAAGATGCGGTTGCTGACTGGGTTTTATCTTTCCAAGCTCATCCGAGGAGTAAAGCTGATCTAGACAATGGTACGGTATCACTTTCATTGATATATGGGAAAAAAAAAAGGACAAGAAGTAGACTGTGTAGATTTTGGTTTGTTAGATGAGTAGGTAAGTTCTGATCTCGTAGTTCTATGTTACCTCCTACAGCCATTCTTCTTCATACAGTGAGGACTAGGAGCTTATAATTTTGAAAGAGAGAAGATGGCATTTACATGGTGTTTACTTTCTTATTCGGCAGTCACTGAGTTAAATCTCAATAAATCTGATGATTATGTTTGAATAGGACAATTTTATGGGTTTCATGGTTCCAGAAGCTCACAGTTCCCTTCAAAAGATAATGCGGTATGGAGAAAGATATGTGCATTCTTATGTAATCCCGAGCAAGCTTTTGCAGTTGCCTGGGTTCAATTCATTCTATTTTACCTGTTTGTAGATTTCTACTCCAAATGGAAGTCATTTGGCAAGCACATACTGTGCCCTGGCAATACTGAAAATTGTTGGCTACAATTTATCTAACATCGATTCTGAATCCATGTTAACATCAATGAGAAATCTTCAACAGTCTGATGGAAGGTATGATCTTGAGCTGTTTCCATATCTCCCTCTCTTTTTCTTTTTCTTTTTCTTTTTCTTTTTTCTTTTTCTTTTGGTGATCTGAGATGATAGACTCCTCAGTAATCACACACAGACACCTTGCTTGGAAGTATGCAAGCAAGCACACCAAACTCCCTTAACATTCATCGTCTTTATGTATGTTTATAGCAGTGCATTGATGGACCTTAAATTCTGCAGAACTAAAAATTGTCTACAGATTCTGTTCCAGATGATTTCATTATAAGCTGATCATATTTTGCTTTTCCTTTCATAACGTTTCCATTTGGTCTAGATGCTATCTGATATACTATTACATTTTTCAGCTTTATGCCCATTCATATTGGGGCAGAAAGAGATCTTCGGTTTTTATATTGTGCTGGTAAGAGTGCTGATGAATAATTTATTGTACTCATCAAATTTTTGCTGTGTTTCTCAATGTTGACATATGCTTGCTAGTTGTTTTTACAGCGGCCATTTGCTTTATGTTGAATAACTGGAATGGCATGGACAGGGAGAAAGCTAAAGAGTATATATTAAATTGTCAGGTAAGAGTAGTATAGGTTCTTTTATCTGACACTATGCATGTTTTCGCTACTTTGTCACAGTCAGTGGCCATATCCAAAGTGATATCTGGGAATGCATACTGACAATAGTGTACTGTTTCTTCTGCAGTCATATGATGGCGGCTTTGGGTTGACTCCAGGTTCAGAATCTCATGGTACGGATAATCGCTGCTACTGCTCATTTCTCCATAATTAAAAGTTATATTGTGGCCTTGTCACGTGCTCTTGTCTTTATAGTCTGGTTTGCAGTATAACAGCACTCCACTGTATTTAGAAGCTTGGATGTAGACATAAAAATTAGGGAGCTACTATCTCCACAGCCTCCTAGGCTTAGGGCACAGCATTTAAATTGGGCAGCCAATTTTTCTCTTTAAACAAACAACTAATTATAGAAGCGGACAAAAATTTCAAATCCTTTCTCTCCCATGATCATCCCTAGAAAACACCATCACTACTTTTCATCCACCACTTCCCCTTCATCTTCATCTTCTTCAGGAATGACTGCCTGGAATTCCATTACCATCAGACACTTACTTCATGGCCTAATCCTCACCACCATAAACACTATAATCGCTGCCTAATCACCTAAGAAGTACCAACACCCTCCGAAAGCCTTCGTGTCCGTGTCCGACACGCCCCAACACATTCCGACACGCGGTCAACGAGTGTTGGAAAATCCGACACGTGGTCAACTCTTCCTGACACGCGAGTCCGAAATTCCAACACGAGATTCCGACACGCACGGGGTCAATTTTAAAAATTTTCAATACTTGAGGGGTCAAAATGTAAATATATGAAAAAATAATGAAAATAACAAAAATAAAAGGGAAATAAGAAAATTCTTACTCTTAAGTTTCTCACTTATAAGTTCTGAACTTCGAGTGAGTGACGATGGTTGGAACGCCTCTCTTCTTGTCGGTATTGCTCCGTTGCCCCCACATACTTAAAAGTTATAATTTTTTTTTGCTTCTTTCCGCTTCTCGCAAGCATCAATTGCGAGTTATCTCTTTTGGTCTATGTTATTGGCTTGTGAGTTATCTCTCACATTTTCCGTGGCCAATTTAGTGATTTCCTTTTCTTTTGGTCATACTTCAAGAGTTCTTGTCCTGGATTTTCACTTTTCTCGAATCTTGTTTTGCAGAGGAGCTCCAAGCTAGTCTATATCATGAACTCTTAACTCTGTGTAGGACTATAAGAAATCTCACTCATCTCCGACAAATATAAGAAAACATGACATGTTCCTTCAAGTTTACTCTTTCATGTTTGCAATTTTTGAATTTCTCGTTCAATGTTTGTCAAATTAAAACAATGAATGATATTAACAAATGTTGGATTGATATTATTAGCGTAAATTAATTTTATGCTCTTTTTTATTATTTATTTATTTTTATTTTTATTTTTTGCATTTATATATATAAATATATATTTAATATATAACGTGTTGGAATGTGTCGAAATTCTCTATTTTTTTAAAAATGACGTGTTGTCGTGTCGTGTCGTGTCGTGTCGCATAGCATGTCTCGTGTCCGTGTCAGTGCTACATAGCTAATCACCATGCACATGCTGTCGTTGTACTGCCCAGAGCACTTTCACTTCCCCATACTTGCCAGTTGCCACCACTCACACTAAGTTGCCACTAGGTTGCAAGAGCAAGCTTGAATCAACTAGTACATGCTGATTCGTCTATGTTTGCTGCCAATCTTGCAAACGCTCGTTCATCGCTGATGCTGATCAGCCATGACTTTGCCATTGTTGCTGTTCTACACTATCGTTGCTGTTGAGAAACAACTACTGTTGCCTGCCTGATGCTCTCTCTCTCTCTCTCTCTCTTTACACCCTTCATGAGCAAGCTAAACCTGGTTTGTCACCTCTCTCACCTTTCCATCGCGAGCTTCTCTTTGGCCTGCCACCATCACATTCATATTCAAATCACGATGGTGATCTATCATGATGGTGATTTCATCCTCTTCAGAGCCACCCCATGGCTGTATCCTTCTGCAGTGCTGGCTCTATCACCTGAGCCTTGATCATCTTCTTGGAGTCTCATTGTGCATCCAGAGAAAAGAAAATCCTAGTTAAGTCAGTGGAACCTACAGCGAACTGTCAGTGGAAACGACAGTGAACTGTTCCCTGTTGATTGCGAACCTACAGGCCCCTAGGCAAGGATGTCCAAAATATGTGGGGAGTGACAAGCATGTCTGATTGCTGTCTTCATTGTTTTTGAGAATTGAGAACTGCAGGAAACAGATTGATTTACTTCCTTGATCTATTTATATGATTTCCTTGGGTTTTTTCTTTTTTTTTGGGTCAGCTCTCGGGTATACTTTTGTTCACTGGTAATCAAGGTTGTTATGCCTAGGAAATTCATATATTATCATTCACCTGAAAACATTTTCTGAAGCAGATCTATGATTAATGATCTTGCATAGTCTTGTTAATTGCCCTTTGTATTTTTGTCTTTTGAAGAATTCTCTGCCAGATTGGTTATTGATGACTAATACCAATATTTTCAGTGGCTCAGGTGGTGCTGCATATTGTGCCATTGCATCTCTGCAATTGATGGGATTCGTTGGAGATGATTGTTTGTCTAATGCATCTGCACCCAGTTCAAAAGCGAACATACAGTCGCTACTCGATTGGAGCTTGCAGGTTCGATATCCACACTTGTTGGCTACTGTATGATTCCTGAAGCTGCATTTTAAAACGTGCTGCGAGTGAACTGAAATCAAGCACCTAAGAAGCAAAAAAATCTTCAAATTTGAAAAACTAATCAAATAAGGTCAGTGGCAACATTTTCTGACTCCATAAAATTTTCTCTTTCTTTTATTTCTTTCATCCAGAGGCAGTTTGCTGATGGTGGAATTCAAGGTAGACCCAGTAAGCCTAGTGATACATGTTATGCCTTCTGGTGAGTGAAAAAAATCCATTCAGAACTTCCAAGATAGTCTATTGTGCCTTGACATATGTAATATTTCCACATAGGATTGGAGCAACGATGGGGACTCTAGGGGCAAACAAATTTATTGATGAGATAGCATTGAGAAGCTTTCTATTGACTTGCCAATCTGAGGTGATAAATAGCTTCTTTTTATCTTTACTTGATCTGTAATAATTATATTCAAGCAGAGTCAAGTCAAACAAAATTTATACTTGAACTGAAGTCTGTTCAATTTTTGAAGACATGATAACCAACAAAAGCTCGATCCCACTTGTTCAAATTTCAAATGCAGTGCAAGAATAATGGCATCGGTGTATTTTTTATATGTATAAACAATTAAATCAAGCTCAACTTGATAAGCCATCTAGTTTATTTGATCCCAAAAAGATGAGTCAAGCTCAAGCAGCTAGTGAGTATTGAGTAGCTGGATCATTTTCTGCCAGTATCACAATATTCAATTTATTTGGTTGTGGTTTTACCATCTTCCTAATCAAGGGTTATTATGATTTGGCGGGAGTCTGCTGTTCAGTGTTGTATCTTGAGTTTTGTCGATCATTTCTGGACTAGGATAGTTGATTTCATCCAAAGCTAATGCACATCTACCGTGAAGATTGTATATATCAAGCTATGGAACAGTATATTCATGCTAGTTTGTTAAGAGAGTGTGTCAGTACTATGCGCAATAGTTTTACATGAGTTGAATTGTTGGAACTATTTCCCTTTCTGGTCATGATAGACCTTACTAAAATGCTTTGTTTAAGCAAAGGGAGGCATTTGCCTGAAGCATTACAAACTGACCTTATGATTGATTATTATTTTAACCTTGTGTTGCTATGGAAATAGGGTCAGTTTGACTAAGTTTCCCCCTTGTCATTAAAAAGAATAGGCATACTCGGTTAGAAAGAAAAAGGCGAAATACCGAACTGCTTATATTATTTTCCACCAAATCTCAGCAATTGCTTTGTTCTCTGCTGTAGATCTTTCAATGTTGAAGTGCCTGATGTTCTTGTCCCTTTTTTTTAATTTTCTTATGCTAGTATGGTGGGTTCGGTAAGTTCCCCGGAGTGCTACCAGATCTGTATCACTCTTACTATGGATTGGCTGCATTCAGTATCCTGGGTGAAGCTGGACTAAAGCCACTCTGTCTGGAACTTGGAGTGACAGAAGCTGCTGCAACGGGTCTCTGACTGACTTCGTCATTGGTCAGAATCAGCTGTGCCACACACAGTGGCCATTACTGGTGCTCCCAGTTGTCTGTATGATTATGCCATTTGTTGACATAGCTTTCTAGGAATATGAGTTTATTTAACTTTAGCCATTGTTTTGGTGTCTGAATATAACGTTCTTGAGGGAGATATTTTGTTTCTTCTTCTACTGGAATATCTATACAACGGCAGGTTTACAGCGTCTTGGTTTGTAAAGAGATCTGTTGTGCCAAATATCATTAAAATTTGGCATGGTTCTTATGCGCCATATAGGATTCAGTACTGAGCATGTGCCAATTCGTGTGAAGGGTGCTCTTTGCCGAGATCAACGGCTGTGCAATTCACAGCATTGAAGTCAATAAAGTTTCCAATAATCTGTTCGTTGCAAGCATGACAAATTTGTTCAAAATCAAGGAAGCCCTGTACTGTATAGTTGTGATTGAAATGTGCTGCATTTTTAATCCAATTGGCCACCCGCATGATGGGCTTGAGGACTGTCCAAATGAAGATCGATGTGCTACATGTTGCATTTGAAGACAAAACCACCAGGACAAAAAGGGCCAATCTGTACCCTTCAAAATCACCCACAAAAGCCCTAATTGCAAAATCACTCACTAACCGAAATAACTCAGAAATGTAAACTAGCAGCCACCGTTGCTACTGCCGCTATTGCCGGCCATCATCATCTCAGCATTTTTGCTTTGAGAAAAATTATCAAAAAAGTCTTGAACTTATTGTATGATAGTCAATTCAATCCTAAACTTTCTAATTTTCGCAATTAGTCTTAAATCTGTTGATGAATTATTAATGTAATTCTTTCGGCTAATTTTGTCCGGAAATCAATGACATGGCCTAAGGGCATGTTTGGTAACCATCCAAATAGGTCCTGATTCTGATTTTTTGTTCTCGAAGTAGTTTTGGAATAGAATTATGCTTGGTAAAATTTTTGTTCCCGGAAATAAATTTTTATTTTTTTGTTCCCGAAAGTAAATATGGAACAAAATCAAGAATTAAAAAAAAAAAAAAGTTGATTCTTGTTCTCGGGAACAAATATAAGAATCAAGCCATTTTCTTCTTCTTCTTCTTCTTCTTCTTCTTCTTCCATTTTCTTCTTTTTCATCTACCGCCACCACTGCTGTTGCCATTCGTTGCCGTCTACCATCTGCCGCCCACTGCCCACAGTCGCCGGTCGCCGACAATTGGTCCGGTGAGGCCTAGCCTCGGCGGGGCTAGGTGTGCCTCGCGATCTAGCAAGGCCGCCTGGCCACCAGCGAGGGCCAGCGACACTTCGATGAGGTCGCCGACCCTCGTCTGGCCGATCGCCGGCCACCTTGAAGAAGAAGAAAAAGAAGGGGAGGAAGAAAGGAAAAAAATGATTTGAAGTATGAATTGATATTTTGCTATTTATAGAATACATATTTAATTTTGTATTTATTATTTATATTTATAGTTTATACTATAGTTTATTATTTACTATTTAATAAAAATTTGATTAGTTAATATGTTTATTACTTAGTATAAATATAATTAATCAAAAGAATTTTTATAATTTGATAAAATTTTAGAATTGGAATAGAAATTTTATGTAGTTACCAAACGCATTTATGTTCTTTTTCTATTCCAAAATTAGAAATTTTGTACAATAATACGCATGGTAATGCTTTTTGGCTGGGAAAAGTTTCTTTTCGAAATAGTTCTTTTCTATTTTTACTCTAAGGAACAATTTATCAATAAAATAAGGTGTTTGGTAACTACATAAAATTTCTACTCTAGAAATAGAAAAATAATATAAATGCGTTTGGTAATAAAACAGTTTTTTTTTTTTTTTTGTATTTATTCATTTTTTATTCTTACTCACGGATCGTTGATCGCCGACTGCCGGTCACTGCCGCCCATTGCCGCCCACTGCTACCGCTGCACGATCACCGACCGCCGACCGTCACCACCGACCGCCGCCACTAGTCGCCATTAGGATTTCTAACTATATCACGGATATAATTACCTAGACTTTTAAAAAAGAAATTCGAAAGATAAAGATACACACAATTAGGATTTCTAACTATATCACCTCATGTGGCACGTTACATGATATTACAAAATGGTGTGTATTTTTTATTATTATTTTGCTTTAATTCTCAATTTACTTTCAAAATTTTGCCATGCCTCTGTATAAAGAGCGGAAGTTGAAACTTATACTTAAAATTAAATATCCCCACTCTCAACCCTCTTAGAAGGTTGTTAGATTTTGAAATGTCATCGTTTTTCTTTTTCCCATTTCTCTTGTATGTTTTAGAAGATCACTGTAATTCTTTTTTATTTCTTCTACTAATCTATTTATCTAAATTAACCGGTGGGTGTTTTGTCTCTCGCGTAAAAATTTGTTGATTCTTAAGAATAGTTCCAAAAGTCAAAGATATGTTCATCCAATAAGCAAAAGTTTGTCTTTTTGGAATTTGGCCTTTCCTACCACCCTAAGAACTAGCAATTTCCCAGTTTGTCCGCAATCAAATGAAAATTAAAACAAATGATTATGCTTTCTCACTAAAACTCAAAATGTTACTTAAATTTTTAAAAAATATTTGGAAAAAAAATATGAACTTACCATGCCAATAAATATGATCTAAAATTTTTTTAGATTAAAGCCCTGTTTATTTCGCAGAAAATGTGGAGTTTAATAATCGACAAAAACTTGAAAGTAAATTATAAATTTTTTCCTTTGGTATGGAAAGTTCAATTTGATTTTCCATCTGCACTATTTTTAATAATTTTTATTTTCTTTTTAAAAAATCAAAATTCCTCTTCTCCCTGAGCCCAATAAAATAGAATTTTATTAAAATGAGTACACGAATCATTAGTTCATTTTCAAAATCCATCTAAGCACCGGAAAACATTATCATTTTCTTAATAAAATATTTTTCAAAAATGTTATATTTTTTGCGAAATGAATTAAGTTCACGTAAAAAAGAAATAAAAAAACCAATCAAGCTTTTGCGAACCAAGGAAACTAAGAAAAATGACGTCCCATTTGCGCCTTCCATTCCTTGGCCAGTTGGCCTCGACCCAACCCCACGCCGACCCGCCCAGCCCCCGGGGCCGCCACGTGTTTTGCCTACGTGGCCCGCGTCATCGCCACTTCGAGGAACCCGGGATTCTTCGTCCTTCGTTAATGGCCCTCCGCCCCCCAACCGACCAGTCACATCCCTCGCCCCTTTCGTTCTCCTCCTCTCGTTCGCTCCCGCTCCCATCATCCGTCCATCCACCTCCCCCCCACCCCCCCCCCCCCGCCACGATCCAACGGCTGCCGATCCCATCGCCGAACCTTCTGGAACCCCCAAACCCTAACACCCCCGCCTGTAAATATATACGTTCTCCGTCCTCCCCCTTCCCCTCCCACACTATCTTTCTTCCCAAATTTCCTCCTGATCTTCTTCTTCTTCTTCTTTATCTCTCTCTCTCTCTCTCTCTCTCTCTTGCTTTTTCTCTCTCAATCCGTCGATCTGCCGAGAAACCAAGGTCCGAGCATGGCCGGGAAAGGAGAGGGGCCGGCGATCGGCATCGATCTCGGGACGACGTACTCGTGCGTCGGCGTGTGGCAGCACGACCGGGTCGAGATCATCGCCAACGACCAGGGCAACCGCACCACCCCGTCCTACGTCGCCTTCACCGACACCGAGCGCCTCATCGGCGATGCCGCCAAGAACCAGGTCGCCATGAACCCCATCAACACCGTCTTTGGTAAGCTTCCGACCGTGTTTTCTGTTGCTCCTGATTTGAAAATTCCCGGTAGATCTGGTCGATGTTTGGTTGATTCGATGTTGTGCGCGGCATGAGTTTGGGTAGATTTGTGTAGGGTCGAACGTAGGTGGTCGTATGGCTGACGACGGACGTTAGCTATGATGATGTCTCGATCTGCCGTTGGCGTTGAGTCTGCATGCTGGATTGAGGTCGTTAGTATATCCGATTTGTGTAACTGGTTGGAAAATTCCTGGTTTCTAGTGTGGATTTGTCGATAGCTTGATGAGAGTGGCTGCATGATACATCTGACGAGATCGGTTTTGGCAAATCTGTGTTAGTTCATTACGTCCTGGGGTATCCTGACTGAGATTTCGTACATAGCTGTTGTATACAACCAGTAACATGGGCCTTCTCCGTAGATTTCCTGCGCCTTTTTTCTTCAGATAGATGGTGTCCTTACATCCATGTGGCGAGATCGCTTCTGTTATTTGGCCATTGAAACAGCTTGACATCGCGCTGGTTGTGTTTTAATTTGTGTGTTGAAGACGAATTTTGTTAGCAAGTGCTTAATTCATGTTTCCATCATCGTTACTCCTCTATGTTATTATTGGTTTGCAGTTCTTTATTGTCTCTGTGGTGCTTAATATGTATTTGATTAATTGGCAGATGCTAAGAGGTTGATTGGAAGGAGATTCAACGACTCCTCGGTCCAGAGTGATATTAAGCTCTGGCCCTTCAAGGTGATCCCCGGACCTGGTGAAAAGCCAATGATTATTGTCACCTACAAAGGTGAGGAGAAGCAGTTTGCTGCTGAGGAGATCTCGTCCATGGTGCTCATAAAGATGCGTGAGATCGCTGAGGCATTCCTGGGCGCGAGCATCAAGAACGCAGTTGTCACCGTCCCTGCCTACTTTAATGACTCTCAGAGGCAGGCCACCAAGGATGCCGGTGTCATTGCTGGCCTCAATGTCATGCGTATTATCAATGAGCCGACTGCTGCGGCCATCGCTTATGGTCTTGACAAGAAAGCCACCAGCTCGGGAGAGAAGAATGTGCTGATTTTTGATCTCGGTGGTGGTACATTCGATGTGTCCCTCCTAACTATTGAAGAGGGTATCTTCGAGGTGAAGGCAACAGCTGGAGATACTCATCTTGGCGGTGAGGACTTCGATAACAGAATGGTGAACCACTTTGTTCAAGAGTTCAAGAGGAAGCACAAGAAGGATATCAATGGAAACCCGAGGGCTCTTAGGAGATTGAGGACAGCTTGTGAAAGGGCGAAGAGAACTCTATCCTCCACTGCCCAGACAACGATTGAAATCGATTCTTTGTATGAGGGTGTGGATTTCTACTCTACAATCACCCGTGCCAGATTCGAGGAGCTCAATATGGACCTCTTCAGGAAGTGTATGGAGCCAGTTGAGAAGTGTCTCAGGGATGCAAAGATGGACAAGAGCACTGTCCACGACGTTGTTCTTGTGGGTGGTTCCACTAGGATCCCCAAGGTGCAGCAGCTATTGCAGGATTTCTTCAACGGGAAGGAGCTCTGCAAGAGCATCAACCCTGACGAAGCTGTGGCTTATGGCGCGGCTGTTCAAGCTGCAATTTTGAGTGGCGAGGGCAATGAGAAGGTCCAGGATCTATTGTTGCTGGATGTCACACCCCTCTCTCTTGGTCTAGAAACTGCGGGAGGTGTCATGACGGTGTTGATCCCAAGAAACACCACTATCCCCACCAAGAAGGAACAAGTGTTCTCGACCTACTCGGACAACCAACCTGGAGTCCTTATCCAGGTTTACGAGGGTGAGAGAGCCAGAACAAGGGACAACAACTTGTTGGGCAAGTTCGAGCTTTCAGGCATTCCTCCGGCACCTAGGGGTGTTCCCCAAATTACCGTCTGCTTTGACATTGATGCCAACGGTATCTTGAATGTCTCTGCCGAAGACAAGACCACCGGCCAGAAGAACAAGATCACCATCACCAACGACAAGGGGAGGCTGTCCAAGGAAGAGATCGAGAAGATGGTCCAGGAGGCTGAGAAATACAAGTCTGAGGATGAGGATCACAAGAAGAAGGTTGAAGCCAAGAACGCACTGGAGAACTATGCCTACAACATGAGGAACACAATCAAGGATGAGAAGATCAGCGCCAAGCTATCTGATGGGGACAAGAAGAAGATTGAGGATGCTATCGACCAAGCCATCCAGTGGCTGGACTCAAACCAGCTGGCCGAGGCCGACGAGTTCGAAGACAAGATGAAGGAGCTCGAGAGCATCTGCAACCCCATCATTGCAAAGATGTACCAGGGCGCAGGGGCTGATATGGGTGCCGGCGGCATGGATGAGGATGCCCCTCCCTCGGGCGGCAGCGGTGCTGGTCCCAAGATTGAGGAGGTCGATTAAGTTGCTGGAATTTTAAAGATGACCTACGCCTAGGTCTCGAGCGATTGGGTTGTTTCTACTACTTTTTTTGCAATGTCGAAGTGTATTTTTCTGCTTTTTATTTTCCTGTGCCCCTATTATTGGCATTGAGTCTGATTTTGAGCCTCCATCTTTCTGTTCCGCTTTTTAATGTTTTGTTCCAGTCCTTCAGCGATGTGCATGAGTTTCTGCATTGTGATGTTCCGGTATCACAAGAAAAGCAGTGGATTAATGATGACACGTGCTGATTGCAAGACGCGTCAAGGCTGGATACATGTGGTGATTTTCCTGTTGATCGCACATGTTCTTGTCTCCAAAGGTTACCTTATTTGATAAGTGGGAAGACTTGCTATTGGGTCATGTCCTCCTGGAAATTGGACGGTGAGGCTATAGGATGTAGAATCTGTAGGATTACCCGTCGATGATAAAATTTACTGGGACGCTTGAAGTAACCTGATATTGATCGAGCAAAGCCCGTGTCAAAATCTATCGTTTTTTCCGGCAAATAATTTTGCATATATTTTTTGAAATAATTATTCAATAAAATATATATTTTATTATTGATAATAATTATTTAAAAATATTTTCGTGGATAATAAGAATATTTTTCATCTACTTATCTTTTATAAGCGAGACAAAGGGTCTTTTTTTAAAAATGCATATTTTAATTCATTTTTCATATTAGGGTTGCGTTTGTTTGGGGAAATTTTTTTTAAAAAGATAACTTTTTGGTAAATCATTTTTCAAGAAAATGTTTGTTTTTTTTTTTAGTGATATATGATTAAAAATATTTTTTGATGTTCATATCTCATTTGGAAAATGATTTGAATTTAATGACTTTATTTTAAACAAATAAAGAATCTTTTTTGAATAATTTAATGTCATTTGGAAAAATGATTTGAATTTAATGTGATTTGGAAATTGCTTTGCACATGGGCTTTGAATATTAAAGTCCTTTGGGCTAAATATGAGATGTTTGGGAAAAATTTTACAAGTTTCATTAGCCAAAAGCTAGTCTTCTCAAGGCTGAAAGCCCAAGGCCAAGGCTGGTCATAGGGTGCCTTAGGCTTTCAGCCTTTTGCAAATGTAAAAATTACCGTTCATTATCTTTCGTTTTCATTGTTCATCTTCTCCGTTGAGGGCGGTCGGTGGGGTTGCGTACCACAACCGGCTAGAGGGAGGCTGGTGACCGTCACAGCAACACAGGTGATGGTCACGGCAACCCAAGCGATCGTCGCCAGGGTGTCGTGGCAATCTCCACGCCATCTGGGTTGCGACAACCTCTGCGGGGGCTGCGCGATTTGCATCTCGGCGACCTCGCTAGGGCCGCACGACCTTAGGCGAGGGTCTCATGGCCCTAGCGACAGTTGCTCGAGGTCTCGCAATCATCAGTGAGGTCATGCGACCTAGGCGCAGCTCTCGCCAAGTCCCCCGACCTCAGGCAAGGGTTGTGTAGCCTCAGTGATGGTCAATCGGGGTCACGTGATCACTGACAAGGTTGCATGACCCAAGCGCAACCTCACCAAGGCCCCCTGACCTCAGGCGAGGGTCTCACCGGGGGTTGCACGACCCCTTGCCAGTGGTTGCCCGATCTCGGGCAGCCCTCGCCGGTGGTTTCCAGGGGCCACCTAAGGTCTAGTGACCTTAGATGACAGTTGTTGCCGGCGATCCCATATCACCAATAGCCGCTGCCCTTACTGGCCATATATATATATAATAAAGGTGCTTTGTAAATTTAAGTCTTCCAAACACCATTTTATTCATAGATACTTTGTAATGAACTTTCAGATTATAAGTTTCCAAACGCAATTTGCATTTTGAAAAATTCATTTCACTTAAAGTCTTTTGCATTTTCGTAAAGACTCTTCCCAAAAGTCTAACCAAATGCACCATTCCTCCTCCATTGCGTGTAGGCCTTAGCAACGGTCACGATAGGCCACTAGCGCCTTTCTCGAGGCTTGATGAGGTTCGACCTGGTTGGCCTTGGGCAAGGTCGAGCCTTGTCAGATCCCTCGATCGTGGGTGAGCTCGAGCTTGCAATGGACCGAGCTTGCAATGGCGAGGTAGAGCTCCATTGCAAGCTCGAGCTCCCCCAAGGCTGGCGAGCTTGACCTTGCTTAAGGTTGATGCTCGCCGGCTTGCGTCGGCCCTTGCCTATTGCCAATTGCTTGCGGAAGAGGAAGGATAAGAAAAAAGAAAGAAGAAAAAAATAAAATAAAAGATAAAAATTAACAAATTGAAATTTTAAATAAAAAATAAAATGTCCAAAAATTCAAGAGTAATTTCGGAAAGTGCTTTTACCTTCTTAAATTTAAGAATTCACTTTCCTAATTTTATGCATGAATATTTTTCTTGATTAGAAAGCGTTTGCGGTTCACTAATCATTTTCGGCAAATCATGAGAGTAAAAGTTTGGAAAACTAATCCCGGGAAAATACTTTACGTCAAACAAATGCACCCTCAGTTTAGTAAGTGTAGATCAGATAGACCGTTAGCTAACCCATCTAATAGCGAATACTCTACTTTTGGTGGTGGTGTTTTAGAGGCAAGAAACCTGTATTATTCTCACCTAAGAGGTCTCGAGGTCGGATCCATCCGCGCTTGTAGTGCCGAAAAATTGAGATTTTTTAGTTAGTGGGCTGTAGGGCGGACCGGCCTCCACCCTTTTTCTGGTCAAAAAAGGAACAAAACAAGCACTTTAATCCCCCGAGTGAGTCCACTAGCAACTCCTGAATCAGAGACTTAAGAAATGGAAAAAATAAGAACCGGAAAAGTAATGGCAACCCGAAAAGGAATCGCTTTTGCCACGGGCTCGTATAAGGAAAACAGAGCTTTTCTGTAGTATTAAAAACAGCAAGTTGATTTTACCCCCCCAAAAAAAAAAAAAGCAAGTTGGAAGCACTGGGGATGACATTGCCTTGCGAAGTTGCGATACGATACGAGGGGCGAGGCTTTGATCTGTCGCTGTCGTGGCCCATAGAGAATCCGGATGAACTTCGGGGACTGGATCTTGCTTTTCCCCCTCTCTCCCTTTTGCCACTTCTCCACCAAAGATGCTCATGACTTTTGCGGAAAGGCCACGGTATCTAGTCATCATCCATCGATCTTTGGCCGCGGAGAACTCCCACTAAAAGGAAGAACAACAATTGAGCAGATCGGATAGGATGGCGAAATTGATTGAGTAAATTGATTCGGGATGAAGCTATTGGCAGAGCCAATGACATTAGAGACTGATAGGATAATGAGATTGATCCTATTGTTACATATCTCTAAAGATTTGATCCTAAGAATTAGTCGCCTTTGATTGTCAAAGGAATAAATCTCAATCATTTATTAAAATTTTCTGAAGTGTTTGTGGGGTCAAAATTTATTATGGTATGGCGTTTTTTGGAATGGTGGATTGGTCCCTCTAGAGACAATAGCAAGCTTTGAGATTACTCATGCTAAGCTTGAAGCCACCCTCTACAAGCCATGAGACTCCTCAAATTCACCCTCACTTTAATAGGACCTAGCGTTGACCTAGAATTGAACAAGGTTTTGACGGATGACACAAGTTTTAAACCTGAAAAAAAAAAAAAAAAAAATAGTTGTAGACACTAGACATTAAATTTGTAACCGGGTTTTGACTAAATTTTGGTTGGAAGTCAACAACTAAAAATTTAAATTGAAAGGTACAATTTGACCAAATCGGCTAGATATTACTACTTTTAACTGTGAGAGTCTCAGTTCAATAAGAACGGGATAATCATAATTTTCGCAAATCAGCTAATAAGATCACGTGGATTTGATCGTGAGCTTTCTAGCGCTTCAAGAATCACTTCAACGGGAGTTTTGTCAAGAGAAATATCATCACTTAACATCTTGAATGCTCATTTGGCCCGACTTGTGGAAATCAACAATCCCGACACTTTCTAGGTAAGAGGCGGCATTGCCAAAAAGTCAAGTCACGAGCTCTCAATGGACGAGAGAATAGTCAAATTGAATGATGGATGAGAAAAAAATGGGTGATCAAAGATTAGTCAAAGGTGAAAGGAATATACATACGTGTGTATATGTATGTATGCATGTATATATATATATATATATATATATATATATATATATATATATATATATATATATATATATATATATTTCCTTTCTTTAAAGACGTCAGGTTTCAAGACGGGCCAGCACATGACTGCGACGTGTCAGTGGCAAGGTCGATGCGGTGCTGCACAGCGCCGGCTAACCCCGCGCAAGGACGGGCCGACGATGAGCATGGTGGGGGTGAAACTTGCGCAGGGCCATTTTTGGCGATGTGCAAAGGCTATTTCGGTCTTGTGCAAGGTTCCCTACCGATGGTAACTCTCGTTTGCATTTTTCTTAAACCTAAGTTTGCTGCTCTAGGCTCTTCCTCACTTTTGATAGAAATTCTCTCTCATTAAAGGTTCATTCGATTTGTGGTGTTTGGTGTGAAGGCATCAAAGCTCCCTTGGTCCAGGTATGCCCCTCGGCCTCTACATTTATAACATCGTCACGTCATATTTTTTTATTATTTGTCATATCATATTATCATGACGTTTTCAATACAATATGTCATGAATATTATCATGTCACATCATTTTATTTTCATATTTTGAATCTAAATTGACAAGTCTTGGCGTATGTAAATATTGCCATGTCATGTGATTTGTAATTGCGTTTAAAATATAAAGTGTATGTGGCCGGTAGGGGTGGGCTTTGCCATAGGCTAGCGAGGTCAACCTTGCAGACCCTCACCTTTATCGGTCATCGGCCATAATCTCTAACCAATCGTTAGACCTCGACGATAAGCTATAGGAAGAAGGAAAGGAAAAAAAAATAAAGAGAAAGAAAAGAGAAAAAGAAAACAAAATTAATTCACAAAAATTATTAAAACATTTATAAAAATTGTTCACTTAATGATTGGTGTCCATGTCAACAATTTTGGATAAAATTGATCGGATGAACTAAATTACCACAAATGCAAATGTTTTGTGATTCAATTGACAAAATGAAGGTTTAGAGTTGAATTGATATAATTATAATAGAATTAGGACTTCTTTGGAAATTTTCTTGCATGGCATATATCTTATCCTATGTGGTGCTTTGATTTTGAAATCATTTACTTTAACTTGCTACGCGACATGTCATTGTCAAGCGTGCAACGATCCCATGAGGTATCTTCTCCCGCGGAAACCCACCTCTGCTAATTTACTCGTTTTGCTTTTTTCCTTTTGTGCAAAATGGATATAATTAGCAGTGACACTTGGCTTATTAGATGGAAAAGCACGTCGTGGTCCAGCAGCGCCTGCTTGCAAGGCTTGTCCCATTGCTGGGGCTTTTGGATTATAGAAATCCAAGGTCAGATTCAGTCCATCCCTTGGAATGCGGCAGTGATGGCGGGGGCATCATGCAATATTCTATTCCTAGAGATAATCCATCTTCTAGGAAAATCAAAAGCGACGGCTTCGCAAGAGTCGTATGCAAATTTGCTACTTCAATCTCAAAAGGAAGAATATAAAAATGGTTGAACCCAAAAGCAGAAGAATATAGGAAAATTAGGCTTTTCATTCAACCAACTCTCTTCTCTTTCTCAAGACTTAAAGAAAAATTAAAATCACTAGTGGGTTACAAAATTGAAAATTGCCTACATTTATATTTTAATTTAGGTGCATGGTACAAAAAATATGTCCAAAATTTGTAACCCACATGTCAAAGACATGATTACGGGAAGCTTCCGTCCACCAGAGATGAAATAAGATATGACTTAAAAAAGGATTACAACAAGAGGACTTCCCAAATTGTTACCCGCCATAATACTATCATGCCCAAACATGCTTAGTTTCGAACTTTTTAATAAGCTTGCATGCATCAATGTTGGTATGATCACGCACCCCGAAGATCCAGAAATTCTTCATTCACCCTGTTGTTACATTGGGCCTGAGCTCACCAATTTCTAATTTATAGATACATACATACAATGGCTATTGATTTCTTCTCTATAGTTTGGCGGGGAAACTGGAAAGAAAGTGAGGATACAACCTCCATCAGATCAGAAGATTCCCAGACTAACCCGGGCAGGTGGTACCTGAGGAAAGGGCGTTAATTGCTGACTTTCCTAATGCATCGTTTTTCTTAATGATTAGTTTGATAACAATGCCCACTTATATGCGCTGCTGAGTAATAATCGAGGGAAGGGCATGTGCCGATGTGCGGCGAGGAGCTGACACGCAATTCGATGAGTACTATATATATATCTCTCCCAGCTCGGCTTGCATTTGGCATCTTGTGAGCTGAGCGGCCTCTCGTATCTCGAGGGCTCTCTTGTAATCTTTCGATTTGTTTTTTCAAAGAAGCCCTCACAGTGAATGAAAAGCAAGACTCACCTACCTCACCATCGACTGTGTGAACCATCCACACTCATAAGAGGGGGAAACTATCAAATCCGCCCTATATTTTCTGTGCAAATACCAATTTAGTTATAATTTTTTTTAACTTTATCGATTTAATTAAAATCTTTATATGAAATTTCGGTGTAATCTAGCTAATTTTTGCCAGCAGATAACTAGAAGCGTTACATTAGCAATTTTCGATTAAAATTGATTGGTGGAATTATGTAAAAATTTCGATGAAAAGTTTAGGATTAAATTTGTATTAATATAATATATTTCAGATTGATTGGATACTTTTTTTCGCTACGAGAGTAGATACTTTGGTGTTCTTCCTTTCCATGAGTCAATACTGTGTCAACCTAACCCTTGTCATGAACCTACATTTTTTTAAATCGGATCCAAGGTACCATACTTTATCTAATCTTAAAATAATTTGTTATTTTCACATCACTCAAAACGTTTGCTTTCTGATTTCTTTTAACTCTATGAAGTGGATTTAGTGGTTAAGATGCATCTTTGTACTAGATAAGGTTAGTAACATAATGTAATTCGGTATTGACACCTCAAATTTTCCTAAGATTTCAAAAAATTTAAATAGCTTACCTAGGCCATTCGAAAGTTGTCAAGATTTAACGAATGAGATGCAAGGCACAAAACCTATTTTCAATCTGAAAAATGGGTTATACTCATCAATACATATATTTCTATACACATATTGCCACTCAAATCCGACAATCAGTTTTGTCCTGCATGACCAATTAGCCTTTTCGTAGTGTCAAGAAGTTATACATTGTATCGCATGTCATTTGCACATGTTTTATATGAATTGCTACGTCATTTTGTATATCATTCACTCATGTCTTATTTGATGTCCATGTCATTGCTCATGTAGTATGTGGTTTCTCACGTCATATTCCATATCATTTACTTATAATGTATATGATTTCTATGTTGTATTGCAAGTCATTCGCACATGTCAATTTCAATTTCTAAGTCATTACACATGCAATCTCTCAAGTCATTCAGCATACCATGCGGCATTTGAGCATGTTTAATTCGATCATCTTACATGTCATTTGTGCATGTCATATCCGATTACCATGTCATTCACGCATGCTATATCAAAAATTTACGTTGCATCGATATGCCACGCTCAACCATTACATATTCAATTGCTTTATCGCATCACATATGACTCCTAAGTCATATCCATACTACTCATCAAGTTTGATACTTATCGTATCATATTGAGAATTATTTGGGCCATCGCATATATGTGTATGTATGTATGATATCTTCCTAAGATAATGACACAAATAGTTAATAAAATTTGACTTAATCTATAACGTGGTTTTTAAACTTTTAGGTTATTCAATGTAATTCCGAACTTTAACCCAATGTGTAATACTGTCTGTAAACTTTTAATTTATTTAATATGGTCTTTGGACTTTTTGTACATGTTCATGTTAACCACTAAACCATATGAAAATATCCAATATTAATTTTTCATTAATTCAAGTTCAGGGGCCACATTAAATATTTTATGGATTACATTGAACAAATTGAAAATTCATTAATAACATTATACATTGATCTAAAGTTCAAGGACTACATTGAATAAATTAAAAGTTGATGAACCATACTGTATATAAAATTAAAAGTCCAGGAAGTATTTGTATTATTTTTCCTTTTCCCTTGAATCCGACATATGATAAATTTGACCATTCTTACTTCTACAATTTAAAAATCCAATCCGAAAGTAGATAACCAAATAAAAGCAGAAATGCTTATCATGTCAATTCATCCCCACGTCGGACTGTTCTCTTTTTTTTTTTTTTCGATTTCCCCCACTTTACTTACTAGTTAATCCTCGTCATTCGGTCCAGAACAGCAACTCCACTCCAATCCGAGGAAAGCCCGAAAAGCGTGAAGAGGAAAAGTCGCGGGGGCTGTCCGATCGAGCGTGTCCTCTAGCGCATCACCACGCGCCTCCCCTTCCCCAAAAGGGCCAGGGCCAGGGCCAGGGCGGGCGGAATGCTGCCGCTTTTTGCACAGCGCGTATCGAGAGTTGAATCCGAACCCGCCTTTTGAATCTCTATCTCTCTCTCTCTCTTCTCTCGTCATGCGCCTTCTTCTACAGGGAGAGAGATGATTGGTCGGTCCTCCTCGGCTGGTGCTGGTGCTGGTGATGGTGCTGGTGCTGGTGCGGGTGCTGGTGCTGGTGCCGATCTCAGGGGCATAAAAATCAACCGTCATGGTCCTCGAGCGTTCCGGATTTCCCCCAAATTGACGACCCTTTTGCCTCCCTCTGTTCTCCGCATTTCTTGTCTCCCCTGACCTAGCGCTCCTCCTCGGCGTGCGGCGCACTCGCTCGGATTTGGCGGCGATTCGAAATGCGGATCGACTGTTGATGTTGATTCTCGGCTTCTCTCTCCGGGTATTTATTCGAATATCTGCTTTTCAATTCGTTGATTTTGGCTTTGCTTTTTGGGCTGTACAGCCCCGTTTTAGGAGATGGGGTTTGTGGGTGGATTTGCGTGGGTTCGACGAATCTGTTGCTTTATGGAGAAACTGCGGCGGCGGCACTTCTAGGGTTTTTGTGGAATCGAGTGGTTTATTTAGTTATATATTTATTTATTTATTGTTTGGCTGCGGAGGAAATGGGAGTAAACGGAAAGAATAAGATCTAAGCGAGATTAGCACAAAAAAAATCTGACCTCCTTGGATGGTGATTTTTTTTCTTGGGTACTTGAAGGGTTTTCTTGGTGTTGGCGTTTTAAATCTCGATAGTACAGTACGAAGAAGTTTCTTGGATAGTTAAAAGTATCCCTCGTGCGAATCGTATACCGTAAACCTCAATCTTCTTTAGTTTGCTGATTGTAGGATTGAGAATCAGATGCAAAATGAAATTCTCTCTCTTCAACTTTCATTTTGTCCTGAATCCAACTGAATTTCATGCGCATAAACTTTATTGTTGGTGTAGTTGTGAGAAAAGAAGTTGCGATGTGTTTGTAAGACTTGATTTCTGTTTCCAGGGCTGTGGTGATCTCAGGATGGTTAGGTGTTCTGCGGGACGCTCACTGAATCTGATGGATAACCTCTTTCGATATCTTGTGGTTGGATTCTTGTGGGTTCCATTCAGGACTGTACTTGTGAGGGGTCTCTGTGGTTTTGTGGATTGACGGATCGCTGCTCGAAGAATCCAGTGTTTGCTTTGATTTGTTTCGTGAGCATGTTAGGAAGATCTTTTCTCTAACTTGATTTAGAAGCACAAGCTGGAATTAAGACAGCCGAAAGTGAAAATTGTGGGAGAAGCTCTTTTAAAAGCACTGTCAATGGACAGCCATCATCCATCGACATTGTTGTCCATGGACTCTGGCTTTTTGTCTCATGATGAATTGGAGAGAGAGATACATGGTTCGATCATCCATGGTGGACCACCTGATATCAATCTCCCTTTGTCATCAAGGCCTAGTCCGCCTCCTCTAGCTTGGAACGACCCCTGTGATATTTTAGATGTTGGTTTGGGAACCCAAATTTATGAAACAGAGATGACTGTTAATATCCCAAAAGTGGGGCATAAAAGCAACAAGCGCATTGATAGTGTGTGGGGCGCCTGGTTTTTCTTTAGTTTCTACTTCAAGCCCGTGTTGAATGAAAAGACAAAGTCCAAAATAGTTAAGGACCGTAATGGTGTGTCCGGCTTTGAGAAATCAGACTTGCACCTAGATGCTTTCTTGGTTCAGCATGATATGGAAAACATTTACATGTGGGTTTTTAAGGAAAGGCCGGAAAATGCTCTTGGCAAGATGCAGCTGAGAAGTTATATGAATGGGCATAGTCGGCAAGGGGAGCGTCCATTTCCCTTTAGTGTGGATAGGGGTTTTGTACGTTCTCACAGGATGCAGAGGAAGCACTACCGCGGCCTCTCCAATCCCCAGTGTGTTCATGGGATTGAAATTGTTCGGACACCCAAACTTGCGGGTCTTGATGAGCAAGAGCTGAAGAGGTGGATGGAATTGACTGGCAGAGATGTAAACTTTTCCATTCCTATGGAAGCTAGTGACTTCGGTTCCTGGAGAAATCTTTCGAGCACTGATTTTGAGCTTGAGCGGCCACTCCCTTTATCAAAGAGCAACACAAATCACCACTCTAGGAAGTTGCTCAATGGCTGTGGTTTAAATCTGTCTACCCAGCCATCAGACCATAGTAATGGTGATGTAGTGGATCTGTCACCCGTTCGCAACAAAAGGAAGAAAGACTATTCTCCAAATGGAAATAGTGATGACTTAAATTTATCAAATGGTTCTCATTCTGACAGAGGTTTGGATCTGAAAATTTACTCGGTTGAGCCATCATGGTTTAATGAATTTACTGGGGCCATGAAGAATGTCTGCGGCCCTGCTACAGCAGCGAAAACGATATATGAAGATGATGAAGGGTTTCTGATCATTGTTAGCTTGCCTTTCGTAGATCTTCATAGGGTAAAAGTTACATGGAAGAACATTAATTCACATGGGATTGTGAAGATATCCTGTGTTAGTACGGCTTGCATACCTTTTATATCAAGACACAGCAGGACCTTTAAGCTAACAGATCCAACACCGGAGCACTGCCCTCCAGGAGAGTTCATTAGAGAGATTCCCCTCCCAGCCCGTATTCCAGAAGATGCTAAGTTGGAAGCATATTGTGATGAGACAGGGACATTGCTTGAGATCATTGTACCCAAGCATCATTCAGGACCTGAAGAACATGAGGTTCGTGTATGCTTCCAGCCCCTCCACTTGGAGTGATTGACCTGTGGTCAGCCGAGAGGAGGGATTAGCACATGTCCGGTTTGGCATTATTGTGGTTGCTGCTTCGTTGTTAACTTAGATAATTTCATAGTAGACATATAGATTGAAGTCTGTACTGTCTCTGGATGGTGTGCTTGTCTTTGTACTTCTTTAATTATTGATTCTCAACTCCCATCGCCTGACGCATTCTTTTATGTGAATATTTTGTTGAGACAGTGATGGGGCAAATTCATTTCCCACCTGGTGAGAAGGTGGTTCCGGGCGCTTTTTAACACTCTTGTTTATCCTCATCGTTGCTACAACTTATATTTACTTTAGTGATGTTTCTTTCAATGCTTTTGGTTTGGTGGGATTTGAAATCTTACTTTGATGAAATGAAAATCATATGGTCTGGTATGACGTGTTACTTCTTTGATGTTTAATTACATAATTGAATGAAAACAATAAGTAAAAATTTGTCATTTTTATTGAAACTAGAACAAGAATACTTGTAGTAACCCACAAGTCACAAATGTTTTTGTTATGTATCTTAAAATTTGCCAAGAAACATTTGCACTCAAAGTATGCAACCCAATCTATGTCTTTGTGATAATCATATACTTCTCGGAGTATGAAAGATAAGGTTTATCGAATTATTTAATATGTTTGAAAACTAAAACAAATTGTTAGATACTTTTCTTATTAGAATTGGGGCCACGGTGATGTTCTCTTTATCCTAGGACCTATGTGCTTCTTAGATTTAGATAAAACTCAACATGAACAATGAACCTATTTAGCAGTCAAAGCACATAAAAGCTCATGCTTTAATAAGATTAAAACTTAAAAAAAGAAAGAAAGATTAAAACTAGCAAAGGACATTGCAAACTTATTAGTAAAAGCCAAACTTCAGTAAGTAGGGAAAACATTACAAATTAAAAGAACAACACAAAGATTATGTTTTCCACACCACCCCATTGATATTTGGTCTTGTTCTAAAGTACATTTGCATTCTCAACTAGATTCAACAAATAAAAATATTCTTCTAAAGTACATTTGCATTCTCAACTAGATTCAACAAATAAAAATATTCTCACAAGGAGACAATCAAAAACTTCTCTATGATCCATTTCCAGGTAATATTTTCTATATAAGGTAAAAAACAATCTCTCTAGAAATAAAAGTTGAGAAACATATAGAAGATGTTAAGTAATGAATAAACAAATCTCTCCTAACAAAAGCAAACCATTGGAAATTTAATGCATCAATTGCTTGGGAAAATTACCAAAAAAATCCTAAACATATTTCAAATTAGCCAATTTAATCATAAACTTTTTAATTTTGCCAATTTAGTTATAAACTTTTTAACAATCTCTCAATCATGCCAATTTAGTCCTAAACAATTTGATGATTTGTTAATTTAGCTATTCCAGCTAATTTTAATTGAAAATTGCTTACACGGTACTCTAATCAATGTTGGCCATCCTACGTGGCGTCATCTAGCACTGACATTGACAACTTTTTTAGTTTTTAGTTTTTTTTCTAACCTTGAGTCGGCGAGAGCGTGGAGGCCCAAGGTTGGAAGAAAAAGGAAAAGAAAAGAAGAATAAAAAAAGAAAAAATTTAGGAAAATTTAGAAAGATTTTAAATTTTAAATAATTGAAAAAATTGCACACGTCAAGGTCGGTCGTATTACGTAGGATGACCAACATGAACTAGACTGTTATGTCGGTGATTTTCGATTAAAATGGATTGACATGACTATTAACAATTTGTTAAAATGTTTGGGACTAAAAGGCACAAATATTCTAAAACTAAATTGACAAATTTTCAAAAAGTTTATGACCAAATTAATAAAATTGAAAGATTTATGACTAAATTGGCATGAGTATAATAAGTTTATTTATTTTTTTATTTTTTTAATTTCTCATAAGTTGTTTCCACATTCAACTTGCTTGTTAAAGGAAGATCAACCACTAATGACTGCAAACTTTTTTTGGGGTCAATCCTACACATAAGTTACAGCATTAGAATTACTTCATGTCTTTCTAATGCTTATACGTATTTAGAATGGAATATTACATATAAATAAGCTTAAAGAATTGAAGGAATCATTCTATCACATTAAACAAGCATCATACCTTGTGCAAGGCGCCTCCTATGCATGAAGATACTTTTCTCTTTAGCTTTTTTCCGGCGTTGTTCAACTAAGTGTTTGTTACACCTTTTGGCCTTCTCCCAAAGGGATCGAGTACAATTTTCTGCATCTTCAGATTCATCACTTTCTACTAAGAAATCAGCATAACTTTACCCATTAAAGATTGCATTACGTTTGTGATTTGAGAGTGAAGACGCAACAAGTTTGTAGTTGCAAGCTCATTTGTACCGTCATGATTGGCATTGAAGTTTATAACACCAAATGCTAACTACATCAATCTCTTCGAACGCAATAGCTTTGATTTTATTGCATCACGAGAGTTTTGTGCAAAATCATCACAATAAATTCCCTTGTTTTGTAGCTTTTGTCTACCTCTTCAGAATGTATTGTGATGGAATGGGTTTAACAATTACAACATATGTTAAGATGCATAAAACATGTGTAAACAACCATTTTTACATTTCAAATAACTTGCAATTACATATAATGTTAGAATCATTTGCACTAAAATGGACCTTATGCTTTCATTTACTAGTCTCGATTTCCATGATATAAGTATGCAATAGCCCGTCAGTTTTTTTTTTTTAATCTAAAAACATGTTTAGACGAAACATACAAAAACTCGGCTTGTAAATTCCTATAAATTACATGAGTATATACATTTCCAGTATATTGAAATTTTTTTACTATTTTTAATTATAATTTATGGCTTTCCTCAAGTATACTCAAAATCATCAACAATTTTATTGTTGTGTATTTTTTCAATTTGACCCTCATAATGATTCATAAATTCAAACAAACTCATGGTCTTGTATGTCATATCTTAAAACATATTATTTGTGCTCTCGCTTTTTTATGTAGATCTAATTCTTGTAAGAAAAAATCACGGCAAAACATGAGACACCATTTATGATGTAGATGATACATATTATCTAATCACTTATTAGTAGCTAAGTTATACTCTTAGCACATATCTTTCCAAGTGTTCTTCATTTTAATTCTATATTTGCAATGATATAGAAGCTTGTGCCAATAGTTATCTCGAAAACCTGTTTTAGAAAAAGATGTGCAATACAATGTGTTGCATTTTTGCCAATATGCCATACACATAAACGATGATAATAATTTGAAAAAACAATTATAATGGCATTTGCCATTACATGATCTTAATTAGTGAAAATAATCTTAGGTGCTTTGTTACGAAAGAGCTCAAAAAAAGTGAAATGCCTAAAAAAAAAAAAGAAAAGAAAAAAAAAGAGTTTCATCCAACAAAAATGTATAACCAAATAGAACATTATTCCAATGATGATTCAAACCAACAAAAAATGCTCACCATATCATATTTTTTTTTATTTATTTATTTATTTTGGTGACCCAGGGAACCTCCGCTTGCCGCTTCGCGGCGGAGAGTAAACCCTGGGGAGACACGTAGGAAACCACCACCCACGTGCCTTGGGTAAGGCATGGCTAGCACTGAAGCAACGACGACACCGTGGATCGAACTCGGGACCTCTCGTGAAAAGTTCCTTTGCTCAACCACCTACGCCACCACCACGGGTGGTACCATATCATATTTATTTGTACAGCTAATAGTATCAAATATTACAACATCTCCATATCTCTCATAGTCCAACTTGCATACATTGTCAGAACATTAGTCAGTCTCTATTCTTTATCCAATAAAAATGTATAAGAAAAATTGTTTTCATTTGATATTAAATAATTAAAATGAATAAGACTTTAACAATCACTCACACTAATTGGGATTTTTCTTTTTTATTATAAGAAATTTTGATAATCACGTTATGTAAAGTCAACATTATTCAGCCTCTAATTCACTACTAAGGAAGGAATATGCTATTGTAGCCTTTGTAGTTGCCCTAGTCACATAAGTCAAAATACATTTATTAGCATTCGTTATATGTCGATATGTTTTTGTTTATCATCAATGAAATATAAAACTTAGCAACTACCCAAACTCCATTTTCGATTTTAAATTTAGTGCAAACTTGATATCTGATTCTCATCACTATTGTTAAACATTTCTTTGGTCATGAGGTGGGATTGGAGGAGAGTGTCCTTCGCAATATAGAAGTGTAGAGATAAGTACATTATGAGTGCCATAACTTTTGTACGATGCTCACTTAAGTACTAATACCTTTTTGACACTCACTTAAGTGTCGCATCGGTGATCACTTGAGTGTCGTTTCCGGCAAATTATCCTACGTGAATTTTTACTTAATTTTCTATTCTGATTTGAAATTTTAAAACTAAACTAAAATCCAATGTGAAATTTTTTTATCAAGCATGGCAAGAGTATAACAAACATCATTGTTTCTTGCCATTTCTTTAAAATCTTCCCCAATTAGACAACGCCGTTTTTAGGAGCGACACGATTTTCAAACTCTCTCTCTCTCTTCATATCACTTAAGTGGTCAATTTTAAAAAATTGACGAACCTAAATGTTCACTTCTAATAACTTATGGCATTGAAATGATCATTCATGAAGTCACTAGAACTTTTTCTATCCTTCAATCAAATGTTCAAGAGATGTTGTTTGCCTTCTCAAGTGCTGACTTCAGCTTGCCAACACACCACGTCGGATGTGTATAATAAATTATTGCCACATCAGTTTTTTTGGCAAGGCAAATTGTTGATGACATTTAAATAATTAATTTTTCAAATTTGCGGCACTCAAGTGAATGAAAAAAATTATGGCCCTCAAGTGATTGCCATATGAAAGTTGTGGTACTCTTATTGTATTTACTTTTGTAAACGAGCATCTTCAATACTCATTAACTATTGTTTTCCTTTTCTCCTTTTTGCATTCTAAATCTCTTGCAAATTGCATATGCATTGTATATTTTTATAAGCTTTATTAACTTCATCCTCATTAGCAAACATTTTGCCAATTCTAAATCCAAATTTCTCATTATTATTATGCACAATAATATTATCTTTTGAAGCCTTTACAATTTTAAGAAAAAAAATCTAATCATATAAAGAAGAAATACAAGATAAATACAAATTTAAACGAAGTCGTACTCATTTCTCTTAAGAACATGGTGAGTTTTGCTGGATGTAAATTTTAAAGACAAGTTTTGGTGTCCACCGGTATTGGGTTTCTCTCAATTACAAGAATTCATAAGCAAATAATAACTAAAATTATAAACAAAATAATAATAAGTATCAATATCATTTGAAAACCCGAAGTTCTTCCTTCATTGCTATATATAACTAAAATTTGATGTCAACTATGCCTATTTCTTTCTTGCAATCAAAGAAGTAGAGACTAATGAACCTTATTCGATTGTTACATATTCATCGGTAACAAAATGCTAAAGCAATTGGGAGTTCAAAGTATATTAGATATTGAAATTCCTTGTTTTTGAGTTATTAAGTTTCTTTTATTCAAGGGTTAATACCCTAAAAAACCCAAACTGGTACACTTGTGACAAATTTACCCAAAACTATTTTTTTGACCACCAAAAATCCCAAATTGGTATACTTTTGACAAATTTATCCTAAACTGGTACATTTGTGACAAATTTACTCTATATTAATTTTCATTAAATTTTACCGTTAAATTATTAAATTAAATAACACGTGACGATTAATTAGTATACCAATTTGGGATTTTACACTTCATTTGTCACAGTTTACAATTTTTGTGATTTTTTTGTGGTATTAATCCAATTTAGCGAAGGGTATTTTTGTCACAAATTTACCAGTTTTAGGTTTTTTTCGGCCGAATAAATTAGTTTGGAGTAAAATTGTCATAAATGTATTAGTCTAGGGTTTTTTATGATCAGTTAGGGTAAATTTGTCACGGGTGTACCAGTTTGGGGTTTTCATGGTCAAAAAAATAGTTTTGGTAAATTTGTCACATGTGTACTAGTTTGAGAGTTTTTCAGGGTATTAACCCTTTATTCAATAACAAATCCCCATATCTTTTCTTTGGTCTAAGAATAATATTCACTATTTTAAAAGTTGCAAATTTGAAACTTTTTGAGTCTGGTTAAATCTTTTCTTTGGTGAAAAAAAAATCCACTAGAACTATTGAATTAATATAAATTAGATATTCACCTTAAATATTTTATTTAATCAGTCAAGTGAGTTTTCCATTCCTTTTGTGTGATGATGCCTTTTTGTACTCATTTCCTAAGTGTTGGACAGTTGGAGTGGCAAAACTTAGTACGGAGGGACACTTAAGTGTCAAAAGTTAGAAAAGTGACACTTAGCTAAAATTGAACCAAAATGGATTACTTAAGTGCCAATGGCTAAAAATTTGACCAAAATATTGACGTAGCGATTTTCTGGCGAGGCAAATGCAAAACGATGTCATTTTGCACGCTGATGTGGTCAGATAAGTGTAAAAACGACGTCGTTTTGCTGTTGATGTTGGTAAATAATTAATATAAAAATTAATTAAAATTAGATTTAAAACTAAATTTATTTTAAAAAATAAACCAAAAAAAATAGAGACTCGCAGTGGCGAGGGCCTTGCCGCCGCCACCTCCTCGCCGTTGTCGGGAAAGGCCGGTGACGGTGGGGGGAGGACTGGCCAAGGTCACCGAGCCTTGGCTAGGGGATGGCAACCCCGGCCAACCGAAGGCGAGGGCTCGCGAGCCCTCACCTAAATCTTCGACGAGGGTTGCAACTCTCCCTCAGATCTGATGAGGGTCACTAGGGAGCGGCGACCTCGACCGACCTTTCCCCCATCGTTGCAAGCCTTTCTCGGTGACGGCAGCAAGGGCTGAGCCTCAACCACCGCAATCATTCATCTTCTTCATTCCTCTCTCTTTTTTTTTTTTTTTTAATTTAATTTAATTAATTTTTTAGATTAAAATTCAAATCCGTGCAAAAACGTCGTTTTTGCATTTCTTTGCTGAGTCAGTCAGCTCTTCGGTGAGCCATGTGGGCGAGTAAAATTAATTGTCATGTAAGATTTTCATGGGATTCATTGGAGGTGGAATTCAAGTGTCTCATTTTTCAAAAAAAGTAGTCACTTTCCTAACTTTTGATATTTAAGTATCATTTCTTGCCAAGTTTTGGCACTTTGGGTATACTTTTGCCCTCATTTCCCCAAAGTTTGTCATATAAAAAGGACGGAAGTTCATAACTCAAAGACTCAACACAGAATTCTCATTCAAGCCAGTTTCTTTCACTTCTTCAAATGAAAATATATAACAAAACTCAATCTACCACTAAAACCAATCGTCAACAACTACAGATTTATGCCAAAAAAAAAATGCATCCACAAAAAGAGAGAGTTAAAGGATGAGAACCTATTGTAATGGTAGACCAACAAGGAGCAAGTGGTCAATCCACGTGGATTTGCGAAGTCGGAGCGAGACTGGCAGGTCGAGCGGTGATCTTCATGAAAATGGAGGCCTTCAAAGTAGCTGTTTTTGAAGCGAAGGTCAAGCGGCAATCTTTTCAAAAATGGAGGTCTCCAAAGTAACGGTCGAGTAGCGGTTCGCGCAAAATTGGAAGTCTTTGAAGTGGCGGTTGCGTGATGCCCCCGGTGCGTTACGACTAACTTAGTTATCCAATTCTTTTCACTTTTTAAGCATGCGGAAGCTAATAATAATCACCCCAAACATAGGAAACTTAAAGAACGCATGCGAAATATAAGCCAAGCTAACGCATTCATTCTTTAATTATTTATGTTAGGCGACATGGTTGGTACATTGGGATTTCAAAAAAAAACTCGGCTATCTTGAACTATATTAGCATACACCCACAGTACTATCTCAACCTTGAGACTACTCGTACATGTCTAGTCACCTATCTTCCAACGCTAGCACGTCCAAAAATCATCGCGTGGATCCAAAAATGCGGCTTCCCCTTCCTATTCCTGCCTCAGTCGACTGTACTACTCCCACCATCATCTCCATCGTCACCTAGTGTGGGTTGGCCCCACAAGCTATCCATCTACCTACGCATAAACTGCAAGGAAACCTAGGAGTATGAGGCTTATCGAGACCCTTATGTCTACTAACAAAATGGCGATGCATTAAATGAAGGTAATATCCAAAAAATTCGAATCCACGAAATTGGAAAAGTGCCAGGTGAGGTCCACAAGTACTCCATAACTAATGGAGGTAGAAGAAAAAAGGATCAACATAATTTTTATTGGGCTGGAAAAGTAAAATCAATAAACAGTGAGCCTAAACCCAGCAAGCAATACGTCCATCGGTCTATACTACATAAACCAATCACTGTACTGACAAGGAAACCCTTAATATATAGTATAGCATATCATTTTAAAATCAATTTGCCTGAGAACCTTTTTCAAAAGTAACATAGCATATCAAAAAAAGAGTAATTTTTCCCAAGCAAGAAATCAATAGCTCAATTAAAATCCAAATATTAAGGTTATATTCAATATGAATTGATGCTACCGTTATCTTCCAAGGAACCTCGTTACCCCCTGGCATCTCGCACCCCTCTAGCATTGTGAAGGCATCTGAGGAAACTATATTACACCCCTAAGCATCTGAAGGAACCTAGTTACCCCTCCAGGCTTCTCTATTACCACCCGAGGCATCGTTGCCGCAAGGATCAATGGCATTCCCAGTCACACATCCATACCATAATGCAACAATTCCATAATTCAATTTAAAAGGGCATTAACGCTACTACTACCAAGAAACTCGAGAGTGAATCTAACGAATCCTCAATCATTTTATTCCCCTAAACTAATCTAAACTCACCCGTGCCTATGTTAGACGAATTGCAAGAAGGATTCTATATCAAAGTCCCTAAATTAGCTTTATAAGGGCATCCAGCACACCTTTAGAAATTGCAGTTATTTTCTAGGTAAATGAGTTTAAAAAATTATGAAACTTTGACATAAGATAGAAAACATCTAGAGGGACATTTTCGGTGAAGGAATCTAGGTCTAATTCGGTCTATACAACTCTACATGATTTTTCGAAGACCACGGAAACCATAGGATACTTTGGTAGTTAACAAAACTACAAAGAATAGTTTGTCGCCAAGCAAACGACTTAGAAAATTCTGGAAATTTTATATGTGGTAGTTTAGGATGTACTCTCCAGTTTTCATGAATGACGCTTGTTAAAATTCTTGACTGACAATTTTGTGGAAATTGGAAACCGGAGAAAGGTCGATTAGATAACAGTAAAATTAGATTGCATACTCAATAGTTTTTCAAATATATTTCTGTCATACGATGTCCAAAAAATCCGAATTTAAAGTATGTTGTAGAACAGCCAATGAAGGACAACTTTTGTGAATGATGCCCCATGGAATTCACACCACATAAATCAGTACAAAATTAGCAAAATTAGCGATCTTGTCGAAACCGACCTGACTTAGACGCCTTCATTGATTCAGCTCAAGTCTTTGCCATTTCTAGCCCTAGCATACACTATACGTCAACATGCGATACTCCTACGTTCCAACCACGAACTCAACATTTTAGCTAGGTAACTTGGTCGAAACCTTCAATTAGACAGTAATCTAAACAACGTTTATGGAAATTTCTAAGGAAACCATCCTTGCTAAACATAATCGATTGATGTAGGATAAAATGGAGTATATCCACTTGCCTCAGGTCCTTAAAGTTGCGGCCTCAGCTTGGCAGAACAACGGCATGGATGATGATAGCGATGGCTTGTCTAAGGTGTTCCCGGAGACCGACTTGAAAAACTGCGATCTCTTCTGCCTTCTGTGGGTGATTATTGAAGAGAAGAGTGATTGTTTGCTCATTGGCTTTTGTGTTCGTGGCAGCGGCAAACTGAAGTGAGACTAAAGGAAATCGAGTAAAGTTTAGGCGGTGTAGGCGAGGGTGGAGGAAAGATGTGGTTTAATTTTTCCTTGTTCACTCGGCCTCCATGTTTTTACCGCTGCTGAGGTGTCAGATGTGGGAGAGAACATTGGGAGATGGAGAGAGGGAAGAGTGCAGCGGTTGAATTTGAGCTGCAGTGGTGCGATTGAAAATTTTCTCCTTCCTTTATGTTGCTGCGGCGCCCATAGGTGAGGACACCTACCGCTTGACTGGTCTTCGTTGTTGACTCCAATGGTGACATGGTGAGGTCGTTGGATGGTGTTGCGATGCGAAGGGAGAACGAGGAAGGCGTTGGTCTTTCGTTCCTCTGCCGCTTCTGGTCGTCGTGCCACGAGGAGGGGACTGATGAGCTGCTGGCCGATGGGATTGAGGTGGTGGTGGTTGTCGCGGCGACAGTCCAATGGTGACACGATGTCGAGTTGGCATCGTCATGAAATGATGGCGTTGTCATTAAGACTTAGGCAGCTTGATAATGGCGGGAATGAACGGGATTACAAGTCTCCGCGGTGGTGTAATTGGTGCGGTCTGATAACAAGTTTAATGGCATGGCATGGACCAATAAGCGTTCGAGACTTGCAATACGTCAAGTGAAATTCCCGATGTCAAAGGTTGATTGGTGGTCTATGTAAAATAAAAGTTTAGGCAATCGAGCACAGGTCCTCACGAAAGTGGAGGTCTTTGAAGCGGAAGTCTTCTGAACGAGAGCGGTGGTCTTATAAATCAATGATTGAGCAGCAGTCTTTCTGGAAGTGGAGGTCTTTGAAGCGGGGTCCTTGTGAAAATAGAGGTCTTAAAAGCTACAGCCTTCGCGAAAATGGAGATCTTCGATTCCAAGCGAAAACAGAGTAGTCGAGCTTATGTTTCTCCAGGGGAGTTCATCTTGAAGGACAAACTCTCTTTGAAAGGAAAAGCAAAAGAGGGTTGAAGAGGAGAAAATATGGGCGGGCATCTGAAATTTATTTGTAACAAGCTGCCATTTGCATTTGTCGCTAGCAGCTAACTTTTCATATGGTTTTATGTACTTGTAAAACATTCCCCATGTGTCAATCTGCAAGTGGATTTGAATAGACAAATGTGCACCATATTAATTGTTGGTTTGGCGCTTTATTCTATTGAATATTTTCTCATTAGGCACGACAAAGGTCAGTCCATGTGATTTTCCTTTGCAAAAATATGAACTTCTACTATTGTGAACATGTATCTTCTATATTTGATTGGGAAAATTATCCAAAAAGTAATAAACCTATAGTATTTTTGTCAATTTAATCATAAACCTTTCAATTTTACTAAGTAAGTCTTAAATCTTTTCACTTTTTGCTAATCGAGTTCATCCTGCAAATTTTGGCCAAAATTTGCTAAGATGAATACCGGTCGTCCTACGTGGCATACGTGGCATGGTCGACGATGACGTGGACAAAATTTATTATTTTTAAAATATTTTTTTGGAATTTTTTGGAATTTTTCTTTTATTTTCTTATCTTTTTCCCTCCCTCTCTCTCTTCTTTCTCTTGGCCAATTGCCGTGCTTACCGGCAGAGAGAAGAGAGAAAGGGGAGAGAGAGGGAGGGGGAGACAAGAAAAAAATTATAAAAAGTAAAAAAATTGAAAAAATATTTACAAAATGATAAATTTTGTTCACATTAGCATCAGCTGTATTATATAGGAAGGCCGACATTCACGTCAACGAATTCTAAACAAAATTAGCCAAATGGACTTAATTGATAAAAAGTGAAAACGTTTAGGATTCAATTAGCAAAATTAAAAGGTTTAAAATTGAATTGGCAAAAATGCAATAGGTTTAGAACTTTTTGGACAATTTTTTCCACATCTAATCCATGTGAACCCTAACACACAACAAATTCGAGAATACTCCGCAGATCTCATGTTTAAGTGCCATTTGCACTTGATGGGCACATTTGATGGTAGACTACCATGTTTACCTATTGTTGGACGATGGACAAATGTGCTGTATCCTTTTATGGGAGACATGAACTGAAGATCTAGCCGTGGGACAGAAAACTTTTGGGTTCATTTACCTGTGAGTTTGAAACTTGCACATTGGGGCTTGCCTCGTGCATCACATTCAAATATTCACGTGTTTCTCTAGGAGAAGGAGCATTAGATCTTGCTCAAAGAACTATTGTTTTAGTGGAATTCACTTGACGCACCTCATCCTTTCTTTTAGCTCTATGTTTTTTTAGTTTGAATCCGATAATGGGATACTACTTTTGAATTTGGGATAATTGACACAAATGATTTATGAATTTTGGCTCAATGTACAATGTGGCCCCATGTATTTTTTATACATGTTTAATTTTGTTCTTGAACTATATGTAAATGTTCAATGTAATCCTTCCATCGATTCAAATTTCAGGACAATATTAAATATTTTCATATAGTTCAACATGTATAAAAAATCTAAAGACTACATTGAACAAATTATAAGTCCAATGATTATTATGCATTGAGCTACAATTTATGGACCATATTAAACAAATCTAAAGTTTATGGATCACATTACACATTTGTCCAAAGTTCATAGACCACTTATGTCATCCTCCATTCGAATTTCTTAGATAACCAAGCATGCATAGAAGCTGTGTTGGTTAATACTCAACAATATTCTTAGGCTGCGCATGGTAACCATCCCCAGCCCAACTATTTCTATTCTTCTCTTCCCCAGAACAAAAAAAGAGTAGAAACCTGTTTGATAACGGCAAATTAATTTTTGTTCCCGGGAACAAAAAATTAGCCCGGGAATAGTTTTGGAACAGAAACGAGAAGTAAAAAAAAGTTACTTCTCGTTCCCGGCCAAGAATTCCCAGGAACAAAAATAAGAAACAAATTGGGCAAACCCTAATTTCACTTTCGCGATCTTCCATTTTCACCTCTCCCTTCGTCCGCTCGCCTCTCTCCGATCTCATCTCCAGTCGCCTCTCTCCGGTCTCGTCGCCGCCGGTCTCGTCGCCGCTGGTCCTGTCGTCGCTAGTCCTGCTCGTTGCCTCCGCCTCTCTTCGGTGCCGTCAACCCCGTCGTCTCTGGTCGCGACGCGACACTCCGGTTGGGTCGCCTCTCCGAGCCGGTTGCGTCCGGGCCCGTCGCCTCCGCCTCTCTTCGGTGCCGTCAACCCCGTCGTCTCTGGTCGCGACGCGACACTCCGGTTGGGTCGCCTCTCTCCGAGCCGGTTGCGTCCAGTCCCGTCGCCTCCGCCTCTCTTCGGTGCCGTCGCCTCCCGTCACCAGGTCCATCCTCCCCAGCACCACAACCAGACCCTTCTCTCTCCTCGCTCCGCGCTCTCTACGCTCCTCTCCCCTGAAGACCCACTTCGCGTTCTGCCCGATAAGGCCGCCTCCGCCGCCTCGTGCCACTTCTGCTGCCGCTCCGTGCGGTGGTTTCGGCTCGCCGGGCCGTTCGAGGAGGAGCTTCCCCAGCGGGGTGGTGGTCGCCGCGCCTGGGTCGGTCTGGAAGTCAGAGGAGGAGTGGCAAGCAGTCCCGTCGCCCGTCGCCCGAGCAGTTCCGTATCCTGAGGCAGAAGGGGACCGAGTTAATTGTCTTGATTTCTTTAAATTTTTTTTTTTGGGTGTCTGTTTTACTGCTAGCTTGATTGTGGGTTTGTCATTCTCAATTGTGGTTCCTGCTGTTCTTGATGCTTCTTGATGCTTCGCTTTCCATACTGGGTTGGGGTTTGTTGAATTGGGTTGGTTTCGTTTGAACGTGATTGCCATGCCGTCTCCTTGAAGCTTGGGAACACTGAGGTTTAAGACACATTCTGTTCAATGAGGCTTTCTTGGGCTGTCTATTTATGTGACGTGCGAAAAATTTAAACAAGTTTCTGCTGCAATGTGATAGGTTGAATCAGAATTGGGTTTTGAGTTTTGATTCAGCACGGTATGACACATTTCTAGTGCGTCAAGCGGTGTCTGTTGGAGGTGGATTTTTTGTGAATTACGTTTTAATAGGAGAAACCACTGAGGAAATGCAGGTTAGGATGTTCTCTGTGTTTTTCGAGGTGCTGGGGAGGGTTATTTTTTCTGGGTTTTTGTGGGAATGAGTTGTTTTAGCTATTGCTTGAGTTCTCTAGTACTGTCCTGTGTTTGGAAGGCTTTGTTTTTATTTGGAAATATCAGCCCTTTTAGGTTCCTGTTGGGTGCTAAGGATTTGTTACTGCATGAGTGCTGACATCTTGGTTACTTACGAAGTCTTATACTTTTTCAATTTTCATCAAAACAAAGGTGAAGGGGTGAATCTACCACCTGCAGTGCCATCGCCTCTGATCGCCTCTCTCCAATTCCACTGCCTGCAATCCCGTCGCCTCTGGTCAAGTTTCTCCGGCTCACATCGCCTCTGGTCGCGTCGCCTCGTGGTCGTCTTGCCCTAAATCAGGTTTGTTACTTTGATTCTTTCTCATTGTACCTGTTCTAGTGGTGATTCTCAATTTTTCTGAAGTTGAATCGTGTCGCCTCTGTCGTGTTGCCTCTGTTTGTGCTCGCTTCTCTCACGTTGCTTCCCCCGTGCTTGTGTCGCCCTTGATCAATGGAGGTAGAGTGGATACCTGGACCTAATGGTTCGGGATATCCATGTTAAATGAAGGAAAGCTTCATTTCTTGGATGTAGATAAGCATGTTGCGCCTTATGCACATATATTTACTGAATTTTATGGTTGATTTAGATTGAATAAGGCCTATGCGATCCGTCTCTCTCTTTCGATATGACGCTCGCTCTTTCTCTATTTTCTCCTATCAATTGCATACCTGAAACTCTGCTGTAATTTGTCAATGCTTTGCTGAAGTATTGATTAGTAGAACAACATGTTCGTTTATTATTTTTATATGCCTGGTTCTAGTTGTCATTGATGCTTGTGTGAAGCTTTGGGTATGTACTTCATCAAACTTTTTGTGGCAATTTTCTGATCAAGAAATATCTCATAGATTCAAAGTTATATCTATGTGATTCGTTCATGAACTAGCAAGGGATGCCCAACCTTACAAAACTATAAAGGAAAGGGGATGAACGCTTATAAATGAGAGCACCTTAATGAGGATGCCGCCTTATGTGCTGATAATTGCTTTGATTTTTGATTTAACCGCAAGTTTGCAATGTTCACTTGTCTTTCTTGTTGGAGTATCTCATGTAGGAATTAGAAAGTATTTCTGAGATTCTTTTTCCTAACATCTAGTCTCGCATCAAGTAGGAAAGCAAAGAGGTAGTTAGTCCGTTATATGTAGACAACCTTCGTTCATCGGTGTAATCATATTTTCGTTAATTTGAAGCTCATTCCTAGTTGATTCCTTTCTTGTACCTGATCCTTGGTTATTGCTGTTACTAATGAGTAAAGTGAATCACTGCTGTGATTTGTTGTTATCATGTGTGATTAGTTTGCCTATTAAAACTTATTGTTGTATCACTTCCGTCCTCACTAATGGCTTTGTGGTTCAATTATCTGGTACTTTTTTGTTTGAATCTTGGTTATGAGTTTAGAGATAGTGGTTGTCTTCTGCTGTGATGTTGTATTAAGCTTTCCCTACTTGTCCTTCTCTTGAATTGTGCTTTCGTATGGTGAGGATTCAAGTAATACGAAAGCTGGTTATCTTGATATGATGTTGCTGGTGCAAACAAATGATTTAGTCATGCTTGGTGAGGAATTGATTTTCTGCTGGATGTTATGTTTAGAGTCACGGATCGAGCTTAGGATTCGACTTTAGATTCACATAATATGCTTAGATCTGGTGATTGATGATGTTATTGGATGATTTTTTGTGGATTGACGATCAATGATTATGAACTTGAGGTTGATTGAGCTTGATTTGTATTACTCCGCATTTTCGTATTTTTGTGATGGACTTACTGTTTTGGCTGAAACGAAGTGCTAGATGAATTTTTTTGACCTCGAGCCATTCTAGACATAAAAAATACACTTCTAGAGCTTCGATTTGATATGTCGTACGCCCATAATGGATGTCATTTGGTTGCTGGAAAACACATTTGAAATCTGTCAATTCTGCAGTAGTTTCAGCTTGATTTGTGTTTACTGATTTTGCTGTTTTCCTATTTTGCTAGTTCTGTTTTGCTGATTTTGTTGGTTCTTTGTCTACTGATCTTGCTGGTTCTTTGTTTTGAGGAGCAAATTTTCTTCAAAAAATATACAATAATGGAATGAAACATTTGAGAATTCAAACATTGCACTGAATAGCTACCCAATGTTTATGCACTGAATAGCTATCCAATGTTTAGAGCTATAAAGGCATTTTGATGCTTGTGACTTTCTTTAGTCTAAAAGATGGTGATGAGAAAAGAAGACAGCATGTTGCACTTTCTTTTTAATTGTCTTCAACTCATATGATGTTCAACTAGTGAAGGTTACATGGCATCCCAAAAAGAGGCATTCATCGCAAAGTGGACTGAGCCTTTAACGAACTTGTTCGTTAGTTTGTTGGTAGAAGAGGTCAAAAAAGGAAATCGCACCTCTTCTACTTTCAATAAAGTAGGGTGGAATAACCTACGGATAGAATTCAACAAACGAGCGAGAACTTCAATATACTGCAAAGATGTTGAAGAATAAGGTGAACAAATTGAGAAAGCGGTATGCTAGTTTCAAGAAGCTTCTTTCACAATCCGGATTTGGCTGGGACAATGTGAACAAAAAAGTTGTTGTTGATGATTCGAGCATATGGGAATCTCATATCAAGGTATGATTTAACCTTTGACCATTTTCATAGCACTATATATGTACATCAAATATGTTTAATTGTATTGCTGATATATGTCATCATTGTGAAAATTGCAGGATAATAGTGAGTGGGTGAAATTCAAGAAGGATGGGTTTTCTCAATATCCTGACTTGTGTATTGTATTTGGCGATACATATGCTACTGGGGACTATGCAGCAGGAAATGCCGAAGATTTGGTGATGTCGGATGAACTTAACATTGGTGGTGATGATGCAGACAATGGACCAGAGGACTTTGGTGCACAGCATGTTAATGAGGAAGATGTTATGTCTGATGAAACTCCTACTCTAGTTCATGACAAACATAGGATGGATAAAACTCCAAATACTAAAAGGAGAAGGAAGAGTCAATCATTTGGTGTTGCTAGCACCTGCAAAGCTTTGCAAGAGATGATCAAAAGTAGGGTTAATCAATCTGTGAGTGGTTCCGTCAACTCACAAGTGACATCACCACCCATAGATCCATTCTCCATATCTGTGGTGATTGATGCCCTACTTGCCATGCCTATGTTGGATCCAGATCTCTATAGCAAAGCAAAGGAGCGAGCCTGCGATAATGCCACGTGGAGGGAGGCTTTTATCAAAACCCCATCTGAATTGAGATATGGACTTCTCCAACGTCTTTAGTGGATGTTAGGAAATGTGTTGTGGATTACATGGAGTTTTATTAGACTATGTTTTTTATGTTGGTTGTTTTTTGGTTGTTTAAGATATTGATGTTGAGACTTTTGCATTTGTGTTATGGTTTGGATATGATGGATTGTGCTAAATTTTTATATTTGGTTTGCCTTTTCACTCTATTACTTACGTTATTGATTTCTATTATTTTTTATTTATTTTTACATATATCTATATTGATTTTCTTATATTTGTGTAATGGCATAGGTACTATGGAAGATGAACCAAATAGTGTGTCTAATGAAGAGGTAGAAGAAGTTGGATGGTATTTGGATGACTTTGATATTGACATAATAATAGCATGGTTAACTCTTGTTAATTTGGACATGTCTTTACATACAAAAGAGCCTATTAGGGACAGTAAATTATCGGGAGCCGAATGGGTAAGGGAAATTGTTTATGGACATTCAGATAGGATATATGAAGCATTTAGGTTAGAGAGACATGTTTTTCTTAACCTATGTGATCTAATGAAGGCAAGAGGCTGGCTGAAAGATACTCGATATGTACAGGTAGATGAACAAGTTGGGATTTTTTTATCTATGGTTGGTCACAACAACACAAATAGAGATTTATGTGAAAGATTTCAACGTTCGGGGCAAACAATCAGTAAGTTCTTCACTCTGGTATTAAAAGCGTTTCTCAAATTATCAAAAGAAATTATCGGGCCGCCTTCTTTTGATATTGTTCCAGAGGAGATTCTTATCGATCCAAACCATGCACGTTACTTCAAGGTATGATTTTAATATCAATTTTACATTATTAAAATATATATAGTTGATAATATTGTCTAACGCTATAATTTCATAAAATCACAGGGCTGCATTGGTGCTATTGATGGCACCCACATTAATGCATCCGTCCCTATATCAAAACAAATCCCATTTAGAGGCGTAAGAAAAGGAACTACCACTCAAAATGTGATGTGTGCTTGTTCATTTGATATGAAATTTACTTTTGTATATGCTGGGTGGGAAGGATCTGCCAATGATTGTCGGGTTCTCTCGGCAGCACTCGAGACTCCTCGATTGCAATTTCCTCGACCACCACCAGGTATTTGTTTTGTCTATATTAAGTGATTTTCTGTATGATTGTATAGCTATTGCATATCATAACAAATTTATGTATATATTATTGTAGGAAAATATTATGTAGTAGATTCTGGTTATGCATCACTTCCAGGATTTTTAACTCCATTTAAAGGTGAACGGTATCATTTGAATGAGTATAGGGGTGGAACGAGACGGCCCAGAACAGCAAAAGAATTGTTCAACCATAAGCATTCTTCATTGAGAAATGTTATCGAGAGGTCATTTGGGGCATTAAAAATCGCTTCCCCATTTTGAGACACATGCCTTCATTTTCAATTCGAAAGCAAGCATATATTGTAATCGCATGTTGTACTCTTCATAATTTTATTCGCGACCAAGACAAGATGGACAGGAACTTTGCCCTTTATGGAGATCCAGATTATCCACTTGGATCTACAGAAGACGCTGACGAGGTTGTAGATGATGCATCACGTGATGAGGCGGCTGAGATAAACATGATCAAGAAAAATATTGCAAATATGATGGCAAGGGATCACAATATGCAAGCGATTCCATGACTTTTTATTTCCGACTTTTGCGACGTGTTTTTTGTTTTTTGGTGAAAACTTTTGCGATGTGTTTGTAAACTATTATGAATACATTTCTATTAATAGTATTAAGGTCATCCAATTCTATCTCCATGAGCATAAATGCTATTGAATGTATCATAAATATGGACAAATAGAAGAGAAGCAAATGGTAAGCTATTATAGTTGACACTTAAAGACCTACAAACCACCGTCCGAAGCTTGAATGCTACTCAAGAAAGAAAAAAAGCAAAAGATGAGAAGAAAAACACCTCCCTTTATCAAAATTAGCCAAAACCTTATAACGATAGCAAGGTAATTCGGAAGAAGTAAGGTAAAAAGTAACATCAAGATGGGATGCATCGACGGTTCAAAATGCAAGAGACCGAGGTCTTTACTAAGTGTTTTAGGAGCATACTATGAACTAATTGCATAATGACAATAAAGCCACGCTATGCGTGCACCATTCCGACAGTTGGAAACTTTCAACCCCAACCCGACATCTATGTCAAGATTAAAAGAGACTAAAATCCCTAAGCCACGTTAAAGAGTAAAAACTTAGTCCCAAGGAAATGAGCATAAATTAATTTGGCTGACAATATCACGTGTGCTTTTTTTCGCAATATTTGCTATACTAAACATTAAAATTCGCAAAAAGAAAATATATTATTGAGAATTATAGTTCAAAACATTAGTTTGTGAATATTGATTCTAACAAAGCGTTACATAAATTCAATACGCTATAAAACATAAGTAAAGATCCTCACACATAGATATAAAATAATAGCTCACGTTCCATTACAATACCACCTATGTTACAAGCATATTCGACTAGAATGCTTACACCTAATCAAATGTACTATTAATCTAATAATATTTTGATCTTGTCAATTTTTATGTAATATCTAATTTATTCATTTTTCTTAATTTTAATTTTTTTTTTTTTAAAATTGAAATAGAAATTTTGTGCGATTCTAAAAACGTGTTTCTGTTTTTTTTCTATTTCGAAATGAAAATTTTGTGCAGTTATCAAACGTGTTTACGTTCCTTTTTGTCCAAAATAGAAATTTTGTGCGCTTATCAAACGGGTTTTTGCTCAGAAATTGTTCCTCGGAGCAAAATAGAAAAGAACTATTTCTGAAAAAAACTCTTCCCTAACAGAATGGTTGTCATGCGCGCCTTAGTCTGAGTGATACAGTGCTAACAACCGATGAACTACTTGATAATACAGCCAGAGGGATCAAAACCTTCCACCGATCTGATGAAACTTGTGTAAACCAACTCACGAGAGATGAAAGTGTTGAACATATTCACGAGTTGTGTGAGTCTACTAATCCACTTGATTCGATACTAGAGATCATGCCTTTGAGTGCCAAAAAAAGATGAACGTATCATACTATTGGATAGTGATGACTCTTATAAACTTAAGAAAGAAAGAAAAAAGACCAAGTTGATCAATAAGAAACATTCCGCCCGCCAATTACTTATCTAGTTAGTAAAAGTTATCTGCATGTAGTGAGAAAAGAGGAGTACCGAAGGAAAGGTCAGCTGGACAGCAAACAAGCATCAGTGACAGTTGAATGACAGATGCTAAAATTGTCTCGACTGATTCTACGTTTACATATTTATTCACCCCACTAATCCTTCGGCATGCTTCCAGGACCAAGGGGCATTCTTTCGATCAGCGTCTGCGTGCAGAAGAAACAGCCCGGTTAAAATAGTTCAGCTGCCAAGATGACACCCTAAACAAATAATACTAGACAAGCTAACAGTGCATGGCAAGCATATATATGACAAATAAGAAAACAGAGCATGGCAAGCAAGCGACCATTTAGTGACAAGAACGGTCACATAGTGAGCGCAACACACAGAAAGAGAGAGAGAGAGAGAGAGAGAGAGAGAGAGAGAGAGAGAGAGGTGCATGGGTAAATTCTCTGTACTCAACAAGTTCAGCTGTTAAAGCCTTCGCTTGCACGCATTGACTAATCGCGCTCTTCTCTAACTTGCTGCAAGTCTCCCCTCCATGCCGCCTCATTCGACAGAACCTCCTCTGCTTCAGAGCCTCATCTTGAGAAGCCTAGCAAATTGCCGAAATGGCCGACAGTGTCCCAGATCAGTACGAATTGAATATACCCAGGTTTTTTCGCTTTGTAAGCGTAACCAACAAAAATGCAGTGCTTTCAAATTACCTGGCTTGACATGACCACGAGACCTCATCATGACATGTGAGCACAAATTGCCAACCCTTGTGACAACATAATTTAACTAGTAAAAGCAAATAAGAAGTAGCTCGCGTAGTGTTATGCTACTTCCAAATCGTGTCTTGACTAAGTAAAATTTCGCTTTCCACTCGATTTGTAGTTTCGCGGAATCAAATTTGAAATCGATGATGCATGACTAGACTTAGAGCTTATTCGATAAATTTCTTTAGTGTTGAAAATTAAACTATTCAATACTTTATTAAATTAGTAGTCTGGTGATGCTAATTTAGTTATGACTTAAGAATGTTCACTTATAATCATAATCCATTCTGGTGCTTGGCCAACTAAAAGCGCTAGAATATATAAGTTTTCTTCATCTGATCAATCGGATATTACCATATTGCTAGAACCTAGCAAGATAATCAACGATTCCTCATCTGGTAACAAACTTTTGCTATTCCTCAATAAATTTTCAGCCATTTCAAAATCAAGTACAAGCTGAAACTGTATAAAACTATATTCAAGTCACAAGTGGGCCAATAGCTTAATTTTTTTTTTTGTTAGTCCTCCTTTATTTTTATTGTAACTCTCATTTTTAAATTTTTGTCTTACTTCCTTACAAAGTGTGGAAGTTGAAATTCACAACTGATGCTAAATTATCTCCAACCCAACTTTTTTCTAAGAAGATAGACATTCAAGCCCCCTATCTCTCTCTTCCCATGTGGAAAAAGTGCAAGGATAACCTAATTAAAATGCAAGGAAATGAAGATTAGATCATTTTCTCAATTTTTATTTATTTATATGAGGACTTAAAATGGAGCTTGAGTTTAGTATTAAAGTTCAGCTTTTGATAATTTAGTCAAATCGAGTTTAAATCATCAATTCCGAGCTAAATCGGACAATAAAGTACAACAAAATCAGCTTCACAGCTCAATATGGATCTCAAAATCTTCTTCTTTCGAGCGAGATGCTGCCAGGGCACAGGGACTTGATTTTCGGACATACTTTGCATTAAATATGTTCCAACCTTCTTCAATTTTCAGAATTATATCGAAGTGAGGAAAATACGTACTCCCGTATTCCCTACGGAAGAATTTGCGCACGTGCTGCCGACGTGCCCTCCGGGGCAAGGCAACATCACGGAACTTTCCAGAACCTGCAACGGTAATTTCCTCCTCCTTTCTTGTTTTTTTTCCCGGAAAAGTCCCGCCAGCCAATGGGAACCCAGGCCGCCCCCCTCGATCGCGCTCCCACGCCATCGGGCCGTCCATCTGCCACCCCTCCCGATCCAACGGCCGCAGATCGCCCCGCCGAACCTTCTGGAACCCCCCAGTTCAAACCCTAACGCCACCCGCGTCCACCATAAATAGTCCTCGTTTCCGACCTCTGGTATCTCCCATTCTACACTTTCTCGCTCTAGCGGCCTCTGAAACCCTCTCTCTTTCTCTGTCTTCCCTCTCGATCCGTGGATCTACTTAGAAGCAGATCCATCATCCATGGCGGGGAAAGGAGAGGGGCCGGCGATCGGCATCGATCTCGGGACGACGTACTCGTGCGTCGGCGTGTGGCAGCACGACCGGGTCGAGATCATCGCCAACGACCAGGGCAACCGCACCACCCCGTCCTATGTCGCCTTCACCGACACCGAGCGCCTCATCGGCGATGCCGCCAAAACCAGGTCGCCATGAACCCCATCAACACCGTCTTCGGTAAGCTTCCGACCGTGTTTTCCGTTGCTCCCGATCTGGAAATTTCCGGTAGATCTGGTCGGTGTTAGGTTGATTCGAATGCTTTCTGGCTTTAAGTTTCCCGATCTGGAATGGTTGCTAGTGGTGAGCTGGTTTATGCTTCATGAGCTAGGTTGTTAGATCAGGAGGAACAGATCTGTAGGGTTCGAGCGTAGGTCGTCGTGTGATTGACGGGTTTTAGCCGTGATGAAGTCTGGATCTACGGCTAGTGTTGGCTGAGTAGTTGACAATGAGCTTGCTTCTGGAATAAGATAGCTAGATGCCTGATTTGCTTAGTTAGTTGGAAAACTGCTGGTTGTTCCGAACTTTTTCATTGCTTGAGGATTCGATCTGCATAATATATTTAGCGTGACCGGCTTTCGCCAGATCGTTATAGTAGATTCTGTTGTGGAATGCTTTAAAGGAAATAGATTTTTGCAAATAGGACTAGTACTTGACCGCCTTATGGCCTTGTCTGTGGATTTCTTGTGGTTTCATATAGATTTATGTTGTTGCATGCATGCCACTCGGGTCTTTCGGCCGTTGAAGCAGCTTGGTGTCCTGCTAGTCAACTTATTTGTTTTGTTTTAACTGAAAATCAGCAGACAGTGCTTAATGTAACCGTCTGATTTGTTGATGTAACTGTTTCTATATCATAGGTATCCACTGTGTTTGCGTTTTTGTTTGCTACCTCGATCATTTCCATATGCATGGTGTCTAACCTGTATCTGATTACATGGCAGATGCTAAGCGGTTGATTGGAAGGAGATTTGCCGACGCCTCAGTTCAGAGCGATATTAAGCACTGGCCTTTCAAGGTCACTCCCGGCCCTGGTGATAAGCCCATGATTGTTGTCAACTACAAAGGTGAAGAGAAGCAGTTTGCTGCTGAGGAAATTTCCTCCATGGTTCTTACAAAGATGCGTGAGATTGCCGAGGCCTACCTGGGCGCGACTATTAAAAATGCTGTTGTCACTGTCCCTGCCTACTTCAATGACTCTCAGAGGCAGGCCACCAAGGATGCTGGTGTCATTGCGGGGCTCAATGTCATGCGTATCATTAATGAGCCAACTGCTGCGGCCATTGCTTATGGTCTCGATAAGAAGGCCACCAGCGTGGGAGAGAAGAATGTGTTGATCTTTGATCTCGGTGGCGGTACCTTTGATGTGTCCCTCTTAACCATCGAGGAGGGTATCTTTGAGGTGAAGGCAACAGCTGGAGACACTCATCTTGGTGGTGAGGACTTTGATAACAGAATGGTGAACCACTTTGTGCAAGAGTTCAAGAGGAAGCACAAGAAGGACATCAGTGGAAACCCAAGGGCTCTGAGGAGATTGAGGACAGCTTGTGAAAGGGCGAAGAGAACTCTCTCCTCCACTGCTCAGACGACAATCGAAATTGACTCTCTGTACGAGGGTGTGGATTTCTACTCCACAATCACTCGTGCCAGATTTGAGGAGCTCAACATGGACCTTTTCAGGAAGTGTATGGAGCCAGTTGAGAAGTGCCTCAGGGATGCAAAGATGGACAAGAGCACTGTCCACGATGTTGTCCTTGTGGGTGGTTCCACTAGGATCCCCAAGGTGCAGCAGCTATTGCAGGATTTCTTCAACGGGAAGGAGCTCTGCAAGAGCATCAACCCTGATGAAGCTGTGGCTTACGGTGCGGCTGTTCAAGCTGCAATTTTGAGTGGTGAGGGTAATGAGAAGGTCCAGGACTTGTTGCTGCTGGATGTCACCCCCCTCTCTCAAGGTTTGGAAACCGCTGGAGGTGTCATGACTGTCTTGATTCCAAGAAACACCACCATCCCCACCAAGAAGGAGCAGGTGTTCTCTACCTACTCGGACAACCAACCCGGAGTCCTTATCCAGGTTTACGAGGGTGAGAGAGCCAGAACTAGGGACAACAATTTGTTGGGCAAGTTCGAGCTCTCAGGCATTCCTCCGGCACCTAGGGGCGTTCCTCAAATTACTGTCTGCTTCGACATCGATGCAAATGGTATCTTGAATGTCTCTGCTGAGGACAAGACCACTGGCCAGAAGAACAAGATTACCATCACCAATGACAAGGGAAGGCTGTCCAAGGAGGAGATTGAGAAGATGGTCCAGGAAGCTGAGAAATACAAGTCCGAGGATGAGGAGCACAAGAAGAAGGTGGATGCTAAGAATGCTCTGGAGAACTATGCCTACAACATGAGGAACACGATCAAGGATGAGAAGATCAGCGCCAAGCTCTCCGAAGGGGACAAGAAGAAGATCGAAGACGCCATCGACCAAGCCATCCAGTGGTTGGACTCGAACCAGCTGGCCGAGGCGGACGAGTTTGAAGACAAGATGAAGGAGCTCGAGAGCATCTGCAACCCCATCATTGCCAAGATGTACCAGGGTGCTGGTGCGGACATGGGTGCTGGTGGCATGGATGAAGATGGTCCCTCAGCTGGCGGTAGCGGTGCTGGGCCCAAGATTGAGGAGGTCGACTAAGCGGGTGGAGTAGTCATGACCTAATGCCAGGTCTTTTGCATTTCGATTTTTTCAGCAGACTTTAATTTTGCTTCTTTTCGTGGAAGCATATATGTAGCTCCTATAATTCGCACTGTCATCAAGGTTTTCGCCCATTTCAACAAAGACCAGGATTTTGAGCCTCTATTGGCTTCTCTTATTTTGTGCCAGCTATACTGTTTCGTTCTTGTTCATTATTCGCATTGATGGGTTGACAAGTACTGCGTTGGTCCTCCAGTTAAGTAAATTCGGTATGATTCTTATTGCATCTTTTTGTTGGCCTTTAGGGGATTGAGTTAGCTCGTATAAAAGGTGGAGGCGAAGCTCCATTCGCATTTGAGGTGTCAAAAATGACAGTTATCCGACCAAATAAAAAAAAAAGATTACAGTGACCCATAAGCTTTACAAAAGCCAAACGTTTAACTAGATACTCTGAAAAATAAAAATGAAACATAATCTCGCGAGCTCTTCCTTCTCGCGAGCTCTTCCTTTGCCATATATGGACAGATTATTTGGAGAAATAAATGTCTAAATATAAATGGGTTCAAAAGGATTGAAATAAGTCCATTTCTGGGCGATTGAATTTTGTCAGGTAATTGATTGTTACGAATCCAGAGAATAATAGATGGAACTTTGAAGAATGAATGCGAAATTCTTCTTTACCAAGCTCCCCCTATCCTCTACTCCTCCGACAGGCGTCAGGGGAAAATTGGAGCTCTTTCTTCTTTACCAATCTCCCCCTATCCTTCTCCTCCAACGACAGGCTTCAGGGGAGAGGAGGAGGCTCATGATGGTTGTGGTGGCATTGTCAGGTGGCGGAGAGGTTTTGAGAGTTGGCGGAGGAAATTGAGAGATGGAGACCGGGGAGAGCCGATGAGGATGATGATATGTACCAAACGATTCCTCTCTGGCTTGAATACGTAGGCCTTAGGAGATCTACTAGGAAGCCAACGGAGAATGTGAGAGAGAGTGGAGGTTGTTATGTGGAAGAGATGGACGTCGTTGAGTTGGAGAAAGACGAAACCCCACTTACGCCTGAGATGAGGTCAAACGAGCTATCAATTGGTTTTTGAATTTGGGAATAAAGGAGAGGGACAATAATAGAGGCACGGTATTCACATTATATTCTGTTTAAGGGGTTGCTTTAGGAATTATTCAATCATTCTGAAAGTTAAATTTCTTTATTATTTGAGCATTTTTCACAATTATCTTGTAAAAATTCCGATTTGATATGTAGTAGATTAGGGATTTATCTTTCCTTTTTTTAAGTATGCATGTTCAAAATTTTTATGCTCATTTTATTTTGCAAAAAATATTGACATTTTTCCAAATATTTTCAAAGTAATTGTCCAAATAATAATATTTCCTGATATATGGTTGAAAACTAAAAGTGAGTTGTAAATTACTTTTTATCGTTTGGAAAGGAAAACCTGCTTTCACTTTCTTTTACTAATATGCACTATTCGGACATTAATGACTTTAGTACAAATAGCTAGGGAACTGAACCGAGATCTACAGAAGTTGGGTTCGGGACCTCTGAAATCTGAATGGAACTAAGCCTAAGCATTGGGGATCCAGACGTGATCGTCAAGGTCTCATATCATGCCTCAATAGACTCAAGCTCGGACATCAAGATCCTGAATCCCAAATCCTGTCTCGATTGACCCGGGGTCAGCCGCCAAGGGCCACAGCTGGATCTCCTCCCCCCCAATTCCTCCTCTCTCTCTCTCTCTCTCTCTCTGGGCGCCTCACTTTCCAAAGGTTCTCATGACTTATATGGAAAGAGCCATGGCTTGTCTAGTAATCAATCATGACTTATATGGAAAGAGCCATGGCTTGTCTAGTCATCGATCAAGTTTGGCCTGGGACTCCCACCAACAGAATTAACGTCGAAGATTAGGTAGCAATTAAGCACTCAAACCAAACAAAGCCAACCTTTTGTAGGAAAAACTGAGCCACATAAAAGACCATAGGCCAAAAATTATGTGCTTTTAAGTTGTTGGAAAATTTACTTACTTATGAGTTCCAAAATAATATTATTTTGTTTTTACAAAAGAGAAATGTTCTATGAATTTCAAGGCACGTTGCTAGTAAAAAAATAAAACTTGGAAACTTCATCTCTCCATCTCCAACAATATGTGACAGAGGTGGATTTGAGTAAAGGAGTGTCCAGGAATAAATTATGATGTGAACAAGTCATGTGTCACCAAGATGCTAGCTTTTTTTTGGAGAAATTAACGACTTAAATTAATGAATTATGGGGATCATGTCTAATCCTTTTAAAGCCTTTAGTGGAAAGTAAAAGTGTGATTGATCATGAGACCAATAATTGCCATATAAAAATGACCTTGATAACTAAAATGGTCTAAGAGAATATAAAACACCCGTATTGACAAATTGTGTTACCATTAGTTGATTTTCAAAACTGTATTAATCGCAATGTTAAAGTGTGACATATCATATTTTATATTAATAAGTCACACAGCTTTTACATATCTATGGACCATAGTGATTGGATAATTTCATTTGACTTGAATTTGCTCTAAAAGCTTTAGTCCTCATAAAAGAAAAAAACTTATAAAACAAGTAACTGGTACTTCAACAATGCAACTCATGAACCTCTTTCCCCATTTCAGTAAACAATGGTCTTCAATGGACTAATTCTCTACGGAAAAGCTCACTTGCCTAGCTCCAGCGTCCTTGTCTAGGTTTGAGAGATTTAAACCTTATGTTTATGCACATGTACCCCGTGAATTAGAGTCGCTTGGCGTTGCAATCCGGGGCAAACGGTCCCACTCCAGATTGATGTGCCTTGCCCAAAGGGACCTCCGAAAGAGGTTTTCCTTGAACAAGCAACGGCCAGGAAATTAATAGTTGAACATGGCCGAAATTAGTGTACTGCCAGCTTCAGGGCGGGCGGGAGTCCATTACGAGTCAACCGACTCGCCCAAAGGCCTAGTCGACGAAGAGATTTAATATACCCTTATCGAGAGTTCAACTTCCACACGTTTATATAAATACACATAATTTATGGCACCACTTGCAATCAATTTCATGAATTATTTAATTATCCGCAGCACTTACTCCTTATCTTAGATTAGACACGTGATTTACTCTTTTTTTTACTTCTCGATAAGAAGGATATGCCGCCAAGGAATGACAATGACTCACTGTGGCACTAATAACTCAAATCAACCTTATTAAGCACCTCTCTAAGTGAAGCTCTTGACTAGAATATTGGGCACCTCCACTTGATGCCGGTGATGCTTAATGTTTGATTACTTTTCATATAATAATTGATTAAGAAAGATTATTGATTAAACCGAAACAAAGAAGGATTAAGATACAACCTGCATCAGAAGGTTCCCAAAACCCAAAACAAGAAAACCACACAGGGCATATCTAGTCCCTTTTCAGTTATTATAATCCATTATTGCCACAATTCAACCATCAGAACTCACTGTACTATCCATCCACTATGGTTATTATATATTGTCTCGGCCAAGCCAATGATGCTGAAACACCCAAAGTCTCCACCTTTTGCCAGCTTCTGATTCGTATTCACAATGATTGAACTTCATTTGAAACCAGAGGTTTTCGTTAAACCAATCAAAAAGATATATATAATTTTGTTTGTACCAAAAAATGATCGGGTTGTCAATATAGGTAGACACATGATCAATTCCGATGAAATATATTTGTAATTGTCTTTTCTCATATTATATTATGACTGATATTTTGGTGATTAATTTACCTCGTTTTAAGTTCTTAAAAAGTGAATTTGAGAACGCTCAGTTAATATAACTCGCTTGTGAATAATTACACAAATAATCAAAGGGAAGGCACATCATATGGGGGGAACACTACTTCCTAGGCTTGTTCCTTCAATTGCTAGGGTTTGGGGATATGGCAATCCAGGCCAGGGTTAGATTCCATTCACCCTTTTGAATGTGGTTGTGATGGTGGGGGCGTCATGGAAATTTTTATTTTAAGTCATCTACTAGGAATATTGAATGCGATGGCTTTGTAATGAGTCTGTCTGCAATTTCGCTACTTCATTCTCAAAGAAAAGAATACAAGGGGTTGAGTCTAAAAACAGAAGAATATACCGAAGACCCAGGAAAACAATTACTCATTCGGATATTTAAGATTTAGTAACCATTTAATTTCCTATTTACGATTAAAAAAAATTATCCGTTAATTCATCTTTTTCCTGATTTGAACTCAGATTTTTAGGGCTTTCTAGATTAAATATGCATTTATGTTACCTTTTAAGAAAGCTTTCATTTGATTATAGTGCCAGAATATTAAGATTTTTCTCTACTGCACCTCGTGCGCGTGCCTGTGTGCGTGTCGTAAGCTCATTATCATGTTGCGAATTGCAATTGGCGCTATTTTTGTTTCCACTGTGTCAACATCAAACTAATTGTCATTTATGAGAATTCTGTACAATGATCAAGAATGCAAGATTAACTACAAGTTATCTCTTTACATGCAACTGGGGAAAATAATGCCAATTTCTATCCATCACAATTGACGCATTACATAGTTAGTGTGGGCGACGTAGATAATATTCATAATTTGTAATCCACAAAATTACAAGGTTGCAGAAAGTTTCCTTTTTTTTTTTTATCAAAGATGGAGAAAACCCTAAAAAGAGGGTTAAAGAAGAGCACTTCTCACCCAACCACGGGCAGCGGTTATCTATCGCAAAAAACCCTCTTGTTGCTAAAGTGTAATCGTCTAAATAGCGGCTTGCGGCGAGACCCGACGGTGCCATCGGGTACGGGAGGTCGTGTGATCCCCGAAGGGTGATCTCCGGCGGTTCCTCGGTCACCAAAAAAAAAAAAAAAGAGCACTTCTCAAATGGTTATCTATAAAAATATTAATCACGTCCCAACATGTTTAATTTTAAATTTGTTTTAGAAGATTACATGTATTGGTGCTGGTATGTTCGTGCACTCAAAGCTCTAGAAATTCTTCACTCACTACGATGTACCTTTGACATGTACTTACTCACTTCCAAATAATATACATTTTCTTAACATGGTTATTTGATGAGATATCAATAATTTCTTGATATGTGATTCCCACTATAGTTATTATACACATAAAGGCAAATTCAAATCATCGTCACCGGATAAAGTGAAAGCCTCGAAAGAATCTACTTAAACTTTGGAAACAAAATATAAAACTATTGTTGACAGATTAAGATGAAAAAGTATCATACACAATTCTAAATTAAAAGATAACAAGTACCAAACATCTAAGGAGGACATATATACACAATAAAAATGACCGAGTCATATGCGTACATACCCTAATTTGCGGTTAAAAGGACTTTGAAAGTCTTTCATATCAAAGCATGTATTCAAAGATCGAACTGTTAAGACACGCATTTATATTTTAGTGTAGTTAGTGAGGGGGATGTATGATGTCCATGATTTGTAATCCACGATCAAAGATACGTTTGCGAGAAGCTTCCTTCAACCAAAGATCGAGAAAAATATAGTCCTAAAAATAGAGTTACAATAGGAGGACTTTCCAAGTTTTAACCCAAAATAATATTAATCACATGCATTCACACTTTATTTACAATTTTTATAAGAAGATCATATGCATTAATGCTAGTACGATCGCACCCATAAAGATCCTAAAATTCTTCGCTCACCATGATGTACCTTTGGAATGTGCTCACTCACTTCTAAATAATATACATTTTCTTGACATGGTCAATCATTTCTAGATCTGTGATTCCCACTATAGAGAAGCAGGGCAACGGGAGAGAAGTGCAGATGCAACCTCCATCAGATCAGCAGATTTCTACACCAACAGGAACAGGTGATACCTGAGGCACGCAAAAGTCCATAATGATTGCTAATTTTTTAACTCAAAAAGCACATTATCTATGGCAATAATAATCCTAGTGGGGACACCAAAAAGTCTTCAAGCCTGTCCCGTTTTAATATGGTGTCTTTGACCCATCAACCCACTTCTGCTTCTCCCTAATTAATATAAAGAAAACGTCTTTTCCCCAATTTTGCGTGTGATTATCCTAATAAGATTGCAGTAATTGCTGTCTTTTTCAATAATATTTTCTTAATGGCAAATTGATAACAATACCCACTTATATATGTTGCTGAACACTAATCGAGGAAATGGCATGTGCAATAAAGAGCTGATACGTAATTCAATGTGTACCATCTCCAACTCGCTTTGGATTTGGCATCTTTTGAGCTGTGACCTCTCAAAGCGCCAAGGGTTATCTATAAGAAAAATGCTATAGATAGTTCCTAAAGTTTCATTTAATGTGCAACGTTATTACTAAATTTTTAACTCGTTCAATTTGGTATTAGGATTAACCATAACTATTCAATCTAATCTCTAAATTTTTAGTTTTTGCAATCTAGTCTCTTAACTATCCATAACAAAGTCAAATCAATCCTTCGATACTATTAACATATTCTCATGATTAGGCTATTACCTAAATCAACAAAAAGATATGCTATTATTATTTTTATTATATATACTTTTTACCTTTTGATCTTTATAAATATTATTATAATTCTGTTTAAGTATATTTCAATTTGTGATCTCTATAATACTATAAAGTAAAACCTCATTTGGGGTTATATTCGATTCGTATTCCTTTTATTTTAGAAATAAGTATTTTCACAAGAGTATCAATAATGGTATTAATTTATCTCTAGATTTCCCATACTTATATAGATCTAAATTTTGTTCCTAAATTTTTAGATAGATAAAATTTTCAAGTTCTTTTGTTTCGTGGTTTCTTCATCAAAATTTAACTAAATCCGTAAATTAGGAAATTTAAATGGGGGGAATATCAATACAACTCTAATTGAAGTTCCACTTTTACTATTATAGAGATAATATACTAAAATATATTTAAATAGATATATCATAATACTTGTAAAAGACAAAAGGGGGAAAATGTAATGAAAAGATAGCCATATTCTTTTTGTTGATTTAGAAAATGAATTGAAATAAAAAAAATTTTAATGTCTCGAGTAATAATGTAATTATGAAAATTTTTGAATTTTTTTATGAAAAATTTAGGGATTAAATTAAACAAATTGAATGTTCATAAACTAGATTGAACATTTAAGAATAGTTTAAAACTGCATTGGATAAATTAAAAGTTCGAGGATGACATTATACATGGGACCAAAATTTAAAGACTGTCTATATCATTATATATATACTAAGTTCCATGAAGACCCCTTGAGTTTTGGAATACTACTCTTTAACAGTTGCATAGATTATGTTGAATTCATTAAAATACACTCGCGTGATTTTAATGTTTGCTTTATCACTTTTTTTTTTAAATTACGAAGTTGTGTTAGTGGTTAACCAACTTAGTCTTGTGTTGATTTGGTGTGCAAAACAGGTCTAACTTGTTATGTCACTTAGTGTCGCTTGTGTGATGATGATGTTTACGTTCTGATTTCTTTCAACCTTATGTCATTTTGCATGTCCTTCACTTATGCAGTATTTGATTTCTGTGCCATCCCGCAGTTCTTTCACACATGTCTTATTTGAAATGCCATGTCATTTTGCATGTTATTCACTCGTGCCAGTCAATTTCTATGTTGTTACGAACGTTAGTTTCTCACATCTTTCTACATGGCAATCGAACACGGAGTTCGGTCGTCTCACTTCTCATTTATGCATGTCATATTCGATTATCATGTCATTTGTGTATGTTCCATTAGACATTCACATCACGTAGAGATGTCACGCTCAACCATTGCGTATTCGATCACTCATCACATTGCACTTAACTTCTAAGTCATATTTGATCACTACTTATTCCATTTCGATTCCTATCATGTCATATTCATTATCTCCTTTTGTGCCACACATCGTGCATTGCATACTTCAAAATGTATGGACACATAGTGGAATAGCCCATTACACAAGTTGATGTGATCTTTTTGCTTAATTGCATATCCGTCAAAATTCTATCTTCAAATTCTTTTAGGAAAAATGCACGATAAATATGAATTAGGGCATAATCAAAGAGTTGTGGTATCTTAGATATTCTAGGTATAGACAAGATACTTTGTAGATGTCACCTATAATTGCTTAGATATTCTGAATATCCAATCAATGCAGGTTAGAAATGTTTCAGCCTTAGAATGATAGTTAAAACGTTCATACAATCATATCATATCCAGTGGATTTGGTTATTAATTTTGTTTGTCTCTAAATTTTTAGGCCATCATATAGGTGTGTGTATGCATGATATTTTCTTTTTAAATGGCAGATAAATAGGATTGACCATGCTTACCATAATCTGGAAAACCACAATCATTCTGCATTTATTTCTCCTATTTGAAACAAGATAACACAAATAAATGAGAAACGCCCCTGTTGAATGACAAATTTCGACCCCCCTCATTCGTAACAAGAGAGCACAATTAAATGAAAAAAAAAATACCCTATTGAGTAATATATAAATATGACAAATAATAGGATTGACCATGCTTACAATAATGTGGATAACTACAACCATTCTGCATTCATAACTCCTATTCGAAACAAGATAACACAAACAAATGAGAAATGCCCTTATCAAACGATATATTTCAACATCCTCCCCTGTCCATATCCATTTGGTTCCAAATCAGCAGCACTGGTTGAAGCTCCCAAACCTGAGAAGCCACAAAAGAAGATAGGATTTGGAGAAAACGAGGAGCAGGAATGGTGGGGTGGTCTGATTGGGCGTCCTTTTGCGCATCACGCCTCACTCCCAAAAGGCAAAGGGCAAAGGCAAATGCGCTTTTGCACTGCCGCCTCTAGCTCGTGTCCTCCAGAGTTGAATTGAAATCCCTTTCTCTGAATCTAGGATGTGGGTCTACGGGCGAGGTGATTGGTCCGTCCTCCTCAGATTCTACCAATTCTAAGGCATAAAAATCGATCCCGGTCCCTCCCCCCACCAGCGCTTCCCCAGTTCTCTCTCTCTCTCTCTCTCTCTCTCTGTCTCTCCCGAGTATTATCTCCAAAATCAGACGACGACCCTCTCTCCATCTCTCTCTGTTTTCGCCCCCCCTCCCGTTTCCCTTCTCATCCCTTCCCCTTAGCGCTCGCCCCTCGGCGTTCGGCGTCCTCCCTCCGATCGACGGCGATTGGAAATGCGGGAAGGCTGTTGATGTTGATTCTCGGCTTCTCTTTCCGGGTAATCATCTGCTTTTTCAATTCGTTGATTTCGCTCTGCTTTTATGCCGGGCAATTCGTTTTTAGGTCATGGGTTTGTGGGGAATTTGTTTGGTTCCGCGAATCTGTGCTTTATAGGGGAGATGGGGGGCATTCTAGGGTTTGCGGGATCGGGCGTTTTTGGGTGGGCACCCTAGAAAATGGAAGTAAACGGGAAGGAATAGGAAGGTGCATAAAGGTGCACGTATTATTGCTGTTGTTAGTTTTGAGAATCTGAGATACATCAGATCTTCGCAAGATTGGCACATATATCTGTACTTGGATGCTGATTTTCTTCCTAGGTATTTTCTTGGTGTATGTGAGATTAGAAGTTTTCGGTTTGTGATTTCAAACTCAATAGTACAGTATGAAGAAGTTTCTTGGATAGTGTAGAGAGTAAATCATTTACCTGGAACCGCACTCCTCTTTGGTTTACCCATTACGGGATCGAGAGTCAGATGCAAAATGAAATCCCTTCTCTTGAACTTTCATTTTGTCCTGAATCGAACTGAAGTTCATGCGCATGAACTTTTTTATTTAGTTGTGAGAAAAGGATGTATCTGTAAGACTTGATTTCTGTTTCCAGGGCTGTGCTGATCTCAGGATGGTTACGCGTGCTGCTGGATATTCATTGTATCTGATGGACAACCTCTTTCGATATCTTGTGGTTGGATTCTTGTGGGTTCCATTCATGACAGTACTTGTGAGGGGTCTATGTGGTTTTGTGGATTGACGAGGGGCTGCTTGCATAATTCCATATTTGCTTTGATTTGTTTCATGAGCATGTTAGGGAGATCTTTGCTCTAACTGTTGATTTAGATGAATAAGCTAGAAGGAAAACAGAAGGCAAAAATTGTCGGGGAAGCTCTTCTAACAGTACTGTCAATGGAGAGTCATCATCCGTCGACATTGTTGTCAATGGACTCTGGCTTTTTGTCTCACGATGAATTGGAGAGAGAGATAGATGGCTCGATCATCCATGCAGGACCACCCGATATCAATCTCCCATTGTCGTCAAGGCCTAGTCCACCTCTTCTGGCTTGGAATGACCACTGTGATATTTTAGATGTTGGTTTGGGACCCCAACTTTACGAAACAGAAATGACTGTTAACATCCCAAAAGCGGGGCGTAAGAACAACAAGCGCCTTGATAGCGTGTGGGGTGCCTGGTTTTTCTTTAGTTTCTACTTCAAGCCTGTTTTGAATGAAAAATCAAAGTCCAAAATAGTTCAGGACCGTAATGGTGTGTCCGGCTTTGAGAAATCAGACTTGCAGCTCGATGCTTTCTTGGTTCAGCATGACATGGAAAACATTTACATGTGGGTTTTCAAGGAAAGGCCTGAAAATGCTCTCGGCAAGATGCAGCTGAGAAGTTACATGAACGGGCATAGTCGGCAAGGGGAGCGTCCATTTCCCTTCAGTGTGGATAGGGGTTTTGTGCGTTCTCACAGGATGCAGAGGAAGCACTACCGTGGCCTCTCCAATCCCCAGTGTGTTCATGGGATTGAGATTGTACGGACACCCAATCTTGCGGTTCTTGACGAGCAAGAGCGGAAGAGGTGGATGGAATTGACTGGACGAGATATAAACTTTTGTATCCCTATTGAAGCCAGTGACTTCAGTTCCTGGAGAAATATTTCAAGCGCTGAGTTTGAGCTTGAGCGGTCGCTGCCTCCATCAAAGAGCAACACAAATCACCAACCTAGGAAGTTGCTCAATGGCTGTGGCTTAAATCTGTCTACCCCGCCATCGGACCATAGCATTGGTGATGTAGTGGATCTCTCACCCGTCCGCAACAAAAGGAAGAAAGACCTTTTTCCAAATGGAACTAGTGAGGAATTAAATTTATCAAATGGTTCTCATTCTGACCGAGGTTTGGATCTGAAAATTCACTCGGTTGAGCCACCATGGTTTAATCAGTTTACTGGGGTCATGAAGAATGTTTGTGGCCCTGCTACAGCAGCAAAAACAATATATGAAGATGATGAAGGGTTTCTGATCATCGTCAGCTTGCCTTTTGTAGATCTTCAGAAGGTAAAAGTTACATGGAAGAACACTAACTCGCATGGGATCGTGAAGATATCCTGTGTTAGTACAGCTTGTGTACCATTTATTACGAGAAACAACAGGACCTTTAAGCTAACGGATCAAACACCAGAGCACTGCCCTCCAGGGGATTTCATTAGAGAGATTTCCCTACCGGCCCTCATTCCAGAAGATGCTAAGTTGGAAGCATATTGCGACGAGACGGGAACGGTGCTTGAGATCATTGTGCCCAAGCATCATGCAGGACCCGAAGAGCATGAGGTTCGTGTATGCTTCAACCCATCTTCTTGGAGTGACTGAGCATCGGTCTGCCGAGAGGATGTATTTAAGTATGTGTGGGGTTTGGTATTGTTGTGGTTAGTGCTTCGTGGTTAACCTAGTTAATTCCATAGAAGACGTATGGATTGAAATTTGTACTCTTTGGATAATATGCATGTCTTTGTAGTACTTTGATTATTACCATAGATTCTCAATTCCCATCGCCTTTATGCATTCTTTTATGTGAATAAGGTGATGAGGCAAATATATTTCCCCCCTTGTGAGAAGGAGAGGTTCCGGGTTCTCCTTCTGACACTATTTTTCTCTTCCATCGTTACTTGAACTTTGATCTTTGACCTGCGTCTGTCAACCGACTTTTTGTTCTCTGGTGGGAAGCAACGTACAGACCCAACTTGGTGAATTGACGAGTAGCGGCCGTCTTTTTATCTTTTTCTGACGTCGATGCCTTCGCATTCCTTTTTTTTTAAGGGGGGGGTGGGTGTTGTTGTGTGCGGGAAATCGTATTTCGTCATCTTTTCCAGATTTTGTGAAAGGCAAAAGCACTTATCAACTGGTCTGGTCTGAGAAAAACGAGGAAACATAGTTCCTTGCGTATCACTGACGATTGAATATAAAACTAAAATGAAATATGAAATTCAATGTGTGGTAAAAATTGAAAATTTGAATGGAGAACTCCAAAAAAGCAGAGATTTCGACTAAATTCAACTGTTGTACCGAAACTCTCCCAGGCATACCATATGAATTAGACGTAAGCTACGGTTTGGGCAGATTGTTGTAATATATAATTAAAGAAGATATTATACACATTTAAGCACAAAGAAAATTATTTCACATTGATGTATTTATGCAATAAAATAACGTGATATTTTGACCTATTTCGTTTCGTTAGTTATTTGCTATATTTTAGTAAAACGTAATTGGATGCCGAAATAATATATTATGTTAAATTTAAGGAAGGTGGTTTCTTTAATGGAAAAGGTTTACAACTAGAATAAAGAAATAATGACGAGCGAGGGGAAGGAGGGGTACAAGGGTAATAAATAGGCAGAAAATAAGTAGAGAGTGCAAGACAAGTACTCCAAGCAAGAAGAATGACCAGATTTGCTTGTAATTTAGAGTTCTATTTGTCAACCTTTGAGGCAACTCTCAAAGAAGACATTGTTATAAATATATAGATATGCTCAAGCATTCTTGTACTTTTGAGTCCTGATTTTTTAATTCCAATAGGCACAGCAAAGATCAGCCTCTGTAGTCGAGAATGGCAAGACCACCAACCAAGTTTGTCGGAAGTTGAATGTCACTCCCCATGATCTCATTAATAAGAAACTATTTTAGAACAATCAATGATGGAAGATTATTAAGGATTGCTGGCTCTAACAAGTACTATGGTAGCTTCTTGGCTTCAGATGATCTGTATTAGGTCAAGAATGAGGATAAAATCCCGATATGTAATTCACAATGAAATATTAGACTCGAGTCTCACTTTCTTCGGCAAATATAAGGAGAAGACAAATACAATTACCTCAAGCAGTGCTGATGAAGGAACAATGAAAGATACATCTTACATGGCCTTTGCTAAAAACATACCCATGCTTGTCATTCACAATGGTGGATCTAATGCTCATCGAACCTTACGTTTGAATAATAAAAGCAAAGGAAATGATGTTGTTTCACAAGGAGTCAAGACCACTTCCAATGGTGAGGTGATAGTAGATAATTAGAACTCTACTCAATCTTCAAGGATAACTAGTCTGGTGGGCATAGTTGAGCCAAATGCTCATCCTACTTCAAAGTACGATTCAAATCTACTAGGTAATGTGAAAAAACAAAAAGCTTGTAGAAGAAAGAAGCTAGCCACGGCTAGTGAGTTTGGTTCTTGTATATAACCCTTATCCAACCAGAGTCTATTATTGACCGGAGTAGTTTATGGGACTCCAATATAGTACATTTTGAGGAGTCGTGGTATAAGTTCTTTCTCGTATGGTCACTTGTCCACTCTTTAATGCTTTACTCTTCTTGATTTTCTAGTTCATTATTCGACATTTAACACATAAAGTGCCATGGGTAATTCTTCATAGTGTTATAAAAGGGTCAAAAATTCGTTGCCACTAAATGAATGCAACAGCTCTAGAGTAAGCGACTAATTACACTTTGATTTATTTGTCTTTTTGTTGAGTCCTCGAGTTGAAGAGGATAGTAAGAGTTGAAAATTTGTAGGGTAATTTTTCTTCTATGTTGAAACGTGCAATACATTACACCCTACAAGTTTGAGCGACATGTTAGAGGGAAGACCAAAAGGCCATATTCTCACATCTACTTCAAGAATGGTAAGACCACCAATCAAGTTTGTCAGGATAAAAGGGCCACTTCCAATGATATGCCTTTTTGTTAACAACTGGAAATCCCATGTTCCACTATCAGTCATGTTTGCGACAATAAGAAACTCTTTTAAAATGAACAATGATGGAAGATTATTGAGGACTATTGGCTCTAACAAGTACTATGGTAGCTTCTTAGCTGCGACCATTTGTGATAGATTCAAAATGGGGAAAACACCCCTAATAAATGAAATTCACAATGAAAGATTAAACCTCAATCTCACTTTAGTCGACAACTGTGAGGAGGAGACAAATAGAATTATCTCTAGCAGAGCTAATGAAGGACCCATGAAAGATTTATCTTGCATGGCCCTTGCGAAAAACAAGGCAATTGTGGAGAATAGAAACTATACTCATTTGTAAGTAGTAACTAGCAAGACAAACACTATTGAGCCAAATGGTTGTCAAGATAGCATATCCATGCTTATCATTTATAGTGGTGGATGCAATGCACAACGAACCTTAAGTTATAATAAAATAAAATAAAAAAAGCAAAGGAAATGGCTTTTTTTTTTTTCTGGAGGAGTCAAGGCCACTTCTAATAATTAGGCAATGATAGACAATCAGAACTCTGCATAGTCTTCAGGGACAACAAGTCAAGTGTGCATCGTCGAGCCAAATGCACATTCTACTTCAGAGTGTGATTCGAATCTACTAGGTAATGTCAAAAAAAAAAAAAAAAAAACCTCATAGAAGAAAGAAACTAGCCATAGCTAGTGAGCCTGGCCTTAATATGTATTGCTTATGTAACTAAAGTCTATAATCGATTGGAGTATTTAATGGGGCTCTAGTGTAGTACACTTTAAGTAGTTGTGATGTAAGTTCTTTCTCATATGGTCCCTTGCCCAGTCTCTTTAACGTGTTATTTTTTTTTTTAACTTTTTCGGTTCTTTATTGAACATTTAATGCATGGAGTGCCACATATAATTCTTCATGGTGTTATAAAAGGGTCGAAAATTCATTACAACTAAAATGAATGTAACAATTCTAGAGTAAGCAATTGATTACACTTTGATTTATTTGTCTTTCTATTGAGTCCTAACGTTAAAGAGGAGAGTAAAAGTTGGGAATTTGTACGGTAATATGTCTACTATGTTGAACCATGTAGGACATTAGTCCCTGCAAGTTTGAGTGCCATGTTAGAGAGAAGACCAAGAAGCTATATATTCTCACATCTACTTCGAAAATGGCATGACCATCAACCAAGTTTGTCGGGAGTTGAAGGCCACTCCCAATGATATGCCTTTTCGTCAACTTTTGGAATTCACAAGGCCCATTTTTAGTCATGTCTGCGGCAATAAGGAACTCTTTTAGAATGATCAATAATTGAAGATTATTAAGGACTGCTAGCTCTGACAAGTACAATGGTAGCTTCTTGGCATAAGGCCACCTATGTTAGATTAAGAATGGGTATAACACCCCAATGGGTGTAATTTACAATGAAAGATTTGACCCGAAACTCACTTTAGCTGACAACCATGAGGAGGAGACAAATACAATTGTCTTTGGAAGAGCTTATGAAGGACCTAGAAGGATGCATCTTTCATAGCCTCCGCAAAAAAGGTAATTGAGGACAATAAAAATTACACCCATTTGTTAGAAGCAACTAGCTAGACAAACACCATCGAACCAAATAGTTGTCTAGATAACATACTTATGCTTGTCATTGGTAATAGTGGATGCAATGTACATCAAAGCTTAGGTCTCAATAATAAGAATAAAGTAAATGGCATTGGTTTTTTGAGGAGTTGAGGCCACTTCCAATGGCCAAGCAATAATAGACAATTAAAACTTTGTCCAATCTTCACGGGCAACCAATCAAGTGGGCATAATTGAGCCAAATGCTCATCCTAATCTGGAGCACAATACAAATCTACTAGGTAGTTTGAAACAGCAAAAAGCTCACAAAACAAAGAAACAAGCCACAACTAGTAAGCATGTGCTAACATATATCCTTTATCCAATCAAAGTTTATTATTGACTGGAGTATTTGATGAGACTTCAGTAAAATACACTTTCATATCTACTTCAAGAGTGGCAAGACAAAGAAGCTTGAGTTTGAGTGCCATGCTAGGGGAAAGACCAAAAGGCCATATTCTCACATCTACTTCGAAAATGGCATGACCATCAACCAATTTTGTCGAGAGTTGAGTAATACTCCCAGTGATATGCCTTTTCATAGACTTTTAGAATTTGTAGGTTTCGCTTTTAGTAATGTATGTGATAATAAGGAACTCTTTTAGAATGATTAATGATGAAAAATTATTGAGGACTGCTGGCTCTAACAAGTACTATGGCAACTTCTTAGCTTTGGGCCATCTGTATCAGATTAAGAGTGGGGATAACAACCTGACTTATGTAATTCACATTGAAAGATTAGACCCAATCTCACTTTATACGACAACTATGAGGAGGAGACAAATATAATGGTCTTTGGTAGAGGTGATAGAAGACCCATGGAGGATGCATCTCGCATAACCTTCGCTAAAAACATGGCTATTATGGACAACAAAAACTACATTCATTTATTAGGAACAACTAGCCAAACAAACACCATTGAACTGAATGGGTCATTCGTAATGGTGGATGCAATGCACATCTAACCTTAGGTTCTTATGATAAGAATGAAGGAAATGGCGTTTCTAGAGGAATCAAGATCACTTCCAATGGCAAGAGATGGTAGATAATAAAAAAATCTACTCAATCTTCAAGGGCATCTAGTTAGGTGAGCATAATTGAGCCAAATGCTCATCCTAATCTGGAGTGCGATTCGAATCTACTAAGTAATTCTAAACAACAAAAAACTAGCAAAAGAAAAAAGCTAGCCATGGTTAGTAAGCTTGGCCTTAACGTATATCCTTAGCCAAATAGAGTTCATTATCGACCGGAGCATTTGATAGGATTCTGGTGAAGTACACTTTCAAGAGTCGCGATGTAAGTTTTTATCGTATGGTCACTTGCCCAATCTCTTTAATGCTTTATTCTTCTTAATTTTTTTGTAGTTTTTTATTGGACATTCGATGCTTGAAAGCCCATAAATAATTCTTCATGTCCTTATAAATGAGTTGAAATTTACAACTGCAATAAATACGCTATTAAGGTAAGCAATTGATTATACTTAGATTTATCTATCTTTCTGTTGAGCCTTAGAGTTGAAGTGAACACCAAGAGTTAGGAATTTGTATTGTAAATTATCTTCTATGTTGAATTGTAAGGTACATTAATCCCTACAAGTTTAAGCACCATACTAGAGGGAAGACCAATAAGTCATATTCTCATAATACTTTGAAAATGGCAAGACCATCATCCAAGTTTATTAAAAGTTGAGGGCCACTCCCAATGATATGCCTTTTTCATCGACATCTAGAAGTCACAAATTCTTTTTTTAGTTGTGTCTATGGCAATAAGGAACTCTTTTTGAACGATTGATGATGGAAGATTATTGAGAACTACTAGCTCTAACAAGTACTAGGGCAATTTCTTGGCTTCGGGCCATCTATAACATATTAAGAATGGGGATTACACCTCGATGGATGTAATTCACAATGAAATATTAGACCCGTGTCTCACTTTAGTCAGCAACTATGAGGAGGATACAAATACAATTGTCTTTGGCGGAGTTGATGAAGGACCTATGTGGATAATAAAAATTACACTCATTTGTTAGGAGCAACTAGCCAAACAAACACCATTAAGCCAAATGGTCGTCAAGATAACATGACCATGGTTATCATTCATAATGGTGGATTCAATGCACATCGAAGCTTAGGTTCGAATAAAAAGAACAAAGGAAATGGTGTTGTTTCTAAAGGAGTCAAGGCTACTTCCAATAGTAAGGCGAGGATAGACAATCAAAACCCTACTCAATCTTCAAGGGCAACTAGACAAGTGAGCATAGTTGAGTCAAATGCTCATCCTACTCTAGAGTGTGATTCGAATATGCTTGTAATTCAAAACAACAGAAAGCTCGTAGAATAAATAAGCTATCCATGGCTAGTGAACTTGGCCCTAGCATATATCCCTTATTCAACCAAAGTCTATTATCGATTGGAGTATTTGATGAGACTCTAGTGAAGTACACTTTCACATCTACTTTGAGAGTGGCAAGAGAAAAAAAGTTTGAGTGCCACGCTAGAGAGAAGACCAATAAGATATATTCCCACATCTACTTAGAGAAGGGCATGACCATCGACCAAGTTTGTTGGGAGCTAAGGGCTACTCCAAATGATGTCTTTTCATCAACTTTTGGAAATCGAAGGTTCCATTTTTAGTCGTATCTGCAGCAATAAGAAAGTCTTTTAGAACAATTAATAATGGAAGATTATTAAGAATTGCTAACTCTAACAAGTATTGTGGCAACTTCTTAGCATGAGGCCATTTGTGTCAGATTAAGAATGAGGATAACACCCCAATAGATGTAATTCACAATAAAATATTATACCAAAGTCTCACTTTGGTCGGTCACTATAAGGAGTAGACAAATACAATTGTCTTTGGTAAAGCTGATGAAGGACCTATGAAGGTTGCATCTCACATAGCCTTTGCTAAAAATAAAGTAATTGTGGACAATAAAAACTACACTTATTTGTTAAGAGCAACTGGTCAAACGAACGCCATTGAACCGAGTGGTCATCAATATAACATACCAATGCTCGTCATTTGTAATAGTGGATGCAATGCACATCAAAACTTTGGTCCCAAAAATAAGAACAAAGGAAATGACATTGCTTCAAGGAGTCAAGGCCACTTCCATTGGTGAGGTAATCATATAAAATCAAAACTCTGCTCAATCTTCAAGGGCAACTAGTCAGGTAGGCATAGTTGGGCCAAATGCTCATCCTAATCCGGAGTATGATGTTAATATACTCATTAATTCAAAATAGCAAAAAGCTTGTGGAAGAAAGAAGCTAGCCACATCTAGTGAGCCTACCCTAACATATATCCCTTATTTAACCAAAGTCTATGATCGACTGGAATATTTTATGGGACTCTGATGAAATACACTTTCACATCTACTTCGAGACTAGTAAGATAAAGATGTTTGAGCGACATGCTAAAAGGAAGACCAAGAAGCCATATTGTCATATCTACTTCAAGTATGGGAAGACCATCAATCAAGTTTGTTGGGAGTTGAGGCCATTCCCAATGATATGCATTTTCGTGGACTTCTGGAAATCATAGGTTCTGTTTTTAGTCATGTCTACGGCAATAAGGTACTTTTTTAGAACGATCAATAATAGAGGATTATTAAGGACTACTGGCTCTAACAAGTACTATGATAGCTTCTTGGCTGCGAGCCATCTGTGTCAAATTAAGAATGGGGATAATACCTCAATTAATGTAATTCACAATAAAATATTAGACTCGCTCTCACTTTAGACGGCAATTATGAGGAGGAGATAAATACAATTGTCTTTGGTAGAAGTGATGAAAGACTTATGCAAGATGCATCTCACATAGCATTTGCTAAAAACAAGGCAATTATGGACAATAAAAACTCTACTCATTTGTTAAGAGAAACTAGCCAAACGAATACTATTGAGCCAAATGGTCGTCATGACATACCAATGCTTGTCATTCATAATGATGGATGCAATGCACATCGAAGCTTAGATTCAAATAATAAGAACAAATGTTGTTTTGGAGGAGTCAAGGTCACTTCCAATAGTGAGGCGAGAATAAACAATCGAAACTCTGCTCAAAGGAAACAATAACTAGACAGGTAAGCATAGTTGAGCCTAATGCTCATCATACTCCGGAATGCAATTCGAATCTTCTAGGTAATTAAAACAATAAAAAGTTCATAGAAGAAAGAAGCTAGCCATGGCTAGTGAGCCTGGCCCTAACAAATATCCCTTATCCAACCATAGTTTATTATTGATTGGAGTATTTGATGGGATTCCAGTGAAGTACACTTCCAGGAGTCATGTGGTAAGTTCATTCTTGCATAGTCACTAGCCTAGTCTCTTTAATATTTATTCTTCTTAATTTTTTCGATTTTTTATTGGACATTTCATGCTTGGAGGTCCACACATAATTCATGTTGTTATAAATTGGTTGAAAATTCTTTGCAACTACAATGAATGTGACAGCTCTAAAGAAAGCAACTGATTATACTTAGATTTATTTGTCTTTTTGTTGAGTCCTAGAGTTGACAAGGACACTAAGAGTTGGGAATTTGTACTTTGACTTGTCTTCTATGTTGAACCATGCAGTACATTAGCCCTCATATGTTTGAGCACCATGTTAGAGGGAAGACCAAGAAACCAAATTATCACATTTACTTCGAGAATGACAAGACCATCAACCAAGTTTGTCGAAAGTTGAGGGCCACTCCCAATGATATAACTTTTCGTCAATTGCTGGAAATCACAAGTACCATTTTTAGTCATGTTAACGGCAATGAAGAACTATTTTAGAACAATCGATGATTGAAGATTATTGATGACTGTTGGCTCTAATAAGTACTATAGTAGTTTCTTGGCTTCACGACATATGTGTTAGATTAAGAAAGGGTATAACACCCCGATAAATGTAATTCAAACTCAAAGATTAGAATTGAGTCTCACTTTAGTGGCAACCATGAGGAGGAGACAACAAATACAATTGTCTTTGGTAGAGTTGATCAAGGACCTATGAAAGTCACATCCCACATAGCCTTTGCTAAAAATAAGGCAAGTGTGGATAATAAAAACTACGCCCATTTGTTAGGAGCAACTAGCCGGATGAACACCATTGAGCCGAATGGTTGTCACAATAACATACGCATGTTTGTCATTCATAATGGTGGATGCAACACACTTTGAAGCTTAGGTTCAAATAATAAGAACAAAGAAAATGGTGTTGTTTCTAGAGGAGTCGAGGCTACTTCCAATAGCGAGGCGATGATAGACAATCAGAACTCTACTCAATCTTCAAGGGCAAGTAGATAGGTGGATATAGTTGAGCCAAATGCTCATTCTACTCTGAAACGCAATTCAAATTTGCTAGGTAATTCGAAACAACAAAAAACTCGTAAAAGAAATAAACTAGCCACAAGTGGTGAACCAAGCCCTAGCATATATCCCTTCTCCAATCAGAGTCTATAATCAACTCAAGTATTTGATGGGGCTCCAATGAAGTACACTTTCACATCTACTTTGAGAGTGGCAAGCAAAGAGGTTTGAGCGCCATGTTAGAGGGAAGACCATAAAGCTATATTCTCACATGCCTTTTCGTTGACTTTCTAGAAATCACAGGTTTCGCTTTTAGTCGCATCTGCGGCAATAAGAAACTCTTTTAGAATGGTTGATGATGGAAGATTATTGAGGACCGATGGCTCTAACAAGTAGTAGATAGCTTCATGATTCATGCCATCTATGTTAGATTAAGAATGGAGATAACACCCCAATGGATGTAATTCACAAAGAAAGATTAGACTTGTGTCTCACTTTAACCGCCAAATATGAGGAGTAGACAAATACAATTGTCTTTGGTAGAGCTAATGAAAGACTTATGAAAGATGCATCTCGCATGGCCCGAAATCATTCGACTCAATGGTGTTCATTTGAAAGATGGACAATGAAAACTACACACATTTGTCAGGGCAACTAGCCAAATGAACACCATTGAGTCAAATGGTTGTCAAAATAATAAAGCCATGGTTGTCATTCGTAATAGTGGATGCAATGCACATCAAAACTTAGGTTCGAATAACAAGAATAAAGGAAATGGCGTTGTTTCTGGAGGCATTAAGGCCATTACAAAAGTGAGAAGATGATAAAAATCAAATCCTACTCAATCTTCAAGGGCAACTAGAGAGGTGGGCATGGTTGAGCCACATGCTTGTCTTACTTCGAAGTGTGATTTGAATATGCTAGGTAATTGAAAACAACGAAAAGCTCACAAAAAAAAAAAAAAAGCTAGCCACGGCTAGTAAGCCTAACCCTAACATATATTCCTTATCCAACCAAAGTCTGTCATCAATTGGAGTATTTGATGGGACTCTGGTGAACTACCCTTTCAAAAGTCGTGATGTAAGTTCTTTCTTATATGGTCTTTTGCCCCGTCTCTTTAATGCATTATTCTTTTTAATTTTTCTAGTTTTTTATTGGACATTACTCGGTGGTCCACAGATAATTCTTCATGTTGTTATAAATGGGTCGAAAATTCTTTGCAGCTACAATGAATGCCACAATTCTAAGGTAAGCAATTGACTATGCTTAGATTGATTTGTTTTTCTATTGAGTCCTAGTGTTGAAGAGGAGAATAAGAGTTAAAAATTTGTATAGTAACTTGTCTTTTATGTTGAACCGTGTGATATATTTGTCCTCGCAAGTTTGAGCATCATGCTAGAGGGAAGACCAAGAAGCCATATTCTCACATCTACTTCGGGAATGACGAGACCATGAACCAAATTTGTTGGGAGTCGAGGGCCACTCCTGATGACATGTCTTTTTGTCGAGTTATGAAAATTGCAGGTTTTGCTTTTAGTCATGCCTGTGGCAATAAGGAACTCTTTTAGAAAAATCAATGATGGAAGATTATTAAGGACTACTGGTTCTTACAAGTACTATGATAGCTTCTTGGCTTCGAGCCATCTATGTTAGATTAAGAATGGGAATAACACCCCATGGTTGTAATTCATAATGAAATATTGGACCCGAGTCTCACTTTACGGCAACCATGAGGAGGAGACAATTACCTTTTTTCTTTGGTAGAGCTAATGAAGGACCTATAAAAGATGCATCTCGCTTAACCTTAGCTAAAATCAAGGCAATTGTGGACAATAAATATTACACTCATTTGTTAGGTACAACTAGCCAAATGAACACCATTGAGCATAATGGTCATCAGGATAACATACCCATGTTTGTCATTCGTAATGGTTGATGCAAAGCACATCAAAGCTTACATTCAAATAAAAAGAACAAAGGAAACGGCGTTACTTTTGGGGGAGTCAAGGCCACTTTAAATAGTGAGGCAATGATAGACGATTAGAGCTCTAATCAATGTTTAAGGGCAACTAGACAGGTAGGCATAGTTGAACCAAATGCTCATCCTACTCTAGAGCATGATTCGAATTTGCTAGGTAATTCAAAACAACAAAAAAACTTGTAGAAGAAAGAAGCTAGCCATGGCTAGTGAACCTGACCCTAGCATATATCATTTATCCAACCAGAGTCTATTATTAATTGGAATATTTGATGGGACTTTGGTGAAGTACACTTTCACATCTGTTTAGAGAGCGGCAAGACAAAGAAGTTTGAGCGCCATATGACGTCCCAATCCATCACTTTCTAATCCATGTCCTTCTAATTATTCTATGTTATCACGCACACGAAAGTCTATTATAAAGGTTAGCCTTTATAACATGAATTATACACGCATAAGGACGCTCCAGCTAAGAGACCATTACACATACTAATTTATTTTTTTTAACTTTAGTTATGCAATCGGAAGATAATAACTTCTTTTAAAGCTTTAATGCTATCAATGAGGAACGCATACACGTTCCGCACAAGGGTCGACATCATAAACACTTGCTTCCATTTCATATCCATTACTATTCTTACTTACATGGGAATTTTCACATTTTTCACTACTCATATATTCATGGCATCACTTTCAAAAAGGGTACATACATGCCTCGGAGGGGCCAAAAAGGTGCCTATTCTCCTCTACTTGGTGATTCCCAATCTATACCAAAACAAAAATCTCCACCATGGTGCTTCTTCTACTTAGGCGCTAGTAGCTCTAGTATCCGATCCATCATTCCCAAAATAGAGTAGTTCAAAGAGCTCGCCCTCATGGTTGAAAAACCACAAAATAAAGTGCATGGGAATCCATGCTAGTCGTCCATCATCTATCCAAAGTACAACCTCATAACGGGTAAAAATCAAGTCTGTTTTCGGGTCTTGCAAATCCTAGAACAAGCTTTCAATGTAGGCAATCGCTCCATAGCGTGCAACCAAGGGTTTGTCCATGCTCTCGATATAAAGAATATAATGGGGGTGAGCAATGCTCAATAAAGGAAATAACTAAGTCCTAAATTACTTAATCCATCCACTACTCAGGACAACCTAGTCCAACAAACCAAGAATAAGTCATGAAATCATAGCCTAGCTAAGCAAGTTATATCCACATGAAATGAGCAAGGTAAAACCTATGAACCTCATTTAATTCATAATCGAATGCACCTACACTACCATAATATTGCACATATGATTTTGCGCACAATCCGAACACCCACAGACAAGGTAGTAATATGTACAACATATATCTCAGCAAAGGTATCATGCTCATACATAATAATCGTCAAACAAGGCACATAATATTCACGTGATTAAAACATAATGCATTCACATGCTCATGACAATCCACACACGAACTCAAACATGAATTCCACACAATTTCACTCTTACACACGTACTCATACGCCTTATGAATTTACTATCTCATGCGATCATTTTCCATCCTTGAGTTACGAATTCACACTAGGTCGCTAGCTGGTCCGCTCGAATCACTTTCGGGAAACTAGCCATGGGCATATTACTTTGAGGCATCTCAGTTCACTATCTAAGGCATCCAAGGGTCGCTGGCCTTGGGCATCTTGACTCTCTCGGGGCATCATTGGATTACTCGCCGATGGAAATCTCTTAGATTACTCATTTCACACGATGTTCACATAAAAATCTTTAATTTATGTCACACGAACACCACTACCACAACATATATATTGTGCCACAAACAAATGTCATGGTTACATCATACCAAGTTGCACTTCCGATAAATTCCAATTGCATGCATCCAGTATCTAAAAATTTTCACAAAAACATATCACAAGACAAAATTACATTCCACAAAGAAAGTCGTGCATCACAAGCAACTCGGTGGTCATTCACTAAGCAAAATGAGCACTAATCTCACTCACTACCTAGACTTGTGCAGCTCTATCATCACTAGAACTCACAATACATAAGTGTATGTGAAATCAACACATCTCAACACCATAGCATGCATAACATGAACTACCACAAGAACTCATAGCATGAGCACAAACTGAATGCAAATAAAGCCCTCACAGTACACGCTCAGTCCACAACCTTTTAGTTCAAAGCCTAGAGATACTCAGAGATGCCAGGATGGAAGCATTTCTAATCTACCCGAGTTGCATTTCTTGGAGGATTCTACTAGGCCGGAGAAGAAGAGGAGTTTAGAAAGCCATAGAGGGATTTTTCATAAAGCACTCACTTTACTTCAAGAGACTCTGCCCAACACAATACACTCTCCTTGCACACTTTCCTTGCCTTATATAGACAATAAGAGGTCAAGAACACACAAGGACCAAGCTCATGGGTCCAAATACAAACAAAGGCACCGAAAACTTCCGGGAGGAAATTATTCGCACACTATGAACAGTGATTGTACTGTGAACAGCACTTTCCCTAGCCTAGTGCTACGATAAAAGTAAACAGTAGCTTGCTACAGTGAATTTGTACAGACAGTAGATTTGATAAGCGGTCTCGTCCGTCACAAGCATTATAATCATAGTCTAAGTCATCTGAGCCGTGTGTTGTTGCGAGAAGATGTTCCTCATATTTCTGTTCAAGAGCTTTAAGGTCTTCTGATGAGATGATCTAATTTAGCTAATGTGATGAGGATGCTTCTTCGTGAGCCCAGTGGGATGCTTCTTCTTGAGCCCAATTTGTATTGTCATCTTCTGCAGTGTCGGCAGGAATGTTTGGCTGAGGCCAATTGGACAGCTGTGCATAGAAAGATGTGTTCAAGCTTTGAGATAAGAACAAAGGTCCGGGATCATATGGATCTTGGGAAAGAGGACCTCCCTAATGTGCATAGGGGTCCTGAGTGGATTGGACAATGTCATATGCACCAATCATTTCATGATCTTGGGATGACGCAGCTTGTCTACATTGCCTGAGTGCTTCCTTAGCTTCTGGTGCTAGGTCATAATGATCCTATACAGTGGGTACATTATAATTCCATGCATTTTCAAGAATGGTCTTGTTCTCTAGGCACAAAATTCTCTAGAGTTCTCGGTAATGGTGTTCACAACATCCAACGGGTCCTGGATAAGATTTGTGAATTCGAACTTTTCTGCTGTCCAAGTGGGGTTTATAGGATGTGGTTCCAATATCCTGTGGGGTATTGATAATGTTGCCATTATTTCTGAAAAAATGTCATGGACGTCGAAAAAACAAGATAGTGTGGACTTCAAGATTTGGTGTCATGATTCTTAGTTCTTTCTCCAAAAAATATTTCCAGTGAGTAGGAGGATAAAACCAGTTAAGAAAGTTTAAGAGATTTTTGTCACTTTCTTTTTCGATGTTTCTCCCAAGTGAGAATATCCTGGTGAGGTTGGCAATGAATCTTTTAGTTGGAATTTCAATAGCTATTAAGTACTTATTGGTTAAGTACCATAATAACGTCTTGAGCTAATCGGGAAATCATCTTCCTTCCAAATAAAAGGATGTATGAATGGGTAATTCAAATTTAGTCCGAAAGGATAAAGAATCGAACATCCATTAAATCTAAATAGATTTGTGTGGCACCGCCACATGAGGTTTTCTAGGTTTTCAGTAAGGCTGTTATTCTGGATTTACTCCACAATCTCTTGGGGATATTTCCAGCTTGGCAAATCTTTGATCTTCTCAATCTTGTATTTTACTCCATGATTGAGTATATGAAAAGCATGCCTCTTAATGTACATGTTGATTTCGGCTGGTACTTTTGGTCTTTGACAAGAAGTCAGCAAGTACGTTATTCTTTCAAGGAATATGTTTGGTTTCAAAATAATATTTCAAGAACCATTCAGCTCATCGAAGCAATTGAAAATTTGGGATTTGCTTCTATTTAAACTTGGTCATCTGAGGGAAAGATGACATGTCTAATTCTACCAGGAAGTGATGGCCGATGAGATGGAATTCAAACTTTTTTATTTCATTTTTCACTGCTGAGATTTCTTTAAAAGTGGAATGGTAATGCATTTTGGCTTGAGAAAACTTTCCACTCTTATAAGCATAGAGGTGTCTCTTACCATCAATTTCTTCAAGTAGGATGGCTACCAAGTATTCATCACAGGCGTCAGTTTGAAGAATTCTCTTTCCTGTTGATGGTATTTGCAATGGTGGGAGATTCTGCATAGTCTCCTTAAGTTCAGCTACTGCTTTAGTCTGAGTTTTTCCTAAGGTGATGGATTCTTCTTCAGCATAGATTGCAAAGGAATTAGAAGTTTTGCAATACTTGGAACAAAATCCCTAAGATAATTGATTATCCCAAGAAATTGCTAAACTTGCTTTGTGGTGAAGTTTTCTTCAGGAAACTTCAATAATTCTTGAGCAATATGTGGCCCTGGATAATATGTTCCTTTGTTGAGGTGCATACTAAGAAATTCAATCTCTGTTTGAGCAATATTCATCTTTCTTTGAGAAAGCATGATGCCATGCTTCTTCACGATTTCTGCGAATTGCTCGAGAAGTTGACAATGCGACTACTCATCAAGGCTGTAGAGCAGGATATTATCAATATATACGGCTGCACTTGACGGGATTAGTTGGAAAATTCGACACTTGGTCTTTTGGAAAATGGATTGTGCTACTTTTAGGCCAAAAGGAAGAACTTTCCATTGGAAGTGCTGGTTTGGGATACAAAACCCTATTTTGGGTATGTCTTCAGGATGAATGCCCAATTGCCAAAATCCGGCTTTGAGGTCGAATTTGGAATAAATATGGGCCTTGGATAGCCTAGTAAAAAGGGAATTTCTGGATGGTAGAGGGAATTTATCGTCTTGAAGAAAAGGTTTAGGGGCTGGTAATTGATTACCAGTCTCATTTTTCCTCTATTCTGCTCAGCACGTTTGTTGACATAGAAGACTTCACAAGCTCATTGAGAATTGGAGATTTCAATAAGGCCTTGTTGCAATAGTTCTGAGCATTCCCTTTGAGCTAAAGCCAAGTTTTCTGACTTCATTCCCATATGACTCGCCTTTGTTAGATTGATGTCTTCATTCTTTTTTAATGGAAGGCGGACAAAGAACTCTAAATTTTCCCATAAATGATGAGAAACATTTTTGGGCAAATTCAAAGTGGGATTCTGAGCAAGATTCCAACCATTTTTGCATAATTGGATCTAATAGTCATTTGAATGGAAAAGAGTCTCTGAATATTGACAAATTTAGAAAATTGGTATTTATACTTGAGACATTTTCCTGGAATGATGCGAAGCTGTGAGATAGTCATAATGTCCCAACCAATGATTAAATTTTTGTTGGGAAGACTGGATCCAAAGATTTTTTTGGTTAAGGAACACTGGGAGAAGAACTGAATAGTTATGGGAGTGAATCTGACATTTGTAGAGAAAGTGTCTCCTAAGGCAGAGTTGAAATATCAAACATAAGGAGTCCAATATTCTTCAGGGAGAACTTTAGTATCCAGAATTGAACAACTTGCTCCAGTATCAATGAGAGCAATAACAATGATAGGCTTGGCAAACTTTGAGGTGAAGATTTTTACAGGAAAATGGAGACAATGAGTTTGATTTGAAAATATGTCAGGGCTTGGTTCAGAAGATGTGGGTGATATGTGAAAAATATCTTCAAACTCTGAATCTGATTCAGTTTCACTAGAAGTGGGAAAACATGGAATGACATAAAGAGTTTGTTCAAATGGTTATTCATCAGCAGAGAATAGTGATTCGATATCATCATTCTCAAGAGAAATACCCGTTTCATTCTCAATTTGATGTATTAAATGATGCTGACCTTTTCTAGCTTGGGGACAGTTTTTGGCAAAATGTCAATTCTTATCGCAGATGAAGTAGCGGTTTGATTTTTTATGGCCTGTGCAATACTTCTTTTTGCGTAGGTATCACCATTTCTTCTTTCTTCGGAAGTTCTTGTGGCCATGTTTGGATTTTTTCATCAAGAACTTCTTGAAATGCTTCTTTTTCTGGGAAGCTTTTCCACAAGTACCATCACAGTCTCATTTGGAGCATTTGATCTTTAACTTCTGGCAAAAACAAGCTGTCTCAAGTTTTCTATCATCTGTGATGTAAGTTCGGACCATCTATCGCTTTAGACACAATTTTTCAAGGCACAAATGGATTTCTTGTTGGATTTCTCCTAATGGAACATCTTGTATTCTCATTTGCCTGTTGAGGAAGGCTCTTTCGACCATTTGGGATAATTCTTTGGGGATGGATGTCAAGAAGACATGCTTCAAGTTTGGATCAACTCCAATACCATAAAAGAGCTTAATCATTTCTCAATAATGCTTATCAAGATGTTTTTTTCTGAGAGAGCAACATTTTCTTTCAAAATATTCTCTCATTTTCAGCTCTTAAAGATCAACGGGTTTTCCCACAAAGAAGTGATATAGAAGGGTAATGGCATGACTGAAATCGGGTGAACACAGGAAATGAATCTGGTCTTGTTATGACACAGATTTCCACCAAAGTTTGAGGCTACCTGTAAATCTTGTGACAAAGTTGAAAAGAACATCATTCATATCATGATTGGTAATCGCCTGAGTGTTCAGTCAAGTATGAAATTCTTCAAGTCTCTCTGGCCATTTGTGATAAGGAATATCATCAAGGGTGAAAAACTGTTTTGATACTATGGACACGCTCTGTCCAGAATTACTGATTTGAACAAGTTCTGGTTCAGACAAGTTTGATTCCATATCCTGATCTGGCGGATCAGCCATAAATATTGATGATGTTACTGGAGCAATAGGAGGAGAATCAATGACAGGGATGGAGAAGGATGAAGAGGATGAAAGGGATACCGAATCTGATTCGATATCATAGATGTTAGGAAGAGTTTGCTCTGCAGGGAATATAATCCGATCATTTGAGGTGGCAGAATCAAGTGGTTCCTAGTTGCCTAAATCCTTTAGAAAAGATTCTAATGGATTGGATAGCATCATCTGCTCTGGTTTTTCCCTTATAACAATTGAAGGTGAAGGAATGTCTTCTTTTTCTTTACCTCTTTCTTTTTGTACCTGGTTTATTTCTTTGAGAAGGTTTCGCATTTATGCTACACTTGTTTCCTTTTGTCTGAAGGGGTCTTCTGGAATGACAGCAAAAATTGACTTCTGGGGTGATGGAGGTAAATATCCTGTTCTTGCAGTGATTGGAAATAGATTGAAAGGATCAAACCTTCCTTCTTCAAGGAGTTGGATTTGTTTTTGAGTTTTTCTATCTCCGGCTTTGGGCTCTCAAGATAATGGTACCCGAGATGTTGTCTTGATTCCAAGGCATGAAGCCTCTTTTGGAATTCGGAAAGCATCTTCTTGGTAGTTTCATCATACTTTCGAAGATCTTGTTGCACATTTCCAATCTTGAAATCAATTGCTTTGAACGCATTATTTTGTGCCAAAAGGGTCTCCGATTGCCAATTCAAAACAGATTCAGCAGCATGAGTTCTTCTCTGTCTTCCGTGTTCATCCACATCAATGGGGGTAGGTATCTTAGGGGTATGATGGTATCTACCTTGTGGATCAATAAATTCCTCTGCAGCAGGAAACGAGAGTTTAAAACTTTCTCTGATAAGAGGGGGAAAGTCAGTCTCATGGAACATGGCAATGGAAGAGGTTGGTGGTGTTTCTGCTTGAGCTTCAAGTGGGTAGGAGTGCTTCTTGGCTCACTTTAAGATTGGCTTATAAAACGAGGAGAGAGCTTGTTTTTTCTGATGAGGAGATGGTGGAGGTGATTTTGGTGGATCTGGTAAATCTTAGGGTGTGGTTTTGAATTATGGTGGTGAAGGTGGTGCATAAAAAACCATGAATTGGTATTTATCACATTCACCAAGAATGTCAACGGAGGGGTCTCCGTTTAAGTACCTTTGGTACACCTTATCATTTGGCCTTTTTTTGTCGAGGTGGAGGTTTTGCAAAAGGATCTACCTCGTCAAGGGAATTTGTACAATAAGAACATTGGCAAAAAGAATCCTAGAAACAATGACCATACTTGTCTTTGTAGTAATGGACAGGATGTCCATCACTATTAAAGTGTCAAACAAGCTTTTTTGGGTCTGGCTCGAAAATTGATTCAGGAACACATGGTTCAATCATAAAGAAGGTATGGAAGATAGAAGGACTTTCTTCCTTTTCCTTGCCAAACTTGATGGAAACAGTTCCATCTTTTTTCGGACGAAATCAGAGTCCGTAGATTGGAAAGGCTTGTTATGTTGGTGTAGCTTTTCATAGTTGGTGATTCAAGTCTCTGGAAGGAGCTTGGCCAACATGTCCTTCGGGATTTGTCTAGGAACATGGATGCAAGATGCCCGATCATTCTGCATGGAGATAAACAAAGCATCTTCGTTACCATTGTTGAAGTTTAGATCAAGAGCATGGTTCTGCACTCGATAAACCATCTGGTAATGTAGTGTTGCAGCTATAGAGTCAGCAGTTTGAGGGGCTCTAGTGAGTTGGACTTGGACTTTTAAAAAGAGAGTAGCTGAGAGTCTGAAAAAACGATATTGAAGGTTGGGTACAAAGTCACAAAGATTGTTCCAGCATTTAAAGTTGTTTTAACAGTACCGATGCAAACATGCTAGTATTGTAAAAACCTAGTATCTAACAAAGCGATTCTTGTTGTCAAGCATTTACGACCATGAAAGGTGAGACCAAGACGAACAACGCCATAATGGACATGAGTATATCCCTGTTGAACCCATTGTCTAGGAAATTCTAGAGGGATTTGAAGAGTAACAAAATATTCAATTTTCAGTAGTAGGAATGGGGTGCTGGTCGAATTTGGAGGATTGGACGTACTCCTTTACTTGCTTTGGGGTTTGGTGAATAAGGCTGCGTTTGTTATTGTTTCTTTTTTCTATTTTTAAACAACTTTTTTTGTTTTTTTGTTCCTAGGAACAAAAAATGAACAGAAACGCGTTTGTGTGCGTTTTTGTTCCAAAATTATTTTTTTGTTCCTAGAAACACATCTGGAACGAAACAATAAACAAAAAAAGTTGTTTCTTGTCTCTGAAACAAAATTTAAGAACACTTTTCTTCTTCTCTATTTTTCTTCTTTTTTCTTCTTCTTTTTTGTTTCTTTTTTCTTTGGCCGACGACCGGCCATCGAGGGCCGGCAACCTCGCCGGAGCGATGCCGGCCCCCAGCAAGGCCGAGCGTCGCCGGCCCCTGGCGAGGCTCGCCCTCGCCTTGGTTGGGCGAGCTCGAGCTCGCCTAGATCCGGCGAGGCCGAGCCTCGCCATGGTTAGGCGAGCTTGAGCTCGCCCGGATCCGGCGAGGCTGAGTGTCGCCAAGGGCCGGCAAGGCTCGACCTCGTCGGATCTGGGCGAGGCCAAGCTTGCCCAGCCAAGGCGAGGCCGAGCCTCGCCCAACCACGGCGAGGCTCGACCTCGTCGGGGGCCAGCGAGCCTCGCCGTGGCTAGGCGAGGCTTTCGGCCCCATCGGCCGGTCGCCGGAGACCAAAGAACCGGTCGAAAGAAGAAAATATAAAAATAAAGGAAAAAGGAAAAATAAAATAAAAATATTACAAAATTAAAAGAAACAAAAAAAAAAGAATATAATCTACCAAACTTGTTTCTATTCATTTTTATTCCCGAACAAGTTTACCAAACGTGTGTTTCTGGTCAAAAATTGTTCCCGGAATCAGAAACACTTTTTTATATTTCTGTTTCCTGGAACAATTTTTAAACAGAAACGTTACCAAATGCGCCCTAAGTTGGCGGATGGAGTGGATAGGCAAGAATGATGAGTGAGGTTTGGCAAAAGCGGAGTAAGGGTTCATGAGAGGAAGTTGGGTTTCAAAAATCTTGGTTTCATCACTAAGAGAGACTTCATAAAGATAATTTATCTTAGAAGCATTAGAAACACGGAAATCTGAAGAGGTGGAAGATGAAGGAGCAAGAGAAATAGGTGCTTCGAGAATTTATGGTTCTGTGGACATGATGTAAAAAGATCTTCTCAACACTGGATTCACCTACCAAGCGCATGGAACGGATAATATTACAAATGAAACCATGGCTCTAATACCATGAATGGACCTAAACTTAGAACTAGGGAGGACAAAGTCAATTTTCTGCAAGTATGCATTCTCACAGTGGGCAAACAACTCCATTCAAGCCCTTTAGGGACAGCATTTTAGCATAAAACCACTCAGCCATTTAGTTCAGAGCCTAGAGACACTCAGAGATGCCAGGATGGAAGCGTTTCTAATCTACCCGAGCTACATTTCTTGGAAAATCCTACCAGGCCAAAGAAGAAGAGGAGTTTAGAAAGCCATAGAGGGATTTTTCACAAAGCACACAAGGAATCGATTCGTGTCCCTCAAGCTCTTGGCTTACCATCAAAACAGTGCATGTTGGAGACTAAACATCTCAGTTTGGACCACTACTTGGTCATGGCGCTCCCCTTGATTCAGCCACATGCAATAACCTTGATCACCAATCCAAAACAAAACGTGTCCGGCAAGTATAAATGCGAAAACCTTAAAGAATTCTCCTAGAATACTCTCAATCTTAGTATAAACCTTAACTTAAGTTATACTTAACTTCATTATCGAAACCAACTTGCATGCATGAAGAGTTTCAACCCCAAAACTACTACTCACAGCCTATGGAAAATTCACACCAAACTAGCCGCATCACTAAGCAACAAGGGGGATGAAATAACCTAACATTTAGCAATTTTCCTTACCTAGACTTACGCTTAAGGGGGTCTCCTTCCCTTCTTCACAAATGGCTTCAAATGTGAGAGCTTCTAGAGGCAGATTTGAGAGAATGGATGGTTTTTGGGTTTTGGTCCCTTTGTTTGCATGAAATCGGACAAATGGCAAGGCATCAAGGCCACTTGGCCTTTCCTTGTATGAAATTGAGGGGGAGGTGGAGAGACCAAGGAAGAGTTTTCTTCCCCCTTACATGCACTCAATCTAGCTTAGAACTTAATCATGCCACTTGTCTTGAAATGAAGGTTCTAATGAGGTAATTTAGTTGCTCATTAGCATCCTCCCCCATGTACCATCATTAGCCCCTACTCATTTATCTTATTGTAAATTGTACCCCTATAGAATTCAGCCATTATAAATAGAATAGGTTCTATAGGTTGTCCAGTTAGTTAGGCTTAGTCTAGAGGTCTAGTTAGTGTTACATTATGTAAATTTATAATAATGTGTTCTCTAATTTTATAGGGTCATGAGATTACCGATACTAAATGTGAAACTAATTTTAATGATTACTAGACAAAAATTAGAGATTTATTCAATTATAACATGTAGCTCAGCGCAATTTTTAATAACTAATATTGCTCCCCTACTCAACTTGATCATTACGATCTTAATCACGAGCGCATCTCACATGGTTTGCACCTTAAAGACAAATTATTCCATTTGGATCCTTTTCTTAACACATAGAAATATGAAATCCCCTAATCTACGCATAATTCTGGAATTAAGAAAACTTGGGATGTCACACACCATGCTGGAGGGAAGACCAAGAAGTGATATTCTCATATTTACTTCGAAAATGCCAAGACTATCAACCAAGTTTGTCTAAAGTTGAGGGCCACTCCAAATGATATGCCTTTTCGTCAACTTTTGGAAATTGGAGGTTCTACTTTTAGTCGTATTTAAGGAACTCTTTTAGAACAATCAATTATGGAACATTTTTTAGGACTACTAGCTCTATTAAGTGCTTGGTAGCTTCTTGGCTTTGAGCTGTGTCAAATTGAGAATGGGGACAAAACTCCAATAGATGTAATTCACAATGAAAGATTAGGCCTGAGTCCTAATTTAGCCCATAACTATGAGAAGGAGACAAATACGATTGTCTTTGGTAGAATTGATGAAGGATCTATGAAAGATGTATCTCGCATGGCCTTTGCTAAAAATAAGGCATTTGTGACAATAGATGCTGCACTAATTTGTTAGGAGCAAGTAGCTATACAAACACCGTTGAGTCAAATGGTCGTCAGGATAACATATCCATGTTTGTCATTCATAATGATGGATGCAATGCAGATTGAAGCTTTGGTTCAAATAATAAGAACAAAGGAAATTTCATTGTTTCTGGAGGTGTCAAGGCCACCTTCAATAGTGAGGCAATGATAGATAATCAGAACCCCGATCAATCTACAAGGACAACTAGATAGATGGGCACAGTTGACCTAAATGCTCATCCTACACCAAAGGGCTATTCGAATCCACTAGGTAATTCAAAACAACAGGAAGCTCACAAAAGAAAGAATCTAGCCACGACTAATAAGCCTAGCCCTAACATATATCCCTTATCCAACCATTGTCTATTATTAACTAGTGTATTTGATGAGGCTCTAGTGAAGTACACTTTCAAGCGTCAATTTGACACTCGAAGGTCCACATATAATTCTTCATGTTGTTATAAATGGGTCAAAAATTCTTTGCAACTACAATGAAGGCAACAACTCTAAGTTAAGCAACTAATTATACTTAGATTTATTTGTCTTTCTATTGAGTACTAGTGTTGAAGGGACAATAAGAGTTGGGAATTTGTACGGTATCTTATCTTCTATGTTGAATCATGCGGTACATTTGTCCTCGCAAGTTTGAAACCATGCTAAAAGGAAGGCCAAGAAGTCATTCTCACAACAAGTTTACCAGGAGTTGAGGGCCACTTCCAATGATATACCTTTTCATTGACTTCTGAAAATCGCAAGTTCTACTTTAGTCATGTTTGTGGCAATAAGGAATTCTTTGAGAACAATCAATAATGGAAGATTATTGAGGACTACTGGCTCTAACAAGTACTACGGCAGCTTCTTGGCTTTGGACCATTTGTGTCAAATTTACAATGGGATAACACTAGATGGATGTAATTCACAATGAAATATTAGAATTGAGTCTCACTTTAGTTGGCAAATATGAGCAAAAGATGAATACGATCGTCTCCAGCAGAGCTAATGAAGGACCTATGAAAGATGCATCTCTTATGGCCTTTTGCTATAACAAGGCAATTGTAGACAATAGAAACTACACTCACTTGTTAAGAGAAACTAGCTAGATGATCTCTATTGAGCCAAATGGTTGTCGAGATAACATACCCATGCTTGTCAGTCGCAATGGTGGATGCAATGCACATTGAACATTAGGTTCTAATTAAGGGCAAATGAAATTTTGTTGTTTATGGAAGAGTCATGGCCATTTCCAATGGTGAGACAATGACAAACAATGCGAACTCTATTCAATCTTCAAGGGCAAGAAGTCAAGTGGGCATAGTTGAGCCAAGTGCTTATCCTACTCTGAAATGTGATTCAAATTTGCTAGGCAATACAAAAAGAATGAAAAACTCATTGACGAAAGAAGCTAGCCACGGCTATTGAGCCTAGCCCTAATCTTATCCAATCAGAGTCTATTATCAACGGGAGTATTTGATGGGGCTCCGGTGAAGTACACTTTCAAAAATCATGATGTAAGTTCTTTCTTGTACGGTCACTTGCCCCGTCTCTTTAATGCTTTATTCTTCTTAATTTTTCCAATTCTGCATCAAGTGCCACAGATAATTCTTCATGGTGTTATCAAATGGTCAAAAATTCTTTGCAGTTGCAATAAATGTGACAACTCTAGAGTAAGCATATGATTATACTTTGATTTATTTATCTTTCTGTTGAGTCCTAGGGTTGAAAAGGACAGTAAGAGTTGAGAAATTGTATGGTAACTTGTCTTTTATGTTGAACCATGTAGTACATTAGTCCCTACAAGTGAGCACCATGTTAGAGGGAAGACCAAGAAGCCATATTCTCACATCTACTTCGAGAATGGCAAGACCATCAACCAAGTTTATTAGGAGTTGGGGCCACTCGAATGTTATGCATTTTCGTCGACTTATGGTGATCGCAGATTCCACTTTTAGTCATGTCAACGGTAATGAGTAACTCATTTAGAGCGATCGATGATGGAAGATTATTGAAGATTGATGGCTCTAACAAGTACTATGGCAGTTTCTTGGCTTCAGGCCATCTACATCAGATTAGGAATGGGGATTACGCCCCGATGAATGTAATTCACAATGAAAGATTAGGCCTGAGTCTCACTTTAGTCAGCAACTTTAAGGAGGAGACAAATACAATTATCTTTGGTAGAGCTAATGAAGGACCTATAAAAAATGCATCTCACATGGCCTTTACTAAAAAAGCAAGCTAATTATGGACAATAGAAGCTACACTTATTTGTTAGGAACATTGTATAGAAATATAAGTCTTGACTCCATCATTTCCAAATTCATATAGAAATACATGCTTGGACATTGTAATATTTGTTTAGAATTATTGTATTTAGAATGCGTCTTTGTGCTGCCCATTTGAATAGTCAAAAAATGCATGTTCTTAGGTCGTTGTAATAGTGCAAACTCCAAAACCTAAGATATGTGGTTATGCTGCCTATTTGAATAGCAAAAAATGCATGTTCTTAGACCGTTGTAATGCCAAAATATGATATCAAACTACATAATACATTGTGTGGCCGAAATGTCACTATGTCACTAGAAACAATGTCTTGTACTTGAACTCGTCTGCCTCAGCGAGCTGGTTACTGTCCAACCAGTGGATTGTTTGCTCGATGGTATCCTCAATCTTCTTCTCGCCTGCCGCATGGGGCGTGGCGCTGATCTTCTCATCCTTGATGGTGTTTCTCATGTTATATGCATAGTTCTCCAGATCATTTTTCGCATCCACCTTCTTCTTGTGCTCCTCATCCTTATTGGAACCAAAAGAATAAACGAGCTTTGAAAAATTTAGTAAGGAGAGAGTGCAAACACAGAAAGAGAGATTACAGTACTCAAAATGCCTTGCGAAGGCTTAATATGAAGTACACACGAGCTTTGCTAAGCTTAAAACTATCTCTCTATTTCTCTCTATAAGCTACTAAAGCTCTCTCACTCTCTCTAAAAAAAATAAACTAACGTAACTCTATATATTTATGAGCATCTTCCACCGCCTGGACTTCAACATGCAAGAAGCGAAGCTGGACTTTTCCTCTTGATTTTTGCCGTCTTCAGTGTGAAAGGGAGTTGTTGCAACCTTTTCTTCACGTCCGTGTACAAAGTTAGCAAGTTGAACCTTGCTTCCCTTTCTTCTTTTGACTGATGTGTTCCCTGCTTCTTCTTGGAGACTCCACTAGCTGCTGTTATATTATTATAATGTGTGCCCCTTCTTTTTGACCAAACTTCACTGCCCCAAGTTTAGTCCATTAACCGACTTCAAGAGGGAAACAAACAAAATTGCTTTGATGAGTTCACACCTGGATCAACTCTTCAAAGGCGGTTTGTAAGGGCCATTTAATGAAGTCGGTTTAAGGAGTCGAAGCGCCACTGCAGCCTCCTTCTTCTTATCAACGTGTGCCTTCTTGCTGCACACTTTTCTTTGGCGGTTTGCAAACCGCCATACTCCTTGCTTTCACATACTTAGCCAAAAAACAATTAAAAGACAAATAAGCTAATTTCTTCTTCAAACAAAATCAATTTTACTATTTTCTAACAATCCTTGGCCTTGTATTTCTCAGCTTCCTGGACCATCTTCTCAATCTCTTCCTTGGACAGCCTTCTTTTGTCGCCCGTGCTCGTGATCTTTTCTTCTGGCCGGTGCTCCTGTCTTCAGCAGTGACATGATATACCGTTGGCGTCAATGTTGAAGCAGACGTTAATCTGAGGAACGCCCGTCGGAGCTGGAGAAAATGCCACGAGCTCAAACTTGCCCAACAAGTTATTATCCCGCGTGATTGCATAACTCACCCTCATAAGCCTGGGTGAAGATGCCATGTTAATTGTCCAAGTAGGTCGAGAAGACCTGCTCCTTCTTGGTGGGAATGGTGGTGTTTCTTTGTATCAAGACAGCAGTGACACCAACGGCAGCTTCCAAAACAAGACATAACAGCGTAACATCCAAGAGCAATGGATCTCGAATCTTCTCATTACCCTCACCACTCAAAATTGCCGCTTGGACTGCTGCACCATATGCCACAGCCTCGTCGGAATTGATGCTCTTGCAAAGCTCCTTCCCATTGAAGAAGTCCTGCAATAGCGGCTGCACCTTGGGGATCCTAGTAGAACCACCCACAAGAATAACATCATGCACACTGCTCTTGTCCATCTCAGCATCTTTCAAACACTTCTCGACGGGGTCCATACCCTTCCAAAAGAGATGCATGTTCAGCTCCTTGAAAGTGGCACGCATAACGGTGGTATAAACACGACGCCCTCACAAAGAGAGTTGATTTCCATAGTTGTTTGAGCAATCGAGGAGAGCGTCCTCTTTGCCTTTCACAACCAGTTCTCAATCTCCTCAGGGCCCTGGGATTTCCACTGATGTCCTCCTTATGCTTCCTCTTAAACTCCTGTACAAAGTGGTTGACCATTCTGTTATCAAAGTCCTCACCGCCAAGCTGAGTGTCTCCAGCTGTGGTCTTCACTTCAAAGATACCCCTTCAATAGTAATCAGAGAAACATCAAAAGTACCACCCCCAAGGTCAAAAACCAACACATTCTTCTCTCCAGTGCTAGTTGCCCTTCTTGTCAAGACCGTAGGCGATGGCTGCCATGGTCGGTTCATTGATAATACACATGACATTGAGGCCAGCAATTACACCAGCATCCTTTGCAGCCTGCCTCTGAGAGTCATTGAAGTAGGCAGGGACCGTGACCACAGCATTCTTAAATAGTCATCCCAAGGTACGCCTCAGCGATCTCACACATCTTTGTAAGGACCTTGGATGAGATTTCCTCCACAACAAAGTGCTTCTCTTCACCCTTGTAGTTGACGACAATCGTGGGTTTGTCGCCAGGACCAGCAATAACCTTGAACAGCCAGAGATTATATCATTCTGGAGTGAAAGGTCACTGAATCTCCTTCCAATTAACCGCTTCAGATCTGTCAATATCAAAATTATCATATAATCTACAGTTGCGAGACATAACACCATGATGAACTAGGACTTCAAGCAAATAAGGAAATGAAACGGTAAAATCTCATGAGACCAGCCTCTTCGAAAACCAGCCAACAAGTAGAGGTCCCTCTCTAACTTCCAGGATAAATTCACAATCTTAATGGGAAAAATATTCCCCACGACTAAGCTATCCTTCATACATTGTCTACTCAGATGTCATCAGTGCCATTTATAAAATACAGTCGCCCAATGCTATTTGTGATAAACAACGAGACCAGCAAAGCTTGCCCCAAACTAAAATAGTATGGCATCACCGATCTGACTAGCATCTTCTAACATGCAGTAAACATCAACTATGTGCACCCATTTTTTCGCAAAAACAAAAACAAAAATAAATTCATCCAAGGAAAGCTAAGAAACATTAAGAACATCGAAGACAAGGACACCAAAACGATCGAACAGCCGAACGGAGACCAAGCTGAGCCCCCTAAGAAACATAGCAAGAAACGACATCACACACTGAAGACGGAGTTGGTGGGGTTCATGAAGACCTGGTTCTTGGCAGCGCCGCCCATCGGCCTCTCGGCGTCGGTGAAGCCGACGTAGGAGGGCGTCGTCCTGTTGCCCTGGTCGTCGGCGATGATCTCGACCCGGTCGTGTCGCTAGACGCCGACGCAAGAGTAGGTCGTTCCCAAGTCAATGCCGATCGCGGGCCCCACTCCTTTTCCCTCCATCAATTCCTATGTGTTTCCGATTCTCCCTCTGAAAAAAAAAAAATGGTTTCGGAAACGACCCTGCCGATCGCCGATGACACAAGCGAAGAAAGAACCTTTGTGCTGCGACAGAGGGAAGGGGAGAGAGAGCGGAGGGCTTTATAACTTTATAAAGGTTTTGGCTGACGTGGAAGCGGTTTTTTGGGGATTCGAGAACGCTCCGGTGGTGGTGGTGGAGCGGTGGCCGTTGGATCGGACAAACCGGACAGGAGCGGCTTTGACAGTTTTGGCGGTTGGTGGTGGGGGCGTCCCTTGGGGAAGTTGACGTGTACATTGCAGTCATCTAGACTTTTTGGAGCCCGAAGCCTGGCGTGCAGTCCTTATGTGGAGAATTCTCACTGGTGGATAGTCTAATCGTGATCTTATCTTTAAAGATTTTAAGGTCATGTGCTTTAGCTAATAGTCCCGTGACAAACAAAAAAATCTTAAATCTGTTAAACGAGTGAATCGGTTATATTTGAATCAAATCATAAATAATTCGATCTAAAATAATCTATTTAACTCATTTATGATCCATTTATTGTAATATAAAATCTTTTACTCATACCTGATCAAATTCATACTTAATCCATACCTAACATATTCAACTAAAGTTAATAAAACTTATTTCTTATGATTTATTTTTTTTAAAATGGTATTGCTAAAATATTTTTATGCAATACAAATTTAATGGATAATTTTTATAATTTTTAAAATCGAATTTTTAATTATTTTTATTTTTATTTTTAATAATATAATTTTTTTTTCTCTTCTCTTTTTCTTCTTCTTCCGGCTATCGATCACAACGACGACAAGCGACCAGCCACAAGCGAGCCTCCAGCTCACCCGATGCCGACAAGTTTAAGCCTCGCCAGATCGGCGAGCTTGAGTCTTGCCAAATTAGTGAGGCACGAGTGTCACCGGCATCAGCTAAGCTCGAGCCTCGCAAATGTTTGGCGGGGCCTCCATCTCGCCAAATCCAACCAGCTCGAGCTTGCCAAGCCGATCGCCAGCTGTCACTATGCCAGCCATCGGCTAAGGAAGGAGGAAGAAGAAAGAAAAAAAAAAAAAGAAAAAGAAAAATTAAAATATAAAAAATAATTATAATTTCAATATTCATATATATATATATATATATATATATATATAATGAAGTTAAAAAGGGAAGAGAGAGATTGTGAGGCATTAGTTAAAAATACATTCTAAGTTCAACCCATTTAAGATTTATTTATCTTAAATATTCAATTTTTAAACTCATTTAACTAGTTTTTTAAAAAAAATAAGTGACCAATTTATGATTTAAATAGGTCATATATGGGTCTAAGGCCTATTTTGCCACCTCTAAAAAATTTGAATGCGGGGTTTGGTTACATGATATTACTCCAATGGCCTTTTCCGATCTTCTCTTTTTCTATGAAAATGTCTACTTGTGGTCTCGTTATCAATTTAATCCTAAGTCACGCACGATGCGCAAGCAATGAAGACAACACCCAATAGTCGATACAAAATAAATTGTACAAAAAGTATATAAACAAAAAAACAAAATCGCGGAAAGCAAGCCTCATTGACAAGTCTTGGGATGGGTCTTATGAACTTATTAAAGATCTCTACCAAGGACACCAAGCGCACAGCGAAGAGAGGACGCTCGAGGGATGGAGGCCGAGAAATTCGCGGAGTGAAAGGGAAGCCAGGGGTGGTACTAGAGCCGAGAGAAAGCACGCCAGAAAAAGGGGACCTTCCTGGATTGATTCCAGGGCCACCAGCGTCGATGGAATCACTAGATTTAGATCTACGGATGGAGGGTGCGTTGCTCACAACCTGACGGAGCAATGCCAATTGAGTTGTCGAGATGGACACGGACGCCAAGGTCACCAGTGGAGGGAAGGTCGCCAGGCTTAACAAATCACCTCGGAGGAGCACCGCCCAAGGGAGTTTGAATCGATAAAGTAACAGGAATATTTACCATGAGATTTTAATTTTACTATTATGGAGATTCTTTTTGTCTGTCTATTATGGAGATCATTAGCTAAAATATTCGTAAAGCGCACATTAGTAATATGTACACGTTAAGCCTAAAGAGTTAAAAAGTAACGGATTAAAATGAAAAGCTAAAATCAAAATGGAAAAAACTTTTATAACATCGAAAACTTGTAATTATTCGAAGGACTTGTTGTGAATATTTTATTTGTCGAGGGGCTTAATTAGAAATTAAATGGGGCTTGATTTTTGGAAATCTAAAGGCCTTGGACAAATGCAAGTGATGTTTATAATTTTTTTTTTTTTTGGAATTTTTGGGAGATACCATTGTACCTCGAAGCCCTAAAAAGTCGCTGCCTTAGCCTTAGTATTTACACTTCTTTTTCTTTCCATTTTTCCCTCATTAAATTAACTAAATTCCAATTCTACCGTTCCTTTACATAACAATCTCTCTCCTCCATTGTGCTACTACCAGCTAGGTCTAACTGCTAGTGACCTCAAGCAATAGTACTTCGGATCACATGACCTTAAGCTGCCCTAATAAGGGATCACCTTAGGTCATACAACCTTAAGTGACAGTGACAGCTATTAATGTCAGATTTCACTCGCCCACAGCCTAAGCCCTTCATTGGCATTCGATTTGAGTTCGGTTTTCTTTTTGAAGCACAGCAAAAGTTTCTTCAAAAGTGTGATTTTTTCAAACAATATTTAAAATAAAGTCACTTCCAAGTCACTTTTAAATTATACTGCATTTCGAAAAAAACCTTTTAACTTGAATTTTTTACATTTTTCCCAAAATTGAACAAGTTACAGCCATAATGGCTCGTGTGATTTTTATTAGAAATGGCATTCAATGTTAAGTCTTTCATCTGATCATATGTTGCAGGTGATCATTATTATATCATGTCCTTTAATTATCATATTTCGCATTCAATTTGCTACGTCTTGTTACATAGTCATATCTTGATTTGCTTTCATTAATTATGCCACTTCATAAAATTTCTTCATCCTATTTAGCATCCATTTGTCCTGCCGCATATCGTTATTACCGTGTCATATCATTCACATACGTCACCACGTAGCTACGCACGACAATCCCCCAATACAAGAATTCCATAAATTCTTCCCACCAGTTACTGCACGCACGGACCAAGTTAGAATTCACTATTCTTCCTTCGCGTGAAATCGACCTCCATTTAACTAAATTTATAATGCCTCGGCCGAAAATAGGATTTGAAAAGACCTTTCGAGCTGGTCTAGCCGCACAAGCCCCATTGCCAAACGATCACCTTCACCCCTCTGAGACATCGCCTGGCATTGTTCCGGGTGCTTCTCTGGTTACGTACCTTATCCCTCATTCAATTTCGTTAACAGAGAACGTGCGCCGGAGGTCTTAAAAAGTAATCAATCCCACAACATCCCATTTGTCCAGAGGGAAAATGAAACATAAATCTGCGCACTCATATAAGTTTCAACATTGAAAGAGGTAACACGACATAACCTATAACGCATAAGGTTCCTTCAAAAACCGAAGGAACCCAATATCTCACCAGGTAAGCAAAAGAGAAACAGTAAAATCTCAAAGATCAAACCACCAAGCACCTCCAAACGTCGGTCCTACATCGGGGGTCCTACCACCTTAATCCACCTCCTCGATCTTAGGGCCAGCGCCGCTAGCACCAGCCGGAGGGACATCTTCATCCATGCCGCCACCCATGTCAGGACCAGCACCTTGGTACATCTTTGCGATTATGGGGTTGCAGATGCCTTCAAGCTCCTTCATCTTGTCCTCGAACTCGTCTGTCTCGGCAAGCTGGTTGCCGTCCAGCCAGTGAATGGCTTCCTCAATGGCATCCTCGATCTTTTTCTTGTCCGCCGCAGGCAGCTTAGCACTGATCTTCTCGTCCTTGATGGTGTTCCTCATGTTGTAGGCATAATTCTCCAGTGCGTTCTTCGCATCCACCTTCTTCTTGTGCTCCTCATCCTCAGCCTTGTACTTCTCCGCTTCCTGCACCATCTTCTCAATCTCATCCTTCGACAGCCTTCCCTTGTCGTTCGTGATCGTGATCTTGTTCTTCTGGCCTGTGGTCTTGTCCTCAGCCGAGACATTTAATATACCGTTCGCGTCGATGTCGAAGCAGACGTTAATCTGAGGAACGCCTCTAGGAGCTGGAGGAATGCCCGAGAGCTCAAACTTGCCCAACAAGTTATTATCCCTGGTTCTCGCTCTCTCACCCTCATAAACCTGGATGAGCACGCCGGGTTGGTTGTCCGAGTAGGTCGAGAAGACTTGCTCCTTCTTCGTGGGAACTGTGGTGTTTCTTGGGATCAAAACAGTCATGACACCTCCAGCAGTTTCCAAACCAAGAGACAGCGGAGTAACATCCAAGAGCAATAGATCTTGCACCTTCTCGTTGCCCTCACCACTCAAAATTGCCGCCTGGACCGCTGCACCATAGGCCACAGCCTCGTCAGGGTTGATGCTCTTGCACAGCTCCTTCCCATTGAAGAAGTCCTGCAATAGCTGCTGCACCTTGGGGATCCTAGTAGAACCACCCACAAGAACAACATCATGCACAGTACTCTTGTCCATCTTAGCATCTCTCAAGCACTTCTCGACAGGCTCCATACACTTCCTGAAGAGGTCCATGTTCAGCTCCTCGAATCTGGCACGCGTAATGGTAGTATAGAAATCAACACCCTCATAAAGAGAGTCAATTTCAATAGTTGTTTGAGCAGTCGAGGAGAGAGTCCTCTTCGCCCTTTCACAAGCAGTCCTCAATCTCCTCAGAGCTCTGGGATTTCCACTGATGTCCTTCTTATGCTTCCTCTTAAACTCCTGCACAAAGTGGTTGACCATTCTGTTATCGAAGTCCTCGCCACCAAGATGAGTGTCTCCAGCTGTAGCCTTCACTTCAAAGATACCCTCTTCAATAGTAAGCAGAGAAACATCAAAAGTACCACCCCCAAGGTCAAAAATCAACACATTCTTCTCTCCAGTGCTGGTCGCCTTCTTGTCAAGACCATAGGCAATGGCTGCCGCAGTCGGTTCGTTGATAATACGCATGACATTGAGGCCAGCAATGACACCGGCATCCTTCGTGGCCTGCCTCTGAGAGTCATTGAAGTACGCAGGGACAGTGACGACCGCATTCTTGATATTCGCCCCGAGGAACGCCTCAGCGATCTCACGCATCTTCGTGAGGACCATGGATGAGATTTCCTCCGCGGCAAACTGCTTCTCTTCGCCCTTGTAGTTGACGACAATCATGGGTTTGTCGCCAGGACCAGCAATGACCTTGAACGGCCAGTGCCTCATATCACCCTGGACTGAAGGGTCGCTGAACCTCCTACCGATCAACCGCTTCGCATCTGCCGACACATCAAAATTACCATATCAGCATCAGTCGTCAGAACAACACCACAATGAACTAGGACTTCAAAAATGGGAAGAACCCGTAAAAAAGCGAGCAAGTAGAGGTGCCTCTCTAACTCGGAAGACAAATTCAACTATCTTAACGCGAATAAAACTCACACGACTACGCGATCATCCATACATCATCTACTCACATGTCACCAGTGCCATTAGCATAGCTTAAACATACAGAGCAAGTACTAAAAACAGTCGGCCAACACCATTTACGATAACTAGCGTGCAGTAAATCTTGCCCCCAACCAGGAAAAAACAGGGCATCATCGATTCAACTAGCGTCCTACAACACGAGGTAAACATCAACAAAGCACACGCAGCGTTTCACAAAAGGCAACTAACTCCACCCGCATGGCCAAAGAGAGAGCAAACTCATCGGAACCAAACCGGAAAACATCACGAACATCGAAGAATCATGTCCACCAAACCGATCGACGAGACACCGGCGAACAGCCGATCGGGAAGACACCGAGCCAAAAAAAAAAAAAAAAAAAAAAAACAGAGCAAGAGACGGAGTAACTTACCGAAGACGGTGTTGACGGGGTTCATGGCGACCTGGTTCTTGGCGGCATCGCCGATCAGCCGCTCGGTGTCGGTGAAGGCGACGTAGGACGGGGTGGTCCGATTGCCCTGGTCGTTGGCGATGATCTCGACCCGGTCGTGCTGCCACACGCCGACGCACGAGTACGTCGTCCCCAGGTCGATGCCGATCGCCGGCCCCTCTCCCTTTCCGGCCATAACTACCTCCTCCGGTTCCTTCCTCTCTCTCTCTTTCTCTAGCTAGACGCGAAACCGGTCGCGATGAACGACGGTGATCGATCGCCGACGATAGCAGCGAAGAAGAAAAGACTGTTTTTTTCGCAGTGACGAGACGTGATGCTTTGGAGTAGAAAGAGGGGGAGAGGTTTTTATAAGATTTTGAGAGAGGAAGCGTGTGTTTCGGGGCCATTCGAGAATGTTCGGACGGGGGCAGCCGTGGCCGTCGGATCTCGAGACACGCGGACGGCGGAGGTTGCTGGACGGGCGATGACGTGGGAGGGGGCGAGGCGGTGAGAACGTCCCAGCTGGACGCCCTCGCTTTTCCTTTCCCTTTTGTGATACCCCCTCTCCCCGTGGTAAATTTCGGGACGATTCGAGATTTTTCCTGTTGACTTTTGACTCGTGCGAGACGTTGTTTTCCTCTTTTGCTTTCGAAAATGTGGGGCCCGCTTTTGGTTTCTTCTGTTTTGTTTTTTTTAATCCGTGTAATTTAGTGGTTAATGATCTTATTTTGTTTATGATCTTGCGCATCTACCCACATCAGCATCGCAAATTAAAATTATTGATCGTTTGACAAAACCCTCAAAGATTGCACGATTTGTCTAATCAAATTCTTCCGACTAGCTGATAGATGGAGTCGTCGCTCGCGTCGGAGTCATCAGAACTTTGATGCGAAAGCTCTTGTACAATTTTTGCGTTGAGAAATTTCAACAATTTGAAAGGTTAGTTGGGGTCTTCGTCTTCTTGATTTATGTCATCACCCATCTACTTGTACTTTCTTTTTGGTATTTATTTGCCTTTTTGTTGAGAAATTTTTATTGTTAACGTAAATAGGAGTAATGATTTGTAGTTCTTTGATAATTTGATACCTTATTATTATTGTCGTCAATTTTAAAGTAATATACCTCTAAGATATATGCAAAAGTTACCTAGAAAAGAATTGAGCAATTTACTCTATTTCCTAGGAAAATCTTTTAAAAAGTCTTAAATCTATTATATAATAACTAATTTAATTCTAAATCTTTCGATTGTGTTGATTTAGTTCTAAAAATTTCAATTAATCATAAAAATTTTAATGATTTGTCAATTTGGTACTAAATTTTTGACGATTTGTTAATTTAATCATTTAAATTGCTAACATGGTAGTTCAGTCAACATCAAACAATCTATGTGACATGACCTATGTTAACGTAAAATTTTTTTGAATTTTTTTCTTTTGTTTTTCATTTTTCACCTTTTCCCTTTTACTACCATCACCGAGCCTTATCAATGGTTGGCAAAGGACACTAGCCTTGAGTGAGGGAAGCCTAGCCTAGGTTGGTGAGGGTCACCTCCTCCACCTTGCCCTAGCCCAGTGAGGGTAGCCCTTGCTTAAGGGCAGTAGAGTCAAAAATGGAAAAAGCAAAAAGAAATAAGAGAAAGAAAATAAGAAGAAAATGAAAAACTATAAAATATAGGCAGTATTTGGGAGCAGCATTTGCAAGGCCAAATATTGGGTGTTTAGCAAAAAATTTTGCAACCCCCATTGGAGAAAAGTGGGCATTTAGAAGGGTGAAAGCCCAAGGCAAGTTAGGTCTTGCCTTGGGCTTTCAGCTTTCTCGACATGCCCACATTGGTACCATGCACTCCTTTTTTTTTTTCTCAAAATTGTCCTCACAAAGTTTTTATTTTTCTATTTTTTCCCTTATTATGTGATACTATTCATCTTCTCCGTTGAGGGCGGTTGGCTTGGTTGTACTTGACTACGAGGGGCTGGTGATGGCTAGAGGGACGCTAGCATGATCACAACGACCCAAGCGATCGTCGCCAGAGAGTCGAGTGACCTCCGCAAGTCGTGACATCAGATGACCCCTCATGAGTCGTCGCACGACCATGATGAGGGGCTGCCAATCTAGGTTGCGTGACCCAAATCCTCATCAAATTGGGTCGCGAGACTCAAATCTGAGTTGCTGCAACTGAGATCCTTGCCAATCTGGGTCGTGCGACCCCCAACAAGTCACGGCAGCCCAAATCTAGGTCACCACAACCATGACCTAGATCTGAGTCGCTCCGACCCAAATCCTTGCCAATCTGGGTCGCGCGACCCCCAACTACCTAGATGCGGGTCACCGCGACCCATGACCCAGATCTAGGACAGCGACAACGGCGAGGGAGGCAGGCGATGAAGAATCGATGACGCAAAGAGTGAGGGAGCATAGGGTGTCCTTGCGAGCGGCAACGACGACGACAAGGGAGGTGTTGATGATGTGGGGGCAGAGGGATACGTCGAAGGCGGTAGCATTGGGGCAGCGAGCAAGGGTGGTGGGGAGGTGCTCGGTGCGAAGGGGGCGGAGGAACTTGTGATGGAAAGACTTGTCAGAGTGGAAGGAGCAACAAATGAGAGAGGACTTGCAGTTGAGAAGAAGATGGAGGAGAAGATGATGGTGGCTAAGATGAAGAAGAGGAGAAGATGTTGTCCCCGGCAATTGCCTAAGATCTTGCAACATGATACGTTGATTGCCGGCGACAAATATCGAGCGCCGCCAACGGCCGCCTATCCTTCAATAGCCAACTATTTTTTTCTTTTTCTTTTTTTTATCACAAAAGTCCTTCGGAAATATAAATTTCTCAAAATACTGTTTTACTGAAAAGTACTTCCCAATGGACTTACAAACTATAATTTACCAAACACACTTTACATTTTAGAAAACTCTTTTAACTTAAAGTTCTTTGTATTTTCTTAAAGGCTTTCCCCAAAAGTCTAACCAAATGCATCTTTAGATCTCCATGTCAATGGTTTCCGACAAAAATTGATTGAAATGACTAATTTACCAAATCATTAAAAAGTTAAGATTAAGTTGATAAATCATCAAAATGTTTAGGATAAGATTTGTACAATTATAATGCTTAAGACTAAATTAAAAAGTCGTCAAAAGATTTAGAATTAAATTGATACAATTGAAAGGTAAATGACTGAATAGATCGTCGTACAATAGGTTTATAAATTTGGACAATTTTCTCAAGGACATAGTGAAAAGAAAAGAGCGAGTAATGATGAGAATGTTGTTTTTGAACAATGTATAATTTCTTACTATTTATACACAAGCAAACAACACAATTCTTTGAAATATATATTCTATCGAAACTATTAATCACTTATTTTTATATTCAACGTTCACTTCTTTTCATGTTCAATTTGATCTATTCTCTTAATTATGTATAGATAACAAACTATTTCGGCAATTGTCAAATCGAGTACTTCATCATTTTCTTCTTTGTCATTTTTTTTTTTTTTTTTGCAGTTCTTCTTACTATTGGTCACTGAAATCACAATCATGGTCGACATTAAGAAATGGAAAGTTACCTTTGGGACATTGAAAAGGATATGCGCATTTATAAGTGTACAGAGTTGCTTAATCTCGTTGCCTTTATCCTTCAACGAATGTTCAATTTTGTTGACTACCTCTAATTGCCTTGGATCTAATTGTTCAATTACGCCTTCCAATGTTCCTTCTAAACTAATAAGTTTAATAGCGATTAAATATTAATATTTGTTTGTGTTGTTGTAGTGTGTTTATTACTTCTAATTGAAACTCGCACTATAAGAAAATTACCAAGAAAAAAAATTGAACTTATTATATAAATGTCAATTCAGCTTTAAATTTTTTAATTTGACTAATTTAGTCATAGACCTTTTGAAGATTTGCCAATATAGTCGTTTCAACCCATTTTGATTGGAAATTATTGACACGGACGCCAATCATTAGGATTGTGCAAAAGAACCAAGAATCGGCAGTTGCCATGGGAGCTGGTCCAATTTTCAATTTCAATTTACTGAAACCAGTGAGTACTGGTCCAATTTCTGATTCTAGACATGGAATCGCCCCGCCACCTGCCCATCTACTTGATCTTTAGAAAAAAATACATCTCAATTACTTAATTATTTTGTAACTTTTCAACCAAATATATATGTAAATATATGTATATTTGTAGTTATTGGACATTATTGACTAATTTTATCTTTTAGGTGTGTAATAAGATTAACCCTCTACTTTTTCTTTTTCTTTTTAACTCTAATAATCCATTTTCTTGCTTTGTCAACCGAAACAAAATAAACAAATGTAGAGGAAGGAGAGGACTGATTGGAGATGCCCATAAATGTTACGGCGCTTTGTCGTCATAATACGAAATTAATAGCCAACAACTTGTTTTAGCCATTTCCATGACTAAATTATGTTGACCTTGAAACATTATGTGGAGATTAGAACTTTTAATGCAAAGTCTAATTTTTTACATGTTTTTGGTGTGAAGAAATCTTAAGAGGACCATACCATGACATTCAAAGAAATTAGGTTTTTAGCTAATAAGTATTGTTTATTCGTTTCATCCTATAGTTTTCAATCCTTAATCAAAATCAATGGCTCGCAATTCAATCGAAGTAGAAGGACCAACAAGCTTTGGTGCTCTAAATAGAAACTAGGTTCATCATGAAAATTATTCATTGAATGCAATTTTGTAGGAATTGCATACTGGTTCCAAAGAACCACCTAAGAACTGAATTGAACTGGCGGCTTGATTCCAAGGTGGATTCATAAAACGAACAGGTGGTTCTAGTTCCAATTTTTTGGAACCAGTCCTTAGTTGATGGCTCTTGGTGGGATCATGCTCACCCCTACCAGCTCATCATACGTGATAGGACCGATGCTAACGTGGACAACAAGCGTAGGACAACAAGCGTCAAGTTAGTGATTTCTAGTCAAAATTGATCAAAATGGCATCTATACAAAGTTTAGGACTAAAATTAAAAAGTTTCAAATTAAATTGATATTTATACAATAGGTTTAAATTTTTTTCCTAATTTTTCCCGTGAGCTATATGATGAAAACAATTAGTAAAACACTCAATTTTATCAAGCAACTTTCCATCTTCACCTATGGCCTGAGGCTGGATAATAATTGAGAAAATGCAAAATAAGAACTAATCTATTTAGGAAAGTAGGAACAACATTTAGATTAATATAACTATGAGTATCTATAGTTAAATTAATACCGTTTCTGGCATTCCTTATGAAAAATACTAGGACCAAAAAAAGAGTTCCTATTTTAGATATTATAGGATTTTGCCAATTCCCTTTTCAATTCCTCAATTTATGTTATGTTATTTCCGACTTTTCGAGCCAAAAGAAGAGTATTTTGCTTGGTACGATATTGTATTCCAATCGAGTCATAAGAGACGAACAAACATGACCCCTTTCAAAACAGTGTAGAAGAACATACATCATCATGTAATTGTGTAACCGATCAATTTTCCATTATAATGTACTATGAATTTCACGGGTCGCAATTTATCTATCTCACTGAATACTTTCCCCGTGGCAAAGTGCCTTGAGATGAGATACAAAGGATCTTATGTGCTGATGCACCTAATCCAATTCAAAAGGCCATGCACAAAAGGAATAAAGCTGACCCTAGATACCGCTTTGACCTAAGAAAGGGAGGAAGAAGAAGGTAAGTCCAGCTTTCCCACTAAAGAAGCATATTCTCGATCTCCAATCACGAAAAATTGCCATAAATCTCCAAATTCATTATTGATATTTCCACTGCTCAGCCGACTGATTAAAGTGGAACTACAGATCAGGATGATTCCTGCTTTTCTATGACTCGTGTGAGATCTGAGGTTGCCAACGTGTGAAAGGGATTGTGGGCCCCAAAGGAGATAAAAGAATCTTATGGAAGATCATTCACAGCATAAAAATTTATTCTGTGAAAAATAATGATTTATAAAATTTTAAAAACAATCACGTATATATTATTTATAAAAATAAGTAAATAAAAATATTATCATCATAATTATCAATAAAAAAATATTTTTTATTATTTAATTATTGCAATCAATACATGTGATCATTTTTTTTTTAAAAGTAGAATTCGAATCATATATTTTTCACGAAACAAACGAAGCCAAACATTTTTATTACGGATAGAGTAAATTAAGTACGTGACTTTTCAACATTAAATTCTTGAATAAGCTATTACTATACGTAATTATATGTGCACAAAATTGTACTCTTTGATAATTGAAACCATTATCCAATAATTTGTGCAACGCTCAATTTCTATTCATACTCCCAAATGGTCAAGTATCTATGAGCAATATGTAGACTCTTTTTCTAGTAGATAAAAATGATATCAGCACTCACCGAGATGATCTTTCACGATAGAAAATAGTATTTTATGTATCCATGCAGAAACAACATGATGTTATGATCTAATCCTAATTCCCCAAGCGATATAAATCCTAATTAACATTGTATTAATTTGTTAAAAGTTGGAAACTGGAATGATGTCATGTATAATAGACATAGGTTGTACGATAAATCGGTATGACAGGGATTTCAAAATCAGGGTTTTGAATAAAATGGCTTTTTCGTTTTTTCTTTTTTCAATATACATGAAATATTGATTTAAAAAGTTATTGATTTCCCCAATTACTTAATTTTCTATTTGGTTAGTTATGGGCATACTTCTCACTAACGCTCCTTCCAAAATCCATCATCCATTTGTATCCAGTATATTTACGTAAAGGGAAGAAAATCTTCCTCCTTAAAAATATGTATTTATGTGCTGAATTTTACCTCTATATCTAATTCTCAAAACATTCAACTTTCACCAGAAAATAACAATGAAAAAAAAATAAAAAAAAAAATCCTATGTCCTTGCGTATCTCCTTACTAATGAAAATAAAAACGGAAAAATCATGCAATTTGCCCTACATCAATTCGATACGAAAAGAGCAAGACTAATAGTAAACCTATCCTAATTGAGCAATTAAGCAATAACAAATATTCATCTTCCCTACTATCGGCCACGGTGGCCGCGTTGGTTTCGAGCTTAGTACCCCATCTGCTGGGGGAGGAGTTCCAAACTCCGCATGGTCGATGCTTCAATGCATAAGTTACGCGATTTACCCGCGCTGCCATGTGGTGGTGGTGGTGGTCCGTCCACTCGGGTTTCTCCGCCGAGCGACGCACGGAGGTTCCGGATCATAATAAAAAAAAAAAATGTATATATATATATATTCATCTTCCCTTAAATTACTAATTTGCCAATTATTTTCTTATTGGCTTTTTTTTTTTCTTTTTTCCCTTTTGCACTTTTTTTATATTTTTCTTTACCCGAAGCTTCTCAAAATGCTTTTTTCCGGGGGTCTTGTCTACAAAATCCTCCCTCTCTATCCCCCTCCCTCTCTCTCTTCTTTCTCCTGCAGGGCGGAGACTCCCCGGTCATCTGGCCTTTACCTCCCTTAATTATCGGCGGCGAATGGCTTCGAATCAAGCCAGTCTTCTCCTCCAGAAGCAGCTCCGAGGTCCGATTCTCGAATCCTTCCCGATTTCGTGCCCTCCCTTGTAGGGTTTATCCTTTTCGCTTTCCCTTTTTTTTTTTCGGGGAGGTTGATGATCGCCGTGATCGCCCGCAGATCTTTGCAGGAACCCGGTGGATGGGTTCTCCGCGGGGCTGGTGGACGAGACCAACGTGTTCGAGTGGAGCGTCTCCGTAATCGGCCCTCCCGACACCCTATAGTGAGTTGGGAATGGATTCCTGTGGATTTTGTTTGAGCTTGGCGTGGTGCTCTTTGATGGTGTTTTTTCTTTTCTTGGTTGGTTTTGTTCTGGAAAGGTGCTTGCTTTTTGGGTTGCGCGTCTCGAGATGGTTCGAAGAAAAAGTGGGTCTTTCGCTATATTGACCGTAGAAAGAGGCTTTTCAATTGGGTGGCTGTTTAGTGTCATGATGCTTCGTCTCCGACTATTGTTCTGTGCGTGTGCGTTCTTGAATCGAAATTTGGCTGAGGAGATGTGTGTTTTCTAGTTGTTTGAGGGACAAAAAATTGGCGGTGGGGTTGCGTTGAACTGTGGAAAAGAAGCGTATGGCTTGGATACCGCGTGCTTGGCTAATGGGTTGATTGATGGATGTTACTTCATATATTACTTTGATTACACGTGGTGATGGGGTTATATGAATTTCCTTGCATACTTTTCCCAACTTTGATGGGTCATTTCCTTGACTAGATATATAATTTGTACCACAAAAGGTAGTGCTTGTGTTTCAACAATCTTATATCTTTGTTCAGTGAGTTTTTTCTTCAGGAAATTTGCTCAATGTTCACAACAATTTGGGTAGAACAAGGATTTCTGCATTTGATTTCTGCATTTGATTTATTTTTCGGAGATTATTGTTATTATTTAATTTCCCTTTGGTTTGTCACTATCTGGCTTAATCATCAAACAACGTATTCTACATTTATGAAGTCAGACAATGAGCTTGCTGAAGAACAATAATTTACAGATGCCTCATAGGTAATCTTGTTTTTAATAGTCTGTTGTTATGTCCAATTTAGCCCTTGTTTTGGTTATTCTTTTTAGACTGTACTACTTTACTTGTTTGTTTGTACTTAGGTTAGGTTTTCATGAGGATTAAGTCCGTATGCACGGGAATCCAGTTCTTTAAGCATTTTTGTGAGATTAAATATCTCATATTGCCTGTTTAGTTTGGGGTCTTAGTCTTTAAATTCATGTTTATTTGACTCATATCATGGTTTTGGTGCCAAGAACACCAGCCTATAGCTTGAGATCCACGTGTGGCTTTTAGAAGGAGTATTGATATGTTTTGTATTCATCAATTTTGTTACCTTGTATTTATATGAAATGGAGAATTCTTTTTATGTCCTTTAATCTGTTCTACTCAGTGAGCTTGTTACTTTGCGGCTTCTCACGTCCTCTGCTGACTTAGGGCACCGGCACATTTATCTAGCATCTTTTGTTATCCCAAGTGCATTACGTACTGAAGAAAACTCTTGACATTGTTCTGCTATTCACATTCTTATGGCAGTGAAGGTGGTTTCTTTAGTGCAATAATGAGCTTTCCACCCAACTATCCTGTCAGTCCTCCAACGGTGAGGTTTACCTCAGAGATGTGGCATCCAAATGGTGAGAGTCTTCTCCTACCATCATGAATGTGGCAATGCTTTTACTGTTATAAGCTGTCTAATTGTCTGAACATTGCCATCTATTACTGTAGTTTACCCCGATGGAAAAGTTTGCATTTCGATACTCCATCCACCCGGTGACGATCCAAATGGATATGAGCTGGCAAGCGAACGTTGGTCTCCCGTTCACACGGTATCTTTGATTTAATATGTTCTCTTTGTGCTTCATAACCTTCTTTCTCATTAAATTTACCTATGCTTACTTATATTCTGTTAACCACCTTCCATGGTATTGCCCGATGGAGACCCATCGACTCTGAATGCATGACTCAGTTGCGAATCTCAATGAGTGAGCTTTTATCAGTCTTTCTTATGGTGTGTTCAAGGATCTTCTTTACCTAGGGATTTATGTGATCAAATGCTGTGATTCTTTATGTCTGTTTCACGGAAAAATGAGTCATTTGGAAAACATTTTCTGAAAAATAATTGCTTGAAACGATTACAAAAATAAATGAATGTAATTTTTTTCGTCATCCACAAAAATAGTTAGGCATAAATTGTTACCGATAATGAAAATTTTTTCCATTGACTAATTTTTCTTGGAAAATGTTCTTCAAATCAGTTATTTTCTGTGGTGCATTTAAAGAGCATCCTGTTGGTGTTGCTACTTAGTTTTCTGTGGGAAAGGAAAATAGCTGCTTGCTGGAGACATTTTCAATTGCTTTTTATCTGTACTTGATATGAATCTCTAATTGAGTAGGCCAATGAATGGCATAACAAGCTGAAAAATGACATATGATACTGCAACAAGACCCAAAGCTTTTGATGGGAATGCATTGTTAAATTCATGGCTTCACACTGACATCGAGATGGCGTAATTGCCTCAAAATTCTTGTACCTAAATGATTTTTCTCAAGATACCTTACATGCTGAAGTCCATCATCCATCTCATGATGAATGTGATCTACCAAGAAACATTTGCTACAGTTGATATAGGACTGGTGTTTAAGTCTTTGACATGCATCAGATGTATGGGGTGTCAGAAACTCTCCCTTTGCAACAGTTTTTGATCTGTTCCATTAAAAGATCTTCAATTTTGGACTTGTGATGCTTTCCTGGCTGTACGTCAGATTCGTCAGAATTCAGAATACCTATCTGGGAAAGGCTATGGAGTTGTCTGAGTGAGGGTACTATTTGGAAACAAGCCATTTGTGGGTAGCTCAATTCTATCATCCCCAGATTTGGAAGGAATGCGAGGGTGTAGTGGCTCATATGAATTTAAAAAGGGGATCCCATTTAACACTTGCATTTGGTGGAAGCAGGGGCTTAGTCATCCATGGCAAAGTGTATTCTGTGAAGATGGATGCCGTAGCAAGCTGTTTTGTGGGTGCTTTGCAAATGTGTTCAAGAAAAGTACTGAGGAACACGAAACACTGTAACGTCACTATTTTGATTCATGCAAAGCACCATACTTTTGCCATATTGTGGATGACAGAAACAGACGTGAAGATCATTTAGTTTTGCACCAGTTGCATTTGTAGAAACTTAGCAAAAAACACGTCTGGTGGAAATGGTGGAATATATGGGGAGTGTGGTATTGGGGACTTTGGGGCATCTATTTTCCTGTTGAGGAGAGAAAATTAAGTTTTACTGATGACCTAGTTTGTTGAATTGGATAGAGTATTTAACATTTTACACTCAATTATTGAAGGTTCGTGTTGCATTTGCAAGAGCAGATGATCCTGAATTGAAAGATTTCGACAAATTTCCTACAATGTTTGTCATGGTTCAGGCCTAGGAATACTTTCAAAAGTTTGTGTAGCCTTGATTTCCTGTTTCCCTGATTGACTTGTAGACACCAAAGTTAGGATTGACTGCTTTTATTACTGCCTTGTCCTCATTCTCCTTGCTTTGGATCAGAAAACGCTTAATAGCTATAGATGATTCATGTTTTCATAATGCCATGTAATGACTAATGTCTCTCCATTTGGCAGGTTGAGAGCATAGTTTTAAGTATTATATCGATGCTTTCCAGTCCCAATGATGAATCTCCAGCAAATGTTGAAGCTGCGGTAGTTTTTTAACATCCTATTTTTCTTATTCAATCTGTTAAGACAACCATGTCCAGTTTGGTAGACATTGACCGGCATGTAGGAGCAAAGTTTTTTCTGTTCTAAGGATGTCTAATGGGTAATGTGGTCATAGTATTGGTAGGAGGAACATGTTGGGAGCCATATCATCTGATTGTTGCAGTAGCAGTAAAATCCTGTTTCTCTGCCTTTGTATGAATCGTTGGATACATCCTCCTTAAAGTAAAAAAGAGTTGATGCGGTACACATAACTGGATGCATTGATTCATCTTTGTTTGATAGAAGCCTCTTTATCCGTTGGTCTGGAAGGAAATGTATACCTATGCATGTCTATAAATGGTAAAACTTCTTGTGTGGTGGGGCCCAAATCTCCATGATTTATGGATGGACTAAGTTGCTGTACGTTTTGGTTGAAGCTTTTCTGTATCATATTCAAAAGGCTTTCAGCTAGATTTTCTATTTCTGAGGCTAATATGGTAGATTGAGATTTGCATTTTTGAATTTTTTGAGTGATGTTTGGGGGTTTGTGGTAGCTCTACTTGCCAAATTATTCAGAACTTATTTTTGCGTCATTCTAAAACTTGTGCTGCAGAAAGAATGGAGGGAGAACCGGAATGAGTTCAGGAAGAAAGTTGCTCGCTGTGTTAGACAGTCTCAAGAAATGTTATGACCTCTTACTTTGCTTCTTCTTCTTCGTGCTGTTTAGTTTTCTCCTGTAATGTAAGACTTATTCCTGGCAGGGAGGACTTTCTGGTTGCAGCCAATTCATAAGCCTGTGTAGAATCTTTCATTCAATGTAAACATTCATGCGGTTTACTCACATGTTGAGCAATCGTCACATGCAGTGATGCTTGCCTAGGGTACTTCTACTGGTCTGTTGCTCAAATTGTTCAATTGTGCATGATTTCCCTCTATTATGGTTTTGGTTTCTCTATAAAATCTGGATTGAGTTTGGGAATCTGCTAGGTTCAATATGTCCCAGGTGTTTTGCCACTGACCAAGAAGAACTGTTGAGGTGACGGCCAACTAGTGTAACGGTTGCCTCTCTTATATTCTATTTGGGATTCATTTGGTGTCAAAGTTGGGTAATATAATTTTGTTTTCAATTTTTAGGACATTTGCTCACCTGGTACCTAATCTGAATATCTCGGTATTTGCTGCCTAATCCTGTAAACTTGGACATTAGATTTTTCGGTCTTCATATTGTTTTTTTGAAGTAAAAAGCCAATGCTTGAGAATTTAAAGTAATTGCATTGCATTGCCCTTTCCTATTTTGTGCTTGGTCCGCGACACTTTGCCTGCCTAGAGGGTTGGATTCCTTATCTCCCTTGCCGTTGTGATCGTTAGAGATCTATGGAGCTTTATAGCTGTTGCGACGATGGGAGTGGCTGAGATTTCAAGAGGAGCCACTGGCCCGTTTATAGGTATTTTCTGTCATCCCATCCTAATGTTATTAGCACATTTGCAAGCTCAGAAAACACCAGCATAAGTGAATTAAGTGAATTTATAGAAACACAAGAATGGTAGCCATTGTGACCTGAAAGCAGTTTACTTGCCCCTGCAGATATTTTTTCACTGTGTCATCATAGTCTTCGTAGATTTGCTTCTCGATCTAGTTTTTCATGTGATGTTGCGACTTTGAGGCGATTGCAGAAGAGGTACCATTAGCATCAGTCAGGGGATGTTGCAACTTTTATTTCGATTGGTCGATTTTTAATTTATAGACCAGATCCGATTCCATCAGTCCTATTCATTCACAGCTATAGCGGTGTTTGCCGTTCTCAGCATTATTCTCGGATCCCTATTGACAGTAGTCAAATAATCTGATCAACTACCAAGTCGACTGGACCCGAAAGAAATGATAAAAACTTTTTTGCAGTGTCAAATGCGGCTTTTTAATCAGTGGCAGTAAGGAAAATTCTTCCTTTTTTGTTCACATTAATTGAAGTCCCGCTCCATTTACAGGATGAAATTTTGCGTTCTATAGATCTAATTTTTGTAGGGTTTGACAAGCTTTCAGTTCATATAATTTTATGATGATCATAGGGACTGTAGATAACGATGTCGTGGCTGGACCAGATATAAGAAACTGGGCTTGTGTTGTGACAACCCATCTATTCCTCTTTCCATTCATTCGTTCCACCATTCCATTTCCATCTCATTTCGATTCCTTTTCCAAATGTCTCCATTACGAAGAAGTCGAGTTTAAATTTGTCCGACGTTTAAGTGAATTTGAGCTTATAGATATATATCATCGCACAAATTGAAAAATGAAATTCCTTTTAAGATCAAAAACTTAAGCTAGAGCTTGAGTTTTGTGGCAAAGTTTGGATGGTGAATCTTGCTTGAGCTTAAGAAATAAAATTTGTGAGTTCAATGAGATTAACATGGAATCTTCAATTCTCAGTCAGGTCTAACTGAGTTTGTGTATTGGATCATATCAACATGACCACACTCTGCGTTCTTATTCTCTTCACTGACCTATTGAATGTTGTCGATATCATGTTAAAATAATTTCTCATCGAGATTGCTGGTTCTTTTTCTCTCTCTTGTGACGAAAGATCGATTATTGTTTTCAAAAGGAGTAACTTCAAGAATAGTCCTTGTATTATTTGTCAATTTAGTCATTGAACTCCTTGAATCAAACTAACTTAGTCCTTTTAAGTCAATCTTGTTACGAGCTATGTAATCAATACCTAAGCTTAAGCTCCCATTGCTCATCTTCTAGAATTCTAGAACAAGACCGGGCGTCACAAGGGGCTGTCGATGGATGGATGAAACCTACCTTCGGCAATTAATTTAGATTTCGTTCGTTTTGCAGAAAATATGGTATTTTTGGAAAATATTTTTCAGGAATCCAATTTTCCAAGAAAATGATACTATATTCTAAAGTTTGGTTGAAACTTGAAAATGAACTGGAAAATATTTTCTTGATGTTCAATAAGGAAAAACTTTTCCTTCATGTACTTTCAACATTATTCTATTTTATTTTAATATCGATTTTTAAGATTTTTTTTTTCTTTTTTCTTCTTCTTTTTTCTTCTTCTTTCTCGGCCGGTCATTGGCCACAACGACGACTAGCGATCAACTATAGGTGAACTCGAGGCTTGCCAGCTGTGGTGAGGGTCCACCTCGCTTAATCTAGCAAAGCCTAGATCCAGCAAATTGGGCGAGTTTTGCCAGCTTGCCAAATCTAGCTAGGCTTGCCTTGGCCCGATAGCCTCAAGTGAGCTCGGGCCTTACTAGATCCGACAAGGTCAAACCTTGCCATAGGCTAGTGAGGCTTGACCTTGCTGGAATCTTGCGAGTTGCAACCTTGTCGGCATGTGGCGAGGCTTGAGCTCACTTATGGTCGATCACTGGTCGTTGCTGTGGTTGACAACTAGCTGAGAAAGAAGAAAAAGAAAAAGAAAGAATAGAAGAGAAAAGTAAAAAATAATTAAAAACTATATATTTTCTAAAAGTTATTTTTCACGAAACGAATAGATGTTTAATTGCTTCCTTAGCTCAGCTAGGTCCGCAGGTGGTTTGGCTTCAAGCATGAGCTCAATTTTGATGATCTCATTAATCCCAAGGCAAGAGTTCCTTCAAAAGTTTATTCGGCATGACAAATTCTTCGTTGAGTACCGACGGCGCATCATGGGGTCGCAACTTTCTCTTGGCCTACGCCCTTGGTCGGCGCAGCGCATGGTCGATGATCCCCCATGAACAGCAAAGAGTCCGCCACTGACATTACTACACCACTCGGCTTGTCTTAGGAACTCGATCCTTAGAATGATTGAGAAGTCATCCGAAGGCACATCCATGAAGCGGGCTCATCAGGAAGCACTTGTAAGGCCCCCATCCTCGAGCCATTTTCCTCCGTGCTCGCTCTCGCTATCCGAATCGGCATGACAGCGCGACGCTCTCTTCTGGACCGCCTTTCACTGCACATTTTTCGGGCATTCCGCAGCTCTAGGAGATCCATTGCACGTGAAGTAAACTAGCTGTTGCTTGCCAATGTTTATTGGGGTGTTTCCTTTCATGCGGTACTGATTCCGAGGGGTGAATCGTTGATCGAATCCACTGCTTGCTACTCGGGCTCCCGACTCTCGCGTTTGTCCTGCTCGAATGATTTCCGCCGCTCGAGTTGGAGACACTTCTCGTGTTCCTTGTCGATGGAGCAGTCCATCAAGCCGATCGCGGCTTGGGCCGAAGGTCAGTCTCACCTGCTGCCCCTCCAGCTCGATTCTGGTCCAAGGCCTTCAAGCCTTCCAAAATGTAAAACAGCCCATCCGGCTGATAGAAATATATCACGAATGTCTGTCATTAGCGCCCAGAACTCATCACTTGTGGGTTTCATCTTACATAGGGTGCCTTTGGGTAGACTTTTGGGGAAAGTACTTGTGAAAATGTAAAAATTCTTGAGTTAAAAGAGTTTTTCAAAATGCAAATTGTTTTTGGTAAATCGTATTTGTAAAAGTCCATTATGAAGTATCTTTGAGCAAAATAGTGTTTGGATAAATTAAATTTGCAAATGACTTTTGTTATTAAAAAAAAAAAAAGAAAAAAAAGAGTTGGTCAACCAAGGGCTTCGCTAGTTACTGCCGGCAAAGAGCTAATAGTTGCCAACGAAGGGTAGGGGGTCTAGCGAGCGGGAAGCGGCGCGGCGAAGGGCAATGTCCAGCTAGGGTCACCGCGCGGAGGACACGGCGCAGTGCCAGTGAGGGTCACCGTGACCAGATCGAGCGGCACCAGCAACCTCCGCACGGAGGTCATGGCGTAGCGGGTCGCGCGACCGTCCGATGAGGGTCGCAAGATCACAAGATCTGGGTCACCGCGACGTCACGCGACCCACCATGCCGCGAGGTCGCCGGTGCCCTCGATCTAGTCGCCGCGACCCAAATCTACGCGACCAGATTTGCGCACTATCTGGGTTGCCGGTGTCTCCGCATGGCGACCCTCATTAGAGGGTCATGGGACCCTAGTCAGACCATTTATCCTTCACCGCACTGCCTGCCCTTTGCCGGACCACCTACCCTTTGCCGGTGACCGTGCGTAAATGCTAGTTGTGTTTAGCAGAGAGAAGGGAAGAAGATGAAGATGATGAATAGTGGGTAAAGTCGAAAAAACGAAAAATTGACATTGACAATTTCGGAAGAAAATTTTTATTAACTTAAAAGCTAGCATGTCGAAAAAGTCCAAGGCAGCCCCCAACATACTTTGGGCTTTTAGCCTTGGGAAGGCTTGCCTTTGGCAAAGGCAAGGGAAAAAAAACTTGCCAAACACTAAATATTTGGCCTAAAGGCTTTTACCCCCCAAAGTCCCTTGGGAAAACAATCATTTGAGCATTATAACCCACATTCTTGGGTTGTTGTTTTATGTGAGACTTTATAAGATCATTGCCAACTATTATAAAAACTTAACCCGATAGATAAAAGCATAGTTCAATATTTAATTATTCTATCACTCCCTCTTACGCTTGGTCTAATCTTTTCACTTAGTACTCAGGCGTGGACATATTTAATTGGGCATGCAACTGCAGCCTAAAAATATTCGAATGTAGGACTTCTAGCTCTGATACCATTGCGGGTGAGCATCAATCCTAGGTTGCCGAGGCAATTGTGGATAAACCCTAGACCCGCCTAATCAGCCACATAATATATAGTTTATATATAATATATAATATGTTTTTATCTACTCCCAACCCAAGCGCTTCTGTATTTGCTCTTTCTTATGTGGTTCTACCTTGTAAATATAAAGTAGAAACCCAATATATAATGCAACTCAACAATGACAAATTGAGATTTCCATTGTTGTCTTATTTTAGATTTGTGTTTAATATGTACCGATTTTCATAGTTTGGTTGTTCAATATCGCATTATTAATAAATATATAATTTGAAAGAGTATATTTGTCATTTTAAGGAATACGAAAAATGAAACCAAAAAGAAAAAAAAATGGTCGGTCTCAAGTTGATCATGGAACCAGATAAGATCCATTGAGTCAGTCTAATCCTTGGTCCTAAGCTCAACAAAACCAATATTGTGTAGGTTGGTCTTAAGATTATGTATTGAATAGGGTCAACTTAGACCATACTCACCCTTATATATCATGTGAAATCTTGTAGAACCACTCCCAATTATTTTAAAAGCTTAAATTATGAAATGAATGTACAATTTAATATTTAATTATTGGAACTTAACGGACTTTATCCGCCGTTGGTGCTTACCATCAATCAAATGAAACGTGAAAGCCATCGCTACCTTGAGCCACTCCAAATCTAGAAATATGGCTCTAGGCTATTGCTCCATGTTGAATATAAAGTTCTTGAGCTGCTTGGCATTTGCTTCTTGCACCTTCTCAAAGTTGTGTGCATTAGCTGTTGCTCTCGTGAGCACAACTTATACAATCGTTTCGTGCAATACCTGCGAACGCTCAACAGACATTCATCGTAATCTCCAAATCCTAAAAAGATACTATTTCGATCGCTCAAAACACAACACATCCCCCAATAAACTCGACCTACTTGCCGAGTTCCACGAATGATATCCCTAAGCCATCTTGGGCATTCATCGTAGTCTACAAATTATAAATTTGTTGATCTAGCGTGGAGTACGATTCCAAGAAATCTTTTGCCAAACTCAATCTCTTTATACAAAACGTCACGATTTAAACCGAGACCGTGCGAGAAGCACCCTCGTGGGTCGCGCTCCAAGTATTCCGTCTGCCCAATCAACCGCCAACCAGAAAAGCAACAAGCGAACTTATCGCCTCGTGCATATCCAATGACAGATACGATCCCCTCAAATATTATTTGCTCTATAATCTTTCTTCTTCACTTTGGTTTAGCCTAAGGACCTTAAACAAATATCGTAGTTATCGGAGCCTTCGTTCCACGTAAATAAAACGGAAGGGTTAACTACGGAAGGAAATTTGTAACTAAATTTGGAAACATCCCCCGGCCTGATCCTAGCTCTGCTGCACTGGCCTCTTGACGACTGCCAGTCTAGTATCTTGAAAATGATGACAGCTGGTAAATGGTTCAGCTTAACGCCGTGATTATCGGAGGTCCCGTTCCATGTAAATAAAACGGAAGGGTTAACCGCGGGGGGAAAAATTATCTAAATTCATTATTTTTCTTTATTTGCTTTTTTGTTTTTTGTTTTTGCCTTTCTTTTCGTTCTCCTATATTTGTTCTCTTTACAAGCTTCTTCAACTAGCACTTTAGGTCTTCGTCTCCAAAACCGGCTCCGTCCCCATCGCTCGACGACGACGACGAAGAGGACTCCACCGCCGGTTCTTGCTTCCCCTGGATAATCGGCGGCCGATGGCTTCGAATCAAGCCAGCCTGCTCCTCCAGAAGCAGCTCCGAGGTCCGATTCTCGATGGAAATCCCTTCCTGATTTCGTCCTTTTATTCTAGGGTTTTGCTTCCTTTCTTCATTTTTCGCCGCCGGTGATCGCGTGGGTGTCTGTGATCGGTGGCTGCAGATCTTTGCAGGAACCCGGTGGATGGGTTCTCCGCGGGGTTGGTGGACGAGACCAACGTGTTCGAGTGGAGCGTCTCCATAATCGGCCCTCCCGACACCCTATAGTGAGTTGGGAATCGGCTCTCTGTGTGATCTGTCGAGCTCGGATTTTTGTTCCCTTTTTTTATTTTTTGACTTTTTGATGGCGGCGTGAATGGGTTGGTTTTGTTCTGGCAAAGGTGCTTCCTTTCGTAGTGTCGGGTTCCGAATTGTTCTAGAGAAGTGGATCATCTGTTTCGATGGTTATAGGAAGATGGTGTTTCGATGGGGAATCTGTTTATTGGGAGCTGGAGTTCATCTCGATTGTCGTGATGCTTTGGTCCGACTGTTATATGTGCGTTCTTGAATCAGAATTTGGCTGCTCTAGTTGTTTGAAAGATGAAACTCAGCGGTGGGCATGGCGTTAAACCGTGGAGAAGTGTGTGACTTGGATACCGCATGCTTAGCTAATTGTTTAATTGATGGATAGTACTTGATACATTACTTTGACTGCACGTGGTGATGGGGTTAGATAAATTTCCTTGCATACTGTTCTCAACTTTGACGGTCAATTTCTTTGACTAGATATATGATATGTGCCATGAGAGGTAGTGGTGTGTTTCAACAATCTCATATATTTGGTCAGCGATTTTATTTTATTTTTTTGTCAGGAATGTACTTGATACTTGTGACAATTTGGTACATTTATCTAGCATCTACAGTGTCTGGACAGCATTATGTATTGAAATTTAAAACTTGACATTTTTCTTCTATTCATGTACAACATTATTATGGCAGTGAAGGAGGTTTCTTTAGTGCGATAATGAGCTTTCCACCCAACTATCCTGTCAGTCCCCCAACAGTGAGGTTTACCTCAGAGATGTGGCATCCAAATGGTGAGAGCCATTTCCTACCATCGAGACTCTGGCATTACTGCTGTTAGTTATACTTTATTTGGCTATTCTAACTGCCTTCCTTCTGGAACTTTAGTATATACTGATGGAAAAGTTTGCATTTCGATTCTCCATCCACCTGGTGATGATCCAAATGGATACGAGCTGGCAAGCGAACGCTGGTCTCCTGTACACACAGTATGTCTTTATGTATTAACATGCTCTCTCCATGCTTCATAGTCTTCATTTTCAGAATTTTTGCCTATTCTTGCCTTTATATATCCTTAACTACGGCCCACATTATTGCTTGATTGAGAGTCATTAAGTGTGAATGCACGATGTGGTTGTGAATCTCGATGAACTTAGCTTTTTTGAGTCTTTCTTGCGGTGCACTCTAGGATCCTCTTCACTTAAGGATATCTACCCTCAAAAGCTGTATTCTCTCTGCTTATTTTCTTGTGGAAAGCAAAATAGCAAGTTGTGAATCTTGATGAGCTGAGCTTTATCAGTCTTTCTTGCCAGGCACCCTAGGATCCTCTCCACTTAGGGATATCTACCATCCAAAGCTGCATCCTCTGTTGCTTATTTTATTGTGGGCAAAATAGCAAGTCGCTGGAGACAAATAGAACTGGTTTTTTTCAGTTCTTATAGAGACCTCCCAATGACTGGACAAATTAATGCTATTCTCATTTGAAAGACTAGTAACCTCTTAAGGACTTCTCCTTTAGGCCGTAACAAACTGAAACTGTCATAGATCCCCGCAACAAGACTCAGGCTTTTGATGGGAACGCTTTTAAAAAAAAATTTCCTTAAAACTCCATGGTAAGAAGGCTTAATTGCCTCAAAAGCATCGTACTTTTAACAGGTTTCTCAAATTTACCTCAAACATTAGAACTTGCATTTTTTCCATGAATTAAGGTGTCCATTGCAATTTCACTCCATTTCTTAGACACACAAACATGTTTTATTAGATGCTATATTGCCTGAATTGGTTTAGTCAGATCTGTGACCTACGAGTAGATTCTCATAGATCTCGGTAGTTTGTGACTAAACAGGTGTTGAAAACTATCAAGCTGTAGTCGGTATCACTTGCATTATTCTTGCTTTGCAAACCTTGTATCTTTTGACAGTTCTTCCTATCTACCCTAGGCGCCTGCCCTTTGGGATTAATTTCTGGTTATTTAGTTAGTCAGGTTGGGTCTGCGGCTCATATGCAACAAATACTTTGAATCGGATACTTACTTATACCTCAAACTCTAGAAACTTCCTTTTTACCATGAGATATGATGTCTGTCAATTTATTCCATTTCTAGTGCACATGCAGTCATATTTACTAGATGCCCCATGTCTGAAGCATTTCAGTTGAACCTCGGGCACTTGAATAGATCTTCATCGATTTTGGTAGTTAGTGAAGACAGGTGGGAAAACTATTCAAAATGGAGTTGGTATCACTTGCACTATTCTTGCGTTCGCACTGTCTTCCAGACAATGGGGGTGTTTGGGGTTCTTCAATACCTGCTTTAGCTCTTTATTTCAAGTTACCATTTGCTTTTTGATATGTTTATTATATAATTAAAGTTCTATTGTTCTAAAGTTGGTGTCGCATTAGAGTATGATACCTTGTTGGCCATCACATCAGCAATTAACGGTTGCATTAACCATTTGCTCAGGCTGCATTTGGGAATCACTTTCCCAAAGGCCTTTAGTCCTCAAAAGGCCCTTGGGCAAATGCCAGGGTGTTTTGCATTTTCTCTTTCTGGGGAGCATTGGGAAGATGCATTGCATGTCCAAAGTCCTCTAAAGTCCCTTAATCCAATGCAAGTTCTACTCAGCTTTGGGCTTTATTATTTCCAGAATGCTAATGCATTTTTTCCTTCCAAATTGCCCACGCTAAACTTCTGAAATTTCAGTCTTATCCTCACCATTTTCACCTCTTGTAATGTTGCCGGCGAGCTCAAATCTGACTGCTGGCGAGGCTTGCCTGAGGTCGCAACCTCAGCTTGAGCTTGTTGGTGCCGAATCTGGCTTGTTGCCATCCAGCTGTTGCTGGCAAGAGCAAGTAGATTTATTTATTTATTTAGTTAAAATATATCTAAGGTCCTCTACAAGTTTAGTTTTTTCCTAACAGTATCTAAACTGAAGTTGATATCCTAGGCATTTTTCAATTACACTTGGCCAAACACCATTTGCATACTGAAAAGCCCCTTTAACCTAAAGTATTTGCAGTTCCCCAAAAGCCGAACCAAACTCAGGCTCATTGTGGTTTAGGATAAAAAAGCCAGGGAGTAGGATTGGAAGATTTGAAGTTTAGACAAAAATTGAAGAAGCCCTTAAAGTGTAGGGTCTTTTAGTTAACTGAGCCAATAGTGCATTGCTTGGAATATCATTAGCACATTTTGCATGGACCCAAAAGATGAATTTTGCTTTTTCTTCTAATCAGCTGCCTTTCACTGCTGATCTTTCAAGTTTGAATGAGAAGTAGACGCTGGTGATGTCGTGGCATGCCAATGCTGAAGTACATTTATCATCTCATAATGAATGCAGTCTACTTAGAATTGTATGCGAAGCTCTCCATGAGTGACACTTCTCCATCTGTTCTGTAAAAAAGCATGAGTATTTGTGCATAAGATGCTTCCATGCTTGGACATTAGATTCAACAGAATGTCTATATGGGAAAGGATTTTGACATGTCTTGAGTGGGGGCACTTTTTAGAAATAAGCCGTGGTGGGTTTCTTAACTCTATGATCCTTATAGATTTGGAAGGAATGGGAGGGACTCTCACATAAAAAAGGTAGCAAGGCTCTATAGAGTGGAAGGGGACCCCCTTACAGACATGCGGATGGTGGCCCCAGTGGCTTTCTTATCCTTGGGAAGTATACAAACCTGGGAACTATTGCTAACTCTTTCCATGGGTGCCTGGGAAATCTGCTGTGCTTTCACAATTACCAAAGAACACGGGACATTGTTACTAACATCATGTTGGTTCATTAAAAAGCACCATTCTGTTGCCGTATTGTGAATCACGAAAAGCCGGAACAAGAAAGATGAAATTTGTGTTAATTGGTACAATTTTGCGCTAGTTGCATTGCTTTGAATGGAGAAACTTAGCGGAAAGGGCATCTAGAACAAATGATGGAATATGTCAGAAGTGTAGTTTCCTGGGACTTTGGAGCATTTATTTTTCGTTGGAGGAAGAAAGATATAATTTTGCATAAAAGGAATTGACCTGTAATCTGGTGACCTAGTTTTTTGGATTAGAGAAGATATCCATAGTTTCACATTGAAGTGTTGAGCGTCCATCTTGGAATTGCAAGAGCAAATGATTGTGAACTTAAGGTTTCAGAAATATCTCACAATAGTTTGTCACGGTTCAGACCTAGGAGGCTGGGACTATCCTCAAAAGTTGTATAACAATGTTTTCTCTCTTGGCTGATTAACTTGAATGCAACAGAGTTAGGGTTTTGACTGTCCATTTAGGCTTTATCCTCTCCTTCTTGCTTAGAATCATAAAACACTAAATTGATCTCTATACTTGGATTTTCATGTTTTCATACTGTCATGTAGTGACTGATGTCCCCTCCATTTGGCAGGTTGAGAGCATAGTTTTGAGTATCATATCAATGCTTTCCAGTCCCAATGACGAATCTCCAGCAAATGTTGAAGCTGCGGTATGTTTTTTTATTTCCTCTTCTGCTTATCCAAACTGTTAAGACTACTATACAGCTAGGTAGATATTGATCTGCATGTAGGGATGAGGGGTTTTCAAATCCAAAGACTTTTAAATTGGAAATCTGGTCATAAGTGGTAGGAGGAAGATGTTGGAAGCTATATTTTCTGATTGTTATGGTAGCAGTAAAATCCCGTTTCTTCACCTTTGTCTGAATAGGTGGAGTGATCTTCTTTGCATTGAATAAGAATTGAATAATTTTTAGCTTATAGAAACCTTTTTCCCCCTAACTGGAAGGTGCATCTGTCCTGGTTGGCAAAACCTCAGGTTGTGTCCCCAAGTCTGTGATATATGGATGGACTAGGTTGCTGCATGTTGTGGTTGAAGCTTTTGTGAACATATTTAAAGGCTTTTTGCTAGATTTAAATTTCTGTTTTTGAGGCTATATGGTAGACTGGAAATGCAATTTTTTAATGTGATTTTTGTGGGCATGCAGTGGGCTCTACTTTCCAATTATTGGAAGTCTTATTTTACCATCCTTCTAAACTTGTACTGCAGAAAGAATGGAGAGAGAATAGGAATGAATTCAGGAAGAAAGTGGCTCGCTGTGTGAGACGGTCTCAAGAAATGTTGTGACCCATTATCACCACTTCTTGGTGCTGCTTTAAGTTTTGTCTTCCTGTAACGTAAGACTTCCTTCTGGGAGGGAGGAGGGATTTCTGGTTGCCGCCAATTTATAAGCCTGTAGAATTTTTCATTCAATGTAATGTGCATTCAGGTCTGCGATGCATTTTCTTTGCATGTCATGTAATCATCACTTAAGTGATGCTTACCTATGGTACTTCCGCCGGTCTGTTGCTCAAACTAGTGCAATCGCCATGATTTCTTTATATATGCTTTCCCTTTTCTGCGAATCTGGATGAGTTTGACAAAATGCTAAGTTAATTGTGACAGATGTCTTTTGCCATTAGCTGCTCGATCTGTGCCTTAACTCTATGCTTCATTGTGATATTTTCGACTTCTTGAGTGTTGAAGCAATTGCAAAATATGCAGCCATTGTATTGAGAGGGACATCCGTTGGCATGGGCCAAGGGGTAAAATTCTAAATGGGGATAGATTCTCTCAAATAAATTTGTAGGTACGGATTATGGACAGAAAAGAAAATAGGATGATTGTAGAAAGCTCAAGGAAAGCTCTCCATTCGGGCCCTTAAACATGATTCACTTTAGGCCATCAGCTTTTTCTTTGCTCAGCTTTTCGGCCCTTCCTTTTTCTCTTCCCCCCTTATCCCACAGGTTTTTCTATTCTCTTGACCTTCTTGATAAATTGAGAAAATTGGTGCTTCGCTTGATTGGGTCTAAACACAAAATTTCAATGTTAGACCCGACGAACTCATCTTCCTCGTTTCCTTTTCAGTACAAAAATATACCCCAAGTATGTACATTCACTCGAGCGGTTTTGCAGTGTCAATGGATAGGTTTTGTTAGGGCTTTTAGAAAATCCGAATCAGTCTGAACCATTTGGGCTGTGTTTAGTAGTTTGAATTTGAGTCCGGATAGGATAACAAATTATTGCATTCAGTGTTTGTTGATGTTTTCCAGCCTGATAAATCTAGATACGTCTGGATAAAATGTCAGATAAGAAATTCTAAGAAATTCGCTTAGGGGTGGGATAAATGCGGATTGAATATAAAATTTTAAAGAAATAATGTGATGCATCATATATTGTTTCCTTTGTAGCACTGCACGAGGATACAATCAATTTGATCATTGTCACTTCCGACCACCACATGATCATTGTTACCTTTGATTAGGATGGTCATCACTGCACATTAGTGATGCATCATATATTGTTTCCTTTGTAGCACTGCACGAGGATACAATCAATTTGATCATTGTCATCATGATCATTGTTACCTTTGATTAGGACAGTCATCACTGCACATTAGTGATGCATCATATATTGTTTCCTTTGTAGCACTGCACGAGGATACAACCAATTTGATCATTGTGATTTTTTATCACCACATGATCATTGTCACCTTTGATTAGGACGGTCATCACCGCCCATTAGTGATTGTGTTCCGATCAGTGAGGATGAAAGGGGGTTTTAAAATACTGTCTTGCCATAGATCATCGATTACATAAGTCTTTCATGTCGAGCTTGACTGTTCATGCGTGATTCACAAGTCGGCTGTTCACTTGTTGGTTTACAAAGAATGGCCAGCACATCATTGGCTTTCTGGGGACCTCACTCTCAAGCATTGAGTTCCACTTGACGTCCATCAAGAACAACGCAACAGCACCATGGTGCAAAGCCTCCTTCGTAGGCCCACCCCATGATGCACACCCACAGGATGTGCCTCTTACTGTTCACGAGGTTGTCTTGAAATTACGTGAACTCGTGTCGGTTGAGAGCCTTCATGCTCCGAGGTCGACTTTCCAGATATGTAATTGGAAGGGTTTGAATCTTACATACAGGAGGGGAGCCCATAGGAGACGTGCATTTCAAAGAGTTTAAAAGACTTTCAAAAATATTTAATTCTATTTTAGGTTATAGATTTTAAAAAAATCTTTAAAGCTTATTTTTCAAAAATCTCAAATCCTATCTTAGGTTGCACCAAATATATGATGGGATATCCTTACAATCTTAGAATGTTCGAAGTATTTCAAATTTTACTTTATCCAATCCTGTCTCAATCCGAGCCCAACGACCAAATCCAGCCTTGGAGATCCATCAAGGCGCCCCCGATCCTTGATCTGAACTGTTTTGACCCGAATAAGCCCGAACATAATGGTACAGCTTGGGTTAGCGACGCTGGGGAACATTCTTTGAGGGAAAAAAAAAACTCAAGAAGCTGATAAAACAAATTGCATAATTGAAGCTAAAGACAAGAAACTATCCGTAATCATACTAGCTATGGCTCAAAGAAGAGAGAGAGGAGAGTTGCCTCATCACAGGTCCTTCACTGCAATCCTTGCCCGCCTCCATCTGCCTCGCCGGAAGCGGCACTCTTATCTCCGATTAGTCAAACAGTTCTCAACTCGCGTGCTGGTCATGGTAGACAAAACCGTGCCATAGTGGCCGCGGAGTTCGGTTGAGCCCACATCACATGCATTGCCTCCGATCCCTTGCTCAGGATCCTTGATCTTTTGACGTTGTACTTCTGGCCGGTGAGATCATATCATAAAGATGCAAACCAGCTTCAGCTTGATTTGGGGGTCGGACGATGCCCGAGGTCGGCGTCAATCTCTGATTTGTTGCGAACATCGGTGATTCATCGAACTCTCAGGTCATGTCAAGACTCATGATATTCCAAATTTTTCCAAAAAGAAAAAAAAATTCAGTTTTATCTTCGGTAGAACTTCCCGTTTCAAACTGGCTTTTCGTTTTATACCGGGTCAAAATTGGTCGACTTATGTTTAACACCGAAACCAAATCTGACCCGCTTAAGTTGCCTTGCTTGTGCGACCTGAAACGTGAAGTCTTCCCACCCGAACCGAGAAACTCGTTTGGGTCGGATTTTCAGGCCTTCCAAATTTTCTTGACAATCGAAGACACTTGTTATTTACAATCTTCAGAGTTCATTTTTGAATGTTAGATGTAGTTGGACAAGGTTTGGTATTTTGTCAATTTAACTCATGGTAGTCATGTGGCATCTCGTCATTTGTCAATTCCTATTAGCATTTATCAATAATTTTATGTACTGCAACGACAGAAATGACAAGATTAAGCATTTGTTGGCACATGATCACGCCATTATTCAATTGTCAATCTCCGACAAATAATAGAAAACAGCATAGAAATTCCAGTTTCAACGTTATATAATGATAATTATAATTCGTTTACTTGCTCCCACTGACAAGCAACTTAATAAGAACAACACTGAAAAGTCAAAAAGATGACTTAAAAACTAGTTGTGTTGATTGAAAATTTGGGTCTGTTCGGTTAGAGTGAATTTATTTTGATATTTAGTATTATTTTCAACTTAATGAATTGGAAAGGAAAGGTATGTTCAGTCCAGCTCGACTGCCCCAACACTAAAATTTTAATATAACCTTGCCCTTTTTTGGGCTTTTCATACTTCTTTTTAGGGAGATATCAAATGTTTGACATAAATAATTTTAGATTTTCAATGACACTGTTCACAATAGAAAATATAGTCCAAAAAATCATAAACTTATTATATAGTGGCCAATTCAATCATGAACATTTTGGGTTTTCTACTTTTTTCTTTTTATTTTCACCAATAACCAATTGAAGGTCACCAGGCAATAGGTGAGGGTCATGCTCATTAAGCCTCACCTAGATGAGAGCACCAAATTTGGTGAGGCCAACTTTGCTGGCCCTCATCCTCACTAAATATGGTGAGATCGGTGGCCCTCGCCCACATCTAGGTGAGACTTCACGGGGGCGGTCCTTGTTGACACTCTCTTATGGTTAATGGCTGACGATTGACAAAAAGAGAAAGGAGATAAAAGAAAGGAAAAAAGAGAAAAAAATCAAAAAAACTTATAAAAACTTCTTAAAACCATCCATTTTAGCATTGGTCATGCTAGAGAATATATATCTCAATAGCAAAACAATCCCAAAAGTTGCTTTTAGTCAGATTAGAATCAATCAAGCAATTCTTATACTCTTGACAAGTGCAGCAAGAGTTTCAAAAGTTGATAAACTCATTTTATCTTTCTTGTATAGAGATTTTCATCTTTCCATGTAAAAAGGCTGTAACTTAGAAAGTTAATAGTTATTTCAGTTAATGCCTTTCTAAAAACCATTAGTTACCTTATACTTTAAATGCATGTAAGAAATAATAGTGAAGTGTACATCGTGCAATTTCTTCATGGTATTAAAATCTATCGCTCATAAGCCTATCATTCAATTTTTTCAACGACGGTAGAATCCTCAAACACTAGCGCTCCTATGATGATCGCTGGCCCCTCTTCAAATGCTTTGTGTTGATTGACGTAGCCGTGCAACTCCTCCTCAAGTTAACATCAATAAATTATCCTCATTGTAATTCTATGCTCAATTTAATGGAACCATATGTTCTTTGGCACTAGATGCAAAACTATTGCCAATCCATCTTATCCTCATTAATTACGGCAAGATCAACTATTGCTTCATGCAATCATAGCTTCCATTTTAGAATCAATTGTGCCTCTCATTGCTTTTGCCAAAACAACACATTAGGCTTAGAACAAAACTTTTGCATCTCTTTGCCAACAAGACATATTCGCATGTCATGATTCTCAAGGAGCGTTTAATCCTTACAAAACATGACACTCAATTAGTAGTCGAGTATTTACAAGTTATCAAAGGAATTGTTGATGAACTTGCCGTCATCTATTCTCCTATTAGTGATTACGATTTAATAATTGTGTTATTTGTAATCACGCACACACACACACGAAGAAGGAGAAAAGGATTTAACATGGTTCAGTTAACCAAGGAGGGGACCCCTACATCCACGATGGGAAACTCCCAATTCTTCATGTCACCTTGGGGATTTCATTATCTTTAAAAAGACAGAATACATCTTTGGGCATAAACATGAATATCCATTCGAAAGACAAATAAATTGTTATTTCTTTCTTTTTCGATTTGAGTCAAATTTCCCACTAAATTTGGACTCTATTGACTAATCATCCTTGTCTTTCCAATCATTTGGAAGAGCAAAAAGCAAAGTGTGGTAGCTAGGAAAACAAATGATAACCATTTTGGCCATTTTGAAACAAAAATTGATTTTTCTATTTCTATTTCTAGAGTAAAAGTACGTGTTTGTTGACACAAAATTTCTGTTTACAAAGTAGAAATTCATTTGATGAGGACACAAAAAATTCTCCCTCCCGGTCGGCGGGGGTGGATGATGACAACCGGTAGTGGGAGGCAACTAACAATGGACCAGCAACGGACATCGGGTGGCAGCCGGTAATCGATGACCCACCAGCAAATAGCAAGCGATGGCAGGTGGGCAATTAGCTAGTAGAAAGGACAAGCAATGAGAATAATTTTTATTTTTCTTTTCTATTCTAGAATTAAAGAAGTGGAAAATTTATACTTTTCATTTCTATTCCAAACCTATTTTTATATTGTTCCAAAATTAGAAAAATGAAATCACGTTATCAAACGGATCTTTGTTCTAATTTTTTTTAGAATATAAAATTCTGGAAGAGAAGTAGAAAGTTTATTGTGTGCGCCCTAGATCAAGTGCAAAAGCTTAGTCCAAAGCCATGGCTTAAACCACAGGTAAATTAGTTCTCTTTGTTTATTATAGCAAGATTTGGGTCTTAATAAGCTTCAAATTCCTACAAAATAATTCTACGACAATCAAGTAGAAATTCAAAATGCTTCAAATCCGGTCTTTCATAAAAGGACCAAGCAAATAGAGGTCGACTATCATTATATCCGTGAGAAAGTTCAAGACCAGACGATTGAGACTCCATGCATCATAAGTGAAGATCAACCAGTTGACATTTTACAAAGGCTTTGCAATGGGTGATGACCAAGCTGACTTTTGATGACATCTTTGGCCTAGCTTGGAGGGGAAGTGTTGGAAAGACAAGGACGACTGGTTAGCAGAGTCTAAATTTAGTAAAAGATTTGGCTCAAATCGATAAAAAAACAACATAATGACTATATTTGTTTTTCCAAAAGATTTTCATATTTATATCAGAGATTCATTCTTATCTTATTTAATAATAAAGAAATCCCCTGAAGGTGACATGAAGAATTAGCCATTATAACAAGAAGAAAGAGATGATCAATAGCTTATCCGAATCAGAATAAAATGAAGCAGCAACTAGTGACTTTGATAGCACAGGGACCACGCTTGAATCTCGCTTTGATACCATGTTTTCTTTGTAATCACAAACACATGTGAAGAAGGAGAAAAGGACTTAACGTGGTTCAGTTGATCAAGGAGAGGACCCTTGGAAGGCTACATCCACGATGAGAAACCTCCCATTCTTCATGTCATCTTGAGAGAATTTCATTATTTTTAAATAAGATAAAATACATCTTTGAGGATAAACATGAATATCTATTAGAAAAGCAAGGCAAATACAATTGTTATTTCCTTCTTTATCAATTTGAATTAAAAGTCCTACTAAATTTGGACTCTGTGGACTAGTTGTTCTTATCTTTCCAACAATAATATATGTTCTTAATGGACTCGGCTTCAAATTCAAGGAAATTTTTGTTGCCATCAGAGCATGTGAATCACCAATTTTGTTTGAGAAACTCCATTATAAAATTGTTGATTTCGAAATATCTAAAAGGGAAGAGAGTCAAAGTGAATCGACTCTTATCATTACAAATCTTTCTCAAATGAACACTAACTAGCACCTTATTTTAAATCGAGGCTCGAACTCCCTCCAGTCAACTTGACAGTCTCATTGGTGAAGGAGCAACAATTATGATCGGAGCAACAATTATGATCGTAACCAGTCTATTCAACACGAGTTTGGTGCCAACAATGTGAATATGCAAGCCACTCAGCCAACCAATGCTATCAGGCTAAATAATATTTCTCCTTTCCTCCTACGATAAATAGCACAATGTTATTTTGCCAAGCTAAGTATGGCTTATGGACTCTAGAGTGTCTCATCAATTCACTTCGATTTTGAAAAATGCCTCTCTGCATTCTAATTATGAAGGCACAGTGGTGATGGCTCGGGTTTGCAAAAATGCACACAGGTTCAACTAAATTTCTCTCTACCATTGTTTCATATTCATTGTTGGATGTTTTGTGTGTTCCTGACATTAGTAAAAGCTTGATATCTATTTCAAATTTTTGCAAGACTAACCAAACACTCGTGAAATTTTTTCTCGACCATTTTTTTGTGAACGATTTGCACACAAGGCGACTCTCACACAAAGCCTCAATAATGCTATGATTAGTGCCCATGCATCCCCCAATGATTGGCATCAACGTTTTGATCATCTCTCTCATTAGATTTTAGAGTTTCTTTTAAAATCGAAGTCAATTCCTTCTCTTTCCAAGTTACGTTTTGGTTTTTTGTGTAATTTCATTTCAATGTAATAGAAGTCATAGGCTTTTTTTTAGGTGCTTTTACGTTGTCTAGTCGACGAACTCTTGAACTCTTTTGTAGTGATGTTTAGAACACTCTAATGAAATTAATAGATGGCTATTTTGTATTATGTTATTTTTATTGATCAAACTATATTAGATACATCTAGCTCTACCCAATCAAACAAAAATCTGACATTCTCTTTATTTCCACAATTCAAGAAACTGATGGAAAATTACATTCAAAATCCCATAATATCGATTTACTCTGATAGTGGTGGATAATATAAATAACTAAAAGGTTTTTCTTATCTCATGGGATCACACATTTACAAACATCTCCACATACGCAACCCCAACATAACGGGACAGTGGAGCGTCGTCATAGGCATATTGCCAAAACATGTTTACATTATTTCATCAAGCATTTCTTCTATCCTCGTTTTGGTCTTATCCTTTTCAAGCCACTGCATTTCTAATAAATCATCCACATATACTAGTTTTAGGACTCAAATCTCATTTTTGAGACCGTCTCTAACTCCTATCCAAATTAATCAAAACTTTGAGTTTTCAGTTGCTATGTATCCTTAGCTTGCACCACATGGAAAGCACAAACTTGAACATCAATTGAAATTTTGTATTTTTCTTTGTTACTCTTTCAATCAAAGTGCTTACATGTGTTGCAACCTCAACAAAACAAGGTCTTTGTCTCACGTCATGTGGTGTTTGATGAGTCAATTTTTCCTTATTCCAAACACGCTAAATTGCTCCATTGCTCCATTGCTCAATTCCTGTCTCCACCACCTCAAAATACTTGTGTGCTCTCATTTTTTAATAAAGATTTCAACCACCTCTTCCAACACCAAATAGCTATGCCATACCATGCACGATCAAGCAATTCTTTCAAGTTCAATGGTTAAAGGAGTTCTAGATCAACATTTGAATGGCCCTACAACTTTGGTGAAGAAAACCAATTTAATGTCCTCCAATGCAGATCCATTTAGCTACTCAGGCTCCATCTATGCCTTCCACAGACCCCAACACTTCATTCAACTCCTTGACCACAATTCCATTAGTGTCAACACATTCTCATCCGATGATCACTCGCTCCCAAAATAACATTTACAAACACAAACAGATACATTCAGCCACTAAACATCATTTACCTCCCTCATTTAAACCAACGTATGTTTCTTAGACCTTAAAAGATTCAAAGTGGTAGGCTGTCATGTCGGAGGAATTAAATGTAATTCTCCAAAATGGTACAAGGTAACTTGTACCACCTAAGCCTCATCATAATCTCATTGGTTGCAAGTATATATTTCGAGTCAAACAAACTCAAATGGTAGCATAACTAGGGACAAGGCATGACTTGTTGCCAAGGGATTCTATCAACAGCCAGGACTTGATTGTGATCATATGTTTAATCCAGCTATTAAACATGCCACAATACGAGGTTATCCTTTTTCTGGCCTTATCAAATGGTTGGCTCCTTCTACAATTGGGGTCAACAATGCCTTCTTACATGACACACTTATGGAGGAATTCTATATGTATCAACCATCGGGTTTTGTTGATTAATAACATCTTAATCACATATGTCGATTGAAGAAGGCTATTTATGGTCTTACTTAGGTTTCTCATGCATGGCATCAAGAACTCATTTTCTTTGTCATCTCTTTTGGATTCATCCAATCCAAATCAGATACCTTGTTTTCTATATATAACATGATGGCATCATTGCTCATTTCTTGGTTTATGTAGATAATCTGATCCTGAAAGAAGTGATACAAATTTTTTGCAAAAGTTTGTGAAAGCACTTGTAAGTAAATTTCCTCTGAAGGAATTAGGAGATCTACATTACTTCTTAGGACTGGAAAATTGATACACACAAAGTCCGGTCTCTTTCTCACACAATACGAGTACATAAGGTACATTCTTGATTGAGCAACCATGTTAGCCTGCGCTTGTAAAGTGGTCTCTCTCCATTACTTCACACATTCTCTAATGCTAATTGGGCAGGCAATTCGGATGATAGTAAGTGTACAACCGCCTAGGTAGCTTATATTGGCAAAAATATCATATCATTGTGCTTTCAAAAGCAATGATTCGTTGCTTGTTCATCAACTAAAGTTGAGTATTGGGCAGTTGCTGCAATAGCTTTTGAGCTCACATGAATTCAATCTATCTTGCATGAACTTGGAGTGTCTTCTTCGACCACCCAAAGCATCTATTTTAATAATATTGGTGCAACGTATGTGTACACTAATCCCGTTTTTACCTTAAGATGAACACATTGCCATTGGTTATCACTTTGCTTGCACCGTAGTTAACAAAGGTCAATTAAAAGTTTGTCACATGTCCACTCATGATCAACTTGCATATGCACTAACAAAGTCCCTTACACGACAACTGTTTTTTCATTTATGGTTCAAGATTATCATTCACGATGGAACGCCTCTCTTGTGGGGGTGTATTGGAGAACATATCTCCCAACGGCAACACAATTCCAAAAAATGCTCTCAAACAAATCACAACCATTCAAGCAATTTTTGTATTCTTGACAAGTGCAGCGAGAGTTTCTAAAGTTGATAAACTCATTTTATCTTTTTTTATATAGAGGATTTTATCTTTCCTTATATAAAAACTATAACTCATGAAAGTCATTGTAGTACGGTTGTTCTAGCTAATGTCTTTCTATAAACCATTAGCTACCTTGTACTTTAAATGCATGTAACTAATAATAGTAAAGTATACCTTGTCTAATTTCTTCACATGTCTGTGATTTCCGATAAAAAATTGACTAAAATAACTAAATTAATAAATTGTTAAAAGGCTTAGCACTAACTTGGTACAATTGAAAAGATTAAGACTTTTTGGACATTATCCCCCAACTAAACATTTGAATTGAAATACTCATTATTAATCTTTCCATCTTGTTTCTTTCAACATTTCAGTTTTGCCTCGTTCTGAATCTTGGTATCAAAAGTGTCGTTATTAAGTAGTTGAAATCAAATGTTCCAATTCTTGTATCAAGTTGGACTTATTATATAATGCTTGATTGAAGTAATTCAAGTTAGATTTACAAAAAAAATTTAAAATCTATTGCAATTGTGCCAATTCACCTATAAACTTCTTCTTCTTTTTTTTTTGGCTAATTTAGTCATAAACCTTTTGTAATTATGCCAATTCAATCTATCTAGATAATTTTGGTTGGCCGACGCCGGCTGTCCGTCTAGCGACGTTGACGTGGACAATTTTCAATAATATATTTTTTTGCATTTTTTTGTTTATTTTTTTATTTTTTTATTTTCCTTTTTATTTTACATTTTCTTTTTTCTCTTCTTCTTCTTTATCTTTTGTTCCCCACAGTGGTTGGCAAGGCCACTAAGGCCCTATTTGGTAACCATCCAAACAGGGCCAAATTTTGATTTTTTGTTCCCAGAATCAATTTGGGTCAAGAATTGCGTTTGGTAAAATTTTTGTTCTCGGGAATAGATTGGGAGTGGAATCAAGAATAAAAAAAAAAAAAAGTTGATTCTTGTTCCGGGAAAAAATTTGAGAATCAAAAACCAACTCTTCTTCTTCTTCCCTTTGGCCATCTCGTGACCGCCGTCCACCACCGCTCGTCGCCGTCACCGCCACCACCGCCGATCCGGTGAGCTCGCTGTAGGCTCGCCAAGCTAGGGCAAGGTCCAGTGAGCTCGCCGGAGGCAAGTCCAGCCACTGGCGAGGCTCGCCTAGCCCCACCTAGCCATAGACGAGGCTGGGCGAGCCTTGCCCAGCTGCCGGCGAGGCTCAATTGACGAGGGCCGGCGACACTCCGATGAGGTCGCCGGCCCTCATTTGGCTGGTCGTTGGTCCGGCGACTGGCCACAAGAAGAAGAAGAAGAATAGGAGAAAAATGAAAAAAAAAAAAAAAGGAAAAAGGAAAAAAAAAAAAAGTAAAAAATTTATTTAAAACTTAATAGAAATTGATTTGGAACAGAATCAATGAGCACAATACCAAACGCAATTCTATTACAGAATTAGAAATTTTAGACAGTTACAAAACGTATTCTTTTATTCATAATCAATTCCCGGGAACAGAATAAAAAATAATCATTTTTAGTCAAAATATGTTCATGGAAATAGAATCATTATCAAATCTGCCCTAAGTGAGGGTTGCAAAGCCCTCATTGGCTGCTGACAAAGGTTACGACCCTCGCCCAAATTTGGGCAAGATAGGGCTAGGGCCACGACCTTCATTGGCAGTTGGTGAGGGCTTCATGGCCTTGGCCTAGTGGCAGACGAGCCTTGCCAACCACTATGGGAAACAAAAGGAAAAGAAGAAGAAGAAGAGAAAAAAGAAAAGGAAAACTAATAAAAAAAATTCGAAAATAATAAATATTATTACAAATTATCCACATTAGTGCCGATCAACAAAAATTGGCTAGATAGACTAAATTGGCACAATTATGAAAATATTTAGAATTGGATTGATAAAAAAAAGTTTATGACTGAATCGGCTCAATTATAATATGTTTATGACTTTTTTAGTAATTTTCCCCACATTATTAAGTAGCTAAATCATGTTTATATTGATGTATGTTTCTTAGAAAGAAAAAATATTATTATCTCTTTGACTTTTACAATGAAACTCAAGGTAGTGAGTCTTGTTTGAGCGTAAGAAACGCAGTTTGCGAGTCTGATGAAATTAGTGTAGAATCTTCGATTCTCGGTTGAGTGTGGTCGAGTTCAACCATGGAATCATGTCAATAGGACGACATGCCTATGCTCTTAAACTCTTCATTGGTCCCTGCTGAACGTCCTAGACATCATCTTGAAAATACCCTCTCACCGAGACCATTGGTTCTTTCTCTTTCCCTAGAGACTACAACCAATTGTTGTTTTCGAGAATAATGTATGTGGTCGTAAAACTGGATCTTATTCCATTTGGTCATGGTTTTCTTTATTTTCAACCCACTTAGTCCTTTTCAAGTCAGATTGGTTCCGTTGGCATCTAAAGCAACATTGATTCCTATGTAAAATCCACATTTGGTGATGTGATCGTATATGGTAGCAGCCTTATCGTTAATTTTAATATAATGAAAAGAAGATAGGGGGAGAGAGAGGAAATGGGGATGGAGCGCCCTCCTCCATTGGTGAGGGCCAACGACCCTTTCCAATGGAGGAGAGGTGGTTGTGCTTCTCGGAATATATTATAAGTATAATAATAAACTTGCTACTAATTTTTATTTTTGTTGTTTATATTTTGGTGAAAGATAATGTCCCTTCAAGGACATGCTTCTTGACCATTTGTATCACTTGTGTTTTGAAGAGATTTGGGTTCGTTTTCTTTCATTCAATTCGCTCGTTTTAAGTAATTGGCTACCAAATAAGTTTCAACCTGCCTATGATGGCATCATTGCCAAGGCTGAGATGTTGTTGAATCTTAGATGTCTTTGATCCCATGTCGCTTAGATATGAGCTGTCATAGTATAATTTTAAACTAATGCGCCCGGTCATAAAAATTCATATGCTCACAAGAAAATACAATTATGTTTCACCAAAATTCAGTACTGATTAGAGAGACTTATTTCTAGAGACACTCTTATGAAGAAGAGAAGTTTGCAATCTCAGATATGGAGGACGATGGTCTAGCCATAAGCTGACGTCGGAATGATGAAATGACAACGCTGGCATTAGTCATGAGCCATTATTAGTGTGAATCTGTAGGCTGACCGGGGAAGATGAGGCTGAAAATCTTAGGCTGTGGGATTGAATGATTTCAAACGTAAGAAGGCCCCCTTCCTTTTCAAAAGCTAAAGAAGGAGGAAAATCCACACGGAAAAGGAGAAGTGGTTAGGGCAAATCATGAGAGCAGAGAGGGCCCCCGTTGCAAGCAATCAAACTTTTCAAGTTGACCAGGCTTTTCCAAGTCTCCACATGCACAGTCCTTCTTTCGCCCTAACTAATCCTACATTCTTAGAGTAAATCGTGGTGGTCAACGACCGCCTTTCCCATTCCCATGACTTCTGACCACCACCGACGTCGTGTCGCTATACGATTTAGTTTCTCCAATCTAGCGATTATGTCCAATTATTGGTGCAATTAAGAGAGGAAAAATCGCATTTGTTGTATTCAAAATCTAACGAATTTTAGTATGATTTGATATTTTTTTCAGTAACAGCCACCGCTTCATACCTCACTTGTAATTTATAGGTAGATATGAGAGTTTTATGATCATCGATCTTGAAATATTTCAAATCTTCTATGCTGGAGCTCTATAGATTTCTTATTTGGTAATCTACTTGAGTTTTGAATAAATGCTTGTGTTTGCAAATGATGGTTATCGATTATATATTTAGGCTCCATTCATTTTGCGGAAAATGTAGCGTTTCTGGAAAATATTTTCCAAGAAGTTATTTTCCATAAAAATGTAATTATTTTCAGTGATTGGCCGAAATCGGAAAAGAAGCGAAAAATATTTTCCGTTGTTTGGTAAGGAAATTTTTTTCTTTCATGCATTCTTTTTCAACAATTTTTTCTATTATTTTATTTTTAAAGAAATATAATTGTAATTATTTTTTATATTTTAAAAAAATCGATTATTAAATTTGTTTTATGTTTTTATTTTTCTTTTCTTCGTTTTTCTTCTTCTTCTTCGACCGGTCGCTAGCCACGACGACGATTGACGACCGGCCAAAGGCTTGGCCGTCGCCGATCTCGAAGTTTGCCCAATACTAGCAAGCGAGCTTGAGCTCACCGCTTGCAAGATCAACAAGCTTGGAGCCCTAGTTTTGTCATCGATTAGGCAAGTGGTGGCAAGCTAGGGCTTGAGCTTGTCACTTGCCTAACTCATTGCCAATCGAGCAAGGGACGAGCCTTGCCCGAGGTCGACGAGCTCGAGGTTCGCCCGTGGCCTATCACCGGCGGTCGTTGTGGTTGGCAATCGACCAAGATAAAACTTTTAAAAAGAGAGAGAGAGAGAGAGAGAGAGAAAAAAGAAAACGAATTAAAAATTCGATTTTTTTAAATAAAAAAAAAAAATAAAAAGAAAGATGAAAATGTTAACATGGTTGTGAGATAAGAGAAAGTAAGTGAAGAAAATATTTTCCCCTTCCTCAAAAGTGGAAAACATTTTCCCTATCTTAGAAAACTTTTTTTCCTTCATGAAAAATATTTTCTTAATTAATTTATTTTTGTACATTGGAAAATTCATAAAGCATTTTCGAAAATGAGTAAAGTCTTGAAAATAATTCTTTACTAAAAAAAAAAAAAAAAAACACAGCGGATTGCAAGTAGCCAATAGATGATACTCAACTACTTTAAGACGGGATTGCCATAGTATGTCAATTTGTAAGGGTTTTTTTGCAAACTAGTGGAATAAAAGAAAGTTATGCTACTGATTTGAGACGACATGAGCTATTCCAAACTCGTCCCACTTCTACCCTTGTTAAATATTAGGCCTAGACATCGAACCTAAAAAATTTTCTACTTGGGCTTGTCTTTTTTTGTCAATAGCCTTTTTTACCTTCTTTTTTCATGTTTTGCAAAAAAAGCTTTTCCATCCACGACTTTGTTACTCATCAAGATTTTTATTGGAGTTCAATGCAAAGGTCAGGCAAGCCCAAAGAGACTCAGGAGAAAGGGAATGGAAAACATTACTTTCTAGGACATGTAAAACTATGCACATTGAAATGGAGATTATTTGAATTTTGGTAGGAACTGTTATAACTCTTATATTTTCCGTAATGATTGTTGATTAAACTCACCTGAATTAACAAAGTTTTAGCTACCTGTATGGTTTGACTTAACAACAATCTATAGGAGAGGTGATTATTTTCCAAATTAGTATTAGGTTCAGCTTTAATTTTGCAATCGAGTTGTCACATGTTAACAGTGACAATGTATCCTTATATTTGTACCACGAGACTAACAATGAACCTAATAAAAATGCTCATTATTCCTAGTTTTGTATGTGGGATTGTTTGTGTTGAAGTATCAAAAGTTTGCTTTCCCCTTAAAATTATAGGTTTTTAATGAAAAAAATTAAAAAATCACTTTACATGTCAATATTAAATTATGAAAAAAAAAATTATATAATTTTCCGTTTCAGTATTTATATATTAGAGAATTTCGGATATACGAAAAAAAGAAAAAGCAAAACCCTGCATTTGAACCCTCTCTCTCTCTCTCTCTCTCTCTCACTCAAAGTACAGGCGTCCCTGGCTAACGTCTCTCTCTCTCTCTCTCTCTCTTCCTGCTCTGACCTCTCTCACTTCCTCACCCTTTTTCCCCATTCTCTCTCTCTCCTCCCTTTTCTCCATTCACAGAACCTTCTCTCTCTCCCTCTCTCATGGAAGTCTCGCCATGTCCCGTGACTGCAACTCCCCTTTCCATCTCGCCCCATAACTCCCCCTCCACTTTCTCCTCACCCCTCTCATTCCCCACACGCCTGCATAATCAGCTCCCCCTCAGCCTCCCTCCCCAAAACCCCAATCTCCCTCTCTCTCTCTCATGACTCAGCGCAGAACCCCGCTCTCCTCCCGCCGCCCATCACCACCGTCGTCGACGACAGCAGCAGCAGCAGCAGCAGCATGCGATCCCCGCCCCTGCCCTACCACTCCCCCGCAACGGCGACGCCACGCCGCCCCACCACCACCCCACCACCATAACCACCACCACCGGCAGTACCAGTCGACGGTGTCCGTGCAGAAGCTCCGGCGGTTCAACTGGCTGATCCTGGTGCTGCGGCTCGCCGCCTTCTGCTTCTCCCTCGCCTCCTCCATCTTCTCCGCCACCAACTCCCGCGGCCCTTCCGCCCCGCACTGGTACGACTTCGAGGCTCTCAGGTACACTCTTCCCCCTCCCCCACAACAAATTTCCTTTTCCCCCTCTCCTTTATCCTTTCCTTTTCCTTTCCAATCGCTTTTCCTCGCCTCCCTTTCCCCTTCTCTCGAAACGGGAAAAGCCAAAAAAAAAAAAAGCTTTTTGCCCGTGGAATTTACTAAAAAATAGGGGGGTTTTGGAGAAAAACGGGGGCCGCAAGCAGCTCGCCATTTTCGCACCCTACCGAGCTCGATCGACCATCAATCGAGCACGGTAAAATCGATCTGATCACGGCGGATCTGCTGAAATCGGGAACTGGGTGTGTGGGGTTTTGGGTGCAGGTACTTGTTCGCGGCGAATGCGATGGTGGCGCTGTACTCGCTGCTCGAGACGGCAGCTTCCGTGTGGGAGATACTGAAGAACGCCACATTGTTCCCGGAGACGTTTCAGCTTTGGTTCGATTTTAGCCACGACCAGGTTACAAACTACCTCGATTTCTGGATTCTATCTTCTTCTTCCTCCTCCTCAGCTTCTTCGAAGTAAATGGCGCTGTCTCTTTGTGATATTTATGAAAATAAATAATTTGGAATATCATGAAACAATTGATGGAAAAAAACATTTTTTTTGTTTATTAGTGAAACAAACTTTCTAAAACCCTACCAAAGTTTTTTCTTCACCAAGTTCTGACGATAGAAGTAAAATTTGCAAAAATGTTGATTCTTTCTAGGATAAATTTAGGGTTTAGTCTAGGATTATTACTGAACGGATTATATTTGAGGAATATAATCGAGTTCACATAGCGACGCGAGTGTTTGTGTATGGAGTGTAATTTTTCTCATAATCGAAGTCTTCCACGTGCCGCACGGCAATGGACCCAATGGAAATTCTTGGTTTTTCGATATATGGTGGTTGTTTGAAAGCTCAGTTCTCATGACGAAATTGTTGTTGGGGCCAATCGTTAGACAAATGATGTGGTCGGGACTGAGATTTTCTACGTAGTTAAAAGTTAGAAAATTGGTAGATCTCTTATTCGACACGCTAGGAATATGCCTATAAAGGACTTGATTTTTCTTTTTTCTTTTTTTTGAGGTTTAGTAAATTGAAGGAATTTTATTTAGTACTAGGTAACTCAAAACGTTGCTATTGTAGTTAATCGGTCCGTTTTTAGCATTAACAGATCTATGTACACGTTAATAAAACCTGTCGGAAAACCTGTCGGACCATGTCTAAAATTCCCCTCTCCCTCTTTATTTATGAAATTTCGAAATTTTTCGGATTTTTTTCTCGAATTTTGATCCTAGTTTTTCCTCCTCATTTCCCAAACATAAGATTAAGGTTTTCGTTGCTGCTGAAAATAGCGTTTGATTTCTTGCACCGCAGGTGTTCGCGTACATACTGATGTCGGCGGAATCGGCCGCGACGGCACTGGCGAGGACGCTGAAGGGATCGGCCACATGCGCGGCGTCGAGCGCCTTCTGCATCCAATCGGACATCGCCATCGCCCTCGGGTTCGCCGGCTTCCTCTTCCTCGCCTTCTCCTCACTCCTCTCCGGCTTCCGCGTCGTCTGTTTCCTCATCAGCGGCTCTCGTTTTCCTCATTAGAGATCGCGGAAGGTGGTGGCGGGAGGGGTGTGATTTTTTATTTGATTTTATTATTTTCTTAATATCAATGTAAACTATAATTACATATTGCATTATAAATTGAGTAGATTCTTCTGAAATTCCGATCTGCCTTTTCTGAGAAGACTAACGTTAGCATCTTTTCAAACTACTGCGCACATTTAATTAGCTCAGGCCTTCATGGCTACCGAGCTCAGTGTCTCTCCTTTATGCCTTCGACGTCCTGAAATTCTTTGTCAAGGAAGAACTCCATCCCAGACCGATCAAATCCAATGGCTAAGCTTAATTAAATTTAATTGAATTTCTTAGGATCGAAACTCGGGTGGTTTAAAGAATTTGTGATTTTCCAAAACAAGACCCATAGATTGTGCCTGAACTCGTAATCAATCGGTCATTTTCCGAAAAATTCCATGTGCTATCGCATGAAATGCGCAGCGAGAATGAACGTCCGACCCAACCTGACCCGACCCGACCCTCAACAACATCAGATTTGATTCCTAAAAGCTGTCCCCATCTTAGGCGTACTTCGCCAAAACGCCAACTTTATAGCGAAACAGAACCGACATGGTGCATAAAACACATTGGGTTCTCCAGAACCCGATTCTCCAAAAGAAAGACACCCATCTGCTAAACAAGACAAAGAAAGCTGGGCTGATCATTAGTTGCCTTGTCTTATGTGCATCCAATCGGGGGTAGAGAGTGTGCCTCGCAAGATTTTCAAGTAAAGTTCATGTTGCATCAGCACGTAGAGTAAAACTGATTTATGGTGAAAAATTCTTAACTAAGAGCATCCTAAGAAGTACGTGATTCGAAAGCCATTTTACCCTTCACAAACACGACATTCACCTCATCGAACAATAACCCCATCAGCTCACTCCCTGGAATCTTTTGATGGTGTCTAAGTCTTGGCAAGTCATACTGGAATATCACATGAGACGGGTCACTCACTGGAATCTCGACGGCATCAAAAGTTTCAGCAAGTCATACTCAAAATATCACATGGCACAAGCAAGTGGCACACACAAAGCACATACAGCCTTCAGCAGAGGGATCGAGTGGCATTTCCATTATTGCTTGCGCTAGTACTCAACTTTACGAGGGGAAAAGATGTTGGATCACATCGCGCCCTCATATCATGTCATCTCCAGCACCCTCAAGTGTCACCTTTCTTATGCTTTGATGCCACAAGGATGCCTTTGGCATCTGAAGGGTTCGCACTTCAAACCAATACCTCCCCAAAGGGCCAACGCTTCCGAAGCACGCACTCATCTCCAGACTCAGTTTTTTCTTTGCTTACAAATCATGACAGATTTCGCACTAGGCAACAAAAGTGGAAAAGCTTTTCAAAAATGGTATCAACCATCAAAGTCGATAGAATAAACAACCAATCATTATACGAAACGTAATTCACTCTATGCTATTATTGTCACAACAAACCTGTCCAATCATATTCTATTAAGCAACTGAAAAAAGTGTACTCCGTCTAAACTGTGAAAGTCTACAAAATGTTTCAGTTGCCTTCATATTTTGGGTCAGCCATCACAAAATGGTACGTGATTACCAGGAGAAAGATGAAAATACCAAGAAAGTTGGCGAAAAAGCCGAGGTCCTGATCATCAATCATCTGCAATAGTCATAAAATAATACATGAGTTCCACATGGAAAAAACTACTGCCACAGGCCAAAACAAGGGACATCTTAAGGACAATTAAAAGAAACATATTCATCCAAAACACACTATTCCATCTTGGTCCATTGCTCAACTACAACACAATGTAATAGGGAGGAGTAAAAAGGAGAACCAAGAACATTAGTCCTCTACTCGCCAAGACTACAATTTTCGGGGAATCAACTGAATTAATTTTACTCAACCAGCGATCAACCCCTCTGAGATATTTGAGGTCAGTGTCTGTTTGGGGCGACTTCTACTTTTGTCATCATCTTATAAGTATGCACTGTGACTTTTATTCAATGTATTTTTGATACCTTTGAAAATGGTCATATATTAACATGTAGATTTACATATGCTCATTTCTTAAATTTAATTAATATTTCAAAAAATTGGCAGGAAATAAAAAGTTCTGAATCCAGGCAACCAGACTACTGTGAAAAAGATTATGAGCCCTAAATCCACAGAAGCCAATAGCTGGCTGTGGCAAGTAATCTACAATACAGGATTAAAAAGTACAACTTGGCATCCATTTAAACCTACTAGAATACTCAACATGGATCACATCATGAAAACCTGCACATATATTAACCATTTGGACTGCAAAAGATCATATAACTTGTGATATCTGAAACTATATGATGATAGGAGAAGAAACCTTCCACCGCTCAACCTATAATCCTTCACCACGGCAGTTAGTCGAGTCTAGACTGATGCAGGTTAATTATCTTCTCCATCATAAGGAGAAAAAAAATCAAGTTGAGATTCCTTTCTTTCCCGATGACCAAAACACAACACAACATTTTTTTCTTAATTCATCCAAGCACTCATCAACATAAACAGGACAGTCCACTACCAACTTTTCACATGAAGAAATTGATACTAAACAAAATCAATGCGTTGCAAATATCACAGCTGCAATACAATTTGGTATCTTAAATGTTATTCAACTTTCTATTCACAATCCAAAAATCATTTCCCAGATGGAGAGATTTCAGCTGTTTCCTACATATGGGATAAATCAATCCTCAAGTTGTCAAGTCAATGTCAAAGATACAGAACTTTGTTGCTAAGAATAGTTTGTTTCCTAGTACCTATGCTCATTAATCAAAGATTCCAGTATGCTGTGACTGAGCTTTGATATCAATTAGAGTTTTAATAGACTAATAGTCAATTTGGCCACATTATGAAAATTCACAAGATAGAACTAGTAAAGATTAATATGCAAAATTGTAGAGGACAGCACAAATAGTAAGAACCAGTATTTTCCCAACAGGCGTGTGAATATTTGAGCAAAAAGCAAATTGCAGCTTAACTTCCAGGAAGTTTATAATCAGAAAACTCATGGCACCATCATGACACACACAGAGATCTCTTCAGAGGTCAACATGTCATTGGGCACATATCACCCGGATGAGTGCAAATTTTCCTTCGTCAATTATTAACAGATTTGAATGAAAAGAGGAGGCTGAGTCAAGACAGCTGTTCTTTCCTTCTGAATTTTCCGAACAACTTTGGAATGGATATATCCAGTTGTTTGGCATTTATAGAAAAATTGCTAATTGGATTATTGAGTCTTCTTGGGCAATCCAAGAGCTACACCCAAGGAATTTTCTTCAAGAAACTATTGGAATTAGCTTGAAGTCTCTTTATTTCTTGTGGAAATATCGAAATCAAGTCCAAGAAGAGGTCTGTACACAAGTAGAAAGAGTTGTTCAATAGGTGAAATTTGCTGTCAAGACAAGATTTAAACCAGTTAATAATTCTGGTAGGAGATTTCATTTTGCTGGTCATAGAGAATTGTGCAGTCAAAGTCAATGGAGTATTTCTATCCTTGTTGTTTCATGTTAGCTGGCATTAGTATGCTAGATTCAAGTGTTTAGTTGAGTGCCACTGATCCTTGTTAATGATTGATTGTGGTAGCTGTCAGCAATTTAAAAGGGCTGGTTGAGTGTGTGTAGCTCTCCCAATTTCAATGTTCTATGGATGAAAACCTTACATATAAACATGTTCTCAATTAAAGAAAAGTCAAAACCCGAGTTTTTTTTTTTTTTGCCTATATACACAAACTAACCACCGGCTGAGGGACCTGTCAAACATGATGCATGGAATTATGGAGATTCTCCTTATCCTGTAAGCCCACAGCAAAGCTCCTAAAAGTTTTCTCATCAACAGCCGTTGCAGCTGCACTAAATGATAGAAATTGAACAGTTTTGGAAAGGGAAATAAGCTTGAAACCGTTACCAATGGAGCTGCGTCCCACATCTATCTTATACTTGGTCCGGAGATGGCATAAATACTTCTTAAGGTTCTTAGATACAGATCCATAATGCATAGAGAGGGGTATGTGAAAAGGCTAAAATTGTCCTAAAATCAATCATCTCCTTCAGGAGGAAAATATAATCGGATTTTGAGGTCAACACAATAGAAGCAGGGATATCTACAATTGACAGGAACAGTGGAGGCACGATTGCAGGGGTCATCTCATCAGTTATGGAAGATAGCATCGACGTTGCAAGAGCCAAAGTAGTAAGAAAGACTATTCCGATGGATAAAGAAAAAGGCTGGGAGAAAAACTGCAGTCGAAACAAACTCAACAGTAGTTTATATATGCATCAGTCAAAGATAGGACGACAACTGAAAGAGTGAACCCTTTACACAAAAAAGACTTTAAGAGCATATTAGATTTCGCTTGTGCTAGACTTCTTGTAATCAGGAGGAATGCTAATGAAGTAGCCAATCGGGCTACTTCTCAAATCAAAGGAGAAATCCCCTCCCCGGTCAAGTCTTACATATTAAAAATTGTCAATGCAAATCAAGGTGCGCATTTTCCCATCACATAATACGACATCAGCTCTCAAAATGCATCAATACGCACAATCCCCAGCGACCGTCCCAACAGCCGCGACAGTTCACAGTTCAAATCCCGGGTCACTCGCGCTCGATCACGACAACCCAACTCAAATACACGTCAAGCTTGACTCCTAACTTAAATGACATCGAATTCGCACTCCAAAATTCCGATCCCTGATACTGCAAACCGACTAGAAGGGTCCTATTTCCATCCTAAATATTTCCTTTCCCGCACGCAACATCCATGAATTTCACTATGTTTCCGTCGCGGACGCATTCAGGCGACGACACTGCCGTGCTTCGAGAAAAAAGGAAGTGGCCTCGGAGATCGAGACCTCAAATGAAGAATCGACCATGGAGCGATCTCTTTCTAGAGAGAGAGAGAGAGAGGTACCTTGGTGGTCTTGATCGGAGGAGGAGGAGGAGGAGGAATCGCCGACGGAAGAGAGGGATCAGATCTCCGTCCGAGGTTGAGCGAAGAAGAGCTTCTCGTCGTTTCGATCGCGAGAGAGGTTGGGATCCTGCACCCGTCTGGTGTACGGCCTTAAATATATATAAGGCGATGGATGGGCCCGGCCCAAGGCCGAGTCATCACGGTCTTCGCATCTTAAAAAAGAAGCCCACTTATAATGATGTCAAATGTGAATGAGAAAATAACGCAAATGGTCAATGAACTTTTGCTTAATGTGTAATATAATCTATGAATTTTTAATTTATTCAATCTGAAATTTGCCTCAATGTGAAATGTCATCCTTGGACTTTTAATTTATTCAATATAATCTCTAAACTCTTAGTATGTGTTCAATTTAATCTTTCGATTATAAAGATGTTCAAAGTTATCACTGATCATGAATTAATTGAAGAATAATATTAAAAAATTTCATATAATTGAGGAACTACATTATTGAATAAATTAAAAATTCAATGATCATATTACATACTTGACTAAAGTTTAGAGACCATTGGTGTTATTATTCTAGAGTAAATTAAATAACACAAAAGAGTACTCCCCAAATATCTATTATTACTTCGACAAAAGTGTTTAAGTATAATTTTTTTTTTGAGAATGAAAATATATTCATTAACTAATTATAAGATTATTTTTTTTAAATTATTCATTTTCCATCAAATAAATTGGTCAAGAAATTAACACTCTAACCCCTTCGTAAATGCAAACGTGAATCGCCATCAGTAGTGACCTAGTGATATTGGTTAAAATTCTTAAATGTGAAGTCTTGAGTTCGGACTAGACTACAGTAATAGCGCTGCATAACTCTCATTGGCGAAGAGATTTTAGACCTCTCACATCTTGGCGGGGATATGGTTATTGGAGCTTGCACGTGTCGGATCAGTTGGTCGTGAGCGAGTGTTAGTGACAACCTCTATGCAATCTTAAATTTGAATATCTTGTGGTAAATGTCGGCTCTTCATGATAACACATGAGAGAATTTAGACTTAGGGACGAAAAGTTAATACACCTTAGAAAGCTTCTCAAGAAGCAATATATTCCATCGTGCATCTTTGGCATTCTCTCTTACACTATGGCTCCGTTTGGTTTGGCATTTGGAAGAGGCTTTTGGGCTTTAAAGGGTTTGGCCAAATGCAAACACATTTGGTTCAATTTTTTGGACGACTTTAGCAAGATGCAATTATATCTTCAAATGGCTCGGCTCTAAGGGCTTTTAGCTCAGAGTAGCTCCGAAGGTACTTTGAGAAGTTGTATCTTCGGAATGCAAGTCCCACAATACTATTCATCTTCTTTGGAGAAATGAATGGAGGTCGGCAGGAGTTGCCCACACCAGCAACCGTCGCCTGAGGCATCGCCAACCCCGGCGACTGCCGCTTGGGTCGCATGAACCTAGGTGACCATTGCTTGAGGTCATCAACCCAGTGGCCGCTTGGGTCACAACCTTAGGTGAGGCTATCCGGTGGCTAGATCTAGCTGTCGGTAGCTATAATACAACAAAAAAAAATAATAAATTAAATTAAATTAAATTAAATTAAAAAAAATTATATATAAAACTTAGCAAAAGTCTTTTACAAAATGTAGTTTTTACCAAAACGGTATTTAAGTTAAAGTCGTTTCACAATGCACTTTAAAATTACAAATTTACCAAATGTTATTTACATTTCACAAACTCCTTTAGCTTAAAGATGTATTTTTCTAATGACATTTGCTCAAAGCCGAATCAAACGGGCCCTATGTCCTCCATCCATCATGTTTGGATTTTGCCCGGAATGGGCTTGATCCGGGCCCAACCCACAGGAATTTGCCCATGATGGGCTTGACCCAAGCCCAACTTACAAGCATTGAAAGTTCCCTTGGTGGGAATGCAAGTTTCAAGAAGGTGGGGTGAGTGCTCCAGTGAGTTGGGCTCGAGTAAATGAGTAGAGATCCTCCGAAAATTGCAAGCAATTCGTCCTTTGAGAGCACGGGCTATACAGTTGGGTTGTGAACATGTGGGAATTAATCCGAGCACTTGATTACATTCTCGACCCGTGCGGATACACAAGCATTACATGGAGCAATCTCGGTTACTGAAATTTAAGGTGCGATTCATTAGTATCAAAACATGCCGATTATATTCCCTTCTTCTTTTAAATTTGTTTATCATGTCCAACCAATACTTGTATTTCCTATTTTATATTTCCATTATACTTTTCACTCTCAAATTATATAGTTAAATTAGATATCAACAAATAAAGATAACTAAAAGTAACCCATTTCATATTAACATCTAACTATAAAAAGTGCGATGAATATATAGCATGTTACTCATTCTATACATATGTAAAGAACAAGGTAAAATTTAAGGAAGCAGTACAATTATGTGAATTTTAGTGCCATACATAACCTAGATGAATTCATATACTTTTGTAAATTGATAAATCTATTATTACTCACAAGACGAGCTTTAAAATTAAAAATCAATTTCGAGACAGCTTTCTATCATGTGTGGTTTTGAAAATTGTTTCGACAAACCACATTCAAATATTGCTTTCTTTTTTCTTTTTTTCACGAAAAAGGAACTAAACTGCCTCCAAGTTTGTTCCCCGTTTCATTTCTATATGTTTTTGGGCTGGGTTAAAATTCTTCAACCTCGGCCTTTTGGAGTTGCCACAGCTGGCCTAAAAGTTAAAGGAACAAATATAAAAAATTAGAAAAGAAGGAAAAAAAAAGGGAAAGGAGTTGTGGCTGCTGGGATTCGAGCCCAGGTCTCCACGGCCACAACGTGGAATTCTTACCACTAAACTACAGCCACATTAGTTGTACTTCTTGTTGCAGAAAATTTAATTATTGATTATGTAATATGAAAAATTTTCGGTGCTTTCGTTCATCTATATCATTTCGTTCCAACTTCGTTTCGGCCAAGCATCTCGTGTCGTTTTAGTCTGAATAAATTACACATAAAGGTTCGCACCTTAAATCATAGTTTACGTTAATAGCCTTATTGAATAGGTGTTATTGTTCCCTAGCATTCCCTAATTCGCAATATGGCCTTCTTTTGTCATATAGATGTCTTGACGCCTCCATTTCCTCGGCTGATGAGTAGAATCCTTAGGCCCCCTCCATTCCAAGCTGATAAAAGAACAATCACCCATCCTTTTTTTCTTTAATCAAAAACCAGTGGAGCAAGAAACAAAACAAAATAGAGACTAGAGGTGATCTTGACCTGGATTGAACTAGTCCAGCACGTAATCAAGGATCAACCGCACAGTATTGATCTCTAATTTTTTGGACCAAAGGACCGACCTAATTGAACTTGAGACTCATGATTGGACTAACTTTATGGGTTTGGTTCGGTTTCAATGTCAACTCAAGACTAATTGATAATTTTTTTTGTTTCATTTTTTGTATTCACTCAAATGACAAATCTATTATTCCAAATTATATATTCATCGATAGGGGTAAGTTGTCGTGAAGCGAATGAATAGAAGCAAGCCGTGAGATGAGTGGCGAACAATGAGTGTTGCTCACAAGCCAAGAGGGTTTCTATTAAGGACTTTGTTTACTTCTAATTTACTCGGCAACAAACGAGGCCAGCAAAGAGAGGCGAGCGGCGCGTGCATCGAGTGGCGAGTGAGGCAAGCGTCATGTGGCGAGCAATGAGCAGGGTAAGGCAAGGTTTGTCCTGTATTTTTTGGAAATTTTTATTATTCTATTTCAATATTAAAATGTTGTTGATTACATATAAGGTTCCCCTAAAATAACATATTCCAATTTACCAACAAATTTCTTCTCTTCTCATGATTTTCCTAATATTCAAATGTAGAGATTAACATAGAAATTACAATAAATGAGAATTTTATCATTAGAGTGGTTTAGTCCTTAGCTCTGCCGATAGAGTGCATGGCTTTTAACCATGTGGTCGAGGGTTCGATTCTCATGGCACTTTTCACCTCTGTCCTCGTCATTAGCTGTCACCTTTTCCTTCTTTGAGCTGCCCATTTTTACCTTCTTTGACTCTGTTGGAGGTTGCCACATCTAAGCTGAATCATTTATGACCTATTTTCATTATTTTGACAGTCCTACTTCTCTTAAAAATCTTTGCCTGCCCTTTACTTCTTTTCAAACCATCTCCCTAACCATGCTAATTGTACTAGCTCCTCTAAATGTTGTGCCCTGCTCTCATTTAATGACGTGGCATTTGAAATTATGATTATAACTCAATTTCATCATTCTCAATAGTAGACTCAAAAGAGACATTAAAAGTGCTAAACATGTTCCCTGAAGTTTTTCCTAAATCAACTTTACTCACAACACACACAAAAACACAAAATCTCTAAAGAGAGAAACTCTTAATTTGTGATTGTATTTATGAGCGAATACAAATGAGGACAGGGGAACCTCTATTTATACGAGAACCCATTAGATCACAATCGTTGATCTTTAACCTAATCCAATGGGTTGGATTGATGACAAATCTCTAGGATACAAGTATATTTCCAATTTTACCCTCAAAGAATGCTCTAGAATGCTCGTGTACATCTCCCATATTACCCTAAAAAAATGTTTTATTAAATTCAAGAAAGCTCCTTAAAAGTTTCAAGACTCATTTGGTTATCTTGGATATTTCCTTGCACTATTTTGCCTTGAAAACATTTGAATCTTTTCAATAACATGTGAAACTTGACTCGATTCAGTCTAGTGGCTATACAAAATTTATGAAATTTAAATCTCTTCAATGCGGTGAAACAAGTCAATCATAAATGAGTGACTTGAAAATTATTGTTGTGTAGGATGATATGTATTTTACATGGATAGTGTGATAAATTGATTATACCATTGTTAGCCGTTTCATCCTCATATAAAATAATTTCTCGCATGCTAGACTTCTTATTGCCACATTGCACCTGAGAATTGCTGAGTCATCACCTCTCAGTCCTAGCAATTTTTGCTTCTCTCCCCTCAAAGTATTGAAACGGTTATTTTTTAGCACTTTTGCTTTACCCTTCTTGGAATCAATCTATCATGAGAAATTAAACACTTGGCACTACTTTTCATCGTTTTGGAAAATCCGTTCTATTGCAAGTTAGTACTGTAAAATAATAATAATAATAATAATAATAATAATAATAATAATAATAATAATAATAATAATAATAATAATAATAATAATAATAATCCTATATCTTATCGGTTAGATGAACTATAAATGACAGCATTATTTCATTGAGTACGATCGCTCTTAATACAGTTAAATTAAATTTTGAAAGAAAGCTAAAAAGAATATGTATTATTTATGTATTTTTATTTTCTATACAAGAGCTGAGCTACTCTGAGTATAGAAAAGATGTGCAATAATAATCTACTTGATATAAACAATTGATTTATTTTCAAAAAACTAATTATATCAAGAAGGTATATCCCGAAACATTGAACTTAAAAAGTATTTGAACAAAGAGGATATTTCTAAAACTTTTGTCACGGTTTCCTTCCTTATGGTTTTATTACTTCAGTCCCACCAGGGTCTTGGAAGATCAAGTTTCAACATAAGCATTTTATCGACAAAAGTATGTAAACTCAGATGTTATTATCATTCTCATGGAAGATAATTTTCTTGATATATGCATAACTTTTCTAGATGTCTGTCACATTTTATTGATTTAATACTCTCAAGTGGGTTACAAGAAAATATGTTGTCGGGCCGGTTTTACTTTTTTTTGTAATCTAATAAATCACATATAGTTTGTTCATAAGTTTTTAACAATCGAATAAAATTTTAACTTGGATCGGAAAACAAAGAGTTATTTTTTGCTTCTGCTTAGGTGTAAATAAAGAGTCAACTATCGGCCTTACGGAATTTCCACGCATGGCCAGGTAATGTTTAGTGTGCATGAACAGTTGAACACCAAATAAATTTTTTCTACCAAATTTCTTATCTAAATGAAGACGAGAGAATTTCAAATACTTCTCCTCCATTCGAGTCCATATTTGCCTTTGCTAAACTTGCCACAATCTTGCATATAATATGAACAGTAATTGGCAATATATAGTGCCGTAGTTTAGCGTATGCAAAAATACAAAGACAAACATAATTTCTCAATTGAGTATAGCTAATTTCTGCATCATTTCCTATCAAGATAATACACCGTTTGCTCCTTGTTTTTCACTTTTTTCCTAATAAAAGTATGTGCTTCTTTACCTTTTTCTTTTTTCTGTATTCTGTTGACCAATGGGGTCGGTTGGTTGCTGAATCTGCTACCTTTAGGGTGCGTTTGGATGGGCATTTAGAAAGCCCATTCAGCCTCCAAAGCCCCTTTAGCCAAAATATGGGTGTTTGGCAACCAATTTCAAGGAGCTTTCAAATGAAAGCCGGCTCTTGGAAATGCTTTGAAGTTTTTTTTTCTTCCTAAACTACCCTCATTAATTTTTCATATTTCCGTTATTGCCCCTGTATTTATTTATTTTTTAAATGAAAAAGGAGCAGCCCTTCGCCGGACTGGCGAACGGCGATGGCCGCCGGCGCCAGATCTGGCTCGCCGGTGGTCGCAGCCCTTCGCCGGACCGGCGAAGGGTTTAGCTGAATTTTCAAAAAGAAAAGAAAAGAAAAGAAAAGAATATATATATATTATACCCATTAAAGCTCCTTGCGAAAGTTCTTTTTACCAAACCCACATTCAACTCAAAGTTCATTTGCAAAATTTTTTTACCAAACATAATTACATTTTTCCTAAGTAGCTTTGGGCTTTCAGCATTTGCATTGGACTCAAAGCCCAAATGCTGTACCCTTGCACGTCCAAGAATCCAAACTGGAAAAGGCTAGTTTTGGATATATTGCACCCAAAAAGTTCATGAGACAACTAATTCGAAATACCCTAAAAAATGTTAATGAATTTGTCCTGTTGACCAGCATCCAATCATTGCTACTTCAGATTGAATAATTTGTTATGCTCCAAATCCATCCTGCATTTCCTCGTCAGTGAATACAGCAGGGGTGCACACATCATCATTTTATAACAATTCGCTTTGCCCTCAATTTTCATGGTAAAAAAGATTGCTTGCTATGGCAAGAATAACACTGTTCAATGCTCATTTTCTTGATTATTACTTTATTAGTATATTTGAGGGCAATTATCTAAAGAGTTCTAAATCTTTTATAGGAAAATAATCAGAAAAGTTATAAACATATTGTACTTATTAGTTCTAGCGAGATCATCCCTTGTCCATAGTTGGTGAATCTGCTACCTTTACTGCGATACCTTTGCCCGTCCAAGAATCCAAACTAGTTTTGGATATATTGCACCAAAAAAGTTCATAAGACAACTAATTCGAAATACCCTAAAAAAAGTTGATGAATTTGTCCCATTGACCAGATCTGACCAGCATCCAATCATTGCTACTTCAGATTGAACAATTTGTTACGCTCCAAATCCATCATGCATTTCCTCGTTAGTGAGTACAAAGGGGTACACACATCATCATTTTATAGCAATTCGCTTTGCCCTCAATTTTCATGGTAAAAAAGATTGCTTGCCACGGCAAGAATGACATTGCTCAATGCTCATTTTCTTGATTATTATAATATTTGGAGATAATTGTCTCAAAATTCTAAACCCATTATAAAAAAAATTACTAGAAAAGTTATAAACATATTGCACTTGTTAGTTCCAGTGAGATTGCCCCTTGTCCAAAGTTGATAAGGTTGGCCCTTGTTGGCCTCTCATGAGGATGAGCCTTATCCTTAGCCAGCAAGGTCACCCCTTGCCAGATCCTGGAGAGGATGACCTCACTCGAGGCTAGTGATGCAACTTGGCCTAGATTTGGGTGAGGGCTACAAAGCCCTTGCTTAGACCAGGCAAGGTTTGACCAGCAACCTTGCCGGCTCAAAGTTGAAAAATAAAAATTAAAGAACAAATAAAAAGAAGAAAAAGAAAAGAAAAGAAAAATTAAGAATTGAAAAATTAAAATTTAAAAATAACAAAAATTGCCCACGTTAATGACACTATCGTAGGATGATTGACATTGAATAAATCACCATGATAACAATTTTTGACAAATAATGACTAAAATGCCTAAATTGACAAAATTGAAAAGTCGAAAACTTAATTAGCCACCAAACAATATGTTTAAGACTTTTTTGAGTTGATACACTAATAAGATCAAATTTTACTATCATATGGTATTAATATCTTGTACACTCTATCATATCATCTTATCATCATTAACTCTAGAATTACTAAACAAGAACATAACATTTCAAGCCTTTTTCCCCTGAAACTACATTTCTTGAGATGGTATTTGTTTATGAAAATTACCCGAAACATACTTTCAAGAATTGAACCGTCAATCTTTTCCGTTCGACATACTCTCATGAGTCTATCCTCAGTTGTCATGTCACGAAGGTTCAAAATAAAATCTAATGAAATTTCTCTTTTTTCCATCAATTGATTTATGTTTTATTTTTCTCTCTTTTTTTTTGACTGATGGGAGGCCCAAACGGGCCTGCTGAGCTTGTTCGTCATTATCGACCGGGCCTGGCCTAGATTCAAGACATGGTCCAGGCCCATCTGCTTGATATATCAGCTCTTCGGGTGACATATAAAAGGCTCCCGCTTCATCGTTCCCACTAGCGAACTAGGGTTTCGGCTTTCATCAAACCTCGCCGTCGCGCTCCTTGCCTCTGCTGCTCGATCTCGCAAGCCCTGAAAATGGATGCCCAGGTACTCTCTCTCTGTGTGGTGACTATGGGGATACACTCGATCATTATGCGCTTGCGCGAGCGCAAGTGGTCGCTCGATTTCGCTCGCTCGCTTGCACTGTTTCACTGACACAGGAGCTTGTTAGTCGGATTGTCTGGAGTCCTGCATTGCTGAATTGAAAACCCTTTTCCCGTTTCACTCTTTTGCAGACGGAGAAGGCGTTTCTGAAGCAGCCGAAGGTGTTCCTCTGGTGAGTAAGCCTCCTTTGGTAGTCCTAGACAGTCGGTCGTTGATCTTTTAGGGCGTGTAATTTGAAGCTCAGGAACGTGGGTTTCGATAGAAAGGCTAGTGCCGCATTGTGCTTGAGAAAACGGAGGACTGCTTTTGCGTTTCTTTAGATGCGTGCAGCTTATGGGGTTTGAATGAAAATCATAGATTGGGAGGGGCTTGTTGTTTAGTTAGCACGAGTTGTCTTGATTTGGTTGGTCACTTTAAGCGTTCGTTACAAATCAAATGGAGGGTTGAAATGTTTATGGCGACGTAATGTCCACGAGTACTGTTGTTTGAACTGGCGATAATTATCCGTTGACTTATTTTATGGAAATTTGCAGCTCGAAGAAGTCGGGCAAGGGTAAGAGGCCTGGAAAGGGTGGGAACCGTTATCATAAGAGCGTTGGGTTGGGATTCAAGACACCCAGAGAGGCAATTGAAGGTATAATCATCTCTGTGAATGGGATTCGTTAGAATGGTTGTTCTCTACTGTTTTGCACATAAATGATATCATAGACAACTGTATCATGAACCTAGGCATTTTGTTCGTGATCTAAAAATATCAGGTGTGACTTTCTTGTGGCCAAGTATGCATGTATTTTGGGTGGATGTGTTTGTTGCACCAGGTTTGCTGGTAACAGAACCACCAGGCTCAAAAGTATTCGGCTGAATCAGCTGTTACAGTTTTGGTTTTGTAGAGCGTATTGATTCCCAGACTAGTGAATGTCCTTTTGGTACTCTGAACTAGATCTCGAACAGGAACCATGTCCTAGATACTCTGAGTATGGAAGAATCTACTTGGGTTTATTTCGTTGTTTTTGTGTTATATACTAGTCAGTGACTTGTTTTGAGCCATCTATCACATTTCTCCTTTACTGCAAGAGTTGTGATGATCTCAGTAGTTAGGTTCATGATAAGAATCTTTCTAGGTAAATTTTTTCCTTCCTGGTCATATATTTGTAACAATTGTTTACGTTGTCCAATCTCCTTTTTATTGGACTTCTTATTTTCCGCGCACCATATCATTTTCATCAGCACTTTGAACGTGTGTAGGAGAGAGAAGGTTGTGGAAGAGAGAGATAGTGTGAAGAGTGAGTTAATAAGTTGAGAGGAATGAAGAAGTGAGTTTGACCAAAATTGTCAGTCCTTATGTGTACGTGGTTATTTCAGTCTTTAAGTTTGTGATACGGTACTTTTGTAATTGTTTAACATCTTTAAATTTACAAGATGGGTAATTTTTGGACAATAATGAAGGATGCAAATTCTAAGATATTGAGTAATAATCTATTGGATGTTTGGTTCATGGAATGAAAATTTTCTTTTAATTTACAAAATGGGTAATTGTTGTACAATAAGGAAGGATGCAAATTCTAAGATACTGAGTAATCTATTGGATGTTTGGCTCATGGAATGAAAATTTTACAGGACATAAAATAAAACTTTACCTGAACTATTGTGAAGCTCTTTTAATTTCTAATGCCCTTCCTGCATGTTATTTTTGCATTTAGTTTTGGTTTATAATGCTGGTGAAAATAGAGCATAACAAATTCTTTTAATGACCTTGTATGCACTTCTCATGCTTCTCCCTCAGCCAATTCTCCTACACCTTAGTTGCTTCCTTAATTTAGTGGATAAAAGCAGTCTGTTCACAGTTATTGGCTTTACGTGGTTGCAGGTACCTATATTGACAAGAAATGCCCATTCACTGGGAATGTTTCCATAAGGGGCCGTATACTTGCCGGTACTTGCCACAGTGCCAAGATGATGAGGACGATAATTGTCCGCAGAAATTACCTTCATTTTGTTAAGAAGTATCAGAGGTTGGAACCAACTGCTTTTAGTTGGCCCTTGATTTTATGTATTGTCTAGTTGCCTGAGAAGAGGCTGTCTGTCATTCCAGTACTATCATTCTTTTTGTTTTCATGGTTGTGTGGATAGTATAAGACAATGAAACTTGTTGATTAATGGGGTTTATCCTGTTGTTGTGTAGGTATGAGAAGAGGCACTCAAACATTCCGGCTCACATATCTCCATGTTTCCGTGTGAAGGAGGGTGATCACGTTACTGTTGGCCAGTGCAGGTTTGTTTCTTCATGCAATTAATATGTTCTGGTGACATTTAACCAGAGGCCTTTTCTCTAACTAGATTTTTCTATGTCAGGCCGTTGTCAAAGACCGTGAGGTTTAATGTGTTGAAGGTGATTCCAGCCGGATCATCAGGCGGCGGTGGGAAGAAGGCCTTCACTGGAATGTAATTGAGTCAATTTTTACATTTTGGTTTTACATGTTGAGAGAAGATACTAGATTTGCTCTACTTGGAATTTACTATTGTTAGCTATCAAATTTTTGTATGACCTTTTCTACCTCTTTCTTAATTGTCGATTTTCGGTTCACTTTTGGCCGAACCTACAAATTTTATGACATGGTGAAGTCGTGTTTGTCTGATTTGCTTGTTATGTGGTGTTTGCTGTGATCTTTTTCTGGAAAGAGTCATGAAAAATCAAGTATTGCCTGGAATACCAAGCAAAATAATCGAAGATGGTACACTTAGAAGTTTTTAGGCTGAAGTGGCGATACCGAGGATGTGTGGCGGAACATTTATTGTTTTCTCGATCAAGATGCTAACGGAATTCGTATTGTCTTTTACTTGGCTAAACCCCCTGAAGGTGTTCCGATATTTATGTCATAGTTCATGAATCATGTCCGAAATTCAATTGTTGCATGTTTTTATTTCTTGAATTCTCTGGTGGACCCTTTAGTTTTACTTGGACATGAAAAAATGACCTCATTTCTATTAATTGGGTGTCTGTCTGCTGAATATTTTACTAAAATCTGCAATAACTTGTATAAAGTAAGTAGAAACCGCTTGTCATAATTTTCCTTAAGTGAGCTGTGTAAGGTTGCGACCCCTAACCAAACCCCACGCCACCGGCGGGGCCCCCCAACCCACAAACCCAAAAAATGAAAAAAAAGAGTAAAGTCAGCTGTGAGGAATGAGTGCCCATCGGGGCCTTCCTCCAATAGGAAAAGGCGTTTGATTGTCAATGCTAGAGGAGCTTTCCTTTCAATTTCTCAGGTCAATGCATAAGATCTTGAAGAGCAAGCAGCTTCCTCAGACTGACCTGATAATCAAATTTTTTTTTTTTTGGTCAGAACCTGATAATCAATTGAGGTGTTAACAAGTTAAAGCGGTATCCTAGACAAACTAGGGTTGGTGGAGAAGCCGTGCTTGACCTCCTAATTTCCCTTTTAAGGATCGAGGAAAACGCGGAAACAGTTGGCAATTGCTATATGCGACCCATACATGAATTGAAGTGGAGTTCCTTCATCGTGTCAAGATAGTTAATTTTTTCCAATGGCACAAGTAGCACACAATACAGTTGAGATTTCATTATAAGGACTTGCAATATTTAATTTAGACGAAGATGTGGTTCAACGCTATAATTAATCTACAATCCTTTTGTTAATACGAAGGGAACATCTGTTGACGTGGGCTCACGTTTACTCGGTTGTAAAAAACACCCGTCTTAATTCTTTTGGGAAATTTTTTGAATTTTTAAGTTCGAATTATGTTATGCTAAACGGCGCTGATAGCTAGAACTTTTAATGGTACTGTTTTGACCAAAAATTTTGAGTTTGCAAGAGGTGGACAGCCCAAGGTGGATCCTTATTTTTCTAGTTTATGTAAGTCATAACATTCAAGTAATATGATATTCATAAGAAATTTGAGTGTGATTGTCAGATATATGATGGATGTGTGACTGTCAGATACATGATGGACGTTTCTTCACTAGATAATAACAATATTTAATGATTGATAACATCTACTTACCTTTTTTTCTATTTAAAGACACGGATTTAAGTGATGACGTTCAAATAATAAGATATTTATGAATGTTTCAACTGTAACTTTTAAAATGGTAGATATTATTTCTGCCAAAAATCAATATCGGGCCGATATTCCTCCAAATTTGGAAAGAAAATAAAAGCTAAGAACTCAAAGACTGCAAGTGCAATTTATACAGATTCTCGAAGATTTTAATGATATCCGCCAGATGATTGTGCGGTTGGTGCCAGCGCTAATCCATCGTCAAAATTCGAAAATTACCTAAAATAGAAAAGGTCAAATTCTTTCGAAATCGCCAAAGATCACTTGGAGAAGATAACGAGGAGAATTCCATAGATAATGACGATGCCCAAGTCCGACGTTTCTTTTCCTACTGATCAACAAGGTGGAAGTGAAGGCGCCCGTCCTTATCTCCTCGTCTTCCTCGCTCATCACTTCTGTATAAAATCCAACCTCCACAGCCTGCAGACGCTTCACAGTTCACACAGCCTACGCACGAGCCCCCTTCTCAGTTCGTTTCCGAGACAGCGAGAGAAACCATGTACAGGGTTGCAAGCGCCTCCGAGTACCTGGTCATCACCGGGGTCGGCATCGCCGACGTCAAGATAGCGAAGAAGGGATGGGTCCTTCCCGGTCAGTCCTGCGCCGTCTTCGACGTGTCGCCGGTCAATTACACGTTCGAGGTGCAGGCCATGAGCGCCGAGAAGCTGCCCTTCATCCTCCCAGCCGTGTTCACCATCGGTCCCAAGATCGACGATGATGAGAGCCTACACAAATATGCCAAACTCATTACCCCCCACGACAAGCTCTCCAACCACGTGAAGGAGCTCGTCCAGGGGATCATCGAGGGGGAGACACGTGTGCTGGCGGCCTCAATGACCATGGAAGAGATCTTCCGAGGCACCAAGGAGTTCAAGGGGGAGGTGTTTGAGAAGGTCCAGCTCGAGCTCAATCAGTTCGGCCTGCTGATCTATAACGCGAACGTGAAGCAGCTGGTGGATGTCCCGGGGCACGAGTACTTCTCTTACTTGGGCCAGAAGACGCAGATGGAGGCGGCGAACCAGGCCAGGATCGACGTGTCTGAGGCCAGGATGAAGGGCGAGATTGGGTCCAAGAGTAGGGAAGGGCAGACCTTGCAAAACGCGGCAAAGATTGACGCGGAGACGAGGATCATCGCGACGCAGAGGCAAGGGGAGGGGAAGAAGGAGGAGATCAGGGTGAGGACGCAGGTGAAGGTCTACGAGAATGAAAGGGAGGCCGAGGTCGCGGAGGCCAACGCCGAGCTGGCGAAGAAGAAGGCGGGTTGGACCAAGGAGGCCGAGGTGGCGCAGGTGGAGGCCGCCAAGTCGGTGGCACTGAGGGAGGCCGAGCTGCAGGGGGAGGTCGAGAGGATGAACGCCCTGACACGGACCGAGAAGCTCAAGGCCGAGTTCCTGAGTAAGGCCAGCGTAGAGTACGAAACCAAGGTAAACCCCGCATCTCTCTCGCCCCTGCAAGTCAAGGGAACAAGGTTCCTAAACTGTCGTATAATCCGCATAGTCTATTGATAACGTCAGGATTCTCTTCAATAGGATTTCGCTTTCAATGCAATTGCATACCCTAGTCATTGTCAAGAAAGAATTATAGGTACGACCAGATAGATCATAAGAAACGTCATGCTTTATTTGGTTCACATCAGAAGATGCGCTTGATGTTTATGAATGACATTGCAATGTTCGTCATGATCAAGGACCGATACACCTTATGTCTATAGGCTAATTTTTTGACATGTATGTGTAATATCTAGTAAGGGTACGATAGGTTAATTTAAAGGCACGTAAAAGCGAGCGTTGAGGGCATATAGCCCGACATGTCGATTTGAAATGTTAGTGACTTTTTAGAGGCTCAAAATAATTGGTTATATGCTGGAATGTTGCTTGACAAGAATGTTGATGTTACGTTTGGTGTCTAAAGAAGAGTCAACCATAGTCTGTCAAGAAAATAGTTGCTTGAGTGAATGGAAATTTTGGTTATGATTGAACTCTGTCAAGTGACGCTTCCTTTTTGGAACCTGGATCTAAGGTACAAGAAGCAAACTGGGAGCTGTACAGGAAGCAGAAAGCCGCGGAAGCAGTCCTGTACGAGAAGGAGAAGGAGGCGGAGGCCCAGAAGGCGATCGCCGAGGCCAGCTTCTACTCGAGGCAGCAGCTCGCCGACGCGGAGTTCTATGCCAAGAAGAGAGAGGCCGAGGCGCTCGTGGCATTGGCCCAAGCCCAGGGCACCTATCTGAGGACCCTGCTGGAGGCGCTGGGGGGCAACTACGCCGCCCTCAGGGATTACATCATGATCAACAACGGCGTGTTCCAACAGATGGCGAAGGTGAACGCGGATGCCATCAAGGGGCTGCAGCCGAAGATCAGCATTTGGACCAGCGGCGGAGAAGGGGGCGACGGAAGCGGGAGCGGGACCGGCAATGCGATCAAGGACATCGCCGGGGTTTACCGGATGCTGCCTCCGCTGTTCAAGACGGTGGAGGAGCAAACGGGGATGCTTCCGCCGGCGTGGATGGGCAGCTTGACCGACTCGTCCAGTCAGACTCCAAAATAAGTGGGAGCCGATCGAAGGCCAAGAGGTCGTGCTGCTTCGGCGCCATGGGAGTTGAATGATTGATTGAGTTTTTGAGATTGTGTTAATTAGGTAGGTCTTTTGGTTTTGTGAAGTAGGAGAACATTTTGATGGAATATTTTCTATTTGCGCACTATACTATCCTGTTCAAAGTTCCGTTGCTTGAAAAGCTTTCAAGAATTTAATTTTCGACGGACATATTCCGTGGAAAATTAAGAGATACCGTCGAAGCTTTCCTAGGAAAATTGTCTACCTTTCATCATGACGAAGATGGCGGAGCATCGCATTACCGATGTTGGTGTCGCATACCCACGGTAAGCCAGCTTCAGTCGTGATCATGCCTAGCGTTCCACACCTAATTGTCCGATACCTCCATCCAATTCAAAAAGTCATGCAGTATATGTTTCCATCTCATTCACAAGAATTGCTTCTTTTTGTTAAAATATGTTTCAATTTAAGTTTATTGAACGATATTCAGTCTAAATAAATTGGACTCACCGATCTCATGATTTTTATTGGAATGTGATTCAAAAGCAGGGGTCTCGTTCTCTAGTAAGCGCCCTTGACTGCCAAAGAGGTTTCATGTTAAACTGTATTTTATTGATAGTTTGGGCTTAGGTCTATTAATAGTTGCTGCTGACTATACATAATATATATTTTTCTTATATTTGAAAGTTGTAACGTAGAGGTGGAATGCACTAATTATACTGGTGGATGTAGAATCTCGTGTTTGAGTTTCTCTTTCGTACTTTTGTTGTCTAATTCCATGTGTTTGTGCATCAATAGTTTAACAATTTCGCGGCACTTATTCTTCGGTCCAGCTTTATTTATGTTCAGCCCACAATTGTAAAAGAAGGAGAGAGAACATGGGCGTTTCATTATCTCTGACTCTCGAGTCTTTACTTGCCACTTCACAGAGCTGAAACGGCTGTCAGAGGAGAGATCTGCTCAGCCAGCAAATATGGAAATCCCACTATATGTACATTAATTGAGACTCATCTGCTTACTTGCTATAAAAATGTGGAGAGATGTGATTAGAATTTATGTACTTCTTTGACTAAAATTTTACTCGAAATTGCGAGCGATTAAATACTGAATGAGTGAGTAAGCGTGAATTGGAAATCGGAAAACATTGAGAGAGTATTTGAGTGATTGTAATTTCTATTATATCTCTTGTTTCTATAATGATATTTTGTGTTGCTCTATCGCAGACATAGGTGCCAGTATTTGGACCGACCTACGTTTCATTTCCTTCATTCCATCTATCATCTTACTTGCTTGTTGTCCCAAATTTTCGTAATACTTATCATGTTGTAAAGATTGAAAAGTCCTACAGAAAATCCTTTAATTCGTCAAGAATAATCTATCTGGAAAAAAATAAGGAAATTGGTTGGGGGGGGGTGGACCTGCTGAGACCCAAACGAAAATACGAATGGAGTGTTAAAAATAAAATAAATAAAAAAACAAATTTGCTCTCGTGGCCGAGCCGGGCCTCAAGGCCCTGGCCAAGGTCCGCTCCCGTCCACTGACCGGGCCTAAAAAGTTTAGCCCAGTTCGCTCATTTTGTGGGCGGGCCTGGGCAGGCCCATGACTTGCCTCCCGCCCGCCCGCTGATCATGTGTATTTTGGACGCACCCAAGTTAGGCCTTTGACGATTCATTCGTTAGTGTCGTGTCGTCATTTTCTCTCTGGCCTCGAATACTAAGGCAATGAACTGGATTTTTAACACAATGTCGTGTAATGACTGTTGTCCCTCCATTGTGCATATGGAGAGCAAAATGAGAGGGATAGGTTTATTAGAAATTCTAAATCTTGTCACGAAAATATAATTGAGTTTTAAAATTTTTAATAAGTATAATTAAGTCATAAAATTTGTTTAATTATTTTGATCAAGTCCTTTTGCTGATTGCACATTTTAACTTTTAGGAATCAATTGAATTTTCATGACAAATTTTAGAATTTGATTGTACTTTTAAAGCATTTTAAGATTCGATTGTATTTTTTGTGATAAGTTGTAGACTTGATTGCACTTTTTAAAAATTTTAGTAAGTAATTACACTTTCAGGATAAACTTTGAAACTTTTAGTGCACTTAACCCTTGTTTTTAAGTACCGTACAAATGCTTTCTAGTCCCAATAACGATTCTTTAGCAAAACGTTGAAGCTGCCGTGGTTATTCGATATCCTCCTTTGCTTATTCAATCCGTTAAGGCTAAGCTACTACTCACGGTTGGGTAAATATTGATCTGCCTTTGTCCGAGTAATTCTCACTTTACTCAGAATGAGTTCTATAATAACTCTCGAACCTTTTACTCCCCCTAGCCGGAGGAAGCGTATTCCTGTAACTCTTTGTTTTTCAAGGTAGTCCTCATTTTTATGGGAATAATTGATCACGAAACTTGATGGACCAATCACCATTGTCCGCGTGTTATAAATCTCATCCTACTTGGCACCATGTGTGTAATACATTTCACTTTCAATTGATCGGTTACACACATGGTGGGGAAAAGTATCAAAAAAGTCCAAAATCTATGGTATTAGTATTAATTCAGTTATAAACTTTTCAATTGAATCAATTTAGTCATAAACCTTTTTATATTTGTACAAATTTAGTCCATCTAACCAAATTTGGTTGGCGGTGCTATCATGGTTGTTGGCCAGTTGACGATTGCTAACGTGGTAATTTTTAATTTTTTTATTAATTTTTTTCTTTCTTTTCTTTCTTCTCTTCTTCCTCCTTGGATTCCTTTAGTGGCTGGGTAGCTGGTGAGCCTTTGGTGAGGCTCGTTCACCATTGGGCGAGGGCCACCAAGCCCTTGTTGGTCGTCGACAAGGGTTGTAGCCCTTGCCTAGTGGCCGTCGAGCTGCTAGAGGCTTACTAGCCATTGTCGAAGAAGAAGGCCTAGAGGAAGAAGAGGAAAAAGAAAAGGAAGAGGAAAAAGAAAAAAGGAAAAAAAAAAAAAACAGAAGAAAAGGAAAAAATGGCCATGTTAGCATTCGTTAGCTGATCGACGTTCACGTTAGAGCTAATAGGTCAAATTTTCTCGGATGGATTGAATTGATATTAATATAAAAATATTTATAACTAAATTGATCAAATTGAAATATTTATGACTAAATTGGTATCAATACCATAGGTTTATAACTTTTTTGATACTTTTCTCCATTTGGTGTATTTCTTAATATAAAATAACTTCTCTTCTAACACACCATCACTTAAAAGGGTGGTGCAAATCTTGTTGCCAAATGCCCCCGTCCTTATTTATTTGCCCAGTCTTTTTGGGAGATGCCGATAGTCTCCCCAATGTATAGATGGACTAGGTTGATATGAGTTTTGGTTGAAGCTTTCGTGAACAAACTTATAAGTTTTTTTTTTTTTTTTCTAAGCTAGATTTACGATCCTATTTTTGAGGTTGGATAAGGTATATCTCAAAATGCATCTTTATCACCAAGAATTTCGCTTGTTGCGTGATATGGTCACTCGAAATGTCTGGTGACCTCTACTCCCCTGATTAAGATCTAGATTTGGGAGTTTTTGTTCACTAAATCCATCCAGGCTTCTCCTATGCCTAGCCCTCCACCACCTCCTCCTCATCCGATCCCAACCCTTCTTCCTTCTTTGACCACACCGATGAGGTTGATTATAATAGGCGTTGATCGCCAAAGACGACCGAGCTCGATGACCACGTCATCCACGAGCTCTTCGCTACGCTCACCGCCAGATCACCACGTCGCAATCCCAACGAAGCCGACCTGTTCCATGGGTTCACAGTGAAAGACTCACGTGGTTTGTTTTGCAGCCTCCCGTGTATCTCTCATGTATCATTTGAGAAATGAATAAAATTTTGGACCAAAAACAGATCTTTCGAGAAGCTCAATTTTCCTTCATCGGCGACATCTAAAACATAATTAAGGGTGCGTTTGTTTCGCGGAATATATTTTCAGGGAAAACATTTTCCTCATTTTCCGGCATTTGGGTTGCTTAGGAAAATGAGTCAACGGAAAATGTCTTCCTAATCAATGGAAAATGTTTCCTAGTCAACAGAAAATGTTTTTCTAATAAAGCTTAAATTCAGGAAAATGATTTCTCATTTGAAATAACCGGAAAACGTTTTCCAAATCTACCAAAACTTAGATTTGATGCTTGGTTTACAAACAATTATTCTTATAAAAACATATTTTTAAAAAAATTGAATTTAAATTTTCTAATTTTTTAAAAAATTAAAATTTGGAAAACATTTTTAAAATGAAAATAAAAAATTCAAATTTTCTTCTTTTTCTTTTTGCTTCTTCTTCACCCATCACCGGCCACAAGGACAACCGGTGAGCTCTAGTCTCACCAGATCGAGCTCATTTTTTTTTTCCATGATGAAGTGTGAAATTATTTTTTAATGGGATCCAAACGGCAGAAAACATTTTCAATTATACATCGCCAAACAAAGAAAAACAAACCGTATTCTTGGAAAATGCTTCCCCGGAAAGTATTTTCCTTTATCATTGAGTTTTCCGTGAAACAAATGCACCATAACATTGCCAATTAGAACTCGAGCTCCCAAAATAGAACTCTCCAATTGCACATTAAGAGGGAACATTTGGGGGAAACGACTACGATCTCTTCCGCAAAAACAATTCGCCTCTATAATCGCTGAGTTTAGTGCAATTCAAAGACCATATCCAAAAGCCATCACGCGGTTGGACGGAAGTTTAGAAGAATCGCACAAGCAGCCTTGGACAAGAACATGGGAAGAATTTTGGGATATTTTGTTGGGTGAATCCCACAAAAACCTCAGACTAATACATATGTGACAAATTTATCACAAATTAATCTTTTGATAACAAAAAATCCCAAACTAGTACGTCTTGACAAATTTACCCTCTATAAGTCTTTGTTAAAGCTTATAATCATATTGCTCAGTTAGTTGATATTTGGCGGTTGATGAATGTATTAATTTGAGGTTTTATCATAGGTTTGTTATGTATGTATTAGTTTGAGGCTTTTTGTTGTCGAAAAATTAGTCTAGGCGTTCCCATTTGAATTCGAGGATCCAAGAAATTTGATTTGCGAATGGATACCTAAGATTTCTGTTCTTTTTATTTTCTTCTTTTGTTGGGCGCTTTTTGGGAGAAGCAAGTGACGAGATTGCACATTTATCTTTGTTAAATAGCTTCTCTCTAGAATCGTAGAATTCCATTCTCAATTTTTTGATTTTTTTCTGTGTCTCTATGTAAAAGTGTTGCTGCTGATACTTTTTGTTTTGAAAATTTTCTTTTTATTTGATGGGAATTTGCAGTTCTTCATGGGCATGATTTATTCAATTTTTAAGCAGCGGTTGTGAAATTTCTCATTTGGTTGGCGACAATTTCTTAAATTTCTCATCAATCAATGTTTTTCAATGGGCTTAAGCAAGTTCTTAAATGCTGCATTTAGCGGTCGGGATAAAATTTAGGATAGCATAAAATTTATCTTATCTTGCATTTGGTTCCTACTTAAGATAGAATAAAGTTAAATATCAATCGATATAGTTTGGATAAAATTATTTCATGAGGAAGGTGGGATAAAATGGGATATGATTTATAATTACCATAATAGGAAAGTTTTTTCTCAAATAACAAATTCCTTAAATGAACAAATTAAAATTATATATCAATATAAATAATATTTCAATTCTAATATAAGAAATTCAAAATAACAAAAAATAATAATTTTTTTAATTTAATCTTATTTTTATTTATATATTTGAATTTAATTGTATCTGATAATATAAATTCTATATATAAATATGTATTTATTACATATTTTAGGTGTTTTGGTATTTTAGGTATATTTGTACAATTTTCTATTTAATAAAATTTTATTAGGGAATGATGGAAGGGGAAGAAAGAAATAAAAAATAAATTAATTTAAAAAGAGAGGAAAAAAAAAGTAGATAAGAGTGTCGCAATATATTTTTACTATCTCTCGTTTGTAAAATTTGCGATTCATATGAGCATTTATACCAAATAACATATATAATAAGACATAAATATATCCGATTTTATTGTTACAATCATCAAAAGATAGGTAAGATATAATAATTTTTTAAATTTCATATCTCATCCTATCCAATCCTATCATTATTAGTGTCACACCCCGATCCTCGAACGTGTGCCCATCCTTCAATGGTCGATAAATATGCGACGTCCCATGATGCGTCATCAACCCATTCATTTTATTATGTATGCAGAAGCGAAACAAATCCCTTGACAACATAAGCTTGGGATAGAAAAGCATGCAACAATTCACAACCAAAACAAGCATTTTATAAACACGCAAGGTTTATATACAATACTAGATTGTCTACAAAATATCGGCTTAACAAAAAGGGAACTGTCTTAAGACCATCTAGTCAGACACGTTCGCCGATCCTTTGGTCTCCACCTTCCCAGACTCCAGGGTTTCGGGTCCTCCACGATCTACATCTAAGGACTTGAAAAATGTTGAGCCCACGACGGGGTGAGACAATGTCTAAGCAAGTTCACCTTTTAAATTCCGACTAAAAAGGAAATATACTCAAGGGTGGCCTAGCCACACAATACAGAGGACTTACCTCGCCTTAGTTCCTTCCTACATGTCAATACAATTCATATTCAATCGTTCAATTCAATTCAAGCCATCAATCAATCGAATCACTCAATTCGAATACCGCTCACCTAAGTTGAAATAGATGGTCTAGCTCACCGAAGCTGCTATAGTATTATTGCTCATCAAAGCTGCTAAAGTATCAATGCTCACCGAAGTTGCTAAAGTATTATTGCTCACCGAAGCTGCTATAGATCTATATTAGTGTTATTACTCACCAAAGCTGTTATAGATCTATTTTGCTTACCCAACTTGATCAACGCTCGCCTAAGCTGATTCATGCTCCCCTAAGCTAATATGGTACTTAAAAACCCACTTTCGGTGTCAACACCTGACACCCGGTATTTTCCAATTAAAATACTTATATATTACAATCATCGCTCAATTTCACAATACAACAATCAATTACAGAAACTAAACACACCACTAACGATCAAGAGTTTGAAATTCTATCGAGCGGCTCTCCCGGTACAATTTTCGGAAAATATTAATAATTAATTAAATTCCGAAAATTAATTTAATTTAAATATAAAATAAAATAATTAAATAATTAAATAAATAACATAATTAATTAAAAGTCTAATCATGATTACATTAATCTAATCACATAATTAGACTACTTAATTCATCCACTAAACTAATCATTAATCTAATCTAATCAACATTTAAATAAACTAATCTAACCACCTAAACATGCTTAGCCTAATCTAAACACCCCTTAAGCATAATTAACTTCCTAAGCAGAGTTTAGTGAGTAAGCTCACCAGTTTAGCGTTTTGGTGAGTCCACAGCGATGGCGACACCAAGGCGGTTGACAATCCTCCTAGCGGTGACACCAAGCAAGACCGAGAAGGGCTCGGAAATGGGCCATGAAGTCCCAAAGCCTTGTTGGTTTTCTGCTTCTGCTTCTACTTGCTAGACCGAGGAGAACCAAGGCTGAATGGCAAGGAAACGGGCTGATCGAAGCTCCAGCGAGCGGGGGTCGGTAACTGGGGCTTCGGGGGGTCAAGGGGGACTTGCTGGTGGTTGGTATGGGTGAATGTAGGGTCGAAATGAGGAGAAAATGGTTGAAAATCACGAAACGGGCAAAATAGTGCAGGCTGGTGAGCTGCCAGATGGACTGGCGAGCGGCAAATTTCGGTGGCCAGGTGGGTCGGCCAACGACTCCGTTTGGTGAGCATCAGCCACCGTTCGTATGGACTTGGGTCTTCTGGTCACAGCGGTGGGTGGCACGAGAGTTGATTCATACGGGAAGGTAACTTTTAACTCGGGTTTTCACAGGTAGGTCAGCTGTGGCAAAAACTGGAAGAAGAGAAAACAGAGGGGGAAAATGGTCCGGGAGGTGTGCGACGATGGAGGGACTGTTGCTGCTCGATTTCTCTGGTTTTCTTGAAGTTCTCCAAAAGGCTCAACAATTGAGAAAGCCAAGTTTCAAGAGGGAAGAAGGGCTGCTGAAGAGGGGGGCCTCAAATGGCCTTCTTAGGCTTCAACACTTGTCCAACTCTCCTTTGGCTTGCCCCTACCACTCCTCAGCCATCCACAGCCCACTCTCTCTCCTCAATTTTCCCTAGGAAGCTTCTCTTGGTGGCTGAAATGTTGCACCCCCCCTGGGTACAGATTTTGTACAATTGCCCATCAAATTCCATTAATTTCCCTTCAATCCTCCCTCAAATGAGTCCAATTGAGCTCAATTTGATTTCCATAAATCCATCCAAGGTGTCATCATCCCAATTAACATTTTTCTTCACCATATTGTCCAACTTGAATCCCAAATGCGCGGCAAAAAACGAGCCTATGAACTTCCGGATACAAAATAACCTTACTTTGGATTTTTCGCCGAAAATCTCGGTTTTTAGAAAAGTCTTCGGAGGATGAGTTGACGGTCCTAAAATGATTTGTGATATGACGGAACTTTCAATTTTTGAAATTGGGTTCAATTTCTCGGTTAATTTCAATCTGGCGCGATTTTAGCGTGTCATAACTTACTAGGTAGTTTTTATAAACTTTTTGTGCAATTGACTTGTGGTTGATTATTTTCAAGCCACAAAGTGCATCTTCGACACATTGGCGACTCTCGGTTGTCGTGGAAATCTCGAGATTTCAAATACGAGCATAGGGTACCAAAACGACAAAAGAAATCGGTCTAGTGCCGATCGACAATAATTTTGCAATTAGATGAAAGCACCCATACTTAATCATATGGTTCTATCGAATTGATTTATCTCTGGTCTCTAGTCGGTCTGTCTCGTAATGACTTTTGCAGATTAGTATGGTTGAGTAGTCGATTCCTAGTCGAATTTTTAAGTCTATTGCGTTTAGATTCCTTAACGGCTTCACTTGATAGGCTAGTTATCTCGTGAGTGGCTTACTCAGAGAAAAGAATTATAAGCGCGTCGATGAAAAGCCCGACTCATTCAATTGAAAACAGAATTGGAAAATCAAGATGTCACAGTTGGAAATTAAGACGACCAAATGTATTCAAAAGGCTTTATCCCAGTTTAAGATGTAAGGCTTTATCCCAATATTCAAAAGGCTTTCAAGATGTAAAGCAACTGGAGAGTATTCCCTCTTCCTAAGGAAGAGAAAGATATCGAGGAGAATTAAGAGGAGTGGGGCGTGTGGGTGTTGGCACATTAAAAAGAATGCAGCCTGATAGTCCGCCTTATGGAGAATAGGCGCAGACAATTTGTCTTGGTGAGGCTACCTTGTGATCAAATCCTATGATCCAAGACAAGCCAAGAAATTTGATTTGCGAATGCAAACCTAAGATTTCTACTCTTTTTATTTTCTTCTTTTGTTGGGCACTTTATGGGAGAAGCAAGTGACAAGATTGCAGATTTCTATTTGTTGAATGGCTTCCTTTAGACTCCTAGAGTTCCATTCTCAATTTTTTGGAATTTTTTTGTCTCTATGTTTAAGTGTTGCTACTGATAATTTTTGTTTTAAAATTTTCTTTTTATCTGATGGCAATTTGCAGTTCTTCATGTGATTGCTCATGATAAATTTTTTGCAATGAAGTCGCAATGTGGACTCTGTTTTTGCTTTCTCCCCATGATGGCGCACTCCCAAGTTGAACCGGACGTTGCTCTTGCTCCTCCGAGGATGTGATTGAATCCCTTATTCGCACACGAAAACGCGTCCGGGGTTCTAATTTTTTTTATTCATTTAATTCTCCTAATTTTTTCTTTTATCAACCTTTTCTTAAAATTTTCCCTTCTTTTTTCTTTTAAAAAATTTAAAATTCTTTTCTGATGTGGCACTTGGTGGGCGCCACATTGCCCCCATGTGTTTTAATAAAATAACAAAAAAGCCATGTCCGCATTTTTCATTAGTCAAATTAGATAAAATTAACTGAGGAACTTGATTACACCAATTTAATGAATTTCAGGATTTAATTGCTTATTTTTAAATTTTTATAACTTAATTATACTTTTGCCACAAATTTTAGAACTTCTGGTACAATTACCCCTTTATTTTGTTCCTTCTTTGCGGGGAGAGTTTCTAAATGTATTTTGTCCAAAAAATAATCAACTAAACATGTTAAGCAGTTTTCTTGAAAATTAGGGGTGGGGAGGCCGTGTGAGCTCCTCATTCCCTTTTAAGACCAAAGTTTGGTTTAATACTCTAATAATCTAACATCCTTGTTTAATAAGAAGGGAATATATATTGACGTGGGCATCGTTTATCTGATCCTTGCAACAGAGTTTCCTTATTATTTTCGACAATTTAAAAAAAAAAAAAACTGACTAATTCTTTTTGAGAATTATCAAATTTTGAGGATGTATTGCGCTAACAAAACGGGTTAGTTAGCTAAAATTTGTAATGGTGCTATTTCGACCACAAACTTTAGTTTGTAAGAGGTGGGCAATAGAAAGTGTATCTCTATCTTTCTAGTTTATGTAAAGAAACAAATCAGAAGTCACAATATTAAGAAATTTGAGTGCAGTTTTAAATGCATGATGTATATTTCTCAATCAAATAATAATAATATGTAGTACGGAAAATTTTCAAATAAGGGTCCGAAGTGTTTTCATTTCCTCAAATAAGAGTTTAAAATGGACATTATTTCAAATAAAGATATGAAGTTACCATGTTAGTCTAAAAGAAGGACCTAACCTCATGGGCTAATCAAGGGCATTTTCATCATTTAATTTTTTGAACTTGTTTCCCGTTTCTTTTTTTTTCCCTTTTTTCTTGTATTAGATGAAAAATAAATTAAAAAGAGGAAGAGGAATGGAAAACGGCAAGCACTTTGCAGTCCCTATCGTTGCTACCCCACCATCGCCAAGAAGGGCTGGCAATGGTGGGATATAGCCGACCAACGGTTGGTGAGGTTCGCCGGCCCTCCCCTAGATTTGGTCGAGGGCCGCCACGAGTGAGGGTCGATTGGTGAGATTAGATCTTTATTTGAAATTGTTATGACTATTTCAGGCTTTTATTTAAAACTGTCATAGCCTTTTATGCCTTATTTAATAAAATGAGAGCACTTAAGGGTTTATTTGGAATTTTTCCTAATTAGTATGATAAAATCTACTTTCCTTTTTTTTTTATATAGAGAAACATATTTAATTGATAACATTTAAATAATGAGAGGTTTATGAATGATTCAACTGTAACTTTTAAAATAGCGCATATTATTCTCCGGCCAAGAATCAGTATTGGTGGATATTCCTCCAAATTTGGGGGAAAAAGAATTAAGAACTCAAAAAGTTAAGTGCAACTTTTGACCTTGGTTTATGCTACCTAAGATTGATCTTGTAATATTTTTAGGTCCTTGCATATCTTCATCCGTGAGAATCGATTCAACGGGGCTAATTTCACTTAGATTTGTTTCTTCTAAATAAAATAGGGAAATAGATCATATCATACTATATGATGTTTTTATTTGATTGAGCAATATCTATTGCGTGTTTAAAAGTTGCGCTAAAATTTCTTATGAATTTTGCATTAATTCGGTTTTTTACATAAACTAGAAAGACGGATTCGCTTCCGGTTGCCTACCTCTTACAAACTGAAATTAATGGAAAACATAGCACCGCTAAAATTCTATCTGACTGTACCGTTTTGCGAGCGCAAATCCATCCTCGAAATTTGGAAAATTCCCTAAAAGGAACAGATCAGATTTTTTTCGGAATTGCCAAAGATAACAAGGAAAATTCCATTTCAAGGATGAGGAAGACGATGCGAAGGTCAATCGATATTCCTTTCCTACTGATCAGCAAAGCCTTACGAATGAATAACCTACAACCACTTCACACAGCCTACGAGAAGAGAACATGTACCGAGTAGCGAACGCTTCGGAATTCTTGGTCATCACCGGCTTTGGCATCTCCGACATAAAGATAGTGAAGAAGGGATGGGTCCTCCCTGGACAGTCCTGCGCTGTCTTCGATGTGACGCCGGTGAACTACACCTTCGAGCTCCAAGCCATGAGCACCGAGAAGCTCCCTTTCGTCCTCCCCGCGGTATTCACCATCGGGCCCCGCGTCGATGACGAGGCAAGCCTCGTGAAGTACGCGAAGCTCTTGTCCCCCCACGACAAGCTGTCCCACCACGCCAAAGAGCTCGTCCAAGGGATCATTGAGGGAGAGACTCGAGTCCTCGCAGCCTCGATGACCATGGAAGAGATCTTCCGGGGCACCAAGGAGTTCAAGCAAGAGGTGTTCGGGAAAGTCCAGCTCGAGCTCAACCAATTTGGCCTGCTGATCTATAACGCGAACGTTAAGCAACTGGTGGATCTCCCAGGGCATGAGTACTTCTCTTACTTGGGCCAAAAGACGCAGGTGGAGGCGGCGAACCAAGCAAAGGTTGACGTGTCGGAGGCCAGGATGAAGGGTGAGATTGGGGCCAAGCTTAGTAAAGCGCAAACTTTGCAAAACGCGGCAAAGATTGATGCAGAGACAAAGATAATTGCGACACAGAGACGGGGGGAGGGGAAGAAGGAGGAGATGAGGGTGAGAACGCAAGTGATGGTCTATGAGAACGAAAGAGAGGCCGAGGTCGCGGAGGCTAACGCAGAGTTGGCAAAGAAGAAGGCACGTTGGACTAAGGAGGCCGAGGTGGCGCAGGTGGAGGGCGCTAAATCAGTGGCGCTGAGAGAGGCCCAGCTGCAGTGGGAGGTCGAGAGGATGAACGGCCTGACGCTGACGGAAAAGCTCAAGGCCGAGTTTTTGAGCCAGGCCACTGTAGATTACGAAACCAAGGTAAACCCGGCATCTCTCTTGGCATAGTCTATTGATAATGTTAGGATTCTCTCTAATGGGATTTCCTTTCAATGCGAATGCATCCCCTAGTCATCGGCAAGAAAGAATAGTAAAGTAGGACCAGAGAGAACAAAGGTAACTGTCATGCTTTATTTGGTTTACATTAGAAGACGCTTCGCTTGATGTTTGTAAAAAACATTACATCGTTCGTCCTGATCAAGGACCAAGACCCCTATGTTTATATTCGAGTTGTTCCACATGTATAGGCGAGATGGAGCAAGAGTACCATAGGTTAATTTAAAGGTACGTAAAATTAAGCAAACTATGTTTATGTTCGGGCATGAAGCCTGACATAGCAATTTAAAAGGCTGGTGACCTTCTAGAATCTCAAAATAATTGGTACTATGCTGGAATGTTGCTTCACGCGTACGAGAATGTTGATGTTACATTTGGTGTCTCAAGAGGAGTCAGCCATAGTCTGTCAATTAGATGGTTGGTTGAGGGGATGGAGACTGTGGTTATGATTGAACTCTCTCAAAGGACACTTGCATTTTTGAATCTAAATCTAAGGTACAAGAAGCAAACTGGGAGCTCTACAGGAAGCAGAAAGACACGGAAGCAGTCCTGTACGAGAAGGAGAAGGAGGCGGAGGCCCAGAAGGCGACTGCTGTGGCTGGCTTGTTCGCGAGGCAGCAGCTTGCCGATGCAGAGTTCTATGCCAAGAAGAGAGAGACCGAGGCACTCGTGGCATTGGCCCAAGCCCAGGGCACTTATCTGCGAACGCTGCTTGAAGCACTGGGGGGCGACTACGCCGCCCTCAGGGATTACATGATGATCAACAACGGCGTGTTCCAAGAGATGGCGAAAGTGAATGCGCAGGCCATCAAGGGGCTGCAACCAAAGATCAGCATTTGGACCAGCGGTGAAGAAGGGGGCGACAGAAGCGGGAGCCGGACCGGCAATGCGATGAAGGACGTTGCTGGGGTTTACCATATGTTGCCGCCACTGTTCAAGACGGTGGAGGAGCAAACTGGGATGCTCCCACCGGCGTGGATGGGCGTGTCAAGTCCGTCCAATCCAAATTAGGCGAAAGTCAATTAAAAAGCTAAGAGTTCTGCTTCAGCGTCACGAATAATATGTTGAATTATGGAGGTGTGTTAATTTGGTCTTCTGGTTTTGTGAAGTATTAGAACGAATTTTTTTATTTATTTGCGCACTATACTATCCTTATCAAAGTTTTATTGCTTGAAAAGCTTTCGCGAATTTATTTCTGAACGATAATAATCATATTCCGTTGAAAATAAGACATCCTCGAAGCTTTCCTATGAAAATTGTCTCCCTTTCATCCTGATGAAGATGGCGAGCATCGCAACCGTGACGTTGGTGTTGCATTCCAAAAGAACTAGGGGGCCAGCTTCAATCGTTCTCGTGCCAAGTGATCCACAGCTCACTGCCCGGTGCCTCCATCCAATGCAAAAGGTCACGCCTTGTATAACTGTTCCCCCCTTCTTTTTCGCAGGATTCCTGGGAATTTGCTTCCTCTTCATGGAGTAAAGATTGAGAAGCTCCAGAGAAATTCCTCTAATACGTCAGGACCAAATAATCTAAATCTGAAAAATAAAAAAGGAAGGAAATAAGGGGACCTATTGTGACCCAAACAAAAAATATAAATTAGAGATACTTTGTATGAGGTCTACTGTCTAGGCTTACATAAACAATTGGTGATTCAAGATTTAGTCTATCGATCAATTAAGGAAGTCCGAAGGCTTTCATTATAAAGGTTTCAAAGCAAAAGCTACCTTTATTGATGTTATGTACGGCCATAGGCAAATTTAGAGTTCTTCAAGTCAAAATGTTTTGTTAATCCATTAACATGGTTTGTTATAATTATGAGTTAATGGATCAACGAAAGTAAGCGAAATGAGTTATAAATCTTCAATTTATATATCTCTTTAATTCATGTATCTCTTAAATTCATATATTTCATTTATTGTGTATCTCTTGAATTTGTATATTTCTTTAGCTATTATTTGTTTAGTACATGACTTCTTAAACTCTATAAATTGATTTAAACTATTCTTCATTTAAAAGAAGAAGGAAAAACAACGCATCTCTTCACTTCATTTTTGTCCAAGTGTGTCACTTGTGAGAAGAGTTTGGCTCAGTCATATTTGCATAGTGCTAATACAAATAAGATGAGAAAACATCGACATTAGAGTGGTACAATTCTTCTTGCTAAATGCATCCATCCTTATTTATATGATGATATGTGCATAAGAAGTCATAAAACTTGTTATAAAAGTGTAATTAAGTCCTAAAACTCATAAAAATATGTAATTAAGTCTTAAAATTAGGTGAGTTTATGCAATCAAGTCAATTCATTAGTTTCGTTCAATCTGATTAACGTAAAATGCTAACATTGCTTATTTTAATCTTTTCTCTCTCCTACATGGCAACTAAGTCAACTAAAACTGTCCACGTTTGCAAAACAACATCATTTTGGATAATTTACTTATCCAGTAATGACAAAATCTCGTATCCCTCTCTTCAAGTCTCATTTCCCTTTTTTGCTTTCTCCTTCTTCCTAAATTGACATCTCTTCTGTCTAAACCCTGAGCCCTAAATCAAGTCCTTCTCTTTTTCATCAACTGCAAGTCTATGCGAAGACTCTTCCCTTAATAGCCTCAATAGCAAATTGAGCGGCATCAACAAAGACTCCCCTCTCAACCCTAAGCCCCAAATCAAGTCGATATAGACCACAATTTGGGTCCCTTGCAAGTGGGAGTTTAATCCTCATTATGATTTGGAGTTTGTAGAAATGAAATTCGACATCTAGTACGAGTTGGAGTTCATGCGAGAACTCACCCCACAGGAGCCTTGGCAATAGATCAAGTGGCATTGACAATGGAGATGGCCACTATCTATAAGCCTCTCTCCTTCTTGTAGGTATCCTCATTGCATTTGTGTTGGTGTTTGCATTTGTGCAAACACATCAGAAGTTGAAGCTAGGATTTTTTGTGCCAGGGGAAAAAAACATAGAGGTAAATTTCAAGTTGGATCAACTAGTTTGATTGGTAAGTCGCGATGTAATTGCAAAAAAAAAAAAAAAAAAACCGAAATATGTTACATTTGTGTGATTTTCGCCCTCAATTCAACATGTCAAGTTACTATGAAAGTATTTAAGGTATATGTCATATTATTGCAAATTTCTTGACATATTTTTTATGATTGCGTAAATGATTCAGCCCTCTAAATATTTATTGATGATTTTAGTTACTTATTTTTGGAATGAATTTATCGAGTATTGGAGGAGTGACTGCTCTTAAGTTCATATGTCAATGTGGTTTCATAGAAAACATACTAGAAAAAGTGTATTTTCCTTAACTATTTCCTTTAATAGTTGAAGTCATAAGTAGTTTTTAGTTAAAATTTGACGATTGAAAGTGATATTTGTTATTATTCTTTTGCAGGTCCAATGGCTAACAACAAAGTTTTATGTCGTCATTTTCTCTAGAGGTAAATTTCAAGTTGGATTGCCCTTGGAATATGTTGGTAGACGGGTTAATATTGTTGAAATAGACTTAAGTAAGTGTTAAATATCTAATATAATCGAAGCTATTGAGGCATTGGATGGGTAAAAATAAAGAAACTCTTTTATAGAGTTCTTGGAAGTATTACTCTTGAAGATGGGGTAATTCTTAGGTATTTATGGGATAATTTTAACGTGATGGATCTATTATATGATTATCTTCTATTTCAAAATACTGAATTGTATGTTGAGCATGTTTGTGATGAAGAGAAGATAGGGGGAGCTGAGTTGAAAACTAGTAATATGTTCAAAAATGTGATTGAGAATGTTGATAATAATAGGAATCGGGTTGAGATTGGTAATAAGGATTTGGATGAGGGTAAAAAATAGAAAGGAAAGCAATTGATGAGACAATTTTGGAAATATGCAAAGAGTATTAATATGGCAGATTTTGAGGTGCATGGATAGAGGTTAAAGGAAATGACTCTACAAGGTCATGATGATATATTTCACACTAAGCTAGAAAACTTGCGTAAAATCTTTTTTGACATCAATATAAAATGTGATGTTGTTGATAACAATCTTGGTAAAACTTTCGGTGGTAGATGCACAAAAGCTAGGTGCAAGGCCATCATAAGTATGTTGAAGGATTAGAATCATGATTATGAATGGAAAGCACAATCAAAGAGATGCATATGCTAGGTGGACAATAAATTATAATCCAATATGCATAAGTTTCATTAGAATACAATTGCTAGTAGGTATTACTATTTGTATGGAATGGAAAGCAAAGATACTAGATCATGGAAGGTGATGACAAATATGTTGTTGACTTGAATTTGAAGACTTGTTCGTGTAAAGCTTGAGAACTTAATGGAATTTTATGTTGCCATGCCATCTATGCAACACACCACAAAAATAAATGATTGAGATGACTACCTAGCTGAATGCTTCAACAAGAAAGAATAAATAAATGCTTATCAATTCATGATGTCCAACTATAAGAGATAATTTTTTTTTTTTTTTTTTGGAGAAAACCAAGAAAGAAACTCCCCAACTCCCACCAATAAAAAAATATGCCAGGTCGATCAAAAAGGAACAAAGAAAGCAACCAATTGAGGTGATAGAATGACTAAAAAGGGTAAGTGAGACGTATTCTACTTACAATGTGGTTGGACACAATTGCAAGGGACGTCCTCTAAAAAAAGTATTTCTTCAACTAATTGATCATGTTAATTCTACACTTGTTGTCTTTATATGTTATCAATTAATGTTTGCTACGTGATTCTTAGGCCAATGTATGTACATCTAGTGCCTATACTAATGTGCTTGGAGCTCAAGCTTATGCTCAATCTTAGGCGAATTTCATCATATCAAGACTCGAAAAAAGACAAGTAAGTTGTGGTAGAATCATTATTATAAGTTTTAATATGAAGGTTTTTGTTTAATTACGATGAGTATATATTTAAGCTAAATCTACAACAACGATAGGTGCAATTGAACGTGGATCTAAAGGCCAAGCCATTTCTTCTGTAGCAACCATGCATCTATACAAGACAATAGTGGGCAGGCTAATACTTTAGCCAATGCTTTTGCGGAAGCCAGTGCACTTGTACAAGATAACAATGGGCATGCCAATGCTTTTGCTCAATCTAGTACGGCTTTAAAATGATGTAGGGCTAGTGCTAATGTTGTAAGTGCTAGTATGAATACCTAGAGGGGAGTAAATAGGTGTGAAGACAATTTTTCACAAGGAACATTAGAAATATTTCGCTTTTAAAACTGAGTTTGAAGAACAATAGACTTTGAGCGAGTTCAAACTTTAGTAATTAAATAGAAATATGAACAAAATAAAGGAGTTCATGAAAGAGAATAAGAACACAAAATTTTTTATAGTGGTTCGGCTTAGATCAAGCCTACATCCACTCTCCACGTTGACAACCTTCTGGCTTGATTCCATTAAGAATAAAAGAGATTTTACAGCCTTGTGATCTCAACTTCTCAGTGAAGAGTTTCTACTACCCTTTCATGAAGTCACACTATAAGTTTCTCTCTCTTTTGAGTACAACTTTGAGTTTAGAATATCGAATGACAAGAAAATGGTAAGCTTCAAAATTTGAAATTTTTCTTTCACGCACTCTATCGAACAACTAGAGAGTCCGCCTTAAATACTTCTTCATGCCTTCTCCACTGTTGGCACTTTCCAAATGAATTCTTCCAATCCACCCATTGGACAGAATCAATCAAGGAGATCTCAAGTCATATGAAGATTGGATGAAAGCCTGTCAATCATGTTCGCCCATATAATCAGAATCTTGGTTTCCATAAGTAGATTCTTTCCAAATTTACTTACCTTCGAAAAGATTTGATGTATCTAAATTGATTCCAATAAAGATAAACAATCTCGTAGGTGATATATCCATCCAGAATGCCATATATAATATGTACGAACCGAACTCTTGAAGTAAGAAAGATAATCTCGCATGTGGATAAGTCTTCTTTCTTCACTTGCGTTCAATTTGGAATTTGTCAGAGTTGGCAAACTTCTGATGTCGAACAGACTTTGACACTAAAGTCTGGCAGTCTTCAGACTTTGACACTAAAGTCTGAAAATCTTGATAATAGACTTTGGATAAATTTTGTCAACTTCAAAATATTAAAGGAGTTTTCTCCAACAATCTCCTCCTTTTTTTTATGGTGACAAAACTTCCCTGTAGATTTAAGAACTTATGACCTGCAAAACAATATTTTCGCAGTACATGATATCTTACAAAAATAATTTGTTTAGGATTTGGATAATTTCGATTCTGTAACAATAGAAAACATGTTAATCTTGAAGAATTAGACCTATATCAAGATTTAAGCATTTACCCATATCCATAATCATGACCAGAAAGGTTCCACAAAAGTTAAGTTCTAATATAAGTATTTGAAACAGTCAAATAGAATCAAATCCGCAAAACAAAACTTCCGCAACTAAACAAATGTTCAAATCAAAAGTTTAAATCTGCACGTTCTCCCTATTTTTGTTAGCAGCAAAATGAAATCAAGTTTGTCTTGGAATTCAAACGAGTTGGAAATCCCCCATTAACTTAACTGTCTCCTCTAGCTTTTGCACTGTCTCCTTCAGCTTCTCAACATCTTCGATCTTAGCAGTCTGGGAAACTTGTTGATGTAAAGCTTGAACTTGAAAGTTTAAATACTGTACCTTCTCATTGAGAGAATCTGAAGTAGATTGCAAAGCAGAGTGAAGCTTCTACATCTCAAACTCCATACCATATTGCTGTGCTTTTAACTCTAGAAAGAGCTCAAGCAACCTTTGAAAGTCTACATTAGATTCTGTTTGTGCACTAGCCTCAGCGCATTGACTTCGTGGAGTGTTGAGAGATGAGGGAACATCAACTTGTTTACCTCCAAGACTTGGAGTAGATTCTTCAATGGCAGCTTCAAGAAAATGAGAAGGATTAACTTCTTTTGGGCTGGCAGGAGATCGACTTATATCATCACTTGCAAAAAGAGAAGTGCCTATTTTCTCTTGAGCTCCCCCCATTTCTATGTCTACATGTGGAGAATGGAAAACTTTTTCTTGTTCTTTCTCATTATCAGCACGAAAGTGATGCTCTTTTTCTGTTCTTTCTCCTACTTGTCCACTCCTAGTTGCTTCTGAATCTTTAGATAAGGATATTGCAACTGTTGTTTCATAGGAGTCATCTTGACCCTCTTCTTTAGCAGCTTCTCTTCCTGCTTCTTCTCTTTCCTTTGTTTCTTCTCTGTCTTCTCTTCATTCTTCTCTTTATTCTGTGTCTGCTCTCCCTCCTTCTTCTATCTCCTTTGGTTGCTTAAAACCAACAAAATTTTGAAGATTCTTCAAGGCAAAAGCAGAAATGGTAAGATCATCTTCATCCTCTTCATCCTGCAGGATGAGGGATCTTCTCTTCTCGACAAGTTCTTTTACAATTTCCTTGCCTTTTCTCTTTCTTGCAGCAGATTCTTCCTTGGTTTTGCTAGGAGATTCCTTCTTCAAGCTCTCTATAGCCTTGTTAAGATCTTTCAACCTCATCTTTGAAACCATTTTTAGTCCTATAACCATAGGAGCAATAGTTCGAGAACAAAGAGAGGCTGGAAATTGGATATGAAAGTGTTTGAACAATTTTGTGACCAACGCTGAGTAAGGCAGCTATCTCTTATCCTTAATAATAGTCCGATACATGTGCATCAGGATAGTACGAGGGAGTGAAAACTTCATACCATTTGAGAGAGCAAACATAAGTCTTGCTTCAAATCTAGAAACATATGTTTTTGAAGCAGTCTTTGGTCTGATGCAGTTAATTACAATTTTGTGCAGCAAAACATTTGAGGTTGTCAATCTAGAATAAGTGATGCCTCCTTCGGGTAGTCTGTCCCTAATAAAGAATCTTGTTGCTTGACCAACCAAGACACTTATTGGTTGGAAACCACTCCTTTCCACCCCAATAATGCCAGCCACATGTGTCAACATCCACCAAATAGTCTTTATCACTCATAGTGAATTTGAAATGATTCGGGTCAAGAAAAGACATATTTGAATAGAAAAAGGCAGTCAACTCTGGATATGCAACATTTTCTTAGAGCAAAAGTTTTCAAGTTGAAGGAAAGCCAATTTTTCCCTCAAATTCACCTTGATCGAGTCTAAAAAGTCAAAGTCGACCGATCGAGGGTTCATCACCCCTCTTTTTGGTATTTGGGTGAAACCCTTTTTTGATCCTTAGAACGAAAAAGCTTTGTTCCATCACCAGGCATTTCAGCAACAATGCCCATCCTCGGCTGAAAATTCGAAAATATTCTCTCATCATCGTCTTTGCTTTCAAGCTGATTGAAAGAGCTAAATCTAGGATCAACAAGAAAGTTAAGGAAAGCCTCATTTGATGCTCTTTTCTCTGCTATTCCTAAACGTTTCATCATTCTTAGAAACAACGTTTCATTCTTATAACCATGTTCTCTTAGAAAATCAGTAATAAAGGACATTGGCAAACCATCCTTTTTCAGACAACCATAAAGCTTGTATAGAACCTAGGGAGTGAAGGTACGAAGAGGAACAACATCTTGCTCAACTTCCTCTTCCAATGGTTCACGAGGAGGATTCTACGAAGAGTCCTTCGGGTTGTGCTGTGGAGATGTCTAAGGAGAGTCTTCTTTTGTAAGATCGAAATGTGTTTGCCCTTCTAGCACATTCCGAGTTCATATGCTTGCAATTCGGGAGCATTTCCTTTGGTGAGACATATTTTCAGGCTTGGAGGATTTCACAGACATGTTCGGGTGAAAAAGATGGAAACTTGCGGAACAAATTTGATAGTAGAGATGAGAGAGTAGAGACAATAGAGTGGAGAGTCTGTTCTTTTTTTTTTTTTTTTTTTTAGGGTTTTGAAAAGAAGTACTCGAAAGAAATACAAGAGGGTATATAAAGAAGATGAAGGGTCACAAAGAAAAGAGATAAATGAACCGTCATAAGGAAAAAACAAAACTGCCTTTTTGAAATAAACTGAAAATAAAAATTGCCAAAAATTCAAAAATTCAAAAAAGATAACTTCTAAAAATAAAATAGGCAAGCAACAATTCGGTTAAATATACATTTTCATTCCAAAAATAAAATACCTGGATTCAAGACATTTTCTTACTAAAGTAGCGTCTGGAAATTCTGAGTCTGGCCAACTTCAGACTTTACTCCAGAGGATAGATAATATTCAATTTGGTGCGAATAAACTCAAATAGGTTTTTCTCCAGAGGCTTTGTAAAGATGGCTAACAGCTGATTCTTCGAATTGATGAACTGAATCATAATTTCCCCATTCTGGGCATGATCTCTTATAAAATGATGTCAAATTTTTATGTGCTTCGCCCTTGAATAATGAATTGGGTTCTTAATGAGATTAATAGCATTGGTATTGTCGCATTTGATCTCGGTACACAATTCTTCAATCCTAAAGTCTCTCAGTTGTTGTTTTATCCATAGGATTTGAGAACAACAACTCCCAAAAGCCACATATTATGCTTCTGCTGTTGATAGAGTTACAATACTCTGCTTTCTTAAGAACCAAGATACCAGCATATTTTTCAACAGTTAACAAGTTCTAGAAGTGCTCTTTCTATCCACTTTACAACTGGTTAAATCAGTGTCTAAATATCCAAGAAGAGTAAAGTCTTCTTCTTTTGGATACCATAGACCCAACTTTGGAGAAGTCGCCACATTTTAATTATGTGTTTTGTAGCACTTAAATGATAATCTCTGGGATTAAACTGAAATCTAGCACAGATGCAAATACTAAACAAAATATTAGGTTTAGATGTAGTAAGGTAAAGAAGAGAACCAATCATGCTTCTATAAAGCTTATGATCTACTTTCTTCCATTTTTCATCCTTGTCTAGCTTCAAGGAACTTGACATAGGTGTCTTCGTCTTTTTGCAATTCTCTAACCCAAATTTCTTGATCAGATCTTTGGCATATTTCTCCTAGTGAATGAATATACCTTTCTTTGAGTGTTTAACTTGCAATCCTAGAAAGAAAGTTAACCCACCCATCATGTCAAATTCATCCTGCATAGATCTAGAAAACTCATTGCATAGATTTTCGTAAGGAGAACCAAAGATAATATCATCTACATAAATCTATACCAGTAAAAAATCTTTTCCTTCTCTCTTTATGAACAAAGTAGTATCTACTTTCCCTTTTTCAAAACCATTTTAAATTAGAAACTTACTTAATATTTCATACCATACTTGAGGTGCTTGCTTTAGTCCATACAATGCCTTTTTCACTCTATAAACTGAGTCTAGCTTTCTTGGATCTTCAAATGCTTATGGTTGTTCCACATAGACTTCTTCTTGAATGAATCCATTAAGGAATGCACTTTTGATGTCCATCTAGAATAATCTAAAATTTTTATAGCAAGCAAAAACAAGTAATAATCTAATTGCTTCTAACATCGCTATTGGTGCATAAGTCTCGTAATAGTCTATCCCTTCTTCTTGTGTATATCATTTGGCCACAAGTCTTGCTTTGTTCCTAAAGACTTTTCCTTTCTCGTTCATCTTGTTCCTGAAGACCCATTTTGTCCCGATTATAGATTTACCTTTAGGTTTTGGAATCAGCTCCCAAACATCGTTAATGCTGAACCGTCTAAACTCTTCTTGCATAGCTTCTATCCAGCTTTTATCAGACAAGACTTCATCTACACTTTTTGGTTCAATCTCAGAAACAAGTGCTAGAGCACTCGACTCTTCTCGCCTTTTGGATCTTGATCGAATTCCTTCATCAATGTTGCTAATGATGAGTTCTTTGGGATGATTTGACTTGTGCTTCCAGTTGCTGCTTGGTTTGAAAGTCTGTTGATCTTTTGCTTCAGTTGAAACTTTTCGATCCGTTTGTTGTTGTTCTCCAGAAGTCTGAACTTCTTTGGGGGAAGTAGACTTTGTAAAGTCTGGAATAGGTTCAGACTCGTCAAGTTGAGTCTGGTTTGATTAAGTATACACATAATCTTGAAACTTGATGTTAATGGATTCTTCCATTAATTGAGTCTTCTTATTGAAGACCCTATAAGCTTTGCTTAAAGTTGAATAGCTAAGGAAGATTCTTTCGTCTAATTTTTCTTCAAACTTCCTAGTTCGATCATTTGCATTCTTTAAAACAAAACATTTACAACCAAAAACATGAAAATATGAAACATTTGGTTTCTTTCCTTTGTACACTTCATATGGAGTTTTCTCCAAGATAGGCCTTAAGAACACTCTATTAATGATGTAGCAAGTTCTGCCCAAAATCGAGAGGATATATTGCTCTCAATTAAGAGGGTTCTAGCTATCTCTTGTAAAAATCTGTTTTTCCTTTCCATAACCCTATTTTGTTTAGGAGTGTATGGAGAAGAGAAAACATACTGGAAACTAAACTAGATTCATCACAAAACTTCGCAAAGTCCTAATTCTCAAACTCACCTCCATGGTTAGTTCGTATGCTTGAAATAGCATAACCCTTTTCATTCTGAACCTTATTTGCAAACTTTGAGAAATAAAAGAAGGTCTCAGACTTACTTGCCAGAAAATAGACCCAAGTGAAGCGAGAGTAATCATCCATGATTACTAGGCAATATTTCTTTTCACCAATACTCTAAATTTTGGTTGGTCCAAAAAGGTCCATATGCAAAAGCTGCAAAGCTCGATTGGTAGAAACTTGATTTATAGGTTTAAATGTACTTCTAACCTAGTTTCTCAGAACACATGGAGTACATATTTCCGACTTTTCGATGCCATAGACTTGCTTCATCTTGAATTGATATAAGGCACTGAGAATTTTCTGGGTTTACATCCAGAAGATAAATATTCACATCCTTTCGCCTAGTGAAAGATTGGGAGAAGTCTTAACTCGTTCCAGAATAAATACCTTCTTGGAAGTTTATTCTAAATCTAGTGTCATAAAGCTGGCTTATGCTGAGTAGATTGTAGTTTAAACCTTCTACCAATGAAACATTGTTGATAGTTAGGTTTCTGATTTTCACAGTTCCACAACCTACAATTCTTCCCTTACTATTTCCTCCAAAAGAAACTTTTCCTCCATTCAGTCTGACAAGCTTTATAAAGCAACTTGAGTCCCTTATCATATGCCTTGAATAGCTATTATCCAAATACTATTTGATCTTTCTCTTGATAGTGACCTGTGATTATAAGAAGAACTCAAGTTTTCTTTGGTAACCATATTTTTTTCGGTCTAGGAGAGTTAGTATTAAAGACAGTCTTTGCCCAGTCATTCTTAATAGGTCTCTAAACTTTGGGACATTCTTTCTCAAAATATTCTAGCTATTACACTTTGAACATTTGAGTGCACTTCAGCCAACGGGTTTTACAAAAACTCTTTGAAAATTATTTTTTAAAATGCCTTTGCAGGTCTTTGTTTGAGTTTCTTTTTTACTTTGGGATAATCAATCAATGGAATGGTTTTTGAAGTCATACCTAAACCAAATTTGTTAAAATATGGTCTTTGTAATGAAATAACTTTCTCCAACTTTTCAGATTCTTTTGAAAATCTTTTTGAAATATTTGAAGGTCTTCTTTCAGAATAGCATTTTCCTTAGCAAGAGAATCATAATTTTCTTTCAAATTATCAAAACTTTTATCTAGACTTTCAAACTTTCTTTCCAAGAAATTGTCAATTGCTTGAGTTTAGAATTCTCTCATTTTAGTTTGAAGATCCTTTTAAGAGAGGTTTTGAGACTGAGACAAAGTTCTTCTATGTAATTCAAGACTTTAACAGGAATTTTTAAATTACTAACCACAAGTTCTTTGTTTGAATTTGAATCAGAGTTTGTTTCTGATGCTGAGTCTGAGTCGGAATGAGCCATCAAACAAATGTTGGCATATTCTTCTTCACTTTCCTTGCACTCAATGTCATTCCGGGTTTCAACTTTGAGAGCATTCTTATACTTCTCAGTTCTTCATTTCATTTTCTTCAATAAAGGACAATTAGGTCTGATATGCCCATTTTTCTTGCATTCGAAGCATATTACATCCTTGTTGGTTTCATTATCCTCAGTCAGTCTCTTTTGGAAATTTTGAGTGCTCTACTTCTTCTAGTTGAATCTTCTTCCATTTTTATTGAACTTTATGAACTTCTTAATCATAAGCGCTAGCTCCTCATTGTCCATGTCATCATCTAAATCTTCATCATAAGAATCATCGTTAAATTTTGAAGCAATTGACTTCTTACCTCTTAGATCTTTTTCCTCATTGATCTACTCCATTTCATATGATTGAAGCGTGCCTACTAGTTCATCTACAAATAGAGGCACGATCCTCTAAGTTTTTCTAATTAATGTCTTCACATGATTCCAATCTTTAGAGAGTCTACGCAGAAGTTTATTAACTTTCATTGGTCCTGAGATTGGTTGACCTTGATAAACCAAGCCGTTTACAAACAATCTCTGTGAAGCAATTAAACATATCAATAATGGATTCTCTGGGCTTCATCTTGAAAGCTTCATGTTGTCCGAGTAGAATATTGATTTTCGTTTCCTTTACTCAATCAGTTCCTTTGTAAGTAACATGCAATATGTCCCAAACTTCTTTCGTTGTTTCACAAGAAGAAATTCAGTTATACTCAGTAGGAGATAAGGCACAACATAAAAAGCAGATTGCTTTCGTGTCAAGAACTTGTCTCTTGGTAATTTCAGCTCAAGTTGTTTCGTCAGCATTAATAACTTCTTTCCCTCGGTCGAGCTGATGTTGCTTTAAGGTTGATCCATTTTTCTACAACATCCCACTCCAGAGGATCTCTAGATTTAAGAAAGGCCTTCATCTTATTCTTCCACACATTGTCCTCATTTCCATCAAAGTAAGGAGGTCTAGTGTTACTTTGACCTTCAACCGATCCTGGAGCCAAAATACTAGCCATAGATCTTTAACTTAGAAGTAAAAATACTTTAATGAAATAAGTACACTGGCTATGATACCAATTGTAAGTGCTAGTATGAACACCTAGAGGGGGTGAATAGGTGTAAAGACAATTTTTCGCAAGGAACAATAGAAATATATCGCTTTTAAAACTGAGTCTGAAGAACAACAAACTTTGAGCGAGTTCAGACTTTAGCAGTTAAATAGAACTATGAACAAAATAAAAGAGTTCAGGAAAGAGAATAAGAACAACGAATTTATAGTGGTTCGGCTTAGATTAAGCCTACGTCCACTCTCCACGCTGATAGCCTTCTGGCTAGATTCCATTAAGAATCAAAAGAGATTTTATAACCTTGTGATCTCAACTTCTTAGTGAAAAGTTTCTACTGCTCTTTCACGAAGTCACACTATAAGTTTCTCTCTCTTTTGAGTACAACTTTGAGTTCAGAATATCGAATGACAAGAAAATGATAAGCTTCAGACTTTGAAAATTTTCTTTCATGCACTCTATCGAACAACTAGAGAGTCCATCTTAAATACTCCTTCATGCCTTCTCGACCATTGGCACATTTCAAATGAATTTTTCCAATCTACCCATTGGACATAATTAATCAATGAGATCTCGAGTCGTTTGAAGATTTTGATGAAAACCTGTCAATCTCGTTTGCCCTTACAATCAGGATCTTGGTTTCCATAAGTAGATTCTTTCCAAATTTACTTGCCTTCGAAAAGATTTAATGTATCTAAATTGATTCCAATAAAGATAACGAATCTTGTAGGTGATATATCCATCTAGAAGGCCATATATAATCTGTACAAACTGAACTCTTGAAGTAAGAAATATAATCTCACATCTGGATAAGTCTTATTTCTTCACTTGCGTTTAGTCTAGAATTTGTCAGAGTGGGCAGACTTTTAATGTCGAACAGACTTTGACACTAAAGTCTGGCAGTCTTCAGACTTTGACACTAAAGTCTGGTTGTTTTCAGATTTTGACACTGAAGTTTGAAAATCTTTATAATAGACTTTGGATAAGTTTTGTCAACTTCAAAATATTAAAAGAGTTTTCTCCAACAAATGTAACTAGATTTAATGGACAGGCTAATGCTTTTGCTGAAATCAATATTGATAAACGAGAATGAATTTTTTATGCTTAAGTTATTGCAATAGATTGGGATAAATCTCAAGAAATCCCATCGAGTAATAGCCCAATCCTTATGCATTCATGTATCCTAACTACATTTTCATGACTAATGTTTTTTCTTCCCCTTTAAAAGACTTGCAATTGAAATGATAATGATGCTAGGATAATCACAATCATAGAAGACGAAAAATGGTAGAATTAGGTGTTTACACAAATCCTTAGATAAACCTTCAAATTCTTAATGTGAATATCGTTTTAACATTTTATAATAGCAACTGATTGTCTCCTTGAGCTAAAAATATGCCCATTCTTATGTAGCCTGACACAACTGGTATAAGATTATTTAAACTACCAAAGAAAGGAGTAGCTTTAAGAGCTTCAATGGCAAAGGCACATCCCTAAGCTAGTGCATAGCCTCAATCATTAAAAACTTCTCCTTGAAAGCATGTTGCTATAAAGCCAAAGTCACCATCGAAACTCCAAGACAGCTCCCAACCTCAATCATTAAAACTTATCCTCAAAAGTATGTCACTGTAAAGTCAAAGCCAACATCACGACCTTGGGACAGTTCCTTGCCTCAATCATTAAGAACTTATCTTTGAAAGCTAATTACTGTAAAGCCAAGGCACTTTCATAACCCTAGGTAAGTTCTCAGCCTTAGTCATTAGGAATTCCTCAAAAGCATGTTGTTGTAAATCCAAAGCCACCATCACAACCCCAAGTGAGTTTCCAACCTCTCACTTTTTGCTACAACCGCTCCTTGAAAGCCTATTGTTTGGAAAAGAGTCATAAGAGGTGCATGATATACAAGAAAAAGCTCAAAACTTATGAATCAAGTGAATATCAAACTTGCTGGACCACTAGAGACCATAGACTTGGATTGATGCATTTGCTGAACATGGCTAGTTTTATGTAAGTTATGAGCTAGTTTTTTGTATGACAAATATGTATATTTGTTGTTCAGTGGCTAAAGTTAATGTTGTATCCCAAACTGGAACTAAGGAGATTGAATCTTAGGGAATTATTTTGATAGATGTCTTGGTCTTTACAAGTGTTTGAAATTCTTGGACTAAGCTTGTTAATATAGGAGTTGATGTTGTTAAGAAAATTCCTCAATAACTTCCACAAAAGTTGCCACATTTTGTTGCACAAATTATCTTTTTGCTGGACATATTTGTTATTATTTGCTAAACATGGTTTCTATTGTCATTATTTGTAGAATTGGTTGTTTGCTGCAAAAACTCTTTTATATTAATGAGTCACAATATACCTAAGGTATTTTTTTATTATTTTCTTACGAGAGTTAGTTTCAAACCACAAGTTGTACAGCTTGACAACATTCATAAAAGTAGACATTTATCTCAATTTCCCATAACTAGTCTTACAAAACTTAGAAACAAGATACTATAGAAGACTTAGAAACTTCCCACTAACTTTTGTACTACATACAACCAACATAATGATATAACACATACATAGAACAATTGCCAATTGGTATTACATCCTTTCTTGCTTCCTTCGTGCAAGCTCCTCCTTTGAACATCTATGTTGCGCCATTGCATCTTCATTTTAGCTATCATTGAGCTCATATCAACCTCATTGCACCACAATCAACTTAATTTGCATAGTGCTTGATTTCTTTCAAGGAGGTTAACTGTCATGTCCCTTGATTAATCTAGTATCTTTGAATCAACTTATATGAAGAAATCACAACAACCTAGACCATCGAACTTAACACATCCATAAACCTTCTTCTTACATTTTTCCTTGTCATTGCAATAAGAATTGCTAATTGAAGACCACATCAGTAAGTTATCTCCAACTTGACGTTATTAGGAGTTACACCACTTGATTTAGATGTTGGTGCCCTCATTCTTCTTGTCACCGTATTAAGAAGGCACATTTGGGCTATAAACAAGCAAAATGTTAAGGCAAAATCAATCACCTAGAGGGGGTAAATAGGTGATATTGCGGAAATTAAAAGAATTTAATTTAATATTGTGAAGATATAATTCCTAATGATAAAGAGTATAGAGAACAAATCTTATTGGTGTACAATTCTATCATGAATAATATAAAGAAAGTAAGGGATAGAGAATTGCACACAAAAGATTATAGTGGTTCAGCTTTTGCAAGTATACGTTCACTCTCCTACACTAACAGCCTTTTGGTTGGTTTCACTATTAAAAACCAATCAGAGATTACAATATCTAAGCAATGAATACTCAAGCTCATGTGAATAACTCCTCACACACTCTCGACCTTTAAATGATTACACAATAATGCTCACAAAGACAAACACATTTGATTAGAAATAGTCTTCAGACTTTCAAATTATAAGCTTTAATTCTCTCATGCTTCATCAATCCTTTTAGCTTCGAGATCTCCTTCCATACTCTTCCATGTCCAAGCTAACCATTGGACATATCTCTAAAAAGATTTGATTACTTCAAGATTGCCGAGAATGAAGCTTTTTGTTGATTCTACCACACATAGAGCAGTTTGAGTTTTCATAGGTTGAGTACTTCAACTTAGAAAGAATGTTTTGCCTCAAGTTTAACGTTCCGGGAAATCCAAATTTTCGAGAGATATTTTCAAAATTTTCCTTTGAAACTCCTTATATATAAGGTAGGAAATCCAATCAATTGCCACTAGCCATTGTAAGAGTATATTGTCTCATTCTTAGCTGTTTGACAAAACACATAAGAAAGGAAATAATTAAACCACAACTTTAATTCTGATTGATATCGTCTATTATATCTCATTAAAAAATACTTATTATCAAAATCAAAGTCTTTACTACGGATAAGTTTTGTCAATCTTCAAAATTACTTAGAGAGTGTTTTCTCAACACAAAACATACAAAATAGTAGAATTACTTCATTGAAAAGTATCATAAGCAATAAAAGAAGTTGTTTGAGTACATCTAGCAATAGCAACATTCAACTTATTATTAATTTAAAATCTGCTACAGCACCCACTCACATTACCATAAAACGTGTATTAAAAAATTTGCAATAATATCACATCTATCTAGAATGCTTTCATAATAATCGCATCCAGAGAGGGAGAAGTACACTCAAAGTGCCAAAACTTGGCACGGAGGAATATTTAAGTGCCAAAAGTTAAAAAAGTGACATTTAAGTGCCAAAATCGGAATAAAATTAATCACTTAAGTGTCAATCCGGCCAAAATGCTGACGTGACTAGACAATGCAAAAATGTCGTTCTGATGCTGACATGGTAAAAAATTAATATAAAAAATAATTAAATTAAATTTAAAACTAAGTTTATTTAAAATATTTAAAAATACAAATACAAATATTTTAAAAAAAAAAAAAATTAGGGGGAGGGGGAAGGGAGACGGTTGAGGGCCGAGGGCCAACGGAGGGGGGGGTCGGTCGGGGTCGGTTAAGAGTCGCCGGCCTCCCTCCTCCATCGCCACCCTTGCCCAAATTCGACGAGGGTCGTGGCCCTTGCTACCTCCTCACCGTTACCGGAAAGGGCCGGCGACGGAGGGGGCAGGGTCGGTCGGGGTCGTCGACCCCTGGCTGACCGACGGCGAGGGCTTGCCAGCCCTCGCCGGATCTAGGCTAGGGCGGTGATGGAGGGGGGAGGGTCAACCGAGGTCGCCGACCCCCAATCGACCTGCAGCGAGGGCCCACGAGCCCTTGCCAAATCTAGGCGAAGGCTACAAGGCAAGGGTCGTGGCCCTCATCATCGGTTGATCAGGGGCTGATGACCCTGGCCGACCCTCTCCCCTTCGTAACCTACCCTTCCTAGTGACGGTGAGGAGGCAGTGAGGGCCCGCAAGTCCTCACTAGATTTAGGCGAGAGTCACGACCCTCATCGAATCTAGGCAAGGGTAGTGATGGAGGGGGGAGAGTCGGCCGAGGTCGCCGGCCCCCAGTTGACTGGCAGCAAGGGCTCACGAGCCCTCACCAAATTTGGGCGAAGGCCACGAGGCGAGGGTCGTGGCCCTCGCCATCGCCGATCGAGGGTTGGTGACCTCGGCCGACCCTCCCCCCTCCGTTGCCAGCCCTTCCCGACGACGGTAGGGAGGTAGCAAGGGCCTGCAAGCCCTCACGAGATCTAGGCGAGGGCTTGTGAACCCTCGCCCAAGTCGGCCCCCTGCCAACCCTCCCCTTTATCGCCGGCCCTTCCCGATAGCCGCAAAGGTGAGGGCTTAACCCTCACCGCCTCCCCCTCCCCCTTTTTTTTTTTTAAATATATGTATTTTTATTTTAAAATGTTTTAAATAAATTTAGTTTTAAATTTAATTTTATTAATTTTTATATTAATTTTTTACCATGTGAAAGACAAAATGACATTATTTTTGCATTTTCGAGCTACATCATCATGCAAAATGACATCGTTTTGCACTTACCTCACCGAAAAATCGCCACGTTAATATTTTGGCTGGATTATGGTTGAATTGATACTTAAGTAATCTATTTTGTTCCGATTTTGGCACTTAAGTGTCACTTTCCTAAGTTTTGGCACTCAAGTATCCCTTTGTGCCAAGTTTTGACACTCTAGGTGTCCGGCACTCCATCTAGAGAATGCATAAATCAAGCTAACTTGACATACTAAATTGGGTCACCATATAAGAAACCCGATAGAATTCATAATTAGTTTAAGCAAAAAATTAAGCTAACTTGACATGTTGAATTTGAGTAATTATATATACTATCGAAAAATCCGCAATAAAACATGCATGTTACCATAAAAATGTGTGTTAAGAAGGGAGAATTATATGTGTTACCATATAGCAAGTATTAAGAAATTTGCAAGAATATCACATCTACCTTAAATGCTATCACAATAACTTGACATGTTGAATTAGGGAAACAAGCCATACAAATGTAACATGTTATATAACTTTTGGCCTTTTGCCCTTCCTCGGGTATTGTTCATATTTCCTCTCCAGCTAGGCGTGCGAGCTACTATCTTCGAGCGATTTCGAGAAATCCAACCGGTCGTTGGAGCTGATTTTTGGAGGATAGTTTAGTCTTACCTTCCTCTTCATCTCCACCGAAGCATTTCCATTGGCTCGGCCTTTTTGGATAATTATGCTCGATCTATTTTAGGGTTTTATGGATTTCTTCTTCTTTGGTTCAACTGTTCTATATATTCTCTGAACCATGGCTACACTCACAACAAATGAGTGCCAGTCAGGCCCATCTAAGGACCAACAACCTGCTATGGGTAGGCATAGTCATAGTCATAACAAGTCCTCCACCCGCGCGGCCCCGTCTACTCGACCCAATGTCCAACAACCAACGGGCTTGAAACCCCCAAATACTTGCTCCTGGGTTAATGTAGCAAAATTGGCCACTAAAGGGTACGAGCCTACCTATGTGCTGCCATTTATTATCAACAACAAGGCCGTTGTTAAATTAACTGATGAAGTCTTAGAAGCTATCGACCCTAAATGGCACGATTGTTTAGTTGGCTACTTCGTTGGAAAGAGACTCCCCTTCAAACTTACTGAGGCGGCCCTAAAGCATGCATGGGGACCCCAACTTACCGAGGTATTGGCAAACGACGAAGGTTTCTACTTCTTTGTCATTCCTAATCGTGATTTTGAAGGAAAATCATGGACGAGGGACCGTTGACGATGGCTAAGGTCCCCCTCATTCTACAGTAGTGGAATCCGATGTTGGAACTGAAAATAGACCACCAGGCCTCTATTCCAGTCTGGGTCAGAAAGAAGAATATCCCTTACGCCCTCTGGTTGGCTCTAGGGATCAGTGCAGTGGCAAGTGCGGTTGGAAAACCGTTGTATGTGGACGTCTAGATAGAACAAATGAAGCGGATCTCCTTCGCTAGGGTGTGCATAGAGATCTCTGCTAAACAAACCCGCTGTGATTCTATGGATGCCATCCTTAATGGGGAGACTCGCACAGTGTTGATAGAGTATGAGTGGAGGCAAGTCTCCTGCCCTACTTGTTGCACGTTTGGTCACAAAGGTGCAGACCAAGCTTCGCTGGCTGGCCTTGTCATGGTTGATCAACAAGTAATGGCTAGTGCTATGATCTCTTCTCAAGTCCTTGCAATTGTCCCTATACAAGAAATGATCCCTCGTGCCTCGGAAGTAAGTTGGAAACAAGTCAGCTTAAGAAAGAAGAAGCAACCTCTGTTGCCAAAGGAAGTTGACCCTTCTCAATTTGAGAAATAAGGTGTGACAGCTCAAATTCCTTCTTTGAAGTTAATGGACAGACTAGTGAAAGTAAAGGAACCTCTTGCACCCCAAGCTACCCAGAAGGAGCAAGAGGAGCTGCCGAAGCTTAGTAAAGTTGGCGCTCCCTCTTCTTCAACCTTAAAAGATGGCTGCCTGGGACATTCCTCTGTTAATCTTCTAGCTTGGAGGAGGACCTAGAGGACGATGCAAGCATTGTTAGTAGTTCAAACGAGGATATCCCTGCCTCGGAAGGCCCTTCTACTATACAGGAAATAATTCCTCAAGAAGAAAGATTGATGGCCTTAAACCTACTTCCAAGCAGGACAAGACTCGGCAGGCTAGTGGCCCAGCACCTACACCTTCTATTCATCCTAAGCCGGTGGCTAGTCATAAGCATGCGAGCAAGAGACGATAACCCAGCTGTCTCTCTCTATTTATAAATAAAAATGCATATAGGTGTGTTGAATATTAGGAGTCTTGCTAATCCCCTTAGATAAGCAGAAGTTAGAAGCTTTGTTAGCTCTAATAATATTTGAGTCCCAATGTCCCTTTTCCCTTTCATCTCAGTGAGCCTTTTGATGGACTGGAATTGGTGTTCTAACTATGATTATTTCCCTAGGGAGAGAATTTGGGTTGGTTGGAATCCTTACCTTGCAAATTTTGTTGAATCTTCTTCTAATGCCTAGGCAATCCAAGGCAAGCTTAAGTCTCTAATTACAGGGGCTGAATTCTGCCTCTCGGTTATATATGCGGAGCACACTCTTCTCAGTACTATCCTACTAAATTTTCCTTGGCTAGTGGTGGGGAATTTCAATGTCATTTGTGACTCTTTAGATCGAATAGGAAGCTCGGATTCTTGGCTCCCTTCTTTTGAAGAGTTTGGGCTTTACTTAGCCCAGGCAGAATTAGAAGACTTAAGATATGTCGGCTATCGATACACTTAGTCTACTTCTTTGGGCACCAACCGAAAGCTAGGAAGATTAACAAGGTGTTGCTAAATACGAAATGATGCCATGACTTCTCTTTCTCGAAAGCCTCCTTCCTTGCTCCGGGCATCTCCAACCATACTCCAATGGTCGTAAGAGTTGTGGCTACCTCCATCTATAGAAAACCCTTCAAATTATTTAACTTGTGGATGAAGCACCTGGCCTTCCGCACAATAGTTACTTAGGTGTGAGAAAATCCAGGGGCTGGTACTCCCATGTTCAGGCTTTCTTCTAAGCTAAAAGCCCTCAGGCATCGCCTCAAGCAACTCAATAGGGAGTCATTCTCTTATATCTCCATCAAAATAGCAAATACTAGGAATGCCCTCTGATGCAGCCAAGATGCCCTTCAACAAGACCCGAGTAATATGTAGCTTGCAGAATTAGAGAAGGATCATCTTCGGGCCTTCTCAGATCTTCGTCTACAGGAGAAATCCTTTATTAGACAAAAATCCAAGGTTAGGTGGATTAAGGAAGGTGATCATAACACCAAATTCTTCCATCACTTTGTCAACAAAAGGCACTTATGAAATAGAATATTATCTATTGCGAATACTCATGGTAATATTGTGATTGATCCTGGCTTGGTACAACAGCTATTTGTCTCACACTTTCAGGAACTTCTAGCGCCGTCAGACCTTCCATCTCGGCTAGCCTTGCATTAGATCCAGGCAGTACCTCAACCCGAAACAGGTGCGTAGCCTTTCTCATCTAGTGACGGATCTGGAAATTCATGATATCTTGTTCTCTTTAGCTAAGGGCAAGGTTCCTAGACCGGATGGTTTTAATGCTGAGTTTTTTAAACACAATTGGGATATTGTAGGACCTTCCGTCCTAGAAGTGGTCAAGGACTTCTTTATCTCCGGGAACTTATTGCGTGAGATAAACAATACCATTTTAGCCTCGGTGCCTAAAATTCCTTATGTGTCTACGGTCTCCGACTAAAAAAAACATTCCTTGTTGTAACACAATCTATAAGTGCATCACAAAGATTATAGCTAATCATCCGGCGACTGTTCTTCGCTCCATCTATGTCTACCTCAAAATGCATTTGTTAAAGGCTGAAGAATCAATGGCAACATCTTACTCTTTACAAAAAAAATAAAAAAAAATAAATGACATCTTACTGGCTCAAGAATTATTCAACGGATTCCACCATGATCCTTACTAGCCAAAATGTGCTATTAAGGTAGATTTTCAAAAGGCGTATGATACCATTGATTGGGATTTCTTAGAATTATCTCTTCTTGCATTTGGCTTTCCCAATCATTTGGTTGGCCTTATTATGATTTGCGTCCATTCCCCTAAATTCTCCATTTCTATCAATGGGGAGCTTCACGGCTTCTTCTCTAGTGATCGTGAGTTACGCCAAAGGGACCCCATGTCTCCCTACCTCTTCACTTTGGCCAAGGTATTTTTGGGGATCCTTCTTCGGAAATCTGGACAGCCGGGTTTCAAGTTCTTCTGGAGGTGCAAATCAACTTGCCTTTCACATCTTTTCTTCACAAATGATGTCTTCCTCTTCAGTGAAACAAATATGGCCTCTATCTCTATCCTCAAGGATGGGTTGGATATCTTCTCTTCTTGGAGTGGGCTGAGACCCAACATGAGCAAGAGTGAAGTTTTTTTAGCGGGAGGGACCGAGACTTCTCAAACTCATATTCTTCAAGCTCTCAGTTTCTAGGAGGGCAAGTTGTCGGTTCGATATCTGGGTGTTCCCATCATCTCTTCGTGACTTCGCAAGGCTTATTGTAATGCCCTTGTCAACCTCATCACAGCAAAAGTGCAATCCTGGACACAATGTTTCCTCTCTTTCGCGGGCCGTCTACAACTTATTAGATCAGTTCTCCACTCAATACAAGTCTTTTGAGCTAGTATCTTCATGTTACCTAGAGTTGTACTGGACCATATTGAGCAAATTTGTAGACAATTTATATGGAAAGGCCCTGGCCTTGGGAGTGGGGGTGCAAAAGTAGCATGGGAAGATGTTTGTCTTCCAAAAAAAGAATGAGGACTTGGAATTTGTAGTCTTCGCGATTGCAACACAGCTTCTATGTTTAAACACATTTGAATTCTTTTCACAGCTACTTATTTAAAAAGGAAGAATTTCTGGATAATTCCTAAGCTTACTTTATGCTCCTAGGCCTGAAGGAAGCTTCTTGATTTGAGGAAGGATTTTCAGCAATTCTTTAAATGGCAAGTGGGTGATGGCCTCTCGGTGTCTCTTTGATTTGATCCTTGGCACCCTCGGGGACCCCTAAATTTGTTCTTCACGGACACTTACATCTATCGTTCGGGTTTATCTAGGCAGGCTACTGAGGCGGAACTATTCTCTACACCAGGCCAAGCTACCAAGCTCATTTTAGAGTCATGGAGGCATCCTCTCCCAAATCTTTCGTAGGACCCTAATCGGATTATTAGCCTGGAGAACACCTCAGGTATCTTCTTGACTGTTTCAACTAGGGAAGCCATTCGACCAAAGAGAAACTTGGTCCTATGATACTGTTTTGTTTGGAACAAAACTCTTGCCCCATGATACCAGTTCCATCTTTGGCTCATCACTAGGAACCGGCTACCTACCCAGGTTCTTTTACTCTCCTATGGTAGGATAGTGGATGGTTATTGTGTTTTTTGTAATTCGAGGCCGGACTCTATGAATCATTTGTTCTTTGGTTGCTGGATTACTGCGGGCCTTGCTTCGTTTTGGGCTACAAAATGCAATCTTACTTGGCAAAATAGGTCATGGATTGACACTTTACACTTTGGGCCTTAGATTGTCTCTCGGACAATAATTTTTCTCCTTGTATTGCGAGATTTTCTTTTGGAGCCCTTTGCCACTTAATCTAGAAAACGAGGAACAACATTTTGTTCCAGGGCCAAACTCTTTTTGTGCCTGCTTTGAAAAAACATCTCTTCAAAGTTGTAAAGAACAAGGCTCTCACCTTCAGCCAAGTTGCGGATACACCAAGAAATAGGAGAACTTAGCGAAGTTGGGGCCTAGATCCAACTATTTTCTCTTCAGAGGCTATTGTCGCTTGACCATCAACCGCGTTGTGGACACACCAAAAAACATGATCAACAGAGGTGTCAGTTTCCTCCCTATAATGCCGTGAGGGTTGCCACTATTTTGTTGTATGGTTTACCTCCTTTTCCTCTTTCCTCTCTTGTTTGTTGCCATTGCTTGGCTGCTTGGTTGCTATTGTTTGGCCATTTGGTTGCCGTAGTTTGGCTATTTGTGTTTTCTTTTTTCTCTCAACACCCTTCCACTCGTTATGACATGTCTGTCATCATGAGTACAAGTTTTTGGTGCCAAGATCCCCTTGCTGTATAGCTTTTTGATTAAAAGTTAATATATATCTTAACTTACCAACAAAAAGAGAAAAAAAATGTAACATGTTTCACTTTCTTTTTTTTTTTCAATCACATTGCAACTTACCAATCAAATTAGTTGATCAGCAAGAAGTATCAAGAATTAAAGAATGAAAACAATTCATTTATGCTTTTTCCCCGACACAGAAAATCCTAGTTTCAACTTCTGGTGCTTGCACAAATGTAAACACTAGCATAGATGCAATGAGGATACCTGAGAGTAGGATAGAGGCTTAGAGATAGTGGCCATTTCCATCGTTCACACCACTTAGGTTTAGCATTCCCAAGGGGCTTTCAACCTCCAAAGCCTCTTGGGGAAAAGCTGGACTGTTTGACAACCATTTTGAAATAGCTTTGAAGTGAAAGTTAGCATTTGGAATGCTGAAAGCCCAATGCTAGTAGAGACTAGCTTTAATCTTTGAGCTTTAAGCATTTGGCCAAATGCTGAAACTTAGTTTTTCTTCTAAAACTATCCTCACTCATTTTTCAAATTTCTGATTTTTCCCTCATTATTATTTTTTAAATGCCAAAATAATGCTAAAAAAATTAAATATATTTTGGTCTCTTAAAAAATATTAATATATTTGATTTTGTTAGCATTATTGTCAAAATTTATATTTAAAAAGTTTTATAGATTATTTTTTCAATTTAAAAAAATAAAAAATAAAAATTTCCAACGAAGAGTTTGGTCTTTTTAAGAAAATTGTGTGTGTGTGTGTGTGTGTGTGTGTGTGTGTGTGTGTGTGTATTTGATTTCTTAGCATTATTTTCAAATTTATATTTAAAAAGCCGCAATCCATTATTTTTTCAAATTTTAAAAATTAAAAAATTAAAAATTTCAACCAAGGATTTGGTCTTTTTTTAATATGTGTGTGTGTGTGTATATTTGATTTTTTTAGTATTATTTTCAAAATTTATATTTAAAAAGTTGCATACATTATTTTTTTCAATTTTAAACAATTAAAAATTTAAAAATTCTAATGAAGGGTTTGGTCTTTTTTTTTAAAAAAAAAAAGTTTTAAATATATATATATATATGTATTTGATTTTTAGAATCATTTTCAAATTTATATTTAAAAAGTTGCATACATTATTTTCTCAATTTTAAACAAATAAAAATTAAAAAATTTCCCCGAAGGATTTGGTCTTTTTTAATTATATATATGAATTTGATTTTTTTTTAGCATTATTGTGAAAAATTATATTTAAAAAGTTGCATACATCATTTTTTTTTTCAATTTTAAGCAAATAAAAATTTTAAAATTTCAATGAAGGGTTTGGTCTTTTAAAAAAAATTATATATGTATTCAATTTTTTTAGTATTATTGTCAAAATTTATATCTAAAAAGTTGCATACATTATTTTTTTCAATTTTAAACAAATAAAAATTTAAAAATAATATTAATCACCTAAACAGCTTTTCAAATGTGTTTTCTACGAAATGGTATTTCTCTCAAAGTTGCTTCTCAAGAAATACTTTATCAAACGGTCTTTGCATTTGTCTAAAGTCCTTTAGGCTAAACTACTTTGCATTTTTCCAATGGGCTTTCAAAACGCTGAACCAAACTCACCCTTAATCCACCGCTAAGGCTCTTGGGAGACGAGTCTTTGCACTAACTCATGTTTGACGAAGAAGAAAACTTAAACTCATAATGGGTGTCAAACTCCAAATCACAATGGGGATTAAACTCCAACTTGCGAGGGGACCCAAATTGTGATCTATGTCAACTTGATTTGGGGTTTAGTGTTGAGAGGGGAGTCTTTGTCAACGTTGCTTGATTCACCATCGAGGCTCCCATGGGGAGAGTCTTTGCATAGACTCACAATAAACAAAGAAGAAAGCAACTCGATCTAGGGCTTAAGGTTCATAAAATGAGACGTTGATTTGGGAAAAAGGAGAACACAGCTACAGAAAAAGGAAAGGAGAGGCGAAGAGGGAGAGAAGAGACAACATCTTTTTTGGATAAGTAAATCATCCAAAACGACATCATTTTGCAGACATGGGCAGTTTTTAGTTGACCTACTTGCTACATAGGAGAGCAAATGATTGAAATAAGCCATGTCAACATTTTCCATCACCTGAATAGTATGGAACTAATAGAAAGACTTGATTGCACTAATTTACCAAGTTATAGGACTCGATTGCATTTTTTACATGTCAATTGCACTTTTGTGATAAGTTCTAAAACTTCCGGTACACATATCCCCTTTTATATGCACAATCTTGTTAGGAGATGCTAATAGTCTTTGTAATGTATGGATGGACTAGATAGCTATGGGTTTTGGTTGAAGCTTTTGTGCGCATACTTGAAAGGCCTTTTTGCTAGATTTAAGTTCCTATTTTTGAGGTCGAATAAGGAAGATCTGGAAATGCATCACCAAGAAAGTTGCCTACTTGAGGAGACGGTCTATCTAAATGTTGGTGACCTTGAGTTTTGTCTCTGGTAAACGTTAAGACCTCTTTCCTAGGAGTCTCTCAAACTCGTAAAATTTTGCATGATCATTTCTCTTCACATTATTTTCTACACCTATCGACCTTTCCTTACGTGTGCCTTCACCAACCTAGAGGGAGATGAGCTATTTCTTCTTCCTGGAACGGGAGTGTAAGGTTAAAATTGGTTTGTAGCAACGATGCAGGGGTTTTCCACAAGTAATAAGTTCTGTCATCTCATGCTCTGCATATTTCACCAACATAGAAACTCAAAGCACGAAGCTATGTGGCTTTCATAATCTGAAGTGAGTCCAAACCAAAAGGGAGTTGCGATTTGGTTTGGAGAAAGAAGATGAGGCTTGCCTCCAGCACTCATTAGAGAAGCTCCCACCTTCTCTTTGCATACACCCACGTGAGATTTCTTGTGTTCTTTGTATACCTAAACATTTGGGATTGTCCAACTATTGATTTCATGCAAAGATGCAGTACCCTAAGGGTGACGAGATTTTAGGCATGGGTGCAAAATTTTAGCTTGCAAATTGGTAAAATCCATAGCATGTGATCTCATTGCTTGGATAAGTGCTGGGAAGGGTTAATTGACTATTATTTGTAAGAGTTTTTCTAATTATGGACTACATTAATTGATATTGTAATTTACCGTTTAACGTTTACCGTTTTACGGGGTTTGGTCTAAGGTGAGATAGAAGGTTTCTTAATTAGTCTAATATGGGCTGGCTAGTGTGGGCCGAGTTGAGCCCTGGCCCGTAATGAGAGGGACCCACTGGAAACTCTATAAATAGTGCTCAAGTCTCTCCTCTAACCCTAATTCTCACATGTATCCTCACCTAAGGGCGTTTACCTAACGCTACACGTGAGGGGGCCGCCTCATTGAGCCGGTGATACGGAGGGCAATAGAGGAGAAGGACTTGCGCGTGGAACATTGTGTTTCGCTTCCGCCGTCAAGAACAATGGATTCCAAAACAGGTTCGTCAATTCTTTCTACTCAATCATGCATGTGCTTGTTCTAGTTATGGAGATCTTGGGGTTTGCGCAATTTGCGCCTAACATATGGTATCAGAGCCTCCATAACCCTAGAACACGAACACAATTGATTTTGCCCTAATTTGTACGAATTAACCCTAATTAGTTCGGATCTTGCCATAATTTGTGATTTTCGAGATTTTTTATTTAATAAAAATAAAATTAAATCACAAATTCCCGACCGGCTCGACGAGCCGAGCAAAACCGTGGGCGGCGCGTCGCCGGGGGAGGCCCCACGCGCCCCCACGCGCGGCCAACGCGCCGCCGGGCGTCGAACACGCGCGCCCACGCGCAGGGCATTGCTCGCGCGTGCAGCGCACGCGGGCGCTGACGTCACGATGACGTCAGCGACCCGGATTCCGACTCGGATTCGGATTCCGAACGCGCTGACGTTACGATGACGTCAGCGACCCGGATTCGGACTTGGACCCGACGACCCGACTCGAATGGCGACCGACCCGACCCGGTCAACTGTTGACCGGACCGGTCAACCGGTCGGACCGGGTGGCTGGACCGGAAGGTCGGATCGGGAACCGGTCGGACCGCCACCGGTCGAACCGGTTTTGACGCCCGCGCGTGGACTCCACGCGCCGCACACTCAGGTGGCACGTGCGGGCGCGTGGAGGCTCCGATTCGCGCGTGGCTGGCGGCGATGGACTCGTATGGTTATTTCCTACGTCATGGTATATTTATTTTATATTTTTTATGATCTTATGGATGTGAAAATACATACGGAGTCCTAAATACGTGCTTTTTAGTATATTTGCTGCGTATTTTTCTTGTATTTTTCCTGTGTTTTTGAAAATATAGGTGCCGGGATACAGGTATGTTATCACATGAACTTTATGAGTGTGATTCATTAATAAAAATTAAATTTTAAAGATTTTATTAATGAATAAAGCAATGTAATTAGCATGATATGTGATTTTAGTGATATGATGCCCCTATCACTAATGTTAAATCACATGTATATGATGTATGTGAGAAGTAAAGTTTATATCCCTGGTATGAGAGAATTTCAATAATTCAATTGAGTTGTGACCGCCAAAGTGGCACGCTTGATTGGGTTTGAGAAATTTCGGTCTCGTATGATGATTGGGATGTCTCCTGATCTAATGCATAATTATACTCCCAAAGGAGGTAATTGTGTATTAGTTCATGGAGGGATACATGATAGTGTGGTGGAGGAGTGACCGATACTAATGGTTCATATACCCAAAGGTGATGAATTCACGTAGATTGGAATATATTCTCATAACCCTTATCATGTGGGGAGTGTACAATTGCTTGTCATGTATTCTGCCCAAAGGTGATTATGTGATTTTGCATGTAACTCTCTGGATGTGTACTTGTGCGTCAAGTTACACAATGCTCACATGATGCTAATTATATATATACTGCTTGTCTTTCAGTCACCTTTTCTGTAAATGGTAACTCCGTCACCATTGAGGTTCTTGCTGGTTCAAATTTTAAGAGATGGAGAGAGGATTTTCTGTTTGCTATGGAGATGGCAGATGTTCATATGGCTCTTACTACGATCGGGCGGCGCTTTGACTCGCCGAGAGTACAGAGGCTCAAAAGGCAAATTTTGCTGCATGGGAAAAGAGCAATAGAATTTGCTTGCTGTCTATGAAGCGTTCCATTCAGGAACACTTGAAAAGTGGTTTGCCTGCAGACTACAATGCTAGGCAAATGATGGAAGCTTTGATGGCTAGAAACCGTGTGTCGCCTAATGCTGAGATAGGGACACATATGCAAACTCTTTTTACTATGAAGTATGATGGTTCTAGTGGAGTCAGAGATTATGTTCTGAGGATGGTTGATTTGCAAACAAAGCTTCAAGCTCTTAATGTTGAAATTCCAACCGCTTGCATTGTCCATCAAGCTTTAAATACTCTTCCTCCTGATTTTGGGATTATTAAGACCAATTACAGTTCCCAAGATGAAACCTGGTCTGTTAATGACCTGATTGCAAGGTTGGTGGCAGAGGAAGAGAAATTGAAGAAAGATAAAGGACATATTGCTCTTTATGCTTCTAGTTCTGCTAGTGACAAGGGTAAGAAGGTGAAAACTTATACCCATAAAGGCAATTCAGAAGTTACTAGTCCTTCCAACAACAAAGGAAATTCTCAAGGAGCAGTCCTTCTAACACTTTGGGTCCTAAGAAGGCAATCACCAAGAAGGATGGTGTTCTTTGCTATTTTTGTAGGGAGAGAGGACATGTGAAGAGACGTTGCAGCAAGTTTAAGGCTTGGTTGTCTAAGAGAAATAAGAGAGAGCCTAAAGGTAATGATTCTTTGGCATTTGTTTATGAATCCAATCTATCTGAAGTTCCGACCAATTCTTGGTGGCTAGATAGTGGTGCAACTAATCATGTTGCATTTACCATTCAGGGATGAATCAAAGCTTACTGTTGGAAACAGTGTTGGAGTTGACGTTGAGTTCGTGGGAGATGTTATTTTGATTTTAGATTCTGGTTTTCGGATGGTGTTAAGAAACACTTTTTACATACCTTCTTTTAGGCGGAATTTAGTTTCTGTGTCTTGTTTGGACATGTGCGGATACTCTTTTGAAATAAAAAGTAAAACTATTTCCATGTTTTATGATTCAAATAAGATTGGGTGTTGCAATTTATCAGATGGATTATATCGATTGAGTTTATCTCCCAGCGACATATCCCAGCGACATATACGTTGCTTATTCCGCTGAAAATGTTGTTTCCAAAAGGCCTCTACCTAAGGAGCAGTCTTATGCATTGTGGCATAAACGTCTTGGTCACATCTCTAAAGATAGAGTAGAAAGGCTTATAAAGGCTGATATTTTGCCTACTCTTAAAGGTGATCAAGAAACTTGCATAGACTGTTGCAGAGGTAAGATGACTAAGATAAAGAAGAAATCTGGCATGAAGTTCGGACTTGTTGGAGATTATTCACACCGATATTAGTGGACCGTACACGGCTACCTTGTGTAGAAATTTTTATTTCATCACATTTATTGATGACTTTTCTCGATATGGATACTTGTACTTGATTAAAGAAAAGTCCGAGTCTCTTGACAAATTCAAGATTTTTCGGACTGAAGTGGAGAAACAGTTGGGAAAAGTTATTAAGATTGTCAGATCTGATCGTGGTGGTGAGTATTTTGGTAGGCACGGTGATGCTTTGGACAACTTAAAGGGCAATTTGCTAAATACTTAGAGGATTCTGAATTATAAGTCGGTTTACTATGCCCGGTAGTCTGAACAAAATGGTGTAGCTGAAAGGCGGAATCGTACTCTTATGGACATGATGAGAAGTATGATTAGTAGGACAAATTTACCTAAATTTCTGTGGGGAGAAGCTTTGAAAACAGCTCTTTATATTCTAAATCGTGTTCCTACTAAAGCGGTTCCATTGACTCCTTTTGAGTTGTGGACTGGACGTAAACCTAGTTTGAATCATCTTAGAGTTTGGGGATGTCCAGCGAAGTGAAGTTATATAATCCAACATTGAGTAAGCTGGATTCCAAAACTACTCGATGTTACTTCGTGTCTTACCTAGATCATTCAAAGGGTATCGGTTTTATAACCCTACTTTGAGGTACAAGAATTGTGGAATCTCGGTACAAAATTTCTGGAATTTGATGTAGCTGAAAAGGGTAGCTACTCACACGCTATCGAAGATGATGGTATGGTGGGGATTACTTGGATCCTTATCTCATCCTGTGCAAACAATTATGGATCCTTTTGCGCCACAACCGAGCCTGTTGTGGTCCATGATCCTTGTTGTTGAGACTGTTCTGAAGAAGTTCCACAAGTTCCTCGAGATTCAAAATGAGGATGAAGTAGCTCCACTCGAAGATCAACTAGAGAAAGACGTTCAGCTATACCACCGGACTACCTAGTCTACAGGGAGAGCATGATTATGACATAGGCTGTGTTGTTGATCCCGTGACTTATACTGAAGCCATCTCATGTCCTCAATCAAATTTGTGGTTAGATGCAATGAAAGATGAGATGCAATCTATGAAACACAATGGTGTTTGGGAGCTTGTTGAATTGCCCGATGGTTGTAAACCTATTGGCTGCAAATGGGTATTCAAGACTAAAAGGGATTCCAAAGGAAAGATTGAAAAGTTTAAAGCCGACTGGTAGCTAAGGGTTTCACTCAAAGAGAAGGAATAGATTATGAAGCAACATTTTCTCCAAATCTTCTAAAGATTCCTTTAGAGTGATCTTAGCATTGGTAGCTTATTATGATATGGAGCTACACCCGATGGATGTTAAGACTGCTTTTCTAAATGGAGACCTTGATGAGGAGGTTTATATGGTGCGGCTGAAGGTTTTGTAGCGGATGACTCGGTCGGCTTGTTTGTAGATTAAAAAAATCTATTTATGGCCTTAAGCAAGCTTCCGGACAGGTGGTATTTTAAGTTTCATAGTGTTGTTACTTCATTTGGATTTATTGAGAACAAATTAGATCGGTGCATATACACCAAGGTCGGTGGGAGGAAATATATTTTTCTCATACTTTATGTAGATGATATCTTGCTTGCTAGTAGTGACATTGGTTTACTGCATGAGACAAAGCGGATGTTATCGAAAATTTTTGACATGAAAGACCTTGGTGAGGCGTCTTTTGTTCTTGGCATTGAGATCCATAGGGATCGCTCATGCCGTTCATTGGGTTTATCTTAGAGGGCGTATATTGATCGCGTTTTAGAAAGATTCAATATGCAGGATTGCAAACCAGGAATTGCTCCTGTTGTTAAGGGTGATAAATTGAGTCTTTCACAATGCCCTAATTTAGATTTTGAGAAAGCTCAAATGAAGGATGTACCTTATGCTAGTGTGCTTGGAAGCATCTTGTATGCTCAAGTTTGCACTAGGCCAGATATTGCTTTTGCAACAGGACTTCTAGGCAGATATCAGTCTAATCCAGGACACGATCACCGGGTTGCTTTGCCAAGAAGGTTTTAAGGTACTTAAAGAGAACAAAAGATTATATGCTGATTTATAGATATGTTCCGGACACTGCAACTAGTTGGGTATTCGGATGCAGATTTTGCTGGTTGTCAAGATGATAAGAAATCAACGACTGGATACATATTTATGTTGGCGGGAGGTGCGATATCATGGAAGAGCGAGAAACAAAATCCATATCTTCTTCAACCATGCAAGCGGAGTTTGTAGCGTGTTTTTCAACGCTACTCAAGCTATTTGGCTCCGAAACCTCATTAGGGAGTTATCGTTTTTGATTTTGTGGATAGACCCATACAGCTTTATTGTGACAATAACTCTGCAGTGTTGTTTATTAATAACAACGAAGTCTCAAGAGGTCTAAACACATGGAGGTCAAGTTTTTGACTATAAAAGAATCAGTACAGAATGGTGACGTTGCAGTAGATTATATTCATACAGATGGTATGGTTGCAGACCCACTAACTAAAGGCCTACGCCCGTGTGTTTTTGATCGACATGTCATTAGTATGGGCCTAGGAGCGTCTTGGGATGCTGTTATTTAGTGGGAGCTGTGTTTTATTCTTCTTTGAATAAAGTTTACATCTGTTTTGTTACAATTTAGTAATGTTTGATACATATATGTCAACTTTTGCATTCAATAAAATGTTTTTGAATGGATTGTTATTATGTTGATATATATTGTTAAAAGTCTCAGGGTATTGCTTAAACCTTGAGTGAAGGCTAGGGGCATCCGGGCATCCGGTTATTAGCCTTGCGCATATGTCTTGTGATACATAAAGAAAGGTTAACCATAAAGACAAGACATATGTGGGTTCATTGGAACCATAAAGCATTCTCTTGTGGCACAAATTTTTGTGTCGCCTAAGGTAAGAGAATGGTGACTGACAAATGGGATCTTTCTATGAAAGATGTTATCCATTTGCCACACTACCATATTGAATCCATATCAATAAAGTTGAGAACATTCGTGATCATGGAAGGCTCTATGTGTATACATACAGTTACCGCCATGATTCGGTGTTTAAGACTTTATGGGATAGGATTGACTATTAAGAATTATCTCTGGACCAATGTGCGCACATAAGGTACGATTTCAATTAATATAGTCCAAGTGGGAGAATGTAAGAGTTTTTCTAATTATGGACTACATTAATTGATATTGTAATTTACCGTTTAACGTTTACCGTTTACGGGGTTTGGTCTAAGGTGAGATAGAAGGTTTCTTAATTAGTCTAATATGGGCTGGCTAGTGTGGGCCGAGTTGAGCCTGGCCCGTAATGAGAGGGACTGGCTGGAAACTCTATAAATAGTGCTCAAGTCTCTCCTCTAATCCTAATTCTCACCTGTATCCTCACCTAAGGGGCGTTTACCTAACGCTACACGTGAGGGGGCCGCCTCATTGAGCCAGTGATACGGAGGGCAATAGAGGAGAAGGACTTGCGCGTGGAACATTGTGTTTCCGCTTCCGCTGTCAAGAACAATGGATTCCAAAACAGGTTCGTCAATTCTTTCTACTCAATCATGCATGTGCTTGTTCTAGTTATGGAGATCTTGGGGTTTGCGCAATTTGCGCCTAACATTATTCTCTTTGAGCATTTTCACAAAGGGTCCTGCACGAGCTATAAAACGTGCGAATGTAAGATTGCATGGGTTTATTATTCGGTAAAGGGTTAATTGCCTATCGTTCTCTCTAAGCATTTTCACAAAGGGTCCTGCACCAGCTATAAAACGTGCGAATTTAAGGTTGCGTGGGTTTGTTCTCACCGAAGTGTTAGACGTCTAGAATCCATCCAAATTAAAAACGCACCAAGACGCAAGGGAGTTTGAACCGAAATCTTCTTAAGGAATTCCCTTTCTTAACCCTTCGACATTGTTCACCCGAGAAATTGGCTCACACTGTTAGGACAATTAAGGAATTTCAAACGAGGATAGTTTTTCGTGGAAAGTAAGCATTTAATTTACGTAACATTACCCCTTTTTTAGTGGAGGGAAAAAAAAAAGATAGTTGTCCTTTCCTCGGATAGTAATTCAATGAGCGGGTAGGTGGGTATTTGGGTTGTGTATAGAAATTTAATAGTTTGATTATTCTTTACCATTTTATGGAAAGTAGCTTGGAGAGGATTAAAAAGTGGATCAGATGAATTTATTTTTGAACCAAAAGTTTAGATATATATCTATTAATTAGTTTCCTTTGTTTTTTTTTTCCCTTTAGATTCTCTTTTTAATGATGATCCTTCCAAGTAAGGATGATAGATTTCACGGTAGGTAGGTTCTAGACCTGACGCTTGAAATTTACCCTATTAAAATAGATTTCCAATTTTCGAATTTTGAATCCAACCTAATTTTCCGGTTCGATTCTAGGATGTGCTTGAGAATCTATTTTTCTTTTGACCCTTTTCATTTTTTTAAAGCAAAATAATTTAGTCAAAAATGAACAAAGACAAGCAAGAGAAGGCAAGTTATGAACAAGTTAGGGTAAGCTACAAACAAGTAAGGAGGGGGAGGAGTCGAGAGCGAGAAAGAGTTGTGAAGTGATGAAGTGAGGTTAAAGAAAACAAGGAAAAAGAGAGAATGGAGAAAAAGCGTTCAAGAGAAAAATTAAGATTTTTAGACTTCATGAAATCAGTTTCAAATTCAATCCGACCGGTCCGATTCTCGAATGATTTTTCACTCGAAATTGAGAATTGGGAAGTTAAGAACTGGACAAGGTTTAAAGGGAATCTAAAGCCAAACCGGTTTTCAGAGTGGTTGAGATCTGTTTTCTGAGCGGTCCAACCTAGGTGTCAAGTAAAACCGGTTCAGTGGGACAGCCCCATCCAAGAATATGCCATGGACAGGAAGCACTGGAAAACAGATAGGCCCATGACGTGTCGCGTGAAGATCGACTAGACCGGCATTTCTGACCGTCGGATCACCTCAGCCTCGCAGCCTGGTTCCCGCATTACACGGCCGCGATTCGCTCCATGTCGTCACGCAAGAGAGGGGATAAAAAAGAAGTCCGTTCTAATCGCAGAGTATAAATTCGCGCGAGTCACACTCTTGTGTCGTCGCTCGTCCTCCCCGAATCTCGCGAATCTCTCTGTCTCGATCGGCGAAGACCCCGCGGTCCGTCGCCGTGCCGCCGTCGCCGTCGTCTCTCTCCCGATCTCTCTCGGAGGTGAAATCTCGACCGGCGATCTCGCTCCGCAACTCCCCCTGAGTTTCCCCTCGTGCATGCGAGATTCAGATCTTGAAATTATTTAGAGTTCGGTGGCAAGCTTTGACGTCGCTGCGGTGGCGCTTTCGGCGTTCGTTGTCTCTCTCTCTTTTTTTTTTTTGGGGGGTCTTTGTTTACCGTGCGTTTTGACACCTCGCGTTCATTTGTCAACTCGCTCGCCAACCGAAGGGTCGGTGTCGTTTGGTGGTGAATCGGCGATGTGCGAGCTAATTCCCCTGTTCTTGATCTGCTTATAAAGTAGTCATTTCAGCTGTTGGGTTGATGAGAGGAAAAAAAAAAAACCGAAGATCTGAGAACCCTTTTGGGAGAGGTTTCGTGGGTTCTCGATTTCGATCAGGAATCTTTCTTGTTGGTTGTGCATTTTGGTTAGTTGGGTGTGTCTTAGTTTCCTGCGTGGGAAGACGAGCTCGCAGTGGTTGCTTTAGCCTTGAGATTGAATTGTTGTCGCTGCAGGGTTTGAAGTAGCAGGAGGAGGAGAAGGAGAAGAATCTGAAGAATGGCTAAGCAAGCTTCCAACGGTGAGAACCACTCGGTTGCGAAACCGCCTCCGACCCCGTCTCCTCTGCGTTTCTCCAAGTTTTTCCAGGTAATTGTAATGATGAGGCGGTATGTTATTTCCTCGCCTTGAGTTCGTCAGTACTCTTGACCATGATATTTTTGTAGTCGTGGAATGTGTCGGTGAAGTTTATTATTAGCTGTTTTTCTTTTTGGCATCTTTTGTCTTTGTCTATCTGCTGGAGATACATTCGGTATTTTTATGCGGTGGGACAAACATTTTTGAGATAGTGTTCTGTATTGGAATATGAGAACATGAAGTTTGGGAAGTTTGCATATTGCATGCACTCTGTTTCTCTAACTGAAATAGTGAATGCGCTTCTTTCAATGGATCAGCAAGGTGTTACTCAAAGGGCACTGAATTTAGGGATCCTGAACTAGTTGAGTCCATCTTTTTATTGGAACTGAATGGTTTTATGGGTTTCAATAAGGAAGATCAATCACAAGTAGAATTATTTGCATATTTTCAAAATGGAAGGTTCCTGTCTGCCCCCTTGCCATGATTGGATTTTATTTTGGTGGATGAACTGATTTCTTTCTTTGCATCTGAAATTTGCAATTTGAAGTCAATTAGCTTCTATTTTGAAATGGCTTCCAGTTCTTCCGAGAGTTTGTATATATCAACTTTTCATGATATTAGAATTGGTGTCATAAATTAGTTTTATCTGAAATGATTCTCCGTGGTTGAGTTTGTTATTGGCCTTTAGAGAAATGGTGAAGCTGTTTTCCCTGAAGAATGAAGTGAATGATCGACATGGGGGCTTTTTTAAAATGTGGAATTGGAACTGATCTTCAGTTCTGGTTTATCTTTAAAATCATTGTACAGTTCTGTCTACTTGGTGTGTCCGGGATGGTATTGTTGCTGAAACTTGGTCATTTTCCATTGGCTTTTTGTCTGCCATGTCTCTTGTTTCTTTTGGGCTGCTCTTGTTCTGAAGTTTTTGTCTATTTGTGAATTTCTCTTATTAATTCATATTCAGGTGTATGTGTTTTTGGGCTACATTAGCCATTGATGAACCAAATGATTTTGGTCATTATAGTATATTTCTTCTTTTACTGGACCTGTGGGGTTTTTGGTGTGCAGCCCAATATGAGGATTCTTGTTACTGGAGGAGCTGGATTTATCGGCTCTCACTTGGTGGACAAGTTGATGGAAAATGAAAAGAATGAGGTGATTACTTTCAGCAACTAAAGTGCAACCTTATATTTATAGGGACCAATATTATTGAATTTGAACTTGGATTTGGGATTGATGCCTTGAAATAGCAGGGCTGGGATTGGGAAAATCCGTTTATAAGGCAAGATAAATCAGATCTTATTGAGTTTTTAACAGATGCACATGCTTTTATGATTCAGGTTATTGTGGCTGACAACTTCTTCACTGGTACAAAAGAAAACCTTAAGAAATGGATTGGTCATCCAAGATTTGAGCTTATTCGTCATGGTATGTCTTATTTTGGATGTCATAGGTCTATGGGTTGCAGTTGCATTGTTAGAAGTCCTCTATGTTGTTTTCAGACTAAGAGAAGTGCTCTCATAAATGACATGCTGCCACTGCAACTTAGAGGAGCATGTAATAAGATGCTATAATGTAATTTCCAAGTCAAACAAGCATTCGTGGCAGGCAAGAAAAGCATTTTGAATCCAGCAAGTGATGCTATCTCCTTGTTTTATACTCACCTTGCTTATGATGTCCTAATAAATTAAAGGACCGAGAATGACATTGCCTGAGAAAAGCTTAAAGAAAATACTCCATATGCTTAAAAGTGTATCACCTAAAAGTGATTTAAACACTGACTTTTGGCAATTTCTTTACCTTTCATCCCACCACTAAGTTCCTTAGTGAGCAATTGGCTATTGCAATTTTGAGAGATAGGCTTAGCCATCTTTTTTAATTCTACTTAAGAAAGTGAATGGTGGTGATCCCTATTTGTCAATGAGGTTATTTGAAGATTTCATTTTATCAGGCTTTGTTTTAATGCAGATGTGACAGAGCCATTGCTAGTTGAGGTTGATCAAATTTACCATCTTGCCTGCCCTGCTTCCCCAATTTTTTACAAATATAATCCTGTAAAGGTGTGTAAATTTGTCTTGTCAAGCAGTAGCCTCCTGGAATTTATTTTATTCTATTATGGGCTACAGCCTCCTGGAGTTTTGAGTTTTGAGTTTTCCATCCATCTTCATGTTAATAACTTGTCAAGTGCACTCTCTCAATTTGCCATAGTATCACTGATCTGAGGTTTTAACTATCTGATATGCAGACCATAAAGACCAATGTGATTGGAACTCTGAACATGTTGGGGCTCGCCAAGCGAGTTGGAGCAAGGTTCATACCTTCAATACCTTTTTCATCGAGATATCTTCCATTGATTGGCTGCTTTTCTCATCGAATAACTATGGCTGCAGGATTTTGCTGACATCTACCTCAGAGGTGTATGGGGATCCTCTAGTGCATCCTCAAGATGAAAGCTATTGGGGAAATGTCAACCCAATTGGTAAGTCTACTCCACTGACTTACTAGCTAGTCTCTTTTATAATAGATAGATAATGTTGTTGCATCTACAAATGAATACCTCTTTTAGCAGGTTCAGTTTGTGAAAGATTGGTGTGTGCTGATTGCACATCTATATTTGGCTTCTATAACTTTATGACATTTGCTTGAGAAGTTGAAAATCTACCAACATAAATATGCTGAATAGAGCTTGTTTTGAGAAGTTTTCAAAATGGTAGTGGTACTTTATGCAGAATGTATGTAGGTGGAAAGGGAAGCCTGCCAGGCCAATTATTCCATAACTGATCTACCTTTTAAGACCAGGAGTGTTAGTATTCTCAGAGACTCCTATTATATTGCTAATGACTTACTCATTAATTTCCTTCAGGTGTTAGGAGTTGCTATGACGAGGGGAAGCGAGTAGCAGAAACCTTGATGTTCGATTATCACAGGCAACATGGTATAGGTAAAGTGCTTTCTGCTTTATCCTTTTATACTTGGTTTGTGTTTTACTTTGTTTCAGGTTTCTTGTACTAAAATATTTATACTCCGAACCTACCTATTTTGTAACAGAGATAAGGGTTGCTAGAATTTTCAATACCTATGGCCCTCGCATGAACATCGATGATGGTCGTGTTGTGAGTAATTTCATTGCCCAAGCTGTGCGGTAAGTTTCTAATGCAATGGCAGAATTTCGTTCAGACCATCTCGAAGCTGCTCTTTTTAGTGCTGGCCTTTAGTACATGTATTATTCTCCTGACCATGTATTACTTTGTTAATCAATTATACAGTGGCAAGCCGCTGACTGTGCAAGCTCCGGGAACACAAACTCGAAGCTTCTGTTATGTTTCTGACATGGTAACAGCTTTTTTCCTCTTTTTTGTGGGAATTTGGGATGCAGAGGATTATGTTTAATCGTGAGCCTGTGGAGTGACTAACTCTTTATCATAACACTGTAGGTTGATGGCCTCATTCGGCTCATGGAAGGAGAGAACACTGGGCCAATTAACATTGGGAATCCAGGTTATATTAGAGATCCGTGATGCATAAGTTTGGAAATGAGTATTTTTCCATGGTCCTAATGAGGCTTTTATCCAAACCTTTAGGTGAATTTACAATGATCGAGCTTGCTGAGAATGTTAAGGAGGTACTCTCTCTCTCTCTCTCTCTCTCTCTCTCTCTCTCTCTCTCTCTCTCTCTCTATGCATCATTCATCAGTCCTGACTGCAAGCTTTAGGTTTTGATGATGCATACGGTTTTAGATTCTCTCTGCAAACTGTATTTGGTTTTGGTACTTTCACCACTCATCTGATGCAGTGATTAAATCTGCGGACAAATATCTTAACATAACCCTGAATTATGATGCTATTTAGGGTGAAAAATTACATTATCACAGCTTACTTGCTGTGAGATTTGTGGACAGCATTCTGGGAAAGTACATTCTTGTTTTAAAGGATGGCTTTGGCCCCCCTATTAAATCATTGCACATGGACATGAACTGTGGACAGCATTGTAGGAAAGTACATTCTTGTTTTAAAGGACGGCATTGGCCCCCCTATTAAATCATCACACGTGGGCATGATCTGTAGAAGTACATCAGAAACAACCAGACACATATACAAACAACAAAATGAGATGATTGCTTAAAATGTGACATTTGTAGCTCATTAATGCTGATGTGGAGATCACCATGGTGGAGAACACCCCGGATGATCCACGCCAGAGGAAGCCAGACATCACAAAAGCTAAGGAGTTGCTCGGATGGGAGCCCAAGGTCAAGCTGCGAGATGGCCTTCCGCTGATGGAGGATGATTTCCGACTGAGGCTGGGTAAACCCAGAAAAAATTGAACCTTGTTGGCTGAAGGGATGGAAGTTCATAGGCAAAATGCAAAAGACAACAAGAAATGCAAAGTATCTTGGTGGCTTCAACGCCCTTAATTTGGTCATGCATATCATCTCTAGGTGGTTAATCTATACAATATGAGGAGAAGGTGTCCTTTATCTTTACTCTTTGTTTTTGGTTGGAACTGAAAGGTCCTGTGATGCACCCGTTTCAGTTCGGCAATATGAAGGGAGCTGCTTTTTTTCATGTATCCTGTTTTGTGATTATTTGTCTGCACCAGTATGTGCTCATCTTCTAGCAACACTAGGGTTCATCGTAATTGTGCGAGCTTCCAATTTGCATCGGCAAAGTCAATTTCTTTCGCTGGAAGAGTTTCCGGATCGTGCTTGGACTATCTGTAGATTCTTCTGGGGATATATGATTCATTTGTAAAATTTAAATATATTCAATCGCAGTAATCTACCCTATTGTTGTCTTAGATCTCAAGATCACACCCTCTAGTTTGCTGCTTTCTTTTTAGGTCTTTTTTGACCAATGGGCTTTTCCAGAAGCTTAAGTAACGTCAGTCACCATCCATGCCTCCCTCCCCACAGTAAACTAGCTGAAAAAACAGTGATCCGAGGTTTGCTCACTCTATTCACTTATGAGGATTGAATGGAAATCTAACCGGAGACTCTTAAAAGAGACTTATCATAAATTACACGACCAATCCTCACGGCAAAGAGTAATGCAACTAATTCAACTTCGTTTGGTGTGACATGGCCAAGTTCTTACGTAGTACTACAGATTTTCCTGCACACGCCTCATTGCTCAAATTACGATAAACTACTATCGCTTGACCAGATGCCCTTATGAGGTAGTAGTACCGTAGATTAGATTGGCACTTTATCTCACAGTGAGTGTAAAAAAGGATCCAAACCAAAATGCCGTCAAGAGCAAGATTATGCCCATCTGTTTGGTGTTTTCTAAGGAAAGTTCACTCCTGAATTGGGGTTACTCCATGTTGCTTATCTTCCTGCCCCAACTTTGGTACTTGAATCCTCTTCGACTTTGTTCTCTATCCTTGCAAAAACTGATGTGGGTTGTGCCATGACCTGATCGCCCTTCAATCCACCCCATCTTGTATCACTCTATAATCAAGGAAAAACCACAAAAGAAAGATTCAATCAGTGAAGGAAATCAGGTACCAAATCCATGTACGAGGCAAAAGGTATAGCTGAGTAAGAGAGAGAGAGAGAGAGAGAGAGAGAGACCCAAGTTGCGGCGTTGAATTGATCTGCTGAGTAGCCCAGTTGCTCATATATTCTGAGACATAACCTGGGAGTAACAGGAGATAATGCAACAGCGATGATCCTCATTGCTTCCAGCACAATCACCAGATCCTAATTAGGGACAAGACCGTCAAAACTTAAATTCATAAAAAGTTGCATCAATAATTTAACTGGAACACAAGGCATGAACACTGTAAGTTCGCTTAACTGAAAATGGATAGTAAATAGTGAATTGTTTCAACCTAAAAAGGAAGATTTTCCAGTGATCAATCAAATTGGCGAGGTTCTAAATCCAGCAACTCGAGAAGAATCTCATCTTTTCTGAGATCATTCCTTAAGGGCAGAAGTACTATTTCGAATTCTCCTAAGGAGTTCAAGTATTGGAACAAAGAAATGCATGGTCAATGCGGCTATAACGGTGTTCAATTGTCTTATATTAGCTGAAAATTTTCTGGAAGGAGAGACAAAAAAGGATTAACCTTTGCCGCAGCTTCTGAAGCAGCACCCCCTTGCTTAAATAGAGACCACGGTGCACGTTCATCAATATAGGAGTTCCCAGAACTTCCAATTTCTAGAACAGCTTCACATGCTGTGGAAAGTGATAGGTTTTCATAATGTACCCGTGCCTTTCCAACCTACAAAATAGAACAATGACTGGTAGAACATAAGCAGCACTAAATAGCAGAATCTTGTAAACTGACCCTGATGGTAAAAATTGAAAGACATTCTTAACTAACAACTGAAGAGAAATGGTCACCATGGAAGTTTTCATGATGCAAATGAAATACAGCAACCAAAACAGGGCATTTTCCTCATTTGATAAAAGAACAGATGTCATTTAGAAGATATACCAAATGATTTTTTGTGATCCTGCTTCAACTTTAGTCCCAAAGCAAAACAGATACAAAATGGTGCAGTCATCAACAAACAAGCAAATGAATATATAATTGGGCACATTAATAAAACATCATTGTCACACAAAATGAGGGGAAAATATAGTGCAAACTAAAAATCCATGACTCCATGTCATGAGCAATTTTTACCCTAGCATGAATTTATAAAGTATCAAATAAGTCTCTCTGCTTGGCCGGGGGAAGCAACGGTCTTTGATTAACACACAAAAATATGGTACAGTGTTTAAGAAAGTGTGATAATTCACAGATACATTTGTCCTAGGAGTCCCATGGTATGACTTGATAATGCCATAAGATTCAAATGAAACACAAGCATTACCAGCATCTCCACTGTGTCCTTGAATGCATTTCCGTCAGCAGCAGTGGCTGAATCCACCACCAGTGTGGATTTGCAGTTCTTTCTCAGAAGCCCAAGCGTGCGGTTCAGGAGATTCCCTGCAGAACAGAAGTTCGGAGGTATGCACAACTTATTAATGTATGCTAAACAGTAATGCCCGAAAGGAAAATAGAACAAAACCCGGTACTAGAATTACCTATAGTATTGGCAAGATGTGCATTGACGGTATTGATAAAACGATCCTCAGAATAGTCACCATCACTGCCAAATTCCACCTCTCTGATGAAGAAGTACCTGACAGCATCAGACCCAAATCTATGAACCAAATCATTTGGTTCAAGAGTATTTCCGAGTGACTTCCCCATCTTCATACCATCCTAAAAGTTAAAACAAACTGCATGAAATAAAAATTAGGTATAAGAGATGAAGTAGCAGGCAGCCACAAACTGGTTTATCAAAGCCAGCAGAACTTAATTAGATGCAACCCAACCACCGACACAACATTCACAGCAACTCCAACCACCCCCCCCCCCCAAAAAAAAAAAAAAAAGATAAAAACATACAACTCAAAGTAAAGCAAAATCATGTGATGATTACATCTTGCTGCTTCACCATAAGGAATCAATAAACCAAATCAATAAAGAAAACAATGTAAGTTTTATGGTTTGACTACCTTCGTCAGGAATCCATGGCCAAAGACTTTTTCTGGAAGACTTAAACCAGCAGACATCAGCATAGCTGGCCAATAAACTGCATGGAAACGTAATATATCCTGTGAAGAACGAGAGGAAATCGTATATGTCATCGTAGCCCAAATTAGTCCAACAAAATAGGAGAAGAAGCCACCCACTCATTCTACAGAAGCAAAATGAATACATCTGAGGTAAGAACATGATAAGTCGACACTAAGAAATTAGCCATTTAGTTGAATGTAATCCAAGTCTAGACTTCAGTATCTTTTTCTTTTTGTTCAAATGTTTAAAAGCTGGAAAATGCTAAGGGATTCATGTAGCCCCATTTAACATCTAAAGGTTTGGCTCAGTTTAGTAAGACTAAACAGCAGCCTTACATCAAGTTAAGGAAAAGCACAGCACCACAATGCCATTATGGTCAGCTAAAGAAATATTTATTGAAGGATATCAGACTGAAACCCTATAAATGGCTATCAGAGTTCACCTGATAGCTGTCCAGTATAGCACATTAGGCATGATGGCAATGTGAGGCGCGAAGAAGAAAGATACAGGTTTTTCATTCTTTATGTAAATGAATGAGCATATGGGCGAAGTATAAGCAAAAATGGCAAATTCAGACCAGCAAAAATTTGTATTTTGTGCTTAGGGGAGACACATCACTAGAATCTACTAATTTCTGGAAGGGGCAAAAAAAAAAAAAAAAAAAAAAACTACTCCGTATCTTTTGCTTTAACTCCCTGGAGATAAGTCTGGCATCCAATAGTTAGAGCTACAAGCAATGCAATAAAGAGGGAGAAAAATGCTTCAAAAAAATTTTGAGTGGGGATGAATCCAGTAAAAATATGGAGGACATGGAACGAAAATATGAAAGCATAGAGAACTACCTACTAAGATATCTAAAAGTTTCACAATGATTAATAAAAGATATATTGAACTTTCTCACAATGTGTAAACTAGGGACAAAATTCAGTAAACAGAGAACATAAAAAAATTAAAAGGAGCACACTTCAGAACAAAGCTATGGCTTACCTTGCCTATAAGATGTAGTGAAGCAGGCCAGCCCAAAGAAACAGTATCCTGCAAATCCAGTTGCTCATTTTCCCCCGATAATGCAGATATATAACTGTTCAAAGGTAGAAAAAAGTGGTGATTAACAAAGTGTCAGTAATGCTCAATTGCTCACCTAGCCTAAGTAAAAAGAGCCAGTGGATGCTTAAGATGCATTCCAAGTGTGACAACAAACAGCAGCACTCATACTTTTCACATAAATTGATTGACCTATTGCATTCTACTTGCAGTAGCAATTTCTAGGTTTTTTTATGAATAAATACAAACTATACAGCAGACTAATTTAATAGAAAGTCAATTTAAGCAGGACAGAAATCTTTCCCAGCAGTCAACTACATAGCCTTGTGCTTGAGGCATTGTGAAAGTATGTCAGCATGCTAATAACTGCTCTCTTAAACTTTTGATAAGGACAATGAGACAAACATAAGTAGTTATGCTTGCTATTATAGGATAAAAAACACATTTCTTAGGTAAAACCTCATTCAGAAAGATCAAAGACGATTTACCCTAGTAAAGCATCAAACCAGACATAGATTGTTTGCTTTTTGTCATTAGGAACTGGAATACCCCAATCAACTGATGCGCGAGAAATGGAAAAATCTTTTAACCCACTTCTAATCCAACTTTGCACCTACAGAGAAGTTCAAATAAATGAGGTTCAGTGGATTAACAACATTAAAGGAAAAGTAGTAGCTAATTGTTAAACTATAAAAAAACAATTGTTCTTTTTATTGGCACTCAAAAGGAGATACTTTTGAGTTCCTAGAATCATTATAGTTGATGTTGATGGACTCTTGGTCCTGAAAAAAATGCTCAATTATGTTTTAACCTTTGTTAGTAGAAAAAGAAGGCTTTACAGATAATATGAACTGAACCACCTTATTCATGTCAATTGAACAAGCAAGCTGCTCAGCTTCATTCTATCCTAAGTGAGATGGCATGAAAACATGCCTTACAAACCTCTTCCACTGATTGTGATACATATGAAAGCCAACAACATCATCAAATAATAGATACTGCAACTCATCACCGAACAGCCACTTCAATTGATTTGAGTTATGCTGTAGCAAAATCTTCAGCTTTTATGACTGATTTCATCGTAAGACCCCAAGTTTGCTCATTATCTCCTCTACTAAATAGTGACTTGAAAATTCTAAAAGCGGTAGTAGTAACCCCTTGTGTTTGAAAAGTTTCAAAACACGGTCCAGTACAGATTATGGCACTGTCTAGTAAGATGATCTTTGTTTTAAAGCCTTTTCATGTCAATGAAAATATTCTCGTAATTATCCAACACACTCCTCAAATAGCAATCATCTATTATGGAAGAACCAAAATAGCAATCATCCATGGTTAAGAAGGAGGCCAGATGTGCTTCATTTCCTTTCTTTTCTGCAAAACTTTACTCTTTCCAGTCAACTGAAAAACTCAAGTAACATATCAAGCTTGCCTAAAATTTGTATAAACAGAAATTGCAGAAGGAAGACAGATGCTACCACAGTTATCCAACTTTTATTAAAGCATTGCTCACTATTCTAAAAGCGATGCCCAAGTCACATCAAGTGCATATAAAAAGATTAATTCAGCTGAAAGAAGACAACAATGGAACATTGCCTTTCTTAAATAGAGAGGTTAGACATTGTCTCACCTCATTTAAACGAAATGGTGGCTGTATGAATTCTGGATTCTCTTCCAAAATTTCTTCCAAGGATTTCTGATACTTTGATAAGGCAAAAAAATAGTTATCCTCCTTTCTGCGAACACAGGGCTTCAGATGCATAGGACAACAGTTGTTATCCAGCAGATCTTTCTCATCCTAGAAAACATGCAGAGCCAACAACATTATTCTACGGCTTCTAATAAACTAGAAAGATCCTTTGTATTCTTTTTACTGGAAAGAATTAGCAAAGGTTTAAGTGCACTAATTGCACTGGAACAGAACCACTGACAGTCACAACCTATAGATCTGTGACCCCAATAACAACATTGACAATGTAAGGTTTAAGGTCTTACCTTGTATTCTTCACAGTTGATGCAATATAGACCTTCGTAATCAGCTCGGTAAATGTCGCCATTCTCAAGGACCCTAGAATAGAACTGCTTAACAATTGCTTCATGTTTAGCATCAGTTGTCCGAATAAATCTATCATAAGCTACGTCCAACTGCATCCAGAAAAAAGAGAGGAACCACAAAGAACGCAAGCCCAGCATTAGAGCATGCACTATCATTAAGTATTGTCATAAATAAGAGAAAATGGTTAGATAACGGGCCATTACATCTTTCCAGAGAGCCTTGTAAGCTTGTGAAATTACGTCACAGTGTTCCCTAGGGCTTGAACCACAGGCACTAGCAGCTGTAGCAATCTTCTCACCGTGTTCGTCGGTGCCTGTGATAAATATAACCTTTTTACCCAAGAGCCTCTGCCATCAAAAGGAAAAGTGAAGCAGAGTCATCAAGAAATTCTCGACTTGACAAGATCACAGAACAAGTCACTCCATTATCAAGACACAGCAATTATTAAGTAGAGAATCAAAAAGAATTATAAGTGTAAGCCTTTCAATCTGAAGTAACAGAAGTTAGAACCAAGTCATTGTTTATGTAGAAGCGATTCCCGGAGCCAATTTTCCAATCCAAACCCAGCTTAAACAAAAGAAAAATCAAATCTTGATGAATAAAGTGCATTAGCTTACCATGAACAACCAATGTTAAAGAACGAATTACGAAGCAATAGCTTTGTCCGTGGAACAAAACTCATCCCCGCCAGCTACAGGCAGACTCATTCATTTGCATCAAGGCAAAAGTTCGACCGCAATAAACCGGTACTCTTCATTCCTATCTACTCCGATAAAAGAAACAACCGACTATTGACACTGATCTCTACTCTTAATGACACCAAAGAGAGGATCAAGAAACATGGGTTTTGCCTTTACCGACGCCCACAACTCGCAGACAACAAAAAAAAACAACGAAAAAACAAAAAGGAACGTCGGCAACGAAAGACGAACAAAATGTCTGAAGACAAACCTGAAAGCGAGCGATGGCATCAGCAGCAATGGTGGTGTAGGCGCTGCCCATGTGAGGAGGGGCATTGACGTAGTAGAGCGGCGTGGTGAGGACAAAAGGGTCGGTCTCCGAAGCGCCGTTGCTCGACCCAGCACAGCACACAGCTCCACGAGTCGCCGCCACCGACGAAGAAGAAGAAGAAAAGGGCGTGGCGGAACTTGGAGGCGGGGCCTCGAAATGGAAGGCCTGGAGGCCACGGCGTGCCAGGGGCTCGCGAGCCACGCGCCGCAGCTTATCCTCGCCGCCATCGGCGGAGCAGGCGGAGGCTTCGCGCCGGTCGAAAGATCGAGCAAAGGCTTATCGCTGTTCGGTTCCTCTCTGCCTGCGTACAAGATGGGCGCTCCTTCGGAAGGGAAGTGTTCGGGTGCTCTGCTCTTTTTATCTTTGATTACATGTAGGACTTTTTTTTTAAAATTAATCTTTTTCTTCCTCTGAGATTTTTTTTTAATATATATTGGCTTATTGTATTTCATTTTTTGATATTCCCCAACTTTTGTCACATATAATCCAAAAAAAAAAATCAATAAATTAAATGTTACTCAAAGCCTTTTATTTTCTTATCTCTTTTTTTTTTTTTTTTTTTTCTTTTTTTGAAACTAATCTTAGAACTACATATACGTAGTAGCTATAGTCCTTGTTCTTATGTGATTGAATATATTAGATATCTATCTTTTCGTTGTGTTCTTTTCTATCTCTCTAGTTACCAAGTTCCAAATGTTTGAATTTTTTTTTTTTAATTATTTGTTGATTAGTTAGAGAATTGTACTGGTTTTATCTGGGTAAGCACTAATGTATCAGCAAAATGATGATCAACAAAAGGCCGATGACAATCGAACATTTATCTACTATGGGCCTTTAGCTATCAAGTTCCAGGCTTCTTTATTTTTTTTTTTTTTGCATTTTATGTTTGTTAGTAGGAGATTCTTATTTGCTTTATTTGGTTAACCACTAATTTTTAAGAAAAAAAAAAAAGATGATGAGTTATATATACACACACACGAAAGGATTGTGATTGACAATAGCGCATAAGGCTGCATTTTTATCTTTCCTTCTGAAAAACTTAATGAAGTGAGTTTATACTTCTTCTATAATTATGATAGGAGCCTTATCTTCACGCACAACTGGGGTCCTGCTACTGTGAATTCATCAAAATTAACGTAATATCACGAAAAATCCCAAAATAGTACATTTATGACAAATTTATCATAAGACCACAAAAACCTTAATCTCGTACGCGTGTGATAAATTATCTCAAGTTAATTATTTTGCTTACAAAAAATCACAAATTAGTGCATTTGTAATAAATTTACATTTTATTAGTTTTCGTTAAATTGATTGATACTTCAAAAAATCAAAAACCAATATATTTTTTACAAATATAGGAAAAACCTTAAACGAATACATCCATCAATGCTATGTATCATTGAACTTAGCAATTTCACGGTAAAATTTAACAAAAAGTAACAAAAGCTAAATTTATCACATGTGTACTAGTTGGGATTTTTTTAGGTCAAAAAATTAGTTTTTTGATAAATTTATTACCAACGTATCAGTTTTGAGTTTTTCGTAGTATTAATCCTATAAAATTATAATATCGTGTATTATATATACATAAATCATAGTTTTGATGAAAACTTCTACTGATTTTCAAGGTTAAGTTTTTTTTTTTTTGCGTATATGAATCTTTAAATGTTAACGGGTATATTTCTTTTACATTCACTTTGTATATTATGTATCTATATAAATTATTATGGTAAAAATAAACATTAATTTATATCTACGCATACTGCGAGTTAATGGTCTACTTAATTTTGAATAGAATTATTACATATGAAAATGTAATAGCATGCAATTTGTGGACACAGAATGTCTTTATTCTTTAAGTATAATGTGCACTTTTTAGCATTGTTGGAATAATTAAATAAGGGTTAATACCCTGAAAAACCCCAAACTGGTACACTTGTGACAAATTTACCCCAAACTATTTTTTTGACCATGAAAAACCCCAAACTGGTCAATTTGTGACAAATTTACCCCGACTGACTATAAAAACCCTAAACTGGTACATTTATGACAAATTTACCCAAAACTAATTTATTCGAGCATTGTTGAAATAATAATTTGAGAATAAATAATAACATAGGATAAATTTGTCACAAGTATATCGGTTTGGGGTAAATTTGTCAAAAATATACTAGTTTTGGGTTTTTGGTGGTCAAAAAAATAGTTTGGGGTAAATTTGTCACAAGTGTACCGGTTTAGGGTTTTTCAGTATTAACCCATTAAATAATAAACAACGCATTTATTTAATAGCTTAAGTTTTTAGAATAATTGACTATGATATTACAAAATCTCATATAATATCAAAGCTAGAATCTTGAGTTTGAATTTTTCCATCCCCATTTGCCTTCCCCAATAAAATTTTCACAACTAATACTAGGCAAAAGATTAAACTAAGAGTTAGCGCAACTGAGTTTGAATCTTTCCAAGTCCCATTTGCCTTTCCAATTAAATTTTCATGTTTAATTTTAAGCAAAAGACTAGACTAAATGTGAGGGGGAATGTTGAAATATTTAAATAATAAATAACGCATTTATTTAACAATTTAACCTTTTTCTCTCATTCATAAAACTCATCTTAGTATCACAGCCTTTGAGCCTTCATTAAGCTTTTTATTTCATTTGTAAATCTCAACTTGTTATCAAAGCCTTTGAGCCTTTATTCCTTTGGCAACCTAAGTGCACCAAGTGCATGCCAAATAAATTAATCCCCACATCTCAATAGTGTTCACTTTGCACACACAAGTTTTATTTGAGGAAGTAATTAATCAAGTTGTTCCACAATGGTCGGTGCTTTGATGCTATTCACACTAACTACATTGCATAGTTTGGCCTTTTTATGGAGGAGGCTTTCTTTCAATACCAATCACATAGGTCACATCACTCAATAACTATCTTTCCAAGTCAACCGTATAGGCCGTTTGATGCTACAACACTAGCCGTATAGGTCACGTGTCGCTCATTTACTATTTTGTAAGCTAGTGACATCGCCGCTTGCTATTTCCACTCTAATCCTCAAGATTTTGCACAACTCGCTGCCCTCAAACAATCAAGATCTAGAGGATGCTACCTCACACATTGCCCCACCATGGATCAACAAGACTGCCCGCAATGTCGTTAGAGGAACAAGTTTTTCATGGCACTATTTGACATTAATTCAAACTCTAAGTGACAATTTGAGAAAGGATGTTTGAGAAAGGATGTTGGCAATATTAAAATGATTTTTTAGAATGATTTAGGATTTTTTCTAATTTTCTACATCTATTTTGATTATGCATATTTGATTTAATTTCATTTTATTTCATCTATCTAGGCCTATAAATAGGCTCTCCATATACTCTTTTCAACATATCGAAATATACTTAAATCTCTTAATTCTCTCTTATGCATTCTTATTTCTAACTTGCACGAAGTTTGATGCATGTGAAACGTTTGGTTCATATGCATTTAGTAAGGTTCTACCCACGAAATAACAAACATAATTATCAAAGTTACCTTGCAATTAGCGCAAGGAAGAATAACTCACGTCTTCCTCGCTATTATAGAAAAAATATGTCCCCATCAAAATTGCAAGATGAGGCACCAAAGATGCCATCAATTTTCAGGCTTGTTCAAAAGGAATTGGGGTTGAAATTTTTTTCATTGAGAAAATTATTCAAAAAACATAAAAATATTTTATGGTGAATAATTTAGTTCTAAACTTTTTAATTTTTGGTCAATTTAAAAACAAACATTTTTACTATTTGCCAATATAGTCATTTTTATTAATTTTAGCTAATAATTTATTAATGTAGTGGTCTAATTAGTTTGTTGCAATGCTGACTTTGATAATCTTTTCAATTTTTGTATGATATTCTGAATTTTTTTTCTTTTTACATTTACTTATCTATCTTCTTTTCTATCTTATTTTTCCTATTTCCCTTAACCGATCACCAATGGACGGACCCTTGCAAAATTGGTCAAATTGACTACATTGGAAGTTCGTCAGAAAGCTCAAAACTAAATTGACAAATTATAAAGTTTATAATGGGTTGTGGACTTTTTAGACAATTATCTCCTTTGCATTTGTCTACATTATATAGATAGACTTTTATATACAAAGATTTCATTAACAACTACTTGTAAGTTACTTTCGTCCTCATGTTAGATGTAGCTGTATTAAAAAAATATTTATCCAGGTATGATTAACCTCCTTAAAAAATCCTCCCATTTTTAAACTATAATCTCAAACAAATAATAATAGTTGTTTTAAAAATAGCAATTATGCCTGGATGAGCTGGCAGATGCACCCCTGCATCTTTTCTAACAGAGAAGAAACATGCTTAGAGCTGGTAATCCGTATTATGTCGTTTTGAAAAAAGGCACATGAATATGACCAATTCATACACGATTATTTTTATTCACGTGTCTAACTACTTCGACATGAATACATATCTAACAAAATGAGTTATAATGTTAGTAGGGACTAATTTTGAGTTTTCAACATTTGGCCAAATGCTGAAACTTATTTTTTCTTACAAAACTATCTTCACTTATTCTTCAAATTTCTGATTTTGCCATTGTTTTTATTTTTTTAAATGCTAAAAAAATCAAATATATATAAATGCTAAATATATATATTTGGTCTTTTTAAAAAATATATTTATATATTTTATTTTTTAGCATATAAATTTTATTTTTTTAACATTACTGTCAAAATTTATATTTAAAAAGTTACATACCTTATTTTTTTTCAATTTTAAACAAATAAAATTTAAAAAATTATGACGAAAGGTTTTGGTCTTTTTTTAAAAAAAAATTATACATATCTGATTTCTTAGCATTATTTTCAATTTTATATTTAAAAATTTGCATAAATTATTTTTCAAATTTTAGAAAATAAAAAAAAATTCGACGAAGGATTTGATATTTTTAAATATATATGTATTTGATTTTTTTAGTATTATTGTCAAAATTTATATTTAAAAATTTGCATACATTAATTTTTTTAATTTTAAACAATCAAAAAATTTAAAATTCTAACGAAGGGTTTGATCTTTTTTTGAAAAAAAAAATATATATATGTATTTGATTTTTTTTTAGCATTATTTTCAATTTTATAATTAAAAAGTTGCATACATTATTTTTCAATTTTAAACAAATAAAAATTTAAAAATCTCATAGAAGGATTTGGTTTTTTTTTTTAATTATATATATATATATATATGTTGATTTTTAACATTATTTTGAAAATTTATATTTAAAAAGTTGCATACATCATTTCTTTCAATCTTAAGCAAATAAAAAATTAAAAAATTCCAATGAAGGGTTTGGTCTTTTTTTAGAAAAAAAAAATATATATATATATGTATTCGATTTTTAGTATTATTGTTAAAATTTATATTTAAAAAGTTGCATACATTATTTTTTCAATTTTAAACAATTTAAAATTTAAAAAAAATTTTGAATGAAGGGTTTAGTCTTTTAAAAAATATACATATATATGTGTATTTGAATTTTAGCATTGTTTTCAAATTTATATTTAAAAACTTGCATACATTATTTTTTTCAATTTTAAACAAATAAAAATTAAAAAATTTCAAGGAATGAATTGGTCTTTTTTTTTTTAAAAAATTATATATATGTTCAAAATTTATATTTAAAAAGTTGCATACATTATTTTTTCAATTTTAAATAAATTCAAATTTAAAAACTAATATTAATCACCCAAAAGCTTTTCAAATGTATTTTTACCAAACGGCATTTTCTCAAAATTGATTCTCAAAGCATAATTTACCAAAATGCAAAGTCCTTTAGACTAAACTTTTACATTTTCCCAATAGGTTTTCAAAATACTGAACCAAACACACCCATCAACAACGAGTGATGAAGAGCAAGTCTGGCTGTCCTAGAAGGGTGAGCTAAATGAAAAGGGCGAGAGGAGGAGAGGGAGGAGCATCTTTTTAAAAAAACCATATCATAGAGGAAAACTATAGAGAGCGAGAGAGAGCGATCTTGTTCTAGAGTGACTAAAAACCACATTGCCGGTGCTCGCTCGACTAAGGTGCTCGGCCAAAAAGGGAGGTTCAGTCATTGTTGTAGAGAATGAACATCTCGCTGCTCAAAGGAGAAAAGCCCCGTGATCTCCCTTAGAGCTTTTGAACCCCATCACCACCAATTTTTAGCAAACAGGTACGAAACACTTTTCCCAAAACCTCTGATTGTGAAAATTTTAAGTGAATCGACGCGAACTAAGTTCCCACACAAAATATGTTGTTTAGGGCTTGTATCCATCATCTTTGACTTTAGGATCACCATAAATCTCGCTAACGTGCTCTGGTGGTTGGTGGTGGTTGTTAGTTATGCCGATACCGCTTGGTTGAGTCACGGTCGAAAGATTTCTGGTTCGGGAAGAAAAAGAAACAAGTTGCAGGGAAGAGAAAGGCCGTCGAGGAAGAAGTAGGGAAGAAAAAGAGAATGCAGCAGAAAAAAAAAAAACAAAAGAGTGAAGAAGATAAAATGGAGAGAATAAAAGAAATTAAGAAAATCATTAAAAAAATTAAAAAGTTGAAATTTTTCGATTTTTTTTTTTTAAAATTTGAGGTCGGATCCGGGTAGACGGATCGGGTTCACTGGGTGGGATTGGGTAAAAGGTCCGAAACCATTCCTGAATATAATATTAAAAATAATAATAAATATATAAATAATAAAAACTGAAAAAAAAAATTCAAAAAAATTAAAAATTCAGAAATTGGTAAAAGATTTTAAAATTTTTAGGAAATAAAAATTTTAGAAAAGTCGAAAATCAATAAATAATTAGATTTCTAGAAAATATTTTTAAAAATTGAATTAAATTATTTTTTAAAAAAATGGAAAGCGCCTTTAAAATTTAAAAATTAGGAAGAAATTAAAATTTTGAAAAATCAGAAAATTCTTAAAAAATTAAGAAAATTCGAAAAATCATTAAAAATTTTAGAAAATTCAGAAAAATGTTAAAAATTGGAAAATCCAGAAACTAAAAAAATAATTTTTAAAAATTTTTAATTTAGAAAAATAAATAAATAAAAATAAAAATAAATAAATAAACAAATTAGAAAATCGCTAAAAAATTAAAATCTAAAATTGAACAAGCCTTGAGGGCTTTACAATAGGATTCTTTGTTTTATGTTGCATCTTTTTTTTTTAGGGATGACATTATGATGTTTTTGTGCTTTCCTTTATGATTACAATTGATTGCTTATTTCAATATTCTAGGTATTACCAACCTACTCTAGAATGGTTAGGCAAACCTTAAGTTTCTTTTGGATTAGCTATAATGGCGTTAATTAGCATATAATCAAATAGGCACCAAAAAGCATTAATATTAGGGCTAACGTAATCGAATTATCAAGTCTAGATCTCTAGTTGTATAAATATTAAGATATCTTCCCATATCTTACTTAGTTTTTAATCGACCAAAAAGGCTAGTGGCAACTCCATTGTTAAAATTTACATAGGCTTAATTGATTTATATTTTGAACACCCAATGTCAGGCAAGGTATGAATTTGGAAAAGCCCAAATTAATGGAAGACCTTTCGAGGGAGGTTAGGTCGTGATAACTTGGCGACTCACTAGAGTTTTGTTTTTAAACCTTCGAGGACTTGGACCTAATTATTATTTAATGTATTTTCTTGACAGCGCATTCAAGAATGTGAGGTATGTCCTCGTGTTAAATGTTGATGCAGGATTGAAGTAAAAGGGATGTAGTTTTTGCTAGTACTTTGTTTTGTAGGTTGATGTATAAAATGAATGGTTATGTTGATGATATTGAAGTGATGTTTGAATATAAACTGTTGTGCTTGCTTTTATACATGCTTCAACACTACACTTATGCACACACAACCTATGGTCAAACCCCAGCTTGCACCCCACAAAATCTTTAGGGGGTATCGAGGATAGTTTGGACCATACGATCATAATCAATACTAGTTGCTAGGGCCTAGAAGGAGAAAAGGATAAGAATCAAACATTTACGAAATCTTTTTGTTAATCAATACCAGGTTTGCATTAGTCTTTAGTACCTATTTGGCTTGCATTTTGACCGTTACGCCACTTCAAAATATTTAAGTCTTTGTTATACTCTCTCCTTTTAGTTATACTCAACTAGAACGCGCCAAACCCAAAACCCGAATTTAAGCACGTTGTCCATTCCCTTACTAATTATCATAAATAACCATAGAAAAATAACATATAAGGCCTAATAATTCCTCAAATAATATGTTTCAAAAGTTTTTCTTGTATGAGAACTATTCTTGAAACACTAATTTCACCTCCTAAATTATATGCATCATCGATATCCATAAAGAAAACAAACCTTTTAACTCGAACTCTACAATTCCTAAGTACTCAAGACCCATAAAACTGCGAGTGGGTTGCTTCCCACGTTGAATTAGCCAAGTAAGAAATTCAACAGAACCTCAACCAGGCGGATTAGATAAGATAGAAACTACACTTGCAACAAATTTTGATACTGATGATTCAAATCAAAATACGTAAGGATTGATGGACTAGGGCCGTAATATAAATGCACCAACGATTCAAATCAAAATGCATAAGGATTGATAGACTAGTCCATTTACTATTGTTTATTTGATTGACTAATCCTTTATATTCATATGGGTGAAGAGTCAAATGTTTTGACACTTCCTCATGGGGGGAAGAATCAAGATAATTTTGAATCATAACTCTTGATTTTAATCAGAATCCTACTGTTGTTGCTGCCTCCAAGTATAGAAAAAACCAAAGCAAAAACTACCGTTACGATGAGACAAGCAACGGTAGTACAAGCTGTTGATGTTATTTTCATCCATTGTCCCGCCCCTTTAAGCATATATTTGCGATTTGTAAGAAATTTTTCTATAATATTCATCTACTTAGTAATGGAGATGTGATATCTTCTATAGAAAAATAAAATGCAGACCTATCAATATAAATGTCCCACTACTGAATGCAGACCTTAAACCAATCCCTACAAAATGAGAGCCTCTCCGATAACATTTGCTTGTAGACTTACTTATGACAATTCTACTACAAAATCATCACTCCTCCGCACATTTATTCAAATGTTGAATTAGTTTTGGTGTATCGAGCAATCTAAAGTAATCGACATCTCTTGCTTTCACAATTGCTTTTATCAATTCTTCTGTTAAATTTTCCTACCACTTTAATTCTGGATAATATTTTAGACATACCTTGAGGAGTTCGAAAATTTTAAAATCTATGATATTAAGGACAATCCTCGAATTCAAAAGAAACTCCAGTATTTGGTGAGTTTTCATAAAAGTCTCCATGTTGGCAAAGGCTAAATCTACCAATTCAATAGAGCAATTGTTGATCAACTTTAATTCTTCAATCTCTTTGATGCAACACGCTGCACATAATATCAAATAAGCAATTTTAGATTGAAGAATCAAATAGCTTGAAAATCCAAAGGCATGCATCAGAAAACCAAAAAAAAAAATTGTCATGAACACACATAAAGTCAAGAAAAGAAAAGAACTCTTTTTTTATAAATGCTTAAATTCAATGATGGATCAACGAATCTATTTTCAAATAAGTATTTAAAAAAATCCATTTGATGAATACATATCCTTTAGATTTTTAATTGAATTAAATCAAATAATTAGATAATAGCTGAGATCCTATTCATATTAATATCGTAATCTCAAAAGTATATACTAAAACTATCATTTTATACTTTCAATTTAGAGAATTCAATGATAGATGAAATAAGATCATTTTTCTGTATATGACATGGCATTTCATGTACCTGAGGCAAGATTCCATAATGATATGTTAAGCCACTTAACTACTACATTACCATGAAGAGGAGAGAAGAATCATTTCAGCAATTAAAAATTGATGACGAATGCAAAAATGCATGTTTAAATTTAATTATGTTAGATATGTTAGAGAAACTTGGACTAATCAAACTCCATGACTTGAAATCCAAATCTACAATCCTCAATAATTCTACTTGGCAATTTGACATTGAGTTTGACTTTTGGACTAACTTTGCAAATGCTATATCAGATAATACATGATGGTTTAGATATTAATTTATATAGATAGATGCAGTCATTGCCCCTAATTTTTTTTTTTTTTGTAAATAAGATTTATGAATGATATGCTTTCTATCATATTAGTCCATTCATTAAACAAATTAACAAATGTACCTCAAGCCATCTTTATGTTTTTGGAGTTGTCAAGTGATGTATTGATCAAGCATAGAGGGATACTTAAAATGGAAACAAATAGTGTAAACACCACAAGTTGCTCAAGTTGTACAAATTCAACAAAAGAAGTGCAAGAAGTACTTACATTTGTATATTAATCTTTCGCACAAATTGAGCCTAGCTCCGCTATGGAAAAGATGTGGCATAGGTCCTAACTGGGCATCGTTGGGCTCAGATATTTGAGAGCTAAATATAATCCTACATCTTTTAAAACACAAGAATAAAAGAAAAAGTTAATTCAAGTTAATAGTGAAAGAAATGTGACAAAATTTGTAAGTAAAAAAATCCTACCCAAACGGCAGCAAAAATAAGGTTCCTCATGGCATCATTAGATGGTGGGGATTGTATAAGGCTGACTAAATACCAAAGAAACTCCTTTTCTATAGGAGCACTTTTAAAAGAAGTCAATGAGGCAATACATAATGAATTTTCTAATGCTGAGTTCTTGTTCAGTATTGCCTTTACTATTTCTAATTTTCCCTCCCTTGAGAATAACTTTGAGGGCCTTATGCAAAAAGAGATGGCAATCTTCTTCAGGGATGCAATATACCAAATTCTCAACCGTCTCATCTTGTCCAGCTATAACCATCTTTTTTTTTTTTTTTTTTTTTGGTGACCAACCCCCGCACGCCGCTATAATCACGTGAACCCACCACCCACGTGCCCCGGGTAAGGCGGCTTGCACTTAAGACTCGACGACGCCGTGGATCGATCAGGTCCCTTGCTCAACCAACTACGCCACCACCGCCGGTGGTGTAGGGCAGTATACTGTTGATCACTTGATCACTTGTGATTATAACATTAGCCATCACTGCTTCAGAATCTCGATCGAGTATTTGATTGACAGCTCTCAAATCACCTTTCATGGCAGCTTCAAACAATTCCCTATATACTACATTCATGCACCTTGTTTCCATGGCTGCAAAAGTTATACATTGAATGTCTTCAATTTTTTGCACTAGTTTTTTGGGTTAAGTGTAACAATTGCACATTCTCAAGTTCGTATTAAACTCAATGCAAAATAAGGACGATCATTTACTCAACATACTTTTTATACCAGTTTGTTTACCCTTTGAAAGTAAAAAAGTATATTCTTTATATAGCTTTCTCAATTATAATTCAATTTATTCTTAAGAATTTAAAAATTATGAAAAGATTAAATTTGAATGTTTGTGTCAGCATTTATGTGCAGTGATTTAAAATGTTTTGGATTAAAAAAAGTCGAAACGCATGAAACACAAAACGCACTGAAAACCATTACAAATTGAAGTTGACATTCTGTTAGTGGGATTGCAACCTTCGTAGGTTGTTCTATCAGTTGCCATGGCTTCCGAAGATATCTCCAAGGAAATATCTTTAATATCCCAAAAAAAAAAAAAGAAATGAACATAAATAACTTTAGAAAAATTAATTATCCTTTGCATGATTTAGATTATCTATACATGTATTAAACTTAGATGATAAACCATTTACCAAAAAAAAAAATTTTACTTACAATAAACTTACCGTAGATCATGAGTTTTTTCGAGATAGATATTATAAGATGAATTAGTTTGTGGGATCCTCTAACTTTTTACGTCTTGGACAATGTGTTTTTAGTGAGTTCTTATTTCTCGTTGTCATTAATCTTATCCATAATATCATTCATAAAAAAAAACTACATATAAAATTGATGTATTTTCACAATTTTACTTAATAATTACAACATAACTAAACGTAAATGATAATAAATGGATTAACTTAATCATATCGATTTCATCACTCAATACAATTAATCTTTAAGTTACAATTGATATAAAATATGAGTTCATAACGATATTACTATTATATCGATGCATTGCATGGATCTTTTCTTAATAGAAAATACATCAATTAAACTTTATTGATAGACCTAATGGTTGGAAAATACATCGATTAAACTTTATTAATAGACCTAATGGTTGGAAAAAGGAAATTATATAATTTTTGTATGAAGTCCATATTATTCTTTTTTTTTTAGGGCAAGAGCTTCCACCAACGGATGACCGACGACCAAAATGCTCCTTCGGCCTCACTCTCTCAGATCTCTCTCTCAAATCTCTCCAAAAAAACCTTTCTCGAGCCCTCCGCAGCAGAAAAACCAGAACCCCCAACATTGCCTCCTTTACCTTTATCCCTTTCTTGGTCCTTTTCCTCTCTCCTCAAGTACAACGCCGTCTCGCCCCATACCGCACGACATTCCCTACGTTGGCATTGCGTGCAACGATCGTTGCTAACGTCCTCGCCATCCTCGCTTTGTACAATCATCCTTCATCTATCTCTTCGAAAGAGGAAGAGATGGGCCAGCGAATGTGGGGAAAAAGTAAGCCTCTCCCAATATCGCAAACTGCGGGTGGGTCGAACTTATTTCTTTTGAAGAAATGAGCGGGATCGAGAATGATTGTCCCATTGGCGCGAACTATGTATGGTCCAATCAATCCTCGATACATCCTAAGCATTCCGTGGTGTGCAGCTAGGGTTTAACAATAGGTTATGTGTCATGTTAAGCATATATATATAAAGGCAAGCACAACAATTGATATCCAAACAAAACTTCAATAACATCCATATAAGCATTCATTTCTTACACCAACCTACAAAACAAACATGTCAACAGACATTCCACCCCTTATAACTCTCAACCTACACCAACATTTAACACAATATGAATAGACTTACCTCATATCAAGAATGCGCTGCCATCAAACCACATTAGTTAACAAACAATCAAATTATTCAAATCCCAGCGGAGTTGTCAAACTATCACAACTTGTCTTTTCCCCTTCGAACAAAAAGGTAGATCGTGATGGTTACAAAAAAGAGAAATGAACTAAATAACCTTAAAAAATCAATCATACTTTAGATGCTTTATATGTTCGTGACTATTATCAGGCTCATTTATTGCGTTGTATTAAACTCAGAAAAATTAATTTTATGAATCGATGCATAAAATTTAAAATCGAAAATACAATTTGACTTTTAAATCATGGAATGACAGTTGCCATAGCCATCACCACCTCAGTAAAAATACATAAAACACTAAAATATCCATAACTATTACATGAAGTATGTGCACACCCGAAGACTCCTAACCGGGCATCGTTGGGCTCAGATATGTGAGAGCTAAATATAATCTTACATCTTTTAAAACACAAGAATAAAAGAAAAAGTTAATTCAAGTTAATAGTGAAAGAAATGTGACAAAATTTGTAAGTAAAAAGATCATACCTAAACGGCAGCAAAAATAAAGTTCCTCATGGCATCATCAGATGGTGGGGATTGTATAAGACTGACTAAATACCAAAGAAACTCCTTTTCTATAGGAGCACTTTTAAAAGAAGTCAATGAGGCAGTAGATAATGAATTTTTTAATGCTGAGTTCTTGTTCAGTATTGCCTTTACTATTTCTAATTGTCCCTCCCTCGAGGTAACTCTGAGGGCCTTATGCAAAAAGAGATGGCAATCTTCTTCAAGGATGCAATATACCAAATTCTCAACCGTCTCATCTTGTCCAGCTATAACCGCAACATCTAGGGCAGTATACTGTTGATCACTTGTGATTATAACATTAGCCATCACTGCTTCAGAATCTCGATCGAGTATTTGATTGACAGCTCTCAAATCACCTTTCATGGCAGCTTCAAACAATTCCCTATATACTACATTCATGCACCTTGTTTCCATGGCTGCAAAAGTTACACATTGAATGTCTTCAATCTTTTGCACTAGTTTTTTGGGTTAAGTGTAACAATTGCACCTTCTCAAAGTTCGTATTAAACTCAATGCAAAATAAGGACGATCATTTACTCAACATACTTTTTATACCAGTTTGTTTACCCTTTGAAAGTAAAAAGATATATTCTTTATATAGCTTTCTCAATTATAAATCAATTTATTCTTACGAATTTAAAAATCATGAAAAGATTAAATTTGAATGTTTGTGTCAACATTTATATGCAGTGATTTAAAATGTGTTGGATTAAAAAAAGTCGAAACGCATGAAACACAAGACACACTGAAAACTGTTACAAATTGAAGTTGACATGCTGTTGGTGGGATTGCAACCTTCGTGGGCTATTCTATCAGTTGCCATGGCTTCCGAAGATATCTCCAAGGAAATATCTTTAATATAAAAAAAAAAAACAAAAGAAATGAACATAAATAACTTTAGAAAAATTAATTATCCTTTGCATGATTTAGATTATCTATACATGTATTAAACTTAGATGATAAACCATTTACCAAAAAAATAAATTTTACTTACCGTAGATCATGAGTTTTTTCAAGATAGATATTATAATATGAATTAGTTTGTGGGATCCTCTAACTTTTTATGTCTTTGACAATGTGTTTTTAGTGAGTTTTTATTTCTCGTTGCCATTAATCTTATCCACAATATCATTCATAAAAAAACTACATATAAAATTGATGTATTTTCACAATTTCACTTAATATTACAACATAATTATATGTAAATGATAATAAATGGATTAACTTAATCATATCGATTTCATCACTCAATACAATTAATCTTTAAGTTACAATTGATATAAAATATGAGTTCATAACGATATTACTATTATGCCGATGCATGTCATGGATCTTTTCTTAATAGAAAGTACATTGATTAAACTTTATTGATAGACCTAATGGTTGGAAAATACATCGATTAAAATTTATTAATAGATCTAATTGTTGGAAAAAGGAAATTATATAATTTTTGTACGAAGTCCATATTATTCTTTTCTTTTTTTTTTTAAGGGCAAGAGCTTCCACCAACGAATGACCGACAATGGCCAAAATGCTCCTCCGGCCTCACTGTCTCGGATTTCTCTCTCAAATCTCTCCAAAAAAACCTTTTTCGAGCCCTCCACAGCAGAAAATCTAGAACCCCCCAAACTTTGCCTCCTCTACCTTTATCCCTTTCTCGGTCCTTTTCCTCTCTCCTCAAGTACGACGCTGTCTCGCCCCATACCGCACGGCATTCCCTACGCTAGCATCGCGTGCGATGATTGTTGCTAACGTCCTTGCCATCCTCGCTTTGTATAGTCATCCTTTGTCTATCTCTTCGAAAGAGGAAGATATGGGCCAGCGCATGTAGGGAAAAAGTAAACCTCTCCCAATATCGCAAACTATGGATGGGTCGAACTTATTTCTTTTGAAGAAATGAGCAGGATCGACAATGATTGTCCCATTGGCGCAAACTGTGTATGGTCCAATCAATCCTCGAATACATCCTAAGCATTCCATGGGGTGCAGCTGGGGTTTAACCGCAGATTGTGTGTGCATGTGTCGTGTTAATAATATATAAATGTAAGCACAACAATTGATATTCAAACAAAACTTCAATATTATAAGCATTCATTTCTTACACCAACCTACAAAACAAACATGTCAACAAACATTCCACCCCTTATAACTCTCAACATACACCAACATTTAACATAATATGAATAGACTTACCTCATATTTAAGAATGCATTGCCATCAAACCACATTAATTAACAAACAATCAAATTATTCAAATCCCCAGTGGAGTTGTCAAACTGTCGAGACTTGTCTTTTCCCCTTCTAATTGAAAAGGTAGATCGCGACAGTTAAAAAAAAGAGAAATGAACTAAATAATCTTAAAAAATCAATTATGCTTTAGCTGCTTTATATCATATGTTTGTGATTATTATCAGGCTCATTTATTACGCTATATTAAACTCTGAAAAATTAATTTTATGAATCGATACATAAAATTTAGAACCGAGAAATACAATTCGACTTTTAAACCATGGAATGACAGTTGCCATAGCCATCACCACCTCAGTAAAAATACATAAAACACTAAAATATCCATAACTATTACATGAAGTATGTGCACACCCGAAGACTCCTAGATTGAGCTCCCTTCCCAAAAAACAATTGAACCAACCTCAACTTTGGGTGAGCTCTCACCAATACTCAAACCATCGCTGGGCTACCAACCGCCACCGTTCCTACGCCCCCACCAGCGTCGACCGCCACCAACCACAAACTCCGACAACTGTTAACTCACTCATTGGAACCGAAAGAAAAAAGACTCTCCAACTTGACGATACCCAGTCGTTTCGCAAAAATCATACAAAAAGGGCAACGTATGGTATTTTGTCGAACGTATGGTATGCACTAGCTAACCTAGGCTAGTTTTGAAGCTTGGGTTCAACCTAGGGTTGACGCACGGTGTATAAGCAACACTGAAAAAACAACACAGACACCGATTGCTAACACTTAACACAGAGACCTACTTGATTCGACGAGAAGGGCTGAAGACGTACGGCAGCTCACGAACGGATGACCGACAACGACCAAAACACTCCTTCGGCCTCAATCTCTCGGATCTCTCTCTCGAATCCCTCCAAAAACCTTTTCTTGAGCCCTCCATAGCAAAAAAACTAGAACCCCCGAACGTTGCCTCATCTACCTTTATCCCCTTCTCGGTTCTTTTCCTCTCTCCTCTATCGCAACACCAACTCGCCTCGTACCACGCGACATTCCCTACTTTGGCATCGCGCTCGACAATCGTCGCTAACGTCCTCGCCATCCTCGCTTGATACAGTCATCCTTCAGCCAACGTCCTTCCAACTTTTGTCACCACCCTTCTATTCGAAACAGAGAGAAAAGAAGAGAGGGGGAAGAGATGGACAAGCTGGGCCGGAAAAAGGAAGAGATGGGCCAGCGCATGTGGGGAAAGAAGAAAAGAAGAAATGGGAAAAAGGAAGAAGGAGGGCCAAGCCACTCCAACCTTAGGCCGGCCCTATTCGTTCTTCTTTCAATTTATTTTTCCCGCTCTTTTTTTGTAATTAATTAATTTTTAATAATTAAAAAAAAAAAACTTAATAACCAACACTAGTAATGCAAATTTCCCTAATATTATATGCGATGCATTTTAATAAAAATATACACTATTAATGCGAATTTCCCTAATATTTGTTGGGGACTAATTCTTGTCTAGCAAAGATGAATGTGGAAGTATTTGGATTCCATAAATGCGCCATGACTTTTACAATGTTGACTTGATATTTGACTTTGAGAAGAGTCACTTGATTATCCATCATTTCATTCACATAGCTCTGATTCCCTTGACTCATCCTATTCCACCATGCCAAGAGAATATCTTTGGGAACATGAATGATTTGAATGTCCAATATTTCCATTATATGTAGATTAGGAAGAATGATTTAATTAATTACCATGGATTACAAAGGTCAATTGTGAGAATATAGAGAAAAGAATCATAAGAGCTTTGAAAAAAGAAGAAGAAGAAGTAAGGAGTATACTCACAGTGATTTGGCAAGACGAACCTTAAATCACATAGACATGCATATGAACTTGTGAGATTTTGACAATTAAAGGATAAGGTATACTATTGGTTCAAGGCTCCCATCTCAACAAAATAGTAAGCCTCTCCCAATATCGCAAACTGCGGGTGGGTCGGACTTATTTCTTTCAAGGAAATGAGCATGATCGAGAATGATTGTCCCATTGGCGTGAATTGTGTATGGTCCACTTAATCCTCGATACCTCCTAAGGATTCCGTGGGGTGTAGCTGGGGTTTAGCCACAGGTTGTGCGTGCATATGTGTCGTGTTAAGCATAAATAAAGGCAATGACAACAATTGATATCCAAACAAAACTTCAATAACATCCTCCTTACACCAACCAACAAAACAAACATGTCAACAAACACCCCCACCCCTAATAACTCCCAACCTATGCCAACAATTAACACAATGTGAATAGACTTACCTCATCTTAACGAATGTGCTGCCATGAAACCACGTTAGTTAACAAACAATCAAATTATTCAAGTCCCCAGCGGAGTTGTCAAACTATTGCGACTTGTCTTTTCCCCTTCGAACAGAATATGTAGGTCATGACAGTTACCAAAAAAGATAAATGAACTAAATAATCTTAGAGAATCAATTGTACTTTATATGCTTTAGATCATATGTTTGTGACTATTATCAGGCTCATTTATTGCGTTGTATTAAACTCAAAAAAATTAATTTTATGAATCGATACATAAAATTCAAAATCGAAAAATACAATTTGACTTTGAAACCATGGAATGACAGCTGCTATAGCCATCACCACCTCAGTAAAAATACATAAAGCACTAAACATATCTAAAACTATCACATGAAGTATGTGCGACTCATCAGCTTGATATATGCTTATAGTGAACCCATCTACAAAAATCCACAAAATGTTTAGTCTCTCTTTGTTTCATAAAAAATAAATGAATTGAGAAATATTTTCATAAATGATCTCTTGTATCACTTACAAAAATGTATGGACGAAAAATATTTTCATTATTTACAAAAATATTTGTTCAAAATTTGTTGTCTATAATAAAAATATTTCTCATTAATTAACAAGGCAAGTGATCGTTATAGGGAAAACAAATTTAAATCATTTATTTCAGTAATACAAATGGAACCTTACAAATGGAAGGAAGCCAATGAGCTAAATTCAAATCGAATCCATTTTTCTTTTAAGAAAGATTAATATACCTAAACCTAAATTGAATGTACTTCTTAAAATCCCTAAACTATATATATTATATCTAAATTGAACTAAACTAAATCTAATACTAAAATCTAATACTAAATCTAATAACCTAATCAAAGCCTATTTTCTAACCCATTTTCAATTTTTTGACAGCATAAGAGCCTAAACTTGACCACTTGGGAGTCATAAGAGTCACAGGATGATGTGGTGGCATATTATAATAGTTCATGTGTTGTCTTCATGTTTTGTCACTAAACACTCTGGGGATTTCTCTTACTATTACTTAAGTTACCCATGCATACATTCTTGATGCTCCATACACCTAAAACTTATGCTTTTATTTTGATGGAAATTTGACCGGTCAATTCTTTTATACCACAAAGCTCTTGCTTGTAGTGAGATGAATCAAAAGATTGGAATCTTGATTATTCTCTGCAGCAGTCTACAATCAACCATCAATTTCTGATATTGAAATTGCATTTTGAGCATCATAGTTGATGGTGATTAACTGTTTGGCATTTGAATATGTATTTGCATTCAACTGTCAAACTCATATTTGCTTACCGAAAAAATTTAGACTAATTCAGATAGTGATTTTCTATTTAGTAGTTGGTAGTACAAACATATTCAAATTTTTGGCACAAGGGACAATGATACCGGTTTAAGTTTGGACCAAATATTTTGAGTTTTTATTTGCTAGTATGATGCTTTTCTGATTGCTACCTAATTTATATTTTCAACATCAAATCTATAATGCCACTCAGATCTCCTGGTGAACATGGTTTACCACACACACAGAGGGTGGGGGTTTGAGGACCGCTGTAGTAACTACAGAATTTTGACGTTCTATTTTTCAGTTCATGCAGAGTGATTGAGGATTGACCAAAAATTTGAAGGCGAATTCACCTTTGGAGAATATTCAAATGTGAGGTATAATTGCTAAGTATGATTTCTTTGTATCACAACTGGGGGGATTTCATATACTTGAAACTAATTTTTTTTTCCATCACCAAAAATTGAATTTCAATTTTCCCAAAAAATTATGGATTTTATTATCTTTTTTATTTTTTTGAATTTTTTTCTAATTGCTACTTAATTTTTAAACGTATTCCGCATTTTGGAATTTTCTGAAAGTTTTTGAATTTTTCTTATTTTTAATATTTTGAATTTTTTAGGAAAATTTCGAATTTTTAAAAATATGTCCTGAGAGTTTTTGAATTTTTAATGTTTTCTGAAAGTTTTTGAATTTTTTTTTCATTTTTCCGAAATTTTTTGAATTTTTAAAATATATTTTTAATATTAAATATTATTGTATTAGGGAAAACAGGTTCGGACCGGGTAAACCCGATCCGGCCCGTTGACCCGATCTAAACCTGGATTCGACTTAATTAAAAAACTATTGCTTAAAACCTACTTTTTCATATTAATTTTTTAATTGATTTTTCAATTCCTTTTCTTTTCTTTTTCTTTTTCTTTCTTTTCTTCTCCTTCTTCCCTGGTCTCTGCATGCCCGAAGACTCCTAGACTGAGCTCTCTTCCCAAACCACAACCGGACCAATCTCAACTTTGAGCGAGCTCTCACCAACACTCACCACGGCTGGGCTACCGACTGCCATTGTTCCTACACCTCAATCGGTGTCAACCACCACCGACCGTGAACTTTGGCAACCATTAACTCACTTACCATAACCAAAAAAAAAAAGACTCTCCAACTTGACGATACTCAGTCGTTTCGCGAAAATCATACAGAAAGGGCAACATATGATATTTTGTCGAACATATCGTATGCATTAGCTAAAAGGGCAACCTAGGTTGGTTTCAAGGCTTGGGTTCGACCTAGGGTCGATGCACGATGTATAAGCAATACTGAAAAAATAACACAAAGACCGATTGCTAACACTTGACACAGAGACCTACCCGGTTCAATGGGAAGGGCTGAAAACGTACGGCAACTCACAAATGAATGACCGACAACGGCCAAAACGCTCCTTCGACCTTACTCTCTCGAATATCTCTCTCTCTCTCGAATCTCTCCAAAAACCCCTTCTTGAGCCCTCCACAACAGAAAAACCAAAACTCCCTAGAACGTTGCCTCCTCTACCTTTATCCTAGTCTTGGTCCTTTTCCTCTCTCCTCCAGTGCGACGCCAGCTTGCCCCGTACCCCACGACATTTCCTACACTGGCATCGCGCGCAACAATCATCGCTAACGTCCTTGCCATCCTCACTTCGTACAGTCATCCTTCAATCAACGTCCTCCCAGCTTTTGTCGCCACCTCGCGGACAACCAATGAGGGATGGTCATAATAAGGTTTACAAGGGGGTAATAATAAAAAGTAGTAAGTAATTTAATTACTAGTCCTTCTATCTGAAGCAGAGAGAAGAGAAGAGAAGGGGAAGAGATGGATGGGCTAGGCCGGAAAGAGGAAGAGATGGGCCAACGCATGTAGGGAAAGAAGAAAAGAAGAAATGGGAAAAAGGAAGAAGGAGGGCCAAGCCGGTCTGACCTTGGGCCACCCTATTCATTCTTCTTTCAATTTTTTTTTTCCTTTTTTTTCACTCTTTTTTAGTAATTAATTATTTTTTAATAATTTTAAAAAAAAAAAAACTTAGTAACTAACACTAGTAATGCAAATTTCCTAATGTTTATATGCGATGCATTTTAATGAAAATATACACGATGCACTTTAATGAAAATTATTTACTTCACTTACTTTACTTTTTTTCTTTCTTTGCTTGGAGACTGGACATGTCCAAAATAAAATGACAAAATTTAGTTGTCAACAAACTGCATGAGGTGTGGTGTGCTTCGATTGTATTGATTTTTCTTTTTTGGTCGAAATAGTTGTATTGATTTTTATTTTATTTTTTGGGTCAAAATGGTTGTATTGATTTATTTTTTTTTTTTAGTCAAAAAAATGGTTGTATTGATTGAGTAAAACTAAAAGGATGAGTCCGGGGTGCTCCAAATAGGAAAAAAATTGTTAACCACCTAATTCCTTTCCAATGTTTTCCCTCACCCTTGTATTGTTGCCACAATCACGTCGCAAGCTCCGTCACACTTGATCAGATCCTCAATCTCAGTTCCAGGTTAGTTTGAGATCGAAAAAATCCCATGGGTCATCGGGGTATAGTAAGACTATTAGTTACATCTAGAGCGTGTTATGTAATTAGTTTCTTCTTTTGTCTAATGACTTTTGTTACCCTAAATATGTTTTTGTTTAACTCTTAGTCCTCTCATAAATAAGTAAAGTCTGGCTGGTGTAACGACAGGGCTTCTGTAACGGTAGGAACGGTCTAATCACAATTGAAAAAAATCCTTAATTGGAACACTTTGAATATGAAGAATGGAGAAGCAATTTAAATACCATAATACGGATAATCATTATTGAAAAAATCATTCCTAATTTAATAGAAATAATGAATATCGTCTATTAAATTTTAAAGATGAAAAATATTTAAAATATTATCTTTACAACTAATAATGAAATTACCATGCGATGAGATGGCTCCTCCTTCCTTTCTTTCACATCAAATTGCTATAGAGGGACTCTCCAATAACCTATAATCAAAAACCACTTATACAGATTATGCGTAAAAATATATGAACTAAAGAAGATATTAAGATAATAATAATAATAATAATTAGTAGATGAAAAATTATCCCATCAATGCAAATCTAGTAGATGAAGACATGTAACACAAACTCCTAGGAAAAATGATTAAGCATTGTATGTCTAAAATATATAATGATAGACACCAATTAAAATTCAACGTCAACCAATATCTCTTACTTTCTTGTGATCAATGAAGTGAAGACTAAAAAATTATTTTCCATAGTAATGTGTTCATCGATATCAAAATACTAAATAATCAGAAGTTCGAAGTATATTAAATAATCGCATTCCTACTTATTTTATTTGAGTCCCCCAAATGCTTTCTTTGATGGAAAATGGCAATTACTCCTTTAAAAGTTGCAATTTAAAATTTTTAGTCGACTTAAACTTTTCTTTGATTGGAAACAATCCACTTAGTAGGAATTTTTTATTTGTGATTGCATTACTATTGGCTAATCATCTTCCTTATTAAATTCTCTAATCTAATGCTAGATTAAGCCGAGAAAATCGGAAGTGATGGAAAGTCAAAAAAAAAAAAAAAAAGGAAGAACCAATCACCCAATTTCTCAATAAAAAGTGTGGCTAACACTGTACCGTGCATTTTGCAAAATGACGGTACCATTAGCTAATCATTTTCCAGATAAGTATTACCTTTATAAAACTTTTAGCGATTGTCCTAACCACGCCACATTATTTTTATTTCTATGTCATAATAAAACTTTTACTTTAATATTAGCAATAATTCTCATTGGTCTCCCACTTAAGTTGACTTCCCTCTGCACATTGCTTTAAACAGTAAAAACCCATCTCTCTCTCTCTACCTCCCCCACGCAGGAGAATCAATCTGATCATTCTCATGGCGGACAACAAGCCCGGCGAGGAGCAGCTCTGCGCCCTCGAGAAGCGCGGCAACCTCTTCATCCTCACCCTCACTGGCGCCGGCGAGCACCGCCTCAACCCCAACCTCATCTCCTCCCTCCGGTCCGCCCTCTCCCGCCTCCAAGCCGACCCCTCCGCCTCCTCCTCCGCCCTCATCACCATCGCCCATGGCAAGTTCTTCTCCAATGGCTACGACCTCGACTGGGCCCAGTCCTCCGAGCCCCGCCTCCAGCTCATGTCCTCCTCCCTCCGCTCCCTCGTCCAAGACCTCATCTGCCTCCCCATGCCGACCATCGCCGCCGTCACCGGCCACGCCTCCGGCGCCGGCATGATGCTCACCCTCAGCCACGACTACGTGGTCATGCGGCGGGACCGGGGCTTCCTCTACATGAGCGAGATGGACATCGGGCTGGTGATATCCAACTGGTTCATGGCCTTGATGAGGTCCAAGATCGGCGACCCGAGGGCCCGGCGCGAGGCACTGATGCGGGCGGCGAAACTGACTGCCGAGGACGGGGCGAGAATGGGGATTGTTGAGTCGGCCCATGACGGCGCGGAGGCGACGGTGGTGGCGGCGGCCGAGCTGGGGGAGGCGTTGGTCGCGAGAAAGTGGGATGGACACGTGTACGCTGGGAATCGGAGGGTGGTGCTGCGGGAGGTGCTGGAGGCCATCGGATCCGATGAGACGATCAAGAAAGTGGCGGAGGATAAGGCCCGGTCGAAATTGTAGTTGGGCTTTCTCTTGAGGCCCGTTTGGAGTGTTCTTGTGAAATCATTTTGCCCGTTGGGCCCATTATTCGGTCCCACGAAATAGTTCCCGAAAGCTGGTATAATATGCAATATCATCTCTGGATTTTTAACTTGTGCAACACGATCCATGAACTTGGCTCTATATGCAATTTCTTACATAAACCTTTTTTTTTATTTGTACTAAAAGGGGTGAAGCCCAAAAGTTACAACAAAACTCTCCTAACGGAACTGGATCCAACCCGATCACCTATCAATAAAGGATTCAAACTTTTGGTGGCCTCTCGAAGATTAAGGTGTCATTCACATCACACGAGTAAATGGCTCAATTTGCTAACCAATTAGCACATGAGTTTCCTTCTCCAAAGTTATGTAGAATATGAATATGCTGGAAATACATTAAAAGTTTTCGAATATGAAAATGAGCATGTCACCAAAGTTGAGAGTATGAGTTGATTTCTGGAGTAGTGAAATAGCAGCTTGTGAGTCCGCCTCCACGATAAGTTTGGGGATACCCAAAGAAATTGCCAATTTTCAATTTGGTCATTGAGATATTGAAAATTATTCAATATAGTCCTTCTATTTGCTCAAATGACAATTTAGATGATAATTGATAACATAAATTATTATATACTGAGTTGGGTTTCTAAAAATAACAAGTCAACATTGTCTATCCTTTTATCCGTCTATTTTATAAAATGAAAGAAACAAATTAGGGAGTTTTTTCTTTTCTAATTAAGATGAATACACGTGTATCTTCTACTTCTGTCCATAAATCAAACTTAACAGTTTGGAAGCCACTAAGGCAACCCGTGGCTCGATCGTGTGCGGCACTTGAAAAGTGAAGAATTAATAATTTTCTTTTTTGCAATTATATGCTAATACCGATATATTTTGTCATGTAATTATAAACGAGATCCCTTCCATGTGGTTTGTTCATAATTTGTTAATGAGAAATGTTCAAAAGCTACCACGGCATGGATGTTGCAATTTTCTGGGATTACTTATCAAAATAGTTCTAAATCTATTGCGCTAATATTAATTCAGTTTTAAATCTTTTAATTTGGTCAATTTATTCTGAAATATTTTGACAATTTACCAATGTAACACATCTGATCAATTTTGAGTGAAAATCGATGATGTAAACACCAATCATTTTACATGGCATCGTTGGCATTAACATGAACAATTTTTTTGCATTTTCTTTAATTTTTTATTTTTAAAATTTTAATTAATTTATTTATTTCCTTTATTGTTGCCAGCGAGGGCTCCCCTTGCTTATGGCAGTGAAGGTGGCCCTTACCCAGCCCCCTCCATAACGACCTAAATTTCCACAAAATTAAACATTGAATGAGTATATAAATTAACTTCACTTCAATTTTTTGATAAATAATGTATAAGTAATTTAACCGTAGCTAACATACTTCAAAACCTTATGTACAGAAACCCATCTTCACTTTTGCTACACATTCTGATTCAATCCTTACTAGTGATCTTCGGAAGCATTAACCTAATGCTTCTGAATTCCTAACTCGACAAATTTGAGAAATATATTAGGGTGAGCCTAAGCTTTGTAAATGAACTCTCTAGGTTTGAGGTAGAAGATCAACTTACCACTCAACTTAGTATCAATAAACAACATCAGCTCAAGCTATACAAAATAACAATGTATGACAAATGCATAAGCAAATGTTATATCTTCACTATCATGATATGCTAGTGGAAACCATTAACAACATTGCAAATTCATTCACTCAAAAGCAAGCACATGACATATTATTTAATGATGAACCAGTATCACCTAGTAGCTCACCACTATACACAAGAATATACATAGGCAAGATTATACTTATCATGGAGCTCACAAACACATACTATACTTGTTAGTGGCCAGAACCATCACATCTCGACTAAAGAGGCATTGTCACTCCAACTCATGGGGGACGGAATCATACATGCCTTTTGCCATGCCTCAACCCATTCATCACAAGTGTCTTCTACATCAGTGATGATAAATACATCACTATATATCCACATGATGATAGTCAACATACCATGACTACAAGAGCCATGTCATGCCTTGACTATGTAAGCCAAGTCATATCATGAACACAAAGCCCATGTCATACCATGACTATAGAGACATGTTATAATAGAATTTCATATCATCTCAATCTTATAGAGAACCGTATCATACACTAGAAGATCTTACTAACTCTAAAGTCTCATCCACATACTTATATAAGAGAATTCGCTCTATAGAGAATAAGCTGCAGCAAAGGTCTTAATCATATGACATCATTCACATACATTTCATAGCAACATAACAATTGCCATGTACATCTCAATAATTTGCAATTTGTCATGCAATTAACAATAGACAATTAATAACATGCACTTCCACACATATAACCTCATTCTTTCCATGCCAAGCCATCATTATTTAATTGGAAGCCATAGATAAGTGATTGGTAACTTAGGAATGGATGCTCATTATCGACCACGTAAACGTCGACAATTCAAAGAATTGTCCACGTGAGTAACAACAACTCAAAGAATTAATCATGTGATTAATCGGTAACACTTAGCCATGGTAACTTAGTCAAATTACAAGAATATTATTATCATTTCTGATTTCAACACTTTCACATTTTCACATAATCAAGCAATATTAATTAAATTAAACACTAAGGGCCATTTATTTGTCATCCAAAATATATGAGTATTTTATTTACGCTATGGACATGCCACTTAATTTATAAAATTACCAAAACAACCTACTTTCAAGTTAATTATACAATTAGGACCAATTTTGCATAGTTAGACACATTGTCTAGATTGAGAAATTATCTCTCAAAATAACTTAAACCGCCTATCAAAATAAGGTTCCCATGTTGTGGACAGCACCCAGAACTTTCAATTTTTGCAGATTTGTCCTTCACCTCGTTGAAATTGCAAATTTGACCCTAAAGCTTCCAAACTCATTTTTTGAAACGGTTTGATTTCCCTTAATTAATATTACTTAATAACCCACTAATTAACACTAAAAATCATAAAATTACCCCATTAACAGCCCCATCTCGGTTATAGAAATTTCGAAATTGCCCATAATCTTGTCAAGAATTTACTAAAATACCCCTTATTATGCCTAGTTTTACCATTTTCATATTTTTTTTTCCCATACAAGGTGCAATAAAACCTTTTTGTAGTCTTTCAAAGACATTCTAGGCATGAGGAAAGCTTTTGAATTCAAACCCAATAATCACAATAGCTTAACATATAATTATTGAAACTTACTTACATATAGAGTAAAATCTAAACTAACTAAACAAACAATCGAGCAACTAAACTCGAGAGTACTAAGTAGATCGATCTAACTTAGCCCCTAGAGTTTTTCACTTACCTTGAACAAAAACTTGGACTACTCAAAATCTTAATCACCTTCAAAGCAAAATAAAAAGAACAAACATTTACAACTCTCAATCTTTAAGAAAACAATAAAACTAGCTTTGATAAGAAGAAAATGAAGTTCATGAATTTTTACCTAGAACTACTAGAAAGATGAGACTTAAAGCTCAAACAACTCAAAATGAATGAACTTTGGAACTTGATTGAAATTTAGGGGGAGCTTCGCTTGTTTTGAAAGGAAAAAGAGAATTGGCACTGGAAGATAAGAAGAAAGTTAGGAATGTGTAAAATCGACCGCTCAAATCGGGTACTACTTAGTTTAGTCTTGTTTTTGAGAGTGTCAATTTAGTTCTCGATTCCCAAAATTGGAACCAGTGCCTGGGTAGTCCAGTTTTCAATTCCAAGAGGAAACTAGAGTAGATTGACTACAAATGCCTTCTTTTTTTTTTTTTAATTATTTCTTCAGAAATACTAGTAAAAATGAACTAAATATTATCTCTTCCAATAGTACGACAAGTTATTACACATTAACTCTTCACTCATCATTGTTTCCTTTAATATCTTAAGATTTGTCACTTTCTCTCATTGTGCATGAACACTCTTTAGTGGGAAAAAAAGTGACTAGTTCTTAGACCAGAATGACCGAACCGCGATCCGATCCGACTCCCACTCCTAGGACCAAACAGTCAAGTCCCCACTTTCCAATTTTGGGAACCAGTTCTCTTGGTCGATTCCCAATTCCACCTTGGAATTGGATCGGACCAAGAATTGATCACCTTTAGATGAAGTTGCTCTACCAAAGAGGAGATTCTTTACTTATTTTAAAGAATAGCTTCAACTCATGTTAATTAAATAGGCTTATTAGTATGATATAAAGTAACAAGAGTTAGAACATTATGTCATTCGTGATATCACGCATGATGTAATTTGATAGGCTAAGTTCAATGTCATTGTTTTAGAGTATGAGTTATTACTCAAGTGACAAATGACAAGATTTTGGATAGAAATATGAAGATATTTGATTAGAAAGAGAGAGAAATAGCATCATTAGCCAAGTACAATACATGTATGAGGAAACATTATTTGAGTTGTAATCATTTCAAGTATTAATGAGAGATGGAGAAGACCTTCACTTGTCTTTTTCATGAGTTAAAATTAATAGATATTAGTAAACCAAGGTTAAAAGCCATAATGACATTGGGGTCAAAACACTTGGTGGAGAATGAGAGAGAGAAGATAAGATAGCCCAAATAGATGCATGAACAAGAATCATTATTTGTTTGTAACTATTGAAGCAAAAGAATGAAGTCATGCTTGAGGTAAATCTATAGGTTAAAGTTATGGTTGAAAAGGAGAGAGATGTGGAGAATGAATGAGGACTTTTGGCTTACAAACTTAAAGAGCATTAATGGGTTAGAGTTAAAAGAAGTTATGTAAGGAATGATGTAATTTGCAAGTAAGAAATTAGGAGATAAACTAAGGGATGTGGCAATCAAATTAGTGAAAAAAATGGCTAATAAATTATGGTTATCAGAGACAAAGAGAACATGTGACAATTATCAACACCCTTATAGAGAAATATGAATCTTATTTCTATATAGCACAATATACATAATAAATACAATGAAAATTTAGATGTCACACCCTCTCACCATTGCTTGTGCCAGAATCTGGCCATTGCCAAAGACCGCCCACTAGCAAAAAGGAAAAAAAGAAAATATTTTTAAAAATTGTCATTATTAGTATTGATTATGCCACATAGGACAATCGGCGCCGATTGGACCACCACATCAGCTTGTTTCGATCAAAAGTGATCCAAAAGATTATATTGGCAAATCGTGAATTTAAGTTTGAATAGGTACAAATATAATAGGTTTATCAATTATTTTAATATAATTTTTCCCAATTTCCTATCAACATACATGAATTGACTAAAATTGATAAAATTTGAGTACCTGTAGTTTTATGTATTTATTTTCAAAGAAAATAATTGAAATGTTCACATAATATAGTGATATTGTATCGGCGAGGCTTATATATTATAAATCTAAAATTTCACTTATTGAGATATCTTATGTAGGCCTATTTCACTTTGACTATTTACGGAAAAAGAGGAGTAACTCCAAAGCTAGCGGTGTTGAATGGTGTGAAATTTGAAATACATTTTCCCTTTCTCCTATGTTCCCAAACGAAGTGTAACATAAAGCAACTCAAAAGTTCAAAACAAGAGCTAATATTTATAAAATCCTTAGTATCAACCGTGATTTTCCAACGGTTGATGAACATAATCCTTAACTTGAGAGATGTGCAATTCATCATATAATATTCTAGAAATGGAAATAAAAGAGGAAAGATGGAGGTTAAGATTTACTGCACAATCATAAAGAAAATAGAGAGTAAAAGCGAGAAAGAGAATTTGAGATACAAAATTTTATCTCGATTTACCCTTAAACTAGGGCTATGTTCAACTAAGGCTTTCACTATAATTAGCACATTGCATCTCTGTATTTACCTTTTTAAAATTACAAAAGAAAGATGATATATATATATATATATATATATATATTAAATAACTACTAAGCACAAACTACCTATGAGATATAAGTTAAAATTGGAAAAATCCTTTAGCGTCGTGAGGGTGCTACCCCTATGATGGGGAGTACAAACCACACTCTAACACCTATAACCCACAGAGAGTACTCGAATGCTCTTTGCCTGCACTTTTGTCATTGAGAACCTCTTTGACTAGGCACAAAAGCCGTAATCATCGAATTGTAGCTGCTTGGTCACATCCTTAGACAAATCAGGAGACAAGTCAGCATCATGGATGGAATCAAAATCAAATGGAGATATTCGGTCGGGCGACAAGATCTGCTTGGAATTGATATTACCAACCATGTCAAGTTCCGACTTGGAGCTCTAAGGAGAGTTTGGGGTAGATCTCACGGCACCATGCTTCAAGAATGAATTGTGAGGCTTCTCGGGCTTGGAGCTCGTCTTTGAGGGGATTTGGTTGCTTCTAGGAGGCCACTAGGTTTTTGAGGTTAGAAGGTGGCATGATGAAGGAGTAGCACTAGGAGGTGTGATGGTGGTTGTAGGGGTGTCAACTAGAGGTAGATTTCCGCTCGGTAAGGTTGGATTTAGGGCAGAGGTGTTGGGCTGTTAGAAAATAGTAAAATTGGTTTTGTGTTTTGATTAGCTTATTTGTCTTTTAATTGTTTTTTGGCTATATGTGTGTAAGCAAGAGTCATTCGGTTTGTAAACCGTCAAAGAAACGTGTGCTACAGCACCACGTCTCTCTAAGCCACCGGAGAAGAAAAATCATGAAGAAAGTACAAGTATCTTGGGCACACAATAAAATATTAGTCTTGGCTAGCAATATTTTATTCTCACTTAAGACAGCAAGAAGAAGAGATACGCAGCCCACGTTTTTTTGACTGCCAAGAAGAAAAGTTCAAATTTAACTCCTGCAGGTTTGAAGTCCATGCGGTGAGAGTGTGTGCGAAAGTGTGAGAGAGTGAGATTTTAGAGAGAGTTTTAAGCTTAGCAAAGTTAGTGTATGTACTCTCTTAAGCCTTTGCAAGGCATATTATGTAATATAATCTCTCTTTGTGTGTGTACTCTCTCCCTCCAAGTCCTTTTGGTTCCAACAATTGGTATCAGAGCTAGCAATGGCATCCACTAGTTCTGTTCAGTTGCAACTTCCGAAGTTGAACGGAAAAAATTACAACAACTGGTCTGTCCAGATGAAGGTTCTATTCAGGTCCCAAGGTTTGTGGAACCTGGTGGAGAACGGCTACACCGAAGTAGCTGATTCTGAAGAATTCAATGCTTTGAGGAAGGAGGAGAAAGAAGCGTTGGTGGAATCTCGAAAGAAAAATCAGAAAGCATTATATGCGATCTTTCAAGCCGTGGAGGAGACGATATTTGAAAAAATATCGAGTGCTGAGACAGTGAAAGAAGCGTGGGATATATTGCAAAAATCCTACAAAGGCGATGATCGTGTCAGGCGGGTGTGGCTCCAAACACTTCGAGGAGATTTTGAGTCTTTACGCATGAATGACTCTGAATCTATCTCGGCTTACTTTGATCGTGTACAAACCATTGTTAACCAACTGAGGGTTAATGGTGAAGAGCTCCAAGATGTACGAGTCGTAGAAAAAATCTTGAGGTCTTTGACCGAAAGGTTTGACTACGTGGTTGCGGCAATCGAAGAAGGCCAAGATATATCAACCATGACGTTGGAGCGGTTGATGGGTTCATTATGCTCACATGAGCAAAGAATGAACCAGAAGTCTATCAGTTCGAATACTGAGCAAGCACTACAGAGTCGGGTCACTCAATCAAATCGAGGAGGTCATCATGGTGGCCGAGGTCGTGGAGGTGCCTGAGGTAGAGGTGGAAATCTGAATTCCACTAAAAGATATAAAGCACGTGACAAATCAAAAGTCAAGTGTTTTAATTGTAACAAATTCGGACATTACAAATCCGAATGTCGAGCAAACATGAGGCAAGAGCAGCCAGAATATGTGCACGTTGTCGATGCAAATGAAGGCGTGGTGTTAGCATGCCAAATGGATGACTCAAGTACCATGGACACAAAAATTTGGTACCTTGATACTGGGTGCAGCAATCACATGTGTGGTCAAAAGGAGCTATTTTCGAAGTTAGATGAGACGGTTCGTGGTGAAGTCAACTTCGGGAATAAATCCAAAATTCTCGTGATGGGCAAAGGTAACATTGATATCAACTCAAAAGATGGTACTAATGTTACTATTGCGGAGACGTTTACTTTGTGCCGGGACTCTTTTGGAATTTGCTGAGTGTTGGGCAACTATCCGAAAAAAAGGCCACAAAGTTAACATTGAAAATGGTGTGTGCATCATTAGAGGAGCAAACAATAAGTTGATTACGACGACACAGATGACGAAGAACTGGATGTTTCCTCTATCCCTTCAGACGAAGACTCTATTGAGTTTCCAAGCAACGACAAAAGATAGCAAGTGGCTATGGCATCTTCGGTTCGGTCATCTAAATTTTTGTGGACTTAAATTACTAGTCCAGAAAAAGATGGTGACTGGCATGCCCTTGATCGACGCTCCAGACCGCTCATGTGAAGGATGTCTTGTTGGAAAGCAACATCAGAAATCTTTTCCAATTGGGAGAGCTAGAAGAGCCAAATAACCTCTGGAGTTGGTATATACAGATATCTGTGGCCCTGTTGAGGTGGAATCATTTGGACAAAAAAGGTACACGCTAATTTTTGTCGATGATTTTACTAGAAAAACATGGGCTTATTTTTTGAGAGAAAAATCCGAAGCTTTTGGCAAATTTAAAGAATTCAAAGTTTATGTTGAGAAACAGTGGCTTTAATTTAAAGACATTGAGATCGGATAGAGGTGGAGAGTTTACTTCCAATGAATTTGACAATTATTGTAAAATTCATGGAGTGAAATGTCGATTGATCTGCTAGCTATACTCCTCAAAGAAAACGGTATAGCAAAAAGAAAGAATAGAACAATTTTTGAAATGGCAAGAAGTATGCTAAAGGCTAAAGCATTACCGAAGAAGTTTTGGGCATAAGCCGTTGCTTGTGCTGTGTTTGTGCTAAACAGATGTCCAATAAGGAGTGTTCTTGGAAGACCCCAAAAGAGGCTTGAAGCAACAACAAGCCAGATGTTTCGTTCCTACGGGTATTTAGGTGCGTAGCATATCCCCATATACCGGACGAACGAAGAAAAAAGTTGGATGATAAAAGCGAGAAGTGCATTTTCATTGGATATAGTAATGTGACTAAGGGTTATAAGCTATATAATCCTGTCACGGAGAAGGTAATTATTAGCAGGGATGTCCAATTTTTTGAAGATGAAGCCTGGGATTGGAATCAAAAGGCTGACCAAAAAGACATTCCTATGGAAGATGAACCATTAGTGAGGGAGACCGAAGAATCTTCAATTGAAGATCCATCACTTTCACCTGGTAGTTCATCCTCCTCACCAGCAACAACTGCAGAATCATTGATTCGTCGTTCACAACGACCGCAGAAGACGCCAGTAAAATTCAAGGATTATGTGGTCACAAGAGTTGATCATAATGACAGTGACGAAATCACTGATGAAACAATGGTAAACTTTTGTTTATTTACCGAATGTGACCCCATATCCTATGATGATGCAGCAGCAGATGAGAAGTGGAACCAAGCAATGGATGAAGAAATCCACTCCATTGAAAAGAATGACACGTGGGTGCTAACTTCTTTACCACCTGGTAAGAAGCCTATAGGTGTCAAGTGGGTGTACAAAACGAAGTGCAAACCCAACGGTCAGGTGGACCGTTACAAAGCTAGACTGGTGGTGAAAGGCTACAAGCAAAAGCCAGGTATTGATTATTTTGAAGTATTTGCACCAGTGGCTCGAATGGATACCATTCGGATGATCTTGGCACTTGCAGCTCAAAACCGTTGGAAAATCCATCAAATGGATGTGAAATCGGCATTCCTTAATGGTTTTCTCGATGAGGAAGTATATGTGGAGCAACCACAAGGTTATGTGAAGAAAGGGCGTAATCAAGTTTATAAACTGAAGAAAGCGTTGTATGGGCTAAAACAGGCACCTCGAGCTTGGTACACGAGGATTGATACTTACCTGTTGGAGCATGGCTTTCAAAAGTGCCCTTATGAGCATACACTGTATATCAAATCAAATACTAACGGCGATATTATAATTGTTTGCCTCTATGTTGATGATTTGATATTTACAGGAAGCTGTGAGAAGATGTTTGCTGAATTCAGAAAGGTCATGACAAGTCAATTTGAGATGACAGATTTGGGATTAATGTCCTATTTTCTGGGCCTTGAAGTGAAGCAGACAAATGAAGGCATATTTGTTTCACAGCAAAAGTATGCTAATGATATTTTGAAGCGATTCAATATGGAAATGCTCAAATCAATTCGAACTCTTGTAGCAGAACGGTTGGAGTTGAAGAAAGAAGGAACCGGTGAACTAGTAAATCCCACTTATTTTAAAAGTATTGTTGGCAGTTTAAGATATTTGGCTACCACTAGGCTAGATATAACTTATGGCGTGGGAATTATTAGTCGGTTTATGGAGAAACCATACCAATCACATTTGCAAGCAGCAAAAAGAATTTTAAGGTATGTCAGTAGAACTCGTGATCATGGAATTTTATATTCTTACACCGACAACTTCGGTTTAGTGGGGTATACGAGACGGTGATTGGGCAGGTGATATCGAAACACGGAAGAGCACTTCCGGATATGCGTTCTTTCTTGGATCAGGAATAAATTCTTGGTCATCAAAGAAACAACAAGTTATTGCGCTCTCGATAGCTGAAGCAGAATACATTGCAGTATCTTCAACAACGTGTCAAGCAATATGGCTTCGTAGGATGCTTTTTGAGTTGATGCATGAACAAAAAGGTCTTACTAAATTGATATATGATAACAAGTCAGCGATTGCATTAGCAAAGGATCTTGTATTTCATGGCAAGAGCAAACATATTGACATCAAGTATCATTATATTCATGAGTTGATTAAAAAAGGTGAGATTGAACTTGATTTTTGTAAATCCGAAGACCAGATTGCGAGATATTTTGACAAAACCATTGAAGGTAGATTTGTTCGAGAAATTGAAGACAATGCTTGGTGTCGTAGTCTTACAAAATCAATTTTAAGGGAGGCTGTTAGAAAATAGTAAAATTGGTTTTGTGTTTTGATTAGTTTATTTGTCTTTTAATTATTTTTTGGCTATATGTGTGTAAGCAAGAGTTATTCGGTTTGTAAACCGTCAAAGAAACGTGTGCTACAGCACCACGTCTCTCTAAGCCACCGGAGAAGAAAAATCATGAAGAAAGTACAAGTATCTTGGGCACACAATAAAATATTAGTCTTGGCTAGCAATATTTTATTGTCACTGAAGACAGCAAGAAGAAGAGATACGCAGCCCACGATTTTTGACTGCCAAGAAGAAAAGTTCAACTTTAACTCTTGCACGTTTGAAGTCCATGCGGTGAGAGTGTGTGCGAAAGTGTGAGAGAGTGAGATTTTAGAGAGAGTTTTAAGCTTAGCAAAGTTAGTGTGTGTACTCTCTTAAGCCTTTGCAAGGCATATTATGTAATATAATCTCTCTTTGTGTGTGTACCCTCTCCCTCCAAGTTCTTTTGGTTCCAACATGGGCTGAGTGGGGAGGCGAGTCATGGCTGAGCCGGGAGAGCCAAGTCACAAGCTTGATCATGGGCAGAGTGGGGACATTGTCATTTTCTCATTTTCCAATTGAGATTGTAATGCCATAAAAATTTTCTGTCACATATCACCAAATAAAGAAAACTCACAAGTTTCCCATAAAAATGATTTCTTCAAAAGAGCTTTCATTTATCATGGATTTTGCTCTCAAACAAACATATGTATAATAATTCAAAAGTATGAGGATATGTGTTTATCATATCGTATAGAAAAAAATGTCAATTTCATTTAGAACGAGTAAATTCATATGTTTAATCAAGCATGTCCACCTATATGACCTTATTTATGACTCGAATTGGTTTATGCTAAATTCAAAGTTGTTTAATTATATATTACCTTGCGTGATGCAAATGGACTAGGTCAAAAATTGTTTATCCAAACCATGTCATCATAGAGAAAATATTAAGTGGTCCCGAATCACCAGTCGACGTGCTTCCTGACCAATCATGAAGCTCCACATGGCTCCGCATGAATAAGTGGTCCTCACCATAGAAAATATGAATTTCCTCTTTCTTATCTAAAAATTTTCTCGTAATAATAGGCCTACACACATTAATCGCTGCCCTAGGCATGCTGCTAAGAGTCATTTCCCTTTCTCTCTCCTCCTTTTTCTGCTTCTAAGGCGGAAGACCAATGCTTCCTCTCTTCCTTCTTCTCGTGAATTCAAAATCCAGGTTCCCTCGTCTTCGCTCTTTGCTCTAGTGCCCTCTTGTTGGGTGTCACTTCTTCGCTCTCTGCTATAGCACTCGTGCTCATTGGGTCTCACTCTACAAAAATCCAATGAGACTCCGTCGTCCTATCAATCCCCCCAAAACAAAACAAAAAACCCAACAGCAAACTGCGATTGTTTTTTACGCAGGGAAAGAGGAGGAAAGAGCTCGACTTGGCGGAGTTCATATTTGCGCTTGCGGTAGGAAACATCGCATAGCTCATGGTGATGGTGTCGTGTCCCCACCAAGCCATCATTGAGGACGCCTCCATGGTGCTCACACTCATCGCAGCCATGCACTAGACGAGCAAGCGGGTCGTCCACGTCTTGCTAGGGCCAAACGAGTCAAGAGCTTCTAGGAATGTGCTAAGGGCTCACGCCTGGTGCGTCGAGTTCATGGTGGGGAGGCCGAGGACCCTTTTGTCGAATGAGCTTAAGGGCACGTCGAGTTTGTGCTCCTGGATTGCGGAGGCGATGACCCGCGCGGGGAGTTCGAGGCAACACGGGAAGGTGGCAAGGGGATCGTTGTGGGGTATAATACCCTTCACAAGGGCACGTTGTGGAGTGAACTGAGAGCTCACTCTTTGCCAATATGGGAGGGTTTTATGGCGACTAGGATTGCGAAAGGTGCTTAAAGCCCACGGCAGGATCGGCAGTGGCGGAAGGTGCAGGAAGAAGAGCAGATGGGTAGTTACAGTGGACGACTGCACCGGCCAAGAGCGTGTTTTAAGGATCTCTCATCACAGAGGAAACATATTGAAGCTTAAGGACAAAATTCATTTGGTTTGGGATCTACCAGAGAAGCAGAGAGGACTAAGACTTTCTGCTGGATCTAGATCTCGTCATCCACACTAACTCCTAAAATCTTGCAAATGTAAATAGCAATCGATTGAATTATGTAATGACAATCTACATTTTTTTTATTTTTTTTTACTTTTCCAATATGCAAGTTGTGTTTTCTGCAGAGTTTGCCTCCTAGGCCCTTGAAACTATTGAGAACACATGAATTTCTGCACGATCAAGATTAGGGACTTAAACACTCAGCTTTCGCTAAAGCAAATCGCGATTCGCCAAACATGAGATCGAAAAAAGTTTCGGCAAATCTTATGGGCTGAGGTTGATATGAAGAGTGTCTTACATTCTTTCTAGGACTTTCGAGTCTTGTTTGATTGCTTAAGAGATTTTTTTTTGGTTGGGATTGAAATTGCAGGAAAATCGCATCCTTGTTTTGCCTATTCAATTAGCTTTGCCTTTGCTCATAGCGCTCCACATTTTGGTTTCGCATTTGCGGTTCCTTTTTTTACCAATTCCTAATATTCATTAAGAGTTGCAATTAAAAGTTCAATTTTTTTACCAGAGACAAAAACAAAAATCCGATTTCGCATTCTCGTAGGATTTTATACTCCTTAAAATCAAGAGATTGTGGAATGAAGACTTCAACATAGGTACAAGAAATGGGAGATTGGTGCAAACAAAACTCAATTTCATCATTGATGAACTAGATCCAGCATAAGATACAAAAGAAGAAAAAAAAGGCACTATTCTCGTTTGAATTGAATTGTGCCAAGACAATATTAGCCCTTAGAATGAACTTAATCGCAAGAAGAACAGCCAATAAAAACATCAAAATCACTACATGTTATCCGACTGGCACAAAACTTGGCAAGACATAACTATTCTCGATGAAATTGACAAAGAAAACGGATGGCTATGACTAAAAAATGAATCCTGACAATCTACGAAAGAATTTGGAGAACTAGATTGCTCGCCATACAGGAAAGAATGAACTATTTTTGTTTTCTATTTATAACTCCAAGGCCCAAAATAGCATGGAGGTGGCTTCAAAGTACTATGACAACTTTCTCTGGAGATACGAGAGAAGCAACATCAACTCCGAAACCACACCACCACATTAATTAAGGCAACGTCAAATGTAGATGGAGAGTTCACTATTCCTCGGCCTCTCCACCATGAACTCGACGCACCCTAAGCTTGTCCCCACCACGAACTCGACGCGTCAACCATGGGCTCGTAGTGCGTCCCTAGAGGCTCTCGACTCGTCTAGCCCTAGCGAGACGTGGACGACCCGCTCACTCGCCCGTCCACTGCACGGCCGTGACAAGCACAAGCACCATGGAGGCGTCCTTAGCAATGGCGGTGGCGGCTTGGTGAGGACACGACACCATCACCATGAGCTACATACTGTTTCATGTCACGAGCATGAATATGAACTCCACCGAGTCAAGCTCTTTCCCTCTCTTTCCCCCACACAAAAAACGATCATGGCTTGTTGTTGGTCGTTTTTTTTTTTTTTTACTCCTTTCCTTATGGGGACTAAGAGGACAATAGAGTCTCGTTAGATTTTTGTAGAGTAAGACCCAACGAACACGAGCGTTGGAGCAAAGAGTGAAGAAGTGACACCTAACAAGGAGAAAATATTCAGTGGTTACTAACCACCAGCTCAACAGCCTATGTGGTGTGCGCAATTCACTCAAAACGCAACACTTGTCTGGTGGCCTGGACATGAATAGAAAATTAAAAAGATTAAAAAAGCTTTCTTTTCCCCCTCCTCTGCCTTGCAGAAAAGTACTGAGCAGGAATTAATACTCACTTTCAAACTCCCACCTAACATTCTCTCTCATTTTCTTTTCAATTTTCATGGGTTTTAAGCTGCTCTTCTAGAGAAGAACAACGACAGCCCACTCCCTCTTTCTCGAGAAAATATTCAGTGGTTATTAACCACCAGCTCATCAGCCTACGTCTTTTTAATTTTTTATTCATGTCCAGGCCACCGGACAAGTGTCGTGTTTTGAGTGGATTGCACGCGCCACGTAAGCTGATGAGCTGAATATTTTCTCGAGAAAGAGGGAGTGGGCTGTCATTGTTCTTCTCTAGAAGAGCAGGTTAAAACCCATGAAAATTGAAAAGAAAATGAGAGAGAATGTTAGGTGGGAGTTTGAAAGTGAGTATTAATTCCTGCTCAGTACTTTTCTGCAAGGCAAAGGAGGGGAAAAGAAAGCTTTTTTAATCTTTTTAATTTTTTATTCATGTCCAGGCCACCAGACAAGTGTTGCGTTTTGAGTGAATTGCGCACACCACATAAGTTGTTGAGCTGGTGGTTAGTAACCACTAAATATTTTCTCCCTAACAAGAGAACACCAGAGTAGAAAGCAGAAAACGAAGACAAGGGAACTTAAAATTTTGAATCCACGATAGGAAGAAAGAGAGGAAGCATTAATCTTCCACCTTTTTTTTTTGTCAGTCCTATTATATTCATACTCTACACCCACTCGCAGACTTGTGCCCTACCTCTTACAGGGCGTGGGAATGGCAACCCATTCTCGAAATTTACGCGTCCATACCCCCATCCTCCCTGAGAATGTGGGAATTTGAACCCCTCACCTCTCCCTTTCATGTTGGAAGGGTGACCACTGGGGCGAACCCCCGGTGGTTATTAATCTTCCACTTTAGAAGGAGAAAAAGGAGGGAGAAAAAGGAGGAGAGATAGAGAGAGGGAAATAACCCTCCGCAGGAGGTTTATGGCAGCAATTAATATGTGCAGACTTATTATTCGGGGAAAATTTTTAAATAAGAAGAAAATTCATTTTTTATGGTGGGGACCACTCGCTGACGTGGAGCCACGTAAAGCTTCCTAATTGGTGGGGAACGGTCGGACCTAATATTTTCTCTATTTTCATATTCTCTTTGGTTTCCACGCCAAAATCAATTTTTTATTTTAATCATAACAATAATTAATTCTCGTTGGTCTCCTATTTCAGTTGACTTCACAGTCGACTTCCCTCTGCACATTGCTTAAAACAGTAAAACCCTATCTCTCTCTCTCTCTCCCCTACGCAGGAGACTCAATCTGACCATTCTCATGGCGGACAACAAGCACGGCGAGGAGCAGCTCTGTACCCTCGAGAAGCGCGGCAACCTCTTCATCCTCACCCTCACCGGCGCCGGCCAGCACCGCCTCAACCCCAACCTTCTCTCCTCCCTCCGGTCCGCCCTCTCCCGCCTCAAATCCGACCCATCCGCCTCCTCCTCCGCCCTCATCACCACCGCCCACGGCAAGTTCTTCTCCAACGGCTACGACGTCGACTGGGCCCAGTCCTCCGAGCCCCGTCTCCAGCTCATGTCCTCCTCCCTCCGCTCCCTCGTCCACGACCTCATCTGTCTCCCCATGCCGACCATCGCCGCCGTCACCGGCCACGCCTCCGCCGCCGGCATGATTCTGGCCCTCAGCCACGACTACGTGGTCATGCGGCGCGACCGGGGCTTCCTCTACATGAGCGAGATGGACATCGCGCTGGTGATCCCCAACTGGTTCATGGCCCTACTGAGGGCCAAGATCGGCGACCCGCGGGCACGGCGTGAGGCCGTGATGAGGGCGGCGAAGCTGACGGCGGAGGACGGGGTGAGGATGGGGATGGTCGACTCGGCGCACGACGGGGCGGAGGCGACGGTGGCGGCGGCGGCCGAGCTGGGGGAGGCGTTGGTCGCGAGGAAGTGGGATGGACACGTGTACGCTGGGAATCGGAGGGTGGTGCTGCGGGAGGTGCTGGAGGCCATCGGATCCGATGAGACGGTAAAGAAAGTGGCGGAGGATAAGGCCCGGTCGAAATTGTAGTTGGGCTTTCTCTTGAGGCCCGTTTGGAGTGTTCTTGTGAAATCGTTCGGCCCGCTGTGTCTTTAGATGTACAAGATGTTGTCCTGTGGGACCCTTGGTATAATAAAGGTGGCCGAAAAAAAGATGAGATCGTCCCGTGGGGCACTTGCAAAATGACAACTTTACAATTATCAATTATTGCAATTATATGGTAATATCGGTATTTTTTGTGTTGTACTTATACATGTCTTTTATATCATGTAGGCTTACATGTTCAAAATCTAGAACTTCGTCTATCATGAAATTGGCCAAATTACCAACTTTTAAGGTCCATTTATTTGGTGAAGAATTATTAATTTTCTGAAAAATATTTTTGAAAAGCCATTTTTCTAAAAAGTAACTTTATTTTATAGTGTTTAACTGAAACTTGAAAATGATATAAAAAATTTTTATATCATTTAGTAACGAAAATCTGATTGGGAAAATTATCAAAAAATTTGTGCTCTTTTTGCTTCTTCCTAGGCTAGATGTTGCCATGGTTATAATTGGCGATGACCACAGAAAGGCGAGCTTAAGCCTAATCGGCCTCGAGTGAGCTCCACTTGCTGAATTTGGTGAGACTTGAATTCACCGAACATCGCTTGTTTTATATATATATTTGTAAGAGCAAACGTTTCTTTAACGAATGACCCAAGTCCGAGCAAAACAAGTACCAAAGAAGTCATAAACCATATTTATATAGATTTAGTCTTAAATATTTCGATTGAACCAATTTAATCATAAACATTTTCATATTGATACCAATTTAATACTTCTAGCCAATTTTAGCCCGCAAGTACTGATGTGCACGCCGTCCAGCCAACAAACATTGACGTGGTAATTTTAAATTATTTTTTTATTTTTTTTCAAATTTTTTTATTAATTTTTTCCTTCCTCCCCCTCCCCCCTTATCCTTTTCATCTTCTTCCTCTTGGCCATTTTCTCCTGCAATGGTTAGTGAGCCTCCGACGAGGAGCATCGCGGCCCTTGCCCAATGTTGATGAGGGCTTCGCAACCCTCACCTGACCTTATCTAGGGTTGCGAGCGAGGCGGCTATGCCTAGATTTGGCCCTTGCCCACTATTGGTTGAAGGGTTCGCGTTCCATTGATGAATGGCGCCATGGCCTTGCCAGTCGTGAGTGAAGCCACCTTTGCTTGCGGTTAGGACATGGTGAGGCTAGCCTCACCTAGTGGTCAACAAGCCGCTAGAGGTTCGCCGGCCACTACAGGAGAAGAAGGCTAAGAGGAAGGAGAGGAAAAAGGAAAAACTTAATAAAAAATTCGAAAAAAAAAATTAAGAATTGCCACGTTAGCATTCATCGGCCTACTGGTATCTACATCAATGCTGGCCAATCAAAATTAGCCTAAATGATTGAATTGATACTAATGTGGAAAGATTTAGGATTAAATCGGTGTAGTTGAAAGGTTTATGATTAAATTAGTACCAATATTATACATTTATAACTTTTTTCAATACTTTTCCCCAAGCTTGATTGCCAACATCCTGTGCACAACATTTGTGGGCCTAGGCTCAAGTGTTGGGACCAAAGCTTGAGCGCCAACAATCCAAGCATGGCCTTTATGAACCCGAGCTCAAGTGCTGGAGCAATGGGTACGAGCACCTAAATGCTCATACCAAGGAACCACTATTGGAGTTTTTGTATCCAACCGTAGAGTTTCGGGTCTAAGTATCGATATCTAGTAATGTTTTGGAAAACGTTTTCCGATTCTTTCATAAAAAGGAATTTATATTTCCCAATTTAAGTTTTGATAAGAAAATGTCAATAATATTTTATTTTGATTCATTTTCTTAAGAGAATCAAATAACTAAAATGTTTTCCTGAAAAATATTTTCCACAAGACAAACGGATGTTAGAGTACATTTATAATTATAATTATTTCTATTTTTATGGACTTTATTGCTGTTAGCCAGTTTAGTATTTGATTTCTTTGAAAAAAAAAACCCGCAAAAACCTATCAGCGCATTTCCTGCAAAAACCTGCAAATACAGTAAGCACCCGGAGTTTCAGTGCTCTCCACCGGCGTCTCCCTCCGTTTAACTCGCAGCTCCTCCTCCTCCGCCTCCTCCTCCTCCTCCTTCTTCTTCGTCGGGTCGTGGCTTGACATGAAGAACCTGAAACTGTACTCGAAGGTCACTCTGCATCTCGACCTCCAGTCCGAGGACGAGGCGATCTCGTTCTCCGCCATCGACATCGAGCGCGACCGACTTTCTTCGTTTCCTCGGGGAACCGCGTCTACACCGCTCACCTCTCTTCTTTCCAGGTAAGGTTGCGAGGGCTTTCTGTAGCTACGCAGTTCCGTCGATTGATGGCGAGGAATTAGGTTGACCGGAGGCGGAGCGCGGCGGGATTCTTTTGGGATCGTTCGAGTTGGGATTTTGAAAATTACCGGGCCGCGTAGGTTTCTGAGTCTGTTAAATCGAGAAATTTGAAAAATGGAGCTTGTTTTGTTTGAAGACGAAAGAACACTTTTATTTTTGTTCTGATTTTTATGCGCTATTTGTTGCTTGCATATCTCCTCTCTTGTTCCGAGAAAAAGACTATGGGTGCCTCCGTTTCATGGAAAATGAGTAATTTAGAAAATACATTTCAAAAAATTCGCTCACAAAAATAAATGAATGGAAATTTTTTTCATCAATTATGAAAATAGTAAGGAATAGATTGCTTTCGACGAGAAAAAAAATTTCCGTTGACTAATTTTTTGGGCTGAAGTTGATATGGAGAGTGTCTTACATTCTTTCTAGGACTTTCGAGTGTCGTCTCATTTCTTAAGGGATTTTTTTTTTTTTGGTTGGGATTGAAATTGCAAGAAAATCGTGTCCTTATTTTGCCTATTCAATTGGCTTTGCCTTTGCTCATAGCGCTCCACATTTTGGTTTTGCATTTGTGGCTCCTTCTTTTACCAATTCCTAATATTGATTAAAAGTTGGAATTAAAAGTTCAATTTTTTTTATTAGAGACAAAAACAAAAATCCGATTTTGCTTTGGTAGACAATTTCCTCCTTGCCAAAAAAAGTTCAAGCGAAATTCTTGTCAGGATTTTATACTCCTTAAAATCAAGAGATTATGGAATGAAGACTTCAACATAGGTACACAAAATGGGAGACTAGTGCAAACAAAACTCAATTTCATCATTGATGAACTAGATCGAGCATAAGATACAAAAAAAATAAAGAAAAAGAAGGCACTATTCTCGTTTGAATTGAATTGTGCCAAGATAGTATTAGCCCCTAGAATGAATTTAACCGCAAGAAGAACAGCCAATAAAAACATCGGGATCACTACATGTTATCCAATTGTTGGCATAAAATTTGGCAAGACATAACTATTCTCGATGAAATTGACAAAGAAAATGGATGGCTATGGCTAAAAAATGAATCCTCAAAATCTACAAAAGAATCTAGAGAACTAGATTGCTGGCCATACACTATGGAGGAAAAGCTATTTTTGTTTTCTATTTTTAACTCTAAGGCACAAAATAGCATGGAGGTAGCTTTAAAGTACTACAATAACTTTCTTTCTCGGGAGATACAAGATTAGCAGCATCAACTCCGAAACCACACCACCTTGCACATTAAAATCAATTAAGGCAATGTTAAATGTAGATAGAGAGTTCACAATTTCTCAGCCTCCCCACCATGATTTGAATGTGCCCTTAAGCTCATTCGACAAAAGGGTCCTTAGGCTCCCCACCATGAACTCGATGCGCCGGGCATGAGCTTGCAATGCGTCCCTAGAGGCTCTTGACTTGTCCGACCCTAGTGAGACATGGACGACCCGCCCACCCGTCTAGTGCCGCGACAAGTGCAAGTGCCATGGAGGCATCCTCAGTGATGGCGGCAACAGTTTTTTTTTTTTTGATCGGTTCTACTCTAATCCTGGATTAAGACTTGTGCCCTGCCTCCTTGCAAGGTGTGGGAGTAGAAATTCACTTTTGGAATGAAACCATTCACACCCTAATCCTCCTGAAAAGGTGGGGAGTTGAACCCCCCACCTCCCCCTTCCAAGTTGGATGGTGGCCACTGGAACGAACCCCAGTGGTTGGTGGCGAGAGTTGAATAGATTAGTTTGTGGTAAATTTGTCGTAAATATATCAATTTATGATTTTTTTTATAGTGAATCGGGTAAATTTGTCACAGATGTATCTATTTGACTTTTTAAAGTATTAACCATGTTAATTATAACAATAATTAATTATCGTTGATCTCCTATTTCAGTTGACTTCCTTCTGCACATTGCTTGAAACAGTAAAACCCCCTCTCTCTCTCTCCCCCTACGCAGGAGAATCAATCTGACCATTCTCATGGCGGACAACAAGCACGGCGAGGAGCAGCTCTGCACCCTCGAGAGGCGCGGCAACCTCTTCATCCTCACCCTCACCGGCGCCGGCCAGCACCGCCTCAACCCCAACCTTCTCTCCTCCCTCCGGTCGGCCCTCTCCCGCCTCAAATCCGACCCCTCCGCCTCCTCCTCCGCCCTCATCACCACCGCCCACGGCAAGTTCTTCTCCAACGGCTACGACCTCGACTGGGCCCAGTCCTCCGAGACCCGCCTCCAGCTCATGTCCTCCTCCCTCCGCTCCCTCGTCCACGACCTCATCTGCCTCCCCATGCCGACCATCGCCGCCGTCACCGGCCACGCCTCCGCCGGCGGCATGATGCTGGCCCTCAGCCACGATTACGTGGTCATGCGGCGCGACCGCGGCTTCCTCTACATGAGCGAGATGGACATGGGGCTGGTGATCCCCAACTGGCTCATGGCCCTGCTGAGGGCCAAGATCGGCGACCCGCGGGCACGGCGTGAGGCCGTGATGAGGGCGGCGAAGCTGACGGCGGGGGACGGGGTGAGGATGGGGATGGTCGACTCGGCGCACGACGGGGCGGCGGCGACGGTGGCGGCGGCGGCCGAGCTGGGGGAGGCGTTGGTCGCGGGGAAGTGGGATGGACACGTGTACGCTGGGAATCGGAGGGTGGTGCTGCAGGAGGTGCTGGAGGCCATCGGATCCGATGAGACGGTAAAGAAAGTGGCGGAGGATAAGGCCCGGTCGAAATTGTAGTTGGGCTTTCTCTTGAGGCCCGTTTCGGGTGTTCTTGTGAAATTGTTGGGCCCGTTGGGCCCGTTGTGTGTTTACATGTACACGATGTTTACATATTGGAGTATAATAAGGTGGCCGAAAAGGAGATGAGATCATCCTGTGGGGCACTTGGAAAAAGAGAACTTTGCAATTATCAATTATTGCAATTATATGCTAATATCGGTACTTTTTGTGTTGTACTTATCTATGTCTTTTGCATCATATAGGCTTACATGTTCAAAATCTAGAATTTCATTTATCATGAAATCGGCCAAACCAACACTTTTAAGGTCCATTTATTTGGCGAAAAATCTTAATTTTTCTGAAAAATATTTTTTGAAAGTTATTTTTCTAAAAAGTAATTTTACTACTTGAAAATTTTTGTCATTTAGTAAGGAATTATCAAAAAAATTTGAACTCTTTTTGCTTCTTCCTTGGTTGGTCGTTACCATGGCGACGGCTGGTAATCGGCCAATCGGCCATGGAGAGACAAGTGAGCTCAAGGCTAATATGCTCAAGCCTCATTAGCCTTGAATGAGTTTGACCTTGCTAGATTTGGCGAGGCGTGGGCCTGCCAAACGTTATTCTTTTTATATAAATATTTTTGTAGGAACAAACGTTTATTTAACGAAGGACCTAAGTTCAAGTGCCAACGACCCGTACACGACATTTGTGGACTAAAGCTTGAGTGCTCGGATTGGAACTCGAGCGCGAACAACCTAAGCATGGCCTTTATGGACCTAAGCTCTAGTATCGGAGCATTAGGTATGAGCACCTAAGGTTTGGGCTTGGTCCACAAGTGCCCAAGGCCTACGCTTCACTACTAGAGACCTAGTCCTAAACACTCTACTGAGGAACTAACATTAAAGTTTTTGTGCCCAAATGTAAAGTTTTGGATCCAAACACTAATATCTAGTCATATTTTAAAAATTATTTTTCAATTTTTTCAAAGAATAAATTATTTTCCTAACTTTAAGCTTTGATAAGAAAGTATTAATATTTTCTATTGATTCATTTTCCTAAGTAAATCACACAGCTTCAAAATGTTTTTCTGAAAAAATGAAATTAGAGTATATTTTATAAAAATAATTATTTTTTGGGAAAATTTTAAAAAAAAGACTCAAAGTGCCTTTATTTTTCAAAATGAATTTTTGTTTCAACTAATGACTGGCATTGGTTATTTCAAATAAGGATTTGACCTCGTTAGTTGCTCACTTGTTACATTTTCTGACCGGTTAAGGGCGTTTTTGTTCAAATTTTCTTCTTTTTCGGCTTCAGTTGATGGCCACTAGCAAAGGCTAGCGAGGGCTCGACCCTCACGAAACGTTGGGAAGGGCCTACAAGCACTTGCTGGCTATGGGTGAGGCTAGCCTCACCGATGATTGATGATGCTTGTAGGCCATTTGTGAGGGTGGTTAAGCCCTCACTTGGGGTTGGTGAGGGTTGACCTTGTGGATGGTAGCAAGGGGCGGCCTCGCTTGGGGTCGACAAGGGTTGACCTCACGAATGGCTACGAGGGGTGGCCTCTCTTAGGGCGAGGGTTGCCTTACCCAAGTGAGGCTATCCCTCGCCTATGGTTGGTGTGGGTTGCCCTCGCTGGTGAGGGCGACCCTTGCCCAGCCCTCTCTATGGGCATCACTGATGGTCAGCCAACTACTAGCGAATGGGAAGAAGAATAACTAGAAAAAAAAAAAAGGAAAATGGCAAATGATGAAAATGCCATCAACTGTTGGAAAGTCAGGCCGATATTTAAAACGGACATAACCATTTCAAGTTTTTATTTGAAGCCGACATAACCACTTCAGACCTTTATTTGAAATAAGATCCACTTCTAATCCTTATTTAAGAAAGTGATAACAGTTTATCTTTATTTGAAAGAAGGTCCATTTCGGGCCCCTTTTAGAATTTCCCCTTATTTTTAGGGCTTAGAGTATAATTATTATTTATTATTATTATTCCCTAAGTAATCACACGGCTTAATTATGGATTTTATTGCTTTTAGCCTATTTGATATTTTATTTCTTTTTTTAAAAAATAACAGCCCGGACGACTGAGCGAGCGAAGGCAAGAGATGGTGACGGTGGTTTGGGGATGGCGGCGGCGGCGGCGGCAAGCGGCGGCGCGACGGCTCATAAGGAAACGAGAACCGGAATTGGTCTCTTTAAAACCGGGAACCGTGCTCACCCCTAGCTGGAGCAATGGGTACGAGCACCTAAATGCTCATACCAAGGAACCAATATTGGAGTTTTTGTATCCAACCGTAGAGTTTCGGGTCTAATTATCGATATCTAGTAATGTTTTAGAAAACGTTTTGCGATTCTTTCATAAAAAGGAATTTATATTCCCCAATTTAAGTTTTGATAAGAAAATGTCAATAATATTTTATTTTGATTCATTTTCTTAAGCGAATCAAATAGCTAAAATGTTTTCCTGAAAAATATTTTCCACAAGACAAACGGATGTTAGAGTACATTTATAATTATAATTATTTCTATTTTTTATGGACTTTATTGCTGTTAGCCAGTTTAGTATTTGATTTCTTTGAAAAAAAAAAAAAAACCCGCAAAAACCTATCAGCGCATTTCCTGCAAAAACCTGCGAATACCGTAAGCACCCGGAGTTTCAGTGCTCTCCACCGGCGTCTCCCTCCGTTTCACTCGCAGCTCCTCCTCCTCCTCCTCCTCCTCCTCCTTCTTCTTCATCGGGTCGTGGCTCGACATGAAGAACCTGAAGGCTGAAACTGTACTCGAAGGTCACTCTACATCTCGACCTCCAGTCCGAGGACGAGGCGATCTCGTTCTCCGCCATCGACATCGAGCGCGACCGACTTTCTTCGCTTCCTCGGGGAACCGCGTCTACACCGCTCACCTCTCTTCTTTCCAGGTAAGGTTGCGAGGGCTTTCTGTAGCTACGCAGTTCCGTCGGTTGATGGCGAGGAATTAGGTTGACCGGAGGCGGAGCGCGGCGGGATTCTTTTGGGATCATTCGAGTTGGGATTTTGAAAATTACCGGGCCGCGTAGGTTTCTGAGTCTGTTAAATCGAGAAATTTGAAAAATGGAGCTTGTTTTGTTTGAAGACGAAAGAACACTTTTATTTTTGTTCTGATTTTTATGCGCTATCTGTTGCTTGCATATCTCCTCTCTTGTTCCGAGAAAAAGACTATGGGTGCCTCCATTTCATGGAAAATGAGTAATTTAGAAAGTACATTTCAAAAAATTCGCTCACAAAAATAAATGAATGGAAATTTTTTTCATCAATTATGGAAATAGTAAGGAATAGATTGCTTTCGACGAGAAAAAAAATTTCCGTTGACTAATTTTTTGGGCTGAAGTTGATATGGAGAGTGTCTTACATTCTTTCTAGGACTTTCGAGTGTCGTCTCATTTCTTAAGGGATTTTTTTTTTTGGTTGGGATTGAAATTGCAAGAAAATCGTGTCCTTATTTTGCCTATTCAATTGGCTTTGCCTTTGCTCATAGCGCTCCACATTTTGGTTTTGCATTTGTGGCTCCTTCTTTTACCAATTCCTAATATTGATTAAAAGTTGGAATTAAAAGTTCAATTTTTTTATTAGAGACAAAAACAAAAATCCGATTTCGCTTTGGTAGACAATTTCCTCCTTGCCAAAAAAAGTTCAAGCGAAATTCTTGTCAGGATTTTATACTCCTTAAAATCAAGAGATTATGGAATGAAGACTTCAACATAGGTACACAAAATGGGAGACTAGTGCAAACAAAACTCAATTTCATCATTGATGAACTAGATCGAGCATAAGATACAAAAAAATAAAGAAAAAGAAGGCACTATTCTCGTTTGAATTGAATTGTGCCAAGATAGTATTAGCCCCTAGAATGAATTTAACCGCAAGAAGAACAGCCAATAAAAACATCGGGATCACTACATGTTATCCAATTGTTGGCATAAAATTTGGCAAGACATAACTATTCTCGATGAAATTGACAAAGAAAATGGATGGCTATGGCTAAAAAATGAATCCTCAAAATCTACAAAAGAATCTAGAGAACTAGATTGCTGGCCATACACTATGGAGGAAAAGCTATTTTTGTTTTCTATTTTTAACTCTAAGGCACAAAATAGCATGGAGGTAGCTTTAAAGTACTACAATAACTTTCTTTCTCGGGAGATACAAGATTAGCAGCATCAACTCCGAAACCACACCACCTTGCACATTAAAATCAATTAAGGCAATGTTAAATGTAGATAGAGAGTTCACAATTTCTCAACCTCCCCACCATGATTTGAATGTGCCCTTAAGCTCATTCGACAAAAGGGTCCTTAGGCTCCCCACCATGAACTCGATGCGCCGGGCGTGAGCTTGCAATGTGTCCCTAGAGGCTCTTGACTTGTCCGACCCTAGTGAGACATGGACGACCCGCCCACCCGTCTAGTGCCGCGACAAGTGCAAGTGCCATGGAGGCGTCCCCAGTGGTGGCGGCAACAGTTTTTTTTTTTTTTTTTTGGGTCCTACTCTAATCCTGGATTAAGATTTGTGCCCTGCCTCCTTGCAGGGCGTGAGAGTCGAAACCTACTCTTGAAATGAAACCATTCCCATTCTAATCCTCCTGAGGAGGTGGGGAGTTGAACCCCCCACCTTCCCCTTCCAAGTTGGAAAGGTGGCCACTGGGGCGAACCCCCAGTGGTTGGCGGTGACAGTTAAATAGATTAGTTTGAGGTAAATTTGTCATATATCAATTTATGATTTTTTATAATCAATCGGGTAAATTTGTTCTGTACCCGTTTGACTTTTTAAAGTATTAACCATGTTAATTATAACAATAATTAATTATCGTTGATCTCCTATTTCAGTTGGACTTCCTTCTGCACATTGCTTGAAACAGTAAAACCCCCTCTCTCTCTCTCTCCCCCCCTACGCAGGAGAATCAATCTGACCATTCTCATGGCGGACAACAAGCACGGCGAGGAGCAGCTCTGCACCCTCGAGAAGCGCGGCAACCTCTTCATCCTCACCCTCACCGGTGCCGGCCAGCACCGCCTCAACCCCAACCTTCTCTCCTCCCTCCGGTCCGCCCTCTCCCGCCTCAAATCCGACCCCTCCGCCTCCTCCTCCGCCCTCATCACCACCGCCCACGGCAAGTTCTTCTCCAACGGCTACGACCTCGACTGGGCCCAGTCCTCCGAGCCCCGCCTCCAGCTCATGTCCTCCTCCCTCCGCTCCCTCGTCCACGACCTCATCTGCCTCCCCATGCCGACCATCGCCGCCGTCACCGGCCACGCCTCCGCCGGCGGCATGATGCTGGCCCTCAGCCACGACTACGTGGTCATGCGGCGCGACCGCGGCTTCCTCTACCTGAGCGAGATGGACATCGGGATGGTGATCCCCAACTGGCTCATGGCCCTGCTGAGGGCCAAGATCGGCGACCCGCGGGCACGGCGTGAGACCGTGATGAGGGCGGCGAAGCTGACGGCGGGGGACGGGGTGAGGATGGGGGTAGTCGACTCGGCGCACGACGGGGCGGCGGCGACGGTGGCGGCGGCGGCCGAGCTGGGGGAGGCGTTGGTCGCGAGGAAGTGGGATGGACACGTGTACGCTGGGAATCGGAGGGGGGTGCTGCGGGAGGTGCTGGAGGCCATCGGATCCGATGAGACGGTCGAGAAAGTGGCGGAGGATAAGGGCAGGTCGAAATTGTAGTTGGGCTTGCTCTTGAGGCCCGTTTCGGGTGTTATTGTGAAATTGTTGGGCCCGTTGGGCCCGTTGTGTGTTTACATAATAAGGTGGCCGAAAAGGAGATGAGATCATCCTGTGGGGCACTTGGAAAAAGAAAACTTTGCAATTATCAATTATTGCAATTATATGCTAATATCGGTACTTTTTGTGTTGTACTTATCTATGTCTTTTGCATCATATAGGCTTACATGTTCAAAATCTAGAATTTCATTTATCATGAAATCGGCCAAACCAACACTTTTAAGGTCCATTTATTTGGTGAAAAATCTTAATTTTTCTGAAAAATATTTTTTGGAAGTTATTTTTCTAAAAAGTAATTTAACTACATGAAAATTTTTGTCATTTAGTAAGGAATTATCAAAAAAATTTGAACTCTTTTTGCTTCTTCCTTGGTTGGTCGTTACCATGGCGACGGCTGGTAAGCGGCCAATCGGCCATGGAGAGACAAGTGAGCTCAAGGCTAATATGCTCAAGCCTCATTAGCCTTGAATGAGTTTGACCTTGCTAGATTTGGTGAGGCGTGGGCCTGCCAAACGTTATTTTTTTTATATAAATATTTTTGTAGGAACAAACGTTTATTTAACGAAGGACCAAAGTTCAAGTGCCAACGACCCGTACACGACATTTGTGGACTAAAGCTTGAGTGCTCGGATTGGAACTCGAGCGCGAACAACCTAAGCATGGCCTTTATGGACCTAAGCTCTGGTATCGGAGCATTAGGTATGAGCACCTAAGGTTTGGGCTTGGTCCACAAGTGCCCAAGGCCTAGGCTTCACTACTAGAGACCTAGTCCTAAACACTCTATTGAGGAACTAACATTAAAGTTTTTGTGCCCAAATGTAAAGTTTTGGATCCAAACACTAATATCTAGTCATATTTTAAAAAATATTTTTCAATTTTTTCAAAGAACAAATTATTTTCCTAACTTTAAGCTTTGATAAGAAAGTATTAATATTTTCTATTGATTCATTTTCCTAAGTAAACCACACAGCTTCAAAATGTTTTTCTGAAAAACATTTTCTATAGAACAAATGAAGTTAGAGTATATTTTATAAAAATAATTATTTTTTGGGAAAATTTTAAAAAAAGACTCAAAGTGCCTTTATTTTTCAAAATGAATTTTTGTTTCAAATAATGACTAGCATTGGTTATTTCAAATAAGGACTTGACCTCATTAGTTGCTCACTTGTTAAATTTTCTGACCGGTTAAGGGCGTTTTTGTTCAAATTTTCTTTTATTTTTCTCTTTTCTTTTTTCTTCTTTTTTAGCGTCAGTTGACGGCCACTAGCAAAGGCTAGTGAGGGCAACGTTGGGAAGGGCCTATAAGCACTTGCCGACTATGGGTGAGGCTAGCCTCACCGATGATTGATGATGCTTGTTGGCCATTTGTGAGGGTGGTCAAGCCCTCACTTGGGGTTGGTGAGGGTTGACCTTATGGATGGTAGCAAGGGGCAGCCTCGCTTGGGGTCGACAAGGGCTAACCTCACGAATGGCTACGAGGGGTGGCCTCTCTTGGGGCGAGGGTCGCCTTACCCAAGTGAGGCTATCCCTCGCCTATGGTTGGTGTGGGTTGCCCTCGCTGGTGAGGGCGACCCTTGCCCAGCCCTCTCTATGGGCATCACCGGTGGTTAGCCAACTACTCGCGAATGGGAAGAAGAATAACTAGAAAAAAAAAAAAAGGAAAAAAAAAAAAGAAGGGAAAATGGCAAATGATGAAAATGCCATCAACTGTTGGAAAGTCAGGCCGATATTTAAAATGGACATAACCATTTCAAGTTTTTATTTGAAGCCAACATAACCACTTCAGGCCTTTATTTGAAATAAGATCCACTTCTAATCATTATTTAAGAAAGTAATAACACTTTATCTTTATTTGAAAGAAGGTCCATTTCGGGCCCCTTTTAGAATTTCCCCTTATTTTTAGGGCTTAGAGTATAATTATTATTTATTGTTATTATTATTTCCTAAGTAATCACACGGCTTAATTATGGATTTTATTGCTTTTAGCCTATTTGATATTTTATTTCTTTTTTTAAAAAATAACGGCCCAGACGGTTGAGTGAGCGGAGGCAAAAGATGGTGATGGTGGTTTGGGGATGGCGGCGGCGTCGAGCGGCGGCGCGACGGCTCATAAGGAAACGAGAACCGGAATTAATCTCTTTAAAACCGGGAACCGTGCTCACCCCTAGCTGGAGCAATGGGTACGAGCACCTAAATGCTCATACCAAGAACCAATATTGGAGTTTTTGTATCCAAGCGTAGAGTTTCGGGTCTAATTATCGATATCTAGTAATATTTTGGAAAACGTTTTGCGATTCTTTCATAAAAAGGAATTTTTATTCCCCAATTTAAGTTTTGATAAGAAAATGTTAATAATATTTTATTTTGATTCATTTTCTTAAGCGAATCAAATAGCTAAACTGTTTTCTCGAAAAATATTTTCCATAGGACAAACGGATGTTAGAGTATATTTGTAATTATAATTATTTCTATTTTTTTATGGACTTTATTGCAGTTAGCCAGTTTAGTATTTAATTTCTTTAAAAAAAAAAAAAAAAAACCCGCAAAAACCCTATCAGTGCATTTCCTGCAAGAACCTGCGAAAACCGTAAGCACCCGGAGTTTCAGCGCGCTCCACCGGCGTCTCCCTCCATTTCACTGGCAGCTCCTCCTCCTCCTTCTTCTTCATCAGGTCGCGGCTCGACATGAAGAACCTGAAACTGTACTCGGAGGTCACTCTGCATCTCGACTTCCGGTCCGAGGACGAAGCGATCTCGTTCTCCGCCATCGACATCGAGCGCGACCGACTGTTCTTCTCTTCCTCGGGGAACCGCGTCTACACCGCTCACCTCTCTTCTTTCCTGGTAAGGATGCGAGGGCTTTCTGTAGCTACGCGGTTCCGTCGGTTGATGACGAGGACTTAGGTTGACCGGAGGCGGAGCGCGGTGGGATTCTTTTGGGATTTTGAAAATTACCGGGCCGCGTAGGTTTCTGAGTCTGTTAAATCGAGAAATTTGAAAAAGGGAGCTTGTTTTGCTTGAAGAGGGAAGAACGCTTCTATTTTTGTTCTGATTTTTATGCGCTATCTATTGCTTGCATATCTCCTCTCTTGTTCCGAGAAAAAGACTATGAGTGCTTCCGTTTCATGGAAAATGAGTAATTTAAAAAGTACTTTTCAAAAAAATTCACTCACAAAAATAAATGAATGAAATTTTTTTTCATTAATCATGGAAATGGTTAAGAAATAATTGCTTTCGACGAGAAATTTTTTTTTCTGTTAACTAAATTTTTTGGGCTGAGGTTGATATGGAGAGTGTCTTACATTCTTTCTAGGACTTTCGAGTTTTGTATCATCGCTTAAGGGATTTTTTTTTTTTTGGTTGGGATTGAAATTGCAAGAAAATTGTGTCCTTATTTTGCCTATTCAATTGGCTTTGCCTTTGCTCATAGCACTCCACATTTAAGTTTTGCATTTGTGGCTCCTTCTTTTACCAATTCCTAATACTCGTAATTAAAAGTTCAATTTTTTTACTAGAGACAAAAACAAAAATCCGACTTCGCTTTGGTAGACAATTTCCTCCTTGCCGAAAAGAATTGAAGCGAAATTCTTGTCAAGATTTTATACTCCTTAAAATCAAGAGATTGTGGAATGAACACTTCAACATAGGTACACAAAATGGGAGACTAGTGCAAACAAAACTCAATTTCATCATTGATGAACTAGATCGAGCATAAGATACAAAAAAATAAAGAAAAAGAAGGCACTATTCTCATTTGAATTGAATTGTGCCAGGACAGTATTAGCCCCTAAAATGAACTTAACCGCAAGAAGAACAGCCGATAAAAACATCAGGATCACTACATGTTATCCAATTGCTGGCATAAAATTTGGCAAGACATAACTATTTTCAATGAAATTGACAAAGAAAATGAATGGCTATGACTAAAAATTGAATCCTCAAAATCTACGGAAGAATCTAGAGAACTAGATTGCTGGCCATACACTATGGAGGAAAAGAATGACCTATTTTTGTTTTCTATTTTTAACTCTAAGGCACAAAATAGCATGAGGGTGGCTTCAAAGTACTACAACAACTTTTTCTGGAGATACGAGATAAGTAGTATCAACTCCGAAACCACACCACCTTGCACATTAAAATCAATTAAGGCAACGTTAAATGTAGATAGAGAGTTCACAATTTCTCGCCTCCCCACCACGAACTCGACGTGCCCCTAAGCCTATTCGATAAAAGGGTCCTTAGCCTCCCCACTGCGAACTTGATGCACTAGGCGTGAGCTTGCAGTGCGTCCTTGGAGGCTCTCGACTTGTCCGGCCCTACCGAGACGTGGAGACCAGCCCGCCTGTCTAGTGCCGCAACTAGTGCAAGTGCCATGGAGGCGTCCTCAGTGGTGGCAGCGGCGGTCTGGTGAGGTCACGACACCATCATCACGAGCTGCATACTATTTATTGTCACGAGCATGGATATGAACTCTACTGAGTTAGGCTCTTTCCCTCTTTTACCCCGTGCAAAAAATGATCGCGGCTTACTATTAGGTTTTTTTTTTTTTTTTCCTGATGGGGACTGAGAGGACAATGGAGTCTCGTTGGATTTTTGTAGAGTGAGACCCAACGAACACGAGCACCGAAGCAGAGAGCGAAGAAGTGACACCCAACGAGGGAGCATCGAAGTAGAGAGCAAAGACAAGGACCCTGAAATTTTGAATTCACGAAAGGAAGGAAGAGAAAGCATCAATCTTCCATCTTCGGAAGGAGAAAAAGGAGGAGAGAGAAAGGGAAATAACTCTCTGCAATGGGTTTGTGGCAGCAATTAATATGTGCAGACTTATTATCAGGGGAAAATTTTTAAATAAGAAAGAAAGAATTCATATTTTCTATGGTGGGGATCACTCACCGACATGGAGCCACATAGAGCTTCTTGACTGGTTAGGAACGGCCGGACCTAATATTTTTTCTATTTTCATCTTCTCTTTGGTTTCCATGTCAAAATTAATCTTTTATTTTAATTAGAATTAATATCCTAAAAAATCCAAAATTAATATATTTGTAAAAATTTTACCCAAATTATAACCCTAAATTTGTATACTTTTAACAAATTTATCTCAAATTGATACACTTGTAACAATTTTACCCTCTATTAATTTTCATTAAATTTTACTGTCAAATTATTAAGTTAAATGATATATGATAGTTGACTTGTATATAAATTTGGGATTTTACACTCTGTTTATCACAATTTACAATTTTTATGATTTTTTTGTAATATTAATCCAATTTAACGGATTATATATTTATCACAAATTTACTAGTTTAAAGTTTTTTGCAGTTTTTTGTTTTTGTCACTCCTACTCTATTCCTACTCTACACTCACTTTCAGACTTTTTCCCTGCCTCTTGCAGGGCGTGTGAGTCGAAACCCACCCCTGAAACTTACACATCCCCACCCCATCCTCCTGAGAAAGTGGAGATTTGAACCCCTCACTTCCCCCTTCCATGTTGGAAGGATGGCCACTGGGGCGAATCCCAGTGATTAAGTTTTTTGCAGTTGAATAGATTAGTTTGTGATAAATTTGTCATAAATATATCAATTTATGATTTTTTACGGTTAGTCGGAAAAATTTATCACACAGGTGTACCAGTTTGACTTTTTCAAATATTAATTATTGTTAGTCTCCTATTTCAGTTGACTTCCCTATGCACATTACTTGAAACAGTAAAACCCTATCTCTCTCTCTCTCTCTCCTACGCAGGAGAATCAATCTGACCATTCTCATGGCGGACAACAAGCACGGCGAGGAGCAGCTCTGCACCCTCGAGAAGCGCGGCAACCTCTTCATCCTCACCCTCACGGGTGCCGGCCAGCACCGCCTCAACCCCAACCTTCTCTCCTCCCTCCGGTCCGCCCTCTCCCGCCTCAAATCCGACCCCTCCGCCTCCTCCTCCGCCCTCATCACCACCGCCCACGGCAAGTTCTTCTCCAACGGCTACGACCTCGACTGGGCCCAGTCCTCCGAGCCCCGCCTCCAGCTCATGTCCTCCTCCCTCCGCTCCCTCGTCCACGACCTCATCTGCCTCCCCATGCCGACCATCGCCGCCGTCACCGGCCACGCCTCCGCCGGCGGCATGATGCTGGCCCTCAGCCACGACTACGTGGTCATGCGGCGCGACCGCGGCTTCCTCTACATGAGCGAGATGGACATCGGGCTGGTGATCCCCAACTGGTTCATGGCCCTGCTGAGGGCCAAGATCGGCGACCCGCGGGCACGGCGTGAGGCCGTGATGAGGGCGGCGAAGCTGACGGCGGGGGACGGGGTGAGGATGGGGATGGTCGACTCGGCGCACGACGGGGAGGAGGCGACGGTGGCGGCGGCGGCCGAGCTGGGGGAGGCTTTGGTCGCGAGGAAGTGGGACGGACACGTGTACGCTGGGAATCGGAGGGTGGTGCTGCGGGAGGTGCTGGAGGCCATCGGATCCGATGAGACGGTCAAGAAAGTGGCGGAGGATAAGGCCTGGTCGAAATTGTAGTTGGGCTTGCTCTTGAGGCCCGTTTCGGGTGTTCTTGTGAAACTGTTCGGCCGGTTGGGCCCGTTGTGTGTTTACATGTACACGATGTTTACATATTGGAGTATAATAAGGTGGCCGAAAAGGAGATGAGATCATCCTGTGGGGCACTTGGAAAAAGAGAACTTTGCAATCATCAATTATTGCAATTATATGCTAATATCGGTACTTTTTGTCTTGTACTTATCTATGTCTTTTACATCATATAGGCTTACGTGTTCAAAATCTAGAATTTCATTTATCTTGAAATCGGCCAAACCAACAATTTTAAGGTCCATTTATTTGGCGAAAAATCTTAATTTTTCTAAAAAATATTTTTTGGAAGTTATTTTTCTAAAATGTAATTTTACCACATGAAAATTTTTATGTCATTTAGTAAGGAATTATCAAAAAAACTTGAACTCTTTTTGCTTCTTCCTTTGTTGGTCGTTACCATGGCGACGGCTGGTGACCGGCCAATCGGCCATAGAGAGACAGGCGAGCTCAAGGCTAATATGCTCAAGCCTCATTAGCCTTGAATGAGTTTGACCTTGCTAGATTTGGTGAGGCGTGAGCTTGCCAAACGTCATTTTTTTTTTATATAAATATTTTTGTAGGAACAAACATTTATTTAATGAAGGACCTAAGTTCAAGTGCCGACGACCCGTACACGACATTTGTGGACTAAAGCTTGAGTGCTCGGATTGGAACTCGAGCGTGAACAACCTAAGCATGGCCTTTATGGACCTAAGCTCCGGTATCGGAGCATTAGGTATGAGCACCTAAGGTTTGGGCTTGGTCTGGTATCAAGGCCTAGGCTTCAATACTAGAGATTTGTCCTAAACACTCTATTGAGGAACTAACATTAAAGTTTTTGTGCCCGAACATAAAGTTTTGGATCCAAACACTAATATCTAGTGATATTTAAAAAAATATTTTTCAATTTTTTCAAAGAACAAATTATTTTCCTAACTTTAAGCTTTGATAAGAAAGTATTAATATTTTCTATTGATTCATTTTCCTAAGTAAATCACACAGCTTCAAAATGTTTTTCTGAAAAAAAATTTCTATAGAACAAACAGACTTAGAGTATATTTTATAACAATAATTATTTTTTGGGAAAATTTTAAAAAAGGACTCAAAGTGCCTTTATTTTTCAAAATGAATTTTTGTTTCAAATAATGACTGGCATTGGTTATTTTAAATAAGGACTTGACTTCGTTAGTTGCTCGCTTGTTAAATTTTCTGACCGGTTAAGGGCGTTTTTGTTCAATTTTTTTTTCTGTTTTCTTTTTTCTTCTTTTTCAGCGTCAGTCGACGACCACTAGCAAAGGCTAACGAGGGCTTGATGACTCTCACGAAACGTTGGGAAGGGCCTACAAGCACTTGCTAGCTATGGGCGAGGCGCCGATGATTGATGATGCTTGTTGGCCATTGGTGAGGGTGGTCAAGCCCTCACTTGGGGTTGGTGAGGGTTGACCTTGTGGATGGTTGCGAGGGGCGGTCTCGCTTGGGGTCAACAAGGGCTAACCTTACGAATGGCTGCGAGGGGTGGCCTCCCTTAGGGCGAGGGTTGCCTTACCCAAGTGAGGCTATCCCTCGCCTGTGGTTGGTGTGGGTTGCCCTCGCTGGTGAGGGCGACCCTTGCCCAGCCCTCTCTATGGGCATCACCGATGGTCGGCCAACTACCAGCAAAGGGGAAGAAGAATAACTAGAAAAATAAAAAAGGAAAAAAATGAAGAAAAAAGGGAAAATAGCAAGTGATGAAAATGCCATCAACTGTTGGAAAGTCAGGCCGATATTTAAAACGGACATAACCATTTCAAGTTTTTATTTGAAAACGACATAATCACTTTAGGCTTTTATTTGAAATAATATCCACTTCAAATCCTTATTTAAGAAAGTGATAACACTTTATCTTTATTCGAAAGAAGGTCCACTTCGGGTCCTCTTTTGGAATTTCCCCTTATTTTTAGGGTTTAGAGTATAATTATTATCATTCCCTAAATAAATCACACGGCTTAATTATGGATTTTATTGCTTTTAGCCTATTTGATATTTTATTTCTTTTTTAAAAAATAACGAACCCCGCAAAAACCCTATCAGCGCAATTCCTGCTAAAACCCTGTGAAACCGTAAGCGCACGAGTTTCAGCGCGCTCCACCGGCGCATCTCTCCCGTTTTCCATCGCGGCTTCTTCTTCATCTCCATCGGATCGTAGCTCGAGATGAAGAATCTGAAGCTGTACTCGGAGGTCACTCTGCATCTCGGCCTCCAGTCCGAGGAAGAAGCGATCTCGTTCTCCGCCATCGACATCGAGCGCGACCGGTTGTTCTTCGCTTCCTCGGGGAACCGCGTCTACGCCGCTCACCTCTCTTCGTTCCAGGTAAAGGTCGCGAGGGGCTCTCTCGTCGTCTTCTGTTGCTGCTGCTGCTAATGATGGACGGGTAGCTACGCAGTTCCGTCGGCTGGCGGCGTAGGGATTAGGCCTGCCGGAGTCGGGGCGGGGCGGGATTCTTTTGGGATCGTTCGAGTCGGGATTTGTCGAAAATTACGGGGCTCGTAGGTTTCTGAGTTTGTTTTTGTTCTGATTTTTTTGCGTTATCAATTACTTGCATATCAATATTTTCTGAAAAGTAATAGTTTGTATTGCTTACAATGAATGACTGGAAAATCTTTTCATTAACCACGAAAAATTAGTTAGGTATGGATTGTTTTTGATGATGGAAAATTTTCTGGATACTAATTTTTCTAAGCGATTTAAGCAATCATTTTTCGAAAAAATGTTTTCTAAATCACTCATTTTTTTTCGAAATGAACGCACCCTATGTAAGAGAATTTCGGAAGTTGTGTATTCAATTTACTGATGGATCTACAGTGCAATGAACTAAGAGAAGTTCAAATTTATTTGTATTTGCCAGTGCATCGAGAATTTGGATCTTAATCTAACTGTTATGATGTTATTTATGCATCTTTCTGGTTTTTACTTCTTTTTATTCAATTTAGTAAACTCTTTTTGGGATCCTAAATCTATAGCCTTTGAGATTATTGCACTGTCCAAAGGTAAACATGTTGATGATTTTAAAGTATTCTGCATCTGGATTCCATGTAGTTTCTTATTCTTGAATTTTTGTTCGATTAGGTCATTAGCTTTAGAATCATAGTTCTTGACCCTCCATTTAATGATTTTTAGTAAGGACTTGGTGTTTTCTGGGATAGTTTTTTTATTCACGTGAAGGGAATTTGGCCAAACACAAAACGAGTACATTGAGTACAAAGAATGAAGATTACTCTTTTACATTTGTCATCCCTCTTTTTTTCTAAACTTAAGTGCTTGTGCCAGAATGACGAAGCATGGACAAGTACCTCTCTACCGGCTGAAGTCGATATTATTGATTTGGAGCCAGGGGACCGCATTACTTCCTTTGATTATCTAATGGAGAAAGAAGCTCTAATATTGGGTACATTGAATGGACTAATCATTCTCCATAGTGTGGATGAAAGTACAACGGAAGTTGTGGGTAGAGTGGACGGTGGTGTCTCTTGCATTTCACCCAGTCCTGATGGAGATCTGCTCGGAATAATCACTGGTTTTGGGCAGCTACTGGTGATGACGCATGATTGGGATTTATTGCATGAAACTACATTGGAGGATTCTCCTGAAGGGGTTGACGTACGTAAGGACCTTTATCCATTATCCGTGATCCATTATTAAACTGTTCTGGACATACTTTAGATTTTGGTTTTGTGCAATTCCTTTCTAGCAGTATCCTTATTCGTTCTTGAGAGCGCAAAATTGCACCTGGTAATGGCTTAGTCCTAAACAGTTAATGACAGCTCTTGGACTGTAAGGGGCATATGCATTACTACCTACCTGCCTCAAAAAAAAATAAAAAAGAAAACAAGAGGCGATAACTTTGCTTTTAATTTGATCTTTCTTCTTCTTACTTTGATGCAATAGCTAGATGTAAATATTTTCTTTTATTTATGCTGGACCTTGCTTGATTTGATTTGATATCTTTCCCCCTGATTTCAGTTGAACACGCAATTTCCTCTGGACAAATACTGGAAAGTTCAATCTCTTGGCGAGGTGATGGAAAGTACTTTGTAACACTGAGCGAGTCCTGCAATTCTCCCCTTCTCATAAGAGGCTTAAGGTTTGGGAGCGAGACACAGGGGCAGCACATGCTACTTCTGATATGAAGGCCTTCATTGGAACTGTCCTGGATTGGATGCCTAGTGGGGCTAAAATTGCTGCTGTTTATGACAGGAAGAAGGACAATGAGTGTCCACTTCTAGTTTTGTTCGAAAGAAATGGATTGGAGAGAAGCTCATTTAGTATTGATGATCGGATGGATGCAACAGTAGTGATGTTGAAGTGGAATTGCGATTCAGACCTCCTTGTCATCGTTGTCAGATGCGAAAACTATGACTCTGTTAGAATCTGGTACTGCAGCAATAATCATTGGTATTTAAAACAAGAAATTAGATACCCAAGCCAAGAGGGATTGAAGCTTATGTGGCATCCAACAAAACCGTTGCAGTTGATATGCTGGACTCTGAGTGGCAGGAGCACAATTTACAACTTTTGCTGGAATACAGCTGTCATGGAGAACTCCACAGCGTTTGTTGTTGATGGATCTAGGATACATGTAACCCCTCTCTGTATATCTCTTTTGCCACCTCCGATGTACTTATTCAGCATTAAATTTGCATATGCGGTTCGGGATGTTGCTGTTCATTTCAAAAGTTCAAGAAACTTGTTAGCTGTTGGTTTGTCGAATGGTTGTTTGTGTATTCTAGAGCTTCCGCAAATTGATGCCTGGGAAGACCTAGAGGGCAAGGAATACAGTGCTGAAGCTTGTTTATCTGAAACATTATTTGGATCCTTACTACATCTTATCTGGTTGGATTCACACACTATCCTCAGCGTGTCTCATTTTGGTGTTGGTCGTGGTAAGTACCATGATCAAAATGGGCTCTCTGGTTACCATCTGGAAGAAATTGAACTTGTTTGTTCTGAAGATCATGTCCCGAGCTTAATGACATGTTCAGGCTGGCATGCTAAAACTATTAACGGAATTCCTTTACAAAGACCAGTTATCTCCATTGCTTCAGATCCTGCCAAGCAGTCCTCAGCAGTCATCCAGTTTGATGGTGGAAAAATGTTTAATTACACATCAAAAACATGTGTACGAGGAGGATCTATGAAACAGTGTGATTTTAACCTTTTGTCATCTTGCCTTTGGATGAGTCTTGTTCCTATTGGTGGCTGTTCTTCAGAATCGTTGCCTTTTGGACTTGATGACATGGGAAGGTTACAAGTTAGTGGGAAGATTTTGTGCAAAAACTGCAGCAGTTTCTCATTTTACTCAAATCGCGGGGACCAAGTGATCACACACTTGATTTTTGCTACCAAACAAGATCTGCTTTTCATTGTTGATACTAGTGATATATTTCATGGAGATGTGGTGTCAAAGTACGACAATTTTATTCATGCTGGTAACAAGAGGAGGGATGAAGAAAACAGGAAATACATAAATATATGGGAGAGAGGAGCCAAGATTATCGGTGTCTTGCATGGAGATGAAGCCGCAGTTTTACTACAGACAACTCGAGGAAATCTTGAATGTATTTACCCTAGAAAGTTGGTTATAGCTTCTATTGTCAATGCATTGTCTGAGCAGCGTTTTAGAGATGCACTCTATATGGTGAGGCGGCATAGAATAGACTTTAATGTTATTATTGACCACTGTGGCTGGCAAGCATTTGTCCAATATGCTCCAGAATTTGTCAAGCAGGTCAACAATTTGAATCACTTAACTGAGTTCATTTGTGCCATAAAGAAAGAAAACGTTACAGAGAGGCTATACAAGAATTATATAGCTTTGCCTTACATAAATGAGACCAAAGATGAGGGGGCCAGAGAAGTGAAGGGCTTTGATCCTGATAACAAGGTTTCTTCAGTCCTTCTTGCGATAAGAACTGCCATTCAAGGACAACTACCTGAAAGTCCTGCACGGGAGCTTTGCATATTGACCACTTTAGCACGAAGTGATCCTCCTGCTCTTGAGGAAGCTCTTGAGAGAATAAAAGTCATTCGTGAGATGGAATTGTCAGGTTCTGATGACCCAAGAAGAATATCTTTTCCTTCAGCTGAAGAAGCTTTAAAGCATCTGCTCTGGTTATCAGATTCTGAGGCAGTTTTTGAAGCTGCTCTGGGACTTTATGATCTAAATCTTGCTGCTATGGTGGCGCTGAACTCCCAGAAAGATCCTAAGGAATTTCTTCCTTTCCTTCAAGAACTGCAACGCATGCCTGCTGTCTTAATGCAGTATACTATTGACCTTAAGTTGAAGAGGTATGAGAATGCTCTTAAGCATATTGCTTTGGCTGGAGATGCTCATTATGTTGATTTTATGAACCTTATGAAGAAAAATCCTCAACTTTTCCCTTTGGGACTGCAACTGACTACTGATCCTAACAAGAGGAATCAAGTGCTTGAGGCCTGGGGCGATCATCTTAATGATTTGAAATGTTTCGAGCACGCTGCAACCACTTATCTATGCTGTTCAAACTTAGAAAAAGCTTTAAAGGCTTACCGTTCCTCTGGTAGTTGGGCTGGTGTGCTTGCGGTTGCCGGCCTTTTAAAATTGGGAAAAGATGAGACTGTGCAACTGGCTCATGAGCTCTGTGAAGAACTCCAAGCACTAGGGAAACCAGGTGAAGCTGCCAAAATCGCTTTGGAGTATTGTGCAGATGTGAAATCTGGGGTGGGTTTATTAATTACTGCAAGGGAGTGGGAGGACGCTTTAAGGATTGCTTTTCTGCACAGGAGAGAGGATTTAATCTCTGAAATCAGGAGTGCATCTCTTGAATGTGGGGGCTCACTCATAAGTGAGTATGAAGAAGGCTTGGAAAAAGTTGGTAAGTATTTAACCCGATACTTGGCTGTTCGGCAGAGAAGATTACTTCTTGCAGCAAAACTCCAGTCAGATGAACGATCAATGGCCGATCTTGACGATGATACCACTTCCGAAGCTAGCAGTAACTTCAGCGGAATGAGTGCTTACACCAGAGGGTATGGCCTTTGTGTGCTTACTTTGTGTTGCGTTTGGATCCATCATGCTTTCATAGCTTGTTCCAGACAGATTAAAGTTTCTCTTAAATATTATGGACTTTTTCTGCTTATATTTTTGAAATGTTAGTAGTACTTGCTTCTGATTGCAACTAGGGATGTACACTTTGAATATTGACTAGATATTGAATTTTATTCTGGGATCGGTTGTTAGGATGTATCTTATGGTTGCATACAGTGGCTTACTTTTTGTTAGTATCTCTTGCTTATATCCTGCTGCAACCCACCTTTTGCAATATCCTGCTTAGTGTGATATTATCTACAACATTGGTATTTCCACTGTGTAATGAATTTTTGTAAGCTGGCTGTCTTTACTACCTGAGATAGATGTCTTCTCCCATATTCAAATGTGCATAGTGACACTGTTTGCTTTGTACTCTTTTCTTTCCTGTTGTTCTACGTGGCTTATCCATTTTGTGATGCGGGAGTTTGAACTGATGCAGGTGGTGTGATATGCATTTTTTATGGGTGTAGTCTCTGCACCAGTTTTTTCATTCTCTGAAAGGGAACGCAAGTTCCATTCATTTAAGTTCCACATTTATCTGAATGTAGTGCTCTTGTAGCATATGTTTCATTATATTGAGCTCTTGATTTGCTCATGAGCAGGACAAGGACAGGCTCCACTGCTTCCATAGTCAGCTCTACTGCTGGTAGCAAGGCAAGAGACTCAAGGCGACAGAGAAAGAGAGGGAAAATTCGTCCAGGAAGGTATATATGCTTTATGTTTTCTCACTACTCTCTTTTTATTTGCTTCTTTTTAGTCATAACATAATGGGTCTATGATGTGTTTCACATCTCAGCCCTGGCGAGGAAATGGCCCTTGTAGAGCATCTGAAGGGCATGTCTTTAACCAATGGAGCTATGCATGAGCTACGATCTCTGCTAATTTGCCTGGTGATGCTAGGCGAGCAAGAAATTGCCAGGAAGCTGCAACGCACAGGAGAAAATTTTCAATTGTCACAAATAGCTGCAGTCAAACTAGCTGAAGATACTATGTCCACTGAGGTCATGGATGAGAGAGAGCAAACTTTGGAGCGTTACTTTCATAAATCAAGGGTTGAGTTGCAAAATTCAGAGGCTCTCTCCTGGCGTTGCAAGGTCTTCATCTCTCCTTGAAATATGTGTTAGTCCTTGTTTAGAGCGTGCTTGTATTAATGGGAAAATTGATTAAACTGGATAGTTGGGTTCATCACCACCAATTTATTCTTCTTTTGAATGAATTTGGCTGTTTCCCAGCACCATAGAAATTTGTTGTTTTCTAGGGGTAATGCAGTCATAAAGTGGCTGCGGAATCAGTTATTTATGCTGTGGATTTAGCCGTGCCCTTTAGAGAATTGTAAGGGTCTGATCGCAACGCTTCAATTTTTTTGTCTTTTTGTTATTCAAAATAGAAATAAAATAGAAATTTGTTTAGTAATGTCAATTAATATTTCTATTCCTCATAATGGAAAAGTGGCCGTTAAATAGATTTGGAACAAAAAAAAAAAATAAAAAAAAAAAAAAAGTAATTTCTTATTTCCGGAAATAATTTTTAAAAATAAATCATGTTCTTTTCTTTCCTCTTTTTTTTTTTCTTCTTCTTCTTCCTCTTTTAATTAGACGGTGGAGACTTGTTGCCCGCTGCCGCCGCTTGCTGCCTCCTGCTAGTCGTCGTTGCTCGGCGGCTGGCCAAAGGAGGAAGGAGATGAAAAAAAAAAAAAAAAAAAAAATCTCAAAAAAAAAAAGTTATCAAAATATTGAAAGAAATTCAACATCACAAAAAAATCACAAAAAAATCTGGGGTCGTATCAAATGTATTTATGTTCTTTTTCTATTTCGAGAATAGAAATTTTATGAAGTTATTAAACACATTATTTTACTTTAAAACTGTTTTAGGGAATAAAAATAGAAAAAAACTATTTTGAAAAGGAAATTGTTTTTAGCAACAGAAATGTTATCAAATGCATTATAAATTGCAAACATTGAGGCTAAGTGTTGGAAGCTTCAAGCCTATCCAAAGAGAACCTAAGGTTTTACGTAGATGTTACCGGTTAGACTGTCTTAAATCAAAAGCTTATAGATATGTGTAGTTAGGATTTCAATTTTGGTTTAAGAAATTCCATCGACTAAAACTACGCACCGTCCGTTCCTCCAATTATTTTGTCTTATCTTAGCCGTTTAGCTTCTGCAAGATTATTGTTCAACTTTAATAGTCGATGGATGAAATACAAGAATTAGTATATGATTCTAATTTATCGTACCTAATCAATTATCAATGAAGTGTGCAAAGAATGCAAGCTTCTGAGCTATCCCGAATATGTTGGTTGCGCTTAAATCTTCCGTACTAGTGATATATTTTCATAACACTTAATTTCCGCGTCCGCTTTTTGGACATGCTCCTGAAATTCATCAGCAATGACGCGCGTCGTGTAATGACCATTTTAGAAGCACTATTACTCAAGGCAAAACTTTTAGCTGCTTATATAGCTCTCACCGGTGAGCAATTCCTCCATAGCCTGTTCATACGCAACCTTCTCTTATCGGTTCATGATACAAGTAATGGCTGTCACTGATTTGACAACAAGATTTGCTTTGCACACCGGCTAAAAGATACACGGACAAGAGTATCCTGCGGCCTACGTTTTCACTAGTCAAAGCCGAGGGCATAAGCGAATTACGAGCTTAGCAATTTTTCTCCCTCGAGTTCGAGCTATTCCAGCAGCCACGAGCGAGCTTGAATTTATTAACACTTTGACTCAGAGTACCTCATGAACATGAGAGTTTTGGAAAACCCAGATGCCCCCTCCCCCTCTCAATCTTACTCAGCCGCAGCCCTGCGAACCACTGTTCGTTGTTGTCGGTGCTCTTCCTCTGGTGTCTTTGTTGCAGCTTCTTCCCTGTCGCTTTGCCACCACCTTTGCCGCCTCTCTCTTGTCTTTCTGTCAGCAGCCAACAGATAGAAACTGGAATAATTTGCTCCATTGGCCTTATTAAATACATCTTGAGCTCATCTAGAAGCTTTAATGCTTACTCTTGGCATTGTCCTAGCAATAGCCAATTAGCAGCTTACTTTCATCTCCATCTTCAGTGTTGCTCCTTCCTCGTCATCCTTTTTTCATTGTCCTACCGCCGCATTCTGTTGCTTCATCAAAGTGCATTATAATATCATGTGTGAGACTGCTCCAGCATGGCACAGGAAAATATACACGCACTGAAGAAATGAGTATGCAATGAACATGATACCTCTCCTTTACATTCACGATGCAAATTACATATGATCCTCAAAATATAACAATTCTGTGGCTCAATGCAATCTCCACCCCTAGCACAAAGCATATTGTTGGCTTTGAAGAAAAGAACAAGGGGAGAGAATCTATAAGGTCACTTACTCCCCAAACAAGACCATGCAGCTGACAGATTGGTGTTCTCTCTTCTTCAATCCAGAATTCTTGTAATGCTGGATTAATGTGTGGCCACTGTCACCACTCATTCTTCTCTTTAAGCATTGTGCTACAGATTGTCAAATTGGCATGTTGCAGCAAAGTCACCCGTAATCCTCACACGAGAAGATGCCCTCCCCAAAGTGATGCAAAAGGGTGGCATCCTGCACAATGATTTTGCGGCTTGTAATTTTTGCAATGTATATGATAGCTGTACGGCAGTCTACACATATACAAAGATTCTTAACTCTCTGGTTTGTGGATACAGGTTCTGTCCTTAGAAGGGCAAAAGTTAAGGCTGGTCTTTCACTATGACTCTGAAGGAAGTGTTATTCATCCTCTTCCACCACATTCTGCAGGACACAGCTCCTGTCAGGAATATACCCCACATTTTCCATCTTCTTGAGCAAACCGTTTCACAAAATTTGCATTTTCTCGTATTAGGGATGATTTGAGTCACCCACCAGAAATGTGTGAATCCTGTTTTTCACTTCAAACCAGCTACAACCAGGCATTTTCTTCATCCCGGTGTCTTTTAGGTTTAACCTTCTCTTTCCTGCATCTGCCCACCTACCAGATTGAGCATACATGTTTGATAAAACTACAAAGTGTGTCGGGTTCCCAGGCTCAATTTCAGCGAGATGCTTCAATGCAACTTCACCCAACTTCACATTAGAATGCATCATGCTGGCCCCCAGTAAGGCTCCCCATACTCCAGCATCAGGTTCCATTGGCATTTTCTCAATTAGGCTCAGTGTTTCATCAAATAAGCCAGCTCGGCCTAACAAGTCTACCATACATGCATAATGTTCGGCATCTGGCTGAATCCTGCTTTCTTCTTGCATAGTATGGAAAATCTTCTTTCCTTCTTCTATCAAACCTGCATGTCTGCAAGCAGACAAAACATTCACATAGGACACAGAATCAACTTCTATGTGGTTTTTTTGCATCAGCAGGAAAAGTGCAATGGCATGGTCCCCTTGACCATGTACTGCATATCCCGCCAGCATAGAGTTCCAGGAGGCTATGTCCTTGTTTTGTATCTCATCGAAACATCTCTTAGACAAATCAATCTTGCCACACTTAGCATACATATCAATGAGACTATTGCCAACCATCACATATGACAGAAATCCCATCTTAATGATACAAGAATGATAACTCATCCCTTCTCTCAGGGCTGCCAAGTATGCTGCTGCAGGAAGGATGCTCACATAGGTAACTAAATTTGGCTGATGATTCTCCAATCTCATCTGGTGAAATGCAGATAAAGCTTTCTTGGCTTCTCCATTCTGTGTGAATGCGGCAATCATTATATTCCAAGATACCTCATCTCTAATGAAATCCAGTCGGTTAAACAAGTACAATGCTGAGGGAAGATTGCCACACTTGGAATACATGTCAATGAGTGCACTATTGACATGGCTATCAGAATCAAACCCACTCCTAATACTCAGAGCGTGTACAGAAGTTCCTTGCTTGAGATCATTGAAGAGGGCACAAGCTGGTATCAAGCCCATCATAGTTCCAGCATCTGGGTGTAGACCAGAACACTGCAGTTTCTGATACATTTCAATTGCTCGGTCTGCTTCACCATTCTGAGAATACCCATTTATCAAAGCATTCCATGTCACAACATCTTTAGATTGCATGGTGTCAAATAGAATGTGTGCATAATCAAAATGTCCACATTTAGCATACATGGACATTAGGGCTGTTCCCATTGGAATGTCAGAATCAACATCCGCCTTGATGGCATAACAGTGTATGCTCTCGCCTAATCTCAGAGAAAATAGTTCAGCGCAGGCTGGAAGGATACTCATCAGAGTTACCTTATTCGGTTTAATGTTTTCATTCTCCATATCTTGAAGTAAAGATAATGCCTTTTCAGGATAACCAGATTGGACAAGAACGGCAATGAGTGCAGACCAAGCAACTAGATCCCTTCCTGGGAGCCCCTTAAGCAATTTTTCAGCTTTCTCCAACTCTCCACACTTTGCATACATGGTTATAATTGGAGTAGCAACAAGAACATCCATGTCAATAGCTTGTTTTTTGGCAAAATTATGTATCTCCTTCCCCTTCGCAAAATCTCTTATATCTCCTGCAGCTAATAGAGCACTTATGATAGAAACCTTATTCATCTGAAGATCTGTCTCTCTCATTTTGTCATATAAACCCAATACCTCAGAGAAACATCCATTATGAGCATATCCTGCCATCATGGTACTCCATGAAACATCATCTCGAGTAAAAATAAGGTCAAAAACTAAACGAGCCGACTCTAAATCCCCACACTTTGCGTACGTGTCAGTCAGAGCATTCAAAAATTCCAAGCCAAAATCCATCCTAATCCCATAGGCATGCGTACATCTGCACGAATCAACATCAGCCAATCTTGAAATAGCTGGAAACAAATTCAACAGGCTGACCGACTGGGGAACCACTCCTGTCATCTGCATTCTTTTAAAAAGTGACAAAGCCTCAGTAGGATCTGGGCTATGCGACAGGCCGGCAATCATTGAGTTCCAGGCAACGACGTCTCTCACATGCAAATTATCAAATATTTCTCGTGCACTCTCCAAATCCCCTGTTTTACAATACATATCTATAAGACCAGTGCATATAAACACATCCCTGTCCAGCCCTCTGCGACAAACTTCACGATGGATCGAAGCACCCTCTTGCATGTCCAGTGCACCGGCACAAGCTTTCAAAACAAAAGTGAAAGTATACCTGTCTGGTTCCAAGCCCATGCTCACCATGGAACGGTACATCTTCAGTGCCTCCTGGTGTCGGTTCGATCTCGAATAAGCTCTTATCATGGAGTTCCAGGATACAACGGTCGGAGTCAGCGCGGAATCGAGGACGGAGCGGGCAAGGTCGCATCTTCGAAGCGAAGAGTAGGAGTTTATGAGATGGGTAGTCGTGGAGGCGTCTTGACCAAGGCCTGCGATTATCATGCGCGCGTGTACTTTGAGGAGAGAGTTCAGGTTCTTGCATGAGGACAGCAGACGAATGTAGATGTTCTTGCGCATGTAAGCGTGCGAGTTCAGTTGCCAGGAACTCGGGAAGAACGCAAGTTCGGTATGTCCTGCTATGCTGTCTTGAATGACTTCTTGTCTGAAATGAATTGACCTTAAATTAATTCCCAAAGTAGTTTAATACCAATGGTTATTTCTCAAACTGCGTTTGACAAATCATCGTCAAAATTGCCTAGTCACCCTCTTCTTCCTAGGCACTTTTACTTCTCTCTCAAATTATTATTATTATTTTTTTAATTTTGCACAATCTTTAATAGTTTTAGAATTAATCTATCATGAATAATTAAAATCTAAGTACAAGTTTCGTGCAATCAGCAAACAATGTTTTAATATCTATTATGGATTTTAGTTGTTCTTCATAGTGGTGCAGATTTTACAAGAGCTAATGTCCTAGCCATCATTTGTTGGTGGTGCTCCTGTTCCTTTGACTTGATCTAAAACCAAACAAAACATTATTATGACCAAAAACTAAATTCCATTTAACCTCTTAAGCCAATTGTTATTCTCAGTACTCTACTTCTTCATTTTCTTCAAGTTGATTCAAATTCATACTCTAATTGACATCTATACTTAAATTTTGAAAAATACTTATTCTTAAACCTCCGCTTATGATAAAGATGTGGCATATTTTGATTAGCATTTTCCCCACTGTATAGGGTGTATAAATAATGTTGTGTATACGGAAACACTATTCGAATGATTTTTGCCATAGCTTGGTCTTGAAAAGCAAATATGGTTTTTGAATCTTTATTTCCCTTAAAATCCAATACACATCAAATAACTAAATAAAAAGAATTGGCAATCTCATCTAACGAAAATGCATACCCGAACAAAATATTCTTCCAATAATGATTAACCCTAACAAAAAGGTGTACATATCATGGTATATTTGTTATTATGATAAGTGGTATCAAATACCGTCCATCACCGAATCATTCATGTTCAAATTTGGACAAAATATCTCTTCAAAATATGTTTGTCAATGGGCTGCGCTTTTTCCAGTCTCACCATGGCAAAAACACTTCCCATCACATTGTTAACCTTTGTGAGTCCTACCTTTTTTAAGCACCCTTTTTTTGTGTGGTTCTGGTGGTTTTTGTTTGTTTTCTTTTGTCTTTTCTTGTGACTCCCATTTTCTTCCTCCTTTACTTCTCTCCGTTCCCTCTAAAATCTAATCATGGTTTAAGTTTTGGCAGTATTTGTTAAAAAAAAGAAAAAGAAAAAGAAAAAAGCAAGAACACTCTACGGTTTGCCTCTTACTTGCCTAGGCCACGTAACACTCATTGGTTTTTGATTCCCTAAGCAGAGTTTGATGCCTAGGAACACAATAGACCTAAAAGGCTCTTGCATTGAACTTCTTCACGACAATCAGAACATTGGAATCCCAACAATTGATGGGCAACGGGGCTGCCTATTGCATAAATGCTCAAACTTGAGGGTCGGGTTCGTAATCACCTCTTCAGCCTTCTCAATCGCCGCTGAATTGTCGATGATAGCGGCTCAGCGACTGAGGTTGGCGAGGAAGTAGGAGAGAGTGCGGGGGCAAGGGGGGGCAAATCCTCGCCAATCTTGAGGATGAAATTGTGGTTCTTTAAGGTGACATTTTCGGTTTGCTTAAGAAACTTAGAGAGAGTAGGGGCATATTTGGGCCATGAGTTTGGAGGTTGGTTGGTGATGGCAAATTGGTGGAGAAGCAAACATTGTCAATGAGCTTGATGAGGTTTTGGGGAGGGCCTTAGCTTCTGGATTTGAATCTTTAATAGGGGTTTTTCTTGTCTTCATGATCGATCAATTGAAAATTTTGATGCGAAATGGAACAAAGAATAACACGGAGAGCAAAAGGAATGGAATGGGGGTGAAGAGTGAAGAGATATGAGATGGGTTTTTACTTACAATTGAGCTTTGAGTTGAAGAAATGATGAGAGAAGACTAGTTGGGTGAGGAGGAGGTTTCTGCAAATCTAGGCTTCAACTTAGTGAGTTGCTTGTGTCAGTGATGGACTTTTTTGTGTGCGCTATTGACGGATGTTGTGGTGTAAAAAACTTGTCTATTATTGACATGAGAGGGGTGTTATAGAAAGAGAGAACCGAGAGAAATAAATGAGAAGAAGGAAAGTGGCACAACGAAAAAAGAGAGAAGAAAAACAACTGAAGAATGCTTTTAACAAAGGTTGGACCCACAAAAGTTTATGTTGTCAAAACATTGTCACAATAAGTGTTTTAGCCATAGTGAGTGGAAAAAGTGCGACCTATTGTGAACTCTCGATTAGGTCACTAATTTTGTGACCCGTGCAATATGTGGTTTTTATCTTTTCTGTAATGCAATTCCATTAGAGTTATGAAACGAGTAGTAATAGTTCAATGGAAATAAATTAAAAATGTGTGTTCACTAATTTTATATATGTTGATTATATAGAGTAAAAAAACTTATTGCCATTGCAAATGATCTTCGAACTTTTTTCTGGGCAAAAGTAAGAGTTTGTTGTGTCAGTCGCCAGACCTCGACGACTAGGTGAGGGTCGGCGAGGTTGAGGTCGACATTGCCGGCCTTTGGTGAGCTTTGCTGGGCGCTGGCAAGGCTCGAGCCCTTGTCAAAGGCCGTGAGGGCAGCCTTATGCTAGGCGGGTGAGGCTCTCCCTCATTGGATACAGTGGGGGTCAAGCCTCGCCCTCGCCAAATCTACTGAGGGTCAAGCCTCGCCCAACCTCTTGCGAAGCTAGCTCAAGGCTACAAGGGCAGTCTTGCGTTGGGCTAGTGAGGGCTTAAGTCCTCAAAAGTGTGACCTTATGGCCTCTGGTGAGGGCTTGAGCCTCTCTAGGGGCAAGGTGAGGCTCAACCCTTGCAAGCCTAGCACGAGGTTACCAGGCCACCCATGCGGCCTTTGGTTAGGTTGACCTTGACCTCGTTGGCCCTTGCCTCTGGCAAGTTGTCAAGGTTCGAAGACTAGCTCAAGGAAAAAGAAAAAATAATAATAAATTGAAAAATATTAAAATATTATTAAAAGTTGTTTACGTTAGCACCGATCATATAATATTAGGTGATCGGCGTCCATATCAGCAATATCCAATGAAAATTAGCTGAAATGACTAAATTGACACTACGTCAAAAGTTTATGACTAAATTAACATCGATAGAAGGTATATGACTAAATTGATACAAATACAAAATGTGACTTTTTCCTATATTAATTCAATCATGAACTTTCCAATTCTATTTACAGAGTTCTAGTTCTTTGCACAAAATTCAAACGTAGTCACTCCAATCAATTTTCATTGGAAATTGTTGATGTGCCGAGGTGCGGCATAAGATGGTCGACAATGCTATGAGCAATTTCCAATGAAAATTGGAATTTCGCATGAACATTTAGGATTGAATTGACAAAATTGAAAAGTTTAAGATAGAATCAACATTCGTGCAATAAATTTAGGAGTGATCGGGTAATTTTCCTATTATAAGTGAGAATCACCCAACAACCTTGTTTGCATATTGGTTGAATAATGGCAATTAGGTGCTACCGTATATAGTTCTTCAACATGAGTTGCGCACCCTGAAAATACTAAAGTAAAAAGAGAACTTTGAAGTAAAATCTCTAAGCCCAATGGGCATTGAGCACCAAGCCCAGTGATAAGGAAATTAGGTGGTGAAGACATAATTTCAAATGTGAAGTTCAACTCTCATGCTGTAAAAGAGACATAATAAAAGTCTGTAGAAAAAGAGAGGAGAGTTAGAATTGAATAGACAAAAATATATGAGAATGTGCTTTCCAAACATGTGTAAAGTTCAAATCAGAAAATAATTTCTTATATCATTATGTACTTTTGAACCTCTAAGGGTAAAACAAGAACTATAGAAACGCATCTAATTGTCCTCCACGTATGTGAGAGAATCATTAGTAAAGCAATAATACATCTTTATGCTCTACGGGAGGCCAAGGCTTTTCCTCTTTCCACTTGCCCGTTACATAAACACACGACATTGTATTATTCGTTCAACCTAACTTTTGCAAAAGTGAGGAAATGCCTATTGCATGGTAGAAAATAATAGATAAGACCAGGAGAGTCGCACATTCGCAAAGCATTTCTGTCATTGTGATGTTGGGACAGGAAAGGATACTCTTACCTAGAATAATCATCTCTTTAATGAGCGAGGTACCACAGCATCTTGGCTTGTGGTGGCACCGGCGGGGTGACTGGTGTCGGGTGACTGATCATTTGTCTGTGGCCGAGTTAGGTAGAGAAGAAGACCGTGGGGAAGAAACAACAAGAAAACAAAAGAAAGAAATGACACATCTCAGCCACTCATCAGTGTTCAATAATTTAGATGTATTTCTATTCCCAAGGCCTAAAATTTAAAATATTCCTATGCTAAACTTTCTAGCCACCCAACCAATTGAAACAGAACACTATTCCGTGGAATGTGATTGCTAGAAAAATGCGAACCTATTAATGAATTTCTTGCTGATGAAATCAAAGGAGGCACTAGATGGGACAACTAAAAATATTAGCAGCACATGACCTCAAGCAAAGCCAAAAGCATGTGGTTCGCTAGATAACTACAAGCTGGGGGTGAGCGGTTCCCGGTTCCGGTTCGGTTCCGTCCGGAACTGGCCTCTGCCGAGTACGGGTTCCTCATTTTGGAACACTTGGAGCACTCCCGTCGAACAAGAACTTGGAACCTACCCCGTCACGGGTTAGGGGTGGTTCCGGGTTCCAACAGGTTTTTTTTTTTTTCATTTTCAAAATAAACTATGCAACAAACAAAGTCATGACGTGGAGAGAGAAAGCGATAGTGGCATGACCAGCAGTGACTACCCTCATAAGGGTGACCATAAGGGTCCCATACCCATGATAAAATGTTCAGCATTCACCAAACAAAGTCATAAGACTACTGATGCAAGCAAGGTTCAACCCTATAACTTGGAGATGGGAATATCAGCTTGAGACCAACCATAAATCATTACAACACAGAAAAACTAAGATAATGCATTCTGGCTATCAAACATTTCACAAAATCAAATGTCCTCTTCAAGCGCCACATGCAAGTCTTAGCAAATTCTTGTTCCTAGTTCTGTGGTCTAATTCGAAAGACCAATACCAGAGAATTCCAGATAATTGTAGCATCTCTATTAACAAAAGCCAAATAAGGAACAAGACGATGCAAGACTCAAAAAAGAAAAAAAGAAGCCAACCCTTGGGCTTTATGCAATGCTACTTATGCCTGGTTTTCTTCAAGATGTGTTCTCCATATCCTTAAGGTTTCTATTCCTGCACCTTCTTGGGTTCTCATTGTTCCTCCACAAGTTTGATTTGTTGTCATGCGAAGGGATTTAGCAATTTCAGAAACATAAGGTGAAATGATGTCCCTCAATTCATCCGCTTTATATATCGGAAGAATCAGGCTCTGAAAGTTGGACTTCCAATTCCAAACCCGTAGTTCTGCTTCCTTCTTCTAAGGAGACTCAATTGAAATCCCATTTCTCAAACAATCTGCTAAAGTTAGGCAACAAAGTTTCATCTTTACCATTTCTAGCGAGTTATAATCAGATTTTAATCTAACAGAACTTCTCTACAAAACAAACAGCAATCAAGAGAATCCAGTCACTTAGCTCAGAGTGATTAGCCAATTACCCGTTGCCTACATGCCATTCGGACAAATTAGCCGCTTGGCGAAGTGTGTCTCTCCACTTCTTCACTCTCTCTGAACCATCGCCATCACCACCACCACCACCACCACCACCACCAGCCTCAATCAATTGAAGAGATACGAGCACAGAGAGGATTGAAGATGACAGAGCAAACGAACCTAGGTTTAGGACGGATGACGCCTTCTGCTCCTAGAGAGAGACCATCCTCCGATTCGCTTCTCCCGGCGGCGACCTTCGCAAAATCGGAGACGGCGAGAGAGAGACGAGTGATTCGAGATGAACCGAACTCGGTTCAAATCGGTGGCCGAGTTGAGCAAGCTCGACTTGAGAGGCCGAGATGCGGCGGTTTTTTAACATGCGGGCCGTTCGTCGTTGAAGTCTGCCGCACAAGGCGGCGTCGTCGACGGAAAAACAGCGACGGTGGAACAACAAAAGCGTCGCAGTGGTAGCCCGTGAGCGGATCGTCGTTGGGAGGCGGCACACGCGACGGCAAGAGTCTTGAGCATCAAACGGAGCGGCGGCGCGTCGCCAGCGACATCGTGGGTCGTGAGGGTAGCTTCGAGGGCGGCGGCGGGGAAGACACGGTTCCGGTTCCTATGCGGGAACGGTTCCGTTGTACACACATGGGAGCCCACATTGAAATTTCTCAGAGCGTATACAATAAAGATCACCGGACATCATAAGACAATGACTGCTCCATATTAGCTTGCAAGATCATGTGCTATTGTCACATGCTAGAGCTCCTCCGGATCATAATTAGTCTCATGGCAGGCTGCTAAAGAGTAACTTGGAAGCATGTGATTCAGAACCCCAAGACCCAGAAAACTATCACTTGGACCATCAATAAAGTTCCATGCCCACGGAAACAAAGCAATGGGAATAATTGCACCTGCCACTAGAACTACAAGAACAAAGTCCTTTCATCCCAAAGTGGGAAACACTGGCAGCTGGTATATTTCCATAAACATGTAATTAGGTGCGCATTCGAAAGCATGTAAAATCATGGAGTTATGAAGTAGCTCAAATCAAACTCTGGAGGATGCTAAATTGCTACAGGTTCGTCCACATGCAAAATCAAGGAGCAGATTTACAATAAATTATTACGACAACCCAATACTAGAACTACATGAATATGTTCTTTGCTTTGTCAGGTAAACTAGCCATAACCACGGGATAAAAGAGAGACAATTGGCAATTAAGTGGAGTCTATACACACCATAAACATCACATAAAAACCGTATGTGTTGCAATCCCAAACAAAAAAAGTCACCATTACAACCGCATATAAGGATCTGGAGCATCATCCGATGCTTAAGATAAAGACTATGATAAATTTCAGATGACAAGCCAATAGATAAAGTAACTGCAATTTCTAGTTCCCAGAAGATGAAAATATGACACATATAGGATGCAAATGGTGTTGAGAACCTGCATTGCATATAAAACTTTACATTTAAGTGGAGCGGCTCCTAATTACGTCAAGGCCCATCTCTGTCGGATCAGTAGCCTGCAGCTCAACCTGGATACCATCCAACTCTCTCTTGAACCTGTCTTTGGAGCTTGCATAAATCATCTTGTTTCTCACCTTAGAAGTGTCAGGGGACCTTCATACAAAATGAAAATGAGTTAAGAAATGAATAACAAGAGCAAAAGTTATTGATGGGTGCAGTTACCAACTATTACCAGGCAATGAAAATAATCCTGCTCTTCTGACAATTCTCTTCAGTTACATAATCAAAGTCATACACAGCATATCTGCACTCATCAGCGGGAAGGCTGGCAGTGAAATCTTCATAGCTATTAGTAGGTTCTCCAAGTTTCTCAACAATGACTTGCTTTTGCTTCTCCTCAATTTTATATACTATGAAACGGTAGGTCCTTTTCGCCTTCAAATCTAAGAACCTCAACTTGCAATCATCATGCACTGCCATACCTGAAGCTGCATTTGCCTAGAAGTACATAGTCGCCACAAGCAAAACATTATAAACAGAGGTGATAACATTACGTAGTAACACAGTTGAGCAACTTTCAATGATTGTCACATAATAGATATACTTGGCAATGAAATCCACTCCTCGTCCAAAATTAATTTAGAGAAAGAAAGAAAGCAATCCTTCCCACATGAAGTGCCTCTTCCGTAACATAAAAGAATTTACACTACTAACTGCCGAACTGCTCCCTCATGCTGAGTATTTGGTGGCGACTCATCATGGGTTAGTATCAAATCAAGGATCGAATACCAAATTCTCCAACGAAAGATACATCCAAGCCCAGTTTGCAGATCAAAAGCACTCATCAAGGAAACCCAACCGAAAGAAACGTGCACCTAGGCAAACAAAAAGCAGCCACCTATAAACTAAGGAAAGTAAGTAGTCACCCAGCCAGCCCACAAAAAGAGCAACCCTGCATTTTGTCTGATGCTCAAATCCAAGGCACTCGTGCCAATTGAAAGCATGCGAGATAGTCAAAGACAAGAATCGACGAAATCTGAGTCTTTAGTAGTATGTCCAAACATGTGTAAATTCCGATAAACTCAGTTTAAAAAGAATTAATCGGCTAAAAACATTGCTAATCTGGCATCAAAATAGCTCCCTCAGTTTTCTATCCGTCATCTCTTTCTCCTATCAAATCAACCAACTTTTCGGGTCATTGCCGTCACAACAGAATTGGTTACATCTCTTAAAAGAGAATCTTGCTAACCAAACAAACTTTACAGCATTCACTTTCACATGCTTGAGTCTTTGCTTGGAATTACAATTCTCAGCATTTCCTCAAACTAGAATACCGGCGAAGATGGCCTGTTCAAACTCATCGTATTCATCAGTGACCACTCGACCATCCATCGCGAACGCGCATCATCACACAGCTCCGAAGCATTTAGACAGAGAAAAACCGAACAAGAAACCGCCGCGATGAGAGATCAGAGATGCACCGAATCGAAGGCAAAAAGGACGCCCCGAATCAGTACGCACCAAGATCAATCGCCGGAATTAGCGAACTCAAACTCAAACCCGTTCGGAAAAATTCCCGATTATCAACAACGTCGTTCAAGAGAATAGCAGAAAAATACGAGAAACGCCGCCGCGATGGCATGGAAATCGGAGAAGTCGGAGCAGACGACGGAGACGGTGACCGAGATCGCGAGCTCCATTAGACGGGCGGTAAAGACGACTCACCATTGTGCCTCGGGAACAGAGCAGGGAACCGGAAGTGAGAGGAAGACGGTGGAGGAAATCTAGGGCTCGAGAAGGGCAGAGAAAGGATAGAGAAATGGGATAGAATGCGGTGTTCCTTCGAGTAGGCCTCTTTAGGCTTCGCAGTGGACCGGTCTCGATTGACCAAGGGAGGTGACTGGTCAAAACGGGTTTTCTTTCACGTTGAACTGGTCTTCTTTTATCTTGAAGGTACACAACTACCTTAACCATTACTTAATACCCAACTTCCGTAATCAATAAGACTATTTGGTTATCGATAAATAGTTTAAGAGAATAAATTGGAAAATAATTTGCACCTGTCCAGTTCTACGGGGACGATTGTTGCTGCCGCCGACGATGGTGTTTGCCCCCAAGAGGAAACGCGACCATCTCGCTAAGCTCTTGGTTAGCGTCCAAATTTGGCATCTCTTGTATGCGTAGACGTGCACATGAAGAGAGAAAGGGAGATAATCGCACGTTGATGATCGACGTTCTTGTGATCGTATTCCATTTTAGAGATTGGTTGTGTAGGTTGAAATTGGGTCTAATACGAGCTTCCTATCAAACCCATTCTAACAAAGGAATGGACAAAGAGGCAAACATGACCCAGCCTAGGGGGAGAGAGAGAGGGGGAAGAAAGAGAGAGAGAGGAGAGAGGATCTCAAGATCAAGAATGTCCAGAGCGTAAACTTGCAAGTAAGCTGCAGAGAACATGCTATCTCTCAGCTTCAAAGAGACGCTAACGTAGACAGAACGGTAGAGACAGAGTCGTCCACCACAAAAAGCTACAAGAACATATCCTGACCTCAAACTAGGGGTCAGAGTGGCATGAATGAGCACAAAGAATCGAATGTTTGCCAAAGGGAACATACGGAGGCCCAAATTTAGAATCCCGACACTAATTATTAAGCAACACGGTACTTCCGGCCAACCCCAGTCACGCTGCTATGATTGCCATAGGTTCAAGTTAAAGTCATCACTCTGGACAAGCATGAACATCCATCAAACAAACACAAACAAAACTCATCAGGACATGCAAGGAGCTAGCTAGATATCTAGCAAATGTCTCAGCATATATAGGCATGTCCTCAAGTTAAAACCTCTTGTATCCACTGGGGAAGAAAAGAGAGACAAATTGGCAAACATTGGGAGCGTATACACTCCATAAACCACAACATACAACGCTGAACGTCGCAATCCCGAAAACAGCAACCATTACAACATATAATGATCCTGCGCCTTAACTAGCGCTAAAGATAAGATGGAAGACTTCTTCGACAAGCCAACACGTAAAATAACTGCCAGTCCTATGTCCCAAGTGTCCCGAGAGATGCAAATATGGCACATATGGAAACCGGAATGGTATGAAGAGCCTTGGCTGCATATGAAACTTTACATTCAAGAGGAGCGGCTTTTAATAACATCTAGGCCCATTTCGGTTGGATCAGTAGCCTGCAACTCAATCTGGATACCGTCCAACTCTCTCTTGAACCTGTCCTTAGAACTTGCATAAATCATCTTGTTTCTCACTTTAGAAGTATCAGGAGACCTGCACATAAAGTGAAGATGAGTTAAAGAAAACTTCAACAAACTAAAAAAGGAATTCAACGAGTGCATCGCCAGCTATTACCAGGCAATGAAGATAATCCTGCTCTTTGGAACATTCTCTTCAGTCATGAAATCAAAGTCATACACAGCATATCTGCACTCATCAGCAGGAAGGCTTGCAGAGAAATCTTCATAACTATTTGCAGGTTCTCCAAGTTTTTCAACGATCACTTGCTTTTGCTTCTCTTCAATCTTGTATACTATGAAACGGTAGGTCCTTTTCGCCTTCAACTCTAAGAACTTCAACTTGCAATCATCATGCACTGCCATACCGGAAGCTGCGTTTGCCTAAAAGCATATTGATGATAGAGATAAGACAGCAGATTGGGCAAGTGGAACCAAATTATGAAACCAAAACATACATTAACAAAATTGAGCTACTTTAGAATGACACTCACATGATAGATCTAACTGACAATGGACATTTTCTCCTCCTTCGTTTTTAACACGAGGAAAGGAAGATGGAGACCTATCTATTGCACCTTTGTAACATATGTCAATTTCTCACTCTGCTAGCAACAGCTCCCTCATCTTGAATATTTAATGGCAACTCGTGATAGTGTTCAGATTCCAAGAATGTTGCATGGTTGAATAAAAAGGATCAAATACCAAATGCTACATGAACAGATGCACACATCATTCACTTAAAACACAAAAGTTCCCTACAATGGACGATGTGTGCTACCAAACTTACAGTGGCCATTTTCCAGAACCAGAAGCAAGAAATCATCCTGCACCCAGGAAAGGTGAGATGGCATTTAAAACAAGAAAGGCAAAGATTGAACTGCTCAAAGCCATGTCACTTGCTGGGCCATATCAAAAGCACATGAGATAGTTAAAGACCACAGCAAGCGCAATCTGGGGTTTTAACCGAAGTTGTAGGCATTTTGCAAGTGCAGATAAATTGAGTGTGAATCAAGAAGATCCGTTAGCCTTTTAAGGGGACTGAGCAGGCATTCTAACTAGCTCCGTTGTTTTTCCATTGTTCATTTTCCCATGAAGATAGATCGACTTTTCCACGCTCACTATTGCCAAATTCAGTTTCTTAGACACGACATACGCTGTTAAATACTATGGTACAATCTCAAAGATAATCTCAAACACCAACGAAGCTTTCCCATCTATCATTCACTTCCAAGGATCTGCTATTGCTTTAGTTCCCCAAAGTCACCTCGGCCCTGGGCATTTCAAAAGTCGGCACATCTTTTCATCACTTAATCATCGTTCAAGAAATCTTTTTTGGCTTTCACGGGGCTTTCTAGCCCCGGATGCTCCGCATGTAAAACCGACACACATGTCAGACAGCTCGGGAGCACACGCGTGGCGACAGATCGAACAAGAAACCCCGACCACGATCGGGGGGAAAAAAAATCAGCCGCATCGCATCGGACGACAGATCGCCCTCGAATCCACCACATCGGACCCAGATCGGACCAAAAAACCCCCGATTACCAACCGAATCTACAAGGAGACCGCGCGAAAATCGGGAGAAACCGCGCATCCAGCAACCGCGCGGCTCATTCGGCAACGAACCCGCGTCAAGAAAAAAGTGACAAGACAGATATAAGAGGAATTGACCAGATGCAGGAGGAGCATAGAAGAGTCTTACCATCTCGCCGAGGAAATCGAGCACCGAGAAGGCGAGGGGACGAACCAGAGGAAATCTAGGGATCGAGGGAGGGAGGGGGAGGGAGAGAGAGAGAGAGAGAGGAATTGCGGAAGGATTTTTCCTACTTGGTTTGATTTACGGGGGGTGATAGTGTAAAGCTTATATGATTGCATATTCCGTGGGCTAAAGTTGAAAAGACGTCTTTGCCCTCCGCGGACCGGTCTCCATCGACAAATATCGGGTGGTTGTTCTCTCGCCCCCGGGGAAATTCTCGGAAAAGTGATAAACCTACCATGGTACGGTTAATTTAATTATGAATGTTTTAATTTGACTGATTCATTCATCAATTTTTTCACATTTTACAGGTGAAGTTCATCTGGCCAATTTTAATATAACATGGATGCTGATCACAATCGATTGACATATACTTTAAAAATTTCTGACTTTTTTAAATTTTTTCTTTTTTCTCTTCCAAGCTTGATAAGGGCCGCTAGCCAATCTTTGCTAGTCACAAACGAGGTTGGCCGATTGGAATTGGTACAAAAAACAAAGAAAAGATAGGAAAGAAAAAGAAAAAGAAAAAGAAAAAGAAGAAAAGAAAAGAAATAAATAATAAATTCACTTTAAAAATTATAAAAAAAATTGCTTTTATCAACACTGGACTATTGGTGCCCACATAGATTTTCAATTCAGCAATTTTTGGTTAAAATAAAACGGATGAACTTGATTGGCAAAACATAAAAAATGTTGATGTATTAATTGACACAATTAAAAAGTTTAAGACTGATTTAGTCGAAATGCAATAAGTTTACGACTTTTTCAACAATTTTGCCCTTGTCCTTGTGGTCCCGATTGGTCGTTGCCAAGCGATTCAATGCAATTAATTATAGAAGTACTTAATTTCTTAAAATATCCCAAATTTTATATTCAATCTCAATTATGTCCCGAACTTTTTTTTATCTAAAAAAATCACTAATTTTTACTTATCTAAATATTGGCACTAAGTTTTTTCAAAATTATCCATATCAAGAGGTTGTTCATATTTCATATGAAGGTAAAAGTGTTGATGAAAACATAACTTCTAATAATGAAACTCTAATTGGCCCTAATATTGAAAATTCTGAAGAAATTAGTGGCGAATTTTGGATGCGGGCTAGAATAGCGACTATAACGAAAGTTTGACTTTTTAAGACAAAAAAAATGTTTGGGACATAATTTGAATTGGACCGAAAATTGAGAATTTTTTTAGGGAATTAAGTAATTGCGAAAGATGTTTTTAATTTGTCATTTCAATAAAAAGTAAAAGCAATTACATTTTCCAACCCCACCTTGTTTTCTTTTAGTAAACTTTATCGAGAGTAACATTTCCCCTGTCCGCCAAAAAAATATATAAAAATACTAAATCTAATAATAAAAAATTATGAAAACATGATCACTTTTTTTTTTTTTCTCGAATATTTTATAGAAAAAAAAAAAACACCATTTTGTACGTGTCGACTGGGATCGAACGGTTGATTAGCCCTACATTTCCAGCAAATACTAGTCGACGCACGCATGGTTTTGATTAGACCAGTACGGAACACCATCTTTCCATCGAATCCTTTGAGGCAAATTGAGCTGTCTATGAGAGTGACAACCCGCCTTTTTAGCTGGAACGGGGACTCGTGTTCATCTTCTCTACACATTCACAACAGTCCTTGCTTCCCAATGACAACTAGAAACGAGCATTATCTAGCCGAGCTCAATGCCCGGCTCCGTCTCAAGTACCGGAAAAAGGCCATAGAATTTGGGTCTCCGGCATCCTGAATCTTTTGCGGACGGGAGAGGAAGCGAGAGTAGTCCTCTCCCCCCGTCGTCGGGTTTGGGAAAATGTTGGGCTTTTTGCGGAACTGTACCTCGAGCCCCATAAATTAGAATTGCTCCACGTGATCCTCGTATGTCTGTGTCGGTTCAAAAGTGTAATCGCACAAAACACTTATCTGAGAAACTTTTTCTCCTTTTGATCTCGGCACCAAGGCGCACAAACGAGCGCTATGCGTGTTCTAATGGAAAATTGCACAACTTGCGACAGAATTAGTATTTGAATTAGTCGGGGGCTGGGTCGACCCTTCATCCCAGGCTGCCCGGGATGAAGGGTAATGTACATGTCCTTATCTAGGAAATGCGGTCAATTAATAAGGATAGAGGGGCGAATGTATGAACTCGACGTTTTTCCAAGGACGACCGCCGGTTTCCGAGTATTTCTTTTATTCTCTCCCCCCACCCCCACCGCACAAAACACAAACAACCCAACACCGCAACTTTCCCGTGCACAGCAGTAGCTTTCAGCTCTTTACACCTCTAAAGCGGGATCATTATGCTGAGTTGCATTAAGCTTTAAAGTCTAAAGGGATCTTAGCTAGGACAAAGTTTCTCCATTTTTCACACGGCATAAAGAGTAAGAAGCTCTCAAAAAAGGGCTGGTCCTAACTCGCCGCCATCCGCATAACCTCGCTCGCTCTCCTCTTCTTCCCTCCCTACCGAAATGCTCGAAGTTCCAACCCAGGACTTCTATTCTATAGTCACGGCCACCGGCTTCAAAGCCCAAACAGAACTCCGGCAACCACATCAGAACTAAGGTACAAAGGCTAATGTACACCTGAACATAACATCCTCTCCGTCGTACACATTGAAACAATCAAAAGCAAAACCCAGATTCGCAAATGCAATCAAGGCACAAACAAAATTGCCTAGCTGTCAAGAATCCTGCAGTTCAATGATTTCTCAAAACAGAAACATGTCGACTCAACCTGACAGCAACTGAAAGGTATTATTCCTTGGTGGCGGAGAAAGGTCCCTTAACGAATTGTCTCAAGCTAACAAAGTTTCAAACTGGACGACAGAGTTCAATGAAGTGCAAAGCAAGCATTAAGTTCAAGCATCCTCGAGCACCGCTCTCTACCTCAAGATTCTTCCTCAGGTAGATTGCTAATGTCCCTAAGCTGATGGAACTAGGTCCTCTGCGTTGTTCTGGTGACGCGCCTGGGCGGCAGCTGAAAATGATGCAGAGAGAACAATAAAAATCCGTTAACATATAGCTTGTCATTTACAAAACTACTAGTGCTAACAGACAAGGAAGTGAACATTCCTCTTTTAAATTTTCTTTGGCTGATTTCACTAACACGCCTATCCTACGACAGGTCGATTTTGATGGAACATGATTGACTGCAGTTTGAAACAATATGATTGATGCGCTTCTGCATTCAATCAGACAAAATAACAGGTGTTTTTTTGGATCATCGCAAAACTAAATGACCTGCTAAGTGCATGTGAACCGATCCATGTGGCAATAGTATGCAAATTAAAGCGACAACTTATTGTGCGACATTTTAATCAAGGGAGGCGCTAGAGAGGAGTTGGAGATTAAAATGACCTTTCCAAAGGTGAAAATTTAGCCAACTAACAGCGGAACCGGCCACGGTAGGAATTACATGAAAAAGCATATCTTCTGGTGTGTCCCTCAGGACTTCAAAAACTTCGTAGACAGTCTTGCCATTCTCCAAGTAGATGCAAGCATTTGGATGCCTCGTCCTCCCCCCAGCATGGAGCTCAAATTGGTAGGGACTAATGTACTGCACCGTTCAACATAAAAGATGAGTTATTTTATGAAACTTCGATTTATGTGATCTTCTATTATTTTTACTCTTAAATCTCTCCAGGACCAAATAGAAAAAGAAAAAAATTGGAGTACAATGAGTTGCTTACTTCAGAATTGTTGCATTTATTGCAGCTGCAAAGAATCTTCTGCCCTTTTATAACACCACGAAGCATTATCTGTGGAACTCCGTACATCAAGTGTTGAATGATGAACTATAAAAACTAAGAAAAAAAAAATCTTTAAAAAGACTTAAGAAATAGCTATATGAGAAATAACTTACATTACGCCTCTTCAATTTGTACTTCACTGGAGCACCATCAAATATCCCAGTCGATAATAGACTTCGAATGGATGATAGGTATGCGTTAGGGTGAGGCGCACCGATCATCCATGGCTTCTCCCTTTCGAAAGCATTATGCTTTTTAGCATTGCTTGCCGAATTCAAATTTCTGTCCAGAGAAGGATAAGCATTTGGCTCAACTACACCTACTTGACTAGTTGCTTTTGAAGATTGAGCAGAGTTTTGATTATCAACCATTGCCTCATCATTGGCAGTGACTTTAACTCCTCCAAAAACAATGACATTTCCTCTGTGCTTATAGTTGCAACCTAAGGTTCGATAGGCATGGCCTCCACCATTGCGAATCACATACACCGGTATGTTATTCCAATGAGCATTTGACTCAATAATGTTCATCTGGCTAGTTGCTCCTAACAAATGAGCATATTTTGGATAGCCTCCAATCGTCCTGTTATAAGTAATGGCTGTGCTAGATGCATGTTTAGGTTCTTCATCAGTTGTGCTAGAAAGAATGTTCTCCTCAGAGTTGCGACCTAAGGTGAGTCGTAGGTCCAATTCTTCATTCTGAATCACATTGGCCGGTGTGTTACTCCCATCCTTAATTTGAGGTCGACGACCTAAAGACAAGAAGGTGCCATAGCACTTATTACAAATAGCAGTCCTCAGCAATCTTCCGTCATCGGCCTTTCTCAAAAAGCTGTTTGTCGGCGTAGACATTACGTTTTCAGAACCATGAATGTGATTGACTTTTGTCCTTGCAATTTCACAAAGATGGTGAGAGCGCGCTGAGGCATCACCTTGAAATGTGTTCTTGAAATCCTTCCTTCCCGCAGCACCAGATGATGAATCAGCCATGTACAGAAATTGTGAGGGCCTCGATATAAGTTCACCTCGAGCTTGGCTTGGAATTAACGGATAAATGGAGGCTTTGACTAATGGATAAACAGTCCGGTGCATAAAATCTGGCCTGCTGATTGCACCTTCAACTGCTTGTTTCTTGTTACTCGACATTCCAGGAGTTACATAATTTAACCACGGATAGACACGCTTCACATATACTCTTGGAGTATAATAGCGCAGCCCAGCATATTTGCTGCGTTCATTGTCCTTTGCCGTTGGGGAAAGTTCATGCTCGAAGCTCTAGAAAATAAATGGAATTAGTTATTTATTTATTGGGGACAGATGACTAATTGACGAAAGAAAGAATCTAAGTATCTTAAAAGGAAGAGAAGTGTGTACTGCAAGCGAAAACAAGTATACTTTACCTAGCAGAATGACAACCATTAACTCATGCATAGGATGTACATTGCTGAATTGACATAAGGCCCTTGTGATAATGCAAGGGCAACTATAGCAATTTCATAGAACTAAATGTTGCTTATGTAGCACAATCAAAGTAGTCGGACTGTTCACATAAACAAAAACAAGTCTCTGATGGTTAAATATTTATAACAATATGAATCACAACAGCACAAAATCCACTGGCTGCAGCACATCAATATGCCAAATTACAAGCTTCACACACATGCGTTGTGGTTATTAAGGAAATAAGGGAAAGACATTCTTGAAGCCAGATGTTCATTTTCTTAAGGATAGTTCACTCATTTTCTTTTGAGCACTTTATTCTTTTTAATTGCACGGGGGCTTGCTGTGGAAACTGAAAGCTCATTTTCTCTTCAGCAAATCCCTAATAAAGAGTTTCTTGAGAAGCCACCATCTTCTTTCTAAACCATTGCCAGTATTAGACGGGCGATAATTTGATTGTAAAAAGATCTTCCAGTTTCGTACTTAACTCATCATCAATGAGCTTCCGCGTAAGTATGGATATGACTATCATACGTGAGATGGCAGAAAAACTCATCATTCTCAAAACTCTCTGAAACATGTTGCACGATTATGATCAATTGTCAAAGGTACCTTGTTAACAAATGTTCTAGGTCGCCAATTAAGCCAACTATGCATAGTAAGTTCATATTTTCAGGACACTTGAACCTAGTAAAGTGCAATAAATCTGCACATCACAACTAAATTCAACATGAAAAAGAATGAATAAGCTTTCTTATCTGTCCAAAGCTACTTCTTATCTCTGCAAAACAAGCTAAGTGTCCTATGGAAACTGTTAACAAAATCCTAATTAGATATCTTTCCTAGCTTATATGAGGGAAAGAAATTGCAGGTAAAAAAAATTGAGAAATGCCAAAAATAGTCGTATCAATTTCCTAAATGCAATATCAGATGCATAACTGTCACATATAAGCATCAGTTACTTTAAAGAATAGCATAAGAGTCATACCATTATCCGTTTTGAGCAGAATATACAAGAATCAACACTTAAATAAGAGATGAGTGTATGACTTCTTAAGACAAAGATATTTGTGGCTTACGTGACTTGCACCTGTCAACTTCAAAAAAAAAAAAAAAATCTAGAGAGTTCTAGTGTTAGCAAATTTGAATCATGACGAAACTCTGCTAAAGTTGAACATTTGAGTATAGACAAGTATTCTCTCTATATTCTCAACTGTCATGTTTCTATATTCTTCCCATGTTCCTAGTCTCTAGCTTTTGATTGACACTGAGGCTTCGCAAAGGGTGTTCTTCAAACTTGTTTAACAAAGGCAACAGCTTACTCTTGACGATGAGTTTACAGTCAACACTGATCCTTCATGGAGAAATGTAAGATCATAGGCAAGACAATCAGTTTTGCTATTTTTACAAATATGGGATCCTCCGTCACACTTCGTCATGCAACCCAGATGCAGATGCACGCTATCATGAAAGTTGAAAGATTTTCTGACCTTACTGCATTTTAGTTCCCTCTACTGTTTCCCCTTTCTATAGGGAACATGAGTAACACTCATTTCTTAAGTTCTGTTTTCTCAACTACAAAGGAATTGGTTAGTCACAGACTTGAATTAGGATCTTCGATGACCAAGAAGCTACGGCGATATGTGAAGGAGAACTGTGACTATTTGGTGGACTGCATAACGTGCTGGTTTGCTGCGTCGTCTCATTGGTCCCAACCACCTTGTGTCTATGATGGAGGTCAATTTCTTCTCTATTCATATGTCACCGCGGTCTCTTATGGAAGCTTTTCTACTGTTGCCTGATCTTATAATTGGAAGTACTATAGATACAAGTCCTTTCACGGGACTCAAGCTGAAAGGAATTCTGTGAGTGTATCCCACTATAGCTATTGTCGTGTTTAACACTATCGTATGTTGGTTTTTCCTAGTCATCTTAGGGCATGCACAAACAGACCCAGGGTGAAGCATTGGATGGGACAATTCAAGCAGTTTTATGGAAATTGTTCTAAAAATTTGAAATGTCATAAGAAAGCGTGGTCTATTATTTAAATATTCTAATACTTCTCCTTATGCATAGTCTTATCCTTTTGCCTAGTACTAAGTGTGGAAATTTAATGGAAAGGTAAATGGAGTTTGAAAAGATGTGAACTCATTATCTCCTCCTTTGATACCATGTGAGATTTTAGATCATCGCTAACTGTTCTAAAAACTTAAACTGTTGGAGGAATGCGTAATCTATTATTTAAATATTCTAACAATACATATGAGTCCTTTCATGGGACTTAAGTGGAAGAGAAATTCAGTGTGTTTATCCCACTACAGCTATTGTCGTGTTTAACACTGTCAGAACGTTGGTCTTCCCTAGTCATCCTAGAGTATGCACAAACAGATCCGGGGCGAAGCATCGGACAAAGACAATTCGAGCAGTTCTCATTATGAGAGGAAGAGAAAGTGGGGAAGTTTTCACAGTTGATGGATGTCTAACAGGCCTGGCTTTTATCATTGCCCTTAATATAATGCTTGTTCGAGTTAGTAAGACACTCGAACTATCTGAGGCCGGCAGAAAATTGGCATTTGTACTTGTTCATGAATGTAATCAAGACATAATCTTATATTCTAGGACGTACAACAAAAGATAAAAGGAGCTGAGTAGTCTCATAGGCCTTCAAGAGGAATCTTAAGATTTAGTTTTTTGGTGGAAGGAGTCCTAGGCATCTCTCCAGATCTAGAAATGTGCAAAAGCAATTGTTCAGGATCATAAATGATCTTCTTTTTACGGTTCCGACTCGGTTTGAATTACCATTTTCTACCCTCAAGTCGTGTTATGGCAAAACCTTAGTAAGCTAAACTTCCAGTAAGTTTGTAATAAACCGACGATATTAATTACAATAACGGATAAAATTGCTCATAGACGACGCACGTGTCATGCCGAGCAATGGCATCAAAGTATGCTTAAGTATCATAAGAGAATTCAAGTATTCCAATTCAGCAGGTATGTTTCAAATAACTAGATTAACTGCATATCGTGAGCCTACTGCTTTGAAATCTTTATAAAGTATACACAGCCACGATAAAATAGTTGAACTGCAAGGGAAACAAAAGATCAATAGCATAGATCCTTCAATCTACAAGGAAAACGCTACCAAATATTCAAAACAGCAAGATTGCAGAATTCGAGAGTAAATTTACAAGAGAAAAGCTTCACTAAGAATTCAAAGATCGGTACCATTTTTCTTGCTTGAAAGTCTTGCAAGCAAAAGCAGGGTCACCGTTTAGTCACCTTGAGCTCGTAGTACACTGCGTGAACCACCAAAAATCATAAGTTTACCGTCATTTGTGAATTTTGAAACGGAATTCTTAGATCTATTAGATGAAAAAGAACAACAATAGCCTACCCCAAAGAAAAAAAGAAAAAAGAAAAGAAGAAACGCGCTCGCACATACAAAGGTTAAAACCCGAACAAGACGAACAAGCAAAGACTGATGAATTTCAAAGCTTTTAAAGGGTCGGTCTCCATAGATGCATGCACATTGGTGCACACACGGAAGTCGGCATACTCCAGATATTTCACATCTTTTCAAAGGAAAAAAGGAGGAAAATAGCAGACATAAGCGATAAAAATGACATGTCCATAGAATGAAGTACCTTGGTTGGAAATTAACCGGAGTTGTCGCCTAGCCGGCGGGTCTTTTTTTTCCTTGACAGAGAGATTAGGGCGAGTATTCTTCTGAGGGAAATGGAGGTGAGAAAAGGTTAAAAGTATGACTCTTTTAAATTACTAATGGCAAGGTCTAAGAGTGATTGCATTACCATCTATGCAATTTCCATTTTCAATTTCACAGCTTGGAAAATCATGCCTAATTAGATGGATTCATTGTCTCCATTCCTAGAGCCAAATTATGTACCAAATATTCACTAGCTGAGTTATGCCTCATAGAAGTCGAGCTGATATTATTAAATTATTGGCAGAGTAAATTTTAGAACAAATCATGATTATAAATTGTACCAATTGTTTTTTTTTTTTACAACACAAATGAAGAATAATTGAATAAATTACATTTAGCATCGCATGAAAGGAGACCAAATGATATGATGAGTAAACATTTTGTTATTTTTTTTTTGAGTTTTTGTATGAATATCATTGTTTTTTAATAGAACTCGCTAAAGAAATTTGAAGGACGTGTCTCGGCAACAAGTTTCTGTCAAGGAAATTGTATACGCGGAATTATTCTTCAAAAATAATTATTGCTGGGGAATTGTTGGCTTTTTGGATTAGCCCAAACTAGATTGTCTTCCAAATGTGGCAGAAAACAAAATGAAGGGGTATGGATGGATGGTATGCTCACGTGACTTTCATCATGCACGTAGATATAGGAACAGAATCCAACCCCATAATTAATGCCTTCATCGTTCACGTACATGTGAGTTATGTTTAATTACTACCAGGTCCGTTCAGCATCAGTCTTAATTACGAGAATCGGGGAAAGACAGTAACAGTGACAAATTGGGAAGATAGGAAGCTGCACCAAAAACATGAAATATTTTAATTCCTCGTGTATTTATGTGGATAGTTTTCGAGTAAAATTGAATTAGGGGTGCTACAATTTCTTTCCCTAGAAGACGAGAGGGCGCTTCTCTGGAGAACTTCAGGAAATTTTTTTAACATATAAAGCAGTTCAACATTATAGTTCATGAAGATTGCGAAGTATCAAGAGCCACTAAGTAAACACGACTGCTGACCTCAAAGTATAGTTCCAAGATTGACCATTATGATTTTTCGGACAAGAAAATCCATTGTAGATAAATTTGAACGCACGAGACACTTTTTAATATCGATGCTCAAATAAAACACATGCCAAAATCTGGATGGGGGATCCAATTTTAAAACATTTTGCAGTAGAGAGTCAAAGTTCCTAGTCCACACACACATGTAGGTTTCTTAACTAGTAAAACCTAAAATACAGACACCATTTGCATTTATCAAGCTCATAAAATATGAATAAGCCTGAGAAAGATCTGAATGCACTTGTTCATTTATGTTCAAGCCATTATGTTATCTTCCTGGAGATACAGCTGAAGAAAAGGAGCTGTAGAAAGTCGCATAGGCCTTCAAGAGGAATCTCATAATCTAGTTTCGAAAGGGAAAAGTCGTCGACATCTCTTCAAATCAATAAATGTGAGAAAGCGGATTGTTTAGGATCATAGACCATCATCTATATTCGTTTCTGACTTGGTTCGAATCACCGTTACCTATCCTCAAGTCAGGTGATGAGATAATCCCAGCAAGTTAAGCTTCAAAAAAATCGCACTAATACCAACCACATTGATTAAACTCTGCTATATACATGATTTGCAGATAGAATTGCTCATAGATGAGGCGCGTGCTTCATGCAACACGATGATGTCCCGGTAAGCTTAAGTGTCACAAGACAATTTAAAATGTTTTGTTTCAGTAGATATACATCACATAACTAGATTGACTGCATACCTCTACCCCACTACTTCAAAATCTTGACTGATTATACATTACCACGATAAAAACTTGAGCTGGAAGGGAAAAATAAAGATCAATAGCATAGATCCTTCGATATGCAAGCAAATTCTCAACGCCAAAAATTCATGAAAGTGGAATAAGAACTTCGATAGTCAATTCGCAAGGAAAAAACTTCATTGAGAGTTCAAAGACAACTACCATTTTTCTTGCTGGTAAGCTAGCAAGCAAAAGTGACGGGATCGTTTTATTGCCTGGAGCTCGAAGTACACTACGTCAACCACCAAAAATCATAACTTTATTGTCGTTCTGAAATTTGAAACAAAACTCGGAAAGTGACTCAATGAAAAAGAACAACAACTAGCCTATCACAAAAAAACTGCGCATCCACGTACAAAGATAAAAGCTTTTGATCAAACGGACATGATAATAATCCATAGAGTGAATAGGGTACCTTGGTCGGAAATTAACCGGAGTTGTCACCAGTGGGAGTTTTTTTCCCCTCGCTGGATAGATTTGGACGATTGTATTTCTCTAGAGATAACGAAAATGTCTGTGAAATAAATGTAAAAAATATTAGGCCTCTTAAATTACTAATGGCCAAAGTTTAAGAGTTATTGTGTTACCACCATTTATGAATTTCAATTCGCAGACATTCCTAACTCGGTAGAACTTGGATAATTTGAGCCACCCTTCTCGTTTATGGAGCCGAATCACTTACCAATTATGTACTACGTGAGCTATGCCTCGTAGGATGTTGAGGTGATATTATTGAATTATTGTTAAAGTAAAGTTCAGAACCAATCACAATCATGAATAGTACAAGAAATAAATTTTACAAAAAATTCCATCAGCATCTTATTTATATAATGGGTCAACATGCTTTACTTGTGTGTGTGTTTTATCATTGCTTTTCAACAAAACTCGTTAAAGAAATCTAGGACGAGTTCCAGTAATAAATTTCTATCAAAGAAGGTTTTGTATTTAGAATTTTTCAAGCTATAAATGAGATCAAAAAGACTTTTCTTGTATAACTGATCCATCAATAGATTCCATACTTATTTCTCGCTAAGTTATAATTTTGCGATGGACTTAAATATGGCTATTCTAGTTGTCGGAAACTTGATATGGCTATTCAGTACGATGAATAAGAAGACCAAACTTGGTTGCCCTCCAAATATGGCAAAAACCAAAATGTACACATGGTATGCTCACTTGCCTTTCATGCACGCTAACATCGAAGAGAATCCGATCCCAGAATTAATGGCACATGTAGGCGTGAGTTAATCTTAGTTATGAGAAGAGGTAAAGCGGTAATAATAATCTGGACGAAGCTTTCCAACTAAATTGAATTTGGAGTGTTAAATTTCTTCCCTGCCAAGACGAGAGAGGGCCTCTCTAGAGAACTTCAGGAAACCTTGTCTAAACCATTTAATTTAGAAGTTGAAGCACTCAATGACTTGCCTATTTAAATTTTTTTAAATAACATTTTATTAGGGGTGAGAGGTTACATATTCCACATTTCACCTGTCTAAAAGGTTCACTAATTTTTAGAACTTGAATCATATCTTGTAAACTCGAGAACTTAGAACCGATCACCTACTTTGTCATAAGTTCTGTGGTCAGTTCTAGGGTTTACGCAGGTTCCACTTGTACTCTTAATTGAATTATTGTAGTGATTCATCACTGTTTTTTTTTTTTTTGGTTCTGGAGGAACCGGCTTGCAGTCGATAGCCGCGCCGTAAACCCCCAGGTGACACGTAAGCAGGAGGACCCACCACCCCTAGAGTCACACTTAAGACACCTAGCGCCTCCCCTGGGTTTTGAACCCTTCACCTCTAGGCTGAGGATCAGCAGAGCCTTATTCAACGGAGCCACCGCGGCCACTGTTAATGACTACTATTTGCAACAATCTATAGATCACAACTCTTATTTACCACATGAAAATTATAACATATTAACATAGTAAAAGTCTCAGTCATGGATATTACTAGAAATGGAAGCCTAAACTAGTGATTTTAGATTACACACTTCTCATTGAATGCCCTCATTGGATGCTATGGAATGCCGCAATGTCACGTGAAGACATAAAACAAGAAAAATATAAAGATTTGTTCTAGGTCCTACTTTCACTTGGAATTTGAAACTTACTCATCGGAATAGGTTCCCCAATTTTTGGAATTCATAACTTATTATGCATATCCTAGAACCTAGAACCAGACTAGTTCCAATCTATCCGGTTTTAGGTTTTTGATTTTATCCTGAAATCATGCTCATTGCTATATTTATCGGTGAAACTCCAATCATCTTTGAATGACTTTGTATTCTATAATAGGCAAAAATAATTTTTTTTTACATGTTCAATGTTCTTAGATAAAATAAAAGTTAGTTTGAATACACTTTATTCAACGCAAATAAGATTTTTCCATACTCGCCAATTATTAAATCATTCCATGCATTAATGCACACACCCTTTAGATTGCGTTTAGCAGTGAAGATAAAATTCAGGATAGAATAATATATTATGCTGTGTTTAATGCCTACTCAAGACAAGACAACGTCAAATATAATGGATATAAATCGGATAAAATTATCTTATGGGGAAGGTGAGATAAATGTAGATAGAATTTCTAATATCCATAAAAGGAAAGTTATTTTTCACAAATTATAAACTCCTTAAATCAACAAATTTTAAATTATATTTCAACATAAATAACATTTAAATTCTAATATAAGAAATTCAAAATACCAAAAAATATTTTTTTAATTTAATCTTGTTTTTATTTATATATTCGAATTTAATTTTACATTATAATATAAATTCAATATATGAACATATATTTATTACAAATTTTAGGTGTTTTGGTATTTTAGGTACATTAGTACAGTTTTCTATTTAATAAAATTTTATTATAGAATGATGGAAGGGGAAGAAAGAAATAAAAAAAGAAATTAAATAGAGTGGAAAATAAAATAAAAAGCAAATAAAAATAAGGTAGACAAGAGTGCAGTGAGAAATTTCTACCATCTCCATTTATAAAATTTGTGATTTATTTATATTGATATACCGTTTATATCCAACAATATATATGATGTGAATATATCCGATTTTATTATTGGAATCACCAACTAATAGATAAGATATAACAAAATCTCATGAATTTCATATCATATTCTATCCAGTTCTATCATGATTAAAAATCCAAATGACCAAACATAGCTTTAGAAGACTGTGCATATCTTAGTAAGGTCATTACTCTCTTGCTATTTTTATGTGTCGTAAAAATGAAGACATTAATCATCCAACTATTGATCAAATAGATTGACTAAAATAATTTATAACAGTAAAAGCACTATAGATGTAAGGGAATTTAGAAAGAAAAGCCGAACTTTAACTAGATTTAATGCAAAGATGCATACATAATTATTTTTAACAAGACATCGGTTTAAAATGAAAGTTTATAAAGATTGCCAAGTATTTGTAATCTTTTTAGTATATATGAAGAGCCACTAATTAAACACGTGTGACCTCAAAGTATATTTCTGAAAATTGCAATGTTTTTCTGAAAGAAAATCCATTGCAAATAGATAAGTTTGAACATATTAGTTATCTGTTGACACTCAAATTTTACCGACAAATTCATTATATATTTTTTGAAGGCATGATAGTTCATTAGTCCCTAGGTTTCCATTCATGTAAGTCATCCACGCATCCCATAACAATGCGAGATTGATATCACTGATGATAGCCAATTTGTCCCCTAATCAAAAGTGTTGTCATTCTATCATCCTATATTTCTTTTATTTGCCAAGCTTCTTTTATACTTTTGAACTAGAGATGTTATAGTTTTGATATCTCGAGCCCGGCAACCTAATATTTGACCAATAGAGGTCGGAAAGCCAACCAATTTGCTTGTCCAACCTGGCATATTTAGCAAAGCCCATTTAGGCTTTTTAGCCCAATCAAGCCTAATAAACTTAATTTCTCGATCCACCAAGCTCCCTAACCCAACCTCAGTCCAATGAGGACAAAATATTAAGATCAAGGATAGCTTGGGCCCACCAAGCCTGGCCCTGCCTAGTGTATCAAGCCCTCATTGGTTGGCCTCCCTCTCACTCTTTTTCCGTCAAATTCCTAATCAAAAGCTAGGTGAAAACCTTAACTTTCCAACATCCCTCTATGAACTTAGCACTTCTTCATTTGCTCTAGGGGACAAATTGTACTTGGGATGATGTCAAGGTGGAAGACCACCTTCCCTTCCTTTCCTTTTCTCTATTGCTTTTGTTATTTAAAAAGCACCCCTCCTCTCTCTCTCTCTCTTTAGGCATCTATATCTAATCACTCACATACACACTCCCAAAACATTCTCAACATCTCTCTCTCTCTCTCTCTCGATCTCTCGACCTCTTTCTCTTATTGCCATCATTTAGGGTAATTCATTAGTGTAAACACTTTCTTTGTCCAAACCACACACATTCTGAGTGATCACACACACATTCTTTGTCCAAACCATGGATCAAACACACATTCTGAGTGGTCACACACATTCTTTGTGATCACACACACATTCTTTGTCCAAACCATGGATCACGCCTCTTCTTTCTTCCACCATTTAAATAAAACCCCAGTTGCCTCTCTTTGCTAGATCTTTCACCTCTACTCGCTTGCCTCATGAACGCAACTCACTCACCTCTCTTCTCTCGTCACACGACTTGCAGCTCAATTGGTAAATTCTTGGTTTGTGCTTGATTTGAGAGTTTTAAGCTCATGTTAGTTCTCGGTTTGTGTTGGGAATTTATTTTTTCACTCTTGCTTCTCGGTTTGTGCATGATTTGAAGCTTCAAGCTCATGTAATTTCTTGATTTGTGTTGGGTATTTATATTTCCCTTTTTGCTTCCTAGTTTGTGCTTGATTTAAGAACTTTAAGTTGGCTAGAAATTTTTTTTTTTTTTTTGGGTGATGATAATGCTTTCTGATTTACCATTGCTCACTGTTTAGTTGCTCAAAATCGTATATTAAATGAATATGTTATTTGAAATAGCAGCTTTGTCCTTTCAAGAAATGCAAAAAAATAAAAAAATTATGCTTGGTCCCGAGTTGACTGTAGAATTGAATAAGACCCATAGGGTCGGGCCAATCCTAGATTGGTCTCTGGTCCCAAAAATTGGGAATCAACACTATGCATATTGGTCCTTAGGTTAAGTAATGGATTGGTCCTATCCGGAATATACTTTAGTCTTATGCGCAACGGGGAATAGAAGGAGAGCCACTAGTGGGATCATTTGAATTAGTCATGGTCTACCCATCATGGGCGGTCCATCTCAGTTAAAAAGTCGAACAGATAAATTGGCAAATCCGCTCAGGTGATTCCACGAGATATGGGTAATGTACATGTCCAATATCTAGGAAATGCAGTCAATAACATTAGGATAACTTGAGGCTTTTCGAAAGATGCCCGCCAGTTTCCGAGTATTTCTCCTAGTCCCCCAAGAAAGTCAAAGTTTTACCGGGGCTTCTAATCACAAAACTCTGTAAAATGTGCTTTCCCACTTTCCTGTACTGAGCTGTTGCAACTTTTAGTTCTCGACAACTCTTAAGGGGGATCATTATGCTGATCTGCATAAGCGTTTAAGTCTAAAGATCTTAGCTAGGACAAATTTCTCCATTTTTCACATAGCATAAAGAGTAAGAAAAAAGGGTTGTACTTACTCTCTGCCATACCCGTTTACTCCCTCTCTTCTTCTTCCCTCCCTGCCCAATTGCTTAAAAGCGCAACGGGGACTTCTATGCTCTGGCCACTGCCACTGGCTCCAAATTCGAAAACAAAAACCCCTTGACCATGATATTAATCATTTTTGTTGTAGTCGGAGAAGTAAAATCACCAATCTCAATCTCAGAAGTGGTCCATGTTCTTTGTCTCCTGGGCATATCCTGTTGAATATTTTGGCAAATTTGAAATATTTTAGAAAACAATGGCTTTGATCAAAGTTATAGTCGCCATGAAAGTCATTACTATTTTGATGACTATATAACAGCCTTTTAACGGTCAAGTAATGGCATTATAGTATCTTTGTAATGATTATTTCTTCATAAACTCTCTATTATTTTACAATGACTTTATAATGGTCACCTTTCTGAATTGATAAATATTAAACTTTAAACCACAATCCTTAAAAGACACACCAAATTAAAAAAAGTAGTTTTCTTTCCTTGTCATTGTTTCATGTACACATTACGTTGTTCCTATTCCTTCTATTATTCAGTACGGAATAAAGAAGAAGTCTATTTAAGAGAATAGCAATTAGAGCCTATAACACCAAGTTTCATATATTAAGGGGTGGAATTATTCTTAAAGACAATGTTTGCACACCTTAGATATTTGATATTATTTTTTTTCCGACAAATCTCCAGCATTTTCTTGTTTTTGATATTTTCTAATATTTTTCCGACATATCCTAGTACAGTCTTCCTTTATTCGCGCTCTGGAGCCTCCAGAAAAGAACTCAAGCTGAACAGATGGCACCCACATCACCACAATTGACAAAGACTCCAAAAACCACATCCAGAATTAGGTACAAAGGCTAATGTACACCAGAATATAACATCCTCTCTGATGTCCATATTAAAACAATCAGAAAACCAACCCAAATTCACAAATGTAATAAAAAACAAAAAGTAGCTGTCCGAATCCTGCAATTCAATGAAGTCCTAAAACAGAAACACTTCGACTCAACCTGACAGCAACTGAAAGGAAAGATTCCTTCACGGAAGGGAAAGGTCAATGAATTGTCTCAAGCTAAAATTTTTCGAACTGGACGACATAGTTCAATAAAGTACAAAGCAACCATCGAGTTCAAGCATCCCCGAGCACTGGTCTCTTAACTCATGATTCTTCTTCAGGTAGATTGTTAATGTCCCTTAGCTGATGGAACTTGGTCCTTTCCGTTGTTTTGCTGAAGCGCCCGGTGGCAGCTGAATATGATGCTGAGAGAACAATAAAAATCCGTAAGATATAGCAAGTCATTTACAATTCTACTAGTGCTAAAAAACAGGGGATTTGTACATTCTGCTTTTACATTTTCTTTGGCTGATTTCGCTGACCCACCAATTCCATGACAGGTCGATTTTGATGGAAATAATTGACAACAGTTTGAAAGAATATGATCGATGCGCTTCTGCATGCAATCAGCCAAAACAACAGGTGTTTTTTGGACCGTCGCAAAACTAATGACTTGGTAAATGCATCTGAACCGATCTACTTGGCAATGGTATGCAAATTAAAGCAACAACTTAAAGTGCAACATTTTAATCTGGGGAGGGGGCGCTGGAGAGGAGTTAAAGATTAGAACGACCTTTCCAAAGGTGAAAGTGTAGTCGACTAACGGCAGAACCGGCAATTTTAGGAATTGCATCAAAAAGCATATCCTCCGGTGTGTCCTTCAGTTCTTGAAAAACTTCGTAGATGGTATTGCCATTCTCAAAGTAGATGTACTCATTCGGATACTTTGTCCTCCCTCCAGCATGGAACTCAAATTTGTAGGGACTAATGTACTGCACAGTTGAACATTAAAGATGAATTACTTTACAAAACTTCGATTCATATGTTCCTCTTTTATTTTTCCCTCTTAAATCCTTCCAGGCTAAAAAAAATAAAAAAAATCAAAGTACAATCAGTTACTTACTTCAGAGTTGTTGCATTCATTGCAGCTGCAAAGAATCTTTGGCCCTTTTATGACACCACTAAGAATTATCTGTGGAACTCTGTATGTCAAGCGTCGAAGAAAGAAATATAAAAATTAATAAGAAACAAATCTTTAAATAGACTTAAAAACAACTATATGAGCAAGAACTTACATCACGACTCCTCAAAATATACTTCACCGGAGCACCATCAAATATTCCGGTTGATAATAGATTATGGACGGATGATAGGAATGCGTCAGGGTGAGGTTGAATAGTCCTCTTTGGCTTCTCTCTTCTAGAAGCTTTTTGTTTATTTGGATTCGCTGCCAAATTCATATTGCTCTCTCGAGAAGGATGAGCCTTTGGCTCAACTATGCCCACTTGACTGGCTGGCCTTGAAGATTGAGCAAAGTTTTGATTGTCTAAAATTGCCTCGTTATTGGCAGTGACTGTAACTTGTCCAAAAACGACATTTCCTTTGTGCTTATCGTTGCAATCTAAGGTTTGATGCACATTGCATCCACCGTTGCGAATCACATGCATCGGTATGTTATTTTGATAAGCATTCACCCTGATAATGTTCGTCTGGCTAGTTGCCCCTGACAAATTAGCATATCTTGGATAGTCGTCAATTGCCCTGTTATAAGCAATGGCCGTGCTAGATGCATGTTTAGGTTCTTCATCAGCTCTGCTAGAAACAGTGTTCTCCTCGTAGTTGCGACCTAAGGTGAGCCGCAGGTCCAATCCTCCATTGCGACTCCTGCGACTCACATCCGCTGGTGTGTTACTCCCATCCTTTATCTGAGGTGGATGACCCAAAGACAAGAAGCTGGCATAGCACTTACTACAGACAACAGTCCTCAACAATCTTCCGTCATCAGCCTTTCCCAAAAAGTTGCTTATCGGCGCAGACATGACGTTGTCAGAATCATGAACGCGATTGAATTTTGTCTTTAGGATTTCACGAAAATGGTGAGAGTGCGATGAGGCATTACCTTGACGTGCATTCTTGAAATCGTTCCTTTTCGCACTCACACCACCGACACCAAGTGACGAATCAACCATGTACGGATATTGCGAGGGTCTCGATACAAGTCCACCTTGAACTTGACCTCGAATCAATGGATAACTGGAGGCTTTGTACAATGGATAAACACTCCGGTGCATAAAATTCGGACTGGTGAGTGCAGCTTCAACTGCTTTTCTCTTGTTACTCGACATTCCGGGCCGGGTTACATCCGTTAACCACGGATATACGTGCTTCACATGTCTTCTTGGAGTATAATAGCTTTGTTCAGCATATTTGCTCCATCCGTTGTCCTTTGCCATTGGAAAAAGTTCACGCTCTAGAAAATAATGAAAAAAAATATTATTAATTGGGGACAGATGACTAATTGACAAAAAAAGAATCGAAGTATTTTAAAAGTAAGAGAAGTGAGCACTGCAAGTGAAAAAAGTATACTTCACCTAGCAGAATGAAAAACATTAACTCATGCATAGGATGTGCATTGCTGCATTGACATAAGGCGCTCATGATAAAGTAATGGCAACTATAGCAATTTCATAGAACAAGATGTCGCTTATGATAGCATAATCAAAGTAGTTGGACTGTTTGCGCAAAAAAGCCAAATGTCCTATGGAAACTGTAAACAAAATCCTTATTAGATATCTTTCGTAGCTTATATGCGGGAAAGAAACTGTGGATACAAAATTGCAAAATACCAGAAATAGTCATACCAATTACCTAAATGCAATATCAGATCATACCTGTCACAACGAGTTACTTCAAAGAATAGCAGACATAAGAGAGTCATACCAGTTTTCATTTTGAGCAGAATATACAAGAATCAAAACTTAAATAAGAGATAAGTGAATGACCTATTAAGAAGAAGATGTTTATGGCTTACTTGTACCGCACCTGTCAACTTCAAAATAAACCTAGAGAGTTCTAGTGTTAGCAAATTTGAATTGTCAGGAAACTCTGCTAAAATTTGAGCATTTGACTTTAGACAAGAATTCTGTCTATATTCTCAACCGTTATGTTTCTAGATTCTTCCCATGTTCCTAGTTTCTAGCTTTTGATAGACCCCAAGGCTTCGCAAAGGGTGTTCTTGAGACTTGTTTATCAAAGGCAACAGCATACTCTGGACAATGAGATTACAGTCATCACTGATACTTCATGGAGAAATGTAAATTCATAGAGAAGACAATCAGGTTTGTTTTCTTTACAAATATGGGATCCTCCATCACGCATGGTCATGCAACCCAAATGCAGATGCACGCTAGCATGAAAGTTGAAAGATTTTCTGACCTTTCTGTATTTTAGTTCCCTCTACTATTTCCCCATTCTATAGGGAACATGAGTAACACTTATTTCTCAAGTTGTGTTTTCTCATTTATTTTAACTACAAACATATTGTTTACTCACGGACTTGGATTATGATCTTCGACAATCAACATGCAATGGCCATATATGAAGTAGAATTACGACTATTTGGTGCAGTGCATAACCTGCTGGTTTGCTGCGTTGTCTCATTGGTCCTGACCACCTTGTGTCTATGATAGGGGACGAGTTCTTCTCTATTCAAGCGCCACTGCGGGCTCTTATAGAAACTTTTCTATCGTTTCATGATCTTTTAATTGGAAGTACTATACACACGAGTCCTTTCGTGGGATTCAAGTTGAAAAAATAAATTCAGTGCGTGTATCCCACTACAGCTATTGTCGAGTTTAACATTGTCGAATGTTGGTCTTCCCTACTCATCCTGGAGTATGCACAAACAGACCCAGGGCAAAGCATCGGACAATTAGAGCAGTTCTCATTGTGAGAGGAAGAGAAAGTGGGGAAGTTTTCATAGTCGATATATGTCTAGCAGGCTTGGCTTTCATCGGTGCACTTCCATACAATGCATGCTCAAGTTAATTAGAGGCGCGAACTATCTTAGGGCGGCAGAAAATTGGCATTTGTACTTGTTCATGAATGTAATCAAGACATAATCTTATATTCTAGGACATACAACAAAAGATAAAGGAGCTGAATAAACTCTCATAGGCCTTCAAGAGGAATCTTAAAATTAGTTTATAGTGGAAGACGTCATAGGCATCTCTGCAGGTCTAGAAATGTGCAAAAGCAATCGCATGATCTTTTTACGGTTCCGACTTGGTTTGAATTACCATTTTCTACCCTAAAATCAGGTGCTGATAATATCCTAGTAAGCTAAACTTTCAGTAAGTTTGTAAGAAACTGACAACATTAATTACAATTACCGATAAAATTGCTCATAGACAAGGCGTGTATCGTTCAACGCAATGGTGCCAAAATAAGCTTAAGTGTTATAAGACAATTCAAGTATTCCATTTCAGTAGATATATTTCAAATAACTAGATTAAGTTTCAAATCGGGAGCTTACTGCTTCAAAATCTTGGTTAAGTGTACATAGCCACGATAAAATAGTTGAACCGCAAGAGAAAATAAATCCTTCGATCTACAAGGAAAACGCTAAGCGCCAAAATTTCAAAACAGCAAAATAACAAAATTCGAGAGTAAATTGGCAAGAGAAAAGCATCCCTGAGAGTTCAAAGATCAGTACCAGTTTTCCAGCTTGAAAGTCTTGCGAGCAAAAGCAAGGTCACCGTTTCGTCACCTCGAGCTCGTAGTGCACTGCGTCAACCATAAAAAAATTCAAAAGTTTACTGTCATTTGTGGATTTTCAAATGCAATTCATAGATCTACTAGGCGAAAAAGAACAACAATAGCCTAATACCAAAAAAAAAAAAGGCCCACACACGTACAAAGATTAAAACCTGAATAAGTCAAACAAGCAAGGACTGATCTATGGAGAGAGACATGTAGTGAGCTAGAAAGACCAAGCTCAAACGATAATGAATTTCTAAGCTTGTAAAGGTTTTTTTTTTTGGTCGTAAATAGATGATTTCATTCAAGTTATAGAAACAGCGCAACCCCTGGCTAAGGCTTCAGAGTGTACAAGATCCAAAAGGTTTGGGGAGGGGAAACGGCCCAGTTTGGGGATAAAGTGCCATGACCATGGTCTCCATAGATGCATGCACATTGGCGCACACACGTACAAGTTGGCACAGTCGAGATATTTCACGTCTTTCCAAAGGGAAAAGGGAGGAAAAAAGCAGACATATGCAATAAAAATGACACGGTCCATAGGGAGAAGTACCTTGGTTGAAAAATAACCGAGGTTGTTGCCGGCCGGCGGGTCTCTTTTTCCTTGACACAGAGATTAGGGTGAGTGCTCTTGTGACGAGGAAAAGTGTAAGTGAAAGAAAGGTTAGAAGGGTTACTCTTTTAAATCACTAATGGCAAGGTCTAAGAGCGATTGCATTACCTTCTATGCAATTTCCATTGGCAAACTTCATAACTTGGAAATACGTGCCTAATTATGTGGGCCCACTCTCTCCATTCCTAGGGCCAAATTATGTACCAAATGTGCACTAGCTGATTTATGCCTTGTACAATGTCGAGTCAGTATTATTGAATTATTGATAGAGTAAATTTCAGAACAAATCACGATTATGAATTGTACATAATGTTTTGTTTTACAACACAATTTAATAATAATTGAATCAATTACATTTAGCATCCTTAAGGGGACTGATGATATGATGGGTCAACACTTTTCTTTTTTCTTTTTTTTGAGTTTTTGTTTGAATGTCATTGTTTTTTAATAGAACTTGCCAAAGAAATTTGGAGAACGAGTTTAAATAACAAGTTTCTTTAAAAGAAATTGCTTATGCAGATTTTTTTTTCCAAGCTACAAATGGACATATTTGGCGGTTATTCTTCAAAAAATAATTATTGCAGATGATTTGTTGGCTTTTTGGATTAGCCCAAACTAGATTGCCTTCCGAATATGGCAGAGAACAAAATGAGGGGGTATGGATGGATCGTATGCTTACGCGACTTTAATCATGGACGTAGATATAGGAACAGAATCCGACCCCATAATTAATGCCTTTCATGGTGCACGGACATGTGAGTTATGCTTATTTACTACGAGATTCGTTCGCAGTCAGTCTTAATTACGAGGACAGGGTAATCACGGTAATAGTGACAAACTGGGAAGAGAGGAAGCTGCACTAAAAGCATGAAATCTTTTAATTCCTCATGTATGTATGTGGATAGTTTTTGAGTAAAGTTGAATTAGAGGTGGTACGATTTCTTTCCCTAGAAGACGACGGGGCGCCTCTCTGGAGAACTTACTGGAAAACTTTTTAACATATATAGCAGTTCGACATTATAGTTCAAGAAAATTGCCAAGTATCCTTAGCCCATTTAACATGTTCAAGAGCCACTAAATTAACACGTTTGCTGACCTCAAAGTATAGTTCTAAGATTGAACATTATGATTTTCAGACAAGCAAATCCATTGTGGACAAATTTTAAGCACATGTGATACCACATTAATATTGATGATCATATGTAACACTGTCAAAATCCAGATGGGAGATACAATCGTAAAACATTTTGCAATAGGGAATCAAAGTTCCTAGTCCACACACACGAGTAGGTTCCTTAACTAGCAAAGCAACCCATGTTACCTGAAATATAGACAAAATTTGCATTTATCAATCTCATAAAATATTCATAAATTAGTTTGTCAACTTCGAAATATCATAGAAACTTTTTCGACATATTCATGGCCTCAATTGGGCTCCGTAACCCTCCTAGCCATGTTGTGGAACTTTCTATGCATTTTCCCTACATATTGCATCATCATAGGTATGTCTTCAAGCATCATCCTTTCGATGCAGAATTTCTTATACAGATAAGCATTTGCCCAACTCGCTTTTGGTATGGTAAGTCGATTTCTGGCTTTTTTCATTTGCAATTCGTTTCTCTAAAATTGGTAGTAACTCGCAACATTTTTCTCATGTCATCTCGAAGTTCTCGAAGGTAGTGCGATCCAAGTAGGAGGTGGTGAGGGTTAGATATGTTTTTCAATCTCTCTCCTTTTTATTAAACGGACATCGTTACTCTCTTCAAAATTTAATTAGGACATTTTTTGTGCGTAGTTGTTATTTTCACTATAAAAAGAGCCTAATTCCTTTAAAAAACACAAACTTTAACTTGGGTCCTAATTTTGGCTAGCCCATTTTTTTTTCCTCATAAAAAGACAACTTTAGTTCATATCTCAATTCTAATTTGAGTTTTTTTTTTTTTTTGTCTCATGCAAACACAAACTTTAGGTCCAGTGACTTTCCTCTCCATTTGGGCGATTCTGGCACTATTCACTCCAGCTGGTTTTTTGCGGTTTCTAGTTGATTCCACTGGTATCTGGAGCTGATTTTTCGTGGGCTAGGTCATCTGGGGACCACCTACAAACCCCAGGTAAGCTTGGCTTGGTTGGTTTTCGTTTATCAAGATGGGAGCTCTTGATCAGAATTTCTGGTGCGCCTAGCTTTTCTCGATTCTGGTCTCTGTCTTCGTGGGTGGCTTTGACTGGTTGGTGTGCTGATTGCTAGTGGATTTCCTTGTCCCTGAAGGCTCTTAAGCCCCTACGAACACCTGGTATGGCTTGATTGCTCTCCTTGAATTTATTCTAGGGTTTGGGCCTGTTCTGTGTTGGGGTATTGTGCTGTTTCGTAATGGCATCTTCTTCAAATCTCCTAAGTCAGTTGGGCCGTCCAAATGAGGAGTCCCAAGCGGGCTCTAGGCATGGTAGGAGCCACCTTAGATCTGCTTCTCGTGGCCCTAGAGTGGCTCGTCCTACTGGACAAAAATGGAGTGAGCAGAAAGCCCCTCCAACCCGTTCATGGGTTAATGTTGCTAGGCTCTCGGCAAAGGGATATGAACTTAGCTTCGTGCCTCCAACTTCTGTTGGAAAAAGAGGAGTGGTGCACCTCTCTGAGGAAGTGGTGCATGCAGCAGATTCGAAATGGAATCATTGTTTGATGGGCTATTTCGTTGGCAAGAAAGTGCCTTTCAAAATGATTGAGCTAGTCCTTAAGGAGATGTGGGGCTCCCATTTAACTGAAATGCTTGCTGATTATGAAGGATTTTATTTCTTCTTTATTCCTGACCTTGATTACCGCAGGAAGATTCTTGAGAAAGGTCCATTGACGGTGAATAGAGTGCCACTTATTCTGAAACAATGGGATCCCACTCTTGAGCTGAGGAAGGACTTGCAATCCTCTGTGCCCGTTTGGATCCGTATGAAAACCATACCTTTTGCTTATTGGTTTGCTCTTGGGATAAGCCAGATAGCGAGTGCGGTCGGTAGACCCTTATATGTGGACCCATTGACTGAAAAAATGAAACGTTTGTCTTTGCCAAGAGTATGTGTCGAAATGTCGGCTAAGTTAGAGAAATGTGAATCTGTGGAGGTATTTCTGAATGGGGAGTCCTTTATTGTTCCTATCTTGTACAAATGGATACCCATTGCGTGTCCGAAATGCCATGTCTTTGGCCATAACTGTGAGGAGAAAGAAGTTCCAGCACTCGTAGCAGATAAGTCCCATGATGCTGTTGTTGAGGAAAGCTCGAGATGCTGCGGTGCCTACGGCGCCCCCCTCAATTCCTCCCGCCCAGCCTCTTAAGGTGTCTTATGCTGACTAGCAGGATGGCTGGAAGCAGGTAACTCGGAAGAAGAGGCAACCATTGGGGTCTAATGGGAAGGACTCTTCGACTCCTATCTCTTCTTTGAAGTTTATGGATAAATCGGATTCTTCTCAAGTTTTAAGCAAGTCTGCCTAGAAAAATAAAGGTGCTTTGATTCCCAGCTCTTCCGGACCTCCTTCCACGATGGTTCCTGTTGAGCCGATCCCAGAATCTACTTATATTGGGTCTGGCTCTACTGCTGAAGAATCTGAGGATGTGGCTAGTGCGGTAAGTAGCAACTTAGATGAGGAACCCGATGGTCCTAGTGAATTGGTACAAATGTTAAGCATTCTGCTGTTTCTGAGGAAGCCCCTGCTAAAAGGAACTCACCCAAGACTCCGTCTGTCCCAAAGTTGGCCGCCCCTCCTATCCCAGCGTTGGCTGCTCCTCCTGACCCTCCTCAAGGCACTAGCCGGAGGAGATCACGTCGGTAACTTCTATTCTCATCGTAATACATTATATAGTTATATATAGCTATGTATATTGGAGTTTGGAATATTAGGGGACTTGGTAACCATCTCAAGCAAGCTGAAATCAGAAACTTTGTTAGATCTCATAATCTATGTTGTGTTGGTATCGTGGAAACAAAGATTTCCCAGGGTGCCTTTAGTGCGATCTCTGTTGTTTTGTTGCCGGGTTGGAAGTGGGAAAACAATTATAATCATTCCTCGAAAAGAAGAATTTGGGTGGGGTGGAACCCTCGTGAAGTCTTATTTGTTACGTACTCTTCTTCGGATCAAGCTATTCATGGAAAGTTATCTTGCTTAAATTCTGGTAAGGTTCTCTTCCTTACGGTGGTCTATGCTGAGCATAGTTTTGTGGCTAGACGTCCTCTTTGGGCTAACATTATTCAGACGAGCTCTCTCCTTTCAGGTTTCCCTTGGATACTAGCAGGAGACTTTAATGCAATTCGTGACCGTTCGGATAGATTGGGTAGTTCTAATGGTTGGATCCCAGCTTTTGATGAGCTGCGTGAGTGCCTCATTCAAGCTGGTCTTGACGATCTCAAGTATACCGGGAATAGATTTACTTGGGCTACTTCCATGGGTGCCAACCGTAAGTAAAGAAAGATTGATCGTGTTCACGTTAATTCTTATTGGACTGCTGAATTTTCTTTTTCTGAGGCCTCTTTCTTGGCCCTTGGCATTTCAGATCATTCCCCAATGATTATTAAGATTATGCCTACCCCTAAGTCTCGCAAGCCTTTCAAGTTCTTCAATTTCTGGTTTTCTCATCCAGATTTTACTGATGTGGTTTCGCAAGCTTGGAGTTCTCCCTTTGTGGGTTCTCCAATGTTTATTCTTTGCTCCAGGCTTCGGCTTCTCAAATATAAGTTGAAACAGATCAACAAGGAGTCCTTCTCGGACTTGTCCTCTAGAACGGCTGAAGCAAGACGTGTATTGCTCCAAAATGCTCTTCAGAATGACTATTCGAATATTTAACTTGCTGAATTGGAAAAACAACAGCTCCAATCCTTCTCGGATTTGCGCCTTCAAGAGGAATCATTTTATAGACAAAAGTCTCGGGTGCGGTGGTTGAAAGAAGGTGATTCGGTAAACAAGAGAACTTCACAATAGAATTATCTCGCTCTCCGATGGGATTGTTTCTACCTCGAATCCCTCTGAAGTTCAAAACCTGTTTGTTGACCACTTCCGGGAGTTATTGGCCTTCTCTCTCCCTGCTGCGAGGCCTTCGGTGGAGGAGATGCGTGCGGTGTTGAGGCACACCCTTGATGCGGATCAGGTTCATTTTATTTCTAGCCCCATCTCGGAGACTGAAATTAAAGATACTCTATTCTCTCTTGCGGTGGGTAAAGCCCCTGGCCCTAATGGATACAATGTGGAATTTTTTAAACATTCTTGGGAGATTGTTGGACCTTCTGTTATTCTGGCAGTGAAAGATTTCCTTGAGACGGGCATGTTGTTGCGAGAAATTAACACAACTATTTTGGCCCTAGTCCCCAAAGTCCCGAATGTTTCCAATGTGAATGATTTTCGGCCAATTGCTTGCTGTAACACATTATACAAGTGTATTACTAAGCTTATTGCTAATTGGCTCTCTTAGGTGCTACCTTCTATCATTAGTCTGCCCCAAAATGCCTTTGTAAAAGGTAGACACATTAGTGACAATATTTTACTTGCTCATGAGCTATTTTGTGGTTTTCACAATGGTCCTTACTGGCCTAAATGTGTTATTAAAGTTGATTTTAGGAAGGCCTACGATATGGTGGATTGGAGGTTTATTGAATTGTGTCTACAGGCTTTTGGTTTCCCCCAGGAGTTCATTGCTCGGGTTATGATTTGCATTCGTACCCCCAAGTTCTCGGTTGCAATTAATGGGGAACTCCATGGGTTCTTTTCAAGTGGGAGGGGTATTCGTCAGGGTGATCCCATGTCGCCGTATATTTTTACTCTTGTGATGGAAGTCTTTATAGGTATTCTGGACATTCAAACTTCACATCCGGACTTTGGTTTTTTCTGGCGTTGCAAGCCCACCAGACTTTCTCATCTTTTCTTTGCTAATGATGTACTACTCTTCGCTAAAGCTAACTTACCGTCTATTAATCTTTTCAATAATGGTATCGAGAAATTTTCTAGCTGGAGTGGGTTAATTCCGAATCTTCAGAAGAGTGAAGTTTTCCTTTCTAGAGGCTCCTTTGACCTTCATGAGGATATCCTCAATAAGCTAGGCTATCAGTTGGGCACCTTTCCTTTCCGCTATCTAGGAGTACCGGTTATTTCAGCTAGATTGGGGAAAGCTGATTGCGTCTCCTTGGTTAATTCAATCACGGCTCGTGTTCAGTCTTAGACCAATAGATTCCTCTCCTTTGCAGGGCGTCTTCAACTTATAAGGTCGGTACTTCATTCTATACAAGTCTTTTGGGCTAATGTGTTCTTTCTGCCATGTTCGATTCTAAACCGAATTGAGCAAATTTTCCGCCAATTCTTGTGGAGAGGCCCTCAGATGGGTGCAAGTGGTGCTAAAGTCTCGTGGTGTAATGTTTGCCTTCCCAAAAATGAAGGGGGCTTAGGTATTTGTACTCTAAGGGAGAACAACATTGCGTCCATGCTCAAACATATTTGGATTCTTTTCTCGGATAAGGAATCCTTGTGGAGTAAGTGGATTCATTCCAATTTCCTGAAGCGGAAAAAAATTTTGGTGGTCCCTTGCCCTACTCATTGCTCTTGGGCCTGGAGGAAGTTATTAGATCTTCGTGATCAATTTCAGCAATATTTCAGATGGAGCATTGGAAATGGGAGGTCGGTCTCCTTTTGGTTCGTCCCTTGGCACCCAAATGGTCCTTTGTACAAGATCTTTTCTAATCAGGATATTTATCGCTCGGGTATATCCCGCTCCGCTTCGATTGCTGATGGTTTTGCTACTCCTATGGGCTGGTATATCATTAACATCATGGCTAATTGGTGGAATCCCCTTCCAGTATTCAACCAAGAGGAGGATCGGTTTCAGTGGCTTCCGCACCCATCCGGTCGCTTCTCCATTGCTTCTGCCTAGGATTTGATTCAACCGAAGCGTAATGTCATCTCGTGGGCTTCTTTTGTTTGGAATACTGCCTTGCCTCCAAGATATCAAACGCATCTTTGGCTTATTTCGCGCCATCGGCTGCCGACTCAGGTTTTGCTCATCTCTTATGGTAGGATCCCCCCTACAAATTGCCCCATTTGTTCGTGCAGACCTGATTCTATAGATCATTTGTTCTTTGCTTGCCATGCTTCAGATAGTCTTATTTCATTTTGGGCGGCAAGATTCAACCTAGTGTGGCGAAACAAGCTTTGGGTGGATAATTTGGCCTGGGCTTCCAAACGGTTTATGGGGAAGAGTTTTTATCAGATCCTGGCTCGGTTTAGTTTTGGTGTAATGTGTTATATCATTTGGAAAGAGCGGAACAATGTGCTTTTTTGGAATCAGACTCTCTTTCTTCCAGCGGTGAAAATGCATCTTCAGAAGGCTATCAAAAGATAAGGCTATGACCTTTAAACATGTTCCTGATGTGCCCATGAATAGAAGACTTCAACGAAGCTGGAACATCCATCCTTCTATTTTTGATTGATGGAGGTTTTCTAGTTTTTGTTGTCTTTTGTTTCCTTTTGTTGTTGTTGCTCCTTTTTTCTGGGAACCATGGCACCCTTACACTCGTTTTAGACTTTTGTCTTCTTGAGTGTCTGTTTTTGTTGGTGCCGGGCCTCCCTCTTGTATTCTTTCTTGCAAAATCAATATATTACTTACCTTTACAAAAAAAAAAAAAAAAAAAAAACTTTAGGTCCAGTCTCAATTTTGGTCTTTTTTTTGGGTGAAAGTAAGCAAATGGTCCTTTTTTTTGTCTCCTAAAAAATTGCTAACTTTAATTGGTACCCAAATCTAGCCAAGTTTCCTTTCAATGATGCATTTAAAGACTCAATGCATCACTCCACATGTACTTGATGTAAACTTGAGGAGGGTTAGATTAAGGTATGGATTAAAACTTAGCGTTTTCTATGTAACAAATAAAAGGTTTGAGCTAGAATTTGGACTTGAGCCAAAGTTGGTGCTTTTTTTTAATAATAATAACAAGAAAGTTTGGGCAAGAATTGGGAGTTGACTTAAAGTAGCTTTTTTTTTTTTTTAAATGAGATGAAAAGAGTTTTGGCCAAAATTGAAACGTAAGCTAAAATTGGTGCTTCTTAAGGGATTTAAGCCTTATATAAAGTTATGGATTTCGATAAAATATAATTGTCACCTTGCTTGTGCAACACTAGAGTTTTTCAAAAATTCATAACTTTATATAAGGTTTTCCATAAATTTCTAGAGTTCATAATTGTGCTTTTCAGAAATTTCGAGATGAACCCATTTGGCTTCTTCGTGAACATTGTAGAGTTCTTGCACATTCCTTTTGCACGAATGGCATCTTTTTGGTAATCTAGATTGGGTAACGACAAGTTTTTTTAACACGTTGAATGTGCTCAATGTTAAGTAATAATAAAATCTCAGATAATTTAAAGTTAGCCCAAATACATTTTATTCATCGTACTGAAGGTTTTTCCATGATCGCTAATTATTAAATCATTTTATGTATTAATGCACACACTTTAGAGGATTGTGCATATCCTTGAAGGGTCCTTGCTCTCTTGCTGTTGTTATAAGTTGTCAAAACAAACACATGAATCATCTAACTATTGATCAAATAGATTGACTAAAATACTTTATGACAGTAAAAGCGTTACAGATGTATGGTAATTTAGCAGGAATTATCAAATTTTTTAACTAGATTTAACGCAAGGAAGCATACTCAATTATTTTTAACAAGGCATTAGTTTAAATGAAAGTTTGTAAGATTGTCAAGTATTCTAACCTTTTTAGCACGTATGAGAGCCACTAATTAAATACGTGTGATCTCAAAGTATATTTCTGAATATTGAAATTGTTTTTTCTAAACGAAAGATCCATTGCAAGTAGACAAGTTTTGAACACATAAAGTCTCTATTGACACTTGAATTTTATCGATAGATCTATCGTATATTTTCTAGATGCATGATAGTCATTAGTGTCTAGGTTTCAATTCCCGTAAGTCATCCACACATCCTATAATGAGGGGAGATTGAATTCGCCGATGATAGCCAATTTGATACCTAATCAGAAGTGTTGTCATTATAATATCGTATATTTATTTTATTTGCCGGACTTCTTGTATACTCTTGAACTAGGAATATAAATATTTAAATATGTTGGGCGCAACAACCTAATTTTTTATCGACAAAGGCCCGAAAGCCAACCAATGTGCCAGCCTAACCTAGCAAATTAGGTAAAGCCCATGTGGTCTTTTTAGCCCAATTTAAGTCTAATAAGCTTAATTTCTCGATCCACCAAACTCCTTAGCACAACCTTAGCCCAATAAGAATAAACTAGCAAGAGAAAGGATAGTGTTCAAAATCATAATCGGATTTTCTGGTTATTTTGTTTTCAGATTTTCCAAATTTTCCAAATCTTCCAAATTTTCTAGATTTTCTAGATTTTCCAGATTTTATTTTTCTAGATTTTGTTTGTTAGCATTTAGGAATTTGTTTATTATGTTTTAGGGTGGTGTAGCAACTATAAAAAGGTTAGACGCCTCATGTAAATATTCATTCTCTGGAGAATAAAAAACTCAGAGCAATTTCTCCTGAATTTCTTCATGGTATCAGAGCACGATCTAGACCATTCTCTTCTACCTTATTTCTGAGAGTTTCCACCATGACAAAATACCCTAGAGTTGCCATGGCAAGCGAGGTTGAGAGTGAAACCTCATATCCTAGAGCTCAGAACTCTTCTCACATTACCCAACCTATCAATATATTCGAAGGTGGAACTCTTCTCATCACCGGTCATAAACTTACCGGTCACAACTTCAATCAATGGTCCCATTCAGTCATGATTTTTGTTTGCGGAAAAGGTAAAGAAGATTACCTAACTGGAGCTACCGTACAACCTGAGGAGACGAGCCCAAGTTATCGAACATGGAAGGCGGAAAATAACATGGTGATGTGCTAGTTGCTGAATTCAATGACAAATGAAACAGGGGAGAATTTCATGTGCTACAAGACAGCAAAGGAGATTTGAGATGCTGTTCATGAAACCTATTCAAACAAAGACAACACCTCAGCCATATTCGAGATCAAGGGCATTCTCCATGATCTAAGGCAAGGGGAATCTTCTGTCACTGATTATTTTAACCAACTCATACGTAATTGGCAACAACTTGACATGCTAGAAGATATGATGTGGAGTTGTCTTGAAGATAGCAAGCGGTACAAGCAGATTCAGGATCGAGAACGCATCTACAAATTTTTGTTAGGCCTGAATCAAGAGCTTGATGAGGTACATGGACGAATTCTGAGCATAAAACCCCTACCTAGTGTATGAGAAGTTTTTGCTGAGGTCAGGACAGAAGAGACTCGGTGAAAGGTGATGCTTGGTTCTTCAAACAACCATACCAATCTAGCAAATTCTGCTCTAATAGCTCGAGGATCTCAACCATCCTACAGTCGAGGCAGTCAATCAAACAACAACAACCAGCAAAGGGGTGGTCGGCCATGGTGTGATCATTGCAAACGAACGGGTCACACAAAAGACACATGCTGGAAAATTCATGGTCGGCCAGATGATTGGAAGCCATCAGCCTCACATCCTACTCAAAATCGAGAGAGTAGAAGCAACTTAGTCCAAACCGAAACAATCACTTTGGTAGATTCGAGTCCCTTCAACAAAGACCAACTGGATATGCTAAAAAAGCTGCTACAAGAATCAGTTCAGAAGGCAACCCATCCAGAAGGGGTTAGTATAGCAAAGATAGCGCAACGAGGTAATTCTCTAAATGCCTTTAGTGCTAAACAAGAGAAGATCACTTCTTGGGTTGTAGACTCAGGAGCATCCGATCACATGACCGGAGATATCACGGTGTTCAACGAGTGCAATCCATGTCAAAATGGCACTAGTGTCTGAATTGCTGATGGTTCTTGCTCAAAGGTGGCTGGTGTTGGATCAGTGGTTATTTCAAAAGATATAACACTGAATTCAGTATTATTTATTCTCAAACTTAGCTATAATCTTATCTCCATCAACAAGTTAACCAAAGATTTAGGCTGCATTACTAAATTTTTCCCACACTCATGTGAATTTTAGGTTTTGAATTCGGGGATGACGATTGGCAGTGCTGAGATGGATGCGGGTCTCTATCTTCTGCGAGTTAATGTCTCAGAATGGAAAAACAAAAAGCTGTCATGTGCAGCATCTCGTGCTAAAGAAGAGAGTAACGTAAGATTGTGGCACTATAGGTTAGGTCATCCAAATTTCTCATACTTAAAAAGGTTGCTATCTTCGTTGTTCAATAAATATTTAATAAAACTTCAATGTGAGGTGTGTCAATTATCCAAACATACTCGCAGTTCATATCCTTTGCAACCCTATAAGTCTTCTCATCCATTTCACATGATTTATAGTGATATTTGGGGGCCTTCTCGTGTCAATAACATTTTTGGTTCTAGGTGATTTGTTACTTTCATTGATGATCATACAAGACTCACTTGGCTCTTCCTAATGAAAGAAAAATCAGATATTGGTCAAATTTTTCAAACCTTCAACCTAATGATCCAAACCCAATTCAGCACAAAAATCCAAGTATTCAAAACAGATAATGGGAGAGAATACTTTCACTCACAGCTCGGGTCATATCTAAACAGCCATGGTATCATACACATTAGCTCTTGTGTAGACACTCCACAACAAAATGGAGTAGCAAAGAGGAAAAATATGCATCTTTTGGAAGTCGCTCATTCTCTTATGTTAACCACCCATGTTCCTAAATACTTTTGGGGAGAAGCAGTGTTGACAGCCACATATCTCATCAATCGTATGCCTTCCCGTGTCCTAGATTTCCAAATACCATTTCAGAGTCTACTTCGTAGCTACCCACATATTCATTTTGCCTCACATATCCCACTCAAAGTATTTGGTTGCACAGCATTTGTTCATATAAATCAACAATATCATAGCAAGCTAGATCCTAAGTCCCTCAAATATGTGTTTCTAGGATACGCTCCAAATCAAAGTGGATATAAGTGTTATAGCCTACAAACAAAGCGTTTTTATACGCTCTTAGGAAAGGAAAGAGACGGTGCACTCAACATCCCATTAACAATTTTGTGTCTTATGAAAAATTGTCTCCTAAATACAATGTATTTGTTTCAACGTTGAGCAACATTCAAATTCCCAAGAATATCTAGGAGGCACTTGCTCAATCTGAGTGGGAAAAAGCGGTTCTTGAGGAAATTCATGCACTTGAGAAGAATAATACTTGGGAATATATAGAATTGCCAACTGGGAAGAAATTGGTGGGATGTAAGTGGGTCTTTACAGTTAAGCACAATGCTGATGGTAGTGTTGATCGTTTCAAGGCAAGGCTGGTTGCTAAGGGATTCATGCAATCATACGGTATAGACTACGAAGAAACCTTCGCTCCGGTGGCCAAACTAAACTCCATTCGGGTGTTGCTCTCCCTTGCAGCTAACTTGGCTTGGCCCCTACATCAATTAGACATAAAGAATGCCTTCTTGAATGGGGAATTGGAGGAATAAGTCTTTATGGAGGTTCCACCGGGAATTGACACTGAAGAGAGCTTCAACAAGGTATGCAAACTCAAGAAATCCTTATATAGCCTAAAGCAATCACCCCGTTCTTGGTTCGAGAGGTTAACAAGGGTCGTTAAGAAGCTGAATTTCATTCAATGTCAAACAGACCATACAATGTTTATCAAGAAGTCAACTGAAGGTAAAAAAGCAGTAATGATTGTATATGTCAATGATATAATTCTAAACGGTGACAATCTGGTGGAGATTGGAAAATTGAAGAATATTTTGGCAGAAGAATTTGAGGTTAAAGACCTAGGTCAACTCAAATACTTCCTAGGTATGGAGGTAGCTCAGTCACGGAAATGAATTGTAATTTCCCAACGCAAATATACTCTTGATCTTTTGAAGGAAATTGGTATGCCTAGATGTAAATCAGCTGACACACCCATGGATTTTACAAATAAAACTAAGATGGAAGAAGAATGACTATTAACGGAAAAAGGGAGGTATCAAAGATTAGTTGGCAAACTAATCTATCTCTTGCACACTCGGCCAGACATTGGTTTTGCAGTAAGTATGGTTAGTAGATACATGAACCGGCCAACAAAGAAACACATGCATGCAGTTTTTCGAATCTTATAGTACTTTAAGAAAATGGATGAAAGAAACGTGGAGATAATCACGGATGCAGATTGGGCTGGATATCTCATGAACCGAAGGTCGACAACAGGGTATTGTACCTTCATGTGGGGCAACATGGTTACTTGGAGAAGCAAGAAGCAACTTCTTGTTGCTAGGAGCAGCGCTGAAGCGGAGTTTAGAACAATGTGTCAAGGAATATGTGAAGGCATATGGCTGAGAAGAATCTTAAATAAACTAGGATTAACTAATACCAATCTTATGTCATTATTATGTGACAACAAAGCTGCTATTGAGATTGCCAAGAACTCGGTTCATCATGATAGAACAAAACATGTGAAGATTGATCGACATTTCATCAAAGAAAAACTCGAGGAAGGAATCTTGAAGCTCTCGTATGTTCCAACCAATTATCAAACAGTGGACATACTAACTAAGGTTTTATCCAGAAATAATTTCGAGACTCTAAGGTGCAAGCTAGGTATGATAGACATTCATAACCCAGCTTGAGGGGGAGTATTGAAAATCAAAATCGGATTTTCTAGTTATTTTGTTTTTAGATTTTCCAGATTTTTCAGATCTTCCAGATTTTCTAGATTTTTCAAATTTTATTTTTCTAGATTTTATTTTTCTAGATTTTGTTTGTTAGCTTTTAGGAATTTGTTTATTACGTTTTAGGGTGATGTAACAGCTATAAAAAGGTTAGACGCCTCATGTAAATATCCATTCTTTAGAGAATAAAAAAAAACTCAAAGCAATTTCTCATGAATTTCTTTAGATAGCTTGGGCTCACCAAGCCGAGCTCGGCCCAGCATATTAAGTGCTCAATGGTTGGCTCCCTCTCACTCCATTTCCCTCAAATTCCTAGTCAAAACTCACTCTCCAACATCCTCACTAAACTTAGTGCTTCTTCATTTTCTTTAAGGGACAAATTGTACTTAGGATGATGTCAAGGTGGCAGTCCATCCCCCCCCCCCTTCCTTTCCCTTTTTCTCTCATTTTTTTTACTCTCTTTTTCTCATTTGGCATCTATATCCGATCACAAACATGGGCACTCTCAAATAAAACTCTCAGATCTCTCTCTCTCTCTCTCTCTCTCTCTCTCTCTCTCTCTCTCTCTCAGTGCTCGTCCTCTATCTTTTGACGCCTTCTCTCTTATTGCCATAATTCAAGATAGATCCTTAGCATAATCACTTTCTTTTACCTCAATCGAGGTAGGATAAGTGGTCCTCCCTTTTGCTAGTTCAAAATTGGTTGTGCTAGAAGCTAGATATTCCTATGGCCTTGACCTCTTCTTATTTTTATTGTCATTCTGCCTTTGTTACTTATGTTTAGAGTTGTCGCCTTGTATCTAGTTATTTATATGTTCATTTTTGTGCTATTGAGTACTTCGTTCATCTTCAATTGCTTGTTGGTTTCATTTTTCCAACCATGAAATAGGAAAAAATTCAACTTACTTGAGTTTTTTTTTTTTGAGGTTTTCTCACATTGGTTGTGAAATGGACTGCCGATTGATTTATATAATCAACATCATGTGAGCACCGTGTAACTTGACGTATAAGTACACATCCAGAGAGTTACACGCATAATCATATAATCACATTTGGGCAGAGTACACTCCCCACATAATTGCGGTTATGAGAATATATTACAATCTTCGTGAATTCATCACTTTTGGGCATATGAATCACTAAGATCAGTCACTCCTCCACCACACCATAATGTATCCCTCCATGAAATAATACACAATCACCTCATTTGGGAATATGACCATGCATTAGACTAAGAGACATCTCAATCAGCATACGAGACCGAAATTTCTCAAACACAATCAAGCGTGCCACTTTGGCTGTCACTACTCAATTGAATCCTTGAAACTCTCTCATACTAGGGATATAAAATTTACTTCTCACATACACCATATACTTGTGATTTTAACTTTAGTGATAAAGGCAGTAAATCACTAAAATTATATATCATGCTACTTACATTGCTTTATTCATTAATAAAAATTAATCATACATATATATAAATATATATAGCGAACCTGAAAGATATATTCCAATGAGATCACTGATCACGGCAACACAAAAAATTTCTCATAACTGAGAATAAAGCATCTCTTATGCACCCCGATTACAGATTACCAAAACAACATAAAAAGAATGTTGATCTAGAAGATCTCTTACAAATTAACATCAATAGTAATACATGGTATATCAAATCGACAAGCCTAACAGCTGATCTATTATCACTCATGAGTTTCATAAGGCAAAAAATAACTCCAAGACCAACAACTGATTTATTAGCCAATTTTTTTTTTTTTTTTAAATAACAAATTATCATTGTAATCAACTAGAGACCTATTAATTGAGTCAAATTAGATAACCAAATATCTAAATTTTAACAGTAGATACTATTGCTCTGCGTAAATGTTGTCATACTCCTAAACAATAAAAAAATATTCAATTTAATGGACATTAACCAGTGACCAGATGAGTTTATATACAATATGCAATGACTTAACTGACATGCATTACCCACATTTAGCAGATGTGTTAATTAGTACAATCGGTTTGGTCACAAATTCTTAAGACGTTCATCATTCAAAGGTTACTAACATGTAAATGAGTATGCATGAGCAACAAATGTTTCATAACTTTTTACTGTTTCTCATCACATTAATACATAGTTCAATTACTATCCCATAATGGTTGTATCTCATTAAACCAACTTTAGTTCACAATAAAGTTTAATTTTTATTAAAGAATCACACAATTATAATGTTTATGTGATAACATACTTGTAACTCAACACTTGTATTTCCAAAATCACAGAAAATACAAGAAAAATACGCAAAAGTACATTAAAAATACACGTACTTAGGGCTTTGTATGTATTTTCACATCCACAAAATCATCAAACATATAAAATAAATACACTACTAGATAGAGAATGAACATACGAATCCAACGTCGCTAGTCACTTGCTGATTCGATGCTCCACGCGCCCGCACGTGCCGCCTGAGTGCCCGGAGCATGGAGCCCACACACTTACGTAACTAACCGGTTAAAACTAGTCCAACCGACCCTAGCTTGACCGCCCGGTCCGATCGGCTAACCGGACCGGTCCACCGTTGACCGGGTCGGGTCAGGTCAAGGTCAACGGTCTTTGATTTGGATCGGGTCAACGGGTTGGTCGGTCGGGTCGATCACTAACGTCAGCCTTTGCGCGTGCGATGCACACGGGAGCTATGCCCCACGCGTGGGGGCGCGTGAGCGCGCGTGGGGTGCATGCTCGACGCCCTGGCAGCGTGTGGCCGCGTGTGAGGGCGCGTGCAGCCCCCTCGACGACGCACCACCCACAGATTTGCTTGTCTCGACAAGTTCAGTCCAAATTTGTGATTTAATTTTATTTTTATTGAACAAAAAATCACAAAAATCACAAATTAAGGCAAAAATCTTATGCATTTGAGTTATAGGGTTATGGTTGCTCTGATACCATATGTTGGACGCAAATTGCGCAACCCCAAGATCTCCATAACTAGAACAAGAACATGCATAATTTAGTAGAAAGATTAACAAACCTATTTTAGTATCCATCGTTTTTGAAGCAGAAGCGGAAACGCAATATTCCACGTGTAAGTCATTCTCCTCTATTGCCTTCCGTATTATTGGCTCAATGAGGCGGCCCCCTCACGTTTAGCATTAAGTAAACACTTCTTAGCTGAGAATACATGTGAGAATTAGGGTTAGAGGAGAGACTTGAGCACTATTTATAAAGTTTCCAATCAGACCCCCTCATTACGGGTCAGGCTCAACTCGGCCCACACTAGCCAGTCCCATATTAGACTAATTAAGAAACCTTCTATTTCACCTTAGATCAACCATGTTTTACGGTAACCGTAAAAACAATACATTATTAATAATTTAGTCCACATTAGGAAAACTCTTACATACTATCCTCCACAGCACTTGCATTTTCGAGAAGACCGGCATCACCTCCCATAACATAAAGCTCCTCATGACCATTGCAATTGACGATGAGAAGAAAATTTTAATCCTCGTCGCCAACTTCGTCCTTGACCGAATTGAGCGGGGACCATTGCTATTGTGTAGTATTGGCGGGATGGTATTCTCACTCGCCTCTCATGAATGTCTCAAAATCATCAACCACAGCCACACGAAGGTCAAGTGGGCAATGGCCATGTGCGTCGTCTCAGGGCTGCCCTATGTGGGCTTCTTCTCCGTTGAGATGGGGCTGATCACACTAGTTAATAGCTCAGAATTTTCCTACTGCAGCTGCATGTGTGAGGGGGTGCAATCGGCGTGGCCATGAAATTGGATTATTATCAATTAAATTTTTATGGCTATATAGGACGATCACCTTTGGCGGGGTCACCTTCTTATTCATGTGCTGGTGATGCGGTTAATAGGTCTTATAGAAGTCGAAGTACTCGACAACTTTCTTACTTGAAATTTTTAAAAATCTTAAAAGATGAAATTCCGCATCGACTTTGAATGACATTGAATTCTGTATTTGTATTTGTATTTTTTTTTTAAAGTTGAATGTGCTTAATGTTAAGTAATAAAAGAAAAAGATTCATCCCAAATGCAATTGATTAATCGTATTTAAGGTATTTCCATATTTGCTTATTATCAAATCATTCTATATATTCACGCACGCCTGTAGAGGATTTCGCATACCCACGCGGGGACATTGCCCTCTTCCCGTAAACATAAGTTGTAGAAACAAAAAGATTGATTATTTAACTAATAATCAAATAAATTGACCAAAATACTATAACTGTAAAAGCTTTATAAGATTCCAAGATTTTGACTTGTAATTTCTTAAATGTAGATCCATGCAGTTGTAAGGTCTTTAAAAGATATTACGGAAAAGTGTGTGGCAAGTCTCAAATTTTGTGTATGAAATGCTATTAAGTCTTAAATATTTTAATTGATTCAATTAAGTCCTTAATTTTTTTCAAAGGTGCAAAATGAAGTCCTTTTGACGAATACCTAAAATTGCTTACGTTACACTTAATATTGGCCAATGGCATATCCTCAATTGTACTTTTTGAAAAGGAGTTTTGGCATTTAACTAGATTTTTCGATTAAGGTTTGGAACCCAATTGAACCAATTAAAAGGTGAGGATTCGATTGTACCTTTTTATAAATGTTCAGGACTTAATTGTACTAATTAAAAATATTATGGCTTGCTTGCATTCCAATATGAGATTTAGGGCTTATGGTGAAATTTTCCTAACACACCGTACCTATACATAATGCTTACACAAAAATATGCGCAAAATGTTCTTTCAATGAAATATTTTTATCCAATTTTGTTAATTTTTAGATCCGTGATGGGTTCCCCGGTGATTTGATCATAAATTAAAGATACTTACAAGAAACGTTATAGTACAATCACGAGCATTTGTTTTTATATAATTGTATTGTTTTCAAGGATTGATGAAAACTCGGCATGGAAGTGGACCGTCTGCATAGAAAGGGTATGACATTAAACTTAAGAAAAAACTCACAAAAAAATCTCAAATTACACCCATAATAATACATTTACATTAATTTTTTTTTTTGTGACTTCAAAAATCCGAACTATGCCCACTAGGACGCATTTATTTTAACTTTTTCTTATGACATAAAAAAAACCCAAACTTATACTTACGTAACACATTTACCTTATGAATTCATGCATGCCCTGTAGAGGATTGTGCATATCCACGCAAGGACATTGTCCTCTTGCCGTAAATAAGAGTTGTAGAAACAAAAAGATTGATTACTTAGTAATAATAAAATAAATTGACCAAAATACCATAATTGTAAAAGCTTTATAATATTCCAAGATTTTGACATGTATTTTCTAAAATCTTGTTTCATGCAGTTGTAAGTAGGGGTGAGCATTAGTCCAAGATCAATCCTAGACCAACTCTGGACCAGCTCAACTCGATTGGTCTTGGTCTGGTTTCCAAAAGGACTGAATTGATCCTAGGTCTTGGGACCCTTGGAACCACACTGTGCAGGTTGGTTTTTAGTCCTAGGAGTTTAGGAATTGGACCAACCTTGTATATCATATATAATATATATTAGATATATTAATATATGTTATATGCTTTTGTCTACTTTATACCCTAACACTTCCTCTTATGTTTTCTTCTTTCTTATGCAACTTAGTTTGCCATGTAAATTAGAAAGTAGAAATAAACACAGCTCTAATTTGACCAAGTGTGAAACTCTCTTGCCTCACCTCGGCCTCGCTTGCCTCACTTGCCTCTGGCCTCTTATCACTTGCCTCACGTGTTCTTTTTATGGTTCGTTGCTTTAAGCAAGTGTGAAATTTCTATCGCTACCTTATCTTATATTTATGTTTGATATATACTAATGTTTATTATTTGGTTGCTCAATATTGCCTGTTGATATATATATGTAATTTGAAATAGCTTGTTTATCCTTTCAATGAATACAAAAAATAAAAAATAATCGATTTATCTTGGGTCAACCTTGAAACTATACCAAACCCATAGGATCAGTCCAGTCTTCAATCCTAAACTCAATAGGTTTGGTCCTCAATCCTAGAAATTAGGAACCAACACTGTGCAGGTTGATCCTTGATCAAGTGCTAGACCAGCCTAATCCAGACCATACTCACCTCTAGTTGTAAAGTCTTTCAAAGATATTACGAGAAAGTGAGCGGCAAGTCTTAAGTCTTGTGTATGAAATCCTATCAAGACTTAAACATTTTAATTGATTTAATTAAGTCCTTAATTTGTTCAAAAGGTACAAAATGAAGTCCTTTCAATGAATAGCCATAGTTGCTTTTGTTACACTTAAAGTTTGCCAGCTGCATATCCTTAATTGTACTTTTTAAAAAGGAGTTTTAGGGCTTAACTTGATTTTTCGATAAAGGTTTTGGGCCTATTGAGCAAATTAAAGGTTTCAATTGATAAATGTTTAGGACAGAGGGTGCATTTAGTTAGACTTTTGGGGAAAGCTTTTGAGAAATATAAAGGACTTTAAAGTTAAAAGGGCTTTTTAAAATACAAATTGTCTTATTAAATTATAATGTAAAAGTTCATTGTAAAGTACCTTGAGCAAAATAGTGTTTAAAGAAAGGGTTAATACCCTGAAAAACCCAAAACTGGTACACTTGTGACAAATTTACCCAAATTAATTTTTTGACCACCAAAAACTCCAAACTGGTATACATTTGACAAATTTACCCCAAACTGGTATACTTGTGACAAATTTATCCTCTGTTAGTTTTCGTTAAATTTTATTATCAAATTATTAAGTTAAATGACACGTGACAATTGATCGGTATACCAATTTAAGATTTTACGCTTCGTTTGTCACATTTTACAATTTTTGTGATTTTTTTTTGTGGTATTAATTCAATTTAGCAGAGGGTATGTTTGTCACAAATTTACCATTTTGGGGTTTTTTGCAGTCGAATAAATTAGTTTATTGTAAATTTATCATAAATGTACCAGTTTAGGGTTTTTTATAGTCAGTCGGGATAAATTTGCCACAGGTATACCAGTTTGGGGTTTTTCATGGTCAAAGAAATAGTTTGGGGTAAATTTGTCACAAGTGTACCGGTTTGGGGTTTTTCAAGGTATTAACCCTTAAAGAAATTATATTTATAAAAGACTTTTGTGATTACAAAAAAATCATTTGAAAGAAAAAAAAAAGTTGGCTTATAAAGAGCAAGCGGATGTCAATTGAAATTTTTCGCCAATGGCCGACATCTGAGGTTGCAAGACTTCAGGTGGCCCTCAGAGACAATTGATGAGAGCCACTTAAGGGTCGGGCTACCCCCTATGAGGGTCACGCGACCCTTACAACCTCTTATGGAGGTCGCGTGACCCAGATTTGGGTCATTGCGACTTGCAAGGGGTCGCGTGACCTCAAGTGGCCCTTCATGAAGATTACGCAACCCAAATCTGGATCGCTGTAACTCATAGGAGGTCGGCATGACTCGCCAAGGTCATGCAACTAGCCTGTGACAGTCGCTGGGGTCGTCGCAACCACCAGAGTCTCTCTCCAACCAGTCGTAACTTGTTGTAGCCACATGCAACCATGTCAGCCAACTTAACAGAGAAGAAGACGAACAATGATATCACGAGGACAAAAATGGAAAAACAAAAATTAAGTGAGGATGGTTTTGGAATGAAATTTTTATACTAAACCCTTGAAAGGATATGCCAAGAATGTTGAAAGCCCAAGATAGTCTAGGATCTGTATTGGACTTTTAGTCTTGTGAAGGCCAACTTTTCCCTAATGAGGTTGGCAAAATTTTTCCCGAGCACTCAATATTTGGCCAAATAAGTTTAGGACATCCAAAACCCCTTCCCAAGGCCCTCTCCAACGTAGCCTTAATTGTATTAATTAAAAAATTTATGATTTAATTACGTCCCAATATCGCATTGAGGATTTATGGTGCAATCCTTCTGACATATCGTACCTACACATAATGCTTACACCAAAATATGCACGGAATGTACTTTCAACGAAATATTTTTATCTAATTCTGTTACTTTTTAGATGCGCGATGGGTTTCCTGGTGATTTGATTATAAATTTCACGTACTTGCCAGAAACGTTATAGTACAATCACCAGCATTTATTAAATGATTGTATCGTTTTCAAAGATTGATGAAAACTAGGTAGGGAAATGAGCCTAGCGTCAAAATGGTATGAAATTAAACTCAAAGAAAAAAAAAGTCATAAAAAATCTCAAATTATGTATACAATAACACATTTATCTTGAATATATTTTTTATGTGACATCAAAATTTTTAAACTATGTCCACTTGGACACATTTATCCAAAAAAAAAATTATAACATAAAAAAGCCATAAATTTATATTTATGTGATATATTTACCTTCCATTAAAGTTTTGTTAAATAATTTTTCAATCAAAACAATATCATTTTTATTTCACTTAAGCCAGCCACTTAACCAACCACTCATGGTTACCATAGTAGCCACCTTTCTCACTTGAGACGAAAAAGGTGGAAGTTCACTTCCCTACCTTCTTGGAGGGTTGGGGCCCAAAGTGGGGGCGTGTGGTTGGATTGGGACGTGTGATTGAAGAGGGAGGGTTCGCAATTAACGCACAACATACACATAGTGACTTGTAAAAGAGATATAGGATAGGACCAGATGAAAGAAAAATAATAAAAAACTTAAGCCACTTAAGGCATGTTAACACTATTTACTTTCTAACATCTATGTAGATAAATTTTTAACAATTTTCACCAACAAATTTGCTGAAAAGTAAATGTGTCACACAAGTACAATTTTGAGATATTTGTTGTCACATAAAAAAGTTTAAGATACATGTGTCATGATGTGTATGGTTTAGGATGTTTTGTGGCTTTTGTCTTGAACTTAATTAACAAAACTTTTCGAAATATTTGTTAGAAGAGGACTAGAGGAGTTTCTCCCAGAAAAACAAGGAGGTAAATTGTATTCTTCTTTTAATCACAAAATTGCTGCAAGGCTTCATTTATCTTGTAAAAAATGAATAATTTGAAAAATATTTTCTAAAAGATAATCTCTCATATCACTCAACATAATTAACCAATAGAAAGTAATTCATTTTTCATGTTCATTTTTTCGCGAAGCAGATGGATACTAACGAGGGTAAACGATAAAGGACAAGGCCAAACATGACAAAATTTCTCATGATCTTAACAAAGTACAAGAAACGTTCCAACCATACTCCGAAAATAAAATATGAGACACAAACAACAACTTTTTTTTTTTTTTTGTTACAATGTAACAAACCCAACTTCTCGCTATCATGCCTGACAAAAAAGACAATTATTTTTGCATTTCACCGAATTAAACAAGATCAACGAAAAAGCCCTAGAAATCGGCCGTCGGAAGAGGCTCGTGCGTGTTGTCGCCGATGAAAATATTGTCATACACGATAGCCGCGATACCGGCGCCAATAAGCGGGCCGAGCCAGTATACCCAGTGGTTGTCCCATGACCAGCTGACCACGGCCGGGCCGAAGGAGACGGCCGGGTTCATGGAGGCGCCGTCGAACGCGCCGCCGGCCAAGATGTTGGCACCGACTATGAAGCCGATGGCGATGGGCGCGACAATCCCGACGTTGCCCTTCTTCGGATCCACCGCGGTGGCATACACGGTGTACACCAGGCCGAAGGTCATGACGATCTCGAACACCAGCGCGTTCCACACGGAAACGTCGGACGAGAGCGAGAATGCTGATGTTTCCTGCACCCAAAAAATAATCAACAAATAACTAAATAGATAGGTATATAATTGATAAGATTCGATTGTTTAAAAATCTTTTAACTTTTTGAAAATTTCTGATCTATAAGTAACTGCATTGTTGAAATGTTAGTTATCTTTCATGCTAAGCATTCACCTTGTAAATGACAATATACACATGTTTAGCAAATTAGTAATGGTAGTGTTGAATTATTTATGGCAAAGGCATCATCAACCCATTAGAAATTCATTTTGGGGGGAATTTTTTTTTTTCTTGGATTCCGACGGATTTCTATATCGGATTTAGGAAGGCATGTGTTACGTGAGTGATTCTCGGAGAGTTTGCTTTGGACTTACCAATCCGCCAGTGGCGAACTTTAAGAGCAAGCAGGCCACGACGGACCCGAGCAATTGCGCGATCCAATACAAGATGCCCCTCAACAAGGTTATGTTCCCGCCGAGGAACGCCCCGAACGTCACGGCCGGGTTCACGTGGCCGCCCGATATGTTCGCGCCCACCGACACCGCCACGAACAGCCCGAATGCATGGGCCAGTGCCGCCGCCACCAGGCCTGCCGGGGTGGTCGATCCGTCGTCCGTGAGTTTGTCTGACGAAATGACGCAAATACGCAACTCGTGAATATAAATACAAATGCTGTTTGGCCATGGAAAATATCTGATCCAGCCAAATACTCCAGTCTTGTGGGAAAGGTACTACCTAATTGCAAGAAATGCACTAGAAGGAGTAGGACGACTTACTGAAGGCCATGCCAGATCCCTCGCCGGCGAAAACAAAGATGAGCATGGAGAAAAACTCGGCAAGCGCCGCCCTGATCGCATCGGGGCGGCTCGCCTCTCCCGGTGTCCCGATCGCGATTTTATAAATTGCCATTTTTTTTTTCTCTTCTTGAGCTCCTCTCTCTCACTCTGTCTCTCTCACTCTCTCTTAAAAGCCTCTAGTTTTCTCTCAATTCCACACTTGTAAAAATGCTCACTCTCTCTCCCTTTATATATCCACCTAAACTAGCGGCAGTGGAACCGGTACGGCCGGTTGCCGGTCAAAATAGAAGGCCCCGGGGGTGAGATTCGGCTAGGCCGCACGTCGGTGACTTTACAGCTAATGACCGCGACGCCTCACTGGATCCGGCGCTGCCACCTGTGTGGTCCTGATGGGACGGGGCGTGATGTGTGGAGAGATCGACGGCCGGCCTATGACGCGCGGCGGGACCCGCTCGAAGATTTGGGTAGGCGATGCGATGGTCGGCCAACCGTTGGATCATGGAACCGCCCGGCCCCACGCTTTGAATCCTTCAAAATTTGGAAACGAGTGGAAAGGGCGAGGGCTTTGGGGGATATTTGTTTGTCACGTTTTATTCTGTGGGGGGGCCCACCGGGACTGCCGCGATCACTATTCGTCAACATCATCATGCGCCGTCCAAAAGGTGGGGCCCTTACTTGGGCGGGGGACGATAGACGAACGTGATGGAAAAAAGAAGAGTTGGGCCTTACTCTTGTATTCGGTGCGATGTCAATGATTGGTGGGGGGGTTAGAATTTCGGATCCGTTTGTTTTCCCAAAAAAAAAAATATTATTATTATAATAACAATAATTTGAAAATTATTATTTTAAAAATGATCATTTATATTGTTTGAAATAAAAATCAATGAAAATAATGTTTCTATCACCAAAAAAAAAAAGTTATAATTGGACAATTCTGAAATGACGAAAATACTTTTTTGTGCATTTATAAAAATATCTTTTAAATCATTCATTTCTTAGATCCATATAGAATGGGTGCGAGATCCTACTACTCGAGCTCAAGATTATCGAAGCTGCAACCCGAGACTAAGTGCCCATGACTCGAAGTCTATCAAGGCCAAGCCCCGAACTCTAGTGCCTATGTCCAATTCTTCTACTATCTATGCACAACTTGTTAGGGCAAAAATAGTGCATATCTATTTAAGAAAATCAAATCAGATTTCTTATACCAAAACGAAGAAAATATTTTATAGCTCATCCTCAGATTTTTATCAAACATAAATATATATATATATATATATATATATATTGTCATTTTTTTGTAAAGTAACTTTCTCAAAAAAAAAATTCATAAATATTACATTTTTTTGTGAAATAAATAGAATTTCAAGATCTAAGTTTCCCTTTTAACTTTAAAATATCTCAATCCTTCGAGAAGCGTGTAGATTTGAGTTTTACCTCTTTCCTTTTTGTCGACTTTTAATGGCCTGCTATTCAATTTCAAAAGGACTACGCAAGCACTTGCTGTCATCGAAAGAGAAGTTCTTCACGAATAGCCTTGTTATGCACACTGCACAGTAGCGATGGGTAAAGGACGCAAGACATGGAAATCGAGCCAAATCAGCTGCGAAAGGAACTCGTTTGGCTCCATATAAAAGGGTCGCCGACACGTGCATCCCATTCTCCATTTGGAAACGCGAACGGCTTTTGAAGATCTCCCGACTATTCAGCAGCTGTCCTTAAATTAGGTAGAATACTTTAGAAGTATCAATCACTCATATGGCCAATCTTCTTTTTCAAAAAATTGGAGATTAGCCAAGTAATATAATTAGGGTTAATTTGTTGCGCATGTATTAGTTTAGAGTTTTTGGTGATTAAATAATTAATTTGAAGTAAATTGATTACGAGTGTACCAATTTGAAATTTTTCGTGGTATTAATTAACCCAAATATTTATGTATGTAAGAAGTAGAATTGATCATAGTTGAGAATTAACACGAGATTGAACTCCATTTAACACTATTTCATAAAACGTAGAAGTCCACAGCTGTTCATTCATGGCAAAGAGCTTTCATACAAAGTAGTTGGCTAGTCAATCCAAGCGAGAGAAAAGAATATCACAAGTATAATAATTTTCGTACATCACTTACTTAAATATTATAATTTATGTACGCCGCTCACTTGAATGCTATGATTTTTCTATGATCACTTAAATGCTATATAATTTTTCAATGATTCACGTAAGTGTCATGACTTTTGAAAATCGACCAATACGTTGGATTCCCAGCAATTGGGTGAAGATTTTTAAAATATTACGATACTCAAGTAGTCAATTGAAAGATATGGCACTTAAATAAATGTTTTTTTTAAAGTTATAGCACTTAAGAGGTTGAAAAAAAAAAAGATATGGCACTTAAGACTCTATTCATTTCATGAAAAATAATTTACGGGAAAACGGTTTCCGGATTTTGCGGCGTTCGTTTTACGGAAAATGAATTCCTTGGGGAAAACGTTTTTCACTTTTGAAAAGTGAAAGACATTTTCCTCACTTGATCTCTCTTATCTCACATATTTACAAATCCTCACTTCCTCCTTCCATTTCTTCTTTCTCTTTTCTTTTTTTTTCGAATTATTTTTTAATTTTCTTTTTCTTTTTTAATTCGAATTATTTTTAATTTCTTTTTTCTTTTCTATTTCTTTTCTTTTTATTTTTTTTTTTTTTTCTTCTTTTCTTTGTTTCTCATCTCCTTCTTTTTTGCCTAGTCGTCGGTCATCGTCAAGCGAACCTCGAGCTCGTCAATTTGGCGAGCCTCAAGCTCGACGCTTGCGCTCGCCAGTCTGGGGAGCGACGAGCCTTATGCTCATTAGCAAGCTCGAGGCTCACCAATGGCTGGTTGCAGGCCATTGCCATGGCAGGCGACCAGGCAAGAAAAAGGAGATGGAAAGCAAAGAAAATGAAAAAAAAAATTAATAATAGATTTTAAAAAATAAAATAAATGAAAAAGAGTATATGGAGGAAAAGATTTTCCTTTTCGAACAATAAAAAATATTTTCTACTTCATTTTCAGGTTTCATCCGAACACCAGAAAATAATTACATTTTCCTGAAAAATATTTTCCAAAAACGCCACATTTTTTGCGAAACGAACGAAGCCTTAAGTAAATGCTATGAAAGTTATGTCGTTTGTAATATCCTTATCCCTCAGAACGAGGATGCATTAATCAGTGGGGCTATTCGGAGGAATGAGACAACTGTGAAAGCTAATAGGTATGTTTAGTCCGACTTTTTCGCACTGCACCTCCTGCAACTGTGAAGTGGGTGCTTCGACTTTTGAAGTGTTTGATAGAGATCTCAACTGCAGCGCCTTCGCAAGTAGAGTACTTTCACAGCGGCTTCTACAAAATTGCCTCTAGTAGTTCTTTTGGTGTTGTGCCTTTTAAAGTTTGTAAAGATTATTTTAGTAGGAGAAGTATCTCATGAGAACCCTCATCTTTCATTCAAATGTAAGTATCAATTAGAATAATGATACTGATAATAATTATAGTTATAGTTATCATTATTATATATTTCAAATTCTCAGTGACATTTTCCCTAGAAGGAATGATATTGAAACTTTTCTAGAAATTTGAAATTACGATGTCAATTTTATAGATAACAATAAAAATAAAAGCATATAAAGTAATGATCTCAATCATAATAACAACAACAACAACATGATAATAATAATAATAAGGTGGAAAACAAATGTTCTAATAGTATAAGTATAATGTTGGTAACAACTATCACGATAATGTCATGGAAACTTTTACCAAATGCATTAATCATTGTAACTATAATACCTTTGAAAAGACGTGTTGCTAAACGCGTGCACTTGGACACGGTACGGCCACAAGACAGCTTCAGACCCTAAAGCTTCAATTCCTGGTGCTCTATTTTTGTTCTTGTCCCACATGTCATGCTATAGAATTAAGAGGGAGGAACAAGCGCGGGACGGATTCATTTGTTTTCATACCGACAGACTTCTTTTTCAAATGAATTCTGTTTATTGGACCGACCATGTTCGGATTGCTCGACGACCCCTTTCTTGTCATTATTGAGTTTTGTCCTCAAGCAAAGTCTTCATCATCGCAATGAATACCAAAGACAGTGAAGTATACATTCTCTGCCCAGGAATTAGAATCTTCAAGATGACCATCTAGGGTTTGTTTCCAACTCTCCATCTCACGATTTCAAAGCAAATTATTCGTTCTGGTGTTTGGTGGAATAGAGTTCTTATTTTCCTCCGATCATGAATCTAATTGATTTTGCATATGAATAATGTCCGCAACCTGCGAACAGCACCAACGGGAGCCGTGGTTGGATGGAATTTCATTCTACGAGTTTTGGGGGAGCCAAAGACGAATAAACAATAGAAGTCAAAGAACCATCGATGTTGATGTTGCCCTAAATGCACACTGAATATTAGGTAATGTAAGGATATAAAAGTATATCATACTCAACTATAGTTGATAACGCAAATTTGATATATGTTAATATTTAACTGAGGTGTTTTTGGACCATATTAAAGATAAATCGATTCACTCGCTAATAGATAAAGTCTTCTTAAATGCATGTGTCGGCTTTAAGATAATCCCAAAGAAAATCTGGTAAGGTTAATTGAAAAGGGAAATGAGAGGGTGACCGTACCGTTACTTGTAGGAGAATAACCCAAGGAAACCCGGTTTTCCTAGGCAAATCATGAATCCTAGTTGGTGGGTTTGCTAGCCCATCAAGTGGGAATTCTTATATTTAAAAAAAAAAAAAAGCCAAAATAAAAATAAGGGAATAAAGGAGAAACTTATTAACATTATCAGTGTTAGATTTTTTTTACATAAGTGCCAAAAAGAACACCAATTCAAACATTTTTATTTCAAGAGAAAATAAATTTAGAATTACTATTAGTGACAACACTTACACGAAACATTTTCACACTTGTAATTTTTGTAATCAGTAACTTGCTTGTTTTAACAAGAAAATAGCAACAACAAAAAAATGATTAGCCCAAATTGAAAGACGTAGAGCTCATGAATCAAGTTTTTTTTTTTTTTTTTTTTGGTAAAAGTAAGGAATATATTGGGGAAAAGCCAAACTGTACAAGCGAGACAGCTTCAAAAACTTGCACTCAAGATAAACAAGCTCATTATGAGTGGAAGGAAGCCGCGAGAAAAAGGCCAAACGGCTATAACAAAACACCAAAAAAGAAAGCACCAGGCAACAAAAACAATCACCAGTCAAAGGCAACCAACAAAGACTAGTAGCTTAGACAGGCAGTTGAAGATCTCTAGACGAGAAGATAATGGGGTCTAAATCCCAAGAGCATTGCAGCCTTCTGTTTTTAATGGAGTCCTCCACATTCTTGAAAGTGATAGCCTTGTCCTTGATGACTTGAATGAGGTGCTTCTTCATGGGTGGAACAGAAAGTGTCTCCCCCTTAAAGAGAATATTGTTCTTATTCTTCCAAATTATATGGCAAAGTGCACCAAGAGCAAATCGGGCAACACACTTATAAAACTCATTGCCAGAAAGCAAGGTTATGACCCAGCGGATATTCTCCTCCCAAGATCTGTTCCACTAGGGAAGGTTACACCTGGCCGCCCAAAAAAAAGCCAAACTAGCCATAATGCGACACTCAAAAAGATCATGAATCAAGTTCTTTCTTTCCCAAATCAAAAGTTAGTGTTCCAAATCATTGATTTTCAACGAATTTATCAATTTGTAGGGATGGAAAACTTAATGGTAGGTTATTTTATCTCTTAAGTAATTCATGAATTTTTTGGATCATTTAAAAGTGGGAATATTATTTTTTGTGGACGTAATTCATGCATTTGGGGGGGAGATGGAGGGATTCGGTTGGAAGTATTACAAGGGAAAATATTTTTAATGCCATCAATAGAACTATAAAACATTTGGTTGGACAAAGCTAGAAAGATAGAGGAATAAAGCGTGACATTATACCTTAAATAAATTAAAAACACCAAAGCCCTCTCTCCCACAATTCTCCAATCCAATTGCCCATCTTCCACAAAGTGAAAATTGTTGTCAACATGCAACTGTTAGAAATTCAGCATGACTATACCGTCATACTAGCAAGACCCAATTGAAAACATGTATCAAGATTTTAATGATGAAAGTAATGTTCATTGTACATGTCGATGCTTAAGATTTTCCGTTTCTAACCCAAAGATGTTCATGGATTATATCACCGTGCCTAAAATCTACAATGAAAAAGTTAAATGAAGAGTTGAATAATACATAGAAAATATACTTGCATTAGGTGGGTCCATGTAAATGTTAATTGCTTATCCTTCACCAACTTCACGGGCCAAAAAAGCACTTATGGAGTGCATTTTATCATCTCCACTTTCCCCGCCCTTGGCTCAAGGAGAATGGCGACATACAAAATTATTTCGGCCATTTTTGTTAAGATTGAAACCTTTATCATGAATAATCTTTTGATGTATATATAAAAGGAAGAATATGATAATTATGTAATGAATTAAAAAATTTTGTCCGCAAATGTTTGGTTATTTTCCACAACCAATTATTAAAATGTACGTAGTTCATGTTTCTGTTAGTGAGAAGAATGTATATATATATATATATATCTTTTGCAACAAAAACTTTTCTGATATGTGAGACACGAAAAAGGAAATTCAGAACACCAATTGTTTGAAATGATAATCTACATATCATAGGTAGCTAGTTCATAACCCACTTTTTATTAAAATATAATAATTTTACTTGATAAATTAATGACTAAGATTGATACAATTTTTTTGTCTAAATGATATAATTTATTCATTTCCAAATATTCGTTTGCTAAGAATGACAGAAATGATAGTGTTTGTTTAATTCCCGAAACTTTAGAAAATAAAAATTTACAACTTATCTAAAGCAATATATTTACTTCTTATCCTCTTAAATCATTTAAAAAATCCATTTGCAAAAAAAAAAAATGAAAAATTATCTAAAATCCATTTTAGCTTGAAGTTAACTTACAAAAACACATAAGTCCATAAGGTTCCATTTATTTTTAAAAAAATTAGTGTTAGATACGGAGAACTGGTCTCAGGTTTCAACTTAGCCATTATAAAAATTGTATGAAAATGTCATTTAAATAAAATAAGGCTATGAGTAAGCAAATTCACATATTCATAAAAAAAATCTAAGGACAAGTGTACCGGAAGTCCTAAAAATGGTCACAAAAAAAAATATTGAATCTTAAAATTTACAATACGATCAAGTTGTAAACTTCGTCAAATTTGTGCAATTAAGCCTTTCCATTAACCATCCAACTTGGTTAACGGAAAATGCTAATGTAGCTTTTTAGATATTTTGTCTCTCCTACATGGTAATGACATGGCCTAAATATGAAACATAAGACTAAAACGACATCGTTTTCTTTTGAATCTAATTTTCAATAGAAATTATATTTAGATTAAATTAAAATTTAAAAATAAAAAAGAGATCCCACCATTGCCGAGAAGGGTTGGCAAGGGTGGGGGATGGCCAGCAAGGGTCACCGAGCCTCACCGATTGCAAGCAATGAGATGCCATTGGTGACTCTCGTCTATGTCGGTGAGAATCACTAGGCCCCAACCAATGGCTAGCGATCCTACGGCTCTCACCTAGATTTAGCCAAGGGTCGCCACTAGTAACCCTTGCTAGTGGTGGCCCTTGTTTACGGTTGGCGAGGGTTGTCAACCACTAGTCGTGGCCCGTCAAGCCCTGACGACCATCCCCCACCCTCAACAACCCTTCCCAATGATAGCGGGGCAATGACAACTAAGGCTATTGTTTTCTAACCCCCCCCCCGGCCCGCCCTTTTCCTTCTTTAATTTAGCTTTATTTATTTTATTTAATTATAAAATTGGATTTGAACTTTAAAAATGTCATTTTAGCCACATTAACATTTTTCGTTAGCCAAGTTAAACGCAATTAACGGATGGACTCGATTGCACAAATTTAACAAATTTTAAGACTTAATTGCATTTTCTTGATGTGCTGATTCCAAAAATCCAATTGAATTTGTGAATAAGCTAAATATCCGAACTCTTCCTTTCTGATTTTTCTATAGTATGGCTATTAAACTGAACGGCAATTTCATTTTTTTAGGCCGCAAGTTGTATGTCCAATTCTTTCTTTTTTTCTTTTTCTGGTTGAAGTTGTACGTCCAATTAATGTTTTTATTGGTTTTTTCTACGCTCAATGTGACAACCCAAATAAAATACATACAAAAATACTGACACTAATAATATTAAGAAAAATAGACGTGTAAAATTATGTCTACTACACGGGCCATGCAACATGCTCCTGGTTTTGTGAATAACAGTAAAATTATCCAACAAAAGCATTAGGCCAGGAAACGTTAAAAACCGCCCGAGCCGCGATACGCTACGAAAAGCTAAAGAAGCCTATGAGCTTTTCAGTCCCATATTGGTTGAAAAAAGAGTTCTCAAGGTTGTAACACATTGAATTGAACACCCATTTTCTAAACCTAATAAACCATGATTTAGATTCCTAATAATTTTTTAGGATTAATATCACAAAAAAAAAAATCAAATTATGACCATTGTGATACAAATACCAAAACCTTTTTTTTTTATTACTAAAAACTCAAAATTTGCCCATTATGACACAAATACCCTGAACTTTTTTTTTTATCATAAAAAAATTCCCGAACGTATATCAATGTGACAAATATAGCTTAAATATAACTGAAATATAGGATATATATCCACACATGTAAATGTTGGGAGTATTGGTGCCACAATAGGCCAGGTTAGGATTTTTTGACAATTTGCCATGTTTTTCTAAATATCCAAAGTCTAAGCTTGCAGAACTTGTGGTGAAGGCCTCGTGTAGGGCGCATTGAATTTGTAGACATTGCCTGAATGACCCCAACAACGAGTAATCCTCCCGGGCATGTCAACCGAGGTGAATTCTAGACCAAGCTGAGCAACTGCTAAGACACGAATAGGAGAATTGAACAATGAACCTCCTTCAGGGCCACGAAATCTATAAGAGATACAGTCTTGCCAGTTAGACCATAGAATTCACACTGAGCTTGAGAACAATAGTGATAACCAGGATAACAGGGAATAGACAGCCTTCACTTTTTCTCTCTCCAATCTATAATCATTCTATATAGCATGCACAAAATTGGGAAAGATACACAGCAAGAAACAACAAGAACCCTAGGGAAAAAAGAGAGACCAGCAAAGAAAACATACCTCATCCCGATCAGAATCACTATATCACTCTTTTACCAATAAATTAACAAATCGATCCTGCCCCGGAGGCTAATTAGGCTCTTATACAATGGTGCTTGCCTCCAAAAGAATATGCATCTAACCTGAACCACATCCTCAACAAGCCAACTGGACACCTAAATATGTATTCTCCCCCGATATTTTGACAATGTGATCTTTCCTGCTTTAGCATTTATAGAAGCCTAGGTCATTTCTTTCATCTGCGTGCCTTCTGGAATTCATTAAACATTCTGAGAAGACCGAGCAAGCATCTCCGGCAAATCTCCCCATGCTTTATCTCTCATCAGCATCTCCAGCAATCGGCGGGGAGAATTAGGTACTTTGAAGAACCAAAACTACAATCCACATAAACCCCCACTGCTACTGCTAAATGAGACGGTGTTGACGCAAGCCCTTCCCAAAGTGAGGTTGCATCAAACGTACATACAAACCATTCTTGGACATTAAAGAATCATGGGATCCTTCTTCCACAATGCGTCCACCATTTAGAACTACAATGCTGTCAACATGCCGCATCATTGCAGCTCTGTGGGCTATAAGAATGGTGGTCTTGTTTCCCATCACCAGCGTATCAAGAGCCTCCTGCACCACCCTACTTGACTCAGATTCGATGGATGAGCTAGCTTCATCTAATAACAATATGGGAGCATTCTTCAGAACTACACGAGCAATTGCAATTCTCTGTTTCTGTCCTGGGGTTAGATCAACACCTCTCATCCCCACATGCGTGTCATAACCATGAGGCAAGCTGCTGATGAAATGATGTGCATTTGCTATTCTAGCAGCCTCCTTCATCTCTGCTTCGCTTGCATTGTGCCTGGCATAGATGATATTTTCTCTGATGGTTGTTGAAAATATAATGGGTTCCTGCTGAACAAGGCCTAGGTGGTTTCTCAACCATCTCAAGTTGTAAAGCTTCAAATCTCGTCCATCTAGCAAAACCTGACCAGCAACTGGATCATAGAATCTTTCAATCAAAGAGATTATGGTGCTCTTTCCAGATCCAGAAACTCCAACCACTGCCACAGTTTGTCCCCCATTTACCTTAAGACTGAAATTACTCAGGACCAACACTTCTGGCCGAGTTGGATAACAAAAGTCAACATTTTTTAACTCAATGCTCCCATAGACATTAGGAGGCTTCAGCGCTGAATTATCATCTGGGTCGATTTTAGGCGCTCGGTCAATTATCTCGAATACAGAGGTAAGAGATTTCCGTCGTTTCAGTATATATGGAGCCAGTCCAAAAGGCTCCACTAGAGCAAATGTTGCAAAGGAGAAAACCATAAATTCCTTAATGCCCGTTGGTGGATCCATTTCTTCATTCTTAATCAATAATGCAGTGTACCACAGAAGAAGGGCATTGCAAGCGAAAAGGAGAAACTGGGAGAAACCAAACGCAAAACCAATTGCCACTCCATGAAGAAAACTCTGCGTGAGTATTCTCTTTAATTGTGATCTGTACAGTTCCATGACTTTGTTACCAGCACAAAATGCAACCACAGTGTATATGTTTCTTACTGCATCCTCAAGGACCAAAGATGCCTTCCGGTGCATTTCCTGGATGCCCCTTGAGAAGCCACCAAGCCACAGTTTCTGGCAAACCAAATTTGCCATCTAATCAGTAATTTGGGAACAAGAGGGTAGAAAAGAGTGCAACAAATATACTTGGTACAATGGATAGGATATAGCAAGCAAAGAGATATTTTGGAAATGCAAACACTATAAGGGCCTGTTTGTTTAAGATTAAGTTCAAGCAAAAAGTACTTCCCCACCAAGATTTACAAATTATTCAAATTGCAAAAATTTCTAATCATCAAATGTTCTAACTTGTAATTCTGTAATGATTTAATCGCTTAGATTAGATGGAAGTGTGATCTACAGGGTTAAAAGCATGCCTACATCAGTGCCCACATAGCTTCCCATTCCTACAGCTCCTTCCCTTTCCTCCAACATATTTTCATGTTTCAAAATGTGTAAGACTATAATCAAGACTCAAAGATAAAGCTAATCAGGGGTATAAATCGTCAAGTGTTAACCCAATGAAACTTATCAAAATAAGTTCCTTTTCTCCAAAAGAATAAAACCCATCTTTTTCATCAATTGAATCTCTAAATCGCTTCTAGAGCCAAATAATAATAAGTGACTATCAAAGCTTCTTTCCCTTCCAAACATCAATTTAATGCAGCTGCGGTATCATCATCAGTAATAAATTACAAGAATAATGGTATAAGTAACAAATGGACATAAATTCCACTTCCACTACAATTAAATTTTAAGCATCCATCCATCCAGGTAATGATAGTAACAAAGAGAAGGTATCAAGCTTGGCCAATAGGATCATAGCATCCTCTAGGGCCAGTAATCTTCAAGAATCAGAGATATTGCACTTCAAAAGGATTAAGGCTACTTAAAAACTTAGGAATAGTGTCACTCTTCGAGACAAGAGGGACTGTGTGAACTTCTCGTGAACTGACCAGGCCAGCAAGAAATACATGGCTGTCCGCTCTTATGTTGAGCAGTAAGGGCCAGAGAAGGGCGTATAACAAAAGAATGTGATATTGACCACCAAGTTACATATTACTTACACAACTGGATTTAAGATTAGGCGATCAACAGTCAGAAAAAGGAGCCCATCAGGATACACAAGAAAAAGTAGTCAAAACCAGATCAGGTTATTCTTTCTTTCAATGGCAAGTGATGGTGGAGTTATGTGAAAAACAGAGATTTGACAACAACATTAGATTATGAACAAACCTGTGCAATAGCTGAAACAGTAAGAACGGGCAGGGTTGCGAAAGCCACAAGTGCTAGTCGCCATTCTAACAGCATGCCTATAAGAATAGCCACAATAACAGCAGCACTGTCCTGTATAAATATGGAAAGACGATTACTAAAGGCAGCTCGGACAAAAGTAGCATCATTTGCCAAGCGCATGGATAAAGTGTCAGCACTATTCTCCTCTCCATCAAACCATCCAACTTCATTGCGAAGCATTGCTGTTTCAACAAGGTAAATGCCCATCATTTCATGTTATAAATATAAGATATCTAAGCTTATGGGACAAGTCTAATGAAGAATGGAAGAGAAAATAGACTTATTTGCAGATGTTACCTGAAAACATCATCCTACGAACTCGTTCTGTCATTTTCTCCCCCATGATACCAAAATAGAAGTGCTGAAGAAAATTGGCCACTACGGTCACTATTCCCATGCAAGCTATGATCAAGCACCATTTATCAACCTCCTGCCTCAGATGAGAATCATCACGAGGTCTATAGTATGCTGTTACTATCAACGCGATTACATAAGCAAGAAGAGGATTAAAAGAACCAAATATTGCAGCACCAACACTGCCTAATGCAGCATAAAGCCATTCTGGAAAACTAAGCTCTGCCAATCGCCACAGTGATGGTGCTTCCCCATGTGTTCTGTCCTTTGCATCCTTTGATTTTATTGGAATATCATCAGAGTGACTATGGGGTCGACTAAATGTCTGAGAATGTGAACGCTCATTTTTCGGATCTGATGTCAGAAGGGGTGAAACAGGAGACTCAGGATCTGAACCGTTCACTTGTCGTTGTACAGACTGAACATCAATCTTCGGTAACTCTGGCAATCTCATCTCAAAACTATCCTGCCTTCTCATTGATGGCTCCTTGTCCCCGGCATCTGTCGCGATACCATTTTCCTGCATATGCTCAGGAGGTGGGCTCCGAACTTTTGGTGATTCTTGTAAGCTATAAGTACCATCTGCTTGTCTAAATCCATGAACGCCAGGAACCCGCTGAAGAGAGGGCGATTTTACCAGCTTGGGAGATGAAGGTTCTTGGAAGCTATGACTTACTGAAGAATCCTTTTCAATTTCAAAAGCAGCAGTAGGTCCTTTATAATGTTTAACAGGCATCCTGAATGAAAAAGAATCGCTTGTCATTTGGGACACTAGGCATCAGCAAGTTAGCAATGTCTTTAAGTAAAATGTGTACCTCCTAGGAAGCTTTGCTGCTTCTTCGCATCTAAGAAGCTCTGCATAAAGACCATCCAGCCCTACTAATTCATCATGTGTGCCCATTTCAACGAGCTGTCCCTCCTCCATCACAGCAATGTAATCAGCATTCCTGATGAGGCTAAGACGCCGAGCAATGATTATAGTAGAGCGCCCCAACATAAGGAGATCAAGAGCTGCCTGGACAACCTTTTCAGCCTCAAAATCAAGGCCACCAGTGACCTCATCAAGCAGAAGAATTGATGGATTTAGAAGCACAGCTCTCGCAATAGAAATTTTAATTTTCTGTTCTTCTGTCAACGCTAAACCAGCTCTACCGACCTGCAAAGCATACAAGCTCCTTTTACATGGAATTGATGAGAAAAGAACATCCATTTAAAGTTCCATTTAACTTCAGCATTTCAAACATGAATTCAAACTTCTGCATTTTACCTGTGTCTCATATCCTTTTTCAAGTGAAGTGATGAAAGTATGTGCATGTGCAATTTTGGCGGCTTCCTCAATTTGATCCATATTAACATCCCGGCCATAAGCAATGTTATCAATGATGCTCAGGCTTAGCAAGGCAGGTTCCTGGGTAACCAGTCCTATTTGGCGTCTTAGCCATTCCAATTTCATATTCTTAATATTTTCTCCATCAAGAAGAACTTCTCCTGCATCAGAAAAATAAAAACATAGGAATCTGTAATCCCCAAATAGTTGCCAAAAGATTTCAATGGAACTTTTGGAACAGAATGTCTAGGGACTACAGTAAAAAGAGGAACTTGTCATACCTAACGTGGGATCATAAAACCGCTCCATCAAAGGAATGATACTGCTCTTCCCTGAACCGTTCCGTCCAACAAGTGCAACGGCTTTCTTAGCAGGTACGGTGAGATAAAATCCACTCAGAATAGGGATTTCAGGACGAGAAAGATAGCTGAAATAAACATTCCGGAACTCAATATTTCCTTGAACAGACTCCAGAATATTCCCATCATGATTGACTGAAGAGGATGATCTGCTAATCATCTCAAAAAGTCTATAAGCAGCAATCCTTCCTTGATCAAAGGAGTAGAAATTTGTTGCAGCTTGATTCAGACCTCTACACACACATAAAATAAGTTTCCCTTGAGAAGTTGTGAAAATTATGGGGAGATCTGTAAGTAAAAGATGTGCTTAATACGCTTACAGGCCACTTAGTATTATAGCAAACAAGGCTGCTATGACTTGACCACCATGAGCTTTTCCATGTGAAACTAGGAACCTCCCAACCCAAAGTTGTAAGGCACAAGAACATATTGCAAGCCCATATGTAAATCCAAGCCCAAGCCCTTGCACAAGACTTATCAGTATACCATATCTCAGTGTTGCTTGTAGTGAAGTTGCATATGAATACTTGGCCAATGTTTCATTGGTGAATGCATATAAGGTCCTAATACATGAAACTGCCTGCATATTTGGAAACATATCGAAATGAGGTAACAGCTTCAACGTTTCTCACAAGTGACATGCTAATGAATCAATCCAATACTAGTGCTTACCTTACGCCTCATTTTAAAAAAAATACAAGCTTACCTATCTAATATAAAGGGAGACTTTTTTGTTGTTTGCTTCAAGTATAATAGAATCAATATTTGATTAGAAACTTTCAGAAAAGTCACTGAATGATAAGTCAAAATTTTAATCATCCACTGCTTCTTTCGTCAAAAGTGGAAGTCATTAAGCAGGCATTATAGGTGGAATAAGGAACCATCAAAATCGCTTGCCTAATAGAAGAGCTCTGTTCCTTTGCATGTCATAGAGACTCAATCCAAGTCCACAGAACTTAGAAATGTACATAAACACCACAAAGCAAAAAGGACAAAAACAAAGAAACTGCAAAAAGCAAATAGGCTCAAGGGTGGAGTCCAGGAAACAGATGCGATGCAGCCAACCAAATCATGCAAGATGATATTTGTTCAAATATTGATGTTTCTACCAAGTTTTCGTGAAGATGGACTTTGCAAATCAAGTAAGAATCCTAAGGTAAATTAGCAGTCTTATATCATTTAGGATTTGATTCTTATTAGGGTTTTGTTGAGTGCCCATTTTATTTTGGATAAAATATTATGTTCCCTATTCGATATTGTTTTTCTTGTTTAGAAGTTTCCTGTCTCAACTAGATGTAGAACTTTAGAGAGTCTGTCATTGTACTTCTCTCTTCTCAATAGAGTCGACGATCATTTGAATTTTTCAAGTATTTGTCTTGGTATTGTGCAATGCAATTATTCTCTTAGGTGTGATGCTTAAGAAACCCTAGGTGTGATGCTTAGTAAGCTTTCAGTGTGAAGCCTAGAGATATATTCTCTATTGTGAGATTTGTCATTCTATATCAATTTTGGTATCAGGCAAAGGTTCCTACACTTTCTCCAACAATGGTGACCAAAGCTGAGTTGAATTCCAAAGTTAGTGAGTTGACATCCGAGTTGGATGCTTTGCATAAAGATCATGAACACTGTTTCAAGCAACAAAACAGCAAGTTCGATGAACTCTCAGGGCAAATAAAATTGTTTATTGCCCTAGGAGTGCAACCAATGAAAAGAACCATCAATTAAGTCCCTCCACAAAATAAAAAAACTAAAGGTGTTCAAGATTTTCAAGTATTAGAAGAATCCGAACTCAAGAAAGAAGATCTTGAATCACATGACACTGTTGATTGCATGAAAGAGATTGAAAATAAAAATGGATCAAGCAAGGAGGATGGCCTGAAAGTCTGTCCTTCTGGTGTGGAGACTCTGGTCATGTTGCTTATCAATGTCCAGAGACAGTTCATATTGGGTACAACAAGCAAAATCCAGTTCACGGCGGCTGTGAAGATCATGCAAGCAAAATTGAGGATACGGATTTCGTGATACCATCCAACATCGATTATCAGAAAGAGTTTGATCAAGATTTGTCTCAAAACATGCAACTATTGAACTTCTTTCAGCTAGAAGGACAAAACTTATCATAATGCAGATGAAGCTGAAAAATTAAATTGTTTGACGCTTCAAAACTCAAGGAATTTAACAAAGAAAACTAAAATTGAGGATAAGTTTTCTCTAAAGAGGGGAGAGTGATGCAGCCAACAAAATCATGAAAGATGATATTTACTCAAATATTGACATTTCTACCAAGTTTTGGAGAAGATGGACTTCACGAATCAAATTAAAGTCCTAAGGAATTAGGATTCTTATTCCAGATAAATTAGCAGTCTCATATCTTTTTGGATTTTATTCTTATTAAGACTTTATTCACATCATTGTAATTCTTCTTTTTCAATAGAGTCAATGGTTACTCGAATATTGCAAGTATTTGCTTTGGGATTGTCCAATGCAATTCTTCTCTTAGGATGATGCTTACGAAACCTAGATGTGATTAGGAAGCTTTGGATGTGAAGCCTCAAGATTGATTCTCTACTGTGGGATTTCTCATCCTACATCAAGATGGCCACAAACAAGTGACACCATAATCACATGTTAATCAACAACTCAATAGGGATTGGTCAGTCCCTAGCAAAGGGCATTTCTGCGGCCTTCAAGCCAAAAGCATCAAGTTCACATAGCAATATTCCATATTTCCAAAATAGGGGGAAGCCTCTAAATAGGTCTAGGTTCACATCACCTGCCTCACTTTCAAAACTTAACCACCAACATTAACTTCACATCTGGACGATAATATTTCTAGCCAATTTCAAAAAAGATATCAAATGCTATTCATTGAAAACTCAGCTATGTCTAACTACAACTGCATAGACAATTGCGTGGACATATACATCTACAAATAAAACATTAAAAATGGTTTCGAATCTGAATTGTAAATCTGACTAATGACTTACCCAAGTGATGCCACAGGTTGAAAATAATGATACAGAGGTTTTTTTCTGTAAATTGCATTTTGTACATTTTAGCGCTCTCGTTGAATATAATATGAATGAAATAATTTTAAAGTGTAAATATACACTAAACACTAATATATTTTCAACCATAATATAAAGAAGCATTATCAAATAAGGACAGCGATTCAGTAGGTAAAAGTGGACATTGTCCCACAACTTAACATACCTAATATATCCTTTAGAATGTTAAAAGGTCAATAAAAGTCTTATTCATTTGCGGACACTTGTTGACTGTGGTTGCATTAAAACCTCACTTTATTTAATAATAAGATTTGTCATCTAAATGCAATATTGAGGCAGGTGGTTTAATATGTTTTTAAAGCAAGCCAGGTCATTTGAGATTGACCCTTTCTACAAGGAGATGACGTGCAAGGTTCCCAACACCTATGGAAGAATACTCCAACTAGAAAGACCCTATAAGGGACCTTTCAGGAACTGAAAATTACAAATCAATTTGAACAAGTTGTTCATAAGGCCCACATTCAGAGTCTTTTAACCCAAACCAATTCCCACCCCCTTTCCTAGTAAAGCTAGGAAGACCAGGAGGTTTCTGACTGCTTTGGTTGGATACACGCTTCAGCAAACAAAAAGAGAGGCCTCATACGTGACATGAGTCACATTTGCACCCACAAAGAAACTGTTAGTAGTGACACAAGATTTTCTTAGACAAGATTACTATAAAATTGCTTGGGAAGGTAAGCTCTTCCAAACCAAGAATATTCTACATCAACGAAGGACTGTCTCAAAGGTTATCCCAAACTGTACATTACAAGCAGATTTGGCTCTAAAAAATCTCGAGAATTAAGTAAGAAGAGAAAAGAGAGGAAGGTAGTGAGGACCTTTTAGTATGCAAACCTTGAAAAATGACTCGTCCTGAAGCAGTGCAATCATCTTTTGGTTACACTTTTATTTTTCCATTTTGGTGAAAATAGATAGTTGAGTCAAACAGAAGCAATGGAGAGTTAATCAGTTTTATAGGATCAAAAAGTCACCATATAGAATTAAGTTGTATTTACAATTCCATTTCACTCAATCTTTATTCTTCATGATTTTGGTGCACCTGATAGTCACCCAACTTCAAATTTATACTCTTCATAAACATGAAATCAGTGACAGAAGTGTGAAATTAATGTTCAAACATCACAGGTATTATCAGTAAACACAATTGCGCCCCCCCTGCCCCCCTGGGGTTAGCAAAATTATAGAGAAGGGAAAGTACCTGTTCAGCAATGCTAGCTGCTTCTGCATATGCATCTTGGATATTCTCAGCAAGCCTATGAAGAAATATATTGGATATTCCTCCAGCAGCAACAATGAAAGGACCAGTTGCTAATGTTATCAGGGCAATCTGCCAACAGTTGACAAATCCAATAACTAGCCCACTGAAAAAAGTGGCCATGTTATGAATATAATTTCCAACCTGCAATTAGAAAGGCTAATCCAATTACCAAAAAATAATTGCATCAAGAAAATGGTTCCATTACTTCAGTCTCACGACAATAAATTTCAAAAAGAAGAGGCTCGAGACAAAAGAGCACAGAAGAGACTGTACTTTTTCACTGAGAGCAGACTGAATGAGTAGCACATCACTCAATACTTGGCTCACGATGTCCCCATTGTTTCCATATGTATCGAAAAAACTCATGTCCTGGTTAAGCAACACTTGGACATACTTTGACCGGATGACTGCCGTCTGTCTTTCCCCCGTCAATATCCAGCATGAGACCTCTATTACAAAGAATAAGTTAGTGTTGAGGCAGCAATGCATCACCTTTTAATTTGTAGAGCACGTAATTATCAAATCTTACCAATCCAACCAAAAGCAAAGACGCCAACTGCAATCCAAAGAAGTGATAAAGAGAGCTGCAGAAAAGACGTACACAGAAATGAAAAGTTGTAAGATCAAATCTACAAATCACAGTTCACATATAACTTAATTTAAAAAATTAATATTATTAGCATGGTGAGATATATGGTCATTGGGAGGACAGTAGACCAGAAGAGTGCCCTAAAAGTATAAGGGACCAGGCTTTCTATACAATCACCTCCTCCCCAATGAATTTTCCACCAGAGACATGATTGAGAACCACTATGCACCAGATGGTAAAGTATCTCCTTTCATCAATCAATATCTCCAATTAAATCACACCTTTTGACATCATTGACTATTTTTTAAGGAAATGATGTTCCTCACCGGTTGTTCAATAAATCGTGAAATTTCAGCAGAACTTTCATCACTCACTACTTTATCAAGAGCAAAAAAAAAGGCGATACGCCAATACAAAGACAACTTAATGACAGTTGGGACCAACTATGTATTGATAATTTCTCTAGATACATGATTCCTTAAAACATTGACTACATTGTCAAGTTCATCAATTACACTAGTACTCCTCTCTTCTGCCTTGTGGATATGCACTTTAAGAGGAGAGGAAGAAGACAAACGGCCAATTACATACATGTCTATTAGACAAAAGGATGACCAGCCATGGTATTGGGGATAGCATGATGACACCTCATACATTTTTTAAGTAACCACACCACACACCTTATGCTTTATGAAATATTTACTACGACACCTTATGCTTATGAAATATTATAACAACACCTCATATATTTTTAAAGGAGCTCTATGAAGCTTAGATAGACTGAGATTGATAACACGGTTCCATATCACACTGTATTCATGCACAATTTGAGTTGACTGATGGCAATTCACTCTATCAAACATCTAAACTGACAAAATAATTAATCATTCAACAATCTTAGTCTAAGTGAACACAGTAAAGGCCACAACCACGGTCGTAGACCTATTCTAGGTTGAATGACTTTATGGAGCTGTGAGTCACTTTACTGTAGAATATGAAAGGTGTCATAATGATTTTTAAAAATATAAGCACAGACAATATCATCGTAATGCACTGGAAACCGAGGTGCCCATACCCTACATAAAAACCCGTAAGAAATAATCATGCTTGACGTCCATTGTATTTATTTATATTTTCAGCCTCAACTTTCAAGAACTTACAACACACTTTACCTCTAATATCCATTCTCTACCAAATCCTTGACAAGGCATATTTCATATCTCAAAATAATATGATCTGCGTAGACATTTATAAATCCGGTTACGCATTACAAACCAACTGGAAAACCTATGCTTAACAGGTTTAGTTTTCATTAAATTCTTCATCTTTTTCTAATACATGACACTTCAGCCTTACCAACCAGTGGGTTCTCAATACTAAATCCATAACAGGGCATATTTTCATTTCAAGAAAAGATTTCATTAATGAGTGCTGTGGGACACTTGTTAAGCAACCAAATAAGGAATGTATGCAGTTTTCAATGCATTGTTTTCTCATACTATGTTTAACAAATGTTTTGGAAATTGAGATAATCTTCATTGAAAGTGCACTTGTTATCAAGACACTTCAAAAAAAAACTATAGTACAAAAACTCACTTATATCGGCATCAAATTTCAATTGTTAAACTTGGGTCATAATGAATCAAGTCAAAAATATGTTGCCCCAAGTATACCTTACTTCTTGTCTTGGTAGAGTATACCCAGCTTCCTACATGTGTACCTCACAAACACATTTACCAGCTCAAAGTGAAGGAGACAAGACTTTTTTGGTGCCTTTCCACCCCTTTGGCTTTTGTGGTGGATAAATATGTCCCAAGAACAGTAACATATAGAGAATAAAAATATAACAAACCGAATGCAGTTTGCGCCCATAACTTTTCTTCTTCATACAGAAGAACAACTAGAGGAAAACATCATTTCTGGTCAGAGTTATTGGATTCAATCCCACTTTTGCAGTGAAGTTTATTGTTTACCAACTATTGATCAAGTTCACTGGTCAATTCACTGCCTTGCAAAATAATTTAGGGCACTAGTACCGCTAGATTTCTGAAACAAATTTAATCAGCACAGTGTTTACATGAACAAGTCACAAGCCTACAAGTAGAACACCCAACAATAGTTTGGAGATATTAAAACGAAAAAACTCCACCAACTTTCGCAATGAGCCCTGTGTTTCTGAACAGGTGGGAAGACCAGGCAGGATACAGATGCCATTGCTATAGCTCAAGACAAAACCAAATTGGCCAAATTCCTTTAGCAAACCTAGCAGAGCAGCTAATGATTTATCGAGCAAGTCATTTAGCACAAGCACTTGGGTAAAATGACAACTTTCCACACAAAGAATAACCCATCCAATAAATCTCCTCAGTTCATATAAGCTAAATTCAGTTCACCCAACAATCTCCATCACTAATTGCACTAACTCCTACTCCCTAAATCCTACTGCCAACAATCTTCCTCAAGCCAAACGGAACCAAATTAGCACCGCATGAACAACACAAAGACTAGGGTTTTGAAGAAGGTCCAGTTACCTCTTTAAACCGGTCAAACATCTCGGGATCAGAAGAAGGCGGCGGCGCAGCTCCACCCGGAGGAGACTCTTGCACGTGTCCTAAGCGAAGGACGTCCACGATCTTCGCGAAGTAATGCAAGTAGAACACGAGGGCAGTGCCATGCGCGGCCGCGGCGAGGGATCCCACGATCATCAGGCCCCAATCGAACTGGTCCGCGCAGGCGAAGAGCCGCGAGAAGGGCACCGCGGCGGGGGGCGGCTCCACCTCCTCCGGCTCCTCCATCTCCTCCTCCGGCTCCACCTGGGCCCCGGCGGGTCCCCCGCCCTCGGCGCTCGCGTCGACGTACGGGGACGGGGACTCGGGCGGCTCGGACACCTCCGAGACCGGCGTCAACGGCTGGATGTGCGGCGGCGACCAGCCGAACAGCCCTCGCGATATCATCATCTTGCTACCGCCGCTGCGAACGCTCTCTCTCCCTCGCCCTCGCCCTCGCCTCCCCGCGCGAGCTCTCGAGATTTCACTGTCCCCTCCCCGACCGAAAAAACCCAAAACCTAGAAGAAAACCTCGCCAATCTCTGTCTCTCTCTCTGTCTCTCTCTGTGTGAAACGCTTGCGTAGAGAGAGAGAGACCTGATTCGAGTGAATCGCCGGTTTCCTCTCTCTACGGAAGCTCGGTCGGAGTAGAGAGAGGAGCTCCGACGCGAGTGGATCTGCCGAAATCGGAGGACGCCGGCCGGCGGGCGGCGGCGGACGAAGAGGCAGGAGGGAGGGAGGGAGGGAGACGAGGGTGGAGCAGATTCAGAGTTTCAGCGACGGACCATTTTTCGATTCTCACTGTGACGCTATTTTTTCGCTTTCTTTTCGTTGCCTCTTTTTTTTTCTTTTTTTTTTTTTTTTTTTTTTTTGCCCCCTCTCCTTATTTCTTTCCTTTTTCTTTTTATTGAACAGGGAGGAAGAAAAAGCGGGGAGTCGTCGTTGTCGTCGTCGTCGTTGGGGGCGTGACCGAGTCAAAGGAGGCGGAGGGAGGGAGGGAGGGAGGGAGGGAGGGAGGAGGAGGAAAAGGCTTGGCTCACCCGCGGTAGCACCAAGGGCCTTCTGCTACCCCTTTTTTATTTTCTTTAACGTTAATACCCAACAAAATTTGTAAATTATATTCCCAGCTTTTTTTTTTTTGTTGTTGCTGAAAATTCTAAATTTACCCTTTATTTTGACATAAATATTAAATAGAATAAAAATAGATGATATATTTATCACAAATACATAGGATGAAGTCCTTTTGCTTAATATAAAATAAATTCGAGATATTTATGTCACCGCAATCATAGTTTGGAGTTTTTATTTTAATGGTATTTGCTCTCTTTCTTTACTAATTTCCCTTCTTCTTTTTTCGATTTAACGGTCAAACGCCGCCGAGCATGTGGTGTATTTTCTTTTTCTTTTTTTAAAATTCAGAAATGATTAAAAAAAAAAAAAGCAGCGAGTCAGCAGCGACCGGCGCCCCCCAGGGGGGGCATTTCGGGGATTTCGCGGTGCATAATGATGGGGGTGAGTGTGTGAACAGCTGGACCAGCCGAATAAAAAGGTCTTTTTACCAGAAGGTTTTGTTTTTGTTTTTGTTTTTGTTTTTCTTTTTTTTCCTCCCCTTAATAATGGTCTGGCAGGTCAAGAAAAATCACTTTCTTTCTTTCAACATGCTCAAATCCTTGATTTTTTTTTTCCCGAAAATGTTTATTAGGAATCATCAGTCGCTAATTTTAATCCAAAAAATAAATAAATGGAATGTGACATTTAGTCACTAGAATAATAATATATGCGCTTTGCACGGAAATGCATAAAAGCGCAAGGTCAACCAACAATTTATTGAGAATTAAAATCATAAATTATTTTCACTTCATAATTATAAGATATAATGAACTATGAAATTTAGAATTTAGAAAATTTATTGAATTGATTTTTCTCCTAGATAAAATGCTTGGAGGTTGTTATCATTGCTCAACCAATTACTGAGGAAAAAAGAATCAAATCATAATATGCATAAAAACAGTTGTTGACAATAAAAAAAATGAGAAATTTTTATTGTCCAGGAGTTTTATGCTTTGGGAAATGGTCTCGTCAATGAAAATGGTGGTCAAGATGAAGAGAACCAAAGACTCGTTGCCAAAGTCGTGGACCATAGATATGGAGGAAGTTATCGACAAAAGCCTTCACTGAATAACTAGGGTCATCAATAAACAGTTATTATAAATTTTGCTCAATATTGGAGGTTAAAGAAAGACAAGATGCTACAATTTTAATACAAAATTGATGGTTGGTTGTCACAATAATCTCGAAATTTGAACTTAGGTAATGATTATTGGAGCACAACCAATGTGCCTAAAATCTCAAGGAACATGTATCAATAATCGTAACTTAGTGAGTCATCAGTAGTTTTAAAGTAACAACCGATTACTTGTATTTGCCATCAATGAGTGAATTTTTGTAAAGAAGCTCCAACAAGAATCGGTTCTTTACAAATTTACAGCTCGTATACTCTAAATTCTGGTATTCGCACTTTACCTTCCTTTAATTCCAAGACACACTCTTTCTTATCCAAAATTAACACACAGCCACACACACTTTTATTAAAAAAGCCCCCCCCCCTTTTTATATAAAAAAATGCAAATTAATCCTTTGAAAAACCTAACTTATGTACTTTTCAATGCTGATGTTGCTGCGAATAATGAACCGGCTAGGAATTTATTCATGGAAAGTGGCTTCATTCATCTATGAAACCAAAAATAAAACTATGAAAGCGACGAAATTCATACAGCAAAGCCAGGTTTCTCGGTCGGCCCGGAGAATCCTTTCGTGGACAGGTCTCGCCTTCCACCCATGAATAATGCAACTTTCGGAAAAGGGCGTTTTCCCATCTTCTGCAATTTTTCCCTTTTCTCCCTGGAGATTGATCATCATCTCCTGGGTATTTGATTTGACTAGGCATTTAATAGAAGAGAGACTTCTACACCTTGTCTTGTGCACCAGCACAAGTAATCAAAGCTGCAAATTTGTCAAGGTATGTTGTAACAAATGAATCAGTAGTTTTCCAAGGGCATTCGATGTCAATCCATCCGCGGCCCCTGAACTTTGCTCCATCTGTGGAAGCTGTCGAACAGAGTAATTTCAACCATTCACATAAATGATATTACTTAATGTTTTTTTGTTAGGCAATACTTGTTCATCTATTTAGGTCCTCTTGTTTCTTGGAAAATGTCTTGTCCGGAAACATTTTTCAAGTTTTTCGGCAGTTAGATCGCTTAAAAAAACAGTCTAGGCTTCGACGTTTGGACCCAAGACACCGGTGCGCGGGCTCATATCCCCCGAAGCAGGGCTGAGGACCTTGGTGACTTGGGATGGGTTCCGAGCGCATGAGTCATGGTACCCAGTGTTCGAGCTTGCAACTCTAGCACCGGGACCAGATGCCCCTAGGCTGGGCCTAGGATCACGAGGCTTGTAATAAGGTCTTGTGGCATTGCACAAGGCCCCGGTGGCCGGCTCCTGTAGCTGGGTCCCACACTTGAGTGGCTAGCGCTCGTGCCCTCTCTCAAGTCTCTCGAGGTTGGACCCGAGCCGAGCCCTTGGCACCCATGCCCGAGACCCCGATGGCCAGGCTTGGGGACCCAATTCCAGTGCCTGGTGCCTGTGTCCCTCAAAGCCAGGCAGAGGTCCCGGTGGCAGTGGTCCTCCATCTATTGAAACTTCTTTTATTTTGGGTATCAAAGTATTAAAACTTGTCGTTGTTCTTAAAAGCATGAAGAATTATTTCGTCCTGCACATTCTGCCACCGGGTTCACTGTTTGGTATTAAAGTGTTAAAGCTTGTTGTATTTGGAACGGGATTGTCACGCTAGTCTTTGACAAATTTGAAGCATAAGAATGCCTTGTATACAACTCCGTTGAAGATCTAGACTCTGCGGAAAGGGAAGAAATCGGTTTCCCTTCATTGAAAATGTAATCCTCAATGTCCATGAAAAAGATTTTCCACAGCGGGTGCGTGATTCCTTCGATTGGCCTCAGGAGAGAACCAGATGCAGTCAGAGCAAGCTAATGGCATAAAAAAGAAGTTTGGTGAGACTTCACCCCTCAACGTTGAACAAGATTCACAGAGCATATTGTTCTGCAGAGTCATGCCCGCTTCGATGTACTGCAATTCGATGAGATTTCATGATCCAATTCTCTATAGCTGTCACTGATTATGATTCAGCAGGAAAATGATTTGTTCTAATTAGATCTAACAAGGAAACATTGCCAGAATGTCAGATCTGCTCCCTGAACTCAGTAGAAAATTCGAGAGATACAAGCATCTCCATCTCCATAGCTAGATGCACCCCCAAATCGACCGACACCGTCTCTGCATTTTTGGGCGAAATCTTCTGTTGTTGTATGACCAAGACTGAAAATCTACTCTGATCTCTGTTGTAGCAAGCAGGTCCCCGATCACCACTAACTCGAGGAATTCACTCCATTCGAAAAATCCCATTGTCTAAGGGGATGTTTTTTTCTGGCACCGCCCCACTATAATTAGATCATACTCAATCCCATAGGTCTTATTAGTGCAGTGTTAGGTCCCTCATCCACCTTCTCCTCTGTACGAAACATTCCGGTTACCTATACTGCCATTCTTGACATCCTTCAGGATTTCAGAATCTTACATCTTTTCCCATTTGGTAACGCCTCGGTCCGAATGGTGGGTGATGTGGACGACTACAGAGTGATGTTTGTACCGTTTGCCATGCGATTCACTAGAGTCAATGCCTCCCTGTCATCGTTGTAAATTGCTAAAGGGAGAAGAGATGAGGCTGAAACTTCATCTTACGTACAAAAGCAACCAAGTCTTTTACAAAAGACAAAACATATCACGTAAAACACACCATAACTACCCATGTTCTCCATAAAGCACTTGCCCCACTAACACCTAAAAACTAGGATAACCAACACATATGACTCCACTAACTCTAATAACTGAAAAACCAAATCAGCAACATGTGAAAAATAAAATAACTATTTTATCAACAATCCCTCCCTTAAACTGATGTTTGCTAACATTCAGTTTAAAGCTTTGACTTCTTTCACCGTGCAAACACCTAGTAACTTTCTCGAGCTTCACAAATGACTCCATCTTGAGGGCCTTGGTGAATATATCAGCAACTTGATCTTCACTCCTGCAGTAGATTAGATCAATTGTTCCATCATTGCTAAGATCTCTCAAGAAATAAAACTTCACATCAATGTGCTTGCTTCTTCCATGTAACACCGGATTCTTGGAGAGTTTTATTGCTGAATTATTGTCACAAAAAATTTTAGTAGGTCCTGGTTGCTTGAATTGTAACTCCTCAAGAATTCTCCTTAGCCAAATAGCTTGACAAGCAAAGAGCTGTTGCAGCAACAAATTCAGCTTCTGTACTTGACAATGTGACAATTGGTTGTTTTTTGGATGACCACGAAATAGCACATGTTCCAAACATAAAAGCACAACCCGAAGTGCTCCTCCTATCATCTTGATCTCCTGCATAGTCACTATCAGTAAACCCCAACAAATCAGACTTTTCACCCTTCTTGTAAAATAGCCCAAAGTCTCGGTTCCTTGCAAGTAACGAAGGATTCTCTTGGCAGCTAACAAATGCATTTGTGTAGGATTCTCCATATATCTACCGATTAAACTCACGAGAATACATTATGTCTGGTCTTGTTGCGATTAAATACATCAAACTGCCCACAATTTGTTTATAAAGTGTGCTTTGTCAACCTTCCTCCCTTCATGATCTTTGTATAACTTTAAGCCAAACTCAACTGGAGTGTTTATAGGATTACAATCCTTCATCTGAAACCTGTTCAAAATTTCTCCCACATATTTCTTTTGAGAAATAAAAATCCCATCATCCGATTGTACCACTTCTATGCCAAGGAAGTAATGCATCATACCAAGATCGGACATTTCAAACTCATCCATCATAGATTTCTTGAATTCTTCAAACATGCCATCACAAGTTCCAGTAAATATAAGATCGTCAACATACAAGCAGACAATAAGCATTTTCCCTTGATCTCCAATCTTGACAAAAAGCGTATGCTCATAAGGACATTTTGAAAAACCAACTTTAAGAAAATAGGTTTCAATGCGACTATACCAAGCCCGAGGGGCTTGTTTTAGCCCATAAAGAGCTTTCTTTAATTTATAAACTTTATGCTCATTTCCAATCTTGACATAACCAGGGGGTTGCTCGACAAATACCTGTTCCTCCAAGTACCCATGCAAGAATGCCGATTTGACATCTAGCTGGAAAATAGGCCAAGAATTCTCGTGCCGCCAATGCAACCACCAATCGATCGTGTCATGTCTCGCAACCGGAGAAAAAACCTCTGTATAGTCGATCCCATATTGCCGCTTGTATCCCTTAGCTACCAAACGTGCTTTATATTTGTCAACCTCACCATTTTCTTTCGTTTTGTTTTTTAAAGACCCACTTTACACCAATGGTTTTTGTCCACCCGGAAGATCGGATAGCTCCCAAGTATCATTTCTTTCGATGGCATTGATTTCATCATCCATCGCTTTTCGCCATTTTTCTTCTTTGACAGCACTCTCAAAAGTTGTAGGATCATAGTCTGAAAATAAGGCAAAGTGAGTAATTGAATCTCCAATTCCGATTACCTCATAATCTTCCATCCAAGCAGGCTTTCTTCTAACGCGGCGAAGAGATTGGGCTTCTTCTTCATTGACTTCAGAGCCTGTTGGTGAAATTTCAGCAGCTGTAGAAGTCGTTTGGGGCATACAAGGTGCTGAAATTTGCTCCTGTTCAGCATCATTGTCATAAAGAACTTGGGTAGGCTGCTGCCTATTCCAATCCCAAGTGTTGTCTTCATCAAAAACAACATCCCTACTAGTCACAATCTTCTTTGTTAGTGGATTGAATAATTTATATGCTTTGGATGCTTCACTTACACCAAGAAAGACGCATTTTTCAGCCTTATCATCAAGCTTCTTCCTTTTCACATCCGGGACATGGGCATATGCGACGCATCCAAAAATTCTGAAGTGATCTACAGCCGGTCTTCTCCCACTCCAAGCCTCTTCGGGTGTCATATTTTGAACAGCAAAAGTTGGACTTCTCAAAACATGAATACTCCAATTTACTCGCTTTCGGCCGAAAGTCTTTGGAACTCTTCCTCTTGCCAATAAACTTCTCACCATGTTGAGAATTGTTCTATTTTTCCTCTCGGATACACCATTCTCGTGTGGTGTATATGCAGCATAAGCTCTTTTCGAATGCCATACTCGCACAAAAACTTCAAATTCTTTTGAGCAATATTCACCACCACGATCCGTTCAAGAGTCTTAATGGTCTTTCCTGTTTCATTTTCAACACGAGCTTTGAAGCTTTTAAATGTGGGGAAAGCTTCTGATTTTTCCTGTAAAAAATAAACCCAAGTTTTTCTGGAAAAATCATCAATGAAGGTAATTAAGTATCTTTTACCTCCATTAGAAGATGGATTTATGGGACCGCATATGTCCGAATGCACCAGTTGCAAAACATCCTTTGCTCTCCATGACTTTTCTTTTGAAAATTGAGAACGATGCTTTGTTTGCTAACAACACATTCTTCGCAGAGACTTGGGAAGGAACAAGAATTTGAGGAAGACTGTCACCATGTTTTTCTATTGGAGAGTCTTCAATCCACCAAAACTCAAGTGACCATAGCGAAAGTGCCAAAGCCATGAGGGATCTTTCTTTTCAGCCATCAAACAAGACTGAATACTTTCAATCTTTAATGGAAACAGATCTATTTGAATTCATAGGAACAACGCAATAGCACCTCTAACGTAATCATAAATTTCACGGACACCCCTCTCGAATAGTGATTACATAACCCTTTTCTTGTAATTGGCCAGCACTCAATAGGTTACTTTTCAAGTCAGGAACATACAACACATTAGAGATCGTTTCCACAAAACCATTCTTGGTTCTTATCTTAATATCACATTTTCCCATCACTTTCACAAGAGAATGATCCCCAAAACTCACAAAGTGGAATGAAAATCTTCATTTAGATGAGAAAAAGAAAACTTACTTCCACTCATGTGGTTACTGCAGCTGTATCCACATACCAAATATCGACTCGCTCCTTTTTATCTTGAACAGCCATTAACAACGTTTCGCTTCCTTTTCTTCAACAAAATTTGAACTCTCTGCCTTTTCTTTATTATTAGGCAGCCTAGTATAACATTCAGATGCATAATGACCAAATTTATGACATCTAAAACACTCTACCTTGAATTTGTTAGAATCCCGTCCTCTGCCTTTGCCTTGAAATTGGTCATTATTGGCTTTAAAATTCCTGCCAACATCTCTATTTCCTCGATCTCCCCTTCCTCTACCTCTACCTCTACCCCTTCCTCTGAAATTGTTGGAATGAGTATTGGTAGAAGCCTTCAACGCTTGCTCCTCTACCGTTGAACTTCGTTCATCTTCTCGTTCATGGACCAATAAAGAGCTTTGCAATTCATCAAGAGAGAGCGCATCTATGTCTTTCGACTCTTCAATTGAGCAAACAACATAATTAAACTTTGGTGTCAAGGAACGCAAAATCTTCTCCACAATGGTAACGTCGTCCATCTTCTCACCATGGAATCGCATCTTATTGCTGATCTCCATTGTTCTGGCACAATAACTAGTGACAGATTCTCCATCCTTCATCGCTAGTGTCTCAAAATCTCTTCTCAAGGCTTGAAGCTGTGCACGCTTCACCCTAACAGAGCCTTGATATTTCTTCTTCATAGAATCCCAAATATCCTTGGAGGTTTCTTTGCAAAGAATAGTCTCCAAGATGGAACGATCGATAGCTTGAAAAAAATAGTTTTTTGCCTTCAGGTCTTTCAACTTTCGAGCTTCCAATTCGCTTCGGGGATCTGTCAAAGCCATGCCTACTGGTGGCTCTTGGATTCCAGATTCGACAACCGACCAATACTCCTTTGATCGTAAAAAATTCTCCATCAACATACTCCAATGGTCATAGTGACCATCAAAGCGTGGAATTGCTGGTTGAACAAAATTATCGGTGGCCATTGGAAATATTGCTGCTGCAATTTTCTCACGAAAGTTTTTTTTTTTTTTTTTTAAAAACTCTCTCACGTTTCTCTCGGCTCCGATACCACCGTAAATTGCTAAAGGGAGAAGAGATGAGGCTGAAACTTCATCTTACGTACAAAAGCAACCAAGTCTTTTACAAAAGACAAAACATATCATGTAAAACACACCATAACTACCCATGTTCTCCATAAAGCACTTGCCCCACTAACACCTAAAAACTAGGATAACCAACACATATGACTCCACTAACTCTAATAACTGAAAAACCAAATCAGCAACATGTGAAAAATAAAATAACTATTTTATCAACAGTCGTTGCCTTCCAAGAAAGATCATGGCCATTCAAAAAGGTGACTGCTCTGACGACAGTAGCGAATTGGAGCATCTTAGGCGACCGCAGTCCACTAGTATACCGACCGAAGGAGGAGTCCTCTCGAGAGCACTGCTGTTTAAGATCCTCCGCTTTTGTCCTACGATTCCAGGTACCCGTCCTCGGACCACTTATGATGAAAAGGTAAGCTATGAAGGAGGCAAGTTTGTCAAGTGCCAACATGCATTATGTCCTTGCCCATCAACCTTGGCAGTGAGAAAGCCGTGAAGACGTATGCTGACGCGAGGTCCCAGTGGTCTTGCCCGTAGTGACTGTAGGCAGTGACGATGTTCTCCAAGTATAAGCTCCTGATGAGAGAGTCCTTTTCTGCAGCCTATGAGAATAAAGACGGGAGCTCGACCAACCAGCTCGAAAAGGTGGAGGCCATAGTGGGCAACGGTTAGTTCTTTGGTGAGACAGGTGGCATCTAATAAACCTCAAAGAATTGATGTGGTAATAGAGCAGTTAATATATCGTAGTTGGCCCATAACTTATTGACTTATGCTTTTGAGAGAAGATAGATCCAATTGAATATATTGATAGGTTCAAATTTGGGCTTCTACTTAGCGATATCCTCAAATGAAGGTATCGGACTTCTATTGTGCTCTCCCAACAACAGAGGATCCCTGCAACATTATCTGGTCTATGAATGGTGGCTACAGTGCATAAGGTTTCAGATGCAAGATGTTCCTCCACTGGTAACCCGCCCATTTCCTCGAAGCCAATCGCTAATGAGCTCCTCTTGTGATTTTTCCTTGTTATTTGGTGGATTTTCTAAAATGTCGATTAATCAAGGAAATTTCTCAAAAGATCATATGCCATAAAGAGAACTTTAGAAATAGTTTACGTTCTTCAAAATACAGAGTTTCCATGATAAATGGATATCAGACGAGAGGTGACAATTCATTTTCACTGATCTGTGGAGTACCTTATAGCCCCTGAGAAAGCTCATCCCAACCAAGTCCACCGCAACTTTGCTGCTCGTTGTGAAAGCAAAGGGCCAACGTGTCTCGTTCAGGCAAATTCAAGACTAACGAAGGAACCATGGAGCCTATGAGTCTTGCCACAACTTTTACAGCAGGGAGATGCTGCTAACCTGGACAATGTCTCTGCCGAAATGGATCTCTGAGAAGATGGCCTTCATCACCCTTGTCGTTATAAAGAGAGGCAAAAGCACACCGCAGTAAAGCAGTCCAACTTATCCACTAAGTTAGCTCCCCATGGCGGGCCATCGGGAATGGCCTAACCCAGAATAAACGGCGCAAGGAAGCTAGAAAGCCCCGCAAAATGGATTATCACCGAAGAAGCGAGGAAATACAGAATTATGGCAAAGACATACACGTTCTTGACTGGCCCACTTTCTGGAGTTTGTCATGATCCAAATCATCGCTGGCTGAATCACTTCGATAACGAATGCAAGGTACACGAGCCCACCCACAACCCTTCGTATAGCTGTCAAATGCTTATCTGCGTTGACTCCACTGATAGCCAAGGTGGTTATAAGTTGAAGAAACGTGCTCAGCATGTCAGTGATCAGCTCAGAAGACAGTCCTAAACGGCCAAGTTCCGAGTTCAAGATTTTGAGGTCATCGAGGAGGCAAGCAATGACGGGACATGGAGTTATAGACTGCAATGCAGCGACGTTTATTAGAGTTAGTTCGCTATCACAAGAAAGGTGTCACCCTAATAGTCCAAGCTGCAATGGCATCAACAATGATGCCACGCCAGCGTATAGACCGTTTTCTCCAGTCATCAGAACCATGCTGATGTCAATCGTCACACCCGTCAAGAGAAACCATGCCAGCCTGGTTCACAGAAACAAGATGAAGAAATCCCACACCGTCTTTAGCCAATGAAAAAGATTCTGCTTAATTTATGGAACGGAATAAATAAATGGGGAAAGCATTACATCTTTCTCCGACATTGAAGAATATAATGAGTTTCGATATATTTCCAGGAAGACACTACAGCGAAAAGAGAGTCCTCTATGACTTTACATGTTTCACCGCATCCGAACATTTTATCAAGCATGATGTCCAAAAGTCATTCAAAAGCCATGGATTTGTATAGCTTTGCCATATCTAATGCTATCAAAACTTGCCAAGGCTCATCTCAAACCATTAAAAAAGATTAAAGAAAAAAACTTTATCCAGATAAAGAACATGATCATCGATTGCATCAAGATGCTCATAAGGATCAGTGAAGACGACAGATCATTCTTCATCGGCAAATTGTTTTCAAAGTCTATGTCGAAATGAACCCACCATCAAAACCAAACTCATCTTCTCCACCACCTTCTCATCTCAGAAAACACTTCATGCCATTCAAGGAGTTGGAAAAGAAGCGAAATTTAAGTTACAAGAATCTGCGATACCAACTTTGTCATCCCAATCCCCCTGAGCACGAAATGACAAAGCTTTGATGACGGTGAACACGGCAATCGGCGCCAAGTTCAGCCGAGTCAACAAATAATTCAAAGATTGTTGGTACGATCCCGAAGGATACCCCACATGCCATCTGAATTGACCTGGGGAGGCAAATATGGACATATGGTGAACTCCGCAGTAAGTACAAGGTGCAGAATTTTGGCTTCGGATAAAATAATAAAAGGGCGATGTACCTTGGTCCAAAATTTTTCATGAATTTATTAATTTTTTATGTTTTTCATTTTCAATTTTGAGAAGAATTGGTGGGTAACTTCTTCTTTTTTCATTTTTATATTTTGTTTTCTTTTTGGTATTATAATTTTTTTTTTGTCAGTCCTACTCTAATCCTACTCTACACTCACTCGCAGACTTGTGCCCTGCCTCTTGCAGGGCGTGGGAGTCGCAACCCACTCTCGAAACTTACGCGTCCCTACCCCCATTCCCCCCTAAGAATGTGGGATTGGATTTGTGATTTTTAAGACTATTTTTTATTTCAAAGTATTATTGATCAATATTACAAATTAAGGGCGCGAAGTACGCGCAAGTGCCATAACTTGGCACGCCGGGACACTTAAGTGCCATAACTTCCAAACGGTACACTTAAGTGCCACTTTTTTTTTTCAAGTGGGACACTTAAGTGCCACCTCTGGCGACCCTTGTCGGAAATCCTACGTGGCAATTTTTTTTTATTATTTTTTGCCTACGTGGCTCGCCGGAGCTCCAAATCAGCATAAAAAATAATAAAAAATTTTAATTTAAAAATAATTTAAAATTTTAAAAAAATTTAAAAATTATAAAAAAATTATAAAAATTTTAATTTTAAAAAATTTAAAAAAAAAATAAGAAAATTTAAAAATTTAAAAAAAAAAGGGGGGTCGAAGGGGCGGGCCGAGGGCCGAGCCCTCGCCGCCGCCGCCTCCCGCCGTCGCCGGAAGGGCCGGCGACGGAGGGGGAGGGTCGGCCGGGTCGCCGGCCCCGGCAGACCGACGGCGTGGGCTCGCAGCCCTCGTCGGCCCTAGCCGTGGCCCGCGACCCCGGCCCGGCCGGGCCCGCGACCCCGCCGACCCTCCCCACTCCGTCGCCGGCCCTTCCCGGCGGCGGCGGGGGAGGCGGCGAGGGCCCGCGAGCCCTCGCCGCCGGGAAGGGCCGGCGACGGAGTGGGGAGGGTCGGCCGGGGTCGCCGGGCCACCGGCCGGGGGCCGGCGAGGCCGACGGGCGGCGGCGAGGGCCCGCGAGCCCTCGCCCCAGATCTGGGGCTAGGGTCGCGGCCCTCGCCGTCGGTCGGCCGGGGGCCGGGCCCGGCGACCTCGGCCGACCCTCCCCCCTCCGTCGCCGGCCCTTACCGGCGACGGCAGGGAGGCGGCGGCGGCGAGGGCTCGGCCCTCGGCCGCCCTTCGACCTCCCCCTTTTTTTTTAAATTATTATTATTTAATTTTCTTAATTTTTTAAAACTTTTAAATTTTTCTTAATTTTTTTAAATTTTTTAATACTTTATAATTTAATTAATTTTTATATTATTATTTACACGTAGACACGAAACGGCGTCGTTTTTGCGTTTTCTCCGCCACGTCGGCGTGCAAAACGACGCCGTTTTGGACTAAACTCGCCGGAAAATTGCCACGTCGGCTATTTGGCCGGATTTTCGCGGAGTGGCACTTAAGTGTCCCATTTTGCTCCGATGATGGCACTTAAGTGTACCATTTTAAAGTTATGGCACTTAAGTGTCCCGGCGTGCCAAATTATGGCACTCCAGGTGTCCCAACCTCCAAATTAAGGTCTTGCTATTGTTCAATTCATCGTTCATGAATGTTTTCGCACCGTAATAACCATTGTCGGAAGTGACAATTTGTTTTTCCAAATAAACTTGAAAACTTTTTTAAATTTAACACTCGATTCTCGATTGTATGTGTGTACTATCTAATAAATGATTTAATATAACTAAATATGTAAATATATATGTGACATCTAAAAATAATTTTTTATCCTTTTCAATTTTTTTATTAATTTTTTTCTTTTTTTCATTTTTCTTTTCCTCTTCTTCCTCTTTTTGCTTTTTTTCCTCCCACAACGGCCGGCAACAGTAGGGGGCCTAGGGGCCCTTGCTCGAGGCTGCGGGTGAGGCGGCTTTACCTAGATTTTGGTGAGGCCGGCCTGGCCAGGCCTTGCCGGCTGCAGGCGAAGGTGACCTCACCTTCCTCATCACCCCCGATGCCCACTCCCTAGGCGTCTTCAATAGGTCGAGCGGGGAGAGAGAGAGATGCAGATATGAGGAAGTATAAAGTTAGTTTTCGTTTTTTTTTTTTGGGTGGTGGGGGGAAGGGGAGCGAACAGGAGACCTCAAGAGAGGGGATTGAATGGGGAGCGACCGTTTCGACTGCTGAGGAAACTTAACGAGACCAAGAACCGGGATCGATGGCGAGAGTCAGACTTGCGAAACAAGCAAAGCGATGGACGCGTGAAGTGGGGGGATGCTGCTGGATGTTCGTCTTCTCCCCCGGAGGTGGTCGGCATTCCATCTGACATTTTGCTGTGGGGAGACTTGAGTTTCATGCATGAAGAAGAAGAGAAAAAAGAACGCGGGTGCTTGGGTCGTCTTCGATGGGTCGAGCGGAGTCCCCAGTGTGTCCGGGGAGGCCGGCGAGGGCCATGACCCTCGTCGGTGGCAGACAAGGGCTTCGCAGCCCTCGCTGGAGCCTCGCCGGCCAGCCATTGTTGGGGGAAAATGCAAAAGGAAAAAGAAGAGGGAAAAAAGGAAAAAAAAATCAATATAAAAATTCGAAAAATAAAAAATTTGCTGAAAAATAAAAAATTTGCTAAAAAATTATCACATCAACGTTAGCTTGATGACAGACGCCACTCGACATCTACATTAGCACTGGTCGGCCAAAATTGACTAGATACACTAAATTGACATTATTACAAAATATTTATGATTGAATTGATAAATAAATAAAAATTAGAACTGAATTAACACGATTGTAATAGATTTAAATTTTTTTTTGGTAATTCTCCCCTCCATTCCATAAGCTATTCTCTCAACTTTGTCACTCTTAACAAATATACTCTCCCGTTATCCAATTTATTTTTCACTTAAAATTGTTGATTTCTTCGCAAATGCTAGCCAGTAACAAACCTATGTTGTATATAATTTTACATAGAGCTGCTTTTTGTGAGAAAAGAAAAGACAATATTCATCTTAAAAGCCTATGATTTTACAATGGATTCGTTCTTCTTCTTTTTTGTTCGAGGTATTAAGATTAGATAAGTCATTGATTTACAGAGTTCGGCATAAAACTAAATGGTTACTCCCATCTATATAAATAGTAGTTCCAAAAACACTAAGACTCCGTTCGTTTTGTGGAAAACAACATCCAAGAAAAAGTTTTCTTGATTTTCAGCATTCTTTTCACGGAAAATAAACTAGTTACGAAAAACATTTTCCACTAATAGAAAAACACATTCAAAAGCAGGGAAAATGTTTTTCACATTTTAAAAAGTGGAAAACGTTTTCCATATCTTCTTTCACCTCTCCAACTTTCACCAAACATATTTTCTTTTATGTTTTATGTTTTATGTTTTATGTTTTTTTTTTAAATTGAGTTTTTAACTTCTTTTTTTTTTCTTTTTTTTCTTCTTCTTTGGCCGATCACTAGTCATGGCGGCGGCTGATGACCAGCCACAAGTAAGGTGAGATCGCTAGATATTGACAAGACTCAAGCTTGTCGACCTGTGGCGAGGTTGTCGAGGCTAGTGAGGCTCTACCTCACCTAATCTAGCGAGTTCAAGCTCGCTTGAGGCCAAATCCAACAAGTTGGGGGAGTTCGAGCCTCGCTCAACGATCGCCGGAGCCTTGCCAACGTAAGGTGACCTTGGATAAGGCTTGAGCCTCACCTAACTCACACGGATCTGGTGAGGGTCAAGCTCGCCCAACCTGCCCCAAGCAAGCTTGAGCACGCTTAGATGATTGAGCCTCGTTCTTGATAACCTGTGTCTTGGCCAATCACCGAGCTGCCAACCATTCTTTGAGACAAGTGGCCGACGGAGGAAAAAGGAGGAAGGAAAAGAAAAAGAGAAAGAAATAAACATAAAAGAATTGGATTTTAAATAAAAATAATTAAAAAGTCATTTTTTTAAATATATAAAAATAAAAAATTTAGATTTTTCTGGTAAATTTTCCCAAAAAATCAAATCCAATACTGAATAGTGAAAAATATTTTCTAGTTTATTTTTAGGTTTTAGCCAAACATCGAAAAGTATTGTCATTTTCCTAAAAAATGGCTTTATAGAATACATTTTCCAAAATTGTGATATTTTCCACGAAACAAACATAATCTAAATGATAAAGCATTTTGTATTTCCACATGAATTTCTATATTCAATTAAAATTTATAAAAAAAGATTTCTTACAAGCTTTTTTTTTTTTTTTTTATTGAAACAAAAATGCCATTCATATATCTGAATGATACTCGATAAGTAAATGGAAGGTTTCCAAGCCTAGCAAAGCCCAAATAATTGAAAACCAAGCAAAACCAGAAAGCAAATAACAAAGCATACTCTGCAGCTAGAAGTGAACTCTCATCCCTAAAAAATAGATTTGACAAATTCTATGATAAGCAAATGCCAAGATCTCCCATTCCATTTGCAACGGCTTGCAGTGCACATCTAGATTCAACATCCTCATTCCTATCACCGTGCAGAGATGCCAACATCAAAATATTGAAAAAACAAAGATCTAATACCTGAAAGGAGCTCCCATATCTACATATAGATTTAGTTCAAGAAAGTAAAACCCGAAAACTTGACCTAAATCTAAATTGGGAGAGTGTAGCACCTATTCTTAGAAAGCTGGTGAAGCCACGTTACGAATATCTTCCTCGTGGTTGTCAGTGGGCCAAATAGCCGAACTAATCTCCATGTTCACCCAAGATCAGCTGCGAAAATTTATTCACACACATAAACTAATGCTATATACCATTGAAACCGAAAGTTTAAAATTGAGTAAATCTAATATTAAATGCTAAAAGTGAAATGTTAGAATCCCCTAAAAATACTCCTAGAGCTAAGTTTTAATGGAACAACAGGTAAAACAAAAAGTTAAGACAGAAGAACAAGAACATCAGAACATATGACGGCAAGAGGAAGGTTAGGAAAGCGACGACGGTCAAAAGTGGCCGGGGGCCACCACAACACCTAGCTTATGTTATGCTTCGTTTATGTATAAAATGAATAATTTAAATATAATTTTTTTTTAAATAATCGCTTGTAATACTTGAAATATTTAGTCAATAGAAAATATTTTTATTACTGACAGCAATTTACATCTAAACATTCTCATTAACGGTGAGAATATTTTTGGTTCATTCATTTTTACAAGTGATACTAGTTATGTTTTAAAGAAATTTTTATTTAAATAATTTATTTTTCATGAAATAAATGAAGTTTTACAGTGAAAAACTATTTCTTAAATACAAGAAGTTATAACTAAATAGTGACAAAAGAAGAGAACGGAGGGGGGTAACGACTGAGAGGACTGGCTAAACCGTGCACAAAATAATATGTACAATAAAAAACTAAGATTGCTAAGGACAGTGCCGTTTTTTCTGACTAATAACGGTGCAATAGTGACCACAAATTTTTTCACAAGTCCATAGCAACCAGTTGAGCTTGTGGAGGAATTTCAATATAAGTTAAAAAGTAAATAGAAATACTGATGGGGTTGATCAGTCATCCTTAGATGGTGATGCGGTGCAGACGCAATAACCTACATCGCTTTCAAATTTTTTGAAAAAAATAATAATAATATAGAACCAGTATAATTAAAATAAAAAATAGAAAAAAAGTTTGAAAATTAGAAAAAAGAGAAACGTTTGACTCAGCAAGCATTGAGGCCATTGAGAGGGGCCAAAGCCCATAAGCTGATGATGGCCAGTGCTGTACGACTGGGCAATAGTTGGCCGAGGTAGCATGACCCACGGTGTGCCAGTTCTCACCGGGGGGCTGCGGGACTTTGGCAACAGTTGGCTTGCAGAAAATATTAAGTAGAGCTCTGAGGTTGGTGTGTAAAAAAGATAATTCATTTACCTTGCGACACGTGTCGTACTTGGGCCCACCTATCAATCATGGTATCTCCCTCCATCACTGGCTCGCCTCTCTCTTTCCTCTCTTCATGGTCTTCCTCTTTCTCTCTCTCCTCTGTTGCCCCATTTTCCCTTCTTGACCTCAACCTCGAGCCCAACTATGGACTTGCTGCCGCCTCCAACACATCACCTCCATCTTCGCTCGCTCCTTCTCTGATATCCAGCGTTGCCGCCACCTACCTGACTCCTCTTGGCGCCTTTCACGTCAACATTTGCATTGGCCAAGAGGTTGAGGCCCTATGCTAGGTTGACGAACCACGCCTCCACCTCATTCATTGCCTAAGCTGGCCCTAGTCGACCTCAAATCAACTCATTTCAAGGTCGAGTTGAGCTCTAGATCACAAATCTAGGACTCACTTGACCTTAGATCCAAAATTTGAGGCTTAAGTTTGTCAGCCGAGCTCAAGCTCGACAGTGGAGGATTGAAACAACAACAAGGTGGAGGATTGAGACGACAGTGAGGTAGTGGTGGTGGAAGGGGACGGACGTCTATTGTCATCCTTGTCGGAGTGAAAAGGAAGAAAAAGAAAAAATAAAGGAAAAAAGAAGAGAGAAAAGAGAGAGGCAAGACAATGAGGGGGGAGAAGGGTTCTGGCATGATGAGCCCAAGCAACACATGTCGCCTGGTCAATGAACTGAGATTTTGACACCTAGACTCAAAGCTCTACCTAATATTTTCTCATTGGGCTAAGGTAGCTTGATCCCAGTATAGCTGGCTTGAGTAATGGCCACGAGTCACTAGTTCTCTCTCCTACTCTGTCTCTCCCTCTATCTTCACATCCATGTGTGTTTCGATTGGAGACAATAGTGCTCATGCCATGGTTGGCTAGAGGCCTACAAGCTTATCAACTAATTCTTTCTACACAAGACAGTTGCCACCAAACTTATTGACTCTATTGCACCACTTTGCTCTTGATTTTATGCCAGTCTAACTTTTTTTAGTAATCTATTGTACATTATGCACATAATCTCTGAACAACATTACATTGTTTGTTTTGATCGTGAAATATTGACAGTATATGAAGTGCTTACTTTGGTCTCATTTTAAATAACCCATTTATCGACCTCAAATTATCTCTGACCAAATGTATGTTATTTGTGTCACAACTTATGAAATTCTTTCCAAATGCGTGCGTGGGATGAGTGATTCCGAAGATGAGGGTTTGCTTAGTTATGTATATGGATGGATGTGTTGAGATGGATTAGATAAAGAAGGTTCAACACTAAAGAATAAAAGGCACAAGCCACCAACCAAGGATAAAGAACTGAGATAATGGCAACTCATCACCAAGGCATAAAGGATTGCTCCATCAACCAAGGATACAAAATCGTTTGATTCACCACCAACGCCGTTGGATAAAGAATCTGATAAATATTCACTCACACGGAGAAATTCTCATATATTCATCAACTCTTCGTGACAATTGAGAACTCTCCTCTATTTATAGAGGAACTAATACAAAGGAAATAGAATAAGCATTAAAAAGACATGGGAACTGCCTAATTTTTCAATTTCTAGTGTGGAGATAGCCCTCTAGTTTGGACGATCTACTTGTAGATGCCCAAAGCCGTTACACTTAAAGCACTTACTGTTTTCACCATTTAATTCTTTTTGGCACTCTTTAACGAACTCAAGGGGCTTATATATGTTGTTTCCTGCTTCAAGGTATTCTCAACCTAATTAGAGCAAGCAGCCTTAAAGAAGGGTGTACCTTTAGTTAAAGGCTTAGCTGAAAATATTTTGGCACCCTTTAGTCATGTCTCTAGGAGGGAGAGGGCTCTCTTCATTTACTACCAAAGATCCTTTATTGCATGATCACGCCTTTCGTTGTTGACTTGGTCCAAAGTCAAGCCTCTTAGAATCTTATCAACCTAGTTTTTTTACCTTTTTTTTATAAAGAGAGTATGAAATAGGATGGCAGATGGGTAATAGAAGAAATCACTCAAAATAAGTTCAAGCTTGAGATCTGATACCAACTTGATGAGTGTGTAGAACAAGTGATTCCAAAATGGGGGTTTGCTTGGTTATGTGCATGGACAAGTGTGTTGAGAAAAATTAGATTAAGAAGGTTCACCATCAAAGCATAAAAACACAAGTCACTGGCTAAGGTGCAAACGATTGCTCCATCGTTCAAGGATACAAAACTATTTGATTCACCACTAACGACGTTGGATAAAGAATTGGATAAGTATTCAATTACATAGTATTCTCCTAACAATACAATTAAGAACTCTACTCTATTTATAGAGGAATCTAATACATAGGAAATAGACAAAGTATTTGAGACATGGGAACTACCCAACTAATAAAGACATAGGTATTAAAAAACACAATAAAGTTCTAGGAACTAGAAACGAAACATATAAAAACTTGAATTTTGACTCTTCCAAATTTGTGCAGTAGCCTTCAAACAGTGATGGAAATCGATTTGGACAACTTTTAGTTTCTAGGTAGTGGATTTAGAGTCTTGTAGTGGACACCGATTGTGTAAATCAACATCTAGATAGCCAATTGACAATCATCAAACTTGACAACTTCAACTCCCCTTGAATCAAAGTATAGCCAAAATCAATCTCTGCTTGTTGGAATAAGGATCAATCAACGAGTTCAAAGAAGAGCTTTAGAGTTCATTGATAAAGCCTTATGCTCTTGTATCAATTCTCGACATGGCACGTTTGAAAAATGAATCCTTATTATATGTAAGCGAAGAAAAAGGGCATGAAAGTTATTTTATTGACTGGATATATTATATGAATGGGTTGGGTTTATGCGAATAACATTTTAATATTTTCATCATTAGATTAGTCCATCATTAGATTAGTCCATTGTTGACGATGAATAATCTACCGTGTAATTATATTCTACTATCGAATTCATTTATTCCAATTGATGAATAAGAAAGTGGCGTCAGGTTGTGCAAAACGGACCGCTTGAATTGAGAACCGTCCAGACCTGACTAGAATGGCTAGTTTGTCCAATTCTTGAGAGTGTCGATCTAGTTCTCGATTCTTAAAAGTAGAACCATGTCAGGGCGGTCCCATTCCTGGTTTCAAGGGGGAACTGTACCAAACTGGACTGACTAAATGTACTTTTATATTTTATTATTTTTTTTAAAAAATTAGTAAAATGTGAACTAAACACTATCTCAATCTGGTTCCAAGTAATGGGAAAAAGAAGTAGTGGAGAAAAAGAAAGTGTCCAGTTCCAAATCCTAAAACCAACCGTTCGGTCCCAGGCTTTGAATTTTGGAAATTGATCCTCCCGGTCTAGTTCTCAATCCCCTTAGAATGGGAATCGGAACTGGATGGAGAACTAACCACTCCTAATGATAAGTCCCCATTGCGAAAACTTCCTCAAGAAGCACCTTCGGCGCTGTGCTACAGCGAAAAACTTCGCCTCGAAGGTCCCTGTCTCAATAATTTCCTCCGACCAAAAGAAAGAACTGTTGTCTTTTTCAAAAAGCCCCCTCCCCGCCTTCTTCCCAGCTCCACTACAAAAAAAAAGGCAAAGCTCTCTGTCCGCGACCGAGACTCGTGAAGCAGCAGCTCTTACACTTGCAGGGATGCAGGCACGAAGACTCAGAGGTGCGCATTTCGGAATCCCTTTGTGTTTTATGAGCTCGGTTTCACGATTTCTCTCTGTGGGCATTAGGAGTGGTTCGCTTGAACTTGCCGCATCGATTCGCTTGATCTGATTGACGCTCTCGTGAGTTTGAGTTCGCATAAAGAAGTTGAAGTAGGCATGCTGTTGTTTCTTCGTTGGAGCGAGGCTTCCGCATATCGACATGCTGCGCTAATGATGTTCCCCCAACGGGAGTTTGGTTTTAGTATATCATGAAGATGTTTCTTCATGTAGCTTTTGCACGTTTACTTATCCAGAAACCAAAAAAAAAAAAAAAAAAAACACACACACACACACACACACACGCACGTACACACTCTTTTGCGTATTTCTCCATTTTCTCTCGTTTTCCATTGAGACCACCTTCGATTGCGCTCTCTTAAGTCCAGCTTGGTTAGAAATATTTCGGTGGATTTGGGATGATCTGGTGTGATCAACTTGGACCAAAGCTTAGAGCAGGGACCGTCGGTTAGATCCTATCATGGGTCAAACAACCCGCATGCCGGCGGACCCAGCCCGAGCCACAAGAGCCTGAAGGCATTTTTGGACAGGCTTGGACAAGGAAATTAACCGAGAAAATTCGGTCCGGCCGAATCTAAGATTTTTAAATAAAAATCCTATAAAATGGTATGCTAAGGCAAAAATTTAGGCCTGACCTTCAATCGAATGATCACCTTTGTTGTCAGGCAGACATGTTAACTCGATTGTCATTTCGTGAGCTCTCTCTCACTCTAGCGTCACGGGCTAACACTTTTTTTGTGGCGATGCCCCCAATCAGTGTGCCTTGCATTTCCTACAATCTTCTTCTTTCTTGTTTTTCTTTTATTAGCTTAAACGCTACATTTAAAATTATATGTTTTCTCCTTCTTTTTCGATTAGATTTTGCAATGCAACTAGTAGTTGATGATTAAATGATTCGCTTGCTCAAATCCCACGAGCTAAAGGGCTCGATTACACCAATCGAAAGGACTCGATTGAAAAAAAAAATGCAAGTTAAAAGGACTAGTTGACTTTTTCCTTTATCATGGCCGGCATGAGAGATTTTCTAGGCTTGATATCAAAAGTAGCCCAGCCAAACCGGCCCGTTTCTTATTTTCACTTCCCACCATCATCAAACGTCGACCCTCGCAGTATTTTGCTTCCATTGATGTCATTTGTCTTCAACTTCATGGAGAGAAATAGGAAGAAAAACTAGAAAAGTTCTGAAATAGGAAACAAAAGGAAGTTGTGGAATTAATTATGGGGTATCGTCTGTCTGTCGAGCATGACCTCTACTGCATAGTCTTAATGTCGAATATTTTTCTCATATGATTATGCCTCGTTGCATAGCACAGGATAAAGAGGCGCAGAGTAACGATCATCGAAAAATAAAATGCTGGAAGAATTTGGTACAATTGATTTGCAACCTTTTGCTCTTCCTATCATCTCACGATTATATCTGCAATTCAATGAATCTCTTACTTTTGAAGACTCATGGAATCAGACGAAATCTTAATTTTCTGTAACTAAACAGCGGCCCGGTTCACTTTGTGGTTTAGTAAAATTATGTATTAAAACTGGCTTGTTGGTACAGCTGTCAGAAGTCTTCCCGGATCAAGGCCGAGTGTGGCAGCAACCGAGATGAGTTTGAAGCTTCTCATCGACAAGAGAAACCAGACCGTGCTCTTTGCTGAAGCCGGGAAGGACTTTGTGGATTTCCTTTTCCATTGTCTGGCTTTGCCAGTGGGAACTATTATAAGTCTTCTCGCTAAAACCGGCGTGGCGGGTGGCTTTGGCAATCTTTATGCGAGTGTCGAGAATCTTAGCGACCCATACATTAAAGCTAGAGAGAAAGATGCTCTGTTGAATCCCAAAGCTCCCAAAGCTCTGAGCTCCGGTTCAGATGTTCTGCACTTACTGTTGCCCAAAGCTCTGCCTTCAGCGCCAATCAACTACTACACCTGTTCTTTTTCTTGCAGCAGTAGTCTCAGTCCAGACGGTTCATGCCATAGCTGGGTGACGGATTCACCTTCTACGAAATGTCCTGGTTGCAACAATGCAATGAGCAACAAAGTCTCGTGGGTTGCGGGACCAGCTGCAGATGCGGCATCCTCAGCGGAGGTACCCGGTGGGGAAAGTGGTTATGTGAGAGGCTTTACATACATGGTGATGGACGATCTGGTTGTGAAGCCCTTGTCCACCATCTCTTCCAATACTCTCCTCAGCAGGTTGAATGTGCAGAAAATCGGAGATCTTGAAGAGAAGGTGGTCGATTTCGGCTTGGACGAGGTAAGGCCCACAAAAGTAGCGACCTCTTACGTATATTCCAACCACATTTGAAATTCAACAATGAAATCTGAGAGCTTTTTCGACTGGCGGTTTTTGGTTTGCTTCAAGTTTGGCGCCATGGCATTCGATTATTTAAGAATAACCGGTTCTAAAGCTATTACAATATTCTTGTGAGGTTAGAAGGCTTGATTCATCCGATCAATATCTGGTTATCTCATCATCTAGGAACACTGCAATGCCCAGATATATGGAAGAAGAAACTAAAGATTCCTTTCTAATTACAGGGACATATCCGATAAACACATCTCTGAGTCTCCATGTTAATATTCTTTTAGACCCGCATGAATTCTTCAATTTAAATGATCAGAAGTCTTTGACGAGGTGATCAAGTTCTGATTATGTGCACTACTGCAAAAGTGCTGTTTCAGTTTTTAAGAAACATACTGTCCCCATTCTAAACTTGCCAAAAAAAGCAGCCACCGGTGTCCCTTCTTAAGTGCCACTTGTTTAACTGGTCTTCTGCTATGTGATCATTGCTCAGGCCCTAAAGCTGTTGAATGCTTCTTTGCACTCAAAAACGGTTCTCACAGACATATTCAGCGAGAGGAAACATCAGTGAAAAGCTACTCCTCATCTTCAGAAACTATGTTCTCTTATGTATTAGCTTGCTGGGGGAGTTTATACCTGCGAGTGTGACTTTGTAAGATGCTGATGAAGCCATTTAGTCCCCATTGAGAAATTAGTCTCTGTTATGTATTAGCTTACTCAGAAAGTAGTTTCTGAGTGACGATTAGTTTGTGGTACAATGGCGTGTAAGACGTAAGTTGCCTTTACTGTACATATGCTTGTCAAGTCGCACTAATGTGTTTTATGTGAATGGATAAACCGGTTTCACCAAATTGATAGGTCTACTATAAACAGACATGGCAAAGAAAATGAAAACGTGCGAAATAAGTGTGACAATCACATGATTAGTAATTAGTTATTGGTAGCACCAAAATTCCTAATTTATTACTGCATTGCTCTAGAGAAGCTAGGCTCTGAGCAATATCGTCTATGCCTTTCTTGCCAAGGAAGACATCGCTTAGAACTGTCTTGGAATGTAACGATGGCTCCAGCAGCAATTTTCCCTGCCAAAGGGGCCACCAAAGGGTTAATACAATGTTAATTATTGTTGACCGAGTAAACGGCAGATGCTGAAAAAGATTTCAGAAGAATTCTGACCACATACATCGTCTGAATTTGTTCAAGGCTCTTATGGTCTAGCTGTGAGGATAAAACTAAATGGCGAGCATGTGGAGAAAGACGAAAAAAGCACGTACCCAAGAACAAGCCAGGAAAACAGATATAGTTGGATTTGGCTTACCTTATCCACCCCAAAATCAACAAACTTGTCCTCAATCATTGCGGCCATTCGCTTCAAGATGGCGGTGCACGAGTCAGCAGTCATCGGCTTCACCACCTGATCGTCCATCACCACATACTTCACCAGCTCTTTCACGTATCCACTCTCCCCAGCTGGCACTTCGACAAAATCCACTCTTCGGCCTATGATGGATTTGCACCTAGGACATTTCATGGAAGGGTCATCGGCAACCTTCAAATAGTAATAACTACAATCCACTCAGGCACATGTAGCAGTGGGGTTGGCGTGATGAAGATGATGAATCACTAGGCATTAAAAGAGCAAATGGGAATGTGATGTTTCGACTGCGGTGAAGGAGTATGGGCTTCAAGAGGTTCTGCTTGTGCCGGGGCATCATGAAGTACACATCCTCCAAATCCTCAACGCTCTTGTAAATATTGCCCAAGCTCCCGTCCGTGGAGTCAGCTTTCCCGGCTTGAATGTGCCCAAGAGTCGCGATCAGCAAGGCGTGGACGTGGAAGAGGAAATCCACAAAGTCTTTTCCTGCTTCCGCAAAGACCACTCTTTGCTTGCTCTTGTCGACCACAAGCTTCGACTTCAACTTTGGTGCTGACTCCATTATCTTCTCTTGGTGAGTAGCATCTAGTATGTTTCTTTGTGACTGATCAACAGATGTTTCCGGAAAGTATATATATTGAAGAAGCTCAGAATTTTGTGAATGATTTTTCATATCACTTAATTTACAGATTGTACACACTAATAAAGAGAATGAAAAATACAATCTTTGACAGAGCAAGAATAATGGAATGCCAACTCATCTATAGTTGGTATGCTAATATGAAATTCAAAAAGATATAAAAAAAGATTTCATATTCAAAAAATAATATCAGAAAAGATTTCATTTCTTAACACACCCCACAAGATGGGCGTTCCATCGGAAATGCCCATCTTGTCTCGTAATTGTATTGTCCGCAGCCTTGATAACAGTTTCGTGAGAATGTCGGTAAGTTGATCACGGGTGGAAATATGAGAGACTCGCATCTTGCTGGCTTTAACAAGTTCCCGAACGAAATGGTAATCTATCTCAATGTGTTTCATTCGGGAATGGAAGATGGGATTTGCACAAACATAAGTAGCACCTATGTTGTCGCAATACGAGCTTGGTGCCATGTCCATGTGAATGCCAAGTTCTTGAAGTAAAGATTTTACCCAAATGAGTTTTGCCAAGGCCGTGGCAATGGCTCGATATTCTGCTTCAGTAGACGACTGTGCAACCGATCGTTACTTTCGAGAACTCCAAGAGATAGGATTGGCCCCTATATAAATCACAAAACTTGAAGTAGATGTGCGATCATCAATGTTTCCTGCCCAATCTGCATCGGTGTAGGCATGAAGCACAGGTTGTGTGTCGCGTCTCAAGTGCAACCCATGGAATAATGTTCCCTTAAGATAGTGTAAAAGCCGCTTTGCAGCTATCCAATGGATTGTGGTTGACTTATGCATGAATTGAGATAGCTTGTTTACTGCAAAACCAAGATCCGGGCGAGTGATGTTGAGATATTGAAGTGCGCCAATGAGGCTTTGAAATTCTGTAGCATTGGCTAGTGATTGTTTTTCATGAACCGGAAGAGATTGACCCACGGCTAATGGTGTTGCTACCCCTTTTGCATCTCCCATTTTGAAGCGTTCAAGTAGCTCTCTTATGTATTTATGTTGAGAAAGAAGTAAGCCGGTCTTTGTAGGAATGACTTCAATTCCCAAAAAGAAATTCAGTGGCCCCAAGTCTTTAATTGAGAACCGATTAGAGAGAGCGGTAATGAAGTCCAAAACAAACTTTTGGTCACTTCTTGTGATAATGAGATCATCCACATACACTAAAAAATAGGCTTGAACACCACCATGAGAGTAAATGAACAGCGAACTATCATTCTTTGAATTGACAAATGAATTTGCGAGAATGAATGAATTTAGCTCATTATACCAAGCCCGCGGAGCCTGCTTTAACCATATATGGCTTTGCGAAGTTTGCAAATGTGTGTTGGTTTTTCTGGGTCTTTAAAACCAGGCGGTTGCGACATGTAAACCTCATCCTGAAGAGTTCCTTGGAGGAAGTCATTGTTGACGTCCATTTGTCTCAATGTCCATCCACGCATTAAAGCCAATAATAAAACCACCAGAATAGTATTTGGTGTGATGACCGGGCTAAATGTATCGATGTAATCAAGGCCCGGTCGTTGGTGAAAACCTTTGGCCACAAGATATGCCTTGTACCTCTCAATACTGCTGTCCACACATCTTTTTATCCAATAAACCCATTTGCAACATACAACATTCAAAGATTGATCAAAAGATATTAGTTCCCAAGTCCCGTTACGAATAAGGGCATTGATCTTAGCTGACATTGCTTCACGCCATTGAGGATCGCACATAGCTTGTATAATTCCTGTTGGTTCTATATTTGGTGGAAGTAGATGTTTGGTGATGATGTGGTTGATTTGTTTGGGCTTGAAATAATTATTTTGGGATCTAATGGTCATTTTGTGAGTTCTTGTAGGTGGGCTTTTGGGTGTTGATGTTTGGCCATTATTGATAGTGGCAGTTGGGTTTTCAAGAGGTGGCATTTGTTGGGATTGATTTGAAGGTTGGGAAGTCGATGAGGATATGGCACTGGATGGAATGTTGCTTCAAGGGGGCACTTGTGCAGATGGTCCAATGTTTGGCACTAAAACCGGAAGTGAGACAGTAGGTGGAGGAGATGAACTTTGAGAGGTTGACAAGACACTTTTAGTACTGAGAAGTATTTGGTATAAAAATGTGTTTTCTTCGAACACAACATGACGTGAGATATAAAGACGATTATTTTGTGGATTAAAACATTTATATGCACTTTGTGACAATGAATACCCCAAAAATATACATTGTTGAGAGCGGGACATAAGTTTATTTGTGTTGTATGGACGTAAGCACGGATAGCAAAGATACCCAAATGTGCAAAGTTTTTTTTTTTTAATTGGGAGCTATTTGGAATAATGTTTGAAATGGTGAATGCATATTTAGAACAGGTGTTGGCAAACGATTAATGAGATATGTAGCAGTTTGAAAAGCATATGACCAAAAAGAATGTGATAGATTTGCTTTGTGTAATAGGGCAAGTCTGGTTTTAACTATGTGTCGATGTTTTCTTTCTGTAGTTCCATTGTGTTCCGGTGTGTGTGGCCGTGTAGGTAGATGGGAAATTCCATGTTTTGTAAGAAAATGTTTCAAGTTTTGAAATTCTCCACCACCATCCGAGTATAAATTTCGAATAAAGACTGAAAATTGTTTTTCAACCAAGCTTTGAATTGTTCAAAAATTTGGGTAACATCTAATTTTTTTCTTATAAGATAAAGCCAAGTATATTTTGTATAGTGGTCAACAAATATAAGATAGTAACGGAAACCATCAATTGAAGCAGTTGACACAGGACCCTAGACATCGGAAAACAATAATATCAAGCGGAAAACGACTCACAAGAGTTGATACCCCAAATGGAAGTTTGTGACTCTTATTGCATTGACACGCATCACAGGATAACTTAGAGCCTAGGATTGACTCAGAAGACAAACGAGTTGGAAAATTATTAAGAACATGACTTAGAATACGAAATGAAGGGTGACCTAGTCTATTGTGCCAAACCATCGGTTTTGTCCGCTCAATGACAAATGCTATAAATTTTGGATGAGTGTTTGTGAGAGGCATCCGATACACACCATTGCTAAGCCCTCCTTGAAGCAACGTCGCCCCCATGCGAAGGTCCTTCACCAAAAAATAAATGGCAAAAAATTCGATAGATGAGTGGTTATTACAACAAAATTGTGAGATGGAAATAAGGTCTTTTGTACTATTAGGTGCACATAAAACATTGGTTAATTTAAAGGATTGGTTTGGATATGATAAATTAGTAGAACCAACGTGACTAATGCACAAACCTGTGCCATCACCAATGACGATCTCGTTGGGGCCTTCGTACTCTGAGTGAGTGGTGAGGTTGTTGAGATTGCTTGTGACATGATGTGATGCTCCCGAGTCTAGTAGCCAGCCATTTTCTTGACGTGGAGTTGTTGCAACATGAGCAGTAGGTTTGTGGAGACTATTTCGAATGCGAAAACAAGATTTGGCCTAGTGTCCATATTGATCACAAAACTGACATGTCGAACGAGGGTCTTTGTTGTCCCGATCAGAATACCCCCTATGAGAAGGTCCATGATGCTGGTTAGATCTGAAATAATTTTGATGACGGCTGTGATTGTTGGGCGAGCGAGAGTTGCTTCCTGTGCCACGGCTTCTGTTGCTGTAGTTGGTTGTGACTAGTGCTGCTTCAAGTCTAATTTCTTCCAATTTTAGTCGGGTTTCATAGGCCACCAAATTTTTATGCATTTCTTCAAAGCTGATTGTGTTTTCACGAGCCCTAATCACTGTTGCGATTTCTTTGTATTCAGTTTCAAGTCTGCGAATCCAAGTTGTTGCAACTGGATTTGGCACTGTTTGATTTCAAGTTGAAATGGTGAGAGGCGGTCAGACAGAAGTTCCGTCAACAAATCCCATTAAATCATAACCAATGAGTAGCGCCTGAAATTGAGCACGCCAAGAGGGATAATTGGCAATAGAGAGCTTGAATGGCAATTGGACGATGGATGAGATCAAGATCAGACCATTAGGTGCAGTTGTTCCAATGGAAACGAAACTAGAATTTGAGGTGGTGCTAGTTGATTCTGAAGTGACTTCCATGGCTAGAGGGTGCAGAAGGTTGCCAAAAAAAAAAAAATGCAGAATAGCCAGATCAAAAAGCTCTTAGGAGCATAATCACTCTAATACCATGAAGAAGCTCAAAATTTTGTGAATGATTTTTCATATCACTTAATTTACAAATTGTACATACTTATAAAGAGAAGGAAAAATACAATCTTTGACAGAGCAAGAATCATGAAATGCCAACTCATCTACAGTTGGTATGCTTATATGAAATTCAAAAATATATCAAAAATATTTCATATTCAAAATATAATATCAGAAAAGATTTGATATCTTAATATATATAGCTTGAGAGTTCAACTCGTTGGCCCATCTTCTTCTTTCCTTTTCCTTTTTTTTTTGGGTGCAGAGATAGGGAGTCCAAGGGCCCTGGAGGAAGGTTATGAGAAGGTGAAGAGGGTATGCATTGCTTGGCCTTATCATCTCGAAAAAAGAAAAGTCAATACATGGAAGATGATGGAGAAAAGAGTATTAGGAGGGTTTCATAAGCCTAAAGTATGAATGTTAACGAGAAAATTTATGGGTTTAGGATTGCTATGAACTGTTTTGTTTTGTAATCAATCCTATTGACCTTGACAGATCTTGACTTACGTGGATATTGGAAGGCTTTTTATCGTATCAATTTTGTTGATAAGTAGTATTTAGAGAAAAATTTTATGTGATCGATTGAGAGAAATACCATATTTTCAATGCCCTAACAATTCTTAGTATCGTATGAAATCAATACTTTGAATATTGAACTACTTCAAATTAAGTACCTAATTTTATCTCAAAAATACTTGCTAAGAGGACCATTATGCTACATTTGGTCGTTCGGATTTCTAATCAACATATGACTAGATATGATAGAATATGAAATCCAAGGAATTTTGTTATATCATATCTACTATTTAGTGATTACGGTAAGAAAGTCGGATATAGTTACATCATATCATATACATTATTTGTTATAAAGGAGATATTAGCAAAAAATGAACCAAAAATTTTACAAACGGAGATGATAAAAATCTTTCACCACACTCTTACCTATGTTATTTTATTTTTATTTTATTTTTCGCTCTTTTTCTTAAATTAATTTCTTTTTTATTTCTTTCTTCCCCTTCTATCATTCTCCAATAAAATTTTATTAACTAGTAAACTATACTAACATACTGAAAACACTAAAATACCTATAATATGTAATAAATATTAATACTAATATTTATATATTGAATTTATATTATAAAGATGAGATTAAATTAAAATATTATTTATATTGAAATTTAATTTTAATTTTTAATTTAAGAATTTTGTCATTCAAGAAAAATAACTTTTCTATTATGGATGTTAGAAATTCTATCAACTTTTATTTCATCTTCCCTCATGGGATAATTTTATACATTCTATATCTCCTTTTATATCCACCTTTGTCTTATCCTGAGTAAGCACGTATCTTGACTGCTAAACGCAACCTTATTGCATTATATAAACCAGTTGCGAGAATTAATATATTTTATTATTGTCTCGTGTCTTCTTCTTCTTCAATAAAATTAGCTCGGTAATTTTTTTTTTTTTTTTTTTTTTTTTTTTTTTTTTGCAAATACTACAAGTTGGAAAATTTTCTTTGAGGTTTCTTCTCCTCTTTTATTTTTCCACAATCTATAGAGGTGACAATAGAGTTGTTAGGTATCACCAATATTTTTCTACTATTCTTTGATAAGTGATATCATCTTGATATACTCTTATTTGATTTAGTAGTTTTTTAACTTAGCACAATATTGTCGGATGGTCTTATAATCTTTCATTTCGCGTTTTCCAATTCCATTGGAGGATATTGAGGGCCTAAACTGTAATAGACTCTGGGCGTTGAATCTGAAGACGAAGTCTTAGGCAATAGACATAGGAGCTTAGAGACAAGGGCAGGTGCTCTGGGTTTCAAGAGAATATGTCTCTTGAAAAAGTTGATGGGAGATCATAGTTCAGCTCGCCGTAGCCATGGAGCTTGCCTAAACTGCCCACCATTTTGGTTTCCCCAAGGAACCTGATCACCATTTAGACCAGCAAGCTTGTATGTAAAAGAGGAAGTCATCAAAGTCCTTCCCACCTTCGGCAAAGAGCACCCTTCGGCTGCTAATGTCCATGAGAAGCTTTAAGCTCACTCTTCCTGTCGTCGTTCTTTGGTTCACTGAATGCAGAGAGGAAGATGAGATTCATGTAATGCTATTAATGAGTAGGTTCAATGGACGACATTTATACATATTAAGGGCCATATTGTTAACAAAAGGGCAGAAACAAATGAAGAGTTAAGGGCTGCTTATCAGTTGTTATCACCATGGAGAGATTAGACGCGGTTGGTGTCACACCCCAAAACCAACAAGAAAGGGGGATGACATGGCCGTCCTTCCATTCAAAGGACGCAGCCTCAGAGCTCCCAAAATCCAACTCTTAAAAGTCCCCACATCCATATCGCTCTCGTATCTACTCATCGTTAGTCGAGGAACCTGAAAAAGATTGGAAAATAAAGGGGTGAGCAACCACGGCTCAGTGAGTAGTGCATCTCTTCTAAGCGGATCGAGCACCCACTATGCATATTTACAAAATCAAACCGCAACTCTTTTAACTCAAATCTAGGATATAACAAACATACAGTAAAAAGAATAAGTTACATACGCTTCAACATAGCTATATTTATAGCAAAAATAATCATTTCATAATAACATCAAAATAAACCTCAATGGTCCAATCCACTGATTAATCTCATTAATTCACACGCCAATGGTCCATTCCATTGGTTAATCTCATACCACACAAAACCCAGAAATTTAACAAACCTTCAAGGCCAAAATATAACATTTCTTACTTTAACACAATATGTTCAAAGCAAAAATATTCAAGATTATAATAGGCAAATGCCAATGGTCTAACCCATTGGTCAATCTCATAAAACATGAATCAATGGTTTATTCCATTGCTTAATCTCATCAAACCACACATTGATAATCAAATGAAATTACACGTCGATGGTCCATTCCATCGACTAATCTCAAATTACACGTCGATGGTCCATTCCATCGACTAATCTCAAATTACACGTCGATAGTTAATTCCGTCGACCCATCTCATATCACATGTCAATGGTCCACTCCATTGACCAATCCGTTGCTCAATATCGAACCATGGTCACGATATAACTCCTAGTGACGAGGCGACCAAGATTCCCCCTTAGCAAGGTCTCCACCTATTATTAGCCGGTGGCTCGGCTCACAAGAATATCCTAGATAGTATGCGCATACCCACAAGCCCCTCGCTGGGCTCACAGCAATATTGAGCATGCACATCAATCCAAAACAATACCATCTATTATTCTCAAACCAAATCCGTAAAACATTTCATATATCACTAAAAGATTTGCAACTCAACTTATCCGCTAGGAATACTTTTCATAAAACATTCTTAAATAATTTTCAGGACTCGTCTCATAAATCAATTTCAAATCAAATACATTTCAAAAAGCTCATCACAAATCGATATTCATATAGCTTTCCATAAACCATCTTAAGGTCGAGATCTTCGTAAAAAAAAGGTTTCACAAACTCAAAATAGGTAATATTTCTCAACTTTGTTCATCAAACAGAACATATATTTCCACAAAAAATTCTCACATTATTCTTAAAGACCAAAACGTAGTAAATGCCCGATCCAAATTTTATGCAACAAATATGCTTATTCATAACTCATAAAATATCAATCATTTATCATTTTAAAAACATGATTTTATAAATTCTTAGAAGAGATAGCACCACTCACCTAGGAAAGTCAAAAATCAACTACAACGCTCACTCGAACCAATGCACTCGGATCCCTAACAATTAACGAAAAAACAATATCAAAAGGCTGAGTAAAAAGGATATTCGCATAACGGCTCATCTATACTAGGCCTATTTGTCGATAAAACGACACCTATGCGCCACGAAAGCTTGCATTTATCGAAAACCCATCGATATCCCGCTAGGCGCAGCCCATGTGCCAACTTTGCCGCGCCATAACTTCCTCCACAAAATTCCGTTTCAAGCCATCTTACAGTCTTTAGAAAGCTCTCTTAATGTACAACAAAACCCCAACTCAGCCACCCCAAAACAGTACCGAAAACAAAAACAAAAAAAAAAGCTCGAAGCTTACTGTTCGCTACAGTACCAAAATGCGCCCCCAACTTCAAAATTCCGTTCCGGACAAACCGCAAGCTCAAATCACGATCCGTAAGATGCTATAGCTTCACAACATCTCAAAGTATCATTTCTATAAAAATATGCAGCTCAATGACTCAAAAATCATACTTCGCCGCTCGATTTTCCCAAAATTCCGAATTTCAAGCCCTAGGTCCAAAATTACTGCAATTGAACGAAGGGGGAGAACGAGCACTTATCGAGCGTTGCGTTACGTAGTTAAGGTGGCTTGGCGAGGCTCCCATGATGAGAACACATGAAGCCCCTCTTTTTCTCTTCTTCTTCTTCTTCTTCTTTCTCTCTGCCGTCCCTCTCTCTCCCTTTCTTTCCTTCTCTCTTTCCCTTTTATCTCCTCCTTTTTCTTTTCTTTTTCCCTTTTTTTTTCTGTCTTTTCTTCCTCTCTCTCTCTCTCTCTCTCTCTTCTCTTTTCCCTCTCCCGAAAACTCTTGATTACTCTCTCTCTGCTGAAGCTTCTACCTTTTTCTTTTCTTTTCTTTTCTTTTTTTTTGACTCGGTCAAAACCCATATTTTATAGTTGGTCAAAATGCAAATCGATCAAATACATCAATGAATAAAATAAATGTTCGCGTACATTCAGATCTCGTTGCTTCTTGTCTTCTAGTAACTAATGACTCTTGTCTAGTGCTATGTGATCTTTGCTCAGGCCATACTTCATGGCACTCCAAAACGGTTCTCATAGACAAATTCATTGGGAGAAAACATCGGTAAATCGTTACTGTTGAGATGGGGGGACAAGAACACCAAATTTTTCCATGCGACTACTATACAACGGAGGCAAAGAAACCGAATCAGTATGTTGCAGGATGAACATCAAGAGTGGATTTGAGATTCCAATCAACTGAAGAATATGATGCTGAATTTCTTTCAAAACCTCTATAGCTCTGTTGGATACCATGATTATGGACCTATTTTGACATAGTGTCCATAGGTTGTTACAGCAGAAATGAATACAACTTTAACAGCAGAGGTCTCTCAGGAGGAAATCAAGCAAGCAACATTCCAATTAGGGGCTACTAAAGCTCGGGGCCCAATGGTTTGAATGGGCTGTTCTACCAAACTCATTGGGATATACTTCAGGAAGATATATTTATCTCGGGGCAAGATTTTTTCATCTTAGGTGTGCTGCCCCAGCTTTTAACAGAACACTAATTTCTTTGACCCCAAAGATACTGCACCCAGAGAGGTTGGATCAATATTGACCAATTAGTCTCTACAATTTTATCTATAAAATCATATCTAAAGTGCCAGCGAATCGTCTGAAACCATGGTTACCTGAGTTGATCTCAACGGAACAGAGTGCTTTTGTGACTGGTAGACAAATACAAGATAATATTTTGGTTGTCCAAGAGGTACTACATCAGCTAAAAATCAGGGAAAGGAAGAAAATTTTTTAGGTAGTCCTAAAATTGGATATGTAGAAAGCATATAATCGGGTTGAGTGGGATTTTCTAGAGGCCTATCTTTGCCAAATGGGATTTCATGGTATATGGGTACAGTGGGTAATGCAATGCATTACCACGGTCTCCCTTAGTGTTAAATTAAATGGCGAACCACTACCCTATTTCCATCCAACAAGGGGGCTCAGACAAAGAGATCCCCTCTCTCCATACATGTTCATCATTTTGGCTAATGTCTTATCCATCCTTATCCAACAAGCCGTCGACATGGGAAATCTAACGGGGATCAAATTTAACAAGTGGTGTCCTATACTATCTCATCTATTTTTTGCGGATGATGCTATATTTTTCTTAGATGGACGGCTCCTAGAATGCCAAAATTTAGCAAACATATTGCATCAGTACTGTTTAGCAACGGGACAAGATGTGAATAGAAACAAGTCAGGACTATTCCTTAGTAAAGTTTGCCCTATCAGTTTAAAGCAAAACTTGGCTAGAGAACTGAGAGTACCTACGCTTGAAAACATTGGCAAATATTTGAGTATACTGTCTGATTGGGGGGTTTCCAAAAAAGAGATGTTTGCTTGGGTTCTGGGGCGAGTTAATGCAAAGCTGGCAGGGTGCAAAGAGAACCTCATATCTAAAGGCGGGAAGGAAATCCTGCTAAAAACAGTGTATGCCATGTCGATATTTAAACTTCCTGTCTCTATGTGTAAGTCCATTGAGCAGAAAATAGCCAAGTTCTGGTGGAAAAATAATTGTACCAGGTTGGGAATACATTGGAAGTGTTGGGACCTACTTAAAGAGTGGAAGGATAACGGGGGGCTTGGATTTCGATATTTAATCACCTTCAACAAAGCGCTTCTGGGTAAACAAGCATGGCGACTTCTCCAAAATCCATCATCCTTATGGAGTAGAGTTTTCAAAGGACTATATTTTCACTCTAAGGAATTCTGGCATGTAGAAAAAGGAACTAGACCCTCATGGGGTTGGCAAAGTCTACTATTAGGTAGAGATTCCATTTTAGATCAGCTTTAGTGGTCAGTTGGTAATGGGTAACGGATACGAGTCCGCGAGGATAAATGGCTAACAAAAGGAATCATTGGTAGGCCAGCATCTAGAGGAGTACCTGAGAAGGTGGCCAGTTTCATAATTCCACAATAGAACACTTGGAATGTTCCTCTACTCCGAAATAGCTTTGATGACTAGATTGTAGAGGACATTATCGCCCTACAATTATGCCCATATTCCACTACAAACCAACTTATATGGACAGGGACACATATAGGTCTATATACCGTGAAAACTGGCTATAATTACCTTAGACATATAGATCACAGCATTGCTAGCACTTGCGCCTCCTCATCCTACCAAACACCACGCCAGTTATGGCGACAGATTTGGAAAGTGAAGACCGCCCCCAAAATTCAAATTTTTCTGTGGTCCTTATGCCACAACTCGCTATTTACAAAGGACAATCTATTTTGGCGACACATTATCCTAGACCTAGTATGTCAGCTTTGCCCATCCCACATCCCAGAAACAACAAAACATATATTTCTATTATGCCAATGTACACAGCATATTTGGTCACATCCCAAAGTAAAGATCGACATATCAACATACAGAGCACATCGAATGGATGCTTGGCTAGCAGATCTACTTGAGAATAGGGCCCACTTACCTGATTTGGAGACCATCGCATCCCTTCTTTGGCAGATCTGGAAAGTGCACAACCACTTCGTCTTCCGACACCAACGCACACACCCCAAACAGCTTGTGGAAATGGCTCTCACAAATGCTACAATTACCCTTAGCACACTGCAGCCAACATCGGAAATAGGGATACCATTGCTGAACCCTAATCAATTATGGATTCCCTCGGAGCCTGGCACCGTCAAAATCAATCTTGACAGGGCTTTTTCAACAGCGTCTAATACAGGCGCCATCACGTGTGTTTGCCGAGATCACTTAGGCACCCTGATCGATGGTTTCTCCAGCTCCATCCAAGCATCCTCCTTGCTGCAAACAGAGATTCGGGTCCTAACCCTCAAATATTTGTTGTAGAGAGGAAAGGCCGACGCTCACCTGCTAGTGGAATCCGACTGTCTCATGCTTGTGGAAACTGTGAACCATCGCCGTTTGCCACCATGGGAGTGTCAAGCATTGTTCGCGGACAGCTAGTCGTTGCTCCTCTGTTTTCCCAATCTCCGCATACAACATTGCAGACGTGAAGCCAATTCTATTCCTGATTGGGCCGCCAAAGCCCATGGCCGTGGAACCCTTTCCCCGAACTGGGCTTTTTCACCTCCCCAAATTCTCTTGGATATGCTATGTACTAAAGCCTCGACTAAGGGTTGTAATATTTTATCTACTTGAATGAAATGCTATGTTTTCAGACCAAAAAAAAAAAAAAAAAAAAAAAAACTTTAGAAATTAGTCTTTTGTATCAATTAGCTTGCTGGATAGTTTATTCTTGCTACTTTGTACAATGCTGATGAAGCTATTTGTTGGAATTTAGATTGCCCGAAAGCATGATTTTGATATCAATGATAGCTTTTATTAGTGATGTGCAAGTGTAATGTGTGTAGGATATATTTGGTAGAGGATGGACAAGGGTGGGATAGTGTATTTCAAGAGATATAGATAAGGTTTCAAGGATAATTTGATTATTTGATAGAATTGATCTTACTATAGTTCGAGGAGGTGTTGGTGGAAGAGCTACATGACATGGTATTTTAGTTCATGCTTCCCACATTGCACACGATAGAATGAGTACCAAGCCTTTATATAGGCTCAATTACCAACTTAGACATGAATAATATCTCGGCTTTGTTAGAGATTTTCTTTTTGCTTTCATTCTAGGCCACAGGCTCCAACTACCATTAGTAGACTAGAGTTTTGCAGGCATTTCTAGACAGTTTTGTATTTCCCAACTTGCAGGCTCCTCTAGTATGGACTAGACACTTCTTAAAAAATTGATCACTAATTTTCAACACCACTTAATCCCCATTGTAAATATAGTCTCTCTTATATATATTAGCTAACTTAGAGATTAATTTTTGGGGGGCGATTGATCTGTGATACTATACTATGGTGCGTAAGACTACATTGCCTCTAATGTACATATGCTTGTCAAGCTGCGCGAATGTATTTTAGGTGAATAGATCCATCGGTTCACGTAATAGATACATCTACTAGAAACTGTCATCCCAAATAAAATGAAAACATGTGTTAGATAAGTGCAACGACTACATGATAAGTAAGTAATTATAGGGTAGCACAAAAATTCCTCAGTTAATACTGCATTGCTCCAGACAAGCTAGGGTCTCTAATACAAGGGACTGAAGGCCTTTCTTGCCAAGGAACACATCGGTTAGAACTGTCTTGGACTGTGTCGATGCCTCCAGCAGCAATTCTCCCTGCCAAAGTAACCACCAAAGGGTCGATACGATGTTAACTGTCTGACGACTGATCAGACTGCAAATTCGGAAAAAGAAAATAAAGGAATCATGACCACATACACCATCTAAGTTTGTCCGAGGCTCTTCAGTCTGATACTAACGAATTAGATCAGTTGTGAGGATAAAACGAAACGCATGAAAGATGGAAAAAGCATGTATCCAAGAACTAGCCAGGAAAACAAATGTTAGTTCGATTCGGCTTACCTCGTCCACCCCAAAGTCAACAAACTTGTCCACAATCGTTGCATCCTCGTCATTCAACATGGCTATGCACGAGTCAGTACTCATCGGCTTCACCACCAAATCATCCATCACCACATACTTCACCAGCTCTTTCACGTAACCACTCTCCCCAGCTGGCACCTCAACGAAATTCACTCTTCGGCCCATGATGGAGTCGCACCGAGGACATTTCACGGAAGGGTCATCGGCGACAATCCTATGGTAATAAGTACAATCCTTAGTAGGGCACATGTAGCAGTGGGGTGGGTGTGATGAAGATGATGAAAGAGTAAATGGGACTATGATGTCTGGACCGCGGTTGGGGAACTTGGGCTTCAAGAGGTTCTGCTTGCAGCGGGGCATCACGAAGTACACATCCTCCAAGTCCTCAATGCTCTTGTAAAGATTGCCCAAGCTGTCGTCCATGGAGTCGGCCTTCCTGGCTTGGATGTGCGCGAGAGTCGCGATTGGCAAGGCGTGGACGTGGAAGAGGAAGTCCACGAAGTCTTTTCCCGCTTCCGCAAAGAGCACTCTTTGCTTGCTCCGGTCGATCACGAGCTTCAACTTCAACTTTGATGTCGACTCCATTATCTTCTTTTGGTGAGTTGAGTCTATTATTTTTATATGCGACTGATCAACAGTTGCTTCTGAGAAGTATATATGGGCTTCGGAGGTCAATTTATTGGAACATCTTATAATTTTTATTTTTTGTGCATAAATTGGGAAAAACAAGGGGCTTGGAGGAAGGCAACGAGACAGTGAAGAGCGTATGCATTGTTTGGCCTTATCATCTCGAAAAGGAAAAGTCAATACACAGATGATGATGGAGAAAAGGGAATTGGGAGATACGAATGTTCCCGAGGAAATTTATAGGTTCAAGATTGCAAGGCTTTTTATCGTATGAATTTCGTCAACTGAGTTTTCAGAGGCACTCCTTAAGTGACCGATCAACGAAAATACGTAGTTACCAATGTATAACAATTCTCGTGCCATGTGAAATCAATGATTCGATTATTCAACTATTTCAAATTAAGCATACCTAGTAGTATCTAGGAAATACTTGCTAATAGGACTGTTATTGTGCATATGCACTAATTACGAGAATTAATAATAATTTCGAAAATAGAGGGGATAAAAGAAAAGGAACTTGTATGAAGAATTTAGTATTGGGATTGAATGGAAGACATCTGTGAACCCCACTTGCGGAATGTGATGCGTGCTGAAGTATAATAATTTTCCTAGTAAGACATTTGACCATGATGTAGGATTCGATCATGTAAGGCTTTTCTCGTGAACTTTCAAATTTTGTCGCACCTTCTCTCTCCCATCTCTCAATCTTATCCACCCTTTCTCCCCCTCTTCCCGAACATAGTTCCTACCTTACATTTGATTGTCTGAATTTCTAGTATAGATAAGACTTGATAGAATATAATATGAAATACAGAGATTTTCCTATCATATCCGTCGTTTGGTGAATCGCAGTAATAAAACCGAGTGTATATTTATATCATATTATCTACATTATTTGGTATAAATGATATATTAGTATAAATAAATCTAAAAATCACTCAAACGAAGATGGTAATAATCTCTATGACACTCTTGCCTACTTCATTTTTATTTGCTATTTTTTCCTCTCCCTTTTTAATTCTTTTCTTTTTTATTTCCTTTTCCCCTTTCATCACTCTCTAATAAAATTTTATTATATAGTAAACTATACTAATACACCTAGAATACTAAAATTCCTAAAATATGTAATACATATAAATACTAGATGAATATTTATGTAATGAATTTATATTATTAGATAGAAATAAATTTAAATATATAATAAAATTAGGTTTAAATAAAAAAACGGAAATTGTTATTTTTTTTTGTTAACTTGAATTTTTATATTAGTATTAAAATTTTATTTATATGCAAATTTCTTTTAATTTTATTAATTTAAGAAGTTTGTTATTAAAGAAAATAAATTTTATACTATGGATATTAAAAAAAAAAAACTATCCACCTTTATCCCAATTCTTCCATGGAATAATTTTATTCATGTTATTTCCCTCTTATATCCAACTTTATCTTATCTTAAATAAGCATCAGACACTGAATAAGATAAAGTGTCTTGGATAGATATTTTATCATATCATGAATTTTATCCTAAATACCAAACACAGACTAGAATACCGAGTGTTATGTGTGGAGAAAATCACACATATTTCGTTATTGGAGAAATAAATCCAGTCAGATAAAAAAAAAAAAAATCCACCGCACAGCTTAAATAGAGGATCATGAGAATCCACCCAAGTCAATATCTTTAGATCGTTTATGGTTCAACTTCCTACACTTACGAGATGGGCTGTCAAGGCCATGCTATTGAATGTTGTTACCCCAAATTACGAAAAATTATCAAAAAAATTCCTAAATATTTTACTTGTGACATCAAATCCTAAACATTTTGGATGATTTGCCAATATTATCTTTTTGGCCAATTTTAACCGAAAAAATTGATACTGTGACAGTTCAATTAGCGCCGATAGTCTTATATGGTATGATTAGTACCGACATGAGTATTTTTTTGAATTATTTTTCCTTTTTTTTTTTGGCCAAGGGCCAATCTTAGTCGAGGTATGACCTCACCTATGTGAGAGTCTCCCTCGCCAGCCACAAGTGAGGGTCACTTTGCCCACGGTTGGTGACGGCCTAGGCAGGATGGCCTTTGTCCAAATTTGGTGTGGATTTGCAAGCCCTCAAATAGTGCCCGGCAAGGATCATTGGGCCCTTGCCGACCTTCACTTGCTGCAATAAAGAAAAGAAAAGAATAATTAAAAAGTTTAAATACATTTTAAACAATAAAAAGATCGCAAAAATTTGTCCACATCTGCGTTGATGATGTTACGTGGATAGCTGGCATCCACGTTAACGTTTTCTTATCAAAATTATCTAGAATGACTACATTGATAAATCATCAAAAGATTTAGAATTAAATTGATCAAATTTAAAAGTTTATGACTAAATTGATACAAAAGTGATAAGTTTAGAACTTTTTTGGTAATCCCCATATTACAAAACTGGCCTTTTCTTTTTCATGAGTCCATGGTTTGTATGAAGTGGGAAATACAAGTCTAGCGGGGTAAAAAGCTATGAGATTGGATAAGTCATCAATTTCTAGATTTCGGTATAAAACTAAATGGTTACTTAGAACTATACTGTTGATAGTTCAAATAACACTAAATGGCAAGGCTTTTCTTATTTATGTAGGAATTTCTTGTTAGAAATAGTGGGTCTCCGATTAGATCTCCTCCGAAATGTAAAATATATATCTATAGTTTAAATATTACAAAAAAGAAAAAAATCATATGAGCTTAAAGGTCAACAGTTATATGCTTTTGAATTTAGAAATTAAAACCAAATAAAAACTAATGGTAAACGCTACAAGTTAAAAAAAAAAAAGAAGAAGCAAAAATTGCCTCAAAAGCACTCCAAGGGCTGAGTTTTAATTAAGAAAAAGATTATTAAAGTAAAGAAAAAGAAGAAATCATATGAAGGAGAGAGGAAAGGCAAGGGTTGGCCGAAGGGAGCCACCGCTACACAGCTTTTCCCGGCACCTTTCTTCGAAGCTCCCGTCGAGGTCAAAAATCAAAAGGTTAGGAATCTTAATTTTGTTTTTTTCATTTTAAATTAGATCTTCAACCGATCTAATTTTCTGCTGGACATAACTAATAAAAAGGCCCTGCGCAAATTGCAAACCAAACCATATGATTTCATTTAGGGTTAATACCCTGAAAAAATCCCAAACTGGTACACTTGTGATAAATTTACCCCAAACTATTTTTTTGACCATGAAAAACCCCAAACTGGTAAACCTGTGACAAATTTACCCCGACTGACTATGAAAAACCCTAAACTAGTACATTTATGACAAATTTACTCCAAACTAATTTATTCGATGGCAAAAAACCATAAACTGGTAAATTTATGACAAATATATTCTCTGCTAAATTGGATTAATACTACAAAAAAATCACAAAAATTGTAAACTGTGACAAACGGAGCGTAAAATCCTAAATTGGTATACCGGTTAACTGTCACGTGTCATTTAACTTAATAATTTGATAATAAAATTTAACGAAAACTAACATAGGGTAAATTTGTCACAAGTGTATCAATTTAGGGTAAATTTGTCAAAGGTATACCAGTTTTGGGTTTTTGGTGGTCAAAAAAATAGTTTGGGGTAAATTTGTCACAAGTGTACCAGTTTGGGGTTTTTCAGGGTATTAACCCTTTCATTTATCAAGATTTATCTTTTGTAATTGAACAAAATTTTGCACTAGCACAATCAAATCCTAAATGACAAAACATGTGAGCTTGGTCGATCACCGTCTAGTGTTAGGACCATCGACCGGATAAAGTTCGAACTTTATGCAAAACCTAGAAAAACGCAACTTCGAATAAAAAAAATTTAAAAATAAAAAATAAAATACTGCGAAAACTTCCTCGAGAAGCACCTCCAGCGCTGCACTACAGCGAAAGACTTAGTCAAGAAGGCCCTGTCTCAAAAGGAAAACGGACTCCACCATAAAAGAGGCGAAGCTCTCTCTGTCCGGGACCAAGAGACTCCGAGAAGAAGCAGCTCTTGCACTCGCAGAGTCGAAGCCACGGTCTGGAGGTGCGCATTTTCGTTATCACTCTCTGTTTTACGAGCTTGGTTTGCGACTTATTCTTTGTGGGCATTAAGAGTGGTTCTTGCCACATCCATTCATGTGATCTGGTCGACGCTCTTGCTAGCCTGTGTTAGCAGAAAGAAACTGAAGTAGACATGCTCTTGCTTTTTCGTTTACTACCCATGATCGTAGAGTGAAGCTTCCGCATGTTGACGTGCATCGCTGATGATTTTCTCCAGCAGGAGTTGTTTTTTTTTTAGAGTATCATGTAGTTTCCAACTGCTGCACATTCGCTTATCCGACAAAAGAAACAAACTGTTGCGCATTTCTTCATTTTCTCTCGTTTTCCATGGAGACGGTCTCGCGATTGTTCTCTCTAAGTCCAGCTTGATTTGAAATATTTTCAGTGGATTTGTGATGATCTGTTTTCTCGATTTATTTAGATTAGATTTTGTAGTGCCACTAGTAATTGATGGTTAAATGATTTGATTGCACGAATTGCACGAGGCAAAGGGTTGAATTGAAAAGAAAAATGCAAGTTAAAAAGGCAGAGTTTCTGGGCTCGATATCAGAGTTAGCCCCGCTGGACACGACCGATGTCATATGTCTCCAACTTCATGGAGAAAATTAAAACTGGGAGGAAAAACTAGCGAAGTTCTGGAACCAGAACCAAAAGGAAGTTACGGGATTTATGATGCGGTAACTGTGATTATGCCTCGCCACATCAGCACAAGACGCACCGAGTAACAATCATTGAAATATTAAATGCTGGAAGAATTCAGTACAGATGATTTGCATAGTTGTATCTGCATTTCGATGAATCTCGTACTTTGAAGAGTCATTGAGTTGGATGGAAACTATGATTTTCTTTAACCAAACAGCAGCCTAATTCACTCCTTGTTATAGTGAAATTATGGATTAAAACCTTTTTGTTTGTACAGTTCATTCTCTGCATAGACCAAGTCCCAGCATGGCAGCAACCAAGATGAGTTTGAAGCTTCTTGTCGACAAGAGAAGCCAGACCGTGCTCTTTGCCGAAGCCGAGAAGGACTTTGTGAATTTCCTTTTCCATTGCCTGGCTTTGCCGGTCGGAACTGTTATGAGTCTCCTCACCAAAGCAGGCACGGTGGGTGGCATTGGCAATCTTTACGGGAGTGTCGAGAATCTCGGTGACACATTCATTAAACCTAGAGAGAAAGATGCTCTTTTGAATCCCAAGACACAGAGGTCCAGTCCAGATGTTCTGCTCTCGTTGTTGCCCGAGGCTCCACCTGCTGTGCCAATTAACTACTACACTTGTCCTCGTATTTCCAGTGATCTCTTCGGTGTAAACACCTCATGCCGTAGCTGTGTGACGGATTCCCCTTCTACGAAATGTCCCGGTTGCAACGACGTGATGAGCAAGAAATTGTCATGGGTCGCGGGACCAGATGCCGATGCCGCATCCTCGGCTGAGGTACCCGGTGGGGAGGGTGGTTATGTGACAGGCGTCACATACATGGTGATGGACGATCTGGTTGTGAAGCCCATGTCCCCTATCTCTTCCATTACTCTCCTCAAGAGGTTCAATGTGCAAGACTTCGAGGATCTTCAAGAGAAGGTGGTCGACTTCGGCTTGGATGAGGTAAGGCCTGCAAAACTCGCAACCTCTTACAAATATTTGGACGAGATTTGAAATTCTACAATAACACCTGAGGGTTTTTGGGACTGGTGGTTGTTTGTCGCTTCAATTTTGGAGCCATGGCATTTGAGAAAAATCAGTTTTAAAGCTATTGCAATGCTTATGTGAGATTGGAAGGGTCGTTCCATCCGATTACTATTTTTGTTAACTCATCAACTAAGAGCACATCAATCCTCGGTTATACAGAAGAAGAAACTGAAGATTCCTGTAAACACTTATCTGAGTCTCTGTATGCTTTAACACCCGCAGCCCACAATAATTCTTCAACTTACATTTATGATTTAGTTCTGAATATGTTAGCTATTGCAAAAGCGCTATTACCGTTTCTTATAAAAGCAGCCGCGCTGTTCTTTCTCGAGTACCCCTTTTTTACTTGTCTTGCTCTATGTGATCTTTGCTCAGGCCATAAAGCTGTTGAACACTTCATTGCACTCCAAAACGGTTCTCACGGACATATTCAGCGGGAGGAAATCAGTGAAACGCTACCCTTCAGCTCTCAAAATTAGTCCTTATTATATATTTGCTTCCTGCGTTGGTTTTTTCGTGCTGGTTTGTAAGATGCTGATGAAGCTATTCAATCGCCGTTGAGAAAATTAGTTTCTGCCATATGTGAGCTTACTCAGAAATTAGTTTCAGGTGATGACTGATATGTGGTCCTATGGTGTGTATGACTATGTTGCCTCTAATGTACATACATGATTGTCAAGTTGCACAAATGTGTCTCATGTGAATAGATCCATTGGTTCACGAAATTAATATATCTCCTATGAACCGCTTTCCCAAAGAAAATGAAAGCATTTGCGAGATAAGTGCGATAATCACACGATTAGTAAGTTATAATGAGGCACCGCCAAATTTCCTCTGTTACTATTGCATTGCTATAGATGAGATAGGGTCTGTAATAGGGGTGAGCATGGTTCGACTTGGGTTGGTCCATCTTCTAATCATAGGACCAACCCGTATAATATTGGTCTTCAATTTTTCAGACTAAGAACCAACCCTATTAAGTCTAGGACTAAGAACTGAACTGACCTAATGGGTTTGGTCTGATTCAAGAATCAATCCGAGACCACAGTCGATAATTTTTTTTATTACATTTTGTGTATTTCTTGAATAGGCAAACCTACAATTTAAAATTATATATCTATCAATAATACGACGTTGTGCAACTAAACTATAAATGCCAGTACATATTCAACAAATTTAAGATAAGACGCCAATAGAAATTTCACACCTGCTAAATGCAAGAAACCATAAAAACGATTATGATCGCTTATAAAGATATTAAACAAGATGGGAAGTTGAGTAGCGAGCGGGGAAGTTGAGTGGGGAAGTTTTTTCTTTTAATTTTGGCAAATTAAATACTAAGAGGGTAAAGAAGACAGAAGATAATAAGTAATGTAGGAGGACGCTGTGAGGAGCCATTTAATACTATTTATGCCATTTTGGATGTGGTGAGAAGCCGTTTACTGCTGTTGACGCCGGATCAGGCATGGTAGGGTTGGAACGGTAACCCTGGACCAATGCTCACTCATAATCTGTAATACAAGGACTGATCATAGCAAAATCATTTCGGCCTTTCTTGCTATGGAAGACATTGGTTAGAACTGTCCGGGACAGCAATAATGCCTCTTAGCTGCAATTTTCTCTGCCAAAGGAAACACCAAAGGGTATGTAGGATGTTAATTGTCGTCGACTGAACATATTGTAAATTCTGAATTTTGATCGACGTTCTTTAGTCCAGTACTCACCAATTGGATCGGTTGTGAGGATAAAACCGAATGCCGTACACGCGGCGGAAGACGGAAAAGAAAAAAGCATCCATCCAGGAACTAGCCAGGAAGACAAATGTAGTTCGATTTGGCTTACCTCAAACTGATCCACAATCCCGGCAGCCTTGTCCTTCAACATGGCGATGCATTGAGTGAGTAGTCATTTGCTTTTCCACCAGATCCGTCCACCACCCTATGCTTCACCAGCTCTTTGACATGACTGCTCTACCTAGCCGGCACTTCACTGAAATCCACCCTTGGCTCCATGATGGTGATAGGGACGTTTCACGAAAGGGCCGCAGCTATGAAGTACCGACATTCTTCAAAAGCTTTCGTGTTGTGTTGAACACTTTGACACGTGTCTGACACTCTCCGACACTCGGTCAACACGTGTCAGAAAATCTAATACCTGATTAACCTTCCCGATACTTTTTGACACTCAAGTCAGAATTCCTATATACAAATTTTCCACGCGTGATTCCAATATCGATGTCAATTTTAAAAATTTAATAAATGAGATGTCAAAATATATATATGTGAAAAAATAAAACACAATAATAAAAATAATAAATGGAGAAAAAAGAAAAACCTAGTCTTCTCAACTCTTTTGACTCCCACTTCTTGTGATACACAGTTCACCTTTTAAGTTTTTTTCTCCTCTTCCAACATATCTAACAAGCAAGTCGAGAATATGGATCGCTTGTTTTTTTCTTCAAGTTTTATGAATTATTGAAATAGAGTTGAATTTTTCAAATTGAAACAATGAATGATATTAATAAATAACGGATTAATGTTTTCAGCTTAAATTCATTCTAGGCTTTTTTTAATTATTTAATAAATATTAATATGATTGAAATAATCATAAAAAAATATATATTTAATATATAACGTGTTCCAACCTGTTGGAATTCTCTATTTTTTAATAAACGATGTGTCGGCATGTCGTGTTGTGTAGTGTCGTGTCGCGTATCAGTGTCGTCGGTGCTACTTAAGGTCGTAGGCGACCTTGCTAGCATAATAAGTACAATCCTTAGTCACGCGCATGTAGCAGTGGGTTTGGCGTGATGAAGAAGGTGAATAAATAGGCAATAAAAGAGTGAACGGGAATGCGATGTTTGAACCACGGTTGGGGAATTTGGGCTTCAAGAGGCTCTGCTTGTGGTGGGGCATCATGTTATACACATCCTCCAGGTCCTCGAGGCTCTTGACTCTTGCAAAAGATTGCCTGAGTTGCTGTCCAAGGAGTCGGCTTTCCCGGCTTGAATGTGCGCAAGAGTCACGATCGTCGAGCCATTGACGTTGAAGAGAGTCGACAAAGTCTTTTCCTGATTCTGCAGAAGCCAATATTTGCTTGCTCTTGTCGACCACGAGCTTCAACTTTAACTTTGGCGTTGACTCCGTTATCTTCTTTCGGGGAGCAGAGTCTGGACCTATTTGGTTCGGCTTTGGGGAAATGCTCTTAGGAGAATACAAATACCTTTGAGGTAAAGGGGTTTTCCGAAATGCTAGACTGTTTAGTAAACTATAACTGAAAAGTACTTTAGAGAAATGCAAAACTGTTTGGTAAACATATATTTGAAAAACCCTTTAGTGTAACCAAAAAAAGAATTTTAGTTTTAATATTTTTAAAATTGCAAAAAAGAAATAATGACTATATAACCTTTTACATTTTTATATTGAGAGTGATGTAAAAGATATATATTAGTAAATTTATTTAAAAATTATATTAAAAGAATTTGATTATAGATTAGATGCAAAACTCAACTTTTGGCCTAAGGTTCTTTTAGGTTTGTTTTCAACTTTGAATAATTTTTTTTAATTATTGTAGTATTTATCATCTTCGTTAATTAATGATCATTCTAGTGTATTGATAAAAAGTTGGGCTATTGATTGTCAAAAGATAAAAATGACCCAAAAAAAGGCGAACTCAACATTTGCAAAGAGTTTTTATTATTTTTTTAAATATAAAAATAAAATCTAATGAAACTCCGTCGCCAATCAACGGCGGTTGGGGTGTGGGGAAGATGATCGGTTTAAAAAAAAGAAGAAGTCAAGGATGAATAGTAGAGGTGAATTTGTATTTCCGAAATGCTGAAAAGCCCAAAGCAAGTCCCCACCTGCTTTGGGCTTTCAGCATTTCAAAAGCCAGCATTTGGCCAAAGACATCTCTAAATGCTGAACCAAACACCTAAATTTTTTCTTAATAGGCTTTCGGGGCTGAAAGCCCCTTGGGAATGCTGAACCAAACATGCCTCTATTTGCTTCGGAGTTCAACCCATTGGAACATTCATGGTTAGGGAGTCCAAGGGGCTTGGGGGAAGGCAACAAGACGGTGAAGAGTGTATCATGCATTGTTTGGCCTTATCATCTCGAAAAAGAAAAATCAATCCATGGATGATGATGATGATGAAGAAAAGGGAATTGGGAAATGTTCATGAATTCATATATGAATGTTTCCGAAGAAATTGATGGGTTTGAGATGCACTGTGATAGATCGGGTTGAAGTTTTATTTGGTAATCGATCATGTTGACCTTGACTTATGGGGATATCAATTTCATCGACGAGTATTTCAATAGCATTTTAAGCGATTGATTTAGAAAAATACGTTGTTTCCAATTTTTAGGAATTTTAGAGACTCTAGAAAGCTTTAGAGATACAAATTTAGGAGACTATAGAAAGATGTAAAAAGTCCATTTTTAGATATACATATATATATATATATATATATATGTATAAGTATATATACATTTTTTTTAAGAATGCAATAGTGCAAGATAATTAGATCCTTCGGATTCGTTGGCCTTTTTGGTTCTTGAAGAAGCTATCAAGTGAGTTTTGCTTCTTAGGATTCATTTGTTTGAAAGAAAATTGTTTCTGGAAATTTATTTTCTGACTTTCTGATATTTGGATGACGGAAAACTAATCGATCTTAAAAATATTTTTAATAAACTAGAAAACAAGGAGTTTAAATTTGGGGGAAAAAATTCCCTCTTTAGCAAAAAGGAAATTATTTTTCGTAAAATGAAAACCAACATTTTTTCTTTTAAAATGATTTTAATTGAAAATATTTTCTTTACTATGAAAGTTTCAATAAAACAAACGCACCCTTACATTAGTAACGTTACCAACGGTTTCAGAAGTGTAATAGAACTATAGGAGGTTGAAAATGTGAAACGGAATAATTTTTGTGTAGTTATAATATCGGATGCAGATGATCCATTGATGCATAGTGCACTTGGCGCCAAATTGAGAGCATCCCATCGGGGTTGCCATGGGATCTCACATCGGTTATGTATGGGTGGTAAAGTCTAGGGTGTAGTAAAATTAAATTGATTAGCTATTAATTTTACTATGACCTATTTTGTGCATTTAACTTATGCAGTAGTTAATCAAAATTTAAAATTGTTTTGGAGATAGACAACTTTAGATTGCATAAAATCTATGAAAATATGTATATCGTGAAAATAGCACATTAAACATGCTTTCATAATTTCTATTCCAACATAGAATTTTCATGTTCATATATGCCAATAGAGTTTTCATGAAATGGAAGCATAATTATCGTTTCCAACGAAAATGGAAGTATGAAAACATTTTTACTAACCTAATGGGCCATTTTTTTTTTTATCAGTCCTACTCTAATCCTATTCTAACACACACTCTCGGACTTTTGCCCTGCCTCCTTGCAGGGCGTGGGAGTCGAAACCCACTGCTGAAATGAAATCGTCCCCACCCCAATCCCCCTTGAGAATGTGGGGATTTGAACCCCCAACCTCCTCCTTTCAAGTTGGAAGGGTGGCCACTAGGACGAACCCCCAGTGATTAACCTAATGGGCCATTTGAAATGTCATTTTGTAGGCTATATTCCCTATATATGACCTTAATCTGGGGTCGGAGGACTTTCCAATGGTATATTTGATTGATGAGTAATAAAAATCTACACTATTCACTTTGTTCTATTTAAGTTTCCATGTGGACATTAATATTAATTATACCTCGTCAATCAAAGATATGGTTAAGGGAAATTTTCTTTGATCTTAAATAGAAAAAGAATATATATGGGAAAAATAAATAAAAAAGTTTTAAGTTTATTGTGTTTGTGCCAATTCAATCTTAAACTTTTTAGTTGTTTCAATTGATTTTTAAACCTTTTGACAAATTGTCAATGTAGTCTATTTAGTTGGAAATCACTAAGATGCCACTGTCGGTGTTGACATTGACAAATATATATATATATATATATATATATATATATATATATATATATATATATTGTGTTTTCTTTCATTTTTCCCCCTTGCTTTCTTTGTTTTTCTTACAACTTTAGGCCGGTGACATCGCTTGTCAACCATGGGTGAGGGCACAGAGGCCCTTGCCTAGACCTTGCCAACCCACAAGAAAAAAGAAAAGAAAGAAAAGAAAAAAATTAAAAATTATCCAAGTTAATGTTTATCGTCCCATATAGGATGATTAGCGTTTATATTAGAGGTTTTCAATCAAAATTAGCTAGATAGGATTCATTAATAAATTGTTAAAAGGTTTATAAGTTAATTGGTATGATTAAAAAATTTAAGACTAAATTGACATAAATATAATAAATTTGTGGTGTTTCCTTTTATATGAGATGGGTCTGTCGTAATGTCTAGTGGAGGGTGCTTTGTGCAAAACAAAATGACATGTTTCTCGTAATTAAATATAAAATGTTATAAAATTATTTTGTGATATTATGATAATTCTTCATAATAAAATGCAATAATGTCATAAAAGAAAAGTTATAAGATAGAGGTGAGCATGATCCAGAGCTAAGTAGCATTGACGTTGACACGTGACGCATAATACGACACGACACGACACGCTGATATGCCGTTTTTCAACAAACAAAAAATTCGGATACGTTGGGACATATTGTATATTAAATATGTATTTTTATGTATAGATAATAAATTATAATTTTTATGATTATTTCAATCAAATTAATTTAATTCAATTCACAAATAAATAAATAATAACAAAGCCTAGAATTAATTTACACTAAAAATATTAATCCACGATTTATTAAAATCATTTATTATTTCAATTTGACAAATTCAACTCCTTTTCAATAATCCATAAAACTTGGAAAGAAAAAACAAGGAATTCACAATTCTGGACTTGTGTATTAAACTTATCGGAAGAGAAGAGAAAAAAACACTTGGGGTTGAATTGTGTATTACGGGAAGTGAGAGTTAGAAAAGAAAAGAATGTTAGGTTTTTTTTTTTTTTTTTTTCTTTCATAATTTTATTATTATTATTATTATTATTATTATTATTATTATTATTATTATTATTATTATTATTATTATTATTTATTTTCACATGTATATATTTTAACTCCTCATTTATTGAAAATTTTTAAAATTAACCTCACGTGTCGAAATCATACATTGGAAACTCGCATGTCGGAATTTTTGACACTTGTTTAACCAAATATCGGAGAGTATCTCGAGAGTGTGGGACACGTGTCGAGTGTTCGACACAACACAAAGGCTTTGGGAGAGTGTCGGTGCTTTTTAGATCCAAAGTAGAACTGAAATTGAAGAACCAGACCGATAAAGGTATACAAGGTAGATTCCAAGTTCAAAAAATTGAAGAATTTGTTTCAATGGGTATGTTCTAAGTTATAGATAGGGAAAATGTCACAAATGGTCCCTATACTATTACCTAATGTGCAATTTGGTCCCTAAACTTTCAATCGGCTCAATTTGGTCCTTGAACTATTGATAAATATATGATTTGGTCCCTGAACTTTCAATCGGCTCAATTTGATCCCTGAACTATTTGATAAATGTCTGATTTGGTCCATGAACTTTCGATCGGCTCAATTTGGTCCATGAATTATTGATAAATATTCGATTTAGTCCTTAGTTACTGTTTTTCCTTTTTAATTTTTTAATTTTTTAATTTTTCAATTTTTTTTTTTTTTTTATTATTCTCTCTTCCTTCCGCCGGCTCCGGCGAGGGTCGCCCTCGCCGGCTGGCCCTTGCCGGACGCAGGCGAGGCGCCCCGCCGGCGCCGAGGGCTCCCTCGGCGAGGGGGCTCCCTCGTAGCTGGCGTCGGGCGAGGGCTCCCTCGCAGATTTGGCGAGCGAGCCCCTCGCCCGACGCCGGCCGCGAGGGAGCCCCGCCCGACGCCCGGCTGCGAAGGAGCCCCTCGTCGGCGTCGGGCGAGGAGCACCTCGCCGGCGAGGGCTCCTCGCCCAGGATCTGCGGGCGGCCCTCGCCGGCGTCGAGCGAGAGGCTCCTCGCGGATCGGCGAGGCCCCTCGCCGCGTCGGGCGAGGGCTCGGCGGAGGGAAGAGAGAATAAGCAAAAAAATTTAAAAAAATTTAAAAATAATTAAAAATAATAAAAATAATAAATAAAAAGGAAAAACAAGTAACTAAGGACTAAATCGAATATTTATCAATAATTTAGGGACCAAATTGAGCCGCTCGAAAGTTCATGGACCAAATCGACATTTATCAAATAGTTCGAGGAGCAAATTGAGCCGATTGAAAATTCGAGGGACCGAATCGGATATTTATCAATAGTTCAAGGACCAAATTGAGCCGATCGAAAGTTCGAGAACCAAATTGCACATTAAATATTGATAGGACCATTTGTGACATTTTCCCTTATAGATATATGGAATTTAGAACCATTTTTTTTATATGTTTTTCTTGGTTTATATATTTTCATAGTGTTTGATGTCATTTTATGATAGAGATTTTACATTGTTAATATTTCAAATTCTTTGTGTGTTTAAACATAAGTTACAAGTGATAATTATTAAATGTGATGATTTATTGTAATTATTTAATCAATAATATAAGTGGAATTTAGATAAAACTTGGAACCGATCATGAATTCAGTGACGGGTAGATTCATTATTTCAGGTTTCAAAAAATAAAGAATTTATTTCAATGGGTAAATTTCAAATTTATATATAATCTGTACATAATCTGAAACCACTTACCTCGTACATCGCTACTGCTGTTCGTGGAAAGAAATTCCCGCCAAGTGGAGTGGACGACAGTAGACTCCGGAAAACACTTTCGGAACTCCGCCAAAAAGCCGACCTTTTATTTTTCGTTTGTTTCTTAATCCCGCCTTTCCAGATTGTACCCCTGTGATCTTCAAGAATCTCTCTCTCTCTCGCGCGCGCGCGCGCGAAACCCAGACGAAGAAGCTTCTGTAACTAAGGGAGTACCGATCAAAGAGGTATGCCATAGATTAAATTCTCTTTCATTTCGAGTATACCCAAAATATTCTCTCTCTCTCTCTCTCTCTCTCTCTCTCTCAGAGTAGAGGTGTGCACATTTTTATACATAGGGTCGCTTTGTTATCTCATGTCTGAGGTTGGTTCATGTCCGAAGTTGTTGTGTAATCGGGATACCTTGGTCATTTAACCCCACCGATTGATGGGTACCGACTTGATTTATGGATGACGTGGTTAACAGAATCGGTCATAGCGTAGGAATCGTGTGGATAGTTATGATCTTTACTTTTTGCTCTGTTGAGCCGATGTTGGTTCACAGGTTTTTTTATATGTGATTGGCTTGGTCTATTTGGAGTATTGAAAACTCTTAAAGCCTGTTGTCTGATATCTAAAGTCTGGCCTGAATTTTTTTGATAGTTTCTTACTTCGTTTCGCCTTAAGAGGCAAAGTGCAACCTTTTTTTCTCTGTTTTCATCTGATATTTGCTATACTTTGCTTTCACACTCATTCGTTGTTAAGAGCACTGGAAAACTTGAAAAATGAAAGCAAACCGAACAATCTCACACATGAAATGGAAACGAGTCCCGTGATTTACGAAATAAGTTGCAACAATGTTTGAGATACATGGGTCAAAGCCCCTACTTAACAGTCTGCATGAAGGACAGAAGGAGATTCTTGTTTGTGATGCTGGATGACCTTAAAACATGAATAAGATATGCTGCCATGTACCATCAGGTTCTTTTTCAGGATAAACATATATCCAGTGATGTTAGAATGTTCTGAAGAAGAGGGATTGATTGATTTTTCCAATGTTTCATGGGAAATCTGGAGGTTGATTGGTAACATTGTCCTTTCTTTATTCTTATTGCATTTGGTGAATCCATGTTATGTACTTTTTAGGATCTTTTAGTTAAGGAAGTTTCCCATTGCCTACAACCAAGCTCGTCAAAGTTCAATTTGGCTTGTATCTCAGTAATATAAGGAGGAAGGCTGCTTTTTAGATTGGTCTAATTCTCTTGATAGGTCAAGAACAAAAACAAGCATGGCAGCAACCAAGATGAGCTTGAACCTTCTTGTTGACCAAGAAGCCATATGGTGCTTTTTGCTGAAGCTGGAAAGGACTTTGTGGATTTCCTTTTCCATTGCTTGGCTTTACCAGTTGGAACTGTTATTAGTTTCCTCACCAATGTAGGCGCAACAGGTAGCTTAGTCAGCCTCTAAGAGTATTGAGAATTTCAATGACATATATTTGAAACCAAACCAGCAAGAGGCTCTGTTGCAGCCCAAGCGACCAAGCAGCAGTCCAGAGCTACCGTTGTTATTACCTGAAGCTTCATCTTCTGCACCAACTAACTTCTACAGATGCTCTAATACTTCAACTTCAAGCTGTAACTACTATGTCACTGATGCCCCCTCAGCAAAATGTCCTTATTGCGGTTGCAGCATGAGTTCCAAAATTTCATGGGTTGTCAGACCAGCTGCTTCATCCTCTTCTGAGGCATCTGGTGGTGAGGGTGGTTATATGAAAGGCGTAGTAACATACATGGTGATAGATGATCTGGTCGTCAAGCCTATGTCCACCATTTCTTGTATTACTCTCATCAACAAGTTCAATGTGCAGGAAATTGGGGATCTTGAAGAGAAGGTGACAGATTTTGGGATGAATGAGGTAAGGCATGCAACCCCTTTCTAATATTATATGTCTATTTATTTATTTATTTCTAGGCTTGAAATAATTAGTTGCTTTTACATCATGTTCCAGGACATACTATCGTAACAGATTGAAAAATTAGCAGATGGATCCTAAATATCTCGCTAGAGAGACATATGCTTGTCTGGCCGATATGCATGCATCAAATGCATGATGTAGGTGGTGGAATTGCTGTACTCAAACATCAAAGAAAAAACCCAACTAATGCCTTACTATTCTTGACTATAGTACTACAAAATATGGAATACTAAGTAGTATTGTTAAGCAACTCTTTGTGCTTTATTTTGAGAAACTTCAACAGATGTGTTGCCCCCATCAGATTTCACTTTTGGTGTTAGAAGTTACAAAAGCGTAAATATTTTTGCTCCTAAAGATTATGTAAAATTTATAAAAGGTTAAGGGAAATCAAGTCTTGGTTTTCCCAAGGGGAGGAAATGATCAGACTTAAAGGTTGAATATTTTTGTTCATATAGTGTTGCCCATACAGTAGACCTCTGTTGGCCTGTAGACTGTAATTGCACAAGTGGCCGTAGAGAATTGTTCACAGGTTTGGAGACTGACCTTGGCATATTGAACAATTGACACATTCTCCAGAAAATTTTAGCAGTGCTTCTGCATTATTGTACAAGTATCAATGTTTGGAATGCCTAAAGCTGATAAGGGTCATGGTAACGAATGCCTGTGAGGCACGCATTAAACATACTTTACATGGAATGGCTCATTTTTTAAACATCAATTGCACATAACAAGATAACAGACAGTGCACTGGAAACTGTAAAGTTTGTTTAGTTGGATGTTTAATTGGTCTTGGGACACTCTTTAACAAATTTTCTCCAAAGAACTTCTGTTAGAAATTTCCGGTATATGAAACTTGTCTGATGGACTTCTGATGGCCATCATATTTTTGTTTGCAACGGTCCACTTTCAGTTGGTGGAATGTGCAGCTGCCTCATTTTGTTATTTGAAAGCAATTGGTGCCCATGCATACACACAGCCCACCTGTGCACGTTTAAATATGATAGCTCGATTACTTAAACCATCATCTTGTTGTGATAGCTTCCTCGATCAATTCTGACAGGATAGTTTCTCTGAATTCTGCTATCCATTCAATCCATATCGTAACATAAGCTGAATGTGCCTTAGTTCAGTTTTGTTGTTTGGGTGTGCATGTTCTAAATGGATTACCCACATTTGAAGGAATGAAGAGCCGGATTCTGATGTTGAAACCCACTGTTTTTAGCATGTGAAATTCATGATGAGTCTTGTAGACATTTATTATAGTTAGGGTTACTTTGTGGGGTTTGATCTGGACTTTGGAGCAGGTGGCTGGAATAAAGCTGCAGTATAAAGACCCAGTGGGTGATTGAGATTTTGAGCTGAGTTGGGCTGTGATGGAGTTAAAGTGTGCCAAATTGCTCTGGATGGGGCTATCAGAATGGGTAATGATTTGCAAAGAATGCTTCTGATGTCTATGAAATTGCTGGGAATGCGTTCTTTGCAGTTAAAACTGAGTTGGAATATTATGTAGGTCTAGGAAGGGATATTAAGTCTTTTATTGGAGAACTTAGTAAAAAATGGAGGATCATTGAATAACATGTATATGCGATGTTAGTTATAGCATGTTCTGATGATAATTTAGAGATTCCAGTGAGCTATTGCCGGGATATGCACTCTCTTCTGGTACGGTTGCACTGCTCACATTGCAAAAGGTTCAGTGATATTCTAGCCCGACATGAACAGGGGCTAGCCTTAGAAAAAGAACAAGATCCATTGTTGGATAAAATCATCTCTTCATGACAAGAGGTTCGTCAAAATCTGAGGAAATGAAGAATTTGCTATTGGAGGAGACTTTTTAGATCACTCCAGGGATGGTAATTCATAGTTAAGGAGTAGCGTGCATCAGAATTTTTTCTTTTTCTAAATAAATCTTCATGAGTTGCTAGTTTCTTAACTTAAGATAGCTAATGAGGTCCGGAATTCAAAATTATGTTTGATGACCTAATTCTAAAGCTTTTCAGTACCCTGACAATTCACTATCCATGGCCGAGAAATGTTCAGTAAAAGCTTCTGATTCTCTTGTTATCTGGTCCGTAGGCCATAAAGCTGTTGAATGCTTCTTTGCACTCCAAGACGGTGCTCAGACATATTCTTAGTGGGGAGAAAGCATCTGGATGATGATACTTTTCAAGTTAACTCGCTTGTCATATTTCCTTATTAATAGCTTCATCTAATGGATTTGATTTTGCGTGAGATTTTGGTGAGGTCACTGATTTTAATTGTAAGAGTATGAATTGCTAAGTATGCTTTTTTCAGTGATTATCACTCTGCGGTGCTTTGGTTTATGAGAATTTCGCCTTTAAATGTGTCTATACCTGTCAAGCTGCAATGGTTGTGTTTATGATTGGTGCTATGGAATCATGGAATATGTTCTCTCAAAAAAAGTATAGGAGTTAAGTTTCAATTTTGAAGAAGATAATTAAAAGAAAAGAAGTAGAACAAATCAAGAAGAAGAGGAAAACATATCGACGGAAGAGGAAGGTGAGGGAAGCAATGATCGTCAATAAGTGGGCGGGGTCCACCACCACCCAGCTTTGTCCAACTCCTCTCTTTATTTCTTATTCCACGTAACTAATTGACGTCGGGTCATCATGACATGGTCTGGTCGAGAAGATATTGGGTGGTCCGGGACCGCCACGTCAGCGTGGTCCCGGACCACTCATATGACGCCACATAGGAGGGGAGGGGGGACAAAAGAGAGAAAGAGGAGAGAGAGCGTCAGAGAAGTGGGCCCCGGTTTTGTCCTTTGTGGGCTTCCCCATACACGTGGCACCGTGTGAGTGGTCCGGGACCACGCTGACGTGGCGGTCCCGGACCACCCAATATTTTCTCTGGTCTTAAGGCGAATTGCTAAGGATAAGCATGTGGGACCCAAATCCTAAACCGTCTAGATTGGAACGGATCGGCAAGTTTGGTCCAATTTCCAGAGGGATTGGTATTGGTCTGGTTCCTAGTCCGGGGTGAGTCGGATTGGACTGGGCCGACTCTTTTTTCAAATATATATTTTTAATTTCTTAAAAATAACAATAAAACCTAAAATTATAAGCAAGTCTTGAATATTTTAGATTTTTTTTTAAAATTTTTTTTGCGAAGTGATAAGTTCCATGGGACTGGATTGGATTGGACCAACTGGTTGGTGCGGTCCAATTCCCGTTCTAGGATTGTTCGATCTAGTCTCCAGTCCCAAAAATTGAGAATCGCTCTTCTTAATATGGTTCCTGGTTCCTAGGTGGAATTAGATTAAATCGGGACCGATCACCCTTATGAATTCTTACGTTGGCGCTTTTTGCATCCCCATGTTCAAAAGTAGAGCAATACGAACCCCAAGAAAATAAGAAGAGGGAGTGGAAATGACATCACTTACGAAAGTGATAAAGCAAAAGGAATCTTTATCCGAGGTTGGGATATTTATTTTTTTCTTTTTAATTAGATCTCAAACCGATTTTAATTAGTTAAATGTCTTCTCGCATTTTGTTTACTAAATATATGATATAGTTTATTATATTTTTAATTAAAGAAAATTATACTGAAGTGTAAATTTTTTTACATGTTACAATCAAGTCCTTTACATTTTTAAAAATGCAATCTAATCCTCATTTTGCAATTTATGAAATCGAGTCCTAGATTTATTATCATTTGAATCTGATTGCAAGAATTCCAAAATGTTATGATTTGTCGCAAATTTAAGCATTATTTCAACCGTAGTTATGTAATAAAACATGTGGGCTTCGTCGATCATGGAGCACAAGTCCTGGTTATGACTACTAGTTGGAAAAAAATTTAAAATTATATCTTCTATGTCAAATTGAGTCAAGAAAAGTCAGTGAAAAGTTCAATTAATCATTTTTTTAATGCAGAAAAAATTTTATTCTCTTGTCTCTATATATTTAAACAAATCAATATTTATGCAAAAAACATTTTAATATATTCATATAATGTGTTTAAACAAATCAATGTTTCCGCGAGGAATATTTTAATATATTCATATAATGTGTTTAAGCATATTATAAAAAAGTCAAAAGAAACGAATACCGGAAGTTTGATTGTCAAAATGAAACTTAATCATGTTCATTGTCATCATCGGATTAGCCCCCTGTTGTTGACAATGAATTGTGTACCGTATGAACTTCCTCAAGAAGTTGTGCCCAAAAAAAAAAAAAAAAAAAAAAAAAAAGAACTTCCTCAAGAAGCACAACAGCGCTGTGCCACAGCGAAAAACTTGGCCAGGAAGGACCTGTCTCGATAATTTTCTTTCTGTCCCGTCCCCACCCAAAAGAAAAAGTGTCAACCTTTTGAGTAGTCCCCGCCATTTCCGGAACTCTTCTATAAGAGAGGCAAAGCTCTCTGTCTGTGACCACGACCTGTGAAGAAGCAGCCTCACACTTGCAGGGTCAAAGCGACGATCTAGAGGTGCGCATTTCGTTATCACTTTGTGCTTTGTGAGCTCAGTTCACGATTTTTCTTTGTTCGCTTGAAATTACAGACAGAGAGCTGATTGACGCTCCTGTAAGATAGTGTTAGAAGAAACAACTTGAAGTGGACATTCTCTCGTTTTTTTTGTTACTCGCATCAATTTAGACGAGGCTTCTGCATGTCAACATGCCTCGCTGACGATTTTCCCCAACCGGAGTTGTTTTTTAGTATTCATGTCGATGTTTCTTCATGAAACTTCTGCAGATTTGCATATTTCTCCATTTTCTCTTGCTTTCCACTGAGATCGCCTCCCGATTGTGTCTCTTTCATTCCAGCTTGATTTGAAATATTTCGGTGAATTTGTGATGATCTGGCGTGATCAACGTGGACCAAAGCTCAGAGTCGTGACTGTCGAATAAACCCTCGTTAAATGAACTCAACTTAATTCTGATGTTAGAGACAATAGAATGAAAAAAGGAATCAATATCTCAGTACAAGATATGCTTTAGAAAGCCACATCAAGAAAGTTTAAAAAATAGAGTTAGCAACATGATATCCTTTAAACTTCTTTTTCCGATTGAATCCGTCTGTCATGAAGTGGGACCTATCGGAAATTCCATTTATTCTAACAAGGCACTACAGAGTAAGCAAGAAGACCTAGCGGTCTAAACAACCAACCTCATTTTCTTTTTGCATAATGTGAAGAGGAGCTATAAATATCTTTCTTGAGAGACCGGCCTGCCCTTCGTCGTCCTAAATCCAATTCCAGTCCTTCAGAATGACTTTTGAATAACTTTCTACGTCCTTTTCAACCCTTTCAATTAGCTACCCATTTTTGACCCAAAAAAAAAAACCAGTTACCCATTACCACAGAGAATATTAGATTACATAATTTCCCGCCCGGTGCAATTGGCAGTTGGCCTACCAAGAACTGGATGAAGAAGAGAAGAGACTAGAACGAAATGGAAGCAAACCCTAGATAAAATTCTCATTACTGAAGGGGAGGTAATAAATTGGTAATTTATTATATATACTTCATTGAATAGTGAGAAGAAATTTTTTTTTCTATTATTGGATATATTTTGTAAAATCAGATTACATGCACCTGGCCAATCCGTATGGATCTAGGTAAATAATATAAATGAGACAGACTACACCAATATAATTACTATACAAATTCATTTGCAAGAATACAACAATCTCTCTTGTTCGTCCTCCTCCTCCTTAAGGAGAGCTATATCTTTTAACTCGGAGAAAATTACAGAGTTGGAATGAGTCCTCATTAGTTGCTGGAAGACAAATACAAGATCTGAACGTGCGTGAACATATATATCATTCGTTCAAGTATTTTACCGGTTTTCAATTTGACCAACCACGTCTAATCTCTCCGAGATGATAACAACTGCTTTGCAGTACCTTGCCTCTTCATTTGTTTCTGCTTTCTCACTTCCCTCCGTTTCCTAACAATTTGGCCCTTAGATGGATAAGTACTGCCACTGCACATATGATGATCGGCCAAATCTCCATTGTATCTACTCACAAGGAGCATTGACATGTCTCATCTTCCTCTCTGCATACAGTCACCCAAAGAATGGCGACAGACAAAGTGAGCTTGAAGCTTCTGGTCAACAAGAGCAACCGAACGGTGCTCTTTGCTGAAGCAGGCAAAGATTTTGTAGACTTCCTCTTCCACATCCTTGCATTGCCGGTCGGAACGGTGATCCAGCTCCTCACAAAAACCGAGATGGTGGGCAGTTTAGGCAATCTCTACGGCAGCGTCGAGAAGCTGAACGATGTGTACATTGAACCTTCCAAGAAAGACATTCTCTTGAAACCCAAAGCACCCTCCTGTGTCTCTGAAATCCCACTTATATTGCCTGAGACTTCTTCAGATTCAACGCCCAAAACCTACTACGGGTGCCCTGACCGTTCGTATAATAACTGTTCAGGCTATGTGGCAGAGGACCCTTCTGCACAATGTCCCCGGTGCAATATTTCCATGAACCAACCATTTACTCTTGTCAAATCACTGGCTGGTAACCCGGCGGCTGCTGCGGCATCAGCAGCTGAATCAAATAGTAAGGCTGGTTTCGTGCAAGGGGTGGTTACATACATGGTGATGGACGATCTGGAGGTGAAGCCAATGTCGACCATCTCGAGCATTACTTTGCTTACCCAGTTCAACGTGAAGGAGATTGGGCATCTTGAGGAGAAGGTGGTCAGCTTGGGAATGGACGAGGTAAGCCCATGCCATCCCTTACGATTAGGCTATGTTTAGATTTTAGAAGTGACTCAACGATTTATGTGGAAAATCTATTTTAAAGACGTATACATTACAAATGAATTTTAATTGACGTGAGTTGTGTGAAAAAGGAAATTACTAGCTCCGTCCCATAAAAAATATTCTCAACAATTTTTTGGTATTTATCGGTTAATCAAAATTTTAGCTTTTGTACAATCATCATAGACGCTTGTAGAATAAATCAAGATCGTGTTCGCCATTAATACAGGGCTTATAAAGTAAATGTCCTTTTTTAATTATTGATTTGTAATTGTGAAGGGTATAAAGCTATTGAGGACTTCATTTCACTCCAAGAAGGTTCTCACTGATGTCTTTCTCGATGACAAGTGAGAGAGATTGTGATCAAGTGGCTATATGTGTGCGTGTGGGGATGTGTGATATATGAAGTATGTGGAGTGACATGTTCTGATTTTGTGAGAGTTTGTGCAAGTCATGCAGCACGGGCTGACATTTTTAAGGTTTTTCTTTTTTGTGTGGACGATTAGCAAGTTTATCGTCTCTTTTAGCGATATGACTGTATTAGTCTCGTTGTAAAAATGATGTGAACATGCTGAAGAAAGAATAAAAGTCTTATAGCCAATAATGAATGATAAAGCATATGTCAGAAATGTGGAACCACTTCAGACATGCCACTCGTAAAATTAACGGTGCTGGAGAACCTGGGGTGACTAATTTTAAAGTAATTCGAAAATGTCCCCGATAAGTTGGCACCTAAGTCGTGGGGTTGGGACCAACTGAGTGCCCAACTCTCAATCCATCAGAAGTTGTCATTGATACTCTATTGCATAATCTCGGATATAGATGTGAAAAAGACAATAGCTTGATTCATCGCCTATGTGAGATCGGCTCTACTTTTTCTGAGCTTGAGTCATGCTCAAGTAACTGGATTAGTTTTTCGAGTTCAGTTCGAGCTTAAAGATACTTGGCTCGATCTACTCATGGGCCTAATCGAACATACTAATTTTTATATAGATTTTCCTTACTATTTTAGTGACAAAAATGCAAAATGTACTTATAATTCTACATCTTACTATGTAATTACACTTTCATTCTTTAATACATTTTTAAACATAAACAAAAAGGGCAAATGCAGGTGTTTCAAGTGAAGCTGTGTTTGATTGAGCGAGTAAAAGTAAAGTATGTTGAATTTTATATACTTAAGAACAAGTTGAGTCGAGTAACTCTCAATAATGTCTAGTTTGTATAGAGTCTAGTTTGAGTAGGGAAAAAAAGTAGTCAATCGAGGTTGAATCGAGTTTTGGACTTTGAGTTGGTTGAGCTCAAGCCCAACATGTGTCTGCTTGAATCGACTTGATTCAATTTCACCCCTACATACATTTGACTTAATTTGATCAAATATAATTATAGTAGTGACGATACATGATTTTTAGCCGACAAGACCTAACAAAGATAAAAACTCGGTCTCTGATTGTGATGTTCACACTTGATTTTTATCTAACGCATCATGTGAAGGTAAAAATTTGAGATATAGATTCTTGATCGCGACATGATCTACTTCTCAATCCAAAAAGGGTCGTTTAACGCTGAAATTAACATAAACACTTAATTTATTTGTCATTTGCATTTTGATTTTGTAAAGTCAAAAAGTTAAATCTAATTGGTCAAACTTTGATAGAAAAATCAGACTTGGGTCAAAATTTGGCTTTTTTTTTTTAAACAAAAAAATGCACCCAAACAATGACAATGTTGTCTCTGCACTTTCAATTTTAGAAAAAATTAGAGTTTGACCCATCAATTGACTATTTCAGTGCAAAGTCAACTTTTGGTTAACCTTTTCTAAAAAAAAAAAGGGATAACCTACAAATCAACTTATTTTTACTTTAATTTGACTTGGCATCATAAATTTTACAAAAATTAATTAGGAATTGACTTTTCCCCAATTCAGGAATTTCGAAACCTAATTGACCAAAAAACAAAATTAGTTCGTTTCTAGTTGCTTTTTGAGATATTTTTATAAGGTTAATACCCTGAAAATCTCTAAACTGGTGTATTTGTAATAAATTTACCTTAAATTAATTTTTTGATCACCAAAAACCCAAAATTGGTGTACTTTTGACAAATTTACCCCAAATAGTACACTTATGACAAATTTATCCTTTATTAGTTTCCGCTAAACTTTACAATCAATTTGCTGAGTTTGATAATACGTGACAGTTGACTGCGTATCTATTTGAGATTTTACTTTCTTTTTGTCATAGATATTCCATTTTTGCTGTTTTTATAGTATTAATCCAATTTAATGGATGATATATTTGTCATAAATGTATTAGTTTGGGATTTTTGACAATAAAAAAAAATAATTTGGGGCGAATTTTTCACAAGTGTATCAATTTAGAGTTTTTCGTGGTAAACAAAATTAGTTTTTGGTAAATTTGTCATAAGTGTATCAATTTGTGGTTTTTCAGGATATTTTAGCCTTTTTTTATGACTTTTAATTTATAGGTCACAGTGCATCTATTTGTCAGGCAATTTTGATATGACAAATTATTGACAAATTTCCCAAATTTTGACCCAATTAGGGGTTCCGAATCGGTTCTTCATAATTAGAGTAAATTAGCCAAAATTAAATACAATTGGTTGAATGAAGTTCAATTTTAATATCAATCTTGACCAAATTAGTGAACATGTAAATGAAAAATCAAAGATGAAATGCCCTAATCGACTTGATTCAACTTAACCTATTCTAAACTAACATCCAATTTGATCAGTGGAGCTTCAATTTGGCCAATTGAACTTCAATTATACATATTGATCTAGTTCACAGGGCAATTTTAATAGAAATTGGTGGAATTAAAGTATTTCGTGTCAACTTAATTAAACCGAGTCATTTCCATTCAATCTAATTGCATTCAATTTGATCCAATTCACTTATGAAATTCTTAATTTGACTTAATTAGATCAAGAATGGGAAAATTGAGACAAAAATAGAGGAAACCGGACCAAGATTAAGCAGGCTAAGTATTGAGTCAACTTGGTTTGACAGGCATTGATCAATTAAGATTGTAAAGACCATTTCAGCCAAATGGCACCCATTTCGACTAGCCAACCTTTGGCCAACTAACCCTCTCCTTATGCATAAAATTACAAAAAATGCCCTTTTTTTGACAAAAAGACCAAAATGCCCTTAATCCCTGTCAACTTAAAATAACCAATGAGAGCTTTTCTTAATAGCTAAACAAATGATCTTAGCCATTCATCATGAGATCATCCTAGCCATCCATTGTGCCAAATCATCAATTCATGTGACTTGAAATGGGCCAATGAGGAGCTTACTTAATCAAGTAATAAACATTTCTAGCCCATAGATTAATCCAAGGGCTAGGATTCAAATTAAATGGCATATATAAAAATTTTCCCACCATATTTTTTTTTGGGGGGTGGGGGTGGGCTGGCCACATTTTCATATATACTTTATCTCTCTAACTCTCTCCCTCTCCCCACCATTATCTCTCTCGCCCATCGATTCCCCTGTCCTTGTCCTACGCCAGTGAGCCACCATCACACTGCCACTCCTTTGGCTGTCGTTAAGCGATTGGTAGTCAAAGTTTCATCTTAAAATCGCCGGACATCCTTGATACCAACCAATTATCCCTCTCGGCATGAAGACATGCTCCACGCTGGTGTTCTTAACTGCCAGTTCTAGCTACTGTTTCGGACAATTCTTGGTGATTCTTGGCAGCCTGAGCTTGCAACACTTATCTTTGACAAGTAATCGAATTGATTGTGGCCGAAGTTCCATTAGATTATCATCGGAAAAATTCTGATTGCCTAATTCTTTCATTACCTTCATTTGAAGTTTATTAGACCAACTTTGCTCTTAAGTTTCACTTACTAATTTTGTAGTATTGCTAGATGCTCGCCGAGCATCCTTGGCCAATTTCGTGAAGGTGTGGAGGTGATCATGATGGCTAGATTGCTGGTTTGATCGCTAGAGTAACATCGAACAAGGTGATTTGTTTCTAAACTTCGATATGTTGAATTTTTATGTTGAATTTTGAAGAGGCCTGGTGCATATAGGAATTCGCAATGGTTGAGATGCTCATAGAATACTTAGTGTGGTTTGACTAGCGGAATCATGTTTATGAAGCAATAAAATATAGACAATACAAATTTGATATGTTGTGTTTTTCGTAATTCACTAAACCTATCTCAGTTTTTGACTGTTTTGAGCTACGTAGTGTCGAAATCTAGAAAAATATCCAGTTAGAAAAATGAACTTTGATTTCCCAAGCTTCCATTTAATCAGTCACATATCAAAATTAAAGATTGTTTGTTCAGTTAAACATGTCCGGAAATATAGCACCAGAATCATGCAAAGTGCAAATGATCGACAGTCCGATTTCATACCTAAGATATGACTTGCATAGAAAATCGGCCAATCTGATCCTCATGCAGTATGATATGATTCGTTAATTTCATTTGCAAAATTAAATGGACATGTATGATATCTTGGGCGGTGGATGTTATCTTTATATTTTGATTTGATTTGATTTTGTTTTTATTATTATTAAAAAAGGAAAATCATAAAGAGATGTAGATAAAATTAGAACAAATAGAGGATAAAATTAGGGTAGATTCCAATATAAAACATTGCATATTAGGATAATATTGCATATTTAGTTAGATTATAGACAATCTCCTTAGAATAAACTAGAATAAGTTTATAAACCCTAACCTGCATTCTAGGTTAGGGTTTATCTAGTAAAGATAACATTCTAATTTAACTTAGGATTTGGCCTAATTTAACTTCTGGTTTATATTAGACAATGTATTACCAATTTAACGAAAAATACAAAAATATCCCGTTCATTTCATATAAATTAGGTGCATAACTTACATGCCGTACATGCCATGTCATCATGAAATGCCATGTCATCATGCTTGCATCATTAATGCAATGTCTTTTTACGTCACATATGTCATGTCAATATCATGCCATGTGATTAATCGCATGTCATCTAGGGGTAAAATGTTAAGCCATTTAATTAAATTGCATGTCATTCTAGAATGCATGTCATTAAGAATGTGTGTAACAAGAATTTGTATGTCTTGTTAGAATAGTTATATATTAATTTTTACTTGTCATTAGAGTTAGGACACTTTATATAAATTGTATGCCATTTTAGAAATTCCACGTTAGTTTAATTTAATTGATATCGCATCCGATGCTAGGGTAGTCCTATGTTGAATCCGTCATTACAATTAGGAAACGTAGTTAAATATCATCACTTTTTTACGTCATTGCATCATCTAGAGGAAGCTCGCATTGCACACATTACATAAAGCATAGTTTCCATTAAATAAGAGAATACCTTATAAATAGTTGAGTGAAATTGCGTGCTAATTAAAATCACATTTAGGATGATGATGTGATTTTTTAGCTAACACTGTAAATGCTTTCGTTGTTTTGAGATAAGTAATTCTTATCCATAATTTATTTAACACTCTGATTATTGAGTGTTAAATAATGGTTGCGCACTCACCTAATCATCTCACATGTTGTGGAGTAAATTAAAATCAATGAAAATTGCCTACAAAACATTATTATGAAGTAAAAGAGAAAAATACTGAAATAGCGTTAGAGAAAACTAGCGTAATAAAATCCTCGTTCCCATAATCTCTAATTTGTGTGAGAAGTAAGTCTCATGTTACTTACTTCAATAACTAATTGATCTACCAAAAAATAGATTAATAACGACTCCTAATTGAAAATCATTTATATGTTAAGAATTTTAACCCTAAGTCACGATTGGTATGAGCTTAGTAAAGCCTATGAGAGCCTGAATTAAGTTTAGGCTTAATAATCCATAAACGAACCCCAAGGTGGTTCCACTTGCTTTGGGAGGGTCACGACAGTTTGGCGACTTCACTGGAAACTTGAAAACACTTAGTGGATGTAGGCCAATTTTCTTGTAGGGAGGTGTAGGGATGTATGGTTTAATTTCGAATTATTGAAGTGCCATTTGCATATAAATTGTTACGCATGCTTATGCATTTACACTATAGTCTTGCATACACAACCTACTACCAGACCTAGGCCGCATAGGATTACCTACTATGGTATTGAGATGGATACCACTTCGATTATATGTGCGCGGTACGAGTCACCCATCTCAATCTCGAAATTTCTTTCTTGGTGTTTAGAGTACCCACCCAAATCTGCATGCTTGCGACTAGGGTTGACTCTTCGATCAAGCTAAAGTCATGATGACCCAACTCAGTCCGCACACCCATGGCTAGTCCGATCATTCTTGTGGCTCCATGATTGCTACTTAGTTATTGGTAAAGGAAGTAATATGAACTTTCGTCTTGCAATTTACTTACTTTATTGTATTATTTTTGTCGGTCCATGACAGTTGATCGGTCTCAAGTCTTGGTCAATATATAATAGGAACGTCTGACAATCTAATTATGCTCCCTCCAAAGGAGGAGCTCAATGTGTGATGGGGCAAGCTAGAGCAAGTTAGCTGCAAATTCGTGGAGTTAAGGGTTGGCCGACTCCTTCCTCTATTGTGCATTAGCATTCATGGTAGCCTTATCCAAGCACTAGCTCACTGTTGGCGTCTAGAGACATCCACCTTCATCTTAGGTAATCATGAGCTCACTCTAAATTTAGAGGAATATAGCATCGCCATTAGAAAATCTTTGGAATCTAAATCAATCATTCTGTCTATTGAAATAAATCTATACTATGCTCACTTAGAGTTAAACAATGTAGAAATATCTACATCTATATATTTAAGCCTAAAGTGTCAGTTGTCTCACTTTTAAATTTCCCATTTAACCTTCATGTGCATACTACTTTGAAATTGTAATGCAATTTAACTTTAAAGAGCAAAAAGTAGAATTGACCCAAGAAAAAGGATGGGAAAGACAAAAGAAAAAAGTAAACTACCTACTTTCCACTAAAAATACTCTTTTTTTTTTCCTTTTATTTATTTATTTATTTTTATGTTATGAATCTTGATATAAGTCAATCCCATCTATACTATCGTTTTGTGGTTGGGTTACTATCGAGTCGTATAAGTACGTGATTCATGCATGCTTGTGACACGGTCCGTGAATCCTCCCATACCCATGTACCCTTGGGAGTGAAGCTTGGGCTTATTGAGTGAAGAGTGAGGACGCAGAGATGATGAATACAACTAGTCCGTGGGAATGGCGTCAGGATGGTTGGTGCTAGGAGTTCTATGATAGAAGGAGTATATTGCTTAGGAGCTCTGAAGGTGGGGTTGGCCTCCCATGCACAAACTGGTCGGGAGCTAATGCCGCTTTCCTGATGAGTCCAGGGCAAACCGAAACCGGTTGTTGAGCCTAATGAGGGCTGCTGTCTTGCTCGATGGACTAGACGCCCGAGCAAAGCTGGACGTTGTACGATCTCGTATAAAAGGGTTATTCGCCATATTGTTCACTGGAACAACTATAGAAGGAAGGCTGGCCTAGCGAGTTCCGCTCACCAGGCACCGCATGGGTTGATACACGGCCAAGGAAACTACCGACCCGTGACAATTTGGTATCAGAGCGGGGATCCCTTCAGTAGGTGGGTGATTCGGGGAAAAGCCTGTGGTCTTCCCGGTCCTAAGAGGGCGAAGAGTGATCACCGGGGCCAGGGGGCTCGGACAACGTGCGGCTCTCGTCTAGCTTCTAGGATGGCAATGGGGGCATAGGAAGGAACCGAATTGCTCGCTGAATGGGGATAACATTCCTGGATCAATGGGCGAATCTTAAGAAGAGGTCTACGATCATGTTTCCACCAAGGGAACCCTCTGTTGGCTTGCTGAGATCAGGAGGAGTTTAGTAGGCGAAAGAAGGTGTTGCCATAGATGCTGTTGGCCAGGGGTGCCACACTTGTCGGGAAGCACAAGTGATTGGAGATTCGTGAACAGCTTTGATCGGGGGAAGCAACCAATGGAGTGATGAGACTGTTTTGTTGGGCGAGCGTTGCCATCTATGTAAGTCCTAGGGAGTGGCCTTGATGGTTAGGGAAATGCTCTTGCGAGCCTGTGTTAGTAGAAAGAAACTGAAGTAGACATGCTCTTGCTTTTTCGGTTACTATCCATGATTATAGAGTGAAGCTTCCGCATGTTGACGTGCATCGCTGATGATTTTCTCCAGCAGGAATTGTTTTTTTTTTAAAGAGTATCATGTAGTTTCCAACTGCTGCACATTCGCTTATCCGACAAAAGAAACAAACTGTTGCGCATTTCTCCATTTTCTCTCGTTTTTCATGGAGACGGTCTCGCTATTGTTCTCTCTAAGTCCAGCTTGATTTGAAATATTTTCAGTGGATTTGTGATGATCTGTTTTCTCCATTTATTTAGATTAGATTTTGTAATGCCACTAGTAATTGATGGTTAAATGATTTGATTGCACGAATTGCACGAGGCAGAGAGTTCAATTGCACCAATCCGAAGGGTTCAATTGAAAAGAAAAACGCAAGTTAAAAAGGTAGAGTTTCTAGGCTCAATATCAGACTTAGCCCGGCTAGACAACACCGATGTCATATGTCTCCAACTTCATGGAGAAAATTAAAACTGGGGGGAAAAACTAGCGAAGTTCTGGAACCAGAACCAAAAGGAAGTTCCGGGATTTATGATGCGGTAACTATGATTATGCCTCGCCACATCAGCACAAGAGGCACCGAGTAACGATCACTGAAATATTAGATGCTGGAAGAATTCAGTACAGATGATTTGCACAGTTGTATCTGCATTTCGATGAATCTCTTGCTTTGAAGAGTCATGGAGTTGGATGGAAACTATGATTTTCTTTAACCAAACAGCAGCCTAATTCACTCCTTGTTATAGTGAAATTATGGACTAAACCATCTTGTTTGTACAGTTAATTCTCTGCATAGACCAAGTCCCTGCATGGCAGCAGCCAAGATGAGTTTGAAGCTTCTTGTCGACAAGAGAAACCAGACCGTGCTCTTTGCCGAAGCCGAGAAGGACTTTGTGGATTTCCTTTTCCATTGCCTGGCTTTGCCGGTCGGAACTATTACGAGTCTCCTCACCAAAGCAGGCACGGTGGGTGGCATTGGTAATCTTTATTGGAGTGTCGAGAATCTCGGTGACACATTCATTAAACCTAGAGAGAAAGATGCTCTTTTGAATCCCAAAACACGGAGCTCCGGTCCAGATGTTCTGCTCTCATTGTTGCCCGAGGCTCCACCTTCTGTGCCAATTAACTACTACACTTGTCCTCGTATTTCCAGTGATCTCTTCGGTGTAAACACCTCATGCCGTAGCTGTGTGACGGGTTCCCCTTCTACGAGATGTCCTGGTTGCAACGATGCGATGAGCAAGAAATTGTCATGGGTCGTGGGACCAGCTGCCGATGCCGCATCCTCGGCTGAGGTACCCGGAGGGGAGGATGGTTATGTGACAGGCGTCACATGCATGGTGACAGACGATCTGGTTGTGAAGCCCATGTCCCCCATCTCTTCCATTACTCTCCTCAAGAGGTTCAATGTGCAAGAAATCGAGGATCTTCAAGAGAAGGCGGTCGACTTCGGCTTGGATGAGGTAAGGCCTGCAAAACTCGTAACCTCTAACAAATATTTGGACGAGATTTGAAATTCTATAATAATACCTGAGGGTTTTTTTGATTGGTGGTTGTTCGTCGCTTCAATTTTGGAGCCATGGCATTCGAGAAAAATCGGTTTTAAAGCTATTGCAATGCTTATGTGAGATTGGAAGGCTCGATCCATCCGATTACTATTTTGTTAACTCATCAACTAAGAGCACATCAATCCTCGGTCATACAGAAGAAGAAACTGAAGATTCCTGTAAACACTTCTCTCAGTCTCTGTATGCTTTAACACCCGCAGCTCACATTAATTCTTCAACTTACATTTATGATTCAGTTCTGAATATGTTTGCTATTGCAAAAGCGCTATTACCGTTTCTTATAAAAGCAGCCGCGCTGTTCTTTCTCGAGTACCCCTTTTTTACTTGTCTTGCTCTATGTGATCTTTGCTCAGGCCATAAAGCTGTTGAACGCTTCATTGCACCCCAAAACGGTTCTCACGGACATATTCAGCGAGAGGAAATCGGTGAAACGCTACCCTTCAGCTCTTAAAATTAGTCCTTATTATATATTTGCTTACTGCGTTGGTTTATTCGTGCTGGTTTGTAAGATGCTGATGAAGCTATTCAATCGCCGTTGAGAAAATTAGTTTCTGCCATATGTGAGCTTACTCAGAAATTAGTTTCAGGTGATGACTGATATGTGGTCCTATGGTGTGTATGACTATGTTGCCTCTAATGTACATACATGATTGTCAAGTTGCACAAATGTGTCTCATCTGAATAGATCCATTGGTTCACGAAATTAATATATCTCCTATGAACCGCTTTCCCAAAGAAAATGAAAGCATTTGCGAGATAAGTGCGATAATCACACGATTAGTAAGTTATAATGAGGCACCGCCAAATTTCCTCTGTTACTATTGCATTGCTATAGATGAGATAGGGTCTGTAATAGGGGTGAGCATGGTTCGACTTGGGTTGGTCCATCTTCTAATCATAGGACCAACCCGTATAATATTGGTCTTCAATTTTTCAGACTAAGAACCGACCCTATTAAGTCTAGGACTAAGAACTGAACCGACCTAATGGGTTTGGTCTGATTCAAGAATCAATCCGAGACCACAGTCGATAATTTTTTTATTACATTTTGTGTATTTCTTGTATAGGCAAACCTACAATTTAAAATTATATATCTATCAATAATACGACGTTGTGCAACTAAACTATAAATGCCAATATATATTCAACAAATTTAAGATAAGACGCCAATAGAAATTTCACACCTGCTAAATGCAAGAAACCATAAAAACGATTGTGATCGCTTATAAAGATATTAAACAAAATGGGAAGTTGAGTAGCGAGCGGGGAAGTTGAGTGGGGTGAGTGTTCGAGTGGGGAAGTTTTTTGTTTTAATTTTGGCAAATTAAAGACTAAGAAGGCAAAGAAGACAGAAGATAATAAGTAATGTAGGAGGACGCTGTGAGGAGCCATTTAATACTATTTATGCAATTTTGGACGTCGTGAGAAGCCGTTTACTGCTGTTGACGCTGGATCAGGCATGGTAGGGTTGGAACAGTAACCCTGGACCAATGCTCACTCATAATCTGTAATACAAGGACTGATCATAGCAAAATCATTTTGGCCTTTCTTGCTATGGGAGACATTGGTTAGAACTGTCCGGGACAGCAATAATGCCTCTAGCTGCAATTTTCTCTGCCAAAGGAAACGCCAAAGGGTATGTAGGATGTTGATTGTCGTCGACTGAACATACTGTAAATTCTGAATTTTGATCGACGTTCTTTAGTCCAGTAATCACCAATTGGATCGGTTGTGAGGATAAAACCGAATGCCGTACACGTGGCGGAAGACGGAAAAGAAAAAAGCATCCATCCAGGAACTAGCCAGGAAGACAAATGTAGTTCGATTTGGCTTACCTCAAACTGATCCACAATCCCGGCAGCCTTGTCCTTCAACATGGCGATGCATTGAGTGAGTAGTCATTTGCTTTTCCACCAGATCCGTCCACCACCCTATGCTTCACCTGCTCTTTGACATGACTGCTCTACCTAGCCGGCACTTCACTGAAATCCACCCTTGGCTCCATGATGGTGATAGGGACGTTTCACGAAAGGGTCGCAGCTATAAAGTACCGACATTCTTCAAGAGCTTTCGTGTTGTGTTGGACACTTTGACACGTGTTTGACTTTCTCCGACACTCGGTTAACACGTGTAAGAAAAGCTAATACCTGATTAACCTTTCCAATACTTTTTGACACTCAAGTCATAATTCCTACATACAAATTTTCCACACGTGATTCCGATATCGAGGTCAATTTTAAAAATTTAATAAATGAGATGTCAAAATATATATATGTGAAAAAATAAACACAATAATAAAAATAATAAATGGAGAAAAAAGAAAAACCTAGTCTTCTCAACTCTTTTGACTCCCACTTCTCGTGATACACAGTTCACCCTTTAAGTTTTTTTCTCTTCTTCCAACATATCTAACAAGCAAGTCTAGAATATGGATCGCTTGTTTTTTCTTCAAGTTTTATGAATGATTGAAATAGAGTTGAATTTTTCAAATTGAAACAATGAATGATATTAATAAATGACGGATTAATGTTTTCAGTTTAAATTCATTCTAGGCTTTTTTTAATTATTTAATTATTTATGAATTTAATTCAAATTAATATGATTGAAATAATCATAAAAAATATATTTTTAATATATAACGTGTTCCAACGTGTTGGAATTCTCTATTTTTTAATAAACGACGTGTCGGCATGTCGTGTTGTGTAGTGTCGTGTCGCGTATCAGTGTCGTCGGTGCTACGTAAGGTCGTAGGCGACCTTGCTAGCATAATAAGTACAATCCTTAGTCACGCGCATGTAGCAGTGGGTTTGGCGTGATGAAGAAGGTGAATAAATAGGCAATAAAAGAGTGAACGGGAATGCGATGTTTGAACCACGGTTGGGGAATTTGGGCTTCAAGAGGCTCTGCTTGTGGTGGGGCATCATGTTATACACATCCTCCAGGTCCTCGAGGCTCTTGACTCTTGCAAAAGATTGCCTGAGTTGCTGTCCAAGGAGTCGGCTTTCCCGGCTTGAATGTGCGCAAGAGTCACGATCGTCGAGCCATTGCGTTGAAGAGAGTCGACAAAGTCTTTTCCTGATTCTGCAGAAGCCAATATTTGCTTGCTCTTGTCGACCACGAGCTTCAACTTTAACTTTGGCGTTGACTCCGTTATCTTCTTTCGGGGAGCAAAGTCTGGGCCTATTTGGTTCGGCTTTGGGGAAATGCTCTTAGGAGAATGCAAATACCTTTGAGGTAAAGGGGTTTTCCGAAATGCTAGACTGTTTGATAAACTATAACTGAAAAGTGCTTTAGAGAAATGCAAAACTGTTTGGTAAACATATATTTGAAAAGCCCTTTAGTGTAACCAAATTAAGTTTTTTAGTTTTAGTATTTTTAAAATTGCAAAAAAGAAATAATGACTATATAACCTTTTACATTTTTATGTTGAGAGTGATGTAAAAGATATATATTAGTAAATTTATTTAAAAATTATATTAAAAGAATTTGATTATAGATTAGATGCAAAACTCAACTTTTGGCCTAAGATTCTTTTAGGTTTGTTTTCAACTTTGAATAATTTTTTTTAATTATTGTAGTATTTATCATCTTCGTTAATTAACGATCATTCTAGTGTATTGATAAAAAGTTGGGCTATTGATTATCAAAAGATAAAAATGACCCAAAAAAAGGCGAACTCAACATTTGCAAAGAGTTTTTATTATTTTTTTAAAATATAAAAATAAAATCTGATGAAACTCCGTCGCCGATCAACGGCAGTTGGGGTGTGGGGAAGATGATCGGTTTAAAAAAGAAGAAGAAGTCAAGGATGAATAGTAGAGGTGAACTTGTATTTCCGAAATGCTGAAAAGCCCAAAGCAAGTCCCCACTTGCTTTGGGCTTTCAGCATTTCAAAAGCTAGCATTTGGCCAAAGACATCTCTAAATGCTGAATCAAACACCTAAATTTTTTCTTAATGAGCTTTCGAGGCTGAAAGCCCCTTGGGAATGCTGAACCAAACATGCCTCTATTTGCTTCGTAGTTCAACCCATTGGAACATTCATGGTTAGGAAGTCCAAGGTGCTTGGGGGAAGGCAACGAGACGGTGAAGAGTGTATCATGCATTGTTTGGCCTTATCATCTCGAAAAAGAAAAATCAATCCATGGATGATGATGATGATGAAGAAAAGGGAATTGGGAAATGTTCATGAATTCATATATGAATGTTTCCGAAGAAATTGATGGGTTTGAGATGCACTGTGATAGATCGGGTTGAAGTTTTATTTGGTAATCGATCATGTTGACCTTGACTTATGGGGATATCAATTTCATCGACGAGTATTTCAATAGCATTTTAAGCGATTGATTTAGAAAAATACGTTGTTTCCAATTTTTAGGAATTTTAGAGACTCTAGAAAGCTTTAGAGATACAAATTTAGGAGACTATAGAAAGATGTAAAAAGTCCATTTTTAGATATACATATATATATATATATATGTATAAGTATATATACATTTTTTTTAAGAATGCAATAGTGCAAGATAATTAGATCCTTCGGATTCGTTGGCCTTTTTGGTTCTTGAAGAAGCTATCAAGTGAGTTTTGCTTCTTAGGATTCATTTGTTTGAAAGAAAATTGTTTCTGGAAATTTATTTTCTGACTTTCTGATATTTGGATGACGGAAAACTAATCGATCTTAAAAATATTTTTAATAAACTAGAAAACAAGGAGTTTAAATTTGGGGGAAACAATTCCCTCTTTAGCAAAAAGGAAATTATTTTTTCGTAAAATGAAAACCAACATTTTTTCTTTTAAAATGATTTTAATTGAAAATATTTTCTTTACTATGAAAGTTTCAATAAAACAAACGCACCCCTACATTAGTAATGTTACCAACGGTTTCAGAAGTGTAATAGAACTATAGGAGGTTGAAAATGTGAAACGGAATAGTTTTTGTGTAGTTATAATATCGGATGCAGATGATCCATTGATGCATAGTGCACTTGGCGCCAAATTGAGAGCATCCCATCGGGGTTGCCATGGGATCTCACATCGGTTATGTATCGGTTATGTATGGGTTGCCATGACCTATTTTGTGCATTTAACTTATGCAGTAGTTAATCAAAATTTAAAATTGTTTTGGAGATAGACAACTTTAGATTGCATAAAATCTATGAAAATATGTATATCGTGAAAATAGCACATTAAACATGCTTTCATAATTTCTATTCCAACATAGAATTTTCATGTTCATATATGCCAATAGAGTTTTCATGAAATGGAAGCGTAATTATCGTTTCCAACGAAAATGGAAGTATGAAAACATTTTTACTAACTTAATGGGCCATTTTTTTTTTTGTTGGTCCTACTCTAATCTTATTCTAATACACACTCTCAGACTTTTGCACTGCCTCCTTGCAGGACGTGGGAGTCGAAACCCACTGCTGAAATGAAATCGTCCCCACCCCAATCCCCCTTGAGAATGTGGGGATTTGAACTCCCAACCTCCTCCTTCTAAGTTGGAAGGGTGGCCACTGGGACGAACCCCCAGTGGTTAACCTAATGGGCCATTTGAAATGTCATTTTGTAGGCTATATTCCCTATATATGACCTTAATATGGGGTCAAAGGACTTTCTAATGGTATATTTGATTGATGAGTAATAAACATCTTCACTATTCACTTTGTTCTATTTAAGTTTCCACGTGGACATCAATATTAATTTATACCTCGTCAATCAAAGATATGATTAAGGGAAATTTTCTTCGATCTTAAGTAGAACAAGAATATGATTAAGCTTTCCGGATTGGATTATTCGTCTGATCATGGTTTGTGTTCGCACTCCTAAGTACTGCATCTCTATTAATGGTGAATTGCATAGGTTTTTCCAAGGCAGCCGTGGCATCCGCCAAGGAGATCCTATGTCTCCTTACTTGTTTCCTTTAGTTATGGAGGTATTTTCGGGAATTTTGAACTCACGAACAATTCCTAAAGATTATAAGTATTTCTAGAGGTGTAAAGCTGTGAAGCTATCTCACATCTTTTTTGCAGATGATGTGTTCCTTTTTTGTCAGGCAGACTGGCCTTCTATGGTAATGCTTAAAAGGGGTCTGGATACTTTCTCCTCATGGAGTGGACTTCTTCCAAACAAGAACAAGAGCGAGATCTTTCTCTCAGGCGGGCCTTCATCCCTGAGGAACACAATTCTGTTGACATTTGGCTTTCAAGAAGGGAAACTCTCGGTCCGCTATCTGGGTGTGCCTATAATTTCTTCTAGACTCGCAAAACAGATTGCATCGTCTTAATAGATCGCATAACCGCTAGGGTCCAATCTTAGGCTCAACGTTTTCTGTCCTTTGCAGGTAGGCTTCAGCTCATAAGGTCAGTTCTACACTCCATACAAGCCTTTTGGGCTAGTGTCTTCTCCTTGCCTTCCTCGGTTCTAATGACCATTGAGCGTATCTTGAGACAATTTCTATGGAAGGGCACTACCCTGGGCCGGGGGGGGGGGGGTGCTAAGGTATCTTGGGATGACGTTTGTCTTCCCAAAGAAGAAGGTGGTTTAGCATTCGAAAACTGAAGGATTGCAACAAAGCTTCAATGCTTAAGTATATTTGGATACTCTTTACCGATAAAGAATCCTTATGGTGCCGCTGGGTGCATTCAAATTTCTTAAAGAAAGTGAATTTCTAGATTTCTTCCTGCCCCTCTTTTTGTTCTTGGGCGTGGAAGAAAATACTACAACTCAGAAGGTTCTTTCGGCTCTCCTTCTTTTGGAAAATCGGTAATGGGCTTTCGGTTTCTCTTCGGCATGGCCATTGGCTTCCTTGTGGCCCCTTGGACACTTTTATTCCGGCCTCTATTATGGACAGTATAAATCTCCCTAACAATGCAGATGTGGCGGACCTGTTTTCTCCTATAGGATACACGCTAAAATCTCTTCTCCATAGTTGGGGCATTGTCCTCCCGAATTTATCCTTGGCTCTTGATCAATTCTCTTGGCAGTGTGATCCAACTGGTTCGTTCTCGGTTACTTCTGCTTGGAGTACCATTAGAGCGAAAAGAGACTGTGTCCCGTGGGCTTCTCTAGTCTGGGATAGTGCCATAGCTCCTCGGTACTAGTTCCTTCTTTGGCTTATTACTAAAAATTGCCTACCCACTCAAATGCTCCTCCTCTCTTATGGTAGAATTGATTACACGGTTTGTGCTTTTTGCAATGCCCAACCAGATTCAATTGACCACCTTTTCTTTGAATGTCACAACTCCGCTATGCTTGCATACTTCTGGGCTTCCAGGTGTAACCTTCCTTGGAGGAGCAGAACTTGGATGGATACCATCTCTTGGGCGCTTAAGTTCTTAGTCGGAAAGGACTTTTATCACAATATTGCAAGGTTCTCTTTTGCAGCTATGTGCTATGGATCTGGAAAAAGAGGAATTGCATCATTTTCCATGGAGAATCCTTCGCGATCTCGGATTTAAAGAATCACCTTATAAAGGCAGTCAAGGACTGAGCTCTTACCTTCAGAAATGTTCCCGTGTCTCCAAAGAACAAGAGACTCCAAAAAGGTTGGGGTTTTGACCCTTCGGTTTTTGCTCAGTCGCCTGGTTCATCTAAGCGTCTAGACTATGACTGGTTTTGCTTTCTAGCCTTCTCTTAGGCTCTCTGTTCTTTGACCCTTTCCCTTTTGTATTTCTGAGGGTTTCTGGGTTTGTTGTTTGGCGCTTGGCCTTTGGATTGGGCTGTTTAGCTTTGGTTCTCTTGCTTTTTGCATGTTTGGCTTGTTACTTGGCTCCCTTTCACTCTTTCTACTGTTGCAGTTAGAGTGAAAGTTTTTGGTGCCAATTTTTGTATACTGTTCCAAAGCTCTATATAATTTCTTACCTTAAAAAAAAAGAATATATATGAGAAAAATAAATAAAAAAGTTCTAAATTTATTGTGTTTGTGCCAATTCAATTTTAAACTTTTCAATTATGTCAATTGATTCTTAAACTTTTTGACAAATTGCCAATGTAGTCTATTTAGTTGGAAATCGCTGAAATGCTACCGTTGCATTGACGTTGACAATTTTTTAAATATTTTTCTGTTTTTTTCTTCTTTCATTTTTTCCCTTGCTTTCTTTGTTTTTCTTACAACTTTAGGCCGATGACATCACTTGTCAACCGCTGTCAACCACGGGTGAGGGCACGAAGGCCCTTGCCTAGACCTCACCAACCCATAAAGAAAAAAGAAATGAAAGAAAAGAAATAATTAAAAATTATCCAAGTTAATGTTTATCATCCCACATAGGATGATCGACGTTTATATTAGAGGTTTTTAATTAAAATTGGCTAGATAGGATTTATTAACAAATTGTTAAAATGTTTATAAGTTAATTGGTATGATTGAAAAATTTAAAACTGAATTGACATAAATATAATATAATTTGTGGTATTTCCTTTTATATGAGATGGGTTTGTCGCAACGTCTAGTGGAGGGTGCTTTGTGCAAAACAAAATGACATGTTTCTCGTAATTAAGTAAAAAATGTTATAAAATTATTTTGTGATATTATGATAATTCTTCATAATAAAATGCAATAATGCCATAAAAGAAAAGTTATAAGGTAGAGGTGAGCATGGTCCAAAACTAAGTAGCACTGACACTAACACCCGACATGTGACACGCAATACAACACGACACGTTGACACGCCGTTTTTCAAAAAACAGAAAATTCCGACATATTGGGACACATTGTATAGTAGATGTGTATTTTTATGTATAGATAATAAATTATTATTTTTATTATTATTTTAGTCAAATTAATTTAATTCAAATTCACAAGTAAATAAATAATAACAAAGCCTAGAATGAATTTACACTAAAAACATTAATCCGCCATTTATTAAAATCATTTATTGTTTCAATTTGACAAATTCAACTCATTTTCAATAATCCATAAAACTTAGAAGGAAAAAAACAAGCAATTCACATTTTCTGGACTCATGTATTAAACTTATCGGAAGAGAAGAGAAAAAAAAAACTTGGGGTTGAATTGTGTATCACGGGAAGTAAGATTTAGAAAAGAAGAGAATGTTAGGTTTTTCTTCTTTCTCCATTTATTATTTTTTATTTTCACATATATATATTTTGACTATTCATTTATTAAAAATTTTAAAATTAACCTCACGTGTTGGAATCATATGTTGGAAACTCGCATATCGGAATTTCGACTCAAGTGTCAGAGAGTGTTTGAAAAGTTGATTAGGTGTCGAATCTTTTGACATGTGTTGATCCAGTGTCGGAGAGTGTCCGAGAGTGTGGGACACGTGTCGGAATGTCCAATACGACACAAAGGCTTTGGGAGAGTGTTGGGGCTTCTTAGGTCCAAAGCAGAACTGAAATTGAAGAACTAGACCGATGAAAACCTATCTAGCTTCAGGTTTTAAGATATACAAGGTAGATTCCAAGTTCAAAAAATTGAATAATTTGTTTTGATGAGTATGTTCTAAGTTATAGATAGATGGAATTTAGAACCATTTTTTTAAATATGTTTTTCTTGGTTTATATCTTTTCATAGTGTTTGATGTCATTCTATGATAGAGATTCTACGTTGTTAATATTTCAAATTTTTTGTGTGCTTCAATATAAGTTGCAACTTGCAAGTGATGAACATTAAATGTGATGATTTATTGTAATTATTTAATTAATAATATAAGCAGAATCCGGATAAAACTTGGAACTGATCATGAATTCAGTGACAGGGTAGATTCCTAGTTTTAGGTTTCAAAAAATAAAAAACTTATTTCAATGGGTAAATTTTAAATTTATATAGAATATGTACATAATCTGAAATCACTTACCTCGTGCATCGCTACTGCTGTTTTTTTTTTTTTTTGAGCAAACATCGCTACTGCTGTTCGTGGAAAGAAATTCCCGCCAAGTGGAGTGGACGACAGTAGACTCCGGAAAACACTTTCGGAACTCCGCCAAAAAGCCGACCTTTTATTTTTCGTTTATTTCTTAATCCAGCCTTTCCAGATTGTACCCCTGTGATCTTCAAGAATCTCTCTCTCTCTCGCGCGCGCGCGCGCGAATCCCAGACGAAGAAGCTTCTGTAACTAAGGGAGTACTGATCAAAGAGGTATGCCATAGATTAAATTCTCTTTAATTTCGAGTATACCCAAAAATATTCTCTCTCTCCCCCTCTCAGAGTAGAGGTGTGCACATTTTTATACATAGGGTCGCTTTGTATCATGTCTGACGTTGGTTCATGTCCGAAGTTGTTGTGTGATCGGGATACCTTGGTCATTTAACCCCACCAATTGATGGGTACCGACTTGATTTATGGATCATGTGGTTAACAGAATCGATCATAGCGTAGGAATCGTGTGGAAAGTTATGATCTTTACTTTTTGCTCTGTTGATCCGATGTTGGTTCA